>JASWHV010000006.1:84764448-87164448 GCA_030760725.1 Neostapfia colusana
GAAGCAAACTAAACAGCAGCAGCGGCTCCATCTCCAACTCCACAGGCAAGTTGACGGTAGATCGCACGCCTAGTACTCCACATGATCTTTGAAGTACTCCTCTCCTGTTGCTGATGATCGTATGATAATGCAAGGGTGAGTACATGTCGTACTCAGCAAGTGCAGGAAATGTATGACATGTAGCTTCCAACAAGGTAGGAACAAAAAGGCTCATTGCAGAAAGCAAAGTTTATTTCTCAAACATGATAAAAGCAGCAGCTAACTTTAAGTGAACTTAATCCCAACATATATCCAATTAAAACATCAACATACCTCCTTTATGATTCACCACCTTTTATGTCTCAACCAACCATAAATATTTCTCAACTTTCATCTCATGCTCATGATATCCATAACCATCTCATATTCATACCACCATCTCATATTCATCTCATATTCATATCTTCCAAAACCAAACTCATTGTTACGACTCAACAGTTCCAAAAACTAATCCCAAAGACCATACCATAACCAAACCAATAAACATCCATCCCAAACCTTCCCTCTAATCATGGAAGTTGGACAGGTGCTTGTGACCGGAAGCACGGCTATCATGATATTTTTACACTCTGCAGAGGTGGCACCACTTTACCCACAAGTTTGTGATTTTGTCACCCGTCGGCAACTGCAGAACCTCCATTATACCAGTACACAACCGTCGGTGTATGGCCAAGAGATCACAAAATAGCCTTTACAAAGGGGCTACTAGATGTATGGACTCACTAAGGTTTCACCATCAGGCTCGAATCACCATTCTCCCACCTACGGGCCCCCTCTTGTGCCATGCAGTTCCTAGGGCAGTCCTCTCTCAACTCTCATTCCCCGCGCCTTCCACGGTCCATAAAAATCTAGCAACTTACCTAATTATTCAGCTAAGCCGCACCCATACTTGGCCTTGTGGTGGCACTGTTTTCCTGGCATGTGCTCGCATGAACCAGTCCTTAGATCTACGGCAAGTAAACCACCATCTCATTCTACCACTTCCACGAACAAAGCTTGCCTAGATCTCCCCCAATTCATGTTCATTATCATCATCAAGTTTTCATTATCATTATTCATATGAGTGAAGTAGCTAAACACATTCTATCTCGCTTTCCGTAACCCGTAGATTAGCGAAGCAAAAGGAAAAATGACCATACCCGACTCATCAACTTTCCCGGCGACAAGGGCGGTTAACAAAACTAGTAAACTCCTATAAAAGGGTTCCCATCAAATTGACTCAAGCATACACAGTTTTCGCAAACAAAACAGTTTCGAAACGTGGGATCAATATGGTCAAGGGACACTTGCCTTGTTCCTGTGGCTTTTGTTGCTCAGGTGTCTCGAAGTCTTGGTGCTGTAGTCCTTCGTAGATAGCTCCCTGAGCTTGTCCTTCTACTCATGATCACGCACATACATGATTCACAGCAATCAAAAATCATGCACAAACTTTACTCAAGATGCAATGGTGCATATGCATGTTAATCCTATGGTGCTGTCAGTTTGTACGTGTTCTTACATGTTTTTAAGGGGTTTGCATGGGGTTTTACGATGAACAAGAGTGTAAGGATCAAATGTGGATGTGGTGACGATCTTGTCTCAAGATCTAGATCAAACCGATCAACACGTGATCTGTCCACACGAAAAAGCTTCTGTTCGAAGGGATCGAAGAAACAGATGAGAAGAAAACCGTGATGATGTCGTAAGGTGGTAATGAAGACCTACCTCTCTTCTCCTTACGATCGTTTGCTCTTTTCTGGCGATGGCTCGTCGGCGGTGCTGTCCGGCGACTGAACTCCGGCGAGGTGTAACTTGGCGAGTTGGAAGCTAGGGTCTCCAAGTCGTCGACTCGGGAGGTGGAAAATAAGAGTACGCGGTTGCGGCCAGGGGTTTTGGGTTCTATTTATAAGGGGTGAAAGAAGAGTCCTTCTCCGATTGGATTTCAAATAAGAGTCCTATTCAATTTGTTTTGGATCTTAACAACTTATCTCCAATTGATTTGGTGCGGTAGAAATCATGGAAATCGTGTCGGTTTCCTCAGTACCGAGTACTCACGCATAGAGGAAAAAACGCTTAAGGATCTCGTCCTTCCGCAGTGGTGAGCTTCGGAGGCTCCACGTATCCAGCGGGGGCCTGGCCTCCCTTTTCTACAGAGACAAGCTCCCGGCACGCCACGTGTCTAGCGGGTGGGACCTTCCTCTCCCTCACAGGCGAGCTCCGCGTGCGCCACGCGTCTGGCGGGCGGGACCTCCCTCTCCTCGGAGGTGAGCTCTGCGTGCGCCACATGTCTGGTGGGTTGGGCCTCCCCTCTCTACAGAGGCGAGCTCTGGGGGCGCCACGTGTCAGTGCCGGACCTCCCCTCTCCTTAGAGGTGAGCTCTGAGAGTGCCATGTGTCAGTGTCGGACCTCCCCTCTCTTCGGAGGTGAGCTCCGAGAGTGCCACGTGTCCAGCAGCGTCGGACCTCCCTTCTCCTCGGAGATGAGCTCCGAGGTCGACACGTGTCAAACAGCGTTGACCTCCCGGAGGCGAGCTCCGAGAGTGACACATGTCCGGCGGGGTCAGACCTCTCGGAGGCGAGCTCCGAGGGTGACACGTGTCCCGCAGTGTCTTCTCCTCGGAGGTGAGCTCCGAGAACGACACGTGTCTAGTAGGACCGGACCTCACTCCCTCCGCAGGGGTGAGCTCCGGGAGCGACACGTGTCCCGCGGGGTTGGACTTCGCTTCTCCGCAGAGACTAGCTCCGAAGGTGCCACGTGTCCTGCGGGGATGGGCCTCGCTTCTCTGCAGAGGCTAGCTCCGGGGGCAACACGTGTCCCATGGTGCCGGACCTCGCCCCTTCCGCAGAGGCAAGCTCTGAGCCTGCCACGTAGCCAGCAGTGCCAGACCTCACCCCTTTTGCAGGGATAAGCTCCGAAGGCGACATGTGGCCGGCGGGCCGTGGGAAGTGTCGACGGTGCTCTCGGTGGATTGGAATTGGCTCTTTTTAGCTATCTTTCACCTGTTCTACTTCTTTTAAAATGTTTTCTCTATATGAAATATGTATGCATGCATGAATATAAAATTGAGGGTGTTACATATGGCCACCCAAGTTCCGGCCCCACTTGCCAGAAAAATACGACGGGACAGCACAAGCACAGCCTGGTCATGGCTCATGAACCTTCCTCCAGGCTCCATCATGTCCCGGGAAGAGTTGTGCTGGAGATTCACAACCAACTTTGGGAGTTCCTACACGTGCCCCGACACCGAGCTCAACCTCCACTCCGTGCGTCAGCATGATGGGGAATCGTTGCGATCCTTCATCCAGCGGTTCCCCCAGGTTAGGAACACCATTCCTCGCTTCTCCAACGCGTCCGTCGTCGTCACCTTCCGGCAATGCGTCTCTGACAAGAAGATGCTCAAGAAGTTAGCCACGCACGACGTGCAAGACGTCTCCGAGCTCTTCAGCCTGGCTGACAAAAGTGCCAGGGCGGCAGAAGGCCGAGACTGGCACTCGTGACCTGCCCCCACAGCAGGGAGTGCTGGAGAGGCTGCTGCTCAGTGCAGCAGCAAAAAGAACAAGACCGGAGGAGGGAACAAGCCTCTGGCCATGGCACCCATTGCTGCCCTAGCAGCGGCCGATGGAGGCCGAGCTCCGCGCTCTGACAAGCGCCCGCAACTGTCGTCTGTTAGTGACGACGACCAGTGGTGCCCGGTGCACAACACCGACCGCCACAGCGCTAGCGTCTGCAGCGAGATCAAGAAGCTCGGGGAACGCTTCCGTGAGCTGCAATAACAGCGGCCGCGCCAAGACGGCGTGCCCTCCCTCCAGCGGGAGGGTAAATAAAAGGCCAAACCTGAGGCCAGCGTTGAGCAAGAGATGGAGTATCAAGACGCCGAGAGGGATTTGAAAGACATCTATGGCCGCTCCGACTCCGACTCCAGCACTGACAGCGAGCGACGCAAGACGCTCCACGCCTAACCAGACGTTCTTCCCGTCGTGCGACAAGGGAAACACCCTCTTACACTGGTGTAGGGGGTCGAGGCCGCCCCCCCCCCCCCCCCCCCCCCGGAACACACCAAGGGCTCATCCCACGTCCAGACATACGACGAAGCCATGCAGGACCAGCTTTTGCATGAAGAAATCGGCCTCGTCGACGAGGTAACATGGCTAGAGGCTGCTCAAAATGCGCTACACTGCTAAGCGCTCCGGCGATACCAGCAATGGTACGCACAGAGTAGACAGCCCAAGGCAGGGCCACTTTGTGCCTCGGCTAATACTTTCTCGAGAAGGGGTGACAATCCCCCCCCCCCCCCCCCAGCTGCGAGGGTCCCTTCCGAGCAGCACAAGTATGCCGACCCAGGTGCACCCACCTAGCCGTAGAGGATGGGTTCCTCTACCCAATCAGCAGAACATTTGTAACACCATCAATTCCATATTCATGCATTGCATATATAAAAACATTATAAAAAGAAATAGAAATGGGAAGAATCATAAAAATGGGAGAAAGATAGCTGAAAAGAGCCAATTTCAATTCGCCGAGGAGCGCTGTCGACACTTCCCGCGGCCTGCTGGCCACGTGGCGCCTTCGGAGCTCATCCCTGCGGAGGGGGTGAGGTCCCGCACTGCTGGCCACGTGGCAGGCTCGGAGCTCGCGTCAGGAGAAGGGCGACGTCCGACCCCGCTAGACATGTCCACCCCACGGGACACGTGTCGCTCTAGGAGCTCGCCCCTGCGGAAGGGATGAGGTCCGCCCCACGGGACATGTGTCGCTCTAGGAGCTCGCCTCCGAGAGGTCCGAACCCGCGGGACACGTGTCACCCTCGGAGCTCGCCTCCGAGAGGTCCGACCCCGCGGGGCACGTGCCACCCTTGGAGCTCGTCTCTAAGGAGAAAGAAAGTCCGGCGCTACTGGACACGTGGCATTCTCGGAGCCCACCTCCGAGGAGAGGGGAGGTCCTGCACTGACACGTGGCGCCCCCAGAGCTCGCCTCTGTAGAAAGGGGAGGTCTGACCCGCCAGACACATGGCGCACGTTGAGCTCGCCTATGAGGAGAGGGAAGGTCCCGTCCGCCAGACACGCGGCACAACCGAAGCTCGCCCCTGAGGAAAAGGGAGGCCCGGCCTTCGCTGGACGCGTGGAGCCTCCGGAGCTCATCCCCGTGGAAGGACAAGATCCTTAAATGGTTTTTCTCCAGTGCACGCGGGAATACCCAGTACCGAGGAAACTGACACGATTTCCACATTGAAACCGCACCCAAATCAATTGGAGATAAGTTTTAAGATCCAAGACAAATTGAATAGGACTTTTATTTGAAATCCAATCAGAGTAGGACTCTTCTTTTCCTGTTATAAATAGAACCCAAAACCCCTGGCCACAACCACGTACCTATTTTTCACCTCCTGAGTCGACGACTTAGAGGCCCTAGCCCCCAACTCGCCGAGATAACCCCCTTCGCCGGAGTTCAGCCACCGGTGAGACCGCCGACGAGTCCCGTCACGCTCACCGGAAGAGAGCCGATGAACTGTCCTGCTGCCATTGCTAGGAGGAAGGCCGAGGTAGGTCTTCGTTCCCACCTTACGTCATCATCGCGGTTTCTACACATCTGTTTCTTCGAACAGAAGCTTTTTCGTGTGGACAGATCACGTGTTGATCGGTTTCTGACTGTGGACTTGATCTAGATCTTGAGTCAAGATCATCACCACGTCCACACTTGATACTTACACCTTTGTTCACCATAAAGCCCCATGCAAGCCATTAAAACACGCAAGAACACGTACAAACTGGTTTAATAAAACAGCACCATAGGATTTGCATCCATCTACATCATTGCATCTTGAGTAAAGTTTGTGCATGATTTTTGATTGCTATTTTGTATGTGTGTGGTTGTGAGTAGAAGGACAAGCTCAGGAAGCTATCTACGAAGGATTACAACACCAAGACTTTGAGACACGTGAGCAACAAAAGGCACAGGAATAAAGCAAGTGCCCCTTGACCATATTGATCCCATGTTTTGAAACTGTTTTGTTTGCGAAAACATGTGTGCTTGCGTCAACTTGATGGAACATCCTTTTATAGGAGTTTACTAGTTTTGTTAACCATCCTTGTCACCAGGAAAGTTAATGAGTCGGGTATGGTCGTTTTTAATTTTTGCTTCGCTAATGTACGGGATATGGGAAGCCGAGTAGAACATGTCTATGTACTGCACTCATATGAATAATGATGATGAGAACTTGATGGTAATAATGAGCATAGAATCGGGGGAGATCTAGGCAAGCTTGGTTCGTGGATGTGGTAGAATGAGATGGTGGTTTACTTGCCGTAGATCTAAGGACCGGTTCATGCCGGCACATGCTAGGAAAACAGTGCCACCACAAGGCCAAATATGTGTGCGGCTTAGCTGACTAATTAGGTAAGTTGCTAGATTGTTATGGACCGTGGAAGGCGCGGGGAATGGGAGTCAAGAGAGGACTGCCCTGGGAACTACATGGCACAAGAGGGGCCCCGTAGGTGGGAGAATGGTGATTCGATCCTGCTGGTGAAACCTTAGTGAGTCCACACATCTAGTAGCCCCTTTGTAAAGGCTATTTTGTGATCTCTTGACCATACACCGACGGTTGTGTACTGGCATGAATGTGGCCTAGAGGGGGGGGTGAATAGGCCTTACAGAGTTTCCTGCACACTTAAAGTAGTTGTCAAAAACTTGATTGACCGGACTAGTCCGGTTGTGTGAGCGGACTAGTCCGGTGTGCCTGAAGTGTGTAGATTGTATAAGTGTTGTGCAGGAGAATTAACTTGTTTAGCAGCGGAAATAAGAACAACAGTTATTATATTTTGATTTTTACAATGTGAGGTGTGATTATGCCCGTGAATGAGACTTAGCAACTCAAATTATGAAGTTTAGCAACTAGATGTTCTATTCAACAAAATTAAGGAGGCAAGCGAGACTCAAATTTTACCGAGGTTCGATCTCACCAAGAGACCTATGTCCTCGTTGAGGAAGCTCACATAGAGTCAGGTCTCTAACCCTTTCCCTCTTCAAGTCACCACACAAGGCCGACTTGACTCCACTAGCACGGGTAATCACCGAGTTTGTGGGGCAACCTCACACGTTGAGGGCTCCCACAAGAATTACAATGAGAAAGCGATCAAATACACTCAAAAGGATTACAATGCAGAATATGAGTGTAGAGAGATCAAACCCCAAGAGCTTACAACGAAGGAACGACGATCTCCCAATCCCAAATCCAAGTGTTTGATTGATTTTCACCTTTTTGCACCTTAGATGTGTGGGGAGATGTGTTTTTGGGCTCTTGGGACAGGTGGCGGCGCTAGGGTTTTTGTTTCAAGCAGGATGAGTCGTGTGTCTCTGTTGGAAGGCCGTAGATCACCCATTTATATGGTTTCCAAAAAGGTTATCGTTGTAAAACCTAATACCGGACTAGTCCGGTATATGATCGGACTTGTCCGGTCTACTTTCAGTGGGTTAACCGGACTAGTCCGGTCTAAAACCGGACTTGTCCGGTGCTATGTGAAGTGGGGTTCTAGAAAGTTTAGCGGACTAGTCTTGTCGCATGGATGGACTAGTCCGCAGTCCTCTAAAGAGGACAACAGAAACATGAGCGGACTAGTCCGGTCTAAAACCGGACTTGTCCGATTGTATTCCAGTAAGCTGACCGGACTAGTCCGGTCCATGAACGGACTAGTCCGGTGTCCAGTGGATTTTAGTTAATTATTAAACCCCTTACCGTTACGCAATGTCATGAGCTCTTGGGATGTGTCTCTCATACACACCCTATACATTTACATCTACTTTGCTCTTCTAAATTCCACTAAAGTCTTCCTTTTCGGGCAGCACTCTATTTTTCACCTTTTTGTGTGCACCGAGCTAGTTCACTTTGTTTGTCCTGCAATCATTTCATTAGGATCTCATATGCTTGTCATCAATTCTCCAGAACCCACACGGGATACCCTAGATGCACTTTCAATCTCCCCCTTTTTGGTGATTGATGACAACCATTTGAGATATCACAATTAAGAGAAAAAATTGATTTTTCATAACGTGTGCATATATGAGAATAATGAATAACTAACAAGAAAAACTTCTCTCATATACACACACCTTATGGTGGGGTGCCTAACAAATGTGTGATCAACAAAAATGTGATGAACGAGGATAAAAGATAACAACCATAGATGTAAGCATCACACATAAGGTAAATAGTCAAATTACAATAGTTTTAAAAATAAGTACAAGTCCTCAATCACAAGTCCTTAATAACTTATCCTAGATAATCTCTCCCCCTTTGGCATCAAGGCACCAAAAAAGGGAAAAATCGAGTGGAATCACTCATCGCCGTTCCCACTTTCACTCTCAGTCCTATCTTCATCTTCCTCTTCACCTTGATCTTCATCATATTGATCATGTAGAGGGTTAGCAGCTGAACCACCACCAAACCCAAGGGAGCTCAACTCTTGGTCAGTGAAGGTTGACATTTCAGTGAAGTCTTCAGCTGAGTCCTCAGAAACCTCAAGTGACCCTTATGGTTCAATTTCCAGTTTGGCACAGATGGCTTGGGTGTTGGCTTTTACATATCTTTGATGCTTCTTCCTGGCCAATCTCTCTTCATGTTGCTTAACTTCAACTTTGCGGCAAGAGGCAAAGATAGAAGATAGCATCTTGAAGATGCCACTTGAGGATTCCCGAGTAGAGGAGGTTGCATGAGTGGTAGCTGCAGCCTCAGATCTTGGCTCCTCTTGAGCTCTCTTGGATCTTCTTTCTTCTCCGGGTGATGCAGGAGCAGAAGGAGTAGAATATATAGTGGGCTTTTGGTGCCTAAGTCTAGTGTGAGGCACATCCTTTACGAACTCCAGTCCTGTCACTTTCTCAATCATGAACATTATGTAGGGTGCATAGCCGCAAGACCGGATGGGATTGATAGAGATATTGCTAATGTCATTGTAGATGTACTCAAACACATTGAATTTTCTCTTCTTGCTTATGACCTTCATCAAGGTTCTGAGGGTGCCATGAACAGTCCCTGCATCTCCCTCTTTGGGAGCTATAGTCTTCCTCAATATCTGATTGAGGACTACAAAGAAGGGCTTCATGTATTTGGTGGTGGGAGGCTTGAATGGCATCCGTGTATCATAGAGAAAGTCCAGATGATCTTTCTCCAGTGGTTTTAGGTTGTGAATCACAAGTTCATTGTCTAAGGTGTCCTCAAGATGAAGGATCCTTGCAAATTCTTCATATGTGACACTGTACTGAGACCCATGTGTCATCCGAACCATCCTGTCGTTGTCATCACGAGCGAAGTAGAGAGTGGAGTAGAATTGCGTGATGACTTCGTCATTCCAGTCACACTGGAAGGAGAATAGTTCTTTTAGTCCATGAAGCTCGAGGGCTGTCACAACCTCCTGATAAGCTTGACATCTCTTGGACTGTAGATAATCAATATCAACCCACTAACTTTCAACAACGGGATGCTTCATCTTCCGATACACATGTTCATAGTAATCAGCATGAAAATTACTCCAAAATCTGGGGTCAGCTGACTCTCTGGGCTGATTATACACTTCTACTTTTCTGAACTTGTCAGCTAGTTCACCCCCTTTTCCAGTGTAATCATTATCTGAAGGTTGCATGTTGCGATGAACGGGATTTTTCATTTTCAGAGGCCCAATGGGGCCACTAGCAAGCCCCTTCCCTTTATTGAGAGTCCTCTTAGGTCCTGAGGAGCCCTCGGCTATAGCCTTCCCTCGAGGCTTCTTCACAATTACTTTCCTCTTCTTAGGCAAATTTTCGTCGGAAGGTGAAGAGTGGACATTGACATCATGTCTTTTCTTCATCACTCCCTCCTTGGCTCTCCTCACTCTTTCACGTTGAACCTCTTCGTCAAGGTGAAAAGAGCCGTCATCTGAGCCTGAAGACATGGTGCCTGATAAGGAGTTCAAGGATTAAATGCGAATGGACTCATTATCGACTTCAAATGGGAATGTGGGGGTTCAACTGTCAGAGACCGGACTTGTCAGGTTTCAGAGTGCGGACTTGTCCGGTGGACCGGACTTGTCCGCATCTGTGCGCCGGACTAGTCCGGCCTGGCATAAGAACCCTAATGTTTCATTTGAATCAAATCTCCTATCTAAGGACACAAAGGCAGGAAAGTGGTAGGAATGCATCTATTGAGGCAATGTACATCCTTTTGAAATCAGAGGAAACTAGCTAGAACTAGAAAAGTTGAGATTTTGGTTTTAGGGGGGAATTTACCAAGATTTGAAGATTCGCGTTGAAGGAGCAAGAGTCTATCCGGATGAGTCCGGAGAGTAGAATCCACTCATCGAGGAGAGGCTTTTTCACGGAGAAAACTCCGAGTTTGAGGGCTCAACTCGAAAATCACTTTGGGAGCTAGGGTTTAGGAGAGGGGGTGAGACAAAGTGCTTATGAGTGGAGAGGGAGGGGTTTGGTCCGGCCAACTGCTTCTATATGCGACTGACCGGACTAGTCCGGTCATGGTAGCGGACTAGTCCGGTGCCTCTGAATTAACCTAATTGTGTCGTTTGTCCGGACTAGTCCGGTCGACAACCGGACAAGTCCGGTTCCAACAGACTTGATGCAGATAGTAGAATTTAGAGGTGATCCAAGGACACTAATTTTTGCAAATAATCTTGGTAATTACGACCAGTAGGCAAGCAACAATCAAACAATGGTCATATTTTGCAAGATTTCTTCATTAAAATAGTTTTCTTAGAAGAAAAAGAGATGAGGAGCGGTTTTTACAATAAAATGTAACATTTGAGGTTGCAACCAGGTATGCGACGTTTCAAGCCACATTTCGAGAGTCAAGAATATTAAGTTCATTTCTTAGCTCACAAAACCTTTTCTCATCTAATGGTTTGGTAAAAATATCTGCTAGTTGTTTTTCAGTTCTAACATGTGAAATTTCAATGTCACCTTTTAATGAGTGATCTCTAAGAAAGTGATGACGAATATCTATGTGCTTAGTTCTTGACTGCTCTACTGGGTTGTGTGCAATTTTTATCACGCTTTCATTATCACAAAGAAGCGGGATATGATTTAGATTGTAGCCGTAGTCTCTAAGAGTCTGTCGCATCCAAAGTAGTTATGCACAACAACTACCTGCTGCAACATACTCTGCTTCCGCTGTTGAAAGAGTAATAGAGTTTTGCTTTTTAGATGACCAAGAAACTAGGGATCTGCCAAGAAATTGACAGGTCCTTGAAGTGCTCTTTCTATCGACTTTGCATCCTGCATAGTCGGCATCGGAATAACCTATCAAGTTAAACTTGGATCCTTTGGGATACCAAAGGCCCAGGTTTGGTGTGTGCACAAGATACCTTAGGATTCTTTTTACTGCAATTAAGTGACACTCTTTAGGTGCGGCTTGAAACCTTGTACACATGCATACGCTAAGCATAATATCTGGCCTAGATGCACATAAGTAAAGTAAGGAGACGATCATTGACCTATATACCTTTTGGTCCACATTTGGACCTTCTTCATTGAGATCGAGATGTCCGTTGATTGCCATGGGTGTCTTGATGGGCTTGGCTTTGTCCATATTGAATTTCTTGATGATGTCCTGTGTGTATTTGGTTTGGCTTATAAATGTGCCTTCTCTCAGTTGCTTCACTTGGGATCCCAAGAAGAACTTCAATTCGCCCATCATCGACATCTCGAACCTATCTGTCATAATTTTGCTAAATTCCTCACAGAAAGACTTGTTAGTGGATCCAAAGATAATATCATCAACGTAAATTTGACATACAAATAGATGATCATCAAAATGTTTAGTGAAGAGTGTATAGTCAGCTTTACCAATTTAGAATCCATTTTGAGTTAGAAAATCTCTAAGGCACTCATACCAAGCTCGAGGAGCTTGTTTGAGGCCATAGAGAGCCTTACACAGTTTATAGACGTGGTTAGGATACTCTTGGTCTTCGAATTCTGGTGGCTGCTCCACATAAACTTCCTCCTTTATAGGACCATTGAGGAAGGCACTTTTGACGTCCATTTGATACAACTTAAAATTATGGTGAGTAGCATATGCCAATAAAACACGAATGGACTCAAGTCTAGCTACGGGAGTGAAAGTTTCGTCGAAGTCCAAACCTTCGACCTGAGAATAACCCTTGGCCACCAGCCTCGCTTTATTTCTTGTTACTACTCCATGTTCATCTTGCTTGTTCCGAAAGAACCATTTGGTTCCAACGATGTTCGCCCTTTGTCTTTCCACCAGCTTCCACACTTCATTTCTTTTGAAGTTGTTCAATTCTTCTTGCATTGCCATCACCCAGTCTGGATCCCTTAAGGCTTCGTCTACCCTGTATGGTTCCAGAAAAGAGACAAAAGAATAGTATTCACAAAAATTTGCAACGCGAGATCTAGTAGTTACTCCCTTAGCAATATCACCAATGATATTGTTGACAGGATGGTCTCTTTGTACACTCTGATGTACTCTTGGGTGAGGGACTTGTGTAGCTGCTTGTTCTTCATCATCTTCATGTTCATTGTCTCCCACTAGATCATTGCTTCCATGATTATCTCGATCTTCTTGATCTTCCTCCACTTGATCTTGTGTAAAAGCTCCCACTTAATCATTGCTCCCTTGTTGAGGTTCACCTTGTGCATTTCAGTCTTGCGTTTGCTCTTGTGGTAGAATATCACCAAGTGCCATTTTCTTCAGCGCTTCACATGGAGCTTCCTCTTTATCTAGCATACACTTATCGACTTGCTCCACTTGTGAGCCGTTAGTTTCATCGAACACTACGTCATGTGCTACTTCGACAAGGCCGAACACCTTGTTGAAGACACGATAGGCGTAGGCATTCGATTCATAGCCGAGCAAGAACCATTCATCGGACTTTGAAGCAAACTTCGAAGCCCTCGGTTTCTTGTTCAGAATAAAACATTTACAACCAAAAACTTTGAAATAAGAAACATTAGGCTTTTTACCGGTAAGGAGCTCATATGGAGTTTTCTTCAGTAGTCGGTGAAGGTACAGTCGATTTGTGGCATGACAAGCAGTGTTCACCGCTTCTGCCCAAAATCAGTCTGATGTCTTGTATTCGTCCAACATTGTTCTTGCCATTTCAATCAATGTTCTGTTCTTCCTTTCGGCCACCCCGTTTTGTTGAGGAGAGTAGGGTGTCGACAACTCATGCTTTATTCCTTCTTAACTGAGATACTCTTCAACTTGTGTATTCTTGAATTCTGTCCCATTGTCACTTCTGATGTTCTTCACGGTTGATGAGAATTCGTTCTGGGCTCTTTTCAGGAACTTCTTGAGGATTCCCTGAGTTTCTGATTTATCATACAAGAAAAATACCTAGGTAAATCTTGAAAAATCATCAACAATTACTAAACCGTATTTGTTACCGCCAATACTTATGTAAGCAATTGGACCAAATAGACCCATATGAAGAAGTTCCAGTGGTCTTGTAGTGGTCATTATGTTCTTGGCGGGGTGTGGTGCTCCGACTTGTTTTCCCGCCTGGCAAGCGCTGCATGGCCTGTCTTTCTCAAAAACCACATCCTTTAGGCCTCGGATGTGACCACCTTTTAGAAGTTTCTGCAGATTTCTCATCCCAACATGGGCTAGCCGTCTATGCCACAGCCATCCGATGTTGGTTTTAGCAACCAAGCAAGTGTTGAGTTTGGCTTTATCTTTGTTGAAATCAACAAGATAAAGCTTTCCCTTCAACATTCCCTTGAATGCAATCGAGCCATCGCTTCTTCTAAAAACGGTCACACCCTCATTAGTGAATAAACAATTATAACCTTTGTCGCATAGTTGAGATATTTACAAAAGGTTATAATCTAGGGAGTCTACATGTAAAACATTAGATAAAGTGTGTTGAGGAGATATTTCAATGTTACCGCTACCAAGGACCTTTCCTTGGCTGTTGTCTCCAAAGTATATGCCTTCACTTGGATCCTCGTTGTACTCGTACTCCACAAACATATCTCTCTCTCCGGTCATGTGATTTGTGCATCCGCTATCTAGCACCCACTTAGATCCACTGGAGGAGTAAGCCTGCAAAACAGAATTATTCCTTGGTTTTAGGTACCCAAGCTTGCTTGGGTCCTCTCAGGTTAGTCACAAGAGTCTTGGGCACCCACACACAAGTTTTCGAGTTCCTGTGGCGTGGCCCTATGTATTTAGCAATAACTTTTCCATATTTGTTTTTCATAAGAACATAGGAAGCATCAAATGTATGAAACAATATTTGTAAATTAGATTCATGTGATTTTTCCTTAACAAAGGTGATTGTTTTCTTTGCATGATTAAGAGTGGATATGTGTTTGTTCCTGTCAAACCCAAGACCATCTTTGACGTTGGGACGTCTAGTGACCATATATGCGCTACGTGCATATTTGATCTTCTCCTTATCAAAGATGCCGATTTGGGAAGGATGCACATCATGAGAAGTTGAAGTATTAGAAATGATATTTTTCTTACTAGAGCATGTGCAGGTTCCAATTGTTGTCGAACCCATATCTTTGGAGGAAGAGCTCTTGGAGGAAGATGAGTCACTTTGCTTTAGCGACTCAACTTGCACCTCAAGGATCTTGTTAACTCTTGGCAAGTTAGCAAGCTCATCCTTGATTGCAATATGTGAGTCCTCTAGCTTTGAGTAAGTCTCCTTACTCAAGGCTAGCTCAACCTCAAGTGACTTGTTCTTCTCTCTTTCAAGCTCAAGAAGTTTTTCAACCTCTTGACATCTCTTCCTTTCACGGATGAGCATATCTTCTTGTCGGTTGACAAGTTCCTCCTTTTCAAAGATTTCGTTCGACAACTTTTCCATTTTCTTTAAAGCAATTTTACTTAATCCTCTAAACAATTCTTCATTATCACTAGAGCTATCAAAGTCATCAATAGAGGTATTTAATGCAGGAGAAGTAAGTTGAACCTTTTTCTTGCCTTCTTTAGCCATAAGGCAAGTATGGTTGTTCATATCCCGTCCTCCCATGTTTGGGAAGAGTGTAGCTCTCATGGTGGGTTTCTTAACGGCAATGGTGGCCATCTCCTCTTCTTCATCGGAGGAGGACTCATTATTTGAGTCCCACTCCTTGCCAATGTGAGCCTGGTGAGCTTGTCTCTTTTTTCTGAAATTTTTCTTCTCATGTGCTTTTGTTTCCTTCTTATTGTTTTCTTCATAAGTATAGTCCACCATGAAGTGACTGTACTCTCCACAATTATAGTAAGTACGTCGAGCCTTGGATTTTCCTTTATCCTTGCTTTTCCCTTCATTTGAGTTGTTGCCATGTCTTCTCCTCATCATGCGCTTGAACTTTTTGATAAAGAGTACCATTTCCTCATCATCTAGGTCGGTACTCACGTCGCTTGTATCTCCGTCATCTTGGTCTTCACGGGTTTCTTTGAGTTTGCGTCTGCACGTTGCTTTGAGAGCAACTTCTTTCTTTTTGGAAGAGGTGAGCTCGGCTAAGTCTTTGACGTATTGAGCCTCCTTCTCCATCATTTCATGATTTATGATATTCCCCAATAACTCATCGGGAGTCATTTTGTGAAACCCGGGGCTTTCTCTAATCATTGAGCAAAGTGTGACGTTTCTTATCATGAAGGCTCTAATCATCCTTTTGACCACCTCGTGATCAGTCCATTTCTTACTTCCATAGGCACGGATTTTGTTGATGAGTGCATTCAATTGGTTGTACATGTCTTGAGGTGATTCGCCTTCTTCAATAGCAAATCTCCCCAACTCTCCTTCAAGCATCTCAATTTTGGCTTCAAGTACAGACCTGTTTCCTTCATGAGCTGTTTTGAGTGTATCCCAGATTTCTTTTGCACTCTCTAGTCCATCGATCTTGGTGAATTCTTCTCTGCTCAGTGACGATGTGATTACTGCAACGGCTTGTGCATTTCTGTGAATCTCTTGTTCTTATTCCGGAGTGAGTTCTTCATCCGTGTCTGGGATATCTATTCCTGTGCAGACAATATGCCATTGATCTCTCCGAGATGTGAGTCTCATTGATGGAGAACTTGGCTCTGATACCAATTGAATGTGGCCTAGAGGGGGGTGAATAGGCCTTACAGAGTTTCCTGCACACTTAAAGTAGTTGTCAAAAACTTGATTGACCGGACTAGTCCGGTTGTGTGAGCGGACTAGTCCGGTGTGCCTGAAGTGTGTAGATTGTATAAGTGTTGTGCAGGAGAATTAACTTGTTGAGCAGCGGAAATAAGAACAACAGTTATTCTATTTTGATTTTACAATGTGAGGTGTGATTATGCCCGTGAATGATACTTAGCAACTCAAATTATGAAGTTTAGAAACTAGATGTTCTATTCAACAAAATTAAGGAGGCAAGCGAGACTCAAATTTTACCGAGGTTCGATCTCACCAAGAGACCTACGTCCTCGTTGAGGAAGCTCAGACAGAGCCGGGTCTCTAACCCTTTCCCTCTTCAAGTCACCACACAAGGCCGACTTGACTCCACTAGCACGGGTAATCACCGAGTTTGTGGGGCAACCTCACACGTTGAGGGCTCCCACAATAATTACAATGAGAAAGCGATCAAATACACTCAAAAGGATTACAATGCAGAATATGTGTGTAGAGAGATCAAACCCCAAGAGCTCACAACGAAGGAACGACGATCTCCCAATCCCAAATCTAAGTGTTTGATTGATTTTCACCTTTTTGCACCTTAGATGTGTGGGGAGATGTGTTTCTGGGCTCTTGGGACAGGTGGCGGCGCTAGGGTTTTTGTTTCAAGCAGGATGAGTTGTGTGTCTCTGTTGGAAGGCCGTGGATCACCCATTTATATGGTTTCCAAAAAGGTTATCGTTGTAAAACCTAATACCGGACTAGTCCGGTATATGATCGGACTTGTCCGGTCTACTTCCAGTGGGAACCGGACTTGTACGGTGCTATGTGAAGTGGGGTTCCAGAAAGTTTAGCGGACTAGTCCTGTCGCATGGATGGACTAGTCCACAGTCCTCTAAAGAGGACAACAGAAACATGAGCGGACTAGTCCGGTCTAAAACCGGACTTGTCCGGTTGTATTCCAGTAAGCTGACTGGACTAGTCCGGTCCATGAACGGACTAGTCTGGTGTCCAGTGGATTTTAGTTAATTATTAAATCCCTTACCCTTACGCAAAGTCATGAGCTCTTGGGATGTGTATCTCACACACACCCTATACATTTACATCTACTTTGCTCTTCTAAATTCCACTAAAGTCTTCCTTTTCGGGCAGCACTCTATTTTTCACCTTTTTGTGTGCACCGAGCTAGTTCACTTTGTTTGTCCTGCAATCATTTCATTAGGATCTCATATGCTTGTCATCAATTCTCCAAAACCCACAAGGGATACCCTAGATGCACTTTCATGGTACAATGGGGGTTTTGCAGTCGTCGACGGGTGACGAAATCACAAACTTGTGGGTAAAGTGGTGCCACCTCTTAAAAGTGTAAAACTATCATAATAGCCGTGCTTACGGTCACAAGCGCCTGGCCAACTCACATGATTAGATGGGATGGTTATTGGGATGGTTATTTGGGATGGTCATTGGTTTGGTTATGGTGTGGTCATTGGAAATTGGTTTCGGGACTGTTGAGTCATGATAATGAGTTTTGGTTTCGGTTATGAGATGGATATGAATATGAGATGGTTATTATGAGCATGAGATGATGTTGAGAAAGATTAATGGCTGGATGAGACGGGATAAGTGGTAAATTATGATGGAGGTATGTTACTGTTTTACTTAAATATATGTTGGGATTAAATTCACTTAAAGAGAGTTGCTGTTTTTATCATATTTGTGAAATAAACATTGCTTTCTGCAATGATCCTTTTTATTCCTACCTTGCTGTAAGCTACATGTCATACTTTTCCCGCACTTGCTGAGTACGACATGTACTCACCCTTGCATTATGATACAAACATCAGCAACAGGAGAGGAGTACTTCGAAGATCTTGTGGAGTACTAGGTGTGCGAACTACCGTCAACTTGTCTGTGGAGTTGGAGATGGAGCCGCTGCTGTTTAGTTGCTTCCGCTATCGTCTAGAGACTTCCGCTGCTAGAATAAGGTAGAGACTTCCGCTGCAAGAATGAGTTAGAGATTGATGTAATAAAGTACTTAAACCCTATTACTGTGGTTATATTATGAATTCAGTTTGTGGATTATATGTGTATATGTGATGAACATCCTTGGCACACATATGCATTATCTTGGTTCCATGTTTTACGGGACCGGGCGTCACAGATTGGTATCAGAGCCACGTTGACCGTAGGACGCAAGCCTAGGTAGAGTGCACAGATTGGCATCAGAACCACGTTGACCTAGAACGCAAGCCTAGGTAGAATGCACAAATTGGCATTAGAACCACATTAACATAGGATGCAAGCCTAGGTAGAATGGACTCCCTAAAACACATAGGAACACCCTTCTAAACTGCTATTTTTGAAAGTTGCTTGCAGCTGCACTTCCTTGCCAATTCTGCTACCGCAAAGCGCTATTTCAGCCCCTCTTTTCTCTTCTTTGGACAGCAACACCTTTGCTTCTTACTCCATAGCTTCTGAAGTTTTGGAGTTATTTCTCCCTTCTCTAAAATTTCTCATGTCCTATTTATAGATGCCGGTGATCCGGAGCACAAGCACTCGTTCACCACCACGTGGGAGTGCACTTAACCCCATTGAGGTGTCCGATGGACCACCCGCGTCACATGGCGGGAACAGCACCAGTTCACATGATTAAGTTTAGGACTCCCATTGAATAAGCAGTGGTGTGTTGAACTTTTGTGATGATTGTCTGTGTTTGTGTGCTTAGTGTGAGTTGTGGGATGCTTCAGCGTTGTCCATATCCACACATAGTAGAGAGATGTGAGATGCTTCGGCATGTGTTCACATCCTCATATAAAATTAAATATATTTAGTCCATCCACCTTGATGCATATAGTTGGGGGGATCCATCTAAACTTCTAACTTCTACTCCACCCAACTATCTCTCACAGATGGTGAGGGAAAACGCCAACCGTCAAAGGAGGAACGTTCATGGCAACCATGAACCACAAGAGGATGGCCACGTTGAAGTTTCTGAGAATGTTAACCCCAGGGCTGGTAAAAACAACCTTGAACGGTTCATGGCTATGCAGAACCAACTCATACAAACTATGATCCAAACTTTGGGTCAGCTGCAAGCCAACAACAACCACAATCCTAACCCTATTCCTGCACCACCACCACCACCACCGCCACCACTGCCGGCTCACAACAGACTGGAAGAGTTCATGAGGACTCAACCGCCTACTTTTGCACAAGCTAATGATCCTATGGAGGCTGACGATTGGTTGAAACCCATGGAGAAGAAGCTTGCTATTGTTCAGTGCAATGATCGGGAGAAAGTTCTCTTTGCATCGCACCAACTTATGGGAGCAGACGCTGACTGGTGGGACGCTCTTTGCAATGCTCATGTCGACAAGGAGACTATTACTTGGGCTGAGTTCAAGGAGAGTTTCCGCTCTCATTACGTCCCTCCTGGAGTCATGATGCTTAAAAGGCAAGAGTTCGAAGGTATCCGCCAAGGCAGGAACAGCGTGAATGAGTACCTCAACAAGTTCACGCAGCTGTCAAGGTATGCCCCCGAGGATGTCAACTCGGATCAAAGGAAGCAATACTTGTTCATGAGAGGGTTGAACAATGAGATCCAAGTTCAACTGCTCAACAACGACTATGCTAACTTCCAGAAGCTAGTTGACAAAGCCATAGTGGTTGAGAGAAAGATCCGTGAGATCGAGCAAGAGGGCAAGAGAAAGATGACATACCAGCCACAAGGGAGCAATGTACGTCCCCGTTTCATGCCCCCAGCTGCACCGCAGTATGGCTTGTCCGCTTCTACTTTTTGCCCTAATCAACCACCACAGCAACGTCCTCTTATGCAAACACCCCGTATGCCTTTGCCTCCTGCGCCCCGTTCCAACATGGGTGCTTATGCTCAAAACCACCCTCGCCCTAATGTTCCTGCTGTCTTGGGCAACAAGGCATGTTTTTCATGCGGAGCAACGGGACACTTTGCAAGTCAGTGCCCGAGGAAAGGCCTTGGACAGCCGACCAACGTGCCCAAGCAAAACCCACGGCCAAACTGAGGAGCTAATCAAGGCAATCGTGGGCAGCAGAACTTCGCTCGTGGTAACGTGAATCATGTCTCCGCTGAGGAAGCGCAACAGACCGAGGATGTCGTGATTGGTATGTTCCTTGCCAACTCCAACCCAGCTACTGTTTTATTTGATTCTGGAGCATCGCATTAATTCATATCATCCAAGTATGTTGCCAAGTATAATCTGCTCATATCACACATGAAATATACTATGCTGGTTAATTCTCCCGGTGGAGAGATGAGGACTAATATAGTATATCCAAAAGTAAACCTTAAAATAAGGGGGGTAGACTTTCTTGCCAACCATATTGTCTTGGATTCTCAAGGGCTTGATATAATACTTGGAATGGATTGGTTAAGCAAGCACAATGGAGTGATCCAATGTGCTGAGAGGAGCGTGCAGTTGACAAATGAGCACGGTACTCGTATTGAGTTCAAGTCATCCCAACCGGCAACCGAGAAGGCAAGGTTGAACCACGTCGAAGAAGCAACATTGGAAAGCATTCCGGTGGTTCAAGAATATTCGGACGTGTTCCCGGAAGAACTTCCAGGTATGCCACCTGACCGAGACATTGAGTTTTCTATTGATTTAGTACCTAGAACTGCACCTATAGCAAAAAGGACATATAGGATGCCCTTTAATGAACTAGTGGAACTTAAGAAGAAAATTCAAGAGCAGCTAGAAAATGGTTTTATTCGCCCAAGCTCGTCACCATGGGGAGCCCCCATACTCTTCGTAGACAAGAAGGATGGGACCCAAAGGATGTGTGTGGATTATAGGTCTCTCAATGAGGTGACAATCAAGAATAAATACCCGCTGCCCCGTATAGAGGACCTATTTGATCAAATGAAAGGTGCCCGAGTTTTCTCCAAGATTGATCTTCGGTCGGGATACTTCCAGCTGAAGATTAAGCCCTCCGACATACCCAAGACTGCCTTTCGAACACGGTATGGTTCGTATGAATATACCGTTATGTCTTTTGGGTTAACAAATGCACCCACATATTTCATATACCTCATGAATAAGGTCTTCATGGAATACTTGGACAAGTTCGTTGTGGTTTTCATTGACGATATCATGGTGTGAGACCTATGTGTGCTGAATACATTGGCAATTAGGATAAAAGTTATCATTAACATTTTTGAATATTGCCAAAACATTCTTCTGTGGCAAGGTCCGACAAGTTCTTTGTTAGGTCCGCCAAGTGTTGGCAAGGTCCGACGCAAGGTCCGGAGAGCTCCTGCAAGGTCCGGAGAGCTTCTGTGAGGTCCGGAGCTTGTTTTTAGGGAGCTCCCGTGAAGTTCAACTCGTAGAACTGCAGCGTCTTGTTTTTGCTTTTAACTCGCAATGTTTCAAACTTGTTTTATGGGAAGGTTTGCTTAGTATTAATTTGCTAAGTTTTTGGTGTGTTTTGGTGGTTATGGCTGTTATCATTTGATATGGTTTGCAACATGCTTATGTGACGTGCTCATGTAAGGTGTTGTGGTTTTCGAACAAACGTGAGTCAAGTCGAGGACTTGTGCTCGGAAGAATTGGTTGTTTATTCATGTGCAGGTGTTGCTTGAGTTCAAAACATGGCTGGTGACGGGATCCTTGGACTAGTCTCAGGGAGGAGATGAGGTTCCAATAACCAAGTTCAGGAGGAACTGTGGTTGAGTTGATCGGGAGGTCGCGCAGCATGTTTGTATCAAGGGCAGTGCATATGAAGGTTGCGTGTACGTCGTTGGAAGGTGTTTGCACGTGTGCAAGGAGTGCATGGACGTGGCAACATTATTCCAAGGCGTGATGAAGAGAAGTGGACGTAAAGAATTGGTCGGAAAGGTCCAACCGGCTGGATTGCGTACTCAGGCTGAGGCTGAGTCGGATATGGCTCAAATATGGATGATTTGAGTTGGTTATGATAGGATTTCATGCTAGGCACGAAGTTGAGTTGTTTTAGGAATGTTTAGGATGTTCCTAAGGTGTTTGGAAGTCTCACGATTGCTTCTATCTGCGAATATGAGAGTCCTGAGCAGTTATGGTAAGTTAGGATACGAGTCCAATTAGGAGTAGAGTTTTTAAAGCTGATTTTGATTTGTCAACTTCTAAGCATCGGTGTCTAGTTGCTAAGTTGCTAATGATACAAAGGATCTATATTTTTGGCATCATAGACTTGGTCACATAGGCTTTGATCATCTCACTCGTGTTAGTGCTCTCGATCACATACGTGGGCTGCCGAAGCTTAAAAAGGACAATGATATTGTGTGCTCTTCTTGTAGACATGCTAAGTTTGTTGCAGGTTCACATGCTCCTCTCACAATGACCATGACAGCTGAACCGGGACAACTTTTACATCTTGACATAGTAGGTCCAGCACGTGTTCAATCCTTCGGAGGTAAATGGTATGTGCTTGTGATTGTTGATGATTATTCCAGATATTCTTGGGTTTATTTTATGGCATCTAAGAATGAAGCTTTTAGTCATTTTAGAACTTTATTTCTTAGATTATCTATTGATCACCCAGGATCATTAAAAGCAATTAGAAGTGATAACGGAACTGAATTTAAAAACCAATCCTTTGATCACTTTTGTGCTGAAAATGGAATAGATCATCAATACTCTTCACCCTATGTACCACAACAAAATGGTGTCGTAGAAAGAAAGAACAGGACCTTAGTTGAGATGGCTAGGCCTATGCTTGATGAATATCAAACTCCTAGGAAATTTTGGGCTGATGCAATTGCAACCGCTTGTTATGTCTCAAATCATGTTTTCTTGCGTGCTAAGCTTGGAAAACCCCATATGAGCTCCGGTTTGGACATAGGCCTAGTGTTACACACTTTAGGGTTTTTGGATGCAAATGCTTTGTTAAGAAACATGGTAATCTTGATAAATTTGAAGCTAGATCTGTTGATGGCATGTTTCTTGGTTATCCATCTCATACTAGAGGCTACCGTGTGCTTTTACTTGACACTAACAAAATTGTGGAGACTTGCGAGGTTTCTTTTGATGAAGCTAGCCCAAGTACTAGCTCCGATATTGCAGGTCCGGATCCATATCCGCAGGGGAGAGTATTTTTATTGAAGAAGATGAAGAAGTGGTGCTGCTGCCCGAAAACTCGGAAGTAAATAACGATCAAGCTGCTAATTTTGCACCACAACCAGCACCAACAGTCACTACTGCTGGTTTGGACCTTCCTCAATCAACAAGCTCTCCTAATCAAAGGTCTGAACATGAAGAAGAAGGTGCTTGTGAAGTGTCTACTCCCCTCCGAGTACTCAAAAGTCATCCTCCACAACAAATCATTGGAAGCTTGCATGAACGAGTCACTCAGTCCAGGTTTTGCGATCCAAACTCTCATGCTCATTCTGCTTTTGTTGCTTCTTTTAAACCCAAGGATATATCACACGCACTCACTAATGAATCTTGGATTAATGCCATGCAAGAAGAGTTAGAAAATTTTGAAAGAAATAATGTTTGGAAACTTGTACCTCCACCTCAAGGTCACACATTAATTGGAACTAAATGGGTATTTAAAAATAAGCAAAGTGAGGATGGGGTTGTGGTTAGGAATTAAGCTAGGTTGGTTGCTCAAGGTTTCACTCAAATTGAAGGTCTAGATTTTGATGAAACATTTGCTCCTGTTGCTAGATTAGAAGCTATAAGAATTTTATTAGCATTTGCTGCATCTAAAGGTTTCAAGTTATATCAAATGGATGTTAAAAGTGCTTTTGTTAATGGCTACATAGAGGAGGAGGTTTATGTTAAGCAGCCACCGGGTTTTGAAAATCCAAATTTTCCTAATCATGTTTACAAACTGTCCAAAGCCTTGTACGGTCTAAAACAAGCCCCTAGAGCATGGTATGATAGGTTAAAAACATTCTTACTTGAAAAGGGGTTTACCATGGGCAAGGTTGATAAAACTCTTTTTGTACTTAAGCATGGCAATGACTCATTATTCGTTCAAGTGTATGTGGATGATATTATCTTTGGTTGTGCTTCTCATGATCTCGTGTCCAAGTTTTCAGCTATGATTTCAGAATTTGAGATGAGTATGATGGGAGAACTCACATACTTTTTGGGGCTGCAAATCAAGCAAACAAAAGAAGGAACTTTTGTGCATCAAACTAAGTATACAAAGGACCTTCTTAAGCGCTTCAACATGGACAAATGCAAGCCTCTTCGGACACCAATGGGAACAGCAACAACACTTGAACTTGACAAAGATGGTGACCCGGTCGATAAAAAAGAATACAGAAGTATGATTGGATCACTTTTGTATCTCACGGCGTCAAGACCGGACATACAATTCAGCGTATGTCTTTGTGCACGTTTTCAAGCTTCTCCACGTGCTTCACATCGCCAAGCCATCAAAAGGATTCTCAGGTACCTACATGGAACTCAAGAATTTGGCATTTTTCTTCCTTCTTTCTTAACCGTTTCTTTGAAGGCTTTTTCGGATGCTGATTTTGGGAGTTGTAGGATTGATAGGAAAAGTACTTCGGGTGCTTGTCATTTTCTTGGTAATTCACTTGTTGCTTGGTCCTCTAGAAAACAAAGTCCAGTTGCACAATCCACGGCCGAATCTGAATATGTAGCTGCGGCTAGCGCTTGCTTACAAATTCTTTGGATTGTTCAAACACTTAAGGACTATGGGGTTGATTTAGATAGTGTTCCACTATTTTGTGATAACACTAGTGCAATTTATATTGCTAAAAACCCCGTGAAACACTCTAGATCTAAGCACATTGACATTAGGTATCACTTTCTTCGTGATAATGTTGAAAAAGGAAACATTGTGCTTCACCATGTCGATACCGAACAACAATTGGCTGATATTTTTACAAAACCTTTGGATTTCACTCGTTTTTGTTTCATTCGTAGTGAAATAGGGGTTATGCATCCTCATGGCTTAAATTGAGGGGAGTTTTTGAAACTTTGAAAGTCTATGTGTGAATCTGAAACTAAAATAATATGAGCATAGTATTTCATACATATATGACTTTGTGATTCCTTTTACAGGCTGAAAGTTCTTACTACATTACTCATGTTATACATTTTGTAGTTTTTGCCATGACTAGTAATTGGAATAATTACTTACACTAAATCTGGTCATGATCAAACTTTCTTGCTGTTTTGAACTTGTTGCATGCTCACAAGTGCTTTTAATCATAAAAAATTAATCAAGTGATCAGCTCACATGTTGAGTTTTCAAATAAAAAATTGAGAAAAGATCAAGAGAATATGCATGCATCGCACTTCTTCTTTTGAGATTGCTTATCATTGCACTAAGATATCAACTTGGAAGGAATTGTGTATGACTAAAACCATGTCCTTAAGCTTCTGATTGTCAAATGACATAGGCTTGACTTGGTTGGTTAGAATAAGGCTGATGCGGCATATAATCTCTTGCAAATATCATATGATCAACTTTGTGCCTTAAATGATTATGAATAATTAAAATGCAGCAACAAGTGTCATGTTTTCAGGTTTTGAAATAGTTGAGTAAGGGAGATCATGACTTGCTTAAACTGAAAAATACATTTGATCTCTAGCATGGCTTACACTACTTTATGTATCTCATTGATGTGATAGTGTAAGTAACCTGATAGTATGACTTGGATGAGATTTGTTTTGTATGTATATGTTATAATATGCTCATAACATTTAAAAATTTCTCTTTTGAACCTTGCTGAATACATTGTCAAAGAGGGAGAAATATGTATAAGGAGAGATTTTTTTTACACTTTGCATATGTTATACACTTTCTTCCTTCTCTGATTTTAAAAAATGGGGAGAAATTAATAAAGAGGGAGAAATGAGTTTTCAAAGCTTTTCAAAACTTTTCATAAGCCAATGTTCGTATTTTAATTGGTGTTGCCAATGCATTCATCAAGGGGGAGATTGTGAGACCTATGTGTGCTGAATACATTGACAATTAGGATAAAAGTTAGCATTAGCATTCAAAGTTTTGAATATTGCCAAAACATTCTTCTGTGGCAAGGTCCGACAAGTTCTTTGTTAGGTCCACCAAGTGTTGGCAAGGTCCGACGCAAGGTCCGGAGAGCTCCTGCAAGGTCCGGAGAGCTTCTGTGAGGTCTGGAGCTTGTTTTTAGGGAGCTCCCGTGAAGTTCAACTCGTAGAACTGCAGCGTCTTGTTTTTGATTTTAACTCGCAATGTTTCAAACTTGCTTTATGGGAAGGTTTGCTTAGTATTAATTTGCTAAGTTTTTGGTGTGTTTTGGTGGTTATGGCTGTTATCATTTGATATGGTTTGCAACATGCTTATGTGACGTGCTCATGTAAGGTGTTGTGGTTTTCGAACTAACGTGAGTCAAGTCGAGGACTTGTGCTCGGAAGAATTGGTTGTTTATTCAAGTGCAGGTGTTGCTTGAGTTCAAGACATGGCTGGTGACGGGATCCTTGGACTAGTCTCAGGGAGGAGATGAGGTTCCAACAACCAAGTTCGGGAGGAGCTGTGGTTGAGTTGATCGGGAGGTCGCGCAGCATGTTTGGATCAAGGGCAGTGCATATGAAGGTTGCGTGTACGTCGTTGGAAGGTGTTTGCACGTGTGCAAGGAGTGCATGGACGTGGCAACATTGTTCCAAGGCGTGATGAAGAGAAGTGGACGTAAAGAATTGGTCGGAAAGGTCCAACCGGCTGGATTGCGTACTCAGGCTGAGGCTGAGTCGGATATGGCTCAAACATGGAAGATTTGAGTTGGTTATGATAGGATTTCGTGCTAGGTACGAAGTTGAGTTGTTTTAGGAATGTTTAGGACGTTCCTAAGGTGTTTGGAAGTCTAACGATTGCTTCTATCTGCGAATAGGAGAGTCCTGAGCAGTTATGGTAAGTTAGGATACGAGTCCAATTAGGAGTAGGAGTCCTAGATTGGATTGTTTAGCCTGAGGGCTGGCTATAAAAACAAGGGAGGCCAGATCTCTCGTGGGGAGAGAACTTTGGGCTGTTCCTCTTGTGTTTCTATTGAATAAAGTTTATAGTTTCGAGGAGCTTTTGTGCCTTGTTCGTCCGATTTGTTTTTCGTCAAGTCTTTCTCGCCGAGTTTCTGGACAGACCGACGTTGCTTCGGTGTTTCGTTCATAACTCTAGTTTTACAGATCCGATTGACGTGATTCTTTTTGGGTTGTCTTCGCAACTCAATTATCTATCATATGTGAAATTTTCACGAGCTTCGGATCTGTAGTTTTTGAGATAAACGAGTTACTTTGCAGCGTTGCAGATCTGTTTTATATCGGGTAGAACAGATTGATCTTCGTTTAATGTTTTGATCGTATCTCAAGTTTTACTTTGTGTTTTCAAGTGATTCTTGTTGCATTAGATCCGTGACTTGATTCTATACCTCTCTACTTGATTTGTCACGGTTGAACACGTTCCAAAACACTTGCACACATGGTTTCTTTAACCGATTGATTTTTTGCTGAGGGGTTTTTGTTGTTTCCGCTGCGAAAAGTTTTAATCTACCATTCACCCCCCCTCTGGTAGCTTTTCACGTGCTCTTCGATCCTACACATGGTGTATTCGAAAAGCGAGGAATAACATGAAGAACATTTGAGATTGACATTGCAGAAACTGCGAGAGCGTCAATTGTATGCCAAGTTCAGCAAATGTCAATTTTTGCTAAAGGAGATATTGTTCCTAGGCCACATCATCTCCGAGGAAGGAGTATCGGTTGATCCCGGAAAAGTGGGAGATGTTCTGAAGTGGAACCAACTGCAGAACGTGAGGGACATTCGGAGTTTCCTTGGGATGGCTGGATACTACTGCCGGTTCATCAAGGATTTCTCTAAAATAGCGAAGCCTATGACTGAATTGCTAATGAAGGGAAAAGCATTTCAGTGGACACCCATGTGTTAAGAAAGCTTTGAGGAGGTCAAGAAAAGGCTAACCACAGCACCGGTTTTGGTATTGCCGTGAGCAAGAGTTTTTACATATATTGTGACGCATCAAGACAAGGGCTTGGATGTGTGCTCATGCAAGAAGGACAAGTGGTAGCCTATGCATCGAGACAACTAAAGAAACACGAGCTGAATTACCCCACACATGACTTGGAACTCGCAGGCGTGGTACATGCCTTGAAGATTTGGAGACATTATATCCTTGGCCACCGATGTGAGATCTATACGGATCACAAAAGCCTCAAGTACATATTCACCCAAATGGATTTGAATTTGAGGCAACGTCAATGGTTGGAACTCATCAAGGATTATGATGTTGGAATCAACTATCACTCCGGAAAGGCCAATGTAGTAGCTGATGCATTGAGCCGAAAGGGAACATGTAACCAACTCATGGTTTGGGAGGTACCGCCCGAGCTGCGAAAGGAGTTCGAACGGTTACATCTCGGTTTCTTGAACGAGATGGAAGTGATAGAACTCCATTCTTCGCTGGAACAAGAGATAAGAGATGGCCAAGCAACGGATGAGGAAATCAAGCAGATCAAGGAAAGAATCCAACAAGGCATAGAAAAGGACTTCAAGGAAGATGAGAAGGGTACGCTTTGGTTAGGAAAAAGGATTTGTGTGCCTAACGTGAAGCACATCCGCGACACGATATTAAAGGAGGCACATGACTCACCTTATTCCATACATCCCGGCAGTACAAAGATGTACAAGGACCTGAAAACTTGTTATTGGTGGGGTGGTATGAAAAGGTGAGTATGTTGCCTTATGCGATACGTGCCAACGGGTGAAGGACGAACATCAAAGACCCGCTGGACTGTTGCAACCATTGAAAGTACCCGAGTGGAAGTGGGAAGACATCATCATGTATTTCATCGTCGGATTACCACGTACTCGGTCGGGTTACGACTCCATCTGGGTTATTGTGGACCGATTGCGAAAACAACCCATTTTCTTCCTGTTAGAACCACGTACCGCGTCGTAGAACTAGCCGAGCTGTACATGGAGCAAATCGTTTGCCGTCATGGAGTTCCGAAGAGGATAGTTTCAGATCGGGGTACCCAATTTACCTCTAGGTTCTGGAAAAAGCTGCATGAAGCTATGGGTACACGACTGGATTTCAGCTCCGCTTATCACCCGCAAACCAACGGGCAAACTGAGAGGACAAATAAAATTTTAGAAGACATGTTGAGAGCCTGCGCCTTGAAACATGGGCGTAGTTAGGATAGGATCTTGCCGTATGCTGAGTTCTTATACAATAACAGCTATCAAGCCAGCTTGAAGATTTCACCTTTTAAAGCATTGTATGGTAGACGGTATAGAATGCCGCTGTTCTGGAATGAGACCGGAGATAACCAAGTGTTTGGACCCGAAGTGCTGCAAGACGCCGAGAAGCAAGTCCAAACAATACGGGAGAACTTGAAGGCTGCTCATTTACGACCAAAAGGTTATGCGGACAATAGGCGAAGAAGGTTGACCTTCGAAGTAGGAGACTTCGTGTACCTTAAGGTATCGCCTATCCGTGGCCAATGACGTTTCAACGTCAAAGGCAAGTTAGCACCTCGCTACATCGGATCATTTACGATTTTTGGCAAGCGAGGAGAGGTAGCTTCTCAACTAGAGATCCCAACGCACCTCTCCGACGTGCATGACGTGTTTCATGTATCTCAGCTCAAGAAGTGCTTGAGAGTACCAGAAGAACAAGTACCGATGGATGAGCTCGAGCTTCAAGAGGATCTGACCTACGTAAAGTACCCTGTCCAGATTTTGGACGTGAAGGAAAGGGTCACGAGGAACAAAGTGATCCGTTGGTGCAAGGTACAGTGGAGCCATCACACGGAAGCTGAAGCTACATGGGAGCGTGAGGAAGACCTCAAGGCAGAATTCCCTCATCTATTCTCTACTCTATTGAATCTCGAGGGCAAGATTCAGTTTAAAGGGGGTAGGTTTGTAACACTCTCAATTTCATATTCATGCATTGCATATAGAAAAACATTATAAAAAGAAATAGAAATGGGAAGAATCATAAAAATGGGAGAAATATAGCTGAAAAGAGCCAATTTCAATTTGCCGAGGAGCGTTGTCGACACTTCCCGCGGCCTGCTGGCCACGTGGCGCCTTCGGGGCTCATCCCTGCGGAGGGGGTGAGGTCCGGCACTGCTGGCCGCGTGGCAGGCTCGGAGCTCACCTCAGGAGAAGGGGCGAGGTCCGACCCTGCTAGACACATGTTGCCTTCGGAGCTAGTCTCTGCGGAAGAAGCAAGGCTCAGTCCCGCGGGACACGTGTTGACTATGGAGCTAGTCCCTGCGGAAGAAGCGAGGCTCAACCCACGGGACACGTGTCGACTTCGGAACTCACCCCTGCGGAAGGGATGAGGTCCGCCCCACGGGACACGTGTCGCTCTCGGAGCTCGCCTCCGAGAGGTCCGACCCCGCGGGACAGGTTTCACCCTCAGAGATCGCCTCCGAGAGGTCCGACCCCACGGGACACGTGTCGCCCTTGGAGCTCGTCTCTAAGGAGAAAGGAAGTCCGGCGCTACTGGACACGTGGCATTCTCGGAGCCCACCTCCGAGGAGAGGGGAGGTCCGTCACTGACACGTGGTGCCCCCAGAGATCGCCTCTGTAGAAAGGGGAGGTCCGACCCGCTAGACACAAGGCGCAAGCAGAGCTCGTCTCTGAGGAGAGGGGAGGTCCTATCCGCTAGACACGCGGCACAACCGGAGCTCGCCCTAAGGAAAAGGGAGGCCCGGCCCTCGCTGGACGCGTGGAGCCTCCGGAGCTCATCCCTACGGAAGGACGAGATCCTTAAACAGTTTTTCTCCAGTGCGCGCGGGAATACCCGGTACTAAGGAAACCGACAGGATTTCCAAGTTGACACCGCACCCAAATCAATTGGAGATAAGTTGTTAAGATCCAAAACAAATTGAATAGGACTTTTATTTGAAATACAATCGGAGTAGGACTCTTCTTTTCCTGTTATAAATAGAACCCAAAACCCCTGGCCGCAACCACATACCTATTTTTCACGTCCTGAGTCGACGACTTAGAGGCCCTAGCCCCCAACTCACTGAGTTAACCCCCTTCGCCGGAGTTCAGCCACCGGTGAGACCGCCGACGAGCCCCGTCACGCTCACTGGAAGAGAGTCGACAAACTGTCCTGCTGCCGTTGCTAGGAGGAAGGCCGAGGTAGGTCTCCGTTCCCACCTTACGTCATCATCGCGGTTTCTACACATCTGTTTCTTCGAACAGAAGCTTTTTCGTGTGGACTGATCACGTGTTGATCGGTTTTTGATGGTGGAATTGATCTAAATCTTGAGTCAATATCATCACCACGTCCACACTTGATCCTTACACCTTTTTTTACCATAAAGCGCCATGCAAGCCATTAAAACACGCAAGAACACGTACAAACTGGTTTAATAAAACAGCACCATAGGATTTGCATCCATCTACATCATTGCATCTGAAGTAAAGTTTGTGCATGATGTTTGATTGCTATAATTTTGTATGTGCGTGGTTGCGAGTAGAAGGACAAGTTCAGGAAGCTATCTACAAAGGACTACAACACCAAGACTTCGAGACACGTGAGCAACAAAAGTCACAGTAACAAGGCAACTGCCCCTTGATCATATTGATCCCATATTTTGAAACTGTTTTGTTTGCGAGAACATGTGTGCTTGAGTCAACTTGATGGGACATCCTTTTATAGGAGTTTAATAGTTTTGTTAACCATCCTTGTCGCCGGGAAAGTTAATGAGTCGGGTATGGTCGTATTTCCTTTTTGCTTCGCTAATCTACGGGATATGGGAAGCCGAGTAGAACATGTCTAAGTACTGCACTCATATGAATAATGATGATGATGAGAACTTGATGATAATAATGAGCATAGAATCAGGGGAGATCTAGGAAAGCTTGGTTCGTGGATGTGGTAGAATGAGATGGTGGTTTACTTGCCGTATATCTAAGGACCGGTTTATGCCAGCACATGCCAGGAAAACAGTGCCACCACAAGGCCAAATATGGGTGCGGCTTAGCTGACTAATTAGGTAAGTTTCTAGATTGTTATGGACCGTGGAAGGCGCAGAGAATGGGAGTCGAGAGAGGACTGCCCTGGGAACTGCATGACACAAGAGGGGGCGCGTAGGTGGGAGAATGGTGATTCGAGCCTGTTGGTGAAACTTAGTGAGTCCATACATCTAGTAGCCCCTTTGTAAAGGCTATTTTGTGATCTCTTGACCATACACCGACAGTTGTGTACTGGATAGTGGAGGTTCTGCAGTCGCCGATGGGTGACGAAATCACAAACTTGTGGGTAAAGTGGTGCCACCTCTTAAGAGTGTAAAACTATCATGATAGCCGTGCTTACGGTCACAAGCGCCTGGTCAACTCACATGATTAGATGGGATGTTTATTGGGATAATTATTTGGGATGTTCATTGGTTTGGTTATGGTATGGTCATTGGAAATTGGTTTCGGGACTGTTGAGTCATGATAATGAGTTTTGGTTTCGGTTATGAGATGGATATGAATACGAGATGGTTATTATGAGCATGAGATGAAGTTGAGAAAGATTAATGGCTGGATGAGACGGGATAAGTGGTAAATTATGATGGAGGTATGTTACTGTTTTAGTTAAATATAAGTTGGGATTAAATTCACTTAAAGAGAGTTGCTGTTTTTATCATGTTTGTGAAATAAACTTTGCTTTCTGCAATGAGCCTTTTTATTCATACCTTGCTGTATGCTACATGTCATACTTCTCCCGCACTTGCTGAGTACGACATGTACTCACCCTTGCATTATCATACAAACATCAACAGCAAGAGAGGAGTACTTCAAAGATCTTGTGGAGTACTAGGCGTGCGAACTACCGTCAACTTGCCTGTGGAGTTGGAGATGGAGCCGCTGCTGTTTAGTTGCTTCCGCTATCGTCTAGAGCCTTCTGCTGCTAGGATAAGTTAGAGACTTCCGCTGCAAGAATGAGTTAGAGATTGATGTAATAACGTACTTAAACCCTATTACTGTGGTTATATTCTGAATTCAGTTTGTGGATTACATGTGAATGTATGATGAACACCCTGGGCACACATATGCATTAGCTGGGTTCCGTGTTTTACAGGACCGGGCGTCACAAAATAGAACACCTCTGTAAGTTCTATCCTTAGCGTAGAGGTAAGGTATTTTTTCTTTTTTCTCTTTCTTTGTAGAGGTGGCATAGTGTCTAGGAATAGCGCTTAGAACAGCTAAGCTACGGAGGGGTCCTGCTACTCTTGTCATCCGGGGCAGGTCGCTGCCTTCTTACACGGCATGTTTCCTCCAATCACCCAAAGGAAGCCAGAAATAGGAAAATATTATCCTACCCTGTGTACCTTATTTACAGTTTGTGCTTTCTCATGCATATCAACTGTGAATGGCATGTCCAGAGCCTGTCCTACACACTTGTCAGGTCCCGTGGCGCTGGAAGGTCTCCTCGCTGAAAGTTTAATGCCCGCAGGAGGTCCAGGGTGTGTAGCCTGCTATGCCTGGTTCCGTACCCCAAGCGTGCACATCCTGCCTCCCCTGCGCTACAACTGAGTACTTGGGGGCCAGAAAGAACATCCCTATGCACAAGGAAAGTAACCGGACCAAGGACATCGCCACCATACTCTTCGTGCTTTCTTTCCATACCGCTCCGGCCGTGTGGCCAGTCACTTTTCTTATGTTCAACCGAAGAAAGAGCCGTGCTATACTTCTGCAGGCTGGTCTGCTTGAGGTACCTGTGGCGTACCTGGGGTCCTGTGGTCCCTATGGTGCCGAATGGTCCCTCCCCCGAAAGGCTTATGCCAGCGGGAGGTCCAGGGTGCGTAGCCTGCTATGCCTGGTTCCGTACCCCTATTGTGTGCACCCTTGAACGTAGCCTAGAGGGGGGGTGAATAGGCTTTCCGAATTTTGTTAATCCCTAAAACACTTAATAGATTTGTCTAATACAAGGAAATCGGACAAGTCCGGTAGAGTGCGGACTAGTTCGTTTTCTAGTCAGAGACAAATCAGACTAGTCCGGTATGCATGGACTAGAGAGGTCAATGTTGATCAATATTTTCACTTCTAGTACCCTATGCAGCGGAAATTAATTGATAGCTTAGATTTATTACAACAGTGAAACAATGAATTACAGAGATCAACTTTGATTTCAATGCTTCAACGTGAATTTCACAAGATTAATTAAACACTAGAATATGATGAACAATAGATGAACACGAGTAAGAGACAAGATTTTATCCCGAGGTTCGATTCCGCTCAGGAAATCTACGTCCCCGTTGAGGAGTCCACTAAGGACCGGGTCTTCACCAACCCTACCCTCGTTGAATCGCCACGGAGGCCGATTCTCTTCCAGTAATTACAAAGGGCAAATAAATCGTTCAAGGGGCCTTCTCACAAGTTGAGGGCTCCCCAAGAATTACAATGAATGAACACAATCAAACACACTCAACAGATGAACAATAATTGAACAAGAGTGTGCGAGAGATCAAACCCAAGAGCTCAAGATGTGTACAACAAGTCTCTCCTTTGACCAATTGCTAATCCCCAAAGTTTTGATTCCTTTTGGGTTATAATGTGTGGAGAGATGTGAATTTTGGGCTCTTGGGAGGTGTGATGGCGCAGGGGGTCGAGTTTCTTTTTTGGTATGGCCGTACACCTCTTTTTATACTGGGGTTTCCAAAGGTTACGTTAGGGTTTGCGATGTCCAGACTAGTCCATGGTGGACTCCGGACTAGTTCGGTGTGCGGTGTGTGGAAAACCCTAAGTGTTGTGAGATACTGGACTAGTACGTAATAGTGCGGACTTGTCCCATGTCTACTCAGAGATATATCGGACTAGTCCGGTCCATATCGGACTAGTCCGTTTTCTAGTCAGAGAGAAAATCGGACTAGTCCGGTTTATATCGGACTAGTCCGCACATGCTGATTTTTGTGCAGTTAGTGTGATTTCTTTCACTTGAGCTCTTGTGGTGTGTTTCTCTGTGACGCCCCTGTTCTGAGAGAGAACCTCTCGGAACTGAGACTGATGCGTATGTGTGCCCAGGATGTTCATCACACATACACACATATAATCCACAAACTGAATTCAGAATATATATAACCACGAATGAATAGATTCAAGTACTTTATTACATCAATCTCTATTGCAGCGGAAGTCTATCTTAGCAGTGGAAGTCTTATTCTAGCAGCGGAAGTCTTCTAAACTATTGGGGAAGCAACTAAGCAGCAGCAGCGGCTCCATCTCTACTCCACAGGCAAGGTTGAGGATAGATCATACGCCTAATACTCCACTTGGTCATCATAGTACTCCTCTCCTGTTGCTGATGATGAAGTAATAATGCAAGTTTGAGTACATGATGTACTCAGCAAGTGCGGGAAAATATTATATGTAGCTCACAGCAAGGTAGTTATAAAAAGGCTCATTGCAGAAAGCAAAGTTTATTTCACAAAACTGGATAAAAACAGCAACTAGCTATAAATGAATGTAATCCCAACATGTATTTAAACATCAACATACCTCCATCATGATTCACCACTTTTCATGTCTCTTCCAGACATGTATCTTCCTCAACTTTGCTCATGAATACCATCTCGTATTCACTACCATCTCATGAATACCATCTCGTATTCACTACCATTTCATCTCATATTCCATTCCGTCTCGTTCCGAGACCAATGCTCATTGCCATGACTCAACAGTCATGCAACCAATCTCATTACCCGGACTCAACAGTCCCGAAACCATTTTCCAAAGATCAAACCAAAACCAAACCAATATCATCCCAATAACCATCCCATCTAATCATGGAAGTTGTCCAGGTGCTTGTGACCGTAAGCTCGGCTATCATGATAATTTTAGACTCTGTAGAGGTGGCACCACTTTACGCACAAGTTTGTGATTTCGTCACTCATCGACGACTGCAGAACCTCCATTATACCAGTACACAACCATCGGTGTATGGCCAAGAGATCACAAAATAGCCTTTACAAAGGGGCTACTAGATGTATGGACTCACTAAGGTTTTACCATCAGGCTAGAATCTCCAATTCTCCCACCCACGGGCCCCCTCTTTTGCCATGCAGTTCCTAGGGCAGTCCTCACTCGACTCCCATTCCCCGCGCCTTCCACGGTCCATAACAATCTATCAACTTACCTAATTAATCAGCTAAGCCGCACCCATACTTGACCTTGTGGTGGTACTATATTCCTGGCATGTGCTCGCATGAACCGGTCCTTAGATCTACGGCAAGTAACCACCATCTCATTCTACCTCCTTCACAAACCAAGCTTGCCTAGATCTCCCTCCGATTCATGTTCATTAACAATATCCGTTTCTTATTTTTCATACGAGTGGAGTTAGCTAGACACATCTATCTCGCTTCCCGTATCCCATGGACTCAGCGAAGTATAAAAGCAAAAACCATACCCGACTCGTTAACTTTCCCGGTGACAAGGGTGGTTAACAAAACTAGTGAACTCTTATGAAAGGGTTTCCCATTAAGTTGACTCAGGCACACACACCTTTTCGCAAATAAAACAATTTCAAAAACATGGGATCAATATGGTCAAGGGGCACTTGCCTTGTTCTTGAGGCTCTGGTTGCTCTTGTGTCTCGATGTTTTGGTGCTGTAATCCTTCGTAGGTAGCTCCCTGAGCTTGTCCTTTTAATTACGATCACACTCATACAAGATATATAGCAATCAATCACCATGCACAAACTTTACTCAAGATGCAATGGTGCATATGCATGCTAATCCTATGATGCAGTTTAGTTTGTACGTGTTCTTGCATGTTTTAAAGGGTTTGCATGGGGTTTTATGATGAACAGACGTGTAGGGATCAAATGTGGATGTGGCGATGATCTTGACTCAAGATCTAGATCAAACCGATCAACACGTGATCTGTCCACAAAAAAGCTTCTGTTCAAACGGATCGAAGAACAGATGCAAAGAAAACCGCGATGATGTCGTAAGGTGGTATTGGAAACCTACCTTGCTTCCTTCGGGTCCTCCCTTCTGGCAAAAACAGATTGTTGGGGCTCTCGGCGGTCTCTCCGGTGGTCAAACTCTGGCGAAAGGGTTTAGCTCGGCGAGTTTGGGGCTAGGGCTTCTAAGTTGTCGGCTTAGAAAAGATGTTACGACCAAGGGGTTGTTTCGGGTTCTATTTATAATCGGGAAGAGAAGAGTCCTAATCTGATCGGAATTCGAATAAGAGTCCTATTCAAATTGTTTTTGAATCTTAACAACTTATCTTCAATTGATTTGGTGCGGTAGCAACGTGGAATTCATGTTGGTTTCCTTCCGTGTTGGGCACTCGTGCATGGAGGAAAAACCGCTCCAGAATCGCGTCCTTACGCAGGGATAAGCTCCGAAGGCTCCACGTGTCCTGCTAGGACCTGGGCTCCCTTTTCCGCAGAGACAAGCTTCAGTTGTGCCGCGTGTCAGGCGGGCGAGACCTCCCTCTTCCTTAGAGGTGAGCTCCGCGTGCGCCACGCGTCCTGGCGGAGGGACCTCCCTCTCCCTCAGAGGCGAGCTCCGCGTACGCCACATGTCAGTGCTGGACCTCCCCTCTCTTCGGAGGTTGGCAAGGAAGTCTACCCCCTTATTTTAAGGTTTACTTTCGGGCATAGTATATTAGTCCTCATCTCTCCACCGGGAGAATTAACCAACATAGTATATTTCAAGTGTGATATGGGTAGATTATACTTGGCAACATACTTGGATGATATGAATGAATGTGATGCTCCAGAATCAAATAGAATGGTGGCTGGGTTGGAGTTGGCAAGGAACATACCAATCACGACGTCCTCAGCCTGTTGCGCTTCCTCAGCAGAGACATGTTTCACGTTGCCGCGAGCGTAGTTCTTCTGTCCACGGTTTCATTGATTGGCTCCTCCGTTCGACCGTGGGTTCTGCTTTGGCACATTGCCTTGCTGTCCAGGACCTCTCCTCGGGCACTGGCTTACAAAGTGTCCTGCCTCCCCGCATGCAAAGCATGCCTTGTTGCCCACGACAGCAGGTACGTTGCGGCGGGGCTTTTGAACAGGAGCGCCCATGTTTGGGCGAGGCGCAGGAGGCAAAGGCACACGAGGTGCTTGCATGGCAGGACGTTGCTGTGGTGGCTGGTTAGGGCGAAAAGTAGGAGCGGACGATCCATACTATGGTGCAGCTGGGGGCATGTACCGGGGGCGTTGTGACGCCCCTGTTCTGAGAGAGAACCTCTCGGAACTGAGACTGATGCATATGTGTGCACAAGATGTTCATCAAACATACACATATCATCCACAAACTGAATTCAGAATATAATACCACGAATGAACAGGGTTTTATTACAAAGTCTCATGAGTCTCAAAACTCATGCTAGCAGCGGAGGTCTTAATCTAGCAGCAGAAGTCTTCTATCTATCGCGGAAGCAACTAAGTAGCAGCAGCGGCTCCGTCTATTACTCCATAGGCAAGGTCGATGACAGATTACACGCATAATGCTTCACTTGGTCTTCATAGTACTCCTCTCCTGTTGCTGATGATGTATGATAATGCAAGTTTGAGTGCATGATGTACTCAGCAAGTGCGGGAAAATATGATATGTAGCTCACAGCAAGGAAGGTATAAAAAGGCTCATTGCATAAAAGCAAATTGTATTTCACAAACACGATAAAAACAACAACTTAGCTCTACGTGAATGTAATCCCAACATATATTTAAACATTAACATACCTCCATTATGATTCATCCCTTTCCATGTCTCAACCGGACATTAATCTTTCTCAACTTTGCTCATGAATACCATCTCGTATTCACTACCATCTCATGAATACCATCTCGTATTCACTACCATTTCATCTCATATTCAATTTCGTCTCATACCGAGACCAAATCTCGTTGTCATGACTCAACAGTCATGCAACCAATCTCATTACCCAGACTCAACAGTCCTGAAAACCAAATCCAAAGACCAAACCATAACCAAAACAAAAAACCAAAACCGTCCCAAAAACCATCCCATCTAATCATGTGAGTTGTCCAGGCGCTCATGACCGTAAGCTCGGCTATCATGATAGTTTTAGACTCTGCAGAGGTTGTACCACTTCACCCACAAGTTTGTGATTTCGTCACCCGTCGGCAACTGCAGAACCTCCATTATACCAGTACACAACCGTCGGTGTATGGTCAAGAGATCACAAAATAGTCTTTACAAAGGGGCTACTAGATGTATGCACTCACTAAGGTTTCACCGGCAGGCTAGAATCTCCAATTCTCCCACCCACGGGCCCCCTCTTGTGCCATGCAGTTCCCAGGGCAGTCCTCACTCGACTCCCATTCCCCGCGCCTTCCACGGTCCATAACAATCTAGCAACTTACCTAATTAGTCAGCTAAGCCGCACCCATATTTGGCCCTGTCGTGGCACTGTTATCCTTGCATGGCTGGCATGAACCGGTCCTTAGATCTACGGCAAGTAACCACCATCTCATTCTACCTCATCCATAAACCAAGGCTTGCCTAGATCTCCCTCCGATTCATGTTCATTAACAACACCCGTTTCTCATTATTCATATGAGTGCAGTTAGCTAGACACATCTAGAGGTGTAAAGATCAATTGTGGACGTGTCGATGATCTCATTATAAGATCTAAATCACACCGATCAACACGTGATCTACCCACGAAAAAGCTTCTGGTCGAAGGGATCGAAGAATAGATGCAAAGAAAACGCGATGATATCGTAAGGTGATATTGGAGACCTACCTTACTTCCTTCGGGTCCTCCCTCCTAGCAAAAACAGATCGTCGGGTCTCCTCCGGCGATGTCTGGGCTCGTCGGCGGTCTCTTCGGTGGTCAAAATCCAGTGAAGGGGTTTAGCTCAGCGAGATTGGGGCTAGGGCTTCTAAGTTGTCGGCTTAGAAAAGATGTTACAGCCAAAGAGGTTGTTTCGGGTTCGATTTATGAGCCTTTTTATTCCTACCTTGCTGTAAGCTACATGTCATACTTTTCCCGCACTTGCTGAGTACGACATGTACTCACCCTTGCATTATCATACAAACATCAGCAACAGGAGAGGAGTACTTCGAAGATCTTGTGGAGTACTAGGCGTGCGAACTACTGTCAACTTGCCTGTGGAGTTTGAGATGGAGCCGCTGCTATTTAGTTGCTTCCGCTATCGTCTAGAGACTTCCGCTGCTAGAATAAGTTGGAGACTTCCGCTGCAAGAATGAGTTAGAGATTGATGTAATAAAGTACTTAAATCCTATTACTGTGGTTATATTCTGAATTCAGTTTTTGGATTACATGTGTATGTATGATGAACATCCTGGGCACACATGCATTAGCTGGGTCCCGTGTTTTACGGGACCGGACGTCACAACATAGAACACCTCTGTAAGTTCTATCCTTAGCGCAGCGGTAGGGTATTTTCTTTTCTTTTTTCTCTTTATTTGTAGAGGTGACATAGTGTCTAGGAATAGCGCTTAGAACAGCTAAGCTCCGGAGGGGTCCTGCTACTATTGTCATCCGGGGTGGGTCGCTGCCTTCTTACACGGCCTGTTTCCTCCTATCACCCGAAGGAAATTAGAAATAGGAAAATATTATTCTACCCTGTGTACCTTATTTACATTTTGTGCTTTTTCATGCATATCAACAGTAAATGGCATGTCCAGAGCCTGTCCTACACACTTGTCAGGTCCCATGGCGCTGGAAGGTCTCCTCGCTCAACGTTTAACACCCGCAGGAGGTCCAGGGTGTGTAGCCTGCTATGCCTAGTTCCGTACCCCTAGCGTGTACATCCTGCCTCCCCTGCGCTACAACTGAGTACTTGGGGGCCAGAAAGAACATGCCTATTGTCGAAGTGTGCGATCGACATTTCCCCCGGGCCTGCACTGGGCAGCCCGCAGAGGTTCTTTTTTCGGAGGGGCTAGTTCCTAGCGGAGAGCTTGCGCGGATGGACGAGTTAGTGAGAGCTTGACACGGGAAGTTTTACGTGGTTCAGGCCGCAGGAGCGTAAAACCCTACGTCCACGGCGAGCTATGGAGCTCGCTGTATTGCTTGCTGCTCAGGGCCGGGGGCCTGAGCTTGGGGGTGAGTTACAGCTTGAGAGTGTATGGCTAGCGTATGAGTTGCAGAATGCGAACCCAGGGGTGCGGATGGCTAGAGTCCGAATCCCTGCTAACGTCGCCTACCCGAGCCTTTTATAGTCCAAGACTCGGGTGGCTTACAAGGGGGGCTGGGACCCGACAGGTGGTCCCGGGGAGATTGACTGATATCTACCGTATCTGCAGTTATGCCGGTAGTTGTCTCTGCCGAAGGCTTCTAAGTCTTTGTCTTGTAGCCCTGCCCATGCCGCATGCTAGTCGTAGTGGTTGATGACGGCGCAGGCGGCATGGGATGTCTTGTCGCGGCGTTTATTGGCTGGCAGGTTCTGACACCGCGTGCCAGTCTGTGATGCGACTGGACGCAACGGCACCTGACAGATGCGTGCTCCGCGTTTCCGCATCTTGGGAAGACGCGGGCCTTGAATACCTTGTACGGGCAAGGTGTGGGGTGCCTTTACGCCCGCTGCTTACCGCTCGGGGGCAGGCAGCACCGTTCTTCTGGCCACGTGGCGGGTCCGGAGCCCTTCTCTGAGGCAAGAAGGGTCCGGCCTGCGGGGCACGTGGAGCCTCCGGACCTCTCCCCGCGGAGGGGGAGGTCCAGCTTCTGTATGCCACGTGGTGGGCCCGGAGCTCTCCTCTGCGGAGAGGGAGGTCCAGCCCCGCTGGACGCGTGGCGTCTTCGGACCTCTCTCCCACGGAGGGGGAGGTCCGGCTTCTGTATGCCACGTGGCGGGCCCGGAGCTCTCCTCTGAGGAGAGGGAGGTCCGGCCCCGCCGGACGCGTGGCGCCTTCGGAGCTCTCCCGGCGGAGAAGGGCGAGTACCTTAGGCATTTTACCCTGTGCGCGGGGGTACCCCATATCGAGGGTACCGACAGTGGCCCCCGGGCCTATCTCGGGGGAGATAGCGAGCCCGAGGTGGGACCTCCGTCTCTTCTGATCCGCGCACTTTCTTGTCTTGAGTACTCCCTGTGCTGGCAGGGTCTTGACGGCTTCGATGTTCAGCCTCTTAGGAGAGGGTGAAGCCTGACATCGGAGCTCGGCCCGGCTGTGGGGGCGGAGGTCCGGAAGTCATCGGAGCTCAGGCCAGCGAAGGGCGTGAGGTCCGGCATCAGCGCTTGCCTCTGAAAGGAGGGCGAGGGCTGGCCTCGGAGCTCGGCCCAGCTGTGGGGGCGGAATCAAGAAGTCATCGGAGCTCAGGCCAGCGAAGGGCATGAGGTCCGGCATCAGCGCTCGCCTCTGAAAGGAGGGCAAGGGCTGGCCTCGGAGCTCGGCCCAGCTGTGGGGGCAGAGGTCCGGAACTGCTCAGTGGTCCCCCCTTTCCTATCCCTTAGTCTCATTTGGCTTACTGTCCCAGGCCGGAATACGGGGCTTAGGTAATCCAGTGCACTTGGTCCCGGAGGTCTGGCCCCAGCCCCAGTCAGGGTGTAAATGCCCGGCCCCCTGGTACTCAGACCGTAGCGCCGGGAGGCAGAGTGCGCATGCTTTTGGTGCAAGACCAGGCAAAGCAAGGCTCCTGACCCCCCGTTCTAGCGTAGGTCTTTTCTCGGAGGAGACCAACTGATGGTGCAATACCCTTATAGAGGGAGATCCGAAAGGCCACCGGGCCTCTGGCAGGTACCCCAAGCACTACCGCCTTCAGCAGGACGGCAAATATCGACTATGCATGAGAGCAGGAAAGAGGAACCGAGTGTACAATGGACGCACACTGTCTAGAGCGTGGGGAGACGTTCATATAAATTAATGCGTAATTTAAATAAACACCTAAGTAAGCATGGTGAACTTACTAGGGTGGCGTCGGAGCGCCTGTCTTCACGTAGAGCGGGTCATGCGTGGCTTCGTTGTACGCCGGACACGGGGGGACCCCCATGGCTATATCAGGGGGAAGCATGGCTTCGGCCCTGCATACCATGTGGAAGGGTAGTTCCCGTGACCCGGCCCTGGGAAGTCCGGCTGGCCCTCGACATGGAGGAGCCGGTATCCCCCGACGGCTCTGAGTGCGCGTCTGCACCGGTTGTGTGGGTCTGCTTGGCGTGGACTTGGCACGCATTGCATCCCTAACCAGTTTGACGGCGTCCAGGTGGCTCTCGATCAGTAGGAGCCATGCCGGGTGGCTTATCTGACCAACGCGCGGGACGATGAGCGTTCCCTGCACTCGCCTCCTTGGACTACTGCGAGCTAGTCGCAGCCTTCCTCCTGGGTTATGCACCACAATAGGATGTCGAGGCGCCACGCCAGTAAAGATACCAGCGCGTAGCACTTAGCCGTCCGCACCACCCGTTCAGCGGATGCATGTTCATCAGGAAGGATGTCCTTCAAGGAGTCCCGGACCTCCGTGGTCCATGCATCGGGACTACTTGAGCTTCTGGATCTCGAGCGCTGGGTTGCACGGAGTCCTCAGCGACTCTTACGATCCTTTGGCGGCATCCAGGGCCGCCGGGACTGCCTAGCTTCGTGGCCCTGGTTCAGCCCCCTTCGCCCGGCTCGGCGGGCCGGGCTGTGGACCGCAGCAAAGTCCTCTCGAAGACTCCTTCGTGCACGGGGGCTCCGATGGAGGTCTTCATTGAGAAGTTGTCAGCTGTGGCCGTGCCAGCGCGCGGTTCATGGCACAGGTCCAAGGCGAGGAATTCTTTCTCCAACATCTGCACGTGAAGCAGATAAGCAGCTAGCTGTGGTTCATTGCTAGGGCATTCACCCTTAACTTGCTTGATAACTAGCTGGGAGTCGCCCTGTGCCAACAACTGGCGAGCGCCCAAAGACAGGACTGTCTTTTAGGCCAAAGACGAGTGCTTCATACTCTGCCAAGTTGTTGGTTGCCTTGGAATTGAAACGCACCATGTACCCAGACTGCTCCCCCGATGGCATGAGAAGCGGTGCGCCGGAACCGGCCCCCTACTTTCACGAGGAGCCGTCGAAGAAGAGTGTCCAGTGAGGCCCGGTGAAGACCGGAGCTCGGTACTTTGGTTCACCGTCTTTGCGGCCCCCTGGGTCAGCCTTCGTTGGCGTCCACTCAGCCACGAAGTCAGCCAGTGCTTGACTCTTGGCTGTCTGACGTGGTCGGGAGCTCAGCTTGAACTCCGCCGTCTTCGGGCTGTCTTCCGGCTTCGGAAGCTGGCAGTGAGTGCCAGCTCCGCCCACCGGCTGCTCTGGCGCACTTGTCCGCCAGGCTGAAGTGCTCAGAGGCATCGCAGACCTCTTTGGTCGCAAGCTTCTCAAGCATCTTCTCGTCTCGGACACTGTCGAAGTGCCACCACCATAGAAGCACTTTGAATATGCGGGATGGTGTTGCGTACCTGGGAGAACCGCTGGATGAAGGAGCGCAGCGACTCCCCAGGTTATTACTTGATGGCTTGGAGGTCAAGCTCCGTGCTGGGACGGTTGTAGGAGCTGCCGAAGTTAGCGATGAACTGCCGGCAGAGCTCTCCCCAGAAAGTTATGGAACCCCGAGGGAGGTTCATGAGCCAAGACCGGGTCGGGCCAGTCAAGGCGTCGGGGAAGTAGTTGGCCATGATGGCCTCATCCCCTCCTGCGGCAAGTACGGCGGTGGAGTAGACCTGAAGGAACTCCGCCGGGTTGACGCTGCTGTCGAACTTTTCGGGCAGGTGCGGCCAAAACCGGAGCCTAGTGTAGCTGGAATCTGCCGTGTGCTCACCAACCATTGGCGTGCGCATCAGCGACACAGCAGGTTGGCCGGAGCGTTGTCCCCGCCGAAGTTGAGGGTTTGTGGCGGCGACGACGAAACGGTCTACCTCGCGAATCCGCTGCTGGGTCGCTGCCTGAGGCGCGTCCCCAGCAGGCGAATTGAGTAGCAGCGCTCTTGCTGCGGCTAGCGCACCCCCACCGGGTACGCCCAGCGCTACTGAAGACCTGACACTGGTCGGAGCCTGCATTGCCGGGGTCGGCGCTGCCAGAGCCGGTTGCTGGCTCCCAGTGCAGGTATTGGTGCCACGAACGCTTGGTTCGCCGCTGGCACAGTGTGCCCCGGTATGGGCAAGGCTGCTCCATATACCGGGGACGCCGTTTGCGGGGCATATCGTTGTGGCATATGCTGCGCGGCGTATGCCTGGGGCAGAGCTCGCGTGGCGAAGATCTGCCCTTCAGGCTGGGTCGAGGCCGACGTCATACTGTCGCTAGCCTCTTAGTTGCGACGCATTTCTCGACGTCGCTCGAAGAACACTCGGGCATCTTGGCCCAAGTGGCATCGCTCCGGCTCTGCCCCCAGGTCCGTCGACGGAAGCCTGGTGGAGCTGGAGTCCACCGTCTGCTCGCCAACCATTGGCGTGCGCATCAGCGGCACGGCCGGTTGGCCGGAGCGTCGTCCCCGCCGAAGTCGAGGGTTTGCAGCGGCGACGACGAGACGGTCTATCTCTCGAATCCACTGCTGGGTCGCTGCCTGAGGCGCGTCCCCAGCAGGCAGATTGCACAGTAGCGCTCTTGCTGCGGCTGGCGCACCCCCGCCGGGTACGCCCAGCGCTACTGAAGACCTGACACTAGTTGGAGCCTGCATTGCCGGGGTCGGCGCTGCCAGAGCCAGTTGCTGGCTCCCAGTGCAGGTACACAGTGTACCCCGGTATGGGCAAGGTTGCGCCATAGGCCAGGGACGCCGCTCGCAGAGCACATGGTTGTGGCTTATGCTGTGCGGCGTACGCCTGGGGCAGAGCTCACGTAGCGAAGGTCTGCCCTCCAGGCTGGGTCGAGGCCGACGTCATGTTGTCGCCAGCCTCTTGAGTGCGACGCCTTTCTCGACGTCGCTCGAGGAACACTCGGGCATCTTGGCCCAAGTGGCACCGTTCCAGCTCTGTCCTCAGGTCCGTCGACGGAAGCTTGGTGGAGCTGGAACCCGCCGTCTGCCCGTCAACCGTTGGCGTGCACGTCAGCGACACAGCCGGTTGGTCGGAGCGTCGTCCCCGCCGAAGTCAATGGTTTGTGGCGGCGACGACAAGACGGTCTACCTCGTGAATCCACTGCTGGGTCGCTGCCTAAGGCGCGTCCCCAGCAGGCGGATTGTGCAGTAGCGCCCTTGCTTCGGCTAGCGCACCCCCATCGGGTACGCCCGGCGCTACTGAAGGCCTGACGCTGGATGGAGCCTGCATTGCCGGGGTCGGCGCTGCCAGAGCCGGTTGCTGGCTCCCAGCTTGCCCTGACACACTCCGTCCTGAGTGTGTCATCATGTACTCTCCCCTGGTCACGGTTCGCCATGAACACGGAGGGGGAGAGTTTGCCGCTGAAGGAAGCTTGGTCATCTTCGTCGGCGGAAACTCGTCGCGCTAGGGGAAAAGCCCCCTACCTGGCGCGCCAAATATCGAAGTGTGCGATCGACACTTCCCCCGGGGACTGCACTGGACAGCCCGCAGAGGTTCTTTTTTCAGAGGGGCTAGTTCCTAGCGGAGAGCTTGCGCGGATGGACGAGTTAGTGAGAGCTTGACATGGGAAGTTTTACGTGGTTCAGGCCGCCGGAGCGTAAAACCCTACGTCCACGGCGAGCTATGGAGCTCGCTGTATTGCTTGCTGCTCAGGGCCGGGGGCCTGAGCTTGGGGGTGAGTTACAGCTTGAGAGTGTATGGCTAGCGTATGAGTTGCAGAATGCGAACCCAGGGGTGCGGATGGCTAGAGTCCGAACCCCTGCTAACGTCGCCTACCCGAGCCTTTTATAGTCCAAGACTCGGGTGGCTTACAAGGGGGGCCGGGACCCGACAGGTGGTCCCGGGGAGATTGACTGATATCTACCGTATCTGCAGTTATGCCGGTAGTTGTCTCTGCCGAAGGCTTCTAAGTCTTTGTCTTGTAGCCCTGCCCATGCCGCATGCTAGTCGTAGTGGTTGACGACGGCGCAGGCGGCATGGGATGTCTTGTCGCGGCGTTTATTGGCTGGCAGGTTCTGACACCGCGTGCCAGTCTGTGATGCGACTGGACGCAACGGCACCTGACAGACGCGTGCTCCGCGTTTCCGCGTCTTGGGAAGACGCGGGCCTTGAATACCTTGTACGGGCAAGGTGTGGGGCGCCTTTACGCCCGCTGCTTACCGCTCGGGGGCAGGCAGCACCGTTCTTCTGGCCACGTGGCGGGTCCGGAGCCCTTCTCTGAGGCGAGAAGGGTCCGGCCTGCGGGGCACGTGGAGCCTCCGGACCTCTCCCCGCGGAGGGGGAGGTCCAGCTTCTGTATGCCACGTGGCGGGCCCGGAGCTCTCCTCTGCGGAGAGGGAGGTCCGGCCCCGCTGGACGCGTGGCGTCTTCGGACCTCTCTCCCACGGAGGGGGAGGTCCGGCTTCTGTATGCCACGTGGCGGGCCCGGAGCTCTCCTCTAAGGAGAGGGAGGTCCGGCCCCGCCGGACGCGTGGCGCCTTCGGAGCTCTCCCGGCGGAGAAGGGCGAGTACCTTAGGCATTTTACCCTGTGCGCGGGGGTACCCCATATCGAGGGTACCGACACCTATGCACAAGGAAAGTAACCGGACCAAGGACATCGCCACCATACTCTTCGTGCTTTCTTTCCATACCGCTCCGGCCGTGTGGCCAGTCACTTTTCTTATGTTCAACCGAAGAAAGAGCCGTGCTATACTTCTGCAGGCTGGTCTGCTTGAGGTACCTGTGGCGTACCTAGTGTCCTGTGGTTGTCTCATTGCTTGAGGGCCCTATGGTGCCGAATGATCCCTCCCCCGAAAGGCTTACGCCAGCGGGAGGTCTAGGGTGCGTAGCCTGCTATGCCTGGTTCCGTACCCCTATTGTGTGCACCCTTGAATGTAGCCTAGAGGGGGGGTGAATAGGCTTTTTGAATTTTGTTGATTCCTGAAACACTTAATAGACTTATCAAATACAGGGAAATCATACTAGTCCGGTAGAGTGCGGACTAGTCCGTTTTCTAGTCAGAGACAAATCAGACTAGTCCGGTACTGTGCGGACTAGTCCGGTATGCGTGGACTAGAGAGATCAAGGTTGATTAATATTTTCACTTCTAGTACCCTATGCAGCGGAAATTAATTGATAGCTTAGATGTATTACAACAGTAAAACAATGAATTACAGAGATCAACTTTGATTTCAATACTTCAACGTGAATTTCACAAGATTAATGAAATACTAGAATATGATGAACAATAGATGAACACGAGTAAGAGACAAGATTCTATCCTGAGGTTCGATTCCACGAAGGAAATCTACGTCCCTGTTGAGGAGTCCACTAAGGACCGGGTCTTCACCAACCCTTACCCTCGTTGAATCGCCATGGAGGCCGATTTTCATCCACTAATCACAAAGGGCAAATAAATCGTTCAAGGGGCCTTCTCACAAGTTGAGGGCTCCCCAAGAATTACAATGAATGAACACAACCAAACACACTCAACAGAATAATAATAATTGAACAAGAGTTTGCAAGAGATCAAACCCAAGAGCTCAAGATGTGTAGAACAAGTCTCTCCTTTGACCAATTGCTAATCCCCAAAGATTTGATCCCTTTTGGGTTAGAATGTGTGGAGAGATGTGAATTTTGGGCTCTTGGGAGGTGTGATGGCGCAGGGGGTCAAGTTTTTTTTGGTATGGCCGTACACCTCTTAATATACTGGGGTTTCCAAAGGTTATGTTAGGATTTGCGATGCCGGACTAGTCCGTGGTGTGCGGCGTGTGGAAAACCCTAAGTGTTGTGAGATATCGGACTAGTCCGATGTCTACTCAGAGATATACCAGACTAGTTCGGTCCATATCGGACTAGTCCATTTTCTAGTCAGAGAGAAAATCGGACTAGTCCGGTTTATATCGGACTAGTCCGCACATGCTGATTTTTGTGCAGTTAGTGTGATTTCTTTCACTTGAGCTCTTGTGGTGTGTTTCTCTGTGACGCCCCTATTCTGAGAGAGAACTTCTCGGAACTGATACTGATGCGTATGTGTGCCCATGATGTTCATCACACATACACATATAATCCACAAACTGAATTCAGAATATATATAACCATGAATGATTCACCACTTTTCATGTCTCTGCCAGACATGTATCTTTCTCAACTTTGCTCATGAATACCATCTCGTATTCACTACCATCTCATGAATACCATCTCGTATTCACTACCATTTCATCTCATATTCCATTCCGTCTCGTACCGAGACCAATGCTCATTGCAATGACTCAACAGTCATGCAAGCAATCTCATTACCCAGACTCAACGGTCCCGAAACCATTTTCCAAAGACCAAACCAAAACCAAACCAATATCATCCCAATAACCATCCCATCTAATCATGGAAGTTGTCCAGGCGCTTGTGACCGTAAGCTCGGCTATCATGATAGTTTTAGACTCTGCAGAGGTGGCACCACTTTACCCACAAGATTGTGATTTTGTCACCTATCGGCGACTGCAGAACCTCCATTATACCACTACACAACCGTCGGTGTATGGCCAAGAGATCACAAAATAGCCTTTACAAAGGGGCTACTAGATGTATGGACTCACTAAGGTTTCACCAGCAGGCTAGAATCTCCAATTCTCCCACCCACGGGCCCCCTCTTGTGCCATGCAGTTCCTAGGGCAGTCCTCACTCGACTCCCATTCCCCGCGCCTTCCACGGTCCATAACAATCTAGCAACTTACCTAATTAATCAGCTAAGCCGCACCCATACTTGGCCTTGTGGTGGTACTGTATTCCTGGCTTGTGCTCGCAGGAACCGGTCCTTAGATCTACCGCAAGTAACCACCATCTCATTCTACCTCATTCACAAACCAAGCTTGCCTAGATCTCCCTCCGATTCATGTTCATTAACAGTATCCGTTTCTTATTTTTCATACGAGTGCAGTTAGCTAGACATATCTATCTCGCTTCCCGTATCCCATGGACTCAGTGAAGCATAAAAGCAAAAACCATACCCGACTCGTTAACTTTCCCGGTGACAAGGGTGGTTAACAAAACTAGTAAACTCCTATGAAAGGGTTTCCCATCAAGTTAAATAAAGCACACACACCTTTTCGCAAACAAAACAGTTTCAAAAACATGGGATCAATATGGTCAAGGGGCACTTGCCTTGTTCTTGCGGCTCTGGTTGCTCTTGTGTCACGATGTTTTGCTGCTGTAGTCCTTCGTAGGTAACTCCCTGAGCTTGTCCTTCTAATTATGATCACGCTCATACAAGATATATAACAATCAATCACCATGCACAAACTTTACTCAAGATGCAATGGTGCATATGCATGCTAATCCTATGATGCAGTTTAGTTTGTACGTGTTCTTGCATGTTTTAAAGGGTTTGCATGGGGTTTTACGATGAACAGAGGTGTAGGGATCAAATGTGGACGTGGCGATGATCTTGACTCAAGATCTAGATCGAACCGATCAACACGTGATCCATCCATGAAAAAGCTTCCGTTCGAAGGGATCGAAGAACAGATGCAAAGAAAACCGCGATGATGTCGTAAGGTGGTATTGGAAACCTACCTTGCTTCCTTCGGGTTCTCCCTCCTAGCAAAAACAGATCATCGGGGCTCTCAGCGGTCTCTCCGGTGGTCAAACTCCGGCGAAAGGGTTTAGCTCGGCGGATTTGGGGCCAGGGCTTCTAAGTTGTCGGCTTAGAAAATATGTTACGACCAAGGGGTTGTTTCGGGTTCTATTTATAATCGGGAAGAGAAGAGTCCTAATCTGATTGGATTTCGAATAAGAGTCCTATTCAAATTGTTTTTGAATCTTAACAACTTATCTTCAATTGATTTGGTGCGGTAGCAACGTGGAATTTGTGTCAGTTTCCTTCCGTGTCGGGCACTCGTGCATGGAAGAAAAACCGCTCCAGAATCGCGTCCTTACGGAGGGATAAGCTCCGGAGGCTCCACTTGTCCTGCTGGGACCTGGGCTCCCTTTTCCGTAGAGACAAGCTCCGGTCGTGCCGCGTGTCAGGCGGGCGAGACCTCCCTCTTCCTTAGAGGTGAGCTCCGCGTGCGTCACGCGTCCTGGCGGGCGGGACCTCCCTCTCCCTCAGAGGCGAGCTCCGCGTGCGCCATGTGTCAATGCCGGACCTCCCCTCTCTTCGGAGGTGGCTCTGAATGTTCCACGTGTCAGAGCCGGACCTCCCGTCTCTTCGGAGGTGGGCTCCAAGAATGCCACGTGTCCAGTAACACTAGACTTCCTTTCTCCTCAGAGATGAGCTCCGAGGTCGACACATGTCCAAAAGTGATGGACCTCCCGGAGGTTAGCTCCGAGGTTGACACGTGTCCATCAGCGTCGGTCCTCCCGGAGGTAAGCTCCGGAGGTGACACGTGTCCGGTAGTGTCGGACCTCCCGAGGCGAGATCCGGAGGTGACACGTGTCCAATAGGATCAGACCTCTCGGAGGTGAGCTCCGAGAGTGACACGTGTCCCGCGCGGCTGGTCCTCTCTCTTCCGCAGAGGCAAACTACGGGGGAAACACGTGTCCCATGGGGTCGGACCTCGCCCCTTCTACAGAGACGAGCTCCGAGCCTGCCACGTAGCCAGTTAGCGGCGGACCTCTCCCCCTTTTGCGGGGATGAGCTCTAAAGGCGCCACGTGGCCAGCGGCCACGGAAGTTGTCTTCGACACTCTCTGTGGATTGGATTTGGCTCTTTTTTTCTATCTTTTTTATTCTTTCTCTGCTTCTACTTATTTTAAATGGTTTTCTCTATATAAAATATGAATGCATGCATGATTATGAAATTGAGGGTGTCACATTCTCCAACACACTCTATACTAAGTAATCTAATCTTTTCAGCTCCTGAGCTCTTATCAATTTGGATCCTCCTTCTCCTTTCTTTCTGCGCTTTCTTCCTAATTTCTTTAAGAACCTGCGCTCATCTCAACAATTTTGTTAGGTTCTCATTTGTTTGTCATAAATCAACCAAAACCCACAAGGGATGCGTAGATGCACTTTCAATCTCCCCCTTTTTGGTGATTGATGACAACCAATTGAGATCACACAAATATGACAAAAAATTCAGATTTTCATAAAGTGTGCACATAGGTGCTTTGAGCAAAATAGGCAATGTAGACATAAGACATATGTGCACTCTTTATGGTGGGGTGAAAAACTATGTGTGTGAGCAATAATTTTGATGTAATATCATAATGAACATAATCATAAAATCATCAAGAGTCTCAATCCTACATAGCAGTTTTAAACATACACCATTAACCATAAGCATAACATAGTTATCATTTCACATGACATGTCCAAAAGCATAATGATAGCTTAAGTCTTACAAAAGCTCATTTCTTAAACTAGGACATAAAAAAGAGGAACCTACGACCTAAGACTCCTCCACAATCTCTCCCCCTTTGGCATCATGGCACCAAAAATAAGGAGAGGAGGGATCTACTTGTCGTCGCCGGCTCACTCCTCGCTGTCGGTCCTTTCTTTGTCTTCATCATCAGGCTGAGGAGGAGGAGGAGAGGAACCACTCGTCGTGCCAAAGTAGGCACGCTCTGATGTAGAGAGAGGAGGGAGCTTTGTGAAGTCAGATGCAAAGTCCTCTGAGATGACTGGAGATCCAATGGGCTCAATCTCCAGTTTTTGGCATATTGCTTTAACATTGGCCTTCATGTATCTCATTTCTTCTTTTCTTGCCTTGTTCATCTTATGAAGCTTCACCTCATTTTTGCGGCAAGAACCACAGATAGCAGCCAAAAACTTCATAATCCCACTAGGCGACCCTTTGTGAGGAGGGGCCCTAGTCTTGGATGAAGGCCTTGCATCTTCTCGAGCTCTCTCTGGATGTTCTTTAGGTGATCCAGGTGAAGGAGCAGCTGGGAGAGTAGCTTGAGGAGGCTTCTGAGGCCTTAGAGCAGTGTGCTCCACATCCTTCACAAGCTCAATTCCTGTGACTTTTTCAATCATGAACATCAAGTATGGTGCATAGCCACAGGAACGGTTTGGTGTGCAGGATATGTTCACCATGTCATTCCAAATGCAATTGAAGATACCAAATCTTCTCCTCCTACTGATTACTTTCATCAAGGTTCTCAAGTAACCTTGGACACTCCCGACATCTCCATCCTTTGGAGCAATGGTCTTCCGGAGCACTCTGTTGAGAACAATGAAGAAGGGCTTCATGTTCTTGGTTGAGGGAGGATTGTATGGGAGTCGAGTATCATAGAGGAATTCCATCTTGTCCTTCTCAACAACACCAAGATTGTGAATCACAATCTCATCACTACCAGTGTCCTCAAGGTGCAGCAGTCTGGCAAACTCAGTATAGGAAATTGTGTACTTGGATCCATGAGTCATCCAAGTTACTTTGTCTTCTCCATCGTGGGCAAAGTGGCAAGTTTCATAGAACTGGGTGATGATCTCATCATTCCAGTTGTATCTGAAGTAGAGCAAGTCCTTGAGTCCGTGTCTCTCTGCAGCCTTTATTACCTCCTCAAAGGCTTCACAGCTCTTCCTTTCAAAATATGTCCAGTCGATCCATTGACTGCGGACCACTGGAGTCTTCATTTGGAGGTACACCGAACTGTAGTAGTCCGAGTGAAAGTTGCTCCAAAATCTCTTGTCAGCTGCCCTTTTGGCAGTGCTATTGGCATCAACCTTCCTCAGGTTCCATGCCACATCACCCCCCTTGCCATTGAACTTCTCCTCCGAGGGATCCCTATTTCCCTGCCTTGGAGCTGTCATCTTAAGGGGACCAATCGGGCCGGAAGCAAGCCCCTTTCCCTTGCCCTTGGTTTGGCGTTGAGCCGCCGATCTAGAATAAGCCATATTTGCTCTTAAAGCTGGTCTCTTGATTGTAACCTTTCAGCGAACCCTAGGTGGGGTGAGCGAGGGCTCGACAACACGATCTTGTCTCCTTTTGGAGCGAGACTCCGGAATATGCGACATCACATCTTGATTTTGATCCATCTCGGCTTCAAAGTCAGAGAGATTCTCGTTCGATCCGGACATGATTTCTGACAAGGAAGATATAAAGGATATGAATAATCAAGGATGAAAAAGGATCGCATTGAATTGACATAAGCTAAGATTCTGATCAGGGCATACCAGACTAGTCCGGTGTTCATGGTCGGACTAGTCTGGAGTACCGGACTTGTCCGCCCTAAGAACGGACTAGTCCGTTATGTGGCTGCTCAAACCCTAACTTGTCGAAATTTGAGGTTATTCAATGCAAATATGATCTAGGGTATATGGAATACATCAATAAAGCATGTATTGACTGGAGGAGCTAAGCTAATTGATCAAAAACAAGGAAAATCGAAGGTTCTAGGATTTGAAGAGAAGTTTACCAAATCCTTCGATTCGAGGCGTTGAAGGAGTTCTTGATGCGTACTAGTCCGGGGTCTTCGATCCCTTTGCAGTGGAGATCGATTCCCGCAGAGATTTGGGTGGTTTTGATGGAGAAATCGCAAATCCGCCTTGAGAGCACTTGAGTGAGGAGAGAGAACGTGGGAGGGGTTGTGAGGATGAAGGAAATTAGGTCTGAGCTGGCCTTAGGGTTATGGAGTCAAAATATCGGACTAGTCCGGGGTTTTCTGGACTAGTCCGGACTAGCGGACCAAGTGCGGACTAGTCCGAGGTGACCACGGACTAGTCCGTGATCCCTTGTACAGAAAAGTACAAAACACTTATATATGTGTATTCAATGGTTCCTAATAAGGAATAGGGCACAAAGACACACAGATATTCTTGATGAATGTGATCAGTTAACATACAACAATCAATCTATGACCATAATTCATCAAGATCAAGTAACCAACATAGTTTCGGGAGAAAAATAGAGAGAGATGATTTTTCAACACAATTAACATGATTTTGAGGATGGCATACAAGTATGCAAGTTTTCAAGCCACGTTCCGGGCATCAAGGATATTTAGTTCATTTTGGAGCTCACAAAAGCGTTTTTCATCAAGTGGCTTGGTAAAGATATCGGCTAGTTGTTTTTTAGTGTTGACATGGGAAATAGCTGTCTCCTTTCATTGAGTGATCTCTCAAAAAATGATGCCGGATATCTATGTGTTTGGTTCTAGAGTGCTCAACAGGGTTATGGGCAATTTTAATTACACTCTCATTATCACAAAGGAGTGGAATACAACTCATATTGTAACCGTAATCCCTTAGAGTTTGTCGCATCCAAAAGAGTTGTGCACAACAACTCCTGGCTGCAACATACTCCGCTTCGGCCGTGGATAAGGCAATTGAATTTTGTTTCTTGGAGGACCAAGAAACTAAGGATCTACCTAGGAATTGGCAAGTACCGGAAGTACTTTTTCTATCTACCTTGCATCTGGCATAATCTGCATCGGAGTATCCAATGAGATCGAATTTTGAACCTTTGGGATACCAAAGGCCTAGGTTGGGTGTATGAACTAAATATCTCAAGATCCTTTTAATGGCTGTCAAATGACATTCCTTAGGATTGACTTGAAACCTTGCACACAAACATACATTCAACATGATATCAGGCCTAGATGCACATAAATAAAGTAAGGAGCCAATCATGAACGATATACCTTTTGATCCATATTTGGTCTGTCTTTATTGAGATCCAAGTGTCCATTTGTCGCCATGGGAGTCTTTATGGGCTTTTCTTTGTCCATTCCAAACTTCTTGAGAATGTCTTGAGTGTACTTTGTTTGGCTTATGAACGTCCCGTCCTTTTGTTGCTTCACTTGGAATCCCAAAAAGTACCTCGACTCTCTCATCATGGACATCTCGAATCTATCTGCCATAATCTTACTAAATTCTTGACAAATGGATTTGTTAGTTGAACCAAATATAATATCGTCAACATAGATTTGGCAAATGAAGAGATCATCATCAAAGTGTTTAGTAAGCAAAGTGTAATCAGCTTTTCCAATCTTGAAGTCTTTTTCAATCAAAAAATCTCTAAGGCACTCATACCAAGCTCTAGGAGCTTGTTTGAGGCCTTAGAGAGCCTTACGCAGTTTGAACACATAGTCGGGGTACTCTTGATCTTCAAAACCGGGTGGTTGCTCCACGTACACCTCCTCCTTGATCGGTCTGTTGAGAAAGGAGCTTTTCACGTGCATTTGATGAATCTTGAAATCATGGTGAGTAGCATATGCAAGTAATATACGAATCGATTCAAGCCTAGCTACGGGAGCAAAAGTCTCGTCAAAATCCAAACCTTCGACTTGTGAGTACCCTTTTGCCACAAGTCGTGCCTTGTTCCTTGTCACCACTTCATTTTTGTCTTGCTTGTTGCGGAAGACCCATTTAGTGCCGACGACGTTGGACTTGGATCTTTCAACAAGATTTCACACTTCGTTCCTTTTGAATTTGTTCAATTCTTCTTGCATCGCCATCACCCAATTCGGATCTTTTATTGCATCCTCAACTCTGTATGGTTCCAAAGAAGATACAAAAGAATAGTGTTCACAAAAATTAGCTATGAGAGATCGAGTTATTACTCCCTTTCGGATGTCACCGATTATGTTGTCGACGGGGTGATCTCTTTGTATGCTTTGGTGTACTCTTGGATGTGGCACTTGTGGTCTTGAATCTTCATTATCATCTTCTTATCCCCTGGATAGTTGACCTCATTGATATTTTGATCTTCTTGATTTTCTTGAGGTTGATCTTGTATGGAAGTTCCCCCTTGATCATTTTCCTCCACCTGTGATTCATTTTCTTCATTCGCATTTGAAGGTGGCACTTGTGGTCGAACATCGCCCAATGCCATTCTTCTCAATGCTTGACATGGAGATTCTTCTTGATCTAGCACACATTGATCAACTTTCTCTTCTTGAGAGCAGTTAGTTTCGTCGAACACTACGTCACATGCTACTTCAACAAGTCCGAAGGTTATGTTAAAGACACGGTAGGCGTAGGAGCTCGAATCATAGCCAAGTAAGAAACCTTCATTGGACTTCGAAGCAAACTTCAAAGCCCTTGGCTTCTTATTTAAAACCCGCGCGCCCAAACTGCACCGATCTTCCCGCGCCGATCGCGGCTGCTCCACCCGATTTCCACGCCCGATCTTCGGCAAGGCGCTACTACATATCTAAACCGACCCTCCGCCGCCTCTCCTCATGCATTTAACGCAAGAAAACTCGCTGATTTTCCCAGTGCCCGCTCCATCTTTCTCTCCGGTGAGAACCGAAGCTTCCTTCCCGTTTTCCTTCGATCCTCGTTCGGATTTCCGGATCTAACGGGCTTGTCATGTTCCACCGCCACCGGGGAGTCTTGCAGGTGAAGGAAACTCGGTGTTTTGCGCTCTAGATACTGCTCCGGTGAGCACCGCCGCATTTTCCCCTCGGACCTCGTCGCCGACCGCCTTCCAGGGCCTCCGAGCTCAAGAAAAACCCCGAGGTGAGATCCCCCACCTCCCCTCTTCCGTTCTATGCCAAGAAATCCAAGTTTTAGGGAGTATAGATGAAAACCCGAAGTTCTACGGCAAGATCGCCGCCTCCCACCGCTGCGCGCCGCCGGGCAGCGCCGCCCGTACATGGCCAGGGCGACGTGGCCCCCTGAGGCCCGTCCATTTTAAATTGTGCGGTCCCGAATAGATCTAACCCATACCGCTTCGCGTTATAATCTCAGCCGTCTGTTTTAAATCCAACGGCCCACGTCAGCCCCGCATTATAAAGGCCGGGAATCTTACGCGCTACCCCCTGGGGATCTCGGAAAACATGAGCTAGCCCCGGAAACTTCTGATCTAGCCCCTGGACCTTCAGAAATTCATGTAAATTCATTTAAAATCAGGTTTAGCCCCTGGACTTAATAAAAATTAGGAAAACCTCGCTGTTTTGTGTAAGTAGGCCCCTGAAAATTTAGGAAATAGTAAATTAGACCCTGCAGTAGGGAGGGTTTGCTTTTCAGACCCTATAGGATATTAAATTCAGAAATTTGAGCATGTGATTAGGATTTAAATTCAAATGGTGATGCAAACACATGTGCAAATACAAAATTAATATTTCCTAGCACTTGGAAAATCTTTAGAATGAGTTAAAAGCTGATTTTTAGGCTGAAATGAGATTTGACTAAGTGCTGCCTACTTTTATTATTTCTGGAAATACATTTTTAGGCTAGGAAATAATTCTGAAAATTGGTAAAACAAATTTAATTTGATCCCCACCAGAGGGGAAGTTCAAAAATATTTTATTGAACATTTTAGATCAGAACCTATTCTGTTTAGGTGATATGTCTCACTAGTTTAATATTAAAGTTCACTTTTAGGCATAGAAAATAAATCTGAAAATATAGGAAAATAGGTATGCATAATTAGAAAATGTTAAATGAGGTCTCCAAATCCAAAAACTTCAAATTAAGATTTTGTAGAAGATATGAAAACCTATTTGGAGTAGGAAATTATCTTTCATGCAAATTTTGTGGCTAAGAAGTGTATTAATTAAATATAGAGAATTTGTTCAAATTGGAAATTCATATATAGTGTGCAATTAGAAATCTGAATACAAAAGTTAGAAATAATATATATGTTTAAAAGTGCATGTAGGACTAAAATCAACACATCTGGGTAACCACGACACTTAAAAATGTGAATGACTTTCATATGTATGTATTTGTGGTTTGCATGAGTGGAAGTGTGGACTATGGCTTATGGAATGTTGTTTTCTTTTGCTATGTGTGTATTGGCATGAGTAGAACCAGCCCCAGAGCAGGTTCACACCTTTCAAGACCAAGACTTTCCATTCCCAGAGCAGCAGGAAGAAAGCAAGTGTCCTTGACCACTTTGATCCTATACTAGGATGTGTAGTTAGAATTTAATTAATTGCATTGTCAATTTGGAATATGGTACCCAAGCTAGGAAGTTTCCCTAGATTTTCATTATCTTACTTCCTTGTAGCCTGGGTTGGGATTTATTTTATTATGTCATTCATTCATATTACTTATGCTTAGCCATGCTTAGAATGGGATAAGTGGGATATGAGATCATCAACTTATTTACCTTACTCTTGAATGAGATATTATGAGTTATGTAGTGGTAGGGATCGAGGCAAGTTGGATGATTTGGTTGGTGCTGTGTGCCCGAGACTCGGGTTTGTGTTTAGTGCTTGCCTGGATCTTAAGAACCGGTTCATGGAACATGTAACCTGGCTTTACCGTGCCAACCACATGCTGAGATGGGGCAGCTTGGCCAATTAATTAGGTGTATCTCCGGCATAGTATGGGTGCTCGGCGAGTTGGGGGCTAGGTCCTCTAAGTTGTCGACTTGGGAAAAGGTGTTACGGCCAAGGGGGTTTTCGGGTTCTATTTATAAAAGGAAAAGAAGAGTCCTACTCCGATTGGATTTTAAATAAGAGTCCTATTTAATTTGTTTTAGATCTTAACAACTTATCTCCAATCAATTTGGTGCGGTAGCAACGTGGAAATCATGTCGGTTCCCTCAGTACCAGGTATTCCCACGCACACAGGAGAAATACCGCCTAAGGACCTCGTATCTCCGCAGTGGTGAGCTCCGGAGACGCCACGTGTCCAGCGGGGGCCGGTCCTTGCTTCCCTTCAGAGGCGAGCTCCGCGTGCGCCACGTGTCTGGTGGGGCGGGGCCTCCCTTTCTCCTCAGGGGCGAGCTCCGCGTGCGCCACGTGTCTGGCGGGGTGGGGCCTCTCCTCTCTACAGAGGCGAGCTTCGATGGCGACACGTGTCCAACAGCGTTGGACCTCCCTTCTCCTCGGAGGTGAGCTCCGAGGACGACACGTGTCCAGCGGTGTCGGACCTCCCTTCTCCTCTGAGGTGAGCTCCAAGGACAATGCGTGTCCGGTAGTGTCGGACCTCCCTTCTCCTCGGAGGTGAGGTCCGAGGACGACACGTATCCAGTAGTGTTGGACCTCCCTTCTCCTCGGAGGTGAGCTCCGAGGGTCACACGTGTCCATCAGGGCCGGACCTCTCGGAGCTGAGCTCCGAGGGTGACACATGTCCAGCGGGCCGGACCTCTCGGAGGCGAGCTCCGAGAGTGACACGTGTCTCGTGGGGCCGGGCCTCATCCCAGGGGTGAGTTCCGACGTCGACACGTGTCTGGCGGGACCAGACCTCATCCCTTCCGCAGGGGTGAGCCCCAAAAGCGCCACGTGTCCCGGGGGACTGAGCCTCGCTTCTCTGCAGAGACTAGCTCCGAAGTTAACACGTGTACCGCGGGGCTGAGCCTCGCTTCTCCGCAGAGACTAGCTCCGAAGGCGACACGTGTCCAGCGGGGCCGGACCTCGCCCCTTCCTCAGAGGCGAGCTCCGAGCCTGCCACGTGGCCAGCAGTGCTGGACCTCACCCCCTCCGTAGGGATGAGCTCCAAAGGCGCCACGTGGCCAGCGGGCCGCGGGAAGTGTCGACAGCGCTCCTCGGCGAATTGGAACTGGCTCTTTTCAGCTATCTTTCTCCCATTTCTATGATTCTTTCCCATTTCTATTTCTTTTATAATGTTTTTCTATATGCAATGCATGAATATGAAATTGAGGGTGTTACACCGAAATCTATACAGACCATAAGAGTTTGAAGTATATCTTCACACAACCAGATCTCAACATACGACAACGAAGGTGGTTGGAGTTCATCAACGATTTTGATGTGGAAATCAATTATCACCCTGGAAATGCTAATGTGGTTGCAGATGCTTTAAGCAGGAAGACTCATGTTAACAATGAAAGATCTACAACCTCAACTTTGTGAAGAGTTTGCAAAATTAAATTTAAGTATTGTGAATCACACGGAGGCCATAGCAATGGAAGTTGATTCCACTTTGGAACAAGATATTAGAAATGGACAAAAGAATGATGAAAAGATACAAGAAATCAAGAAATTTATCAAAGAAAACAAAGCTCCAGGATTTAGAGAAGATGAGCTAGGTATCGTGTGGCATGGTAAAAGAATATGTGTACCATATATAAAGAAGATAAGAAAGTTGATTTTAAAAGAACCTCATGATTCTGATTATTCTATCCATCCTGGAAGTACAAAAATGTACCATGATCTTAAGACTATGTATTGGTGGTACGAAATGAAAAGAGATGTTGCGGAGCATTTGGCATTGTGCGACACATGTCAGCTAGTCAAGGCAGAACATCAAAGGCCTGCAGGATTATTACAACCACTAAAAATACCTGAATGGAAGTGAGAAGAAATTGGAATGGACTTCATAGTAGGTTTGCCCAGGACACAAACAGGGTATGATTCAATATGGGTGATAGTGGATAGATTGACCAAAGTTGCCCATTTCATACAAGTGAAAGAAAACTATAATGGATCAAAGTTAGCAGAGTTATACATGTACAGAATTATGTGTTTACATGGTGTTCCTAAAAAGATAGTGTCAGATAGAGGTACAAAGTTTACTTCAAGATTCTATCAGAAATTACATGAGTCTATGGGAACTTGATTGAATTTCAGTTCCGCATATCATCCGCAAACTGATGGGCAGACAAAAAGAACTAACCAAATTCTTGAAGATATGCTTAGAGCTTGTGCACTCAAGAATAGTAGAAGTTGGGATAAGAATTTACCTTATGCGGAATTTTCTTACAATAATAGTTACCAGGCCAGTATGAAAATGTCTCGATTCGAGGCATTATATGGAAGAAAATATAGAACTCCTCTGTTTTGGGATCAAATAGGTGAGAATAAAGTGTTTGGGCCAGAGGTATTAAGAGATATAGAAAAGAAAGTAAAAGAAATCCGCAATAATTTAAAGATAGCTCAAACAAGACAAAAGAGTTATGCAGACAAGGCGAAGAGAACTAATTTTGAAGTGGGAGACGATGTATATCTCAAGGTGTCACCCATGTGTGGACTTTGAAGATTTAAAGTAAGAGGAAAGTTAGCACCTCGGTATATCAGACCATTCAAGATACTGGAACGCAAAGTAGAGGTAGCGTAACAGTTGGAGTTACCTTCTCGATTATCGGATGTACATGATGTGTTCCATGTATCACAACTTAAGAAGTGTTTAAGGACTTCAGAGGAACAATTACCAATGGATGAGTTGGATGTACAAGAAGATCTTTCATATACCGAGTACCCAGTCAAGGTTCTTGACACGATGGAAAATATTACCAGAAATAAAAGAATACGTATGTGCAAAGTTCAATGGAAACATCATTCAGAGGCACAAGCTACATGGGAAAGAGAAGACGAACTTAAATCACAATTTCCTAATCTATTTTCTTTGTGAAACCAAATCTCGAGGACAAGATTTCTTTTAAGGGGGGGGGGGGGGAATTGTAACAACCGAATTTTCGACTAGCGATGCAAACCCTCATCTCCGTCTCTCCCTCTCACTGACATGTGGACCCCACATGTCAGTTGTTTCTTCTCCAAAACAACCGCCACCTTCTCTCTCGATGCTATTATCGCATGTGGGCAAATCTTCACCGGCTGCAACCGATTCTTCGCGTCTTTTCCCCAACCGGCGCTCCCACATCGCCGCCTCTCCGTCCTCTATAAAACCAAACCGAAAGCCCCGCCGTTCCTCCACCGACCGCACGCAATTTACCTCGGTGAGAACCGCCACGTCCATAGCCATTTCCCCAAATTCGCCAGAACCGTCACAATATTCTTCAATCTAACTCCTTCTACGACAATACAAGGCCACAAGAGAGGTTTCCCGAAGAAGAACGACAAGAAAACACGGCCGGAGAACTTCGGCGACGAAGATCGCCGGTGTTTTCCGCCTCCCGCCGTCGCCGACTGTAACACCCCAAAATCCTGTCAAGAGGGGAATTTAAAAATTTTTGGATGTATTGCATGTGTTGCAAAAATTCAAATTCAAACTGGAATTCAAATTAAACTCAAAACAGAAATGAAAAAGAAAAAGAAAAAGAAAAAACAAACCTCCTCGGCCAGTGGGCCGAAACCCACCAGCCGGCCCACCCAGCCCCGCGCCAGCCCGCAGCCGCGCGCCCGCGCTCCCTCTCGCAGACAGGTGGGACCCACCTGTCATCCCTAACCCCCGATCGTCCGAAACCTGGACTGTTCCCCCCCCCCCCCCCCCCCCCCGCGCGCGATCGCAACCGACCGGAAAATCCCGTGTTCCCAGCCGACTTCTGGACCCCGAAGACTCCAGCTCGATCTAAACCAACCCGCCGCCCTCCCCCGTCTATAAAAACCCCGGCATCGTCCCGTTTTCCCGCACGATCCGCCGATTTTCTCTCCGGTGAGAACCCGAGCCCCTCCGGCGAATTCTGCTCGATCTACGCTCGGGAATTCTGATCTAACTCGCTGGTCTTGATCCACCGCCTCCGGGGAACCTTGCAGGTGCAGAAAACTCGGTGAATTGCGGTTCAAACTCAGCGCCGACGAGCCTCGCCTTGAATTCACCTCAGACCTCTTCACCGATCGCTTTTCGGGACCTCCGAGCTCATGAAAACCCCCGAGGTGAGATCCCCGACCTCCCCTCTACCGATCTATGCCATAAAATCACAGTTCTAGGAAGAATTGACGAAGATCCGAAACCCTCTGGCGAGATCACCGTCTCCCGCCGCCGTGCGCCGCCGGGCAGCGCCGCCCGCGCTCGATCAGAGCGACGTGGCCGCTTGTGCGCCGTTTATTTTAAATCGCACGGTAGAGTTTAAATCCCCGCGTACCGGTTCGGTGTTATAATCTCAGCCGTCTATTTTAAATCGGATGGTCCACGTCAGCCCCGCGTTATAAAGACTGGAATTCTTACGCGCTACCCCCTGGGGTTCTCGGAAAATAAGAGCTAGCCCTGGAAACTTATGATCTAGCCCCTGGAAGTTCAGAAAATCATGTAGATTCATTTAAAAAACAGTTTTGACCCCTGAACTTAATAAAAATTAGGAAAAGCCCCTCTATTATGTGTAGCTAGACCCCTGAAAATTCTTAGAATAATATTATAGACCCTGTAGTGGGGTGAGTTTACCTTTTTAACCCTAATTGATATTAAATTTAGGAGATTGAATATGTGGTTAGTATTTAAAATTTAAAAGAGGGGACAAACATATTGTCAATTCAAATTAAAAACTTTCCTAGTACATGGAAAACTTTGGAATGAGATAAAAATAGAATTTTGGCTGAAATGAATCTGTTTAATTGATTATTCACATTTATTAGTATTAGGGACACATTTTTAAGTAGAGAATAATTCTGAAAATTAGTAAAATAAATGTAAAATAGTTCACATCAGAAGAGAAGTTCAAAAATATATTATTTAATATTTTAGACCCAAAACCTATTCTGTTTAGATGAGGTGTCTTACTATTATCATAATAAAGTGCATATTTAGGCATAGGAAATAAATCTGAAAATATAGCAAGCTAGGTATAAATAACTAGAAAATGATAAATGAAGTTTCCAAAATCAAAAGAATTCAGTTTAGGGTTGGTAGAAGGTTTGAAGACACATATGAAGTAGGAACATACCTTTCATACATACTTGGTAGCTAAAATGTGTGTCAATTAAATATAAGGGATTTATTTAAATTAGCAATTCATATATAGTATGCCAACATGAATATGAATACAAAAGTAGAAATCATATACACATGTTTAAAAGTGCATGTAAGCCAAAAATCATCACACATAGAGTAACCACAACACATAGAATTTGTGAATGGCTTTCATAAATGTGAATGTGTGGTTTGTATGAAGTGGAAGTGTGAACTATGTCTTATGGATTGTTGCTTTTCTTTTGCTATGTGTGATGGTATGATGTATAACCTGCTCCAGAGAAAGTTCTCCCTTTCCAAGATCAGGACTACCCATTTCAAGAGCAGCAGGAAGGAGGCAAGTGTCCTTGACCACTTTGTTCCTATACTAGGATGTGTAGATAGAATTATTTGCATTGTCAAATGAAAATATGAAACCCATGCTAGGAAGTTTCCCTAGAATTACATTACCTTGTTTCCTTGTAGCTTGGGTTGGGATTTATTCTATCATGTCATTTATTTATATGCTTATGCTTAGCCATGCTTAGAATGGGAGAATTGGGATATGAGATCATCAATTTATTTACCTTACTCTTGAATGAGACATTATGAGTTATGTAGAGGTAGGGATCGAGGCAAGTTGGATGTTTTGGTTGGTGCTAGGTGCACGAGACTTGGGTTTGTGTTTAGTACTTGCCTGGATCCTAAGGACCGGTTCATGGAGCATGTAACCTGGCTTTACCGTGCCAACCATATGCTGAGATGGGGCAGCTTGGCCAATTAATTAGGTGTATCCCCGACGTAGTATGGGTGTGTTGGATGGTGCGGGGAATAGGTGTCAGCTGGACTACCATATGAACCGCAAGGCTCAAGAGGGGGCCACTGCAGCGGGGTTGGAGCCTCTTGTATGCTGTTAGGGGTGAAACCTCAGTGGGCCCACGCTCGTCGGGAATCACTTTGTAAAGGCTTCGTAGTGATCTCCTGGCTACATACCTGGGAAGTTTGAATGTGGTTCGTGGCCACTGGCATAATGGAGGTTCTTTTAGTCCACCCGGCAACGGGGGATGAAATCACTACATGTGGGTACAGTGGTGCAAACTCTACAGAGTCAAAACTGTCATGACAACCGTGCTCAAGGTCAAGAGCGGCTTGGACTTATTCATGATTAGAGGAGTGATAGTTTTGGAAGTTAAAGATGTTAAGTGGGGAGCTTAACATTGGAAATGATGTTATGGTTATTTGATTATGATGAGGGGATGGGAGTTTGGGACCATTTCACCTGTGTAGTAATGTAGGTGCTTAATAAGCTAAGGTGATAGGTATTAATTGCATAGTGCTTTAACCATGAGTTCAACCTCTCCTTGTTCTAGCCATGCATGACATGACTTTCCCACACTTGCTGAGTACCATCGGTACTCAACCTTGCATATTTGTTGGTTTATATTGCTGCTCAGGTCAAGATAACGAGGTGGTGTATAATGATCAAGACTTTGGACCCGATGAAGGTTTCTAGGTTCATGGAGTTCCCCGGACAACGCCTGTGACGGAGCCCTCAAGAATAATATTCCGATGCTAGTTTATTTACTTGTGATGAACTTATTATTGTCCATCGAGACATTTGCTATGTAAGACTTATTTATATTCGACACCTGTCTTGTAATAAATGATGCTTCACTATTTGTCATCACATGTATGAGAAAATGATCCTGGCATACATGTGATATTCACTTGGTTGTTCTTCGGAAAAACCGGGTGTGACAGAAGTGGTATCAGAGCTAAGGTTGCCCGTAGGAACGTGGACCTAGGTAGAAATGGACGTATTTAAGGACCCTATTTTCTTAAAAACTATTTTACAAGGTGTGGGTTGAAAATTGTTATTTATTGGAGTCATTTTCTTCATTTTACCCCAAATTTCATTCAAAATAGGATTTTTGTTTAAAAGTTTATCTAACCTAAGTTTAAATGCTTTCTGTTTTAGATGGTTCGCATGATTCGCACCGCTCGCAAGTTCATAGGATGGAGAGTTCCCGTAGTTGCTCTTGCCCAAAGGGAGGAGAGTCGTCCGGTGACGTACCTTTCCTACGGACTGGCAGTAGGAGGCTTGTTGCGCCGTCTTCGACGTATGCTCCAAGCCGCCGGCAATACGGGCAAGCTAATCATACACTATAGCTCCACCAGGACCATCTGCGAAAAGAGGGAAGAATGGAGTTCAGAGATGAGGATTATCCACGAAAATCAGCTGCTCAAGATCCACCGCTCTCCAGCTTGTCGAGCGACACAGGTCGATGCGGAGAAGGATGTCACCTGGGAGGCCATAACCTGCCAGAGTCACATCTATCGTCGACACCTAGACAGAACTGAGTACATGTATGTCCTCCAGCGCGAGAGTGGTACAACGGAGTATAAGTACCCGCCAGTGCAGCAAGGGACTTCCCATGAGCACATGGACTTGTGCTTGGAGGATGCTGCTATGCTCAGCACTCGACTGCAGGAGTGTCAGCAAGAGCTTCAGGATGTTCGGGACACCCTGAAGGAAACGGAGGCGTTGCTGCGAGCCTGCTTGAGGGCGAGAGAAAGAGGAGATGGGAATGAACTGTGTGTCACCATGAATGATACATGGACTCCTGACTCCCCAGATCGCCGGGCGATCAGGCGTCGTCGCACTTCTCCACCAGCAGCCTCCCCACCCAAAGCGGAGTTAGAAGGCAGCCTCAATAATGAGGAAGATCCCGAGGAGCCAGCTCAGTGATGCGAGTAGTGTAGAGTTTTTCCCTTAGTTAGCAAGATGTCGAATAGTCGAGTCGTTACGTTAGTTAATGGTGTGTTAATGCTTGGTGTGTGACGTGAGTTGTGGAAGCCATGAGCAATTGTCCACAACCTCGTCTTCAGATTGTTTTGCTTTGGTGTGTGAACCCACATGAAATAATAGTGCATTTATTTTTGTATGAGATATGAACCCTCAGAAAAGTATAACAAAGCTTCAACACTTCAAAGTACAAACAAGTGAAAGTAGTGAGATGACACATATACTTTAAATTAACATTTGGTTGATCATGCTAGATGGCCGGAAGAGGAAAAGGTCGCGCTGCCAACCCCGCCACCAACAACGATGAGGCCTGCAACCCTCATCTTTCAGGAGGCCAAGACAAGGGTGGTCTCCGTGAAGGAGTTTATCCCCTCCACCAAATGCTTGAGAACCAAAATCAGCTCATCCAGAACTTGACTCAAGTGGTGGCCAACTTGCATCAAGTTCCACCTCCACAAGCTGCACCACGCCAACCAAGGTTGAGTGAGTTTCTGGGAACTCAACCTCTGAAGTTTGCAAGTGCTGCTGAACCTCTGGAGGTAGATGATTGGCTAAAGACCATTGAAAGCAAGATGAGGATCATACAGTGCCAAGGGTATGAGAGGGTGCTGTTTGCCTCTCATCAATTGCATGGACCTGCTGCTGATTGGTGGACCGCCTACCTGGCCGCCCATCATGACCCTGAGAACATCACTTGGGAAGAGTTCAAGCGTAGCTTCCGCAACCATTACATACCAAGGGGTGAACTCAAAAACAAGAGGAAGGAGTTTTTGGGGTTGCAGCAAGGTAACATGACTGTGAGGGAATACCTCACTAAATTTACTCAACTCTCCCGTTATGCCCCACGGGACATAGAGACTGATGAGCAGAAACAGATTGTTTCGTGGAAGGACTTACCGCAGAAATGCAGTGTGCAATGTCCTCCAACGAGTATGAGAGCTTCCAAAAGATGGTGGACAGAGCGTTTGTGGTAGAAAGGAAGCTGAAGGCCTTGGAAAATGAGAACAAGAGGAAGGCCGGGTGGTCACATCAAGCCTTAGGGAGCAACACCCGCCCACGTCTGATGCAGCAACCCGCAGGGCCGACGAACCGTGCTGCGGTACCCTACTCAGCACCAAGAGGGTACAACCCGAACTACAGGCCTCCGGCAGCACCAATACAGCCACAACGTCAGTTCGTACAGCAGCCTCGCCCTACGTATCAACCTCGACCAGCAGTGCAAGGACCCCCAAACCAACCCCAAGACAACAAAGGCCAGGCACCTAAGGTTGGGGTGCAATGTTTCAACTGTGGTGAAGTGGGGCACTACGCCCATAAGTGCCCAAAGAAGAAGCCCACGCAGCCACCACAGCAGAATGTAATGAGAGGACGGGTGAACCACGTCACCATGGAGGAAGCGCAAGAGGCACCTGACGTGGTAGTTGGTAAGTTTCCTGCCAATTTACACATTGCAACCCTGCTGTTTGATTCTGGTGCTACCCACTCGTTCATTGCTCAAGGGTTTGTTAAGAAGCATGAGCTAGCAACAACACCAATGAACCATATGCTAGCATTAAACTCTCCAGGTGGAGAAATAAGGACAAGACAAGTGTGTCCCAAAGTGAACCTAGACATTAATGGGGTAGTATTTACTGCTAACCTCAGAGTAATAGATTCACAAGGGATAGATATTATCTTGGGTATGGATTGGTTGACCAAACATAAAGGAATCATCCATTGTTCGACCAGAACGGTGGAACTAACTCACCCTAGTGGCACAAGAGTAAAGTTTATAACAATACAAGAGCCTAGGAGGGACATTAAATTAAATCAAGTTGAGGTGAAAGTGGAGGAGATCAAAACCATCAGGGAATATCCAGATGTTTTTCCGGAGGAATTGCCAGGAATGCCTCCTGATCGTGAAGTGGAATTCGCAATTGAGCTAGTGCCTGGAACAGCTCCGATATACAAGAGACCTTATCGGATGGACTTCAAGCAGCTGGGAGAACTCAAGGATCATTTGAGAGAATTGACGGAGAAGGGGTATATTCGCCCTAGTTCCTCACCATGGGGAGCTCCAGTCATATTTGTGCCCAAGAAGGATGGAACCCAGAGGTTATGCGTGGACTACCGTGCCTTGAATGAGGTAACCATCAAGAATAAGTACCCATTACCCCGCATTGAAGACTTGTTTGATCAGTTGAGGGGAGCTTGTGTGTTCTCGAAAATTGATCTCAGGTCGGGATACCACCAACTTAAGATAAGGCAATCTGATATTCCCAAGACAGCTTTCGTATCTCGGTACGGACTGTATGAATACACTGTTATGCCTTTCGGGCTAACTAATGCCCCGGCATACTTCATGTATCTCATGAACAAGGTATTCATAGAATATCTGGACAAATTTGTGGTGGTTTTCATAGATGACATTCTCGTCTTCTCCAAAGATGAAGAAGAACATGAGAAACATCTAAGGTTGGTGTTGCAGAGGCTGAGAGAACATCAACTATATGCCAAGTTGAGCAAGTGTGAGTTTTGGCTGAAGAAAGTTCCCTTCTTAGGACATATAATCTCGGAGGGAGGAATCTCCGTGGATCCCGCCAAAATCGAGGATATATAGAAGTGGAAGACCCCCGAAAATGTCGGGGAAGTTCGAAGTTTCTTGGGATTGGCTGGATACTATCGACGGTTTATTGAGGGATTCTCTAAGATCTCGAGACCCCTCACCAAACTGTTGGATAAGAGAATCACATTCACATGGACGCCGCAGTGCGAGACAAGTTTTCAGTTGTTAAAGAAAAGATTGACAACAACCCTAGTGCTAGTTATGCCAGACATGCAGAAGAACTTTACGGTGTATTACGATGCCTCTGGAAATGGGTTGGGATGTGTTCTCATGCAAGAAGGGCATGTCGTGGCTTATGCATCCCGGCAGCTCCGGAAGCACGAGAAGAACTATCCTACACATGACCTAGAACTAGCCGCAGTGGTACACGCGTTGAAAATTTAGCGGCACTATTTGATGGGGAAGAGGACAGAGATATATACGGATCATAAGAGTTTAAAGTACATTTTCACACAGCCAGATCTCAACCTCAGACAAAGGAGATGGTTAGAGCTAATCAATGACTTTGATGTGGGCATCAACTATCATCCTGGGAAAGCAAACGTCGTGGCAGATGCTTTAAGTCAGAAAGTGCAGGTCAATAAGTTGAGCTTGAAGGACATGCCTGCATAATTGAAGGACGAGGTTATAAGACTCAATCTATGCCTGGTGAATAGTGGTGAAGCCATCGCCATGGAAGTGGACTCCACACTAGAGCGAGACATACGCGAGGGTCAAAAGAATGACGAGAAGATACAAGAGATCAGACAACTCATCAAGGAAAATAAAGCTCCTGGTTTCAGAGAGGATGAACAAGGTACGGTGTGGCACGGGAAAAGAATCTGTGTGCCTGAAGTAAAAGAGATTCGTGAATTGATTTTGAAGGAGGCTCACGATTCCGACTATTCCATCCATCCTGGGAGTACGAAGATGTACCAGGACCTCAAGAGCAGGTATTGGTGGTATGGCATGAAGCGAGATGCCACGGAACATGTTGCCCTATGTGACACATGTCAGTTGGTGAAAGCAGAACATCAACGACCCACGGGATTATTGCAACCACTCAAAGTGCCTGAATGGAAATGAGAAGAAATCGGTATGGATTTCATAGTGGGATTGCCTAGGACCCAATCAGGATATGATTCGATATGGGTCATCATCGACAGGCTAACCAAGGTAGCTCATTTCATCCCCGTGAAAGAAAGCTACAGCGGATCCAAATTGGCGGAGTTGTACATGTCAAGGATCGTGTGTTACCATGGGGTGCCAAAGAAGATAGTGTCGGATCGAGGGACACAGTTCACCTCAAGGTTCTGGCAGAAGTTGCATGAAACCATGGGAACCCATCTGAATTTCAGCTCTGCCTATCATCCCCAAACTGACGGGCAGACGGAAAGGACCAATCAGATTCTTGAGGATATGCTGAGGGCATGTGCACTCAAAAACAATCGGAGTTGGGACAAGAACTTACCGTATGCGGAATTCTCCTATAACAACAGCTATCAGGCTAGTATGAAGATGTCACCGTTCGAAGCTTTGTATGGGAGGAAGTGCAGAACTCCCCTATTTTGGAACCAAACAGGGGAAAGTAAAGTGTTTGGTCCCGAAGTACTACAAGAAGCCGAGGCGAAAGTGAGGTAAATTCATAAAAACTTGAGGATATCACAAACACGGCAAAAGAGCTATGCCGATGTACGGAGAAGAGAGCTCGTTTTCAACGTGGGAGACTATGTTTATCTCAAGGTGTCCCCTATGACACGACCCCAATGGTCCTGTCGAGCCAGGATCACGCTGAGGGGTGCTGCGTTGCACAACACCGTATAACACACGTCAAAGGTGCAAAGCGGAAGCGGAAGCTTTATTACATAAACAAGTTTATGCACATGTTTACATCAAAATAAGTTTAGTCCACACTCGCGGGCGTAGACTAAGCATCAAGTGCACGTTCAGCCCTCGAACGTGTCCTTGCTAGCACACACGCACACTAACTCTGCGGCGTGCACGACTCCCACTCGACGGGGTTCCCCTCCTGGGGTTCCGTCTCCTCTTCGGGAGTCCCTTCCTCATAGAACCCTGCAAAAGCTTCAAACACAAGCAGTGAGCACGAAGGCTCAGCAAGTATGACCCGTCTCACCTAAACATGGAACTTCTACATGAGGGTAATGGGTTGCATGAGGCAAAAATCATTTGCAAGGACTCGCCTAATTAGTAGAACCTTACTTTCAAGTTTTAGCAGCAGGTTGTGGAGAACCTTACGCTAAGGCACATGAGAGAGCCGCAATCAAACAAGAAATGCATTTCTCTCATGTACTTTGCCCAAAGTTGAAAAGAACTTTAGTTAGCACTAAACTACAGCATATCATTAACAATCAATGTCCAACTTTCAATCAGCAACATTTTAACATGTAACTAGCCTGTTCTTTCTACGTCACGGTACAGTGAACAAGTGGTACTCACTGACCGCAAGGGACGGCGATTATAATCGATTTACACCTGCAGGGATTACCCGAACAATCCGTCACGTACGCCCGTACTCGATGTTGCCTACAACAACCATCACGGACGCCGTACGCGACTACCTTTCACCCGTTAGCCAAATATTGAACCGGTCCCATCGTCCCGAGCAAGAGGTCCCTGCACGCGCATCTCTGTGCCGCCAGCTGATTTACACCTCGAGCTCTCAACCTACCCTCTGAACGACGGGCAATGCCTCAATACCCAGCTACCCGAGTTACATCAGTTTCCCGGTTCCCATATAGCCGGTAGGTCTTCGGTACTGTTCTAGCTTGTTCAACAGGCCCGCACACGGCTCGGTCCTCAATTGACACAAACGGAGCTACAGCACCCAGGCCCCAAAGTCCTGCTGCCCTTACTCTCCGCTCGGTCTCATTTTCTTGCCATGTGTTTCATGTGCTATCTCTACCCGAGCAATGTGCCTCTAGCCTATTCTCGCGAGTAGTTCCAACTACTTGACTTGTACCGAATCCTACTCTATCCTAGCAATGCAGTGGCTAACGAGGTTTTCAATCCTAAACCCAACCCATGGTTTTCTTGGCTATGCAGTTGGGTTTCCAATCAAGACTCTAATGCAAAGAACAATATTCAAATATGTGCTCAAAACAATAAACATTTGTAAAAAGGTTAATGCAAACCGGGGCTTGCCTTGCTGCTCTTGGTCGTAGGCTAGCTGTTCCTCCGGAGTAACGAAGTCTAGGACTTCGGGTTCCTCCTCGACCTTAGCGACTACATGATAAGAACAATGTATGTATTAATTTAAGTGCATTTGTATTAACTTTGAAGTTGTGAAGTCTACAACCTTTGCTAGACAGACCTAAAGACTGTGAAACTTTTACTGTGGCTTGGTTATAACCTAAACAGAGACTTGGTCAAGTTTTAGTTGCAGCAAAGCTCATTTGAGCCCTCCACAATTAATTATGTCCTTGACCTTAATTGGAATTCTTAGAGTGTTCTAGGAATTTTCATGAGACAAACTATGACTTTCTGAAAACTAGATTTTCAGAGGGTGCTAATGGAGTTGGTCTCACTTAATTTGGAAGTCTCTAACTAAAGATATGAGCCAAACAATTTCAGAGAAAATTCTGAAAATGTTTCTGAACATTTTCTATTTTCTCTGGAACAGTTTTACTAATCACACCATTAGGTGGACTAAATGAGCTCAAATGGATCTGAAATTTTTATGGTAGTTCAAGGATATTTTGGTGAACATCTCAGCAAAATTTCAGGATTTTCCTCCAAAGGATTCTCCAGTTAAAATTCCTAACAGTTTAAATTTTTAAGGAATTAATTCTGGAGAATTAAGGAATTTCATGAAGTGAAACTTGATTCTCTGGAAAGTACTCAGAGAGCTGAATCCAGCAAAATTTGGTTCACTCAATTTGGAGCTTTCTAGCCAAAGTTATAAGGATTTGAAGTTTGAAGGAAATCTGAAAATCGGGGAAAAGTTTAAACTCGCGCGTGGGCCCAGGGGACACGCGTCGCACGCCGAAGCAACAGCACACCGCGGCCCACAAGGCTTTTGCGTGCCAGCACACCCGATCCCGGCCGCAGCCGGATCCCGATTCAAAATATCGGCCGCTGACAGCTGGGGTCCACCCCCTTCTTCAACCTCGCGACACCCGCGCTCCGCCGCCGAGGGACCTCGCCGGAGAGCTCGCCGCTGGCTGCTGTACAGCTTCAAACTTCTTGATTCTGGCCGCCCCTGCCTATCTTTACTCGGGGAACCTGATTCTGGGGTCAGCTGCTCATGACAATGGCCGGAGCATGGTCGGCGACGAGCCGCCATATCGGAACGACTTCGGCCATGTCGGCTAACTCTCCTAGTACCTTAGCGACTTGCGAAATCGGTCGGGGAGCATCAGTGGACCTCAGAGAAGGTCGACATGAACTCGGGGCAGCTCGGGGAAGGCCCGAAACAGGTCCTCACCGTGCGCCCGATACCCCCCGTTCGTTCCGCCATTAGTAGACCTTGAATTACGCCGGGCACAGAGGTTCTCCGGCCCAGAGTTGTGAAGGCAACTTGTGCGTCACCGTGTCTAGCTCGTGTGGGAGTGGCCTGAGGCCCTCTAATCCTTTCTAGAGCACGAATTAAACAGAATCGTACCCGAAGGTCGTTCTGCACACCGAAAGGGGAAAAATGGAAATTCGCCGCCGGTGAGCAATCACTCGAGCTGTGGCTCGGGGATGAGCAGCACCGGTCACCCGCGCGTCCAAGGGTGCCTTGGCTCGGGCGTGACAACGCCCTAGTTGGGCTGTCCACGAGAGCCCGAGGTGCGGCGGTTTCCAGTTCCGAGTTTGATCTTTCGGCACAGCCGATATCACTCGGTTTCAATTGATTTCTAGCAATGGGGAGGATGGAGGAAGGTCTCTAGTACCTTGCTGGGACCCTGGAGTGGAAAGAGGGAGCTGCGATCGGCTTGATCAAGCAGGAACTCGAGCGCCGGCGATGGCAGTGGAAAAGCAGGTCGTGTACGTCGGCAGCTCGGGGAAATGGCGACTGAAGCACGCCGGGGAGGGAATAAATAGCCCGGCGGCTGGTCTCCGGCTTGGGGCGCGCAGCAGGAGCTGGCGCCGGCTGCCCCCTTCGGTGGCGCGCGCGCACAGCAGCCGGGAACCGACTGAACTGTGTTTCAGTCGGTTTGCTTTGAGGCTGAGGATGACATGTGGGTCCCACTCCTCTTTTAACCTCTGAAATTTACTCCTAACAGCTGTGGTAAACAGTGAACCCTATTCTACCCTTGGCCATTCAAATTATTCACCCAAGAGCCATTTGAATTGATCAAAGTTCAAATGAGGTTTGGTTTGAATGAATTTCAGCACAAGTTCAGTTTGAAATTCAAATAAAGTTTGAATTTCTCCCCCTTAGCTCATGTCAAGATCAACTCCAAATGGAGTGAAAATTGGTGTGTGAGCTCACAAAAATGTGCTGAGTGAGAATATGCCTTCCACTTTTAAATTCAGTGGGTGAAAACAGTTTGAATTTGAATATGGTTTCAAACTGCCCTCTTCCTAACTATACCCAAAATGACCTCAAAAAGGTTTTGAATTTGGGTGAAACTTGGCATGGACATCCTTAGCAAATTGTAGGAGTTTTTATATGTCCAGCCCATCTACATCACATGTGGGGAAATACCACTTTTGCAATGTGTGAGTTTGTTCTCTAATGAGCATGTTGATAATTGTTACTTGCTCTTCATTTGTGTTCATCATTCTTGCTCAAATGAGGTGTGTGGTGTGGTGATGAACACTGCAAATGGTTGTTAAAACTGAGGCCCTTACATTCCTCCCCCCTTAAAAGAATCTCGTCCCGAGATTATAAGGTGAAAATGAGAGAGAGGACGGTGGAAAATTACCGGGTATGCGACGTGAGAAAGTCGGGGTAGTTAGTGCGAAGGAATTCTTCGCTCTCCCATGTCGCTTCGTCCATAGAGTGATTACTCCACAGAACCTTGTAGAACCACAACGTACGGTTGCGTGTGGTTCGGGCCTTTTCATCAATAATCTGCACCGGTTCCTCCCGATAGGTGAGATCCGGTTGCAGTTCTTCAATGTCTTCCAGCTGAACGGTAGTTGATAGCTTGAGACACTTCCTCAGCTGGGAAATGTGAAAGACGTCGTGCACACCGGAAAGTGCTTCTGGTAATTTCAGCCGGTATGCCACCGATCCACATCTTTCGGTAATTTGGAATGGACCGATGAATCGGGGTGCTAACTTTCCTCTCACCCCAAATCTGTTTACGCCCTTCATTGGAGATACCCGTAGATATACGTGATCCCCAACTTCGAATTGTAATGGGCGCCTTCTCCGGTCCGCATACTGTTTCTGTCGGGATTGAGCGGCTTTTAGGTTCGCTTGAACCAGTCGAACCTTTTCTTCCGCGTTGTTGACAAGGTCAATCCCGAAGGTAACCCTTTCGCCAGACTCACACCAGTTCAATGGTGTGCGGCATTTTCTGCCGTATAGCGCCTCGTAGGGCGCCATTTGATGCTGGCTTGGTACCCATTGTTGTACGAGAACTCGGCTAATGGCAAGTGATCATCCCAATTCTTGCCGTGGTCGATAGCGCAAGCTCGTAGCATGTCTTCTAGAATCTGATTTACCCGCTCGGTTTGTCCATCCGTCTGCGGGTGGTAGGCTGAACTACGGATCAGCTTCGTCCCCAAGGCAGCGTGTAGCTGCTCCCAAAAACGGGACACAAATAAAGTGCCCCGGTCTGATACGATGGTACGGGGTATGCCGTATAAGCATAGGATCCGTGAGATGTACAGTTCAGCATACTTCTTGGCGTTGTAGTTGGTGTTGACCGGGATGAAATGGGCAACTTTGGTGAGCCGATCGACGATCACCCACACAGAATCATGTTTCTGTAAGGTGGTGGGTAAACCGACGACGAAATCCATGCTCACGTCTTCCCACTTCCAGGCAGGAATGCCCAGTGGTTGCAGCAGTCCCGGTTTCCGCATATGGTCCGCCTTCACCCTTCGACATGTATCACACTCGGACACGTATTTTGCAGTTTCTCGCTTCATCCGTGTCCACCAAAACTTTCTTCTGAGTTCTTGATATATCTTGTCGCTGCCGGGGTGAATAGAAAATTTTGATAAGTGAGCCTCATCAAATATTTTCTTCCGTAGCTCCGGGTTTCGGGGTACGACGATCCGGTCCTTGAACCATAGGACGCCGTCTCCGTCCTTCCGGAAACATTTCAACTCCCCACTGTCTATACGTCTCCGCAAATGTGACATGCCCTTGTCATTCTTCTGGGCTGTCGCTATCTCTTCACGGATAGTGGGGACCAAAGCTAGGTTGTAGAGAGCTCCGTGTGGAATCACATGTAGTGGTGGTTCGCTCTCTTCCAACGGTGTGATGGTCAGATTATTGACGTGTGACTTGCGGCTCAGCGCATCTGCCACGACGTTTGCCTTGCCCGGATGATAATGGATCTCTATTTCGTAATCCTTTATCAGTTCTAACCATCTTCGTTGCCTCATGTTCAACTCCTTCTGAGTGAATATGTACTTGAGGCTTTTGTGGTCGGTATATAAATGTACGAGGTTACCGAGTAGGTAGTGCCTCCACATCTTCAGTGCAAGTACCACGGCAGCGAGCTCCAAATCGTGAGTTGGATAATTTTGCTCATGGTTCCTAAGCTGCCGTGATCCATACGCGACCACTCTTCGGTCTTGCATCAGCACACATCCGAGCCCAATGCCGGATGCATCGCAGTACACATCGAACGGTTTTGTTGTGTCTGGCTGCGCCAAAACCGGTGCTGATGTCAGGTGCTTGACTAAAGCCTTGAATGCTGCTTCACATGCTGGACTCCAAACATATTTGGTAGCCTTCTTCAGCAGCTCTGTCATTGGCTTGGCAATCTTCGAGAAGTTCGGAATGAACCTCCGATAATATCCCGCGAGTCCGAGGAAACTCCGTACCTCGTGAACAGTTCTCGGGGATTTCCAATTCAGCACTTGCGTGATCTTGCTCGGGTCCACAGCGATACCCTCCGCTGAGATGATATGCCCGAGGAAAGGCACTTGCGATATCCAAAACTCGCATTTGCTGAATTTTGCGTATAACTTGTGATCCCGCAGCCGTTGCAAGACTATACGCAGATGTTTCTTGTGATCTTCCTCCGACTTGGAATATACCAGGATGTCGTCGATGAAGACCACGACAAACTTGTCCAGCTCCGGCATGAACACCGAGTTCATTAAGTACATGAAGTGAGCTGGAGCATTGGTGAGGCCAAAGGACATGACCAGGTACTCATAAAGTCCGTACCTTGTCGAGAAAGCTGTCTTTGGAATGTCCTCCGCCCTTATCTTAATCTGATGGTACCCGGATCTTAAATCCATCTTGGAAAAGATCTTTGCTTCGACCAACTGATCAAACAACATGTCGATCCGTGGCAACGGGTACTTGTTCTTGATGGTTACGGCATTTAATGGACGATAGTCCACGCAAAGCCGTAACGTTTCATCCTTCTTCTTGACAAATAATTCCGAACAGCCCCATGGCGAGGAGCTCGGCCTAATAAAACCCTTCTCCAGAAGGTCCGTGAGCTGAGTCTTCAGTTCAGCCAACTCCTTGGGCGCCATCTTGTACGGCCTTCGGGATATTGGCATGGTTCCCGGTGCAAGTTCAATCTTGAACTCCACCTCTCTATCGGGTGGCATCCCCGGCAAATCGTCCGGGAATACATCAGGGAACTCTCGGACCACCGGAATGTCTTCCAATCTGATGGTTGTGGCTTGATAGACACTTGGAAGTTTTATTTCTGGACTGTCCAGAAATAATGAGTGAGAACCGTGCACTTCTGAGTTTAAGTGCACGACTCGAAGGACGGTGTCTAAAACAGCACCGTGGCGGTTTAACCACGACATCCCTAGGATGACATCGACCTTCTGTCCCTCTAAGATAATGAGAGACGTGGGGTACACTCTACCCGCTAAGCATAACGGTGCTTTGGAGACCATTACGCTTGCTGAAATCTTCCCACCCGGTGAACAAATTAAATATGGACTATCGGTGGGTAGTATTGGCAAGCTGTGTTTAGCAATGAAAGCTTGGCTAATAAAATTATGCGTGGCGCCTGAATCAAATAGTACTATAGCGGGATGCTGGTGGAGTTGGAACATACCCGCAAGGATTGGCTCGCCCTCCGGCACGTCCTCAATGGCAAGCTGGTGGACAGTGCCGGGCCTAGGGTTTGCCCGCCGCACATTAGTAGGGTTCCGGGGTTGATTCCTCCCCGGAAACTGTGGTGCCACTCCGCCGCCTTGCCTCTCCGGGCAACTGCTCGCGAAGTGTCCTGGACGACCACACTTGTAACATGTGGCCGCTGCTGGTGGAGTACTCGGGGAACGAAAGCCCGGCATGCGTTGCGGAGGTGCAAACGCACGCGGCATCGCCCGCTGCTGCTGCTGTTGTTGCGGTGGTGCTGGCAGTGCCGGCCGGAATGCCGGTGAAGAGTACGGCCGATTGCGGAATGGCATCGACCGCTGTGGTGGCTGCCAGCGTGGACCTGATGGTGGGCGATTCACCATCCGAAACTTCTGAGAAGGACTGCCTCCTTCTCCGCTGCTCTGCGGCGCGCTTCGCTTTCGCTCTGCCGCCGCCAACTCCTTGCCGGAGTCCTCCTGAACAATCGCAGCATCAATGATGTCATTGAGGCTGCCGCGATTGAACATCGCCAACTTGTCCTTCAGGAGCGGGTTAAGCCCCTGGTAAAAATGGTCCCGCCGCTTCTCGTCCGTATCTGCGTGATACGACGCGTAGAGCGCGAGATCGTTGAATGCCCTGGAATATTCCAGCGCATTCCGGCTCCCTTGTTGCAGGTGTAGGAACTCCTGCGTCTTCCTCTTCATCAAACCGGGCGGTATATGATAGGCCCTGAAGGCCGTCCGGAACTCCGCCCAGGTCATCGCTCGGTCGGTGGGCTGTGAAGCACAGAAGTTGGCCCACCACGCGCTCGCGGATCCTTGGAGCTGCTGGACCGCGAACTGAGTCTTGCGCTGCTCGCTGATTTGGAGCAGCCCGAACTTCATCTCTATGGCGCGGAGCCAGTTGTCCGCGTCAAGTGGTTCATCCGCCCTTGAGAATACAGGGGGATGAGTCGCCAGGAAGTCGGAGTAGGAGCTCTGTTGGCGCTCCTTGCGATCTTGACGTCTCTCTGGGCGAGACGTATTCGCAATTAACGTTTGCAGCAGCTCTGTATGCTGCTGATGTGAACCCGCCATTGCCGCGACAATGTCGGCCAATGTAACCGTTGGCAGTGGCGGTGGCGGTGTTTGCTGTTGCTGTTGCTGCTGCTGTCCCGAGGAGTCCTCGGGAGGCGGTTGGGAGGTCTCTCCCCCTTGGCTAGTACCTCCAACATCAGGGTTGGCACGAGTACGCGTCATTCTGAAATTCAACACAGCCGCAATTAGCACATGTCTTACTCAAAATTCCATAACAGCAGTAAGTATTGAAGTGACGCATGATTAACTTGCACAATATTCACATATATTGATAAAGCATAAACTTTATACATGATACATTATTCTCGGATCTCCGAGAAGTCGTGCTCATGTCGTCACTACCTATACATACGCTACTGTCTATACGACATGTCACCGATTACAAAAGTTGGGTTACGCTACCCTAGCTGCCCTACTTGGCAACCGTAACCCCCTACTCGGAGTAGAACTCGACCTCCTGTGGGTCGTCCTCCTCCGGTACCTCGGCTGGTGGCTCTGGATCTACCACCTCTTCTCCCATTCCGGGTTCTCCCATTGCTGGAAGACCCAAGACCACCGGTATGCCTAACACCGGGGGCACGAGGTCCTGCAATGCATGCACCTCGTCCATAGCCTGGTTGTAGTCCTCTTCCCAGCCTTGTCCTTCCTCAATAGCGTCGTCCCGCTCTTGAGCAAGGTCCTCATTTTGCTGGGTTAGGGTCTGCACCAGCTCTTGCAACGCCGCGATGTCAACACGGCTCTTCTTCTTTGCCTTCTTCAGACGACGCAACTGATTGTGTTGTTCATTCAGTCGCTTGATCGTCGGAAGGAGCACATTGCGGAGTGCGCTGTGAGCACTCTCGAAATGATCTCCACGGCTTGTGCTCTCCTTGAGCTTGGTGGCGAGATGCTCCGTATGAACAGCTTGGCTGTCCATCACAGCGTTTCCCGCCCTCATTTGGAGGCTGAGGTTTGCCTCCGCGGGGTTGTACCTTGGGCAACTCGGGTCTGTTGCCTCCAGGTACCTCTCTTCCCACACATGCTGAGCTCGTCCCTCCACCGGAATGAGTGCGTATGGAGTTCCCTCCATAGCCTGCACGTGTAGTTGGCAGAAACGTGACATAGTGTCACGGGCTGCCACTTGCCACATCCCTTCCGGTTGTCTTCCTCTCACCGTGACGGTGAATGGCACCCAACCGGGTGGCGTAGGCCCTGCAGGAACCTCGACATGGATCGTCCACGTCTTGTTCCCCTCTTCGCTTTCTTCCTTAGCGAAGTATTGCGGCATCTGATTGTACCCGAAATATTGGAGCATTTGCCGCAATGCTTCCGGGTAGCCGCTACGGTCAGGGCAGTGGGAAACTACCCACCCGTTTTCCAACCGTTTATCTGCTGCCATCTGTAACAATATATTTGAGAAATGTCAAATATCTATTTGAACAGTAAACCATTGAGTTATATCATAAGATATGTCATTGAACCCATAACACTTGGAAACATAGTTCAAATTTTTAAACAAATTTGACTGCTGATCTGCTGTTACCATGACAGCCCTGACCAGTTTCCATATCAACCTAATTTAGGCCAGGCTAAAAGCAAAACCAGTACTGGAGCTCAACATCAAAGTTAAAGTTAACTTCAATAGCTTTCCAGAAAGTATTTGCTTGGCCTATGATCTGTCCTGGTTCAAAAGTCATGAGATGTCAAAGTTCACAGAATTTCTGGAGAAAATTGGACAGCATCTCCCTGCTTTAGGTACTGCTTTGATCCAAGAATCCCAGTTAATTCGGTTCCTAATCTGACAAAAATTTCTGTTACAAAGTTGTAACCCACCTCATAAGCTTTCCAGAACTACCTCCTTTTCTATTTTTGGATTTTTATGCAGGAAGTTATGCTTAATTAACAGAGAGTCTACAGAGAGTCTTTGCTCCGTCCTGTTTTCTGGACAGTTTCAACTCTACTGCATTTTTCGAGTGGTTAAGGGATGAAACACCTCTGGAACTCAACAGAAAAGTCGTAAAGCTCCTCCAAAGCTTTCCAGAAATGTATCATACGACCCCAACCTCGAAAGAACTCAACCTCTAACCTCTGATTAACTTCAGCGTTGATTTAGCTGAAAACAGAGTGCTCTGTCCTTAACATCCTATAAGTTGAAAACTTATTAGCTTTGAATATCCTGTTCAAGGGAAGGAGTTACATCAGGTTTTACTACTTTGGATCAAAACCTTCAAGTTTTTAAATGAAGTTGTTCATTTAATTGGATGTGACGTCGAGGCGTCACCAGATTATGTCGGTACTACGTCCTCACAAAGAAAAACCTATACCGGACTTAGCCGGCTTCGTTAGTTCAGTGGCACTACTCGTCACTCGCACACGGATGCTACACGTCTACCGTTTCGTGGTAAGGCTACCTGCAGAATTTCAACCAATCATCAGACTCGGCGGCACACCGAGCCCGGAATCCATACAGTGGGTACACCCGGCCGTCATCACTCGCCCGGATGTTCTCAAGCCAAACACGCCTTGAGTTACGTGTTCATGTTTCAGACCACGTGACGGGGTCTCCCATGTTGCACCACGCACGCCAGGGACAGACGTTGCTCGAATACCCCAAACGACATGAAGAGTCGTAGAGGATATCAAAGCGGGTCGGGTTACCTGCCACCCGTGGGGCTCCACCCTTCAGCTTGTGCGCACTGGTGGACAGCGCTTACGTGCACCCCCCAAGACATGAACGTCCCGAGATGCACGATTTTCCGACATAACAAATAGGTTAATATGCCACTTTCTATATGCTAATAACATCCTTATACGGGCTACTAACTCGTTCCTCACTGGATTTTTGAAAAAGAAGACCTTTGTACTGTGTTAAACCTCAAGCGAGCTCTGATACCACGCTGACACGACCCCAATGGTCCTGTCGAGCCAGGATCACGCTGAGGGGTGCTGCGTTGCACAGCACCGTATAACACACGTCAAAGGTGCAAAGCGGAAGCGGAAGCTTTATTACATAAACAAGTTTATGCACATGTTTACATCAAAATAAGTTTAGTCCACACTCGCGGGCGTAGACTAAGCATCAAGTGCACGTTCAGCCCTCGAACGTGTCCTTGCTAGCACACACGCACACTAACTCTGCGGCGTGCACGACTCCCACTCGACGGGGTTCCCCTCCTGGGGTTCCGTCTCCTCTTCGGGAGTCCCTTCCTCATAGAACCCTGCAAAAGCTTCAAACACAAGCAGTGAGCACGAAGGCTCAGCAAGTCTGACCCGTCTCACCTAAACATGGAACTTCTACATAAGGGTAATGGGTTGCATGAGGCAAAAATCATTTGCAAGGACTCGCCTAATTAGTAGAACCTTACTTTCAAGTTTTAGCAGCAGGTTGTGGAGAACCTTACGCTAAGGCACATGAGAGAGCCGCAATCAAACAAGAAACGCATTTCTCTCATGTACTTTGCCCAAAGTTGAAAAGAACTTTAGTTAGCACTAAACTACAGCATATCATTAACAATCAATGTCCAACTTTCAATCAGCAACATTTTAACATGTAACTAGCCTGTTCTTTCTACGTCACGGTACAGTGAACAAGTGGTACTCACTGACCGCGAGGGACGGCGATTATAATCGATTTACACCTGCAGGGATTACCCGAACAACCCGTCACGTACGCCCGTACTCGATGTTGCCTACAACAACCATCACGGACGCCGTACGCGACTACCTTTCACCCGTTAGCCAAATATTGAACCGGTCCCATCGTCCCGAGCAAGAGGTCCCTGCACGCGCATCTCTGTGCCGCCAGCTGATTTACACCTCGAGCTCTCAACCTACCCTCTGAACGACGGGCAATGCCTCAATACCCAGCTACCCGAGTTACATCAGTTTCCCGGTTCCCATATAGCCGGTAGGTCTTCGGTACTGTTCTAGCTTGTTCAACAGGCCCGCACACGGCTCGGTCCTCAATTGACACAAACGGAGCTACAGCACCCAGGCCCCAAAGTCCTGCTGCCCTTACTCTCCGCTCGGTCTCATTTTCTTGCCATGTGTTTCATGTGCTATCTCTACCCGAGCAATGTGCCTCTAGCCTATTCTCGCGAGTAGTTCCAACTACTTGACTTGTACCGAATCCTACTCTATCCTAGCAATGCAGTGGCTAACGAGGTTTTCAATCCTAAACCCAACCCATGGTTTTCTTGGCTATGCAGTTGGGTTTCCAATCAAGACTCTAATGCAAAGAACAATATTCAAATATGTGCTCAAAACAATAAACATTTGTAAAAAGGTTAATGCAAACCGGGGCTTGCCTTGCTGCTCTTGGTCGTAGGCTAGCTGTTCCTCCGGAGTAACGAAGTCTAGGACTTCGGGTTCCTCCTCGACCTTAGCGACTACATGATAAGAACAATGTATGTATTAATTTAAGTGCATTTGTATTAACTTTGAAGTTGTGAAGTCTACAACCTTTGCTAGACAGACCTAAAGACTGTGAAACTTTTACTGTGGCTTGGTTATAACCTAAACAGAGACTTGGTCAAGTTTTAGTTGCAGCAAAGCTCATTTGAGCCCTCCACAATTAATTATGTCCTTGACCTTAATTGGAATTCTTAGAGTGTTCTAGGAATTTTCATGAGACAAACTATGACTTTCTGAAAACTAGATTTTCAGAGGGTGCTAATGGAGTTGGTCTCACTTAATTTGGAAGTCTCTAACTAAAGATATGAGCCAAACAATTTCAGAGAAAATTCTGAAAATGTTTCTGAACATTTTCTATTTTCTCTGGAACAGTTTTACTAATCACACCATTAGGTGGACTAAATGAGCTCAAATGGATCTGAAATTTTTATGGTAGTTCAAGGATATTTTGGTGAACATCTCAGCAAAATTTCAGGATTTTCCTCCAAAGGATTCTCCAGTTAAAATTCCTAACAGTTTAAATTTTTAAGGAATTAATTCTTGAGAATTAAGGAATTTCATGAAGTGAAACTTGATTCTCTGGAAAGTACTCAGAGAGCTGAATCCAGCAAAATTTGGTTCACTCAATTTGGAGCTTTCTAGCCAAAGTTATAAGGATTTGAAGTTTGAAGGAAATCTGAAAATCGGGGAAAAGTTTAAACTCGCGCGTGGGCCCAGGGGACACGCGTCGCACGCCGAAGCAACAGCACACCGCGGCCCACAAGGCTTTTGCGCGCCAGCACACCCGATCCCGGCCGCAGCCGGATCCCGATTCAAAATATCGGCCGCTGACAGCTGGGGTCCACCCCCTTCTTCAACCTCGCGACACCCGCGCTCCGCCGCCGAGGGACCTCGCCGGAGAGCTCGCCGCTGGCTGCTGTACAGCTTCAAACTTCTTGATTCTGGCCGACCCTGCCTATCTTTACTCGGGGAACCTGATTCTGGGGTCAGCTGCTCATGACAATGGCCGGAGCATGGTCGGCGACGAGCCGCCATATCGGAACGACTTCGGCCATGTCGGCTAACTCTCCTAGTACCTTAGCGACTTGCGAAATCGGTCGGGGAGCATCAGTGGACCTCAGAGAAGGTCGACATGAACTCGGGGCAGCTCGGGGAAGGCCCGAAACAGGTCCTCACCGTGCGCCTGATACCCCCCGTTCGTTCCGCCATTAGTAGACCTTGAATTACGCCGGGCACAGAGGTTCTCCGGCCCAGAGTTGTGAAGGCAACTTGTGCGTCACCGTGTCTAGCTCGTGTGGGAGTGGCCTGAGGCCCTCTAATCCTTTCTAGAGCACGAATTAAACAGAATCGTACCCGAAGGTCGTTCTGCACACCGAAAGGGGAAAAATGGAAATTCGCCGCCGGTGAGCAATCACTCGAGCTGTGGCTCGGGGATGAGCAGCACCGGTCACCCGCGCGTCCAAGGGTGCCTTGGCTCGGGCGTGACAACGCCCTAGTTGGGCTGTCCACGAGAGCCCGAGGTGCGGCGGTTTCCAGTTCCGAGTTTGATCTTTCGGCACAGCCGATATCACTCGGTTTCAATTGATTTCTAGCAATGGGGAGGATGGAGGAAGGTCTCTAGTACCTTGCTGGGACCCTGGAGTGGAAAGAGGGAGCTGCGATCGGCTTGATCAAGCAGGAACTCGAGCGCCGGCGATGGCAGTGGAAAAGCAGGTCGTGTACGTCGGCAGCTCGGGGAAATGGCGACTGAAGCACGCCGGGGAGGGAATAAATAGCCCGGCGGCTGGTCTCCGGCTTGGGGCGCGCAGCAGGAGCTGGCGCCGGCTGCCCCCTTCGGTGGCGCGCGCGCACAGCAGCCGGGAACCGACTGAACTGTGTTTCAGTCGGTTTGCTTTGAGGCTGAGGATGACATGTGGGTCCCACTCCTCTTTTAACCTCTGAAATTTACTCCTAACAGCTGTGGTAAACAGTGAACCCTATTCTACCCTTGGCCATTCAAATTATTCACCCAAGAGCCATTTGAATTGATCAAAGTTCAAATGAGGTTTGGTTTGAATGAATTTCAGCACAAGTTCAGTTTGAAATTCAAATAAAGTTTGAATTTCTCCCCCTTAGCTCATGTCAAGATCAACTCCAAATGGAGTGAAAATTGGTGTGTGAGCTCACAAAAATGTGCTGAGTGAGAATATGCCTTCCACTTTTAAATTCAGTGGGTGAAAACAGTTTGAATTTGAATATGGTTTCGAACTGCCCTCTTCCTAACTATACCCAAAATGACCTCAAAAAGGTTTTGAATTTGGGTGAAACTTGGCATGGACATCCTTAGCAAATTGTAGGAGTTTTTATATGTCCAGCCCATCTACATCACATGTGGGGAAATACCACTTTTGCAATGTGTGAGTTTGTTCTCTAATGAGCATGTTGATAATTGTTACTTGCTCTTCATTTATGTTCATCATTCTTGCTCAAATGAGGTGTGTGGTGTGGTGATGAACACTGCAAATGGTTGTTAAAACTGAGGCCCTTACACCCTATCCGAGGACTTCGTCGATTCAAGGTGAGAGGGAAGCTGTCACCTCGATACATCGGACCCTTTCAAGTGCTGGAGAGGAAAGGCGAAGTGGCGTATCAAGTAGAATTACCAGCTCGCCTATCGGATGTGCACGATGTATTCCATGTGTCACAACTCAAGAAATGTCTGAGAACGCCTGAAGAGGTGTTACCCATGAATGAGGTTGACGTAGCTGAGGATCTGTCTTATGCCGAGCAACCATACAAGATTTTGGAGACAATGGAACGCCTCACAAGAAATAAAAGAATCCGGATGTGCAAGGTGCAGTGGAAGCATCACTCAGAAGAGGAAGCCACCTGGGAGCGAGAGGGTGAGCTCAAGGCACAATTTCCGGAATTGTTTTCTTAGAAACACCAATCTCGAGGACGAGATTTCTTTTAAGTGGGGTAGAGCTGTAACACCCCAAAATCCTGTCAAGAGGGGAATTTAAAAAATTTTGGACGTATTGCATGTGTTGCAAAAATTCAAATTCAAACTGGAATTCAAATTAAACTCAAAACAGAAATGAAAAAGAAAAATAAAAAGAAAAAAAACAAACCTCCCCGGCCAGTGGGCCGAAACCCACCAGCCGGCCCACCCAGCCCCGCGCCAGCCCGCAGCCGCGCGCCCGCGCTCCCTCTCGCAGACAGGTGGGACCCACCTGTCATCCCTAACCCCCGATCGTCCGAAACCCGGACTGTTCCCCCCCGCGCGCGCGATCGCAACCGACCGGAAAATCCCGCGTTCCCAGCTGACTTCCGGACCCCGAAGACTCTAGCTCGATCTAAACCAACCCGCCGCCCTCCCCCGTCTATAAAAACCCCGGCATCGTCCCGTTTTCCCCCACGATCCGCCGATTTTCTCTCCGGTGAGAACCCGAGCCCCTCCGGCGAATTCTGCTCGATCTACGCTCGGGAATTCTGATCTAACTCGCTGGTCTTGATCCACCGCCTCTAGGGAACCTTGCAGGTGCAGAAAACTCGGTGAATTGCGGTTCAAACACAGCGCCGACGAGCCTCGCCGTGAATTCACCTCGGACCTCGTCGCCGATCGCTTTTCGGGACCTCCGAGCTCAATAAAACCCCCGAGGTGAGATCCCCGACCTCCCCTCTACCGATCTATGCCATAAAATCACAGTTCTAGGAAGAATTGACGAAGATCCGAAACCCTCCGGCGAGATCGCCGCCTCCCGCCGCCGTGCGCCGCCCGCGCTCGATCAGAGCGACGTGGCCGCTTGTGCGCCGTTTATTTTAAATTGCACGGTAGAGTTTAAATCCCCGCGTACCGGTTCGATGTCATAATCTCAGCCGTCTGTTTTAAATCGGATGGTCCACGTCAGCCCCGCGTTATTAAGACTGGAATTCTTACGCGCTACCCCCTGGGGTTCTCGGAAAATAAGAGCTAGCCCCAGAAACTTCTGATCTAGCCCCTGGAAGTTCAGAAAATCATGTAGATTCATTTAAAAATCAGTTTTGACCCCTGAACTTAATAAAAATTAGGAAAAGCCACTCTGTTATGTGTAGCTAGACCCCTGAAAATTCTTAAAATAATATTATAGACCCTGTAGTGGGGTGAGTTTACCTTTTTAACCCTAATTGATATTAAATTTAGGAGATTGAATATGTGGTTAGTATTTAAAATTTAAAAGAGGGGACAAACATATTGTCAATTCAAATTAAAAACTTTCCTAGTACTTGGAAAACTTTGGAATGAGATAAAAATAAAATTTTGGCTGAAATGAATCTGTTTAATTGATTATTCACATTTATTAGTATTAGGGACATATTTTTAAGTAGAGATTAATTCTGAAAATTAGTAAAATAAATGTAAAATAGTTCACATCAGAAGAGAAGTTCAAAAATATATTATTTAATATTTTAGACCAAAACCTATTCTGTTTAGATGAGGTGTCTTACTATTTTCATAATAACGTGCACATTTAGGCATAGGAAATAAATCTGAAAATATAGCAAGCTAGGTATAAATAACTAGAAAATGATAAATGAAGTTTCCAAAATCCAAAGAATTCAGTTTAGGGTTGGTAGAAGGTTTGAAGACACATATGAAGTAGGAACATACCTTTCATATATACTTGGTAGCTAAAATGTGTGTCAATTAAATATAAGGGATTTATTTAAATTAGCAATTCATATATAGTATGCCAACATGAATATGAATACAAAAGTAGAAATCATATACACATGTTTAAAAGTGCATGTAAGCCAAATATCAACACACATAGAGTAACCACAACACATAGAATTTGTGAATGGCTTTCATAAATGTGAATGTGTGGTTTGTATGAAGTGGAAGTGTGAACTATGTCTTATGGATTGTTGCTTTTCTTTTGCTATGTGTGATTGTATGATGTAGAACCTGCTCCAGAGCAAGTTCTCCCTTTCCAAGATCAGGACTACCCATTTCAAGAGCAGCAGGAAGGAGGCAAGTGTCCTTGACCACTTTGTTCCTATACTACGATGTGTAGATAGAATTATTTGCATTGTCAAATGAAAATATGAAACCCATGCTAGGAAGTTTCCCTAGAATTGCATTATCTTGTTTCCTTGTAGCTTGGGTTGGGATTTATTCTATCATGTCATTTATTTATATGCTTATGCTTAGCCATGCTTAGAATGGGAGAATTGGGATATGAGATCATCAATTTATTTACCTTACTCTTGAATGAGACATTATGAGTTATGTAGAGATAGGGATCGAGACAAGTTGGATGTTTTGGTTGGTGCTGGGTGCACGAGACTTGGGTTTGTGTTTAGTACTTGCCTGGATCCTAAGGACCGGTTCATGGAGCATGTAACCTGGCATTACCGTGCCAACCACATGCTGAGATGGGGAAGCTTGGCTAATTAATTAGGTGTATCCCCGGCGTAGTATGGGTGTGTTGGATGGTGCGGGGAATAGGTGTCAGCTGGACTACCATATGAACCGCAAGGCTCAAGAGGGGGCCACTGCAGCGGGGTTGGAGCCTCTTGTATGTTGTTAGGGGTGAAACCTCAGTGGGCCCACGCTCGTCGGGAATCGCTTTGTAAAGGCTTCGTAGTGATCTCCTGGCTACACACCTGGGAAGTGTGAATGTGGCTCGTGGCCACTGGCATAATGGAGGTTCTTTTAGTCCACCCGGCAACGGGGGATGAAATCACTACATGTGGGTACAGTGGTGCAAACTCTGCAGAGTCAAAACTATCATGACAGCCGTGCTCACGGTCAAGAGCGGCTTGGACTTATTCATGATTAGAGGAGTGATGGTTTTGGAAGTTAAAGATGTTAAGCGGGGAGCTTAACATTGGAAATGATGTTATGGTTATTTTATTATGATGAGGGGATGGGAGTTTGGGACCATTTCACCTGTGTAGTAATGTAGGTGCTTAATAAGCTAAGGTGATAGGTATTAATTGCATAGTGCTTTAACCATGAGTTCAACCTCTCCTTGTTCTAGCCATGCATGACATGACTTTCCCACACTTGCTGAGTACCATCGGTACTCAACCTTGAATATTTGTTGGTTTATATTGCTGCTCAGGTCAAGATAATGAGGTGGTGTATAATGATCAAGACTTTGGACCCGATGAAGGTTTCTAGGTTCATGGAGTTCCCCGGACAACGCCTGTGACGGAGCCCTCAAGAATAATATTCCGCTGCTAGTTTATTTACTTGTGATGAACTTATTATTGTCCACCGAGACATTTGCTATGTAAGACTTATTTATATTCGACACCTGTCTTGTAATAAATGATGCTCCACTATTTGTCATCACATGTATGAGAAAATGATCCTGGCATACATGTGATATTCACTTGGTTGTTCTTCGGAAAAACCGGGTGTGACACCGACCCACTTCCGGCCATTCCGAGATCAAAGGAACCCCGTACGTGAGTTCTCCATCACCCCCTCTATCTTTCCGAGCAGAAAAATCAAGAAAAGGCAAAGAATTCGCAAACCCACAAATTCCGGCAAGGACCCCGCCGCTCGCCGGCGAGCGCTGCCACCGCGCCCTGTTCAGCGAGTAGGGAGCGACGTGGCCAATTCCTGGCCCTCCATTTCCTGTGTACGGTTAGGATTAGAAAAGCATACCCCTTCATTTGTTTAAAATCAGGGCCGATCATCCCAAAATCAATGGCCCACATTCAAACATCAGATAACCGTTGGAAATTTCACAATCTAACCCCTGCAAGTGTAAAATAACTAGATTTAGATCCTGTACTTTATATAAAGAACTTTAGGCTTAACAGAAATTAGGGAAAATCACTGTAAATTTGCTAAATAGCACTGTATGCTTTGTAAAATTAGGAAAATAGCTCTGTAAATTCATTTTGAACCCTAGAAAAACTGTAGGTATCACATTTTTGGTCCAGGGAAGTTTAGAAATTTAAATTTAATTCTGTAAATAATCAAAATAGGGTGAATAATCTCTGAAAAATGATAAAAACTTATTAAATAATCTGTTTTAAACATTTTGAGTACTATATATGTTCTGATATTAAAAATAATTATTTTTATAGGCTGAAAATATATTCTAAGTGATAAATTAATACTGAAATTCAAATAAAAACCATATATACTTCAGAAAAATTGTAGAAATTCATTAAAATGCAAAGATAAATTCTGAAAATATGATAAAGGCAATATACACTCTAGAAATAATTATAGCAATACTTTAAAAATAAGTTTTAGATCTGAATTTATAATGAAATTAGTATATATGCATATATACACTTCAAAAATTATTAAAAATCACTACAAAATTAGAAGATGAATGTTTTGCCATAACAAAAATATAAGTAAAAGATATATATATGTCAAGTTGATATCTATTTTCACTCCAAAACACATGTAGAATAATATGAAGCCATATGTAGATGGAGAAAACAAATAGAAATAAATAATATATGTATATAATTAAGTATATATATGATTGGAATGTGTTGTTAAGTTTCTTATTGCATGCTTTGCATTGTTTTGTGTGCATATACATGGGTAGAACCATCACAAGAGCTACTTCTTAATCTTCAAGAGCAAGATTTCGATGTAAATGAGCAGCAATTCAAAGAGAAGTGTTCCTTGACCACTTTGCTCCTATTCTAGGATGATTAGTTAGAATGTTTGCATGTCGTCTTCAATATGAAACCCAGATTAGGACATATGACTAGTTCTTTCTATACCATTCCTTGAAACCATGGTGGGATTTAGTTAGGATATGTTACTTGTCATTTTATGTGCTTAGCTATGCTTAGTACTTAGAAAATGAATGAAACATAGTTATTACTTGTCTTCTGGTATTTATGAGAGACATAAGAGTGTGTCATAGTGATAGGAATCTAGACAGGCTGGTTGTTTTGGATGGTGCTTCGTGCACGAGACTCATGATAGTGTTAGTGCCTGTCTTAGATTCTAAGGACCGGTTCATGGAACAGTTAACCTGGCTTTACAGTGCCACCACAAGACTGAGATGGGGCAGCTTGGCCAATTAATTAGGAATTTGCCAGTATAGTATGAGTGTTTGGATGGTGCGGGGAATGAGAGTCCATTTTTGACTGCCCTGGGAACTGCAAGGCTCAAGAGGGGGCTTTTGCAGGGGAGGGTTTGCTCTCAGAAACTGCAGCGGTGAAACCTCAGTGGGCTCGTATTTACCGATAGACCCTTTGTAAAGGCCATGTAGTGATCTCCTGATCGCACACCAAAGGAAGTGTGTAATGTGGCTTGCAACCACGGATATCAGGGAGGTTTTTAGTCCACCTGGCAACAGGGGATGAAATCACTACTCGTGGGTAAAGTGGTACAATCTCTGTAGAGAATCATACTATCATGACAGCCGTGCTCACGGTCAAGAGCAGCTTGGACTTGTCATATGAGTTGAAAAAAGTTGTTAGGTGGTGTAACCTGACATTAATGAATTAATTATGAAGATGGTGGGATTTATCACTTAGTAATAGAGGTTGCTAAATAAAGCTAAGGTCTAGTATTAATGGATAGTGCTTAACCATGTTAGCCTTTCCTTGCTATTAGCCTTCATAACATCTATTCCTACACTTGCTGAGTACCCTTTGGTACTCAAACTTGCTTTTGTTGTATTGTCACATGTTGCTCAGGTGTAAATGAAGATATAGATTTCGATGAAGAGGACTTTGATCTCGAAGAGCTGCTCTAGGCTGGTGAAACCCCGGGCAACGCCCGTGGATTGGAGAACCCTTTTATAGACTTCCGCTGTTGTGTAATTAGTGTCATAGTACTTTTATTAGTCTATTATGACTTATGATGTAATATTATGTTATACGTTGAACTTGGCTTGTAATATAATGATATTACACTCTTGTCGGCACATGTATGAGTCAACTGATCCTGGCATGCATGTGAGAATATACTGGGTTGTTCTTTATGGAAAAATGGGTGTGACACCGTGTGCAGCCACGCTGAGCAAGTTTGAATAGTACCGATAGCATACTGGATATATTTGCCCTCAAGAAACCGATGTAGCTTGGTTAACTTGGTCATTGAGGCATTGCTCGCTGTTTTGAAGGTGTCGGTTGAGGGCAGCAAGGTGTAAATCCACTAACGGGCTCCATCAAGGACGCTTGCTCCGTGTAGAGACCTCCTGTTCAGGACGTTAGGACCGATTCAATGATTGAGTGTCCTCGTGAAAGGTGGGCGTGTGCGGCAGAAAGAGAGCGTGCCTCTGGCATCTTCTAGTATGGGCGTACAGGTCGTGTATACCGGGTGTCTTTTGATTGCAATCACTGTCGCTCACGGTTAGTTGAGTACCGCTTGTTCACTGCGTTGTGATGTAGTAAGAAAGAGTAGTTGGAGTAGGAATAACATTGATAATATGATTTGATATTGCATTACAACCTTGTGTGAAGAGTAGTGCAAACTAAACTTCAAGCTCATTCCCCTTGAGGTAAGTAACATCGGGATGAAGCGTTTCTTGTTTGATTATGGAGTCACGATGTTGTGTAGCACCAGGGGTCTAATCTGTGCTAAAAGTTCAAGTTAAGAAGCCACTGTTAGGCGAGTGTTTTATGCAATCATTTCTCCCTTATTATAGACCTCTTCCTCATGTAGAGTTCTCTGTTTAGGATGAGTCGGGGTGGGCCTTCATGCTCACAGTTGCTATATAAGCTGTTTCTGCAGGTGAGGGGCCATATATGGCCTCGTCTGACAAAGGGCTCGATTGGGAGGCCACACCCCCGTCAGGGTACACGGCTGAACGGAACCCTGCACGCCACCTTGAGAAGGAGCTGCTGCTAGTGTGAACTGTCCCAGGGCTGGACGGTTCACTATTTTGCGTAGTTAGTTTGTAGTGAGTGAGTAGAGATAAGACTTCCACTATATATATGTTTAAAATGTAATATATTTCTCGCTTGCACTTGTCGGTTCAATCATATGTGATATAATATGAATGTCTTTTGAAGTTTGTTGTTAGGTATCGCATCGTACGGCACCACCCAATGTGATTCCTGCAATGTCGGGACTCCCGGTCCTCACAATAGGCTTAATATGAGGCGACAAGTAGTGCCACACAAGGACGTAAGAGCATGAAATCCTTCATCCATAGGCACTCTCTCCCTATCGAATGGTGGTGATGAAGGTCACTACATACTAGCAGTGGTTGATTTACGAGTGTGTGATGATTTGAGTTACCATTGCATGGCTGTTGCCTCTTTAATTGAATGAGCTGATGCGGTCCATGGATGAAGTGTAGGATACATGGTAGCGATTGTAAACAGAGGTACTCAATGAGTGAGTCAGATGTCACGTGGATGCACAATATCGGGTCATCGTTTATTGGAGCACAATAACAATAGGTGTAGACTTGTGAGTGGGAGATGCATTGCTTGTTCTTGTTGTTTTGTAATGTTTGTATAAATGCTCTAAGTGGGGGTGGGGCATATCACTTTCGTCGCAAAGTAATTAACAAGGATGGAATATTTATGATGGTACAAGTAAGATGGCTTAATTATTTCAAAATATGAGAAATGACCGACACATTACATGACATGCATCTCATACAAAATATAAAACCGACAAGTGTGAAACAAATACATTAACTACAAACTAATTATTTAGGGAATTTAAATAGAGAAGAGAAGGGAAATGGCTTGGACCAGGTGAAGACACATGGATAAAACTAGTAATGACACTAGGAGGACCCGGACACATAAAAGTTTTCATGTCCATAGTGTCCTCGTGGTGTCTAAGGAGCTCCCGGTTAATGGTGCAGGAATTTGCAGTGTAAGTTGTCGCACATTGTGTTGTCATCATCTGTGATGATTTTGGTACCAATAACGTCCGATGTTTCTTTTGGTCGAGCGTTTAACTCAACTATCAACTCTTGGTCGTGATGTTGTAGGTATTTGATGTACTCTTGAGTTGCGAAACAGACAGTGGATCAACTTAGAGTGTCCATCCACAATTATCTTCAGCGTTGTATCACTACAACAATGAAGAGTATAAGTAAAGGTGCACAGTGGTTGTAGAATGAAAAATGTAGTAAATTATAGATTTCATACTTACAAAACCAAGGGGGCAGCGAAAGAAACAACGGTTGCTACCCTTGTCCCCATCCTTCATCTGTAAAACACAATTTCAGCCATGTTTGCACTTAGCCCACTCCTCTTTGCTGCTGTCACATGGTCGTAGAGGACAGAATGGTCCAAAATCGTTCTTCGTATTGGTACAACGGGTAGTTGGTACAACAATAACATAAGGGTGGGTATTATTGAAGTCACATTTGTAAAAGCTGTTAAACAACCATATCACATTGCCAAATTTGTTATCATCATTGCATGCCTAGCCCCACCTTTGTCATATAACAATAACCACTTCTCTTCTGGCTCATGCACAATCCAATGTGAGAAGCTTCATATAGATGACGCTACCCTCTAAAGTCTGACCATCCATTGGAAGGCTAAATAAAGGCACACCAATTTCATTAGGATTAATCATACCTGACACCTCCTAGGTGTGTTTTGTATTCAATTCATCAAGGCGCCACAGATAATTAAACTTCTTATGCCGATTCTGACTACACAAACTCTTGAAGAAGTTTATACGTTGTTTGTTCTTATACTACATATAGAAAGTTGCACCCATTTGTGTCATGCACCATCTTGATTATATACCTGGCCAACATGATCTAACACCACGCTGCATGCATCCATACATCATATCGAATATAGCCTTAAGCAAGCCGACGTGAAAGTCATGTATGACACACACATTTGCATGGCCTTATACTAATGCCATCTTCACCAGATGGAGAAACCAGTACCAACTATCAATGTTCTCACTCTCAACAAATACAATGGCCACCAGCAACACTTCGTTGTTCCCATCCACCCAATCGCTGTCAGAATCTGGCATTTGTACTTTCAAGTTAGTAAAGTACCATCCATACAAAGGGAAACTTATAATGTCTGAATGCATTTATATTTTTACCCAAAGCAAAGAATACACGGTGAAAAATCAGCTTTTCAGACATTCTTGCATTCTTGACATCCATGCATGATGTTATAACAAGTCCCAACATTCATCTATCGTATGCTCTGGAGTAACTTCAAAAGATTGTCATAAGATACTTTATATGAACCAAAACTCCACTCTATCCCCTTTTTCTTTACCTTCCAAGTATTCGAGTAGCTTATGATGTATTTTAAACCCTCCAGTATGGTGTTGCTTGTTAATCTCGGCTTGAAACGAATATTATCCATAATTCGAGCATACATATAGTTTGTATTAAACTGCGTTGTAAGAGCCGTATTGCACTTCTCTAATTTTTGCAACTCACATGTACGGTACTTAACTATAGAACATTTCCACAACATGCTCCACTTCTCCTCATAACTGTGCACCCGAAGTGAACAACTTGTGGACATTTAACATCATAAGTTTTTCTACTTGACTTATAAACTGCAAATACCTCTTTAGTGAATGCGTTACCGTGTCTAGCTCGTGTGAGAGCGGCCTGAGGCCCTCTAATCCTTTCTAGAGCACGAATTAAACAGAATCGTACCCGAAGGTCGTTCTGCACACAGAAAGGGGAAAAGTGGAAATTCGCCGCCGGTGAGCAACCACTCGAGCTGTGGCTCGGGGATGAGCAGCACCGGTCACCTGCGCGTCCAAGGGTGCCTTGGCTCGGGCGTGACAACGCCCTGGTTGGGCTGTCCACGAGAGCCCGAGGTGCGGCGGTTCCAAGTTCCGAGTTTGATCTTTCGGCACAGCCGATATCAATCGGTTTCAACTGAATTCTAGCAACGGGGAGGATGGAGGAAGGTCTCTAGTACCTTGCTGGGGCTCTGGATTGGAAGGAGGGAGCTGCGATCGGCGTTCTCCGATCAAGTCCGAGCTGCGGAAGTTTTTGGCCGGCGCTGAGTTCTTGCGGTGAAGAACGGTGGTGCCTCGGCCAAGGAGGGGGCAGGCGCCTTAAGAAGGCTCTGCACCGCCTCATGCCCGCGCGTGGGCAAGCAGCTGGTGGCACGGCGGCTGGCCTCGGTGGCGATCACTGCTGCGGCTCGGTGACCCGAGTGAGAAAGTCTCAGTCGGTTTGATCTGAGCAGTGGCTGACATGTGGGTCCCACCTCCAGTTTTAACCTCTGAAATTTACTCCTAATCACTGTTGTAAACAGTGAACCCCATACTACCCTTGGCAATTCAAATTATTCACCCATGAGCCATTTGAATTGATCAAAGTTCAAATGAGGTATGGTTTGAATGAATTTCAGCACAAGTTCAGTTTGAAATTCAAATAAAGTTTGAATTTGTCCCACTTAGCTCATGTCAAGATCAACTCCAAATGGAGTGAAAATTGGTGTGTGAGCTCACAAAAATGTGCTGAGTAAGAATATGCCCCCACTTTTAAATTCACTGGATAAAAATAGTTTGAATTTGAATATGGTTTCAAACTGCCCTCTTCCTAACTATACCCAAACTGACCTCAAAAAGGTTTTGAATTTGGGTGAAACTTGGCATGGACATCCTTAGTAAAGTGTAGGAGTTTTCATATGTCCAGCCCATCTACATCACATGTGGGAAATACCACTTTTGCAATGTGTAAGTTTGTTCTCTAATGAGCATGTTGATAATTGTTACTTGCTCTTCATTTGTGTTCATCATTCTTCCTCAAATGAGGTGTGTGGTGTGGTGATGAACACTGCAAATGTGTGTCAAAAACTGAGGCCCTTACATTTGCCACTTTAAGTAACTGTGCTAATATAGTCCTTACTTGGGGAGCTACCGATTCCTCACCGTATACCTAAGTTTTTCCCATAATGCAGTCCTTTAGTACTGTGCTATCCCCACTGCAGCTCTGATACCAGGCTGTGGCGGACCGGAATCCGCTCATCCCGGATCGCAGAGGGTGGTGCCGCGCGATGCGACACCCGACAGCACACGTCATAAGAACATAATATATTACATGGGAAAAACAACTGAAACTGTACAAACAGGTACAAACTCCAGTTACAACTATCGTTTATATTACACAGTGGAAGTCTACACTATACAACTCACGCCCGCCTATCTAGCAAAAGTTGGTTGCCCAGCCCTAGGGCAACCCACACAAGCTGCACTCCTCAGCTCAGCGCGGCGTGTATGGCTCCCACTCAGCCGTGGTCCCCGACGGAGGGTAACCCTCGCCGGTGGACTCGTACTCCGAGTCCGTGGGTGGCTCCTCACCTAAAAAACACTTAAGCAGCAACCGTGAGCACGAAGGCTCAGCAAGGCACCGACTCACCTAAGCATGAAACTCTACATGAGGGGTACAATGGACATAGGATAGTATCATTTTAGCAAAGGACATGCCTACAAGTTCACCCTTAGTTCATCTTTTAGCAACAAGTTAACAGTTCATGAAATCTGAAATTTAGTAAGCAGTATTTAGTGGCACACATGTAGCAATACAATTATATCAACCAGCAATATTGAATCAACATGTTTCATCCATTAATCTACGTCACGACTCAGTGACCAAGTGGTACTCTTCACCGCGAGGGACGGCGAATCGACTCGATATACACCTGCAGGGAAACTCAAAAAGCACGTCACGTACGTCCACCCGTGGAGCTGCACAGCACGCTCACTCGATGTCGTACGGGACAACCTTTCACCCAACAGCCCAAACGTTGAACCGGTCGCACCGAAACGAGCAGGAGGTTCCCCACACGGAGCATCTCTCTATGCCCGTTGGCAGATTTCCACCTTGCTGCCCTCAGCCTACACCTATAAATCGGTGCGTTATGCCTCGACGCCCGGTGGTTTAGGCTACGTCGGTTTATCGGGGCCCATATATCCGATATGCCTTCGGTACGTTCAAACTTGATCAGCGTGGGCCGCACACGGCTCGGTCCTCAATTGACACGGACCGGGCTGCGCACACAAGACCCCCTCTGGCTGTGCCCTGGCCCTGCCCAGTCTCATTTTCATTACTAATGTGATCTCACATCACTCAACCGAACCCGTGCGTCCCAAGCCTATCTCGCGAGTAGATTCCAACTACTCGACTTGTACCGAAGCCCTATGAATCTTTAAGCATAGCCTATCTACTCGAGGTCTTAGACACTACCCTCACTCTTTAAGGAACCTTTGGTTATGCAAGTGGGGTTTCATTCATCCTCTACCTAATGCACATACATACTCCATATGACACATGTAAACAAAGGAAAAACTTATAAAAAGGTTAATGCAAACCGGGGCTTGCCTTGTTGCTGTTGGTCAGTAGTTAGTTCTTCATCCGGAAGCAGGAAATCCAGCACTTCCGGGGTCTCTTCTTCAATGGCTACACGTTGAATACAATACTACATGTAAATTTAAATGCAAATGTGTGAACTTAAATATATAATTGCTAATAACTCTAGCTAGCCCTCCCCTTTGGTTCTGAAATTTTTATGGTGGATTGGTAGGGTCCTGACCAGAGTTGTGACCAAGTTTTATTTGAAACAAAGTTCAATTGAACCTTGTACAAATAAAAGCCTCTTTGGTCAATAATTGAGCCTCTAAGTAATTCCAGGGTTTTTCATGGCTCCCACCATTACTTTCTGGAAACTAGAATTTAGGATGGTTCTAATGGAGTTGGTTTCATGTCATTTGAAGAATTCTACAGAAAGTTATGTCCTAATTAAGATTGGAGAAAATCTGAAAAATGTTTCTGTACATTTTTTCTATTTTCTCTGGCCAGTTCCCTTAATCACCCAATTAGGGTAACTAAATGAACTTGGATGAGTATGAAAATTTTACTGGGATTCAGTGATTTTCCAATGAACCTTTCAGCCAAATTTCAGAATTTTTCATAAAGTAGTTCTCCAGATAAAATTCCCAACAGTTTAAACTTTAGGGATTTAATTCTGGAAAACTATTCTCTTTCATGAGCTGAATTTGGTATTGCTGGAAAGTGCTCAGAGAGTTGAATCCAACAAAATCTGGTTCACCCGATTTGGAGCTTTCTAGCCAAAGTTATGAGGATTTGAAGTTTGGAAGAATTCTGAAAATCGGGGGAAAAGTTTAAACTCTCGGGGCCCGCGGGGACACGTGTCGAGCGCGGAGGTGTCCGGCACACCGGAGCTCACAGGGTATTTGCGTGCCAGCACAGCCGATCCCTGGCCACACCCGATCCCGATTTAAATTCTTCAGCCGCTGACACGTGGGTCAGCCGGCTTCGTCTTCCTCCCGCCGTTCTCTCGCGCCCGCACCGCCGACCTCGCCAGAGCAGACTCGGGGCTCGCCGGCTCGCCGCTGCCGGACCTCCCATGGTCTGAAACTCGCCGCCAGGGGGTTGTCGACGTCGAGAAACACGTCGGGGGTGACAGGTCGGGCTGGGGGTGACCGGAAGTAGCTCGGCGACGTGCCACGGCCTCAGTTGAGGTTCGACACCGTCGACCGTGGTTTCTAAACCCGCCAACACCTCGAACAAACGGCGCTACAGCATCAGTGTACCTCCAGGAAGCTCGACAAGGTGTCAAAAGGGTTCAGGGATGGCGGCAAGTCGGTCAGCACCGTGTGACCGATCGTGCCCGCCATGACCGCTCTCGATCGAGCTCGAAATTCGTCACTCCTAGACAGTTTCACGCTACGGATGCAGAAAAGAACTTGATCGCCGGCTAGTCCAGCGTCTATGTGCAAGATTTGATGACCTCCAGAAGATCATAGAGCGAGAATTTAAAGAAACCGTACCGGAAGCTCGGTTTACGGTCGCCGGAGCAAAAACTGGAAATTCTTTGCGGATTCTTCACGGTTGGCTTCCAAACTTGGAGGAGAGCAGCACGGTGGTCGCGCGCTCCTGTTGCCTCTCTCGCTGGACCGTGAAAACGCCTGTGGAACGCTGCCTACGGCGCCTGACTCTCTGCTGAGGCTAGGTCGCCGCGGTGGCGATCGTCTACGGCAAAAGAGGTCGGAGCTCGGGGTTTCTGGCGTTGGGGAGGTGGAGTGCGAGCTCAGGTGGCTGTCTAGCAGCTCAGGGACGAAGGAGGAGATGGTTTTGCTGGTTTTCCTGATTGAGCAGAGAGTTGCGGCGAGAAACAATGCCGCTGCTCGGGTTTGCCCACGAGAAGATAAAGCCGGCCGACTCCTGCTCGGCTGAGGCGGTGCCGGTCGCGTGGGGGTGCGAGCCAGCCGCCCTGGGCGCCAGCGCACAGAGAGGGAAGCAGCTGGTGGCGCCGGTAGCTGCTCGGTGGCATAGCCGACAGCTGCTCGGTGAAATTTCCCACCGAGACTCTGACTTTGGGTGCAAGTTTCTCCTTCTCCCCTCTATGACATGTAGGTCCCACCCGGGGTTTTAACCTCTGAAATTTACTCCTAATCACTGTTGTAAACAGTGAGCCCCATAATACCCCTGGTGATTCAAATCATTCACCCCTGAGCCATTTGAATCGAATAGAATTCAAATTGGGTTCGGCTTGGGTGAATTTCAGCACAAGTTTAGTTTTGAATTCAAATAAAGTTTGAATTCGTCCCACTTAGCTCATGTCGAGATCAACTCCAAATGGAGTGAAAATTGGTGTGTGAGCTCAAAAAAATGTGCTGAATAAGAATATGAAACTAACTTTTAAATTTGGGTGATGAAAGTTGCTGCAATTTGAATTTACATTCAAATTGGCCTCTTTTTTAAATAACCCAAACAGTGCCTCAAAAAGTGTTGGATTTCTATGAAACTTGGACTGAACCTTCCCAAGACTTTTTAAGTTCTAGGGTTGAGCTCAACCTCTCATGTTCCTATGTCCAAATCCCACTTTGTGAAAAGGAAGACTTTCCCCTCTAATCACTATTTTGATGAAGGTTACTTGCTCTTCACAATATTTCCTAAGATATCCACAACGAAAACTGGGGTGTTGTGAGGTGAAGAAAAGTTTTTGCAAGTCCCTTTTCTTGGGCTTTTACAACACCGGCCGAAGGAGCGTCCGTGACATCCAAGAGGATGACCATGATGAAGTTCCTGTTAATCCCAGAGCTGGTGAGAACAACCTGGAACGGTTGATGGCCATGCAGAATCAACTTATGCAAACCATGATCCAAACTTTTGGTCAGTTGCAGGCCAACAACAACAACCCTGTTCCGGCACCACCGCCACCACCACCGCCGGCTCATAACAGACTGGGTGAGTTCACGAGGACTCGACCACCCACCTTTGCTCAAGCTACGACCCCATGGAGGTCGACGACTGGTTGAAATCCATGGAGAAGAAGCTTGCCATAGTACAGTGTAATGACCGAGAGAAGGTTCTTTTTGCGTTGCACCAACTCATGGGAGCTGCCACTGACTGGTGGGATGCCCTATGCAACGCTCTTGTCGACCCGGAGGCGATCACTTGGATTGAGTTCAAGGAGAGTTTCCGCTCTCATTACATCCCTGCTGGTGTACTGATGCTCAAGAGACAGGAGTTTGAAGGTCTCCGCCAAGGACAGAGAAGCGTGAATGAGTATCTAAACAAGTTCACACAACTGTCAAGGTATGCCCCCGAAGATGTCAACTCAGACCAGAGGAAGCAATACCTGTTCATGAGAGGGTTGAACAATGAGATTCAGGTTCAGCTCCTCAATAATGACTACGTGAGCTTCCAGAAGCTGGTTGACAAGGCTATAGTAGTCGAAAGCAAGCTCCGAGAGATCGAGCGAGAGTGCAAGAGGAAGATGCCATACCAGACCCAAGGGAGCAATGTACGACCTCGGTACATGCCCCGACCGCACCGTAGTATGGATCGACCGCTCCTGCATACCGCCCTAGCCATCCACCACAGCAACGACCCGTTGCACAAGCACCTCTTGTGCCCTTACCTCCTGTGCCCCGACCCAACATGGGCGCTCCTGTTCAAAACCCCCGCCCCAACGTACCTGCTGCCGTAGGCAACAGGGCATGCTTTGCATGCGGGGAAACAGGACACTTCGCGATCCAGTGCCCGAGGAGAGGCCCTGGACAGCAAGGCAATGTGCCCAAGCAGAACCCGCGACCGAACGGAAGGGACAATCAAAGAAACCGTGGACAGCAGAACTATGCTCGCGGCAACGTGAACCATGTCTCTGCTGAGGAAGCACAACAGGCTGAGGACGTCGTACTTGGTATGTTCTTTGCCAACTCCAACGCAGCCACCATCTTATTTGATTCTGGAGCATCACATTCCTTCATATCATCCAAGTATGTTGCCAAGCATAATATACCCATATCACACTTAAAATGCGCTATGTTATTTAATTCTCCCGGTGGAGAGATGAAGACTAATATGGTAAGCCTTAAAATAAGGGGGGTAGACTTCCTTGCCAACCTCATTTTCTTGGATTCCCAAGGGCTTGACATAATACTCGGGATGGATTGGTTAAGCAAGCACAACAGAGTAATCCAATGTGCTGAAAGGAGCATGCAGTTGACAAATGAGCACGGTATCCGTGTCGAGTTTAAGTCAGCCCAACAAACAACCGAAAGGGCAATTTTGAACCATGTCGAAGGAGCAACATTGGACAGCATCCCAGTGGTTCAGGAATTCTCGGACGTGTTTCCAGAAGAGCTTCCAGGTATGCCACTTGATCGGGACATTGAGTTTGCCATTGATTTGTTACCCGGAACTGCACCCATAGCAAAGAGACCCTATAGGATGCCCACCAATGAACTAGTGGAACTCAAGAAGCAAATTCAGGAGCAGTTGGAGAAGGGTTTTATACGTCCCAGCTCATCCCCGTGGGGAGCCCCCGTGCTCTTCGTAGACAAGAAGGATGGGACCCAAAGGATGTGCGTGGACTATAGGTCTCTCAACGAGGTGACGATCAAGAACAAATACCCTCTGCCCCGTATAGAAGACCTATTCGACAAAATGAAAGGAGCCCGAGTGTTCTCCAAGATTGATCTTCGGTCGGGATACTTCCAGCTGAAGATTAAGCCCTCCAATATACCCAAGACTGCCTTTCGAACACGGTATGGTTCATATGAATATACCGTCATGTCTTTTGGGTTAACAAATGCACCCGCATACTTCATGTACCTTATGAACAAGGTTTTCATGGAGTAATTGGATAAGTTCGTCGTGGTTTGCATCGACGACATTATGGTGTATTCAAAAAATGAGGAGGAGCATGAAGAACATTTGAAATTGACCTTGCAGAAAATGCGTGAGCATCGATTGTATGCCAAGCTTAACAAGTGTCAATTTTGGCTAAAGGAGATATCGCTCCTAGGCCATATTATCTCCGAGGAAGGAGTATCAGTTGATCCCGGGAAAGTGGGAGTTGTTCTGAAATGGAACCAACCACAAAACGTGAGGGATATTCGGAGTTTTCTTGGGATGGCTGGATACTACCGACGCTTCATCAAGGACTTCTCTAAGATAGCAAAGCCTATGACGGAGTTGCTAACAAAGGGAAAAGCCTTCCAATGGACACCAGCATGCCAAGAAAGTTTTGAGGAACTCAATAAAAGGATAACCACAGCGCCGGTTTTGGTATTGTCGGACGTGAGCAAGAGCTTTGACATATATTGTGACGCATCCAGACAAGGGCTCGGATGTGTGCTCATGCAAGAAGGACAAGTGGTAGCCTATGCATCACGACAAGTTGACCTTCAAAGTAGGAGACTTCGTATACCTTAAGGTATCACCTATCCGTGGCCAACTACGTTTCAACATCAAAGGCAAGCTAGCACCTCGCTACATCGGACCATTTAAGATTTTGGATAAGTGAGGAGAAGTAGCCTATCACCTAGAGCTCCCAACATATCACTCCGACGTACATGACGTGTTTCATGTATCCCAGCTCAAGAAGTGCTTGAGAGTACCAGAGGACCAAGTACCAATGGAAGAGCTTGAACTTCAAGAGGACCTGACTTATGCGGAACACCCTGTCCGAATTTTGGACGTAAGGGAAAGGGTCACAAGGAACAAAGTGATCCGATGGTGCAAGGTACAATGCATCCATCACACCGAAGCTGAAGCCACATGGGAGCGTGAAGCATACGTCAAGGCAGAATTCCCTCATCTATTCTGAGACAGCCAGGACCTCGTCGGGTGGTGCCGTGTTATGCGGCACCCAACAGCACACGGGTCGATGAACACACATCATATTACATAAATAGTTTAGCGGAAGCGTACAAGAATGTTTTACAACTAAGTATATCAGACTAAACTACAGCGGAAGACTATCACTCTCACGATTCATATCTAACTAGCAACAAAGAAACAGTCCAGCCCGCGGACGTTTCTTACTAGCAACACGAAGATCAATCTGCAGCGGCGAGGATGCTCTTTGAGTAAACACTCGGAGGTTCCCGAGTCTCATCGGCATCCCTTCTCATAAGCATCCGTGAGCATAACGCTCAGCAAGACTTAACCGTCACCCTAAACATGAAACTCTAAGTGAGGTTATGAACCTAACATAGGATGGCATAAGCCTAATTAAACTCACCTAAAAGTGAATCCTTACTTTCAGGTATTAATTGCAGCATTTTAAGTAACCCTGGGCACGCCACATCGGGAGTCCACAATCAAACAAGAAACGCTTTCCCCCGATGTAAATTGCTCATGGCATAAAATAATCGAGTTTGCACTAGCCTATTCATCAAGCTCCAATAAAAGGTAGGATAATACTTCACATCAAGATGATTAGTTCCTTTCTCATGCAAGTTCTTACTACATCACGACTGTGAGAACAAGTATGCTCGGTCCATTCCGCGAGCGACGGTGATTCGAATCAATAACACCCGGACTACACGACACGTATGCCCGTACTCGACGTTGCCTACAACAACCATCACTGACGTCGTACGTGGCAGCCTTTCCCCCGTTTCACCCCCGCTGAATCGATCAAGTCGCCCCGTACAGTAGCTACTCTCATGGTGCACCTTCTGATGTGAGATGTCATGGGAATATTCCCCACATACTACACACCGGCCGTCCGCCTGAGGCGTCCCGAAAAGTCCCAATGACAGCTTCCCGAGGTACATCGGTTTACTGGGTCCCATATAGCCAGCATGAGTCCGGTACACAACTCAAACTTGTTCAACAGGGCCGCATACGGATCGGTCCTTGACCGACACGGACAGGTCTATAGCACCCAGGCCCCTATGTCCTTCTGCCCCTACAACCTTCCGGTCTCAACTTTAACTTGCTAATTCATTTATGAACCAATCCCGTATGCCCCTGTTGTTCCTGAATCTGCGAGTAGCATCTCACCACTCGACTTCTACCGAACCGTACTTAAGCATGGCAGTTCTACACGGTGAAAGACACCTACCCAATACTCCATGGGTCATTTGGCTATGCAAGAGGAGTATCAAACACTAGACCTAATGCACAGTTCATATCTTGACCGAAAGTTAATACAAAACAAAAACCTAATAGCTGTTAAATGCAAACCGAAGCTTGCCTGTTTTGCAGGGTAGTCGTATATAAGCAGTTAGTATCCTTGCAGATCCACCCTTGACTCTCCGGAGCTTGATCCACTTCGATGAATCACTACTTTGAGTCCCCTTCGTTGTGGTTCCTATTGAAATGCATTTGCATATGTTTTATAGACTGTAATGCAAAGAAGTTATGGAATTAATTTCTTAGGAACAGAGGTTGTGTGGAAAAGCCAAACATGGCTTGGTTTGCCTCTGTTGTGCAGAGAACAGAAATAAACTAAATTGACCTTAAGGCCTTAGCTATACACTAATCATTTTCCCTAATGAACATAACAGGCAAGCTGAAAACATTTGAGTGCAACTGAAGAACAAGAACTCCAATGGCCTCAAAACTTTTACAGCAGGTTCTATACTACCTAAGGATTTAGCTTGCCAAATTGCAGCTAATGTGGAGTCATATTGTGTCCTCCCCAATTCTCACAATATCTCTTAAGTATTCCCACATATACACAAGTATGGAGAATAAGAACAGGGAGTTCCAGGACTCATCATGGGCTGATAATTTACATGTGAGTTCTTGATCACATGAGACTAATCTGGTCCAAAATTCAGCCCTTTTACTTGATTAGTTCTCCCAGAACAATTCTTTAAGATTTGTACTCAAAAGAATTAATTCTGTAGTAATGTGCATTTTCATGCCCAATTAAGTGAACTACAATTCCAAGTATGTCTCAGAGAGCTTTCCTAAATTTTCCTAGGATTTTTGGAGCTATGGATTGCTCAGAACAGATTTTTGAACTGGGAAACATTTTCTGAAAATGTTTCTGGACTCTTTTGAACACAGTAGTTTGCATTTAGCAAATTCCTACTCAAATCATCTTCAAATGAGCTGAAAATTTTCTAGTAGGTCAAAAATATGCTAAGGACTATTCTGGTACAATTTGGGGATTTTTGGATAACCCAACCTCCCTCAATAATTATTTTTCAGAAACTATTCAAAGAATTTTCCAGAATATAATATTGACTTTCATACAAAGCTGAGTTCATATTTGGATAGAACTCAGATATATGAATCCAACCCAATTGGAATCACTCAAATTGGAGTTTTCTACAGGGATATATGAATTTCCAAAGATTGAGCTAACCCTGGAATTATTTTCCTATTGAAAATCCGGCTGGACCCACAGTTTTGAATTCCAGCCAATAGAAACGAAGCCACACAGGGCCACAGCATCTCTGCGCGCCACACACGGGATCCTGGCCACACCCGATCCCTGGTTTAAATTCTCTGCTGCTGACAGACGGGGCCCACGCGTCTTCTTCTTCCTCCGGCTTCCTCGCTCGCGCCCGCGCTGCCCCTCGCCGGCCCGACGCCGGAGCTCACCGGCTCGCCGTTTCCAGCCACCGCCTGAGCTGAAACTCGCCTCCAGGGAGGAACACGTCTGTGGGGTCTGCTTGGGCTGCCGGCGGCCGGAAACTGGCCGGCGACGTGCGGCAGCCACTGTGGAGGTTCGGTAGCGTTGCCTAGGGTTTCCAGCCCGCCAAAACCTGCGCCGACGCGCCCTACAGCACCAGCACAGCTCTAGGATGATCGGCACGACCTCAAAATGGCTCGGGAGTGGCTGTAAATAGGTTGTCGCAGTGCGACCGAGTGGGTCCGCCATGAACACCTCTAGTCGAGCTTGAATTCCGTCGTGCTGAGGCGTTTTCATTCGCTGGATCCTAAAGGAGAAATGACCGCCGGCTAATCCAGTGTCTATATGCCAAGTTTGATGACTTAAGGAAGATCAGATGGCAAGAATTTGAAAGAATCATAGCGGAAGCTTGGAATGAGGTCGCCGGAGAAAAATCTCGAAATTCGCCGTCGACAGCTCACGGCACGGCCTGAGCTTCGGCTGAGAGCAGCACAGCACCCGTGCGCGTCCGTAGGTGTGATCGCTCGGCCGTGAAACCCCCTGTGGAGGGCTGTCCACGAGCGCCCGATCACCTTCTTGAACTCGATCGCCGCGGCAGCGGTTGTTCTCGGGCACCGGAGGCTGCAGCTCACTTGCTCGTGGGTCAGGGAGGTGGAGGTTGAGCTCGTGGGAGTGTTTAGCAGCTCAGGGGAGGGAAGACACGATTGATTTGCCGGTTCTTCGATCAGACCGAGAGAGCAGCGGGGAGAAACAGCCGCTGTTTGTGTGCTCACGAGGGGAGGAGAACAACTGGGTCTTCGCTCGGCTGAGGCACGATAACGTCGAAGGAACCGCCTTCGGTGGCCGCGCGTGGGGGAAAGAAGCAGCTGGTGGCGCTGCCGAGCGTCCCCGTGGCTCCACGGTGGGAGCTGCTCGGGGCTCATGTGTTGTTCGGTGAATTTCCCCACTGGGCTGAGACTTAGGGTGCAAGGTTTCTTCCTTTAGTTCTATGACATGTGGGTCCCACTCCACATGTACCTCCCAAATATCTGTTCAAGCTGATCCTCTTAATTCCCACAATTCTAACTTTTAAAATGTGGGTTAGAATTTGAATCTTTCCAATTCAGTTTGAATTTGCTTGCCAAATTTGAATTTGGATGAAGTTTGTAAATTCTTCTCTTTAACTCCTTTTTGAGCCCACCCTACAAATAGAAAGTTGGGGGTCAAACTCCTCCCTATAATTCTAACTATGTGGCTGCAGTTTTAATCAAAGTCCTTGGTCACTACATGTGTGAACTTTGAATTTCAAATCTGATTTTTAAACTTACATGCAAAGAGGTATTTAACTCCTTATTGGTTTAACACTTTTAAAGAAAAATGTGAGCCTCATGTTGGATGTTCATACATGTATTACTTTGCATGAAGAAAAGTTTTAGCAAGTACCATTTTTCATGACTTTGCCACACATATGAACTCAAACCTTGGTTTTTATTCATACACATTTTTGGGACTTTTACATATTCTCTACTAACGAATCTCGAGGGCGAGATTCAATTTAAGGTGGGTAGATTTGTGACACCCCCATTTTTGGTTTCTGCATGTATTCATGTTTCATGTAGAGAAAACATTTTAAAAGAAGTGGGGACAGAGAAAGAATTAAAAAGATAGCCAAAAAGAGCGAAAATCCAGTTCACCAAGAGCGCTGAAGACAACTCCCGCGGCCCGCTGGCCACGTGGTGCCTTCGGAGCTCATCCCCGGAAAGGGGGAGAGGTCCGACCCCGTGGGACACGTGTTGCCCCCGGAGCTAGCATCTACGGAGAAGCAAGGCCAGCAGCAGGACACGTGTCACCTTCGGAGCTAGTCACCACGGAAATCAGAGGACAAGTCGCGCGAGATACGTGTCGATCTCGGAGCTCACCTCTGAGAGGTCCGTTTCTAATGGACATGTGTCACCGCCGGAGCTTATCTCCGGGAGGTCCGTCTGTTGGACATGTGTTAACCTCGGAGCTCGTCACTGAGAAGAAAGGAAGTCTGGCGCTGTTAGGATACGTGGCACACCCGGAGCCACCTCCGGAGAGAGGGGAGGTCTGGCACTGACACGTGGCGTGCGCGGAGCCACCTCCGAATAGAGAGGAGGTCCCGACCGCCAGGATACGTGACGCACGCGGAGCTCACCTCCGAAGGAGAGGGAGGTCTCGCTCGCTTGACACGCGGCACAACCGGAGCTCGTCTCTGCGGAAAGGGGGACACCAGGCCCCGGTGGACACGTGGAGCTTCCGGTGCTCATCACCGCAGAAGTAACGAGTTCTGGAGCGGTTTTGGATTCTGCGCGCGTGGAAATACCGGTACAAAGAGGAAACCGACATGAATTCCACAATGTTACTGCACCAAATCAACTAAAGATAAGTTGTTAAGATTCAACGACAATCTGAATAGGACTCTTATTCGAAATACAATCAGATTAGGACTCTTCTTCTCACGATTATAAATAGAACACAGAACCTTTGGCCGAAACCACGAATTTCTTTTCCACCTCCTGATCCGACGACTTAGAGCCCTAGCCCCCAACTCGCCGAGTAAACCCATCGCCGGAGTTTGGTCGAGAGAGATCACCGGAAGAGAGCCCCAACGATATGTCTGATAGGAGAAGGACCCCAAGACTAAGAAGAACATAAGGTAGGTCTCCAATACCACCTTACGACATCGTCGCGTTTTCTTTGCATCTGTTCTTCAATTCCTTTCGAACAGAAGCTTTTCGTGGACAGATCATATGTTGATCGGTCTGATCTAGAGTCAAGATCATCGCCACGTCCACATTTGATCTGAACACTCCTGTTCATCATAAAACCCATGCAATCCATGCAAGAACACGTACAAACTGATCTAATAAAAAACTGATCATAGGATAGCATGCATATGCATCATCGCATCTAGTTAAAGTTTGTGCATAATATTGATTGTTGTGAATTGTGACGCCCTCAATTCTGTGGAAAACCACGGAACCGAGAACTAATGCATATGTGTGCCCAGGATGTTCATCACACATACACATATGTTCCACAAACTGAATTCAGAATATATATATATCCACGAATAACAGAGTTTATTACAATGTTTCATAAGTCTTGGACCCATGCTCACAGCGGAAGTCTTATTTCTGTGTAGCGGAAGTCTTTATTCTAATGCGGAAGCAATTTAACTAATGTGGAAGCAATTCTAGGCAGCCATGGCTCCATCACTACTCCATCCGCACAGGCAAGGTTGAGAACAGATCACACGCCTAATGCTCCATTTGGTCTTCATAGTAGTCTTCTCCTGCTGTTGATGATGAAATAATAATGCAAGTTTGAGTATAATGATGTACTCAGCAAGTGCGGGAAAATATGATATGAAGTCTCATAACAAGGTAGGCATGAAAAGGCTCATTGCAGAAAGCAAAGTTATTTATCAAACCATGGTAAAACAACGACTCATCTTTAAGTGAATGTAATCCCAACATGTATTAAAATACCAATCATACCTCCATTATGTTCATAACTAGTCATTAATAACCTCATTCTCGCTCACTTATACCTCCTCGTATTCGCTACCATCTCAAGAAACCATCCTGTATTCGCTACCATTTCATCTCATAAAACAACTTTGTCTCCCACTGAGACCAACCTTGTTGCCATGACTCAACAGTCATGCAACCATCTTATCACCCAGACTCAACAGTCTCAAAACCAAACCATCCAAAACCGTAACCAATAACCATAACCAGTAACCATCCCAATAACCATCCCAACTAATCATGGCAGTTGGCCAGGCGCTCGTGACCGTAATCTCGGCTATCATGATAGTTTTAAGAACTCTGCAGAGTTTGCACCTCTTTACCCACAAGTTTGTGATTTCGTCACCCGTCGGCGACTGCAGAACCTCCATTATACCAGTACACAACCGTCGGTGTATGGCCAAGAGATCACAAAATAGCCTTTACAAAGGGGCTACTAGATGTATGGACTCACTAAGGTTTCACCGGCAGGCTAGAATCTCCAATTCTCCCACCCACGGGCCCCCTCTTGTGCCATGCAGTTCCCAGGGCAGTCCTCACTCGACTCCCATTCCCCGTGCCTTCCACAGTCCATAACAATCTAGCAACTTACCTAATTACTCAGCTAAGCCGCACCCATACTTGGCCTTGTGGTGGCACTGTTATCCTGGCATGTGCATGCATAAATCGGTCCTTAGATCTAATGCAAGTAAACCACCATCTCATGCTACCTCATTCACAAACCCAGTCTTGCCTAGATCTCTGTCACACCCGGTTTCTCCAAAGAACAACCGAGTGAATATCACATGTATGCCAGGATCATTTTCTCATACATGTGACGACAAATAGTGAAGCATCATCATATTACAAGCCAGGTGTTCAAATATAAATAAGTCTTACATAGCATACGTCTCGATGGACGATAATAAGTTCATAACATGTAAATAAAACAGCAGCGGAATATTATTCTTGTGGGCTCCGTCACAGGAGTTGCCCGGGGGACTCCATGAACCTAGAATCCTTCTTCGGGTCCGAAGTCTTGGTCATTGAACACCACATCATCCACTTGACCTGAGCAGCAATTTAAACCAACGAATATGCAAGTTTGAGTACCGTGGGTACTCAGCAAATGTGGGAAAGATTATGTCATGCATGGCTAGAGCAAGGAGAGGTTGAACTCATGGTTAAAGCACTACACAATTAATACCTATCACGTTAGCTTATTAAGCACCTACATTAATACATAGGTGAAATGGTCCCAATCTCCCAACCCATCATCATAATCAAATAACCATAACATCATTTCCAATGTTAAGCTCCTCGCTTAACATCCACAACTTCCAAAGTCATCATCCTCTAATCATGAATAAGTCCAAGCAGCTCTTGACCGTGAGCACGGCTGTCATGACAGTTTTCACTCTGCAGAGTTTGCACCACTGTACCCACATGTAGTAATTTCATCCCCCGTTGCCGGGTGGACTAAAATAACCTCCATTATGCTAGTGGCCACGAACCACATTCACACTTCCCAGGTGTGTAGCCAGGAGATCACTACGAAGCCTTTACAAAGGGATTCCCGACGAGCGTGGGCCCACTGAGGTTTCACCCCTAACAGCATACAAGAGGCTCCAACCCCGCTGCAATGGCCCCCTCTTGAGCTTTGCGGTTCATATGGTAGTCCAGCTGACACCTATTCCGCGCACCATCCAACACACCCATACTACGCCGGTGATACACCTAATTAATTGGCCAAGCTGCCCCATCTCAGCATGTGGTTGGCACGGTAAAGCCAGGTTACATGCTCCATGAACCGGTCCTTAGGATCCAGGCAAGTACTAAACACAAACCCGAGTCTCGTGCACCCAGCACCAACCAAATCATCCAACTTGCCTCGATCCCTACCTCTACATAGCTCATAATATCTCATTCAAGAGTAAAGTAAATAAGTTGATGATCTCATATCTCACTTATCCCATTCTAAGCATGGATAAGCATAAGTAATATGAATGAATGACATAGTAAAATAAATCCCAACCCAAGCTACAAGGAAACAAGATAATGCAATTCTAGGGAAACTTCCTAGCATGGGTTTCATATTTCAATTGACAATGCAAACAATTCTATCTACACATCCTAGTATAGGATCAAAGTGGTCAAGGACACTTGCCTTCTTCCTGCTGCTCTGGGAATGGAAAGTCTTGGTCTTGGAAGGGGAGAACTTGCTCTGGGGCAGGTTCTACTCATGCCAATACACATAGCAAAAGAAAACAACAATCCATAAGACATAGTTCTCACTTTCACTTCATACAAACCACACATACATACCTATGAAAGTCATTCACATTACTAAGTGTTGTGGTTATCCTAGATGTGTTGATTTTTGGCCTACATGCACTTTTAAGCATATGTATATGATTTTTAACTTTTGTATTCAGATTTCTGTTTGCACACTATATATGAATTTCCAATTTAAACAAACCCTTTAATACACTCTTTAGCTACCAAGTTTGTATGGAAGGTAATTTCCTACTCCAAATGGGTTTTCAGATCTTCTACCAAATCCTAAACTGAAGTCTTTGGATTTGGAGACTTCATTTATCATTTTCTAGTTATGCATACCTCTTTTCCAGATTTATTTTCTATGCCTAAAAGTGAGTTTTAATATTAAATAGTAGGGCATATCATCTAAACAGAATAGGTTCTGATCTAAAATATTAAATAATATATTTTTGAACTTCTCCTCTGATGTGAACTAATTTAAATTTATTTTACCAATTTTCAGAATTATTTCCTAACCTAAAAATGTGTCCCTATAACTAATAAATGTGAACAATCAATTAGACAGATTCATTTCAGCTTAAAATCTATTTTTAACTCATTCTAAAGTTTTCCAAGTGTTAGGTGAGTTTAAATTTGAATTTACAATGTGTTTGCCTCACCTTTTTAAATTTAAATCCTAATCACATATTCAAATTTCTGAATTTAATATCACATAGGGTCAAAAAGGTACATCCACCCTACTACAGGGTCTAATTTATTATTTCATAAATTTCCAGGGGTCTAACTACACATAACAGAGGGGTTTTCCTAATTTTTATTAAGTCCAGGGGCTAAAACTGTTTTTTAAATGAATTTACATGAATTTCTGAAGTTCCAGGGGCTAGATCAGAAGTTTCCGGGGCTAGCTCGTGTTTTTCGAGATCCCCAGGGGGTAGCGCGTAAGAATCCCGGCCTCTATAACGCGGGGATGATGTGGACCATCCGATTTAAAGTGGATGGCTCAGATTAGATCATCGAACCGGTACACGCGGGTTTTAATTCTACCGTGCGATTTAAAATAGAGGGCCCTCAAGTGACCACGTCGCCCTGGCCGGAGCCAGCCCGCGCGCGCGGCGGCAGGGTGGCGATCTCGCCGGCGCAGCCTCAGCTTTTGCCGCTACTCGTTAGAACTTGCATCTTTTTGCATGGATCGGCTGCAGAGGGGTAGGGGAGGCTCACCGAGGGGTTTTCCAGCACTCGGAGGTCCTGGAAGTCGGTCGGCGGCGAGCTTCAACGGCGACGATCTTCGGTGCACGTCAGACAGATGCTAGGGCACGAAACTTGTCGTTTCTTTCACGTGCAGGGCTCCCTGGGGGCAGTGGAGCATGATCAGCGCGTTAGATCAGATAATCCGAGCAATGATCGAAGGAAAATGGGGATTGAATCTTCGGTTCTCACCAGAGAGAAGAACGGCCGATCGGGGGGGGGGGGACAGGGAGATTGTCGGCGTTTATATAGGCGAGGGAGGGCGGCAGTCTGTTGGGATCAAGTTTGAGACGTCCGGGACCAGAATTTGGGCTGGGGGCGCGGGTTTCCGGAGTTCGTTGAGATCGGGCGCGGGGAAGAGTCCGGTCGTTGGGGGCGCGCGGGAGGTGAGGGATGACACACGGGCCCCGCGTGTCAGTGAGAGGAAGAGAGGGCGCGCGGTTGTGGGCTGGCGCGGGGGAGTAGTGGGCCGGCTGGTGGGTTTTCGGCCCACTGGCCGGTGGGTTTTTTTCTTTTTCTTGTTCTTTTTCCCTTTCTTTTCTGTTTTGATTTGAATTTGAATTCCAATTTAAATTTGAATTTTTACACCACATGCAATACGTCCAGAAAAATTTTAAATTCCCCTCTTTAGCAGATTTTGGGGTGTTACAATCTCCCTCCGATCCATGTTCATTACCAAAATCAGTTTCTCATTATCATTACGAGTGCAGTTAGCTAGACACATCTATCTCGCTTCCCAATCCCATGGACTCAGCGAAGCATAAAAGTAAAAACCATACCTGACTCATAAACATCCCTGGCGACAAGGGTGGTTTAACCAAAGCTAGTAAACTCCTATAAAAGGGTTTCCCATCATGTTTGACTCAGCACACACACCTTTTCGCAAAACAAAACAGTTTTTCCCCCAAAACATAGGATCAATATGGTCAAGGAGCACTTGCCTTGTTCTTGCGGTTCCGGTTGCTCTTGGATCTCGAAACCTTGTTGTTGCAGCTCGTCATAGACAACTCCTTGAGCTTGTCCTTCTATACGCAATCACGCACATAGAAGATTCATAACAATCAATACTATCAACGAACTTTAAACTAGATGCGATGATGCGTATGCATGCTATCCTATAATGCAGTTTAGTTTTCTTAGGTCGGTTTGTATGGGTTCTTGCATGGTTTTATGATGAACAGAGGTGTTCGGATTAAATGTGGATGTGGCAATGACCTTGTCTTTAGATCAACCCGATCAACAAGTGATCTGTCCACGAGAAAGCTTCTGTCTGAAAGGAATCGAAGAACAGATGCGAAGAGATCGCAATGATGTCGTAAGGTGATATTGGAGACCTACCTTACGTTCTTCTCGGTATCGAGGTCCTCCTCTGATCAGACAGATCGTTGGGGCTCTCTTCCGGCGATCTCCCTCTCTGATCTCCGGCGATGGCTTACTCGGCGAGTTGGGCTACGGCTCTAAGTCGTCGGCTCAGGAGTTGGAAAAAGAAGTTTGTGGTTTCGGCCAAAGGTTCTGGTTCTATTTATAATCGGGAAGCGAAGAGTCCTAATCTGATTGGACTTCGAATAAGAGTCCTATTCAGATCGTCGTTGAATCCTAACATCTTATCTTTAGTTGATTTGGTGTGGTAACATTGTGGAATTCAGGTCGGTTTCTTCTCCGTACCGATATTTCTACGCGTATAGAATCCAAAACCTCTCTAAAACTCATTACCTCCGCGGTGATGAGCTCAGGAAGCTCCACGTGTCCACCGGGCCTGGTCTCTTCCTTTCCGCAGAGACGAGCTCCGGTTGTGCCGTGTGTCAAGCGAGCGAGACCTCCCTTCTTCTTTGGAGGCAAACTCCGCGTGCGCCATGTATCCTGGCGGTCGGGACCTCCTCTCTATTCGGAGGTGACTCCGCACACGCCACGTGTCAGTGCCGGACCTTTCCTCTCTCCGGAGGTGGCTCCGGGTGTGCCACGTATCCATTCCCGACCTCACTCTCTTCGGAGGTGAGCTCCGTGAATGCCACGCGTCAAGTAGCGCCGGACTTTCCTTTTTCCTCGGAGACGAGCTCCGAGGTAAACACGTGTCCAACAGTGACGGACCTCCCGGAGATAAGCTCCGGTGACGACGCGTGTCCAATAGAACCGGACCTCTCGGAGGTGAGCTCCGAGATCGACACGCATCCCGCGCGACTGGTCCTCTGGTTCCCGCGGTGACTAGCTCCGAAGGTGACATGTGTCCTGCGGAAATGCCTTTGCTTCTTCCGCAGAGGCTAGCTCCGGGGCAACACGTGTCCCACAGGGTCAGACCTCTCCCCCTTTGCGGAGATGAGCCCCGAGCCTGCCACGTAGCCAGCGGGCCGCAGAAGTTGTCTTCTGCACTCTCTGTGAACTGGATTCGGCTCTTTTTGGCTATCTTTTTGATATTTTTCTCTGTTACTACTTCTTTTTAAAATGTTTTCTCTACATGAAACATGAATACATGCTGACACCGGAAATGAGGGTGTCACAAATCTACCCCCCTTAAATTCAATCTCGCCCTCGAGATTCGTTAGTAGAGAACAGATGAGGGAATTCCGCCTTGATGTCTTCTTCACGCTCCCATGTGGCTTCAGCTTCGGTGTGATGGCTCCATTGTACCTTGCACCATCGGATCACTTTGTTCCTGGTGACCCTTTCCTTTACATCCAAAATTCGGACAGTGTGCTCCATATAAGTCAGGTCTTCTTGAAGTTCAAGCTCTTCCATTGATATTTGCTCCTCTGGTACTCTCAAGCACTTCTTGAGCTGGGATACATGAAACACGGCATGTACGTCAGAGAAATATGTTGGGAGCTTTAGGTGATAGGCTACTTATCCTCGCTTGTCCAAAATCTTAAATGGTCCGATGTAGCGAGGTACTAGCTTGCCTTTGACGTTAAAACATCGTTGGCCTCGGATAGGCGATACCTTAAGGTATACGAAGTCTCCCACTTCGAAAGTCAACTTCCTTCGCCTATTGTCCGCATAGCCTTTCTGTCGTGATTGAGCAGCCTTTAAGTTCTCCCGAATCGTTTGGACTTGTTTTTCAGCTTCTTTAGCACTTCGGGTCCAAACACCTGGTTCTCTCCAGTCTCGTTCTAGAACAGCGGTGTTCTACACCGTCTACCGTATAATGCTTCGAAGGGCGACATCTTCAAGCTAGATTGATAGCTGTTGTTATAGGAGAATTCGGTGTACGGTAAACTCCTATCCCAGCTACGCCCACGTTTCAAGGCGCAAGCTCTCAACATGTCCTCCAAAATTTGGTTTGTCCTTTTAGTTTTCCCATCGGTTTGTGGGTTATAGGCGGAGCTAAAATCCAGTCGTGTACCCATAGCTTTCTGCAGCTTCCTCCAGAATCTAGAGGTAAACTGAGAACCTCGATCAGAGACTATCCTTTTCGGGACCCCATGACGGCACACGATCTGATCCATGTACAACTCGGCTAATTGTGCAACGTTGTAATTGGCCCTTATAGGGAGAAAATGGGTGGTTTTCGTCAATCGGTCCACAATAACCCAGATGGAGTTGTAACCCGACTGAGTACGTGGCAATCTGACGATGAAATCCATACTGATGTCCTCCCACTTCCACTCTGGTACCTTCAAAGGTTGCAACAATCCAGCGGGTCTTTGATGTTCGGCCTTCACCCGTTGGCATGTGTCGCATAGGGCAACGTATTCGGCTATGTCCCTTTTCATACCATCCCACCAATAACAAGTTTTCAAGTCCTTGTACATTTTGGTACTTCCGGGATGTATGGAATAGGGTGAATCATGTGCCTCCTTCAATATCATGTCGCGGAGGTGATTCACGTTAGGCACACAAATCCTTTTTCCTAGCCAAAGCGTACCCTTCTCATCTTCTTTGAAATCCTTCTCTATTCCTTGCCGGATCCTCTCCTTGATCTCCTTGATATCCCCATCCGTTGCTTGGCTATCCCTTATCTCTTGCTCCAATGAAGAGTGGATCTCCATCATTTCCATGTCGTTTAAGAATTCGAGGTGTAACCGTTTGAACTCGTTACATAGTTTGGGTGGTAGCTCCCGAACCGTGAGTTGGTGACATGCTCCCTTCCGGCTCAATGCATTAGCTACTACATTGGCCTTCCCGGGGTGGTAGTTGATTCCAACATCGTAATCCTTGATGAGTTCCAACCATCGACATTGTCTCAAATTCAAGTCCGTTTGGGTAAATATGTACTTGAGGCTTTTATGATCCGTATAGATCTCACATCGATGACCAAGGATATAATGTCTCCAAATCTTCAATGCATGCACTACTGCTGCTAGCTCCAAGTCATGTTAGGATAATTAAGCTCGTGCTTCTTTAATTGTCGTGAGGCATAGGCTACCACTTGTCCTTCTTGCATGAGCACACATCCGAGCCATTGTCTGGATGCGTCACAATATATGTCAAAGCTCTTGCTTACGTCCGGCAATACCAAAACCGGCGTTGTGGTTAGCCTTTTCTTGAGCTCCTCAAAACTTTCTTGGCATGCTGGTGTCCATCGAAAGGCTTTTCCCTTTGTTAGCAACTCCGTCATAGGCTTTGCTATCTTAGAGAAGTCTTTGATGAATCTTCGATAGTATCCAGCCATCCCAAGAAAACTCCGAATACCCCTCACGTTTTGCGGTTGGTCCCACTTCAGAACATCTCTCACTTTTCCGGGATCAACCGATACCCCTTCTTCGGAGATAATGTGGCCTAGGAACGATATTTCCTTTAGCCAAAATTGACACTTGTTAAGCTTGGCATACAATTGATGCTCACGCAATTTCTGCAAGGTCAATTTCAAATGTTCTTCATGCTCCTCTTCACTTTTTGAATACACCATAATGTCGTCGATGAAAACCACGACGAACTTATCCAAGTACTCCATGAAAACCGTGTTCATGAGGTACATGAAGTATGCGGGTGCATTTGTTAATCCAAAAGACATGGCGGTATACGAACCATACCGTGTTCGGAAGGCAGTCTTGGGTATATCAGAGGGCTTAATCTTCAGCTGGAAATATCCCGACCGAAGATCAATCTTGGAGAACACTCGGGCTCCTTTCATTTGGTCGAACAGGTCCTCTATACGGGGCAGAGGGTATTTGTTCTTGATTGTCACCTCGTTGAGAGACCTATAGTCCACGCACGTCCTTTGGGTTCCATCCTTCTTGTCTACGAAGAGCACATGAGCTCCCCACGGTGACGAGCTTGGATGTATAAAACCCTTCTCCAACTGCTCTTGAATTTGCTTCTTGAGTTCTACTAGTTCATTGACAGGCATCCTATAGGGTCTCTTGCTATGGGTTCAGTTCCAGGTACCAAATCAATGGCAAACTCAATGTCCCGATCAGGGGGCATACATGGAAGCTCCTCTGGGAACACGTCCGAGAATTCTTGAACCACTGGAATGCTGTCCAATGTCGCTCCTTCAACATGGTTCAAGATTGCCTTTTTGGTTGTTTGTTGGGCTGACTCAAACTCGACACGAATATCGTGCTCATTTGTCAACTGCATGCTCCTTTCAGCACATTGGATTACCCCGTTGTGCTTGCTTAACCAATCCATCCTGAGTATTATGTCAATCCCTTGGAAATCCAAGACAATAAGGTTGGCAAGGAAGTCTACCCCCCTTATTTTAAGGCTTACTTTCGGACATACTATATTAATCCTCATCTCTCCACCGGGAGAATTAACTAACATAGCAAATTTTAGGTGTGATATGGGTAGATTATGCTTGGCAACAAACTTGGATGATATGAAGGAATGTGATGCTCCAGAATCAAATAAGATGGTGGCTGGGTTGGAGTTGGCAAGGAACATACCAATTACGACGTCCTCAGCCTGTTGTGCTTCCTCAGCAGAGACATGATTCACGTCGCCGCGAGCATAGTTCTGCTGTCCCCGGTTTCCTTGATTGTCCCCTCCGTTCGGTTCCGGGTTCTGCTTGGGCACGTTGCCTTGCTGTCCAGGACCTCTCCTCGGGCACAGGTTCGCGAAGTGTCCTATTTCCCCGCATGCAAAACATGCCCTGTTGCCTAAGGCAGCAGGAATGTTGGGGCGGGGGTTTTGAACAGGAGCGCCCATGTTAGGTCGGGGCACAGGAGGCATGGGCACATGAGGTGCTGGTGCAATGGGTCGTTGCGGTGGTGGCTGACTAGGGCGGTATGCAGGAGTGGTCGATCCATACTGCGGTGCAGCTGGGGGCATGTACCGAGGTCGTACGTTGCTCCCTTGAGGCTGGTATGGCATCTTCCTCTTGCACTCTCGCTCGATCTCCCGTATCTTGCTTTCAACCACTATAGCCTTGTCAACCAGCTTCTGAAAGCTTGCATAGTCATTGTTGAGGAGCTGAACCTGGTTCTCATTGTTCAACCCTCTCATGAACAGGTATTGCTTCCTCTGGTCTGAGTTGACATCTTCGGGGGCATACCGGGACAGTTGTGTGAACTTGTTGAGATACTCATTCACATTTCCCTGTCCTTGGCGGAGACCTTCGAACTCCTGCCTCTTGAGCATCATTACAGCAGCAGGGATGTAATGAGAGCGGAAACTCTCCTTGAACTCAGTCCAAGTGATCGTCTCCAGATCGACATGAGCGTTGCTTAGGGCATCCCACCAGTCAGCGGCAGCTCCCGCAAGTTGGTGCGACGCAAAGATGACCTTCTCTCGGTCATTGCACTGCACTATGGCAAGCTTCTTCTCCATGGATTTCAACCAGTCGTCGGCCTCCATGGGGTCATTAGCTTGAGCAAAGGTGGGGGGTCGAGTCCTCATGAACTCATTCACCCAGCCTGTTATGAGCCGGCGGTGGTAGTGGCGGTGGTGCTGGAACGGGGTTTGTTGTTGTTGGCCTGCAACTGACCCAAAGTTTGGATCATGGTTTGCATAAGTTGATTCTGCATGGCCATCAACCGTTCCAGGTGGTTCTCGCCAGCTCCGGGGTTAACAGGAACTTCCTCGTGACTATCCTCTTGGTTGTCACGGACGTTCCTTCGGCTGATGTTTCCTCTCACCATCTGTGAGAGAGATCGAAATAGAATAGAATGTTAGAAGGTTAGGTAGATTCCCTCAACTATATGCATCAAGGTGGGTTGGACTTTATATATATTAGGCCATATGAGGATGTGAACAAGTAACAAAACATTTCACACCTCTTTCTACTTACGTGTGGATATGATCGACGTTTTGTGACGTCTCATAACTCACACTAAGCACACAATCACAAACAATCATCACAAGTGCTCACACAACTCCTATTCAAGGATGGTTTCCTATGTCAAGGTAGTTTTGTGAGATCTATGTGTGCTGAATACATTGGCAATTAGGATAAAAGTTAGCATTAACATTCAAAGTTTTGAATATTGCCAAAACATTCTTCTGTGGCAAGGTCCGACAAGTTCTTTGTTAGATCCGCCAAGTGTTGGCAAGGTCCGACGCAAGGTCCGGAGAGCTCCTGCAAGGTCCGGAGAGCTTCTGTGAGGTCCGGAGCTTGTTTTTAGGGAGCTCCCATGAAGTTCAACTCGTAGAACTGCAGCGTCTTGTTTTTGCTTTTAACTCGCAATGTTTCAAACTTGCTTTATGGGAAGGTTTGCTTAGTATTAATTTGCTAAGTTTTTGGTGTGTTTTGGTGGTTATGGCTGTCATCATTTGATATGGTTTGCAACATGCTTATGTGACGTGCTCATGTAAGGTGTTGTGGTTTTCGAACTAACGTGAGTCAAGTCGAGGACTTGTGCTCGGAAGAATTGGTTGTTTATTCATGTGCAGGTGTTGCTTGAGTTCAAGACATGGCTGGTGATGGGATCCTTGGACTAGTCTCAGGGAGGAGATGAGGTTCCAACAACCAAGTTCGGGAGGAGCTGTGGTCGAGTTGATCGGGAGGTCGCGCAGCATGTTTGGATCAAGGGCAGTGCATATGAAGGTTGCGTGTACGTCGTTGGAAGGTGTTTGCACATGTGCAAGGAGTGCATGGACGTGGCAACATTGTTCCAAGGCGTGATGAAGAGATGTGGACATAAAGAATTGGTCGGAAAGGTCCAACCGGCTGGATTGCGTACTCAGGCTGAGGCTGAGTCGGATATGGCTCAAATATGGAAGATTTGAGTTGGTTATGATAGGATTTCATGCTAGGCACGAAGTTGAGTTATTTTAGGAATGTTTGGGACGTTACTAAGGTGTTTGGAAGTCTTAAGATTGCTTCTATCTGCGTATAGAAGAGTCTTGAGCAGTATTGGAAAGTTACAGTTTTAATCCAAGTAGGAGTAGGAGTCCTAGTTTGAGTTGAGTTGGCCTTAGGGCTGGTTATATAAGCAAGGGGGGCCAAGTCTCGTAGGTGCACGACTTTGGCCTGTTCCTCTTGTGTTTCTATTGAATAAAGTTCATAGCTTCGAGGAGCTTTTGTGCCTTGTTCGTCCGACTTGTTTTTCGTCAAGTCTTTCTCGCCGAGTTTCTGGACAGACCGACGTTACTTCGGAGTTTCGTTCATAACTCAAGTTTTACAGATCCGATTGACGTGATTCTTTTTGGGTTGTCTTTAGAACTCAATTATCTATCATCTGTGAAATTTTCACGAGCTTCGGATCTGTAGTTTTTGAGATACACGAGTTTCTTTGCAGCGTTGCAGATCTGTTTTATATCGGGTAGAACAGATTGATCTTCGTTTAATGTTTTGATTGTATCTCAAGTTTTACTTCGTGTTTTCAAGTGATTCTTGTTGCATTAGATCCGTGACTTGATTCTCTACTTCTCTACTTGATTTTTCACGGTTGAACACGTTTGAAAACACTTGCACACACGGTTTCTTTAACCGATTGATTTTTGCTGAGGGGTTTTTGTTGTTTCCGCTGCGAAAAGTTTTAATCTACCATTCACCCCCTCTGGTGGCTTTTCACGTGCTCTTCGATCCTACAAGTTTCAAGGCCAATCTAAGCATCCTAGGGTGCTTCCTTTGGTCAGCGTAGCTTAGCTACTAATCTGTGTCTGATACCAATCTGTGATTGTATCTAGGTGTGTAATCTACCCCTATATGTGGCTTTTGATACCAATCTGTGTTTCCTATTTAGGCGTATAACCCGTTGTCAACCATGGCTCTGATACCAGTCTGTGACACCCTCAATTCTGTGGAAAACATACACATATGTTCCACAAACTGAATTCAGAATATATATATCCACGAATAACAGAGTTTATTACAATGTTTCATGAGTCTTGGACCCATGCTCACAGCAGAAGTCTTATTTCTGTGCAGCGGAAGTCTTTATTCTAATGCGGAAGCAATTTAACTAATGTGGAAGCAATTCTAGGCAGCCATGGCTCCATCTCTACTCCATCCCCACAGGCAAGGTTGAGAACAGATCACACGTCTAATGCTCCATTTGGTCTTCATAGTAGTCTTCTCTGCTACTGATGATGAAATAATAATGCAAGTTTGAGTACAATGATGTACTCAGCAAGTGCGGGAAAATATGATATGAAGTCTCATAACAAGGTAGGTATGAGAAGGCTCATTGCAGAAAGCAAAGTTATTTATCAAACCATGGTAAACAACGACTCATCTTTAAGTGAATGTAATCCCAACATGTATTAAAATACCAGTCATACCTACATTATGTTCATAACCAGTCATCAATCAACCTCATTCTCGCTCACGAATACCTCCTCGTATTCGCTACCATCTCAAGAATACCATCCTGTACTCGCTACCATTTCATCTCATAAAACAACTTCGTCTTCCACCGAGACCAACCTTGTTGCCATGACTCAACAGTCATGCAACCATCTTATCACCCGGACTCAACAGTCTCAAAACCAAACCATAACCAAACCATCCAAAACCATAACCAATAACCATAACCAGTAACCATCCCAACTAATCATGGTAGTTGGCCAGGCGCTCGTGACCGTAAGCTCGGCTATCATGATAGTTTTAAGAACTCTGCAGAGTTTGCACCTCTTTACCCACAAGTTTGTGATTTCATCACCCGTCGGCAACTGCAGAACCTCCATTATACCAGTACACAACTATCAGTATATGGCCAAGAGATCACAAAATAGCCTTTACAAAGGGGCTACTAGATGTATGGACTCACTAAGGTTTCACCGGCAGGCTAGAATCTCCAATTCTCCCATCCACGGCCCCCTCTTGTGCCATGGAGTTCCCAGGGCAGTCCTCACTCGACTCCCATTCCCCGCGCCTTCCACAGTCCATAACAATCCAGCAACTTACCTAATTACTCAGCTAAGCCGCACCCATACTTGGCCTTGTGGTGGCACTGTTATCCTGGCATGTGCAAGCATGAACCGGTCCTTAGATCTACGGCAAGTAAACCACCATCTCATGCTACCTCATTCACAAACCCATTCTTGCCTAGATCTCCCTCCGATCCATGTTCATTAACAACATCAGTTTCTCATTATCATTACGAGTGCAGTTAGCTAGACACATATATCTCGCTTCCCAATCCCATGGACTTAGCGAAGCATAAAAGTAAAAACCATACCCGACTCATAAACATCCCTGGAGACAAGGGTGGTTTAACCAGAGCTAGTAAACTCCTATAAAAGGGTTTACCATCATGTTTGACTCAGCACACACACCTTTTTGCAAAACAAAACAGTTTTTCCCCCAAAACATTGGATCAATATGGTCAAGAGCACTTGCCTTGTTCTTGTGGTTCCGGTTGCTCTTGGATCTCGAAACCTTTTTGTTGCAGCTCGTACCGATATTTCTTGACCGACCAATATCGGTACGAGCTGCAACAACAAGGTTTCGAGATCCAAGAGCAACCGGAACCACAAGAACAAGGCAAGTGCTCTTGACCATATTGATCCAATGTTTTGGGGGAAAAACTGTTTTGCTTTGCGAAAAGGTGTGTGTGCTGAGTCAAACATGATGGGAAACCCTTTTATAGGAGTTTACTAGTTTTGGTTAAACCACCCTTGTCGCCAGGGAAGTTTATGAGTTGGGTATGGCTTTTGCTTCTATGCTTTGCTGAGTCCATGGGATTGGGAAGCGAGATGGATGTGTCTAGCTAACTGCACCCGTAATGATAATGAGAAAACTGATGTTGTTAATGAACATGGATCGGAGGGATATCTAGGCAAGACTGGATTTTTGAATGAGGTAGCATGAGGTGGTTGTTTACTTGCCGTAGATCTAAGAACCGGTTCATGCAAGCACATGCCAGGATAACAGTGCCACCACAAGGCCAAGTATGGGTGCGGCTTAGCTGAGTAATTAGGTAAGTTGCTAGATTTTTATGGACCGTGGAAGGCGCGGGGAATGGGAGTCGAGTGAGGACTGCCCTGGGAACTGCATGGCACAAGAGGGGGCCCGTGGGTGGGAGAATTGGAGACTCTAGCCTGCCGGTGAAACCTTAGTGAGTCCATACATCTAGTAGCCCCTTTGTAAAGGCTATTTTGTGATCTCTTGGCTATACACCGACGGTTGTGTACTGGTATAATGGAGGTTCTGCAGTCGCCGACGGGTGACGAAATCCCAAACTTGTGGGTAAAGAGGTGCAAACTCTGCAGAGTCTAAAACTATCATGATAGCCGAGCTTACGGTCACGAGCGCCTGGTTAACTTCCATGATTAGTTGGATGGTTATTTTGGGATGGTTTTGGATGGTTTTTGTTATGGTTTTATTTTGGTTTTGTTTTCGGGACTGTTGAGTCCGGGTGATAAGATTGGTTGCATGACTGTTGAGTCATGGCAATGAGGTTGGACGGTGTGAGACGAAATTGTTTCTAAGATGAAATGGTAGTGTAAAAGCCCAAGAAAAGGGACTTGCAAAAACTTTTCTTCACCTCACAACACCACAGTTTTATTGTGGACACCTTAGGAAATATTGTGAAGAGCAAGTAACCTCCATCAAAAGAGTGATTAGAGGGAAAAGCCTTCATTTGCACAAAGTGGGATTTGGACACACGAACATGAGAGATTGAGCTCACCCTAGAACTTAAAAAGTCTTGGAAAGTTTCAGTCCAAGTTTCATGAAAAATCCAACACTTTTGAGGCACTTTTGGGGGTATTTGAAAAAGAGGCCAATTTGAATGTAAATTCAAATTGCAGCAACTTCCATCACTCAAATTCAAAAAAATAGTTTCATATTCAAACCCAGCATATTTTCCTGAGTAGTCCCACCAATTTTCAGTCCCATTGAACTTCATCTCGTCGGGAGCCGAATTTGTAACAATTCAAACTGAGTTTGAATTTTCAAATTCAAATATGAAGGGAATGTGGCCAAACCAGTTTGAAGTTGATGAATTCAAATTCTACCTCTGAGTTGGTTGCTAAATTCCCTTTTCAAGTCTGAGTAGGTGGGATATTTGCACAACAGAGAAGATTAGGGGGGAGAAGAGGGCCCACCAGTCAGCTAGACTTCGGCCAACACCGAGCGAACTCGGTTTACCGGGCCTCGGCAGAGCTCGACACCGAGCCGACCGAGCAGCCACCTCGCCCCCCCTCCGCACGCGCTGGCGACCAGCTTGGCGGCTCCGCCGCCTCAACCCGATCGTTAACCCGGGAGCAAACAGCAGCACGTTGCCTTCTTCATTGATCGCAGGCTCGCTGTTTCCCTCACCCCCGCACTAAACCGGAGCTCACCCCGCGCTCTCTTTTTCCGATTGCCGGCAGCAACCGAGCCCCGGTTGCTCGTGCCAGCAGCACCAAAAAGCAGCGCCGTGCGTGCTCTACCACGACAGCCCCGCAAATCCGAGACTCTTAGCCTGTGGCGCGTGCAATTTGGCAACGATCGCCGAGGAACAGAGCACCGGCGGAAAGCCGCGAACTGCTCCCCGTGGACAGCACGCCGCGGCCAGTTTCACCGCCGGACTCCTACACGAAAAAGGTGTGCCGTGCTCTCTAGATCGTGTAGATGCAAGCCGAATAGCGGTTGAACCACCGGATGAAGAGTATTTCCAGTTCTTCCGAAACGTAGTGCATTCGGGTAGAGCGCGGTCTACCCCAAAATTCCTGCTACTCGTTTAGCTATTGGCCGTGCAGGCTGGCCAACACCTTCCTCACTCCCTAGCGGCCCTCCTCGACCAAGAATCAAGGGAAATGACCCATAAATGGCAGGGTTTAGGTTGTTTTTCGGGCCACCATAGAATAACATCTCGGTTCACCGTGGAGCTCTAGGTTGCCGACCTTTTCATGGGGTTTGGCGGCCATTTCCATCACCCTCGAGCTTCTGCGGTGCTCTCCGACCCTTTGCCGATCATTTTGATGCGTTGTGACGCATTCCCGACCACGCCGGAACCCTAACCGCCGCTGTCACCGTCGGGAGCCCTGTTCCGGTGAGCTACGGCCGCCGGCGACACCACCGACGAGTTCAGCGTCGTAAGTTAGGGCGGGGCGGCAAGTTTGGGGCCGGGAGACGGCCGGGAAAGCAGTTCTGGCGACGCTCGCTGGAGTGCGCCGCCGCGGGCCCCTGTTTGGCGCGAGGAAGGAGAAGACTGCCGGGTGGGACCCACCGGCAGACATTTAAACATTTTGAAATGTCCAGTTTGTAGTTCAAACTTTGGAGGACCACAACTTGGGTTAGGAGAATCCAAAAATTATGAAACAAATTTTGTTGGATTCCTCTAACAGAGTACAACCCAAATCTGAAACCCAATTTTTATGAAACCCATTAATTAATTCTGGAAAATTCTTTAAAGCTTTTCAGCAAAAGAATTTTTGAGGGAGTTAAAGCTTTTCAGCAAAAGAATCTGAAACCCAATTTTTATGAAACCCAGAGAAATTCAAATTGGAAGGTGCTGTGTTCATTTGAATACAGAAACATTTTCAGAGAATGTCCAAAACTTGGAAATTCAGTTCTGGGCAAATCTTAACTCCAAAAATGTTAGGAAAATTCATGAAAACTCTATGAGCTATAATTGAAATTGTAGTTCATTAAGTTGGGCATGAACAGGGGTCTGACCTCAGAATTAATTCTTCCTTGCTTATTTGCTAAGAGAATTATTCTGAGCAAACCACTCCATGAAAAGTGCTAATGTTTGGTCCAGAGAGTTTTCTTGTGACAAGGAACTCACACAAAAATTCTCAGCTCCATTGGAGCTCTAGATCACCCCTGTCCTGTTTAACCACTTAAAGGATTAATATGGAAAAGGGGGGAAAACCACTTAGCATTTAACCATGTACTTAGGTCCAGGCCCAAGCCACCCACACCCAGTTCATCTTTAAATTCTTAAACAGAGTTCCAGGTGTTAGAGACTGGTTATTAAAACTAATAACAGTAACCTTACAATAACTTGTATGCATATTAATTAACATGTAGTATTTCATAAACGTGTAGCCGTTGAAGAAGAGACTCCGGAAGTGCTGGACTTCCTTCTTCCGGACGAGGAACTAACTACTGACCAGCAGCAACAAGGCAATCCCCGGTTTGCATTAACCTTTTTATAAGTTTTTCCTTTGTTTACATGTGTCATATGAAGTAGGTATGTGCATTAGGTATAGGATGAATGAAACCCCACTTGCATAACCAAAGGTTCCTTAACGAGTGAGGGTAGTGTCTAAGACCTCGAGTAGATAGGCTATGCTTAAAGATTCATACGGCTTCGGTACAAGTCGAGTAGTTAGAATCTACTCTCGGGATAGGCTTGGGACACACGGGTTCGGTTGAGTGATGTGAGATCACTTTTGTAATGAAAATGAGACTAGGCAGGGGCTAGGGCGCAGCAAGAGAGAGTCTTGTGTGCGCAGCCCTGTCCGTGTCGATTGAGGACCGATCCGTGTGCGGCTCACGCTGATCAAGTTTGAACGTACCGAAGGCATATCAGATATATGGGCCCCGATAAACCGATGTAGCCTAAACCTCCGGGCGTCGAGGCATAACGCATCGATTTATAGGTGTAGGCTGAGGGCAGCAAGGTGGAAATCTGCCAACGGGCATAGAGAGATGCTCCGTGTGGGGAACCTCCTGCTCGTTTCGGTGCGACCGGTTCGACGGTTGGGCTGTTGGGTGAAAGGTTGTCCTGTATGACATCGAGTGAGCGTGCTGTGCAGCTCCACGGGTGGGCGTACGTGACGTGCTCTTTGGGTTTCCCTGCAGGTGTATATCGAGTCGATTCGCCGTCTCTCGCGGTGAAGAGTACCACTTGGTCACTGAGTCGTGACGTAGATTAATGGATGAAACATGTTGATTCAATATTGCTGGTTGATATAATTGTATTGCTACATGTGTGCCACCAAATACTGCTTACTAAATTTCAGATTTCATGAACTGTTAACTTGTTGCTAAAAGATGAACTAAGGATGAACTTGTTGGTGTGTCTTTTTGCTGAAATGTTACTATCCTATGTCCATTGTACCCCTCATGTAGAGTTTCATGCTTAGTTGAGTCGGTTAAGCCTTGCTGAGCCTTCGTGCTCACGGTTGCTGCTTAAGTGTTTTTCAGGTGAGGAGCCACCCACGGACTCGGAGTACGAGTCCACCGGCGAGGGTTACCCTCCGTCGAGGACCACGGCTGAGTGGGAGCCGTACACGCCGCGCTGAGCTGAGGAGTGCAGCTAGTGTGGGTTGCCCTAGGGCTGGGCAACCAACTTTTGCTAGATAGGCGGGCGTGAGTTGTATAGTGTAGACTTCCGCTGTGTAATATAAACAATAGTTGTAACTGAAGTTTGTACCTGTTTGTACAGTTTCAGTTGTTTTCCCATGTAATATATTATGTTCTTATGACGTGTGCTGTCGGGTGTCGCATCGCGTGGCACCACCCTCTGCGATCCTGGATGAGCGGATTCCGGTCCGCCACAGCCTGGTATCAGAGCCGCAGTGGGGATAGCACAGTACTTAAGGACTGCATTATGGGAAAAACTTAGGTATACGGTGAGGAATCGGTAGCTGCCCAAGTAAGGACTATATTAGTATAGTTACTTAAAGTGGCAAATACTAACCTATGTGTTATAATTCTGAATTTTAATTATGTAACGACGCACTGACGCTCTGGTAAGTATGGTAAGGAACGCCACCGAAAGCGGTTCAATTTCGGTTAGCTCCCCTGACGAGGAACGTGGTTCAGGGATGGAGTCTCACAGCTTGGTGTGAGATGTCAATATGAAACTCTTGGACTCTTCATGTTCCTGAGTTCATATGCAACGCTGATCCCTAGCGTGCATTAGGCAAGTAAGTGGAGACCCCATCGCGTGGTTAGTAACGCGAGAGTGTGTTCGTCTGGAAATAGCCCAGGATGACATACGCAGCGCTTGCCATCGGCGTGCCCTGCAGGGCAGTAGGTGGTATCTGTTGGGTTGATAACATTCCCAACCGTGACGACCCGTTCATGACATACTCGGGTTCCCCGTCGTGTGGTGTTGAAACACGATCACGTGCCTTGAGACGTGACTTAGCTCAAGGACGGCCGTATGACAATGATATGGGCGTTTGTATTTAATTTCAAATATGGAACTGCCTGAAATGAATAACCATTGAGTGCACCATTATTGTGTGGTCTTCTGCAGGTACTAACCACGTATGTATCCGTGTAGAAAACGTGTGCGAGAGACCGTTTAGTGCCACACTGGAGACGTATATGCCGGTATGATCCGGTTAGGATTTTCTTTTGTGAGGAACGTAGTACCGAGATATTGTAGGCATATTCATGAAAATATTGAGAACAAGGAACTAAAATCATTAGGTTCAACATTTAGGACCCTGGTTGGGTATAAGAATGGGATAGTGGAGCAGTGTAGCCAAAAGACTGAAAAACAGAGTGCTCTGTTTTGGGCAGCACGTTTGCTGATCTTCAACAGGGCATAACTCACAGGTATTTTAGCCCAGAGAGGTGTGCTATATAGTTCTGGAAAGGTATTTAAGTACTCTACAACTTTGTTGTAGACTTCCAGAGCTGAAACTCACCTTAAGATGGCTTAAATCCCAGAGGAATGTAAACTGTCCAGAACCAGGACAGAGTTAAACATTCTCTGGACTGTTCTGTTTTTCAAACATAACTCTCAGTAGAAAAATCTAAAATTGTCATATAATAAATCCTTAGAAAGAGTAGAAGATGGGTGATATCTTTGCAATTCAAAGTTTCTGAAGTTTCAGCACAGATTTCAGTGGAAACCAGGGATGAAAACAGCCACTTCCAAGGGAGGTGCTGTTAAAATTCTTTCAGAAATTCTGCTGACTTTGAATTAGCATAACTTTTTAACCAGAGCTGATCTAAGGGCAAATGAGTACTCGTTGGAAATATACTGAAGTTAACTTTGACTTTGGTATTCAACTTGAGTCATAAAAATTCCCAGAACCAGATCAAAACTTGGAATAGGTAGAAACTGGTCATTCTGACAGAAGAATGACAGTTGAACTCATTGAAAAGGGTGTTGTACCCTAAGGGTGGTATACGTGATGACAACGCGATAATAATGTCTCGTAGAGACCAAACCCAGTTATGGTGAGCTTCCAAAATGGAGGTTCATCAAGTTGGATTAAACTAGCTTGTGTTTGGTCTGGTAATGGTGTAGCTTGTGCAAAGTTATTACATTATCTACTTACGAGATGTATCGCATGTTTTTATTGTCATTATGTTTGACACCTATTCCATTTGGACTGCATGCACTCTCTTGCGGGACTGATGTTATTGTCGTATGGTTGCAGATAGTTCGCACTAGGACCACGCACGAGGTAGGTGGCTCTAGCCAAGGGGGAGGCGATGACTCCCAGCCACCGGCCTACGACAGCACCCCGCAGCAGCAGCCACCACCGCCGCCTCCGCTTACTATAGCGGATGTGATAGCGGCATTGGTGGGAGGTCGTGAGGAGCAGACCGACCTGCTCCGCACGATCGTGCAGAATACGTCCCAGGCGGGGGGACGTCAAGATAGAGGGCCTCGTGAGCCCCGTGAAGTGTCGTACTCGGATTTCATGAGTACGCACCCTCCAGTGTTCACCGAAGCTGAAGAACCACTGGAGGCTGACAACTGGCTGCGGACTATCGAGTCCAAGTTTGGGCTGCTCCAGTGTACGGAGCGGCAGAAGACCCTGTTCGCAGCACAGCAGCTCCACGGTGCCGCTGGTGCGTGGTGGGCGAATTATGTCGCCTCACGTCCGGCTGGCCATGCCATGGAATGGCAAGAGTTCCGGGAGGCGTTCTGCGCCTATCACATTCCTCCCGGAATAATGAAGAGGAAATTCCAAGAATTTTTGGAACTGAAGCAGGGCGGGAGGAGTGCCCACGACTACTCCCATGCCTTCAACCATCTGGCTCAGTATGCGTCAGACTACATCTCCACGGAGGAGAAGAAGAGGGAGCACTTCTATCGGGGGTTACACCCCGAAATGAAGACCCATCTCGTACAGTGGAACCGCGGCACATTCAACGACTTAGTCAATGCCGCGATCATGCAAGAGGATGCTCAGCGGGAGTTGGCAGCTGAGCAGCGGAAGCGCAGCGCTCCACCCAGCGGTGGGAGTGGCGCTCCCCAGAAGTACCGTATGGTGTATCGGACACCATCCGGGCAGCAGTGGCAACCACCGGCGCGACCGCAACGGTTCGGGGGACGTCCCTTTCAGGCACCTCCGTTCCGTCCGCCGATGCCACCACCAAGACAGCAACAGCAGCAGCAGACGGTACCCCGGGCGTTTCCACCGCCACAACGCGCCCCGGGATTCCGTCCACCGATCAGCGGGGGACCACCCCGTTTCACCTGCTTCACGTGTGGCCAGGCGGGCCACTTCGCGAAGGACTGTCCCCAGGGGCAGCAGAGCAGCGGGCAAGCCCAGTTCCAGGGCGGTGCTCGAGGCCGACCTCCGGTGAAGAAGGTTGGTCAGCGGACTGGAGACGTCCACAACCTTGACAATGAGGACGCCCCAGAGGGAGACAACATGCTGGCGGGTACGTTTACTCTCAACAATCAAGCCATCGTCATATTATTTGATTCTGGTGCAACCCACAGCTTTATAAGTGCATCCTATGTGGCTAAACATCAATTGCAAGTCTTCCCAACCGACTGCACTTATATTATCTGCTCACCGGGAGGGAAGATTTCAGCTAATATGATGATTCCAAAGGCACCTCTGTGCTTAGGTGGGAAACTATATCCCACCACCTTGATAATCCTTATGGGACAAAAGATTGATGCAATCTTAGGGATGTCATGGCTACAATACCATGGCGCTGTCCTGGAGACTCGGACACGGACGGTTCACTTAAATTCTTCATTCCACCGTCCGTATTCCATGGCGTTAGACACGCCAGTCCGGGAAGTTTTAGCGATTAATAACGCTGAAGCTCTCAAGTTAGAGGACATCCCCGTAGTCCGGGAGTATCCTGATGTGTTCCCGGATGATCTTCCGGGCATGCCACCTGAGCGGGATGTCGAGTTCAAGATTGAACTTGCACCCGGGACTACGCCCATATCACGGAGACCATACAAAATGGCTCCCAATGAGCTGGTTGAACTGAAAGAACAGCTCAATGATCTGTTGAGCAAGGGTTTCATTAGGCCGAGTTCCTCGCCTTGGTGATGCTCGACGCTGTTTGTAAAGAAGAAGGATGAAACCCTGAGGCTGTTTGTGGACTACCGGCCGCTCAACGCCGTCACCATCAAGAATAAGTACCCACTGCCCCGTATTGATATCTTGTTTGATCAACTTGTGGGGGCAAGTGTATTCTCAAAGATGGACCTTCGCTCTGGATATCACCAGATCAAGATCCGGGCGGAGGATATCCCGAAGACGGCGTTCTCAACGAGATACGGCCTATTTGAATATCTCGTCATGTCATTTGGTCTCACAAATGCTCCAGCCCATTTCATGTATCTCATGAACTCGGTGTTTATGCCGGAGCTGGACAAGTTCGTGGTAGTGTTCATCGACGATATCTTGGTTTACTCCAAGATGGAAGCCGAACATGCCGAACACTTGCGGATCGTTCTTCAACGATTGCGAGACCATAAACTCTACGCCAAGTTCAGTAAATGCGAGTTTTGGATCAGCCAAGTGCCATTCTTGGGACATATCATCTCAGCTGAAGGCATTGCGGTTGACCCAAGTAAAATAGAGCAAGTGTTGAAATGGAAAGCTCCCACTTCAGTTCATGAAGTCAGAAGCTTCCTCGGGTTAGCGGGATACTACCGGAGATTCATTCCAAGCTTCTCCAAGCTCGCTAAGCCGATGACAGAGTTGCTGAAGAAAGGGAAGAAATATGTTTGGAACACGGCGTGTGAAGGAGCGTTCCGAACATTGGTGAAGCATCTCACAACAGCCCCGGTGTTAGCTCAGCCGGATACAACAAAGCCTTTCGACGTGTATTGTGACGCGTCCGGTATTGGGCTCGGCTGCGTGTTGATGCAGGAAGGACGTGTGGTCGCTTATGGCTCATGCCAACTTCGGAACCATGAGCAGCATTATCCCACTCATGATCTTGAGCTTGCTGCAGTGGTTTTGGCACTGAAAATGTGGAGGCACTATCTCCTGGGGAATCTGGTGCATCTCTACACCGACCACAAGAGCTTGAAATATATTTTCACCCAGAAGGAGCTGAACATGAGGCAAAGGAGGTGGTTAGAGCTGATCAAAGATTATGAGATTGAGATCCATTACCACCCCGGCAAGGCGAATGTGGTTGCCAACGAGCTTAGTCGGAAATCACATGTCCATCACCTCACCATTACACCGGTGGAGGAGGAAGAGCCAAGTTTATACTTGGTTCCTTATGGATCGCTGTACAACCTTGCCCTCATCCCTACTATTAGGGAGGACATCATTGCAGCTCAGAAGACGGATAGAGGCATGGCACATCTCCGGAGACGGATAGACAATGGAGAGATTAAATGTTTCCGGAAGGATGACGAGGGGACGCTATGGTTCAACGACCGCATAGTCGTACCCCGGGACATGGAACTGAGGAAGAAAATCCTCGACGGAGCCCACTTGTCTAAATATTCCATTCATCCGGGCAGCAACAAAATGTACCAAGATTTGAAAAAGAAATTTTGGTGGACACGGATGAAGCGGGAGGTAGCTAAGTACGTATCCGAGTGTGATACGTGTAGACGAGTGAAGGCTGATCATATGAGGAAATCAGGGCTGCTGCAACCCCTGAAAATTCCAGCATGGAAATGGGAAGATGTGAGCATGGATTTCATCGTGGGATTACCCTTAACATCCAACAAACATGATTCCATTTGGGTGATTGTTGACCGACTGACCAAGTCAGCTCACTTCATCCCCGTACATACACATTTTCATGCCAACCGATATGCGGAGTTATACATTGCCAGGATTCTATGCCTGCATGGTGTACCCAAGACCATAGTCTCAGACCGAGGTGCATTGTTTGTATCTCGCTTTTGGGAGCAGTTGCACGCTGCTTTGGGTACTAAACTGATTAGGAGCTCCGCCTACCACCCTCAGACAGATGGCCAGACAGAGAGGGTGAATCAAGTTCTGGAGGACATGTTGAGAGCATGTGCCATCCACCATGGTAGGAACTGGGATAATCACCTACCATTGGCGGAATTCTCGTACAACAACGGCTATCAGGCGAGTATCAAGATGGCACCCTACGAAGCTCTCTACGGTCGTAAATGCCGCACCCCATTAAATTGGTGCGAATCCGGTGAAAGGGTCACATTCGGGGTTGACGTGGTGAACGACGCCGAAGAGCGCGTTCGGACAATTCAAGCCAATTTGAAGGCCGCTCAATCCCGGCAGAAGAGCTACGCTGATAAGAGGCTTAGACCGTTGCACTTCGACGTTGGGGAACACGTGTACCTCCGCGTGTCTCCGATGAAGGGCGTGCACCGGTTCGGTGTGAAGGGGAAGCTCGCTCCCCGTTTTATTGGACCCTACGCTATCACCGAGAAGTGTGGACTAGCAGCGTATCGATTGGAGTTACCGGCATCCCTTGCTGGTGTCCATGATGTTTTCCATGTTTCGCAACTGCGAAAATGTTTGAAGCATACAGCTGCTGTTCCTACCGAAGACATCGGCGAGCTGAAACTGGATTTAACGTATGATGATTATCCGGTGGCCATTCTTGATGAAAAAGCCAGGACCACACGCAGCAGAACGTTGTGGTTCTACAAAATACTCTGGAGCAACCACACCGCCGAAGAAGCGACGTGGGAGAGCGAGAAGTTCATTCGCTCAAATTACCCGGAGTTCATGGCTTCTCAACACGGGTAAGTCCCTATTACGTCGCTACCTCTTCTTTTATAATCTCGGGACGAGATTCTTTTAAGGGGGGAGGGATGTAAAAGCCCAAGAAAAGGGACTTGCAAAAAATTTTCTTCACCTCACAACACCACAGTTTTATTGTGGACACCTTAGGAAATATTGTGAAGAGCAAGTAACCTCCATCAAAAGAGTGATTAGAGGGGAGCCTTCATTTGCACAAAGTGGGATTTGGACACATGAACATGAGAGATTGAGCTCACCCTAGAACTTTAAAAGTCTTGAAAAGGTTCAGTCCAAGTTTCATGAAAAATACAACACTTTTGAGGCACTTTTGGGGGTATTTGAAAAAGAGGCCAATTTGAATGTAAATTCAAATTGCAGCAACTTCCATCACTCAAATTCAAAAAAATAGTTTCATATTCAAACCCAGCATATTTTCCTGAGTAGTCCCACCAATTTTCAGTCCCATTGGACTTCATCTCGTCGGGAGCCGAATTTGTAACAATTCAAACTGAGTTTGAATTTTCAAATTCAAATATGAAGGGAATGTGGCCAAACCAGTTTGAAGTTGATGAATTCAAATTCTACCTCTGAGTTGGTTGCTAAATTCCCTTTTCAAGTCTGAGTAGGTGGGATATTTGCACAACAGAGAAGATTAGGGGGGAGAAGAGGGCCCACCAGTCAGCTAGACTTCGGCCCTAAGTCAACACCGAGCGAACTCGGTTTACCGGGCCTCGGCAGAGCTCGACACCGAGCCGACCGAGCAGCCACCTCGCCCCCCTCCGCACACGCTGGCGACCAGCTTGCCGGCTCCGCCGCCTCAACCCGATCGTTAACCCGGGAGCAAACAGCAGCATGTTGCCTTCTTCATTGATCGCATGCTCGCTGTTTCCCTCACCCCCGCACTAAACCGGAGCTCACCCCGCGCTCTCTTTTTCCGATCGCCGGCAGCAACCGAGCCCCGGTTGCTCGTGCCAGCAGCACCAAAAAGCAGCGCCGTGCGTTCTCTACCACGACAGCCCCGCAAATCCGAGACTCCTAGCCTGTGGCGCGTGCAATTCGGCAACGATCGCCGAGGAACAGAGCACCGGCGGAAAGCCGCGAACTGCTCCCCGTGGACAGCACGCCGCGGCCAGTTTCTCCGCCGGACTCCTACACGAAAAAGGTGTGCCGTGCTCTCTAGATCGTGTAGATGCAAGCCGAATAGCGGTTAAACCACCGGATGAAGAGTATTTTCAGTTCTTCCGAAACGTAGTGCATTCGGGTAGAGCGCGGTCTACCCCAAAATTCCTGCTACTCGTTTAGCTATTGGCTGCGCAGGATGTCCAACACCTTCCTCACTCCCTAGCGGCCCTCCTCGACCAAGAATCAAGGGAAATGACCCAGAAATGGCCGGGTTTAGGTTGTTTTTCGGGCCGCCATAGAATAACATCTCGGTTCACCGTGGAGCTCTAGGTTGCCGACCTTTTCATGGGGTTTGGCGGCCATTTCCATCACCCTCGAGCTTCCGCGGTGCTCTCCGACCCTTTGACAATCATTTTGATGCGTTGTGACGCATTCCCGACCATGCCGGAACCCTAACCGCCGCTGTCACCGTCGGGAGCCCTGTTCCGGTGAGCTACGGCTGCCGGCGACACCACCGACGAGTTCAGCGTCGTGAGTTAGGGCGGGGCGGCAAGTTTGGGGCCGGGAGATGGATGGGAAAGCAGTTCTGGCGACGCTCGCCGGAGTGCGCCGCCGCGGGCCCCTGTTTGGCGCGAGGAAGGAGAAGACTGCCGGGTGGGACCCACCGGCAGACATTTAAACATTTTGAAATGTCCAGTTTGTAGTTCAAACTTTGGAGGACCACAACTTGGGTTAGGAGAATCCAAAAATTATGAAACAAATTTTGTTGGATTCCTCTAACAGAGTACAACCCAAATATGAAACCCAATTTTTATCAAACCCATTAATTAATTCTGGAAAATTCTTTAAAGCTAATCAGTAAAAGAATTTTAGAGGGAGTTTGGTTTATCCAAAAATCCCCAAATTTTACAGGAATGTTCTATAGAACATTAGTGAACCCCTGTAAAAGTTGCAGACCATTTGGAGTAGATTTGGCCAGAGCAATTCAAATTGGAAGGTGCTGTGTTCATTTGAATACAGAAACATTTTCAGAGAATGTCCAAAACTTGGAAATTCAGTTCTGGGCAAATCTTAACTCCAAAAATGTTAGGAACATTCATGCAAACTCTATGAGCTATAATTGAAATTGTAGTTCATTATGTTGGGCATGAACAGGGGTCTGACCTCAGAATTAATTCTTCCTTGCTTATTTGCTAAGAGAATTATTCTGAGCAAACCACTCCATGAAAAGTGCTAATGTTTGGTCCAGAGAGTTTTCTTGTGACAAGGAACTCACACAAAAATTCTCAGCTCCATTGGAGCTCTAGATCACCCCTGTCCTGTTTAACCACTTAAAGGATTAATATGGAAAAGGGGGGAAAACCACTTAGCATTTAACCATGTACTTAGGTCCAGGCCCAAACCACCCACACCCAGTTCATCTTTAAATTCTTAAACAGAGTTCCAGGTGTTAGAGATTGGTTATTAAAACTAATAACAGTAACCTTACAATAACTTGTATGCATATTAATTAACATGTAGTATTTCATAAACGTGTAGCCGTTGAAGAAGAGACTCCGGAAGTGCTGGACTTCCTTCTTCCGGACGAGGAACTAACTACTGAGCAGCAGCAACAAGGCAAGCCCCGGTTTGCATTAACCTTTTTATAAGTTTTTCCTTTGTTTACATGTGTCATATGAAGTATGTATGTGCATTAGGTATAGGATGAATGAAACCCCACTTGCATAACCAAAGGTTCCTTAACGAGTGAGGGTAGTGTCTAAGACCTCGAGTAGATAGGCTATGCTTAAAGATTCATAGGGCTTCGGTACAAGTCGAGTAGTTGGTATCTACTCGCGAGATAGGCTTGGGACACACGGGTTCGGTTGAGTGATGTGAGATCACTTTTGTAATGAAAATGAGACTAGGCAGGGGCTAGGGCGCAGCAAGAGAGAGTCTTGTGTGTGCAGCCCTGTCCGTGTCGATTGAGGACCGATCCATTTGCGGCCCACGCTGATCAAGTTTGAACGTACCGAAGGCATATCGGATATATGGGCCCCAATAAACCGATGTAGCCTAAACCTCCGGGCGTCGAGGCATAACGCACCGATTTATAGGTGTAGGCTGAGGGCAGCAAGGTGGAAATCTGCCAACGGGCATAGAGAGATGCTCCGTGTGGGGAACCTCCTGCTCGTTTCGGTGCGACCGGTTCGACGGTTGGGCTGTTGGGTGAAAGGTTGTCCCGTACGACATCGAGTGAGCGTGCTGTGCAGCTCCACGGGTGGGCGTACGTGACGTGCTCTTTGGGTTTCCCTGCAGGTGTATATCGAGTCGATTCGCCGTCCCTCGCGGTGAAGAGTACCACTTGGTCACTGAGTCGTGACGTAGATTAATGGATGAAACATGTTGATTCAATATTGCTGGTTGATATAATTGTATTGCTACATGTGTGCCACCAAATACTGCTTACTAAATTTCAGATTTCATGAACTGTTAACTTGTTGCTAAAAGATAAACTAAGGATGAACTTGTAGGCGTGTCTTTTTGCTCAAATGTTACTATCCTATGTCCATTGTACCCCTCATGTAGAGTTTCATGCTTAGGTGAGTCGGTTAAGCCTTGCTGAGCCTTCGTGCTCACGGTTGCTGCTTAAGTGTTTTTCAGGTGAGGAGCCACCCACGGACTCGGAGTACGAGTCCACCGGCGAGGGTTACCCTCCGTCGGGGACCACGGCTGAGTGGGAGCCGTACACGCCGCGCTGAGCTGAGGAGTGCAGCTAGTGTGGGTTGCCCTAGGGCTGGGCAACCAACTTTTGCTAGATAGGCGAGCTTGAGTTGTATAGTGTAGACTTCCGCTGTGTAATATAAACAATAGTTGTAACTGAAGTTTGTACCTGTTTGTACAGTTTCAGTTGTTTTTCCCATGTAATATATTATGTTCTTATGACGTGTGCTGTTGGGTGTCGCATCGCGTGGCACCACCCTCTGCGATCCTGGATGAGCGGATTCCGTTCCGCCACAGGTAGCGAATACGAGATGGTATTCGTGAGATGGTAGCCAATACGAGAAGGTATTCGTGAGCAAGAATGAGGTTGATTAAGGTCTGGTTGGGACATGGAAAGTGACGAACACAATGGAGGTATGATTGGTATTTTAGTATACGTTGGGATTATGTTCACTTAAAGGTAAGTTGATGTTTTATCATGGTTTTGATAAATAACTTTGCTTTCTGCAATGAGCCTTTTTATACCTACCTTGTTGTGAGCTACATATCATATTTTCCCGCACTTGTTGAGTACATCATTGTACTCAAACTTGCATTATTATTTCATCATCAGCAACAGGAGAAGATTACTATGAAGACCAAGTGAAGCATTAGGCGTGTAATCTGTCCTCAACATTGCCTGTGGGAATGGAGTAGAGATGGAGCCACTGTTGCTTAGAATTGCTTCCGCATTAGTTAGAAGACTTCCGCTGCTAGAATAAAGACTTCCGCTGTTAGATTAAGACTTCTGCTGTGAGCATGAGTCCAAGACTCATGAGACAATGTAATAAACTCTGTTATTCGTGGTCATATATATCCTGAAATTCAGTTTGTGGATGATGTGTATATGTGTGATGAACATCCTAGGCACACATATGCATCAGTTCTCGGTTCCGTGGTTTTTTTTCCACAGAATTGAGGGCGTCACAGACGAGCCATACTGCGGTGCAGCTGGGGGCATGAAACGGGGACGTACATTGCTCCCTTGTGGCTGGTATGTCATCTTTCTTTTGCCCTCTTGCTCGATCTCCCGGATCCTGCTCTCAACCACTATAGCTTTGTCAACTAGCTTTTGGAAGTTAGCATAGTCATTGTTGAGAAGTTGAATTTGGATCTCATTGTTCAACCCTCTCATGAACAAGTACTGCTTCCGTTGGTCTGAGTTGACATCTTCGGGGGCATACCTTGACAGCTGCGTGAACTTGTTAAGGTACTTATTCATGCTATTCTTGCCTTGGTGGAGACATTCAAACTCTTGCCTTTTTAGCATCATGACTCCAGTAGGGACGTAATGAGAGTGGAAACTCTCCTTTAACTCAGCTCAAGTGATCATCTCCTGGCCGACATGAGCGTTGCATAGAACATCCGACCAATCAGCGGCTGCTCCCATAAGTTGGTGCGATGCGAAGAGAACTTTCTCTCGATCACTGCACTGAACTATGGCAAGATTCTTCTCCATGGATTTTAACCAGCCATCGGCCTCCATGGGATCATTAGCTTGTGCAAAAGTGGGTGGTAGAGTCCTCATGAACTCTCCCAATCGGTTGTGAGCCGGTGGTGGTGGCGGTGGTGGTGGCGGGGGTGCAGGAACGGGGTTGTTGTCATTGTTGGCTTGCAGCTGACCCAAAGTTTGGATCATGGTTTGCATGAGCTGGTTCTGCATAGCCATCAACCGTTCCAAGTTGTTTGCACCAGCCCCGGAGCCAACATTATCAGGAGCCTCAACGTGGTCCTCCTCTTGGTTACCACGGATGTTCCTTCTTTAGCGGCCGGCGTTTTCTCTCAACATCTGTGAGAGAGAGTTGGATAGAATAGAAGTTAGAAGTTTAGAGTGATCCCTCCCAACTATATGCATCAAGGTGGATGGACTATATATCATCCTATATGAGGATGTGAATTCATGCCGAAGCATCTCACATCTCTCTACTATGTGTGGATGTGGACCTTTGCCGAAGCGTGCCACAACTCACACTAAGCACACAAGCACAAACAATCATCACAAAAGTCCAGCACACAACTCCTATTCAAAGCTTACTCAATAGGGTCCTATGTGGTTTGGGATGATACCAATCTGTGACCAATCTGTGACTTTGTCCTATGGTTGATGGGGTTCTAATGCCAATCTAGGCATCCTACCTAGGCTTGTATCCTATGTTCAACGTGGCTCCTAATACCAATCTGCGACTAGGCTTGCGTCCTATGGTCAACGTGGCAGCACCAAATCTTGTGGATTCTATCTAGGCTTGCGACCTACGGTCAATCGTGGCTTCTAATACCAATCTGTGATTTCTATCTAGGCTTGTGATGTACAGTCAACCGTGGCTCTGATACCAATCTGTGACGCCCATGTTCCGAGAAAACCTCAGAACCGGACTGATGCATATGTGTGCCCAGGATATTCATCACACATACACATATAATCCACAAACTGAATTCAGAATATATAACCACGAATGAATAGGGTTTTATTACAATGTCTCATGAGTCTCTAACTCATTCTAGCAGCGGAAGTCTTATTCTAGTAGCCGAAGTCTTATTCTAGCAGCGGAAGTCTTCTAAACTATTGCGGAAGCAACTATGCAGCAGCAGGGGCTCCATCTCCTACTCCACAGGCAAGTTGACGGTAGATCACACGCCTAATACTCCACATGGTCTTCAAAGTATTCCTCTCCTGTTGCTGATGATGAAGTAATAATGCAAGGTTGAGTACATGACGTACTCAGCAAGTGCAGGAAAATATGATATGTAGCTTTAACAAGGTAGACATAAAAAGGCTCATTGCATAAAAGCAAAGTTTATTTCACAAAATATGATAAAAACAGCAACTAGCTTTAAGTGAATTAAATCCCAACACGTATCCAATTAAAACATCAACATACCTCAATCATGTTTCACCTCTTTTCATGTCTCATCAGACATTCATCTTTCTCATCTTTTTATCATGCTCATGAATACCATCTTGTATTCATTTCCATCTCATCTCATATTCAATTCCATCTCATATCGATACCAATGCTCATTGTCATGACTCAACAGTCATGAAGCCAATCTCATCACCAAGACTCAACAGTCCCAAATCCAAAGACCAAACCAATATCCAAACCAAATACCATCCCAATAACCATCCCATCTAATCATGTGAGTTGTCCAGGCGCTTGTGACTGGAAGCACGGTTATCATGATAGTTTTATACCCTGCAGAGTTTGCACCACTTTACCCACAAGTTTGTGATTTCATCACCCGTCGGCGACTGCGGAACCTCCATTATACCAGTACACAACCATCAGTGTATGGCCAAGAGATCACAAAATAGCCTTTATAAAGGGGCTACTAGATGTATGGACTCACTAAGGTTTCACCAGCAGGCTAGAATCTCCAATTCTCCCACCTACGGGCCCCCTCTTGTGCCATGCAGTTCCTAGGGCAGTCCTCTCTCGACTCCCATTCCCCGCGTCTTCCACGGTCCATAACTGTGACACCCTCATTCCTGGTGTCAGCATATATTCATGTTTTATGAAGAGAAAACATTTTAAGAAGAAGTAGGAACAGAGAAAAATATCAAAAGAATAGCCAATAAGAGCCGAACCTAGTTCACCGAGAGCGCCGAAGACAACTTACCACGGCCGCTGGCCACGTGGCGTGTTCGGAGCTCATCCCTGCAAAATGGGGAGAGGTCCGCCGCTAAAATGGCTACGTGGCAGGCTCGGGGCACATCTCCGCAAAAGGGGAGAGGTTGGACCCTGTGGGACACGTGTTGCCCTGAGCTAGCCTCTGCGGGAGAAGCAAAGGCATTTCTGCAGGACACATGTCACCTTCGGAACTAGTCACCACAGAAATCAGAGGACCAGTCGCGCAGGATACGTGTCGATCTCGGAGCTCAACTCCGAGAGGTCCGGTTCTATCGGACGCGTGTCGCCACCGGAGCTTATCTTCGGGAGGTCCAGCCCTGACATGTGGCATGCGTGGAGCCACCTCCGAATAAGAGAGAAGGTCCCGACCGCCAGGATACGTGGCGCACACGGAGCTCACCTCCGAAGGAGAGGGAAGTCTTGCTCGCTTGACACGCGGCACCACCGGAGCTCGTCTCTGCGGAAAAGGAGAGACCAGGTCTGATGGACACGTGGAGCCTCCGAAGCTCATCACCGAGGCGGTAACGAGTTCTAGGAACGGTTTTTGGATTCTGTACGCGTAGAAATACCGGAGCAGAAACCGACCTGAATTCCACAATGATACCGCACCCAATCAACTAAAGATAAGTTGTAGGATTCGACGACAAATTTGAACAGGACTCTTATTCGGGATACAATCAGATTAGGACTCTTCTCTTCCCGATTATAAATAGAACCCAGAACCTCTGGCCGAAATCACAAACTTCTTCTCCAACTCCTGAGCCGACGACTTAGAGCCCTAGTCCCAACCCGCTGAGTAAATCATCGCCGGAGTGCAGCAAGAAAGATAGCCGGAGGAAAGCCCAACGATCTGAGGAGGACCTCGAGACCGAGAAGAACGTAAGGTAGGTCTCCAATACCAACTTACGACATCATGTGTTTTCTTTGCATCTGTTCTTTGATTCCTTTCAAACAGAAGCCTTCTCGTGGACAGATCACTTGATGATCAGGTTGATATAAAGACAAGATCATCGCCACGACCACCTTTGATCCGAACACCTCTGTCCATGCAAGCCATGCAAGAACACGTAAAAACCAATCTAATAAAACTAATCATAGGATAGCATGCATATGCATCATCGTATCTAGTTTAAGGTTTGTGCATGATATTGATTGATGTGAATCTTGTATGCACGTGATCCTACATAGAAGGACAAGCTCAGGGAGCTGTCTACGACGAACTGCAGCAACAAGGTTTTGAGATCCAAGAACAACCGGAACCACAAGAACAAGGCAAGTGCTCCTTGACCATATTGATCCTATGTTTTGGGTGAAACTGTTTTATTTTGCAAAAAGGTGTGTGTGCTGAGTCAAACATGATGGCAAACCCTTTTTATAGGAGTTTACTAGTTTTGGTTAAACCACCCTTGTCGCCAGGGAAGTTTATGAGTCGGGTATGGTTTTTGCTTTATGCTTCGCTGAGTCCATGGGATTGGGAAGCGAGATAGATGTGTCTAGCTAACTGCACTCGTAATGATAATGAGAAACTGATGATGTTAATGAACATGGATTGGAGGGAGATCTAGGCAAGCCTGGGTTTGTGAATGAGGTAGCATGAGATGGTGGTTTACTTGCCGTAGATCTAAGGACCGGTTCATGCATGCACATGCCAGGATAACAGTGCCACCACAAGGCCAAGTATGGCTGCTGCTTAGCTGAGTAATTAGGTAAGTTGCTAGAGTGTTATGGACTGTGGAAGGCGCGGGGAATGGGAGTCGAGTGAGGACTGCCCTGGGAACTGCATGGCACAAGAGGGGGCCCGTGGGTGGGAGAATTGGAGATTCTAGCCTGCCGGTGAAACTTAGTGAGTCCATACATCTAGTAGCCCCTTTGTAAAGGCTATTTTGTGATCTCTTGACCATACACCGACGGTTGTGTACTGGTATAATGGAGGTTATGCAGTCGCCGACGGGTGACGAAATCACAAACTTGTGGGTAAAGAGGTGCAAACTCTGCAGGGTTCTTAAAAACTATCATGATAGCCGAGCTTACGGTCACGAGCGCCTGGCCAACTGCCATGATTTGTTGGGATGGTTATTGGTTATGGTTATTGATTATGGTTATGGTTTGGTTTTGGGATTGATTAGTCCGGGTGATAAGATGGTTGCATGACTGTTGAGTCATGGCAACGAGATTGGTCTCGGTGTGAGACGAAGTTGTTTATGAGATAAGATGGTAGCGATTACAAGAAGGTATTCGTGGGATGGTAGCGAATACGAGGAAGTATTCGTGAGCAAGAATGAAGTTGGTTAATGTTCGGGTGGAACATGGAAAGTGATGGAGGTATGTTGGTAATTTAGTACATGCTGGGATTACATTCATCTAAAGTTAAGTTGTTGTTTTATCATGGTCTTATAAATCTGCTTTGCTGCAAATGAGCCTTTTTATACTTACCTTGTTATGAGCTACATATCATGTTTTTCCCGCACTTGCTGAGTACATCATTGTACTCAAACTTGCATTATTATTTCATCATCAGCAGCAGGAGAAGACTACTATGAAGACCAAGTGGAGCATTAAGGCGTGTGATCTGTTCTCAACCTTGCCTATGGAGGGAGTAGAGATAGAGCCACTTCTGCTTAGATTTGCTTCCGCATTAGTTAGATTGCTTCCGCATTAGAATAAAGACTTCCGCTGCATAGAAATAAAGACTTCCGCTGTGAGCATGAGTCCAAGACTCATGAAACATTGTAATAAACTCTGTTATTCATGGTTATATATATTCTGAATTCAGTTTGTGGAACATATGTGTATGTGTGATAAACATCCTGGGCACACATATGCATTAGTTCTCGGTTCCGTGGTTTTCCACAGAATTGAGGGTGTCACAACAACATCTAGTAACTTACCTAATTAGTCAGCTAAGCCGCACCCATATTTGGCCTTGTGGTGGCACTGTTTTCCTAGCATGGCTGGCATGAACCGGTCCTTAGATCTACTGCAAGTATACCACCATCTCATTCTACCACTTCCACGAACCAAGCTTGCCTAGACCTCTCCCGATTCATGTTCATTATCATCAAGTTCTTATTATCATTAAGAGTGCAGTAGCTAGACACATTCTATCGCTTCCCATATCCCATAGATTAGCGAAGCAAAAAGTAAAACGACCATACCCGACTCATAAACTTCCCTGGCGACAAGGGTGGTTAACAAAACTAGTAAACTCCTATAAAAGGGTTTCCCATCAAGTTGACTCAATCACACACACCTTTTTGCAAACAAATCAGTTCCAAAACATGGGATCAATATGGTCAAGGGGCACTTGCCTTGTTCATGTGGTTTCTGTTGCTCTTGGATCTCGAAGTCTTGTTGTTGTAGTTTGTCGTAGATAGCTCCTTGAGCTTGTCCTTCTATTTATGATCACACAAATACAAGATTCATAGCAATCAATCATTATGCACAAACTTTACTCAAGATGCAATGGTGCATATGCATGCTAATCATATGGTGCTGTTTTTATTAGATCGGTTTGTACGTGTTCTTGCATGGCTTGCATGGGTTTTACGATGAACAAGGGTGTAAAGATCAAATGTGGACGTGGTGATGATCTCGTCACAAGATCTAGATCAAACCAATCAACACGTGATCTGTCCACACGGAAAAGCTTCTGTTCAAAAGGATCGAAGAGAACAGATGCAAAGAAAACCGCGATGATGTCGTAAGGTGGTAATGGAGACCTACCTTACTTCCTTCAGGTCCTTCCTCCTAGCAAAAACAGATCGTCGGCTCTCCTCAGGCGATGGCGATTGTGGTTCGGCTTGTCGGTGGTCTCTCCGGTGGTCAAACTCCGGTGAAGGGTTAACTCAGCGAGCTGGGGGCTAGGGCTCTAAGTTGTCAGCTTGAGAAGATGTTACGACCAAGGGGTTGCTTCGGGTTCTATTTATAATTGGGAAAAGAAGAGTCCTCCTCCGATTGGATTTCAAATAAGAGTCCTATTTGATTTGTGTTTAGATCTTAACAACTTATCTCTAATCGATTTGGTGGGGTATCAATCGTGGAAGAATTCACGTCGGTTTCCTCAGTAACGGGTACTCACGTACAGAGAAAATCCGCTTCAGAATCGCGTCTTTCCGCAGGGATAAGCTCCGGAGGCTCCACGTGTCCAGCGGGGGCCTTGGCCTTCCTTTTCCTCAGGGAGGAGCTCTGGTTGCGCCATGTGTCAGGCGGGCAGGACCTCCCTCTTCCTCGGAGGCGAGCTCCGTGTGCGCCACGTGTCTGGTGGGTCGAGACCTCCCCTCTCTCTAGAGACGAGCTCCTCGTACGCCATGTGTTAGTATCGGACCTCCCCTCTCTTCGGAGGTGGGCTCCGAGAGTGCCACGTGCCAGTGTCGGACCTCCCCTCACTTTAGAGGTGAGCTCCGATAGTGCCACGTGTCCTAGCAGATCCGGATTTCCTTTCTGCTCAGAGATGAGCTCCGAGGTTGACACGTGTCCAACTATGTCGGACCTCCCTTCTTCTCGGAGGTGAGCTCCGAGAACAACATGTGTCAATCAATGTCGGACCTCCCGGCGGCGAGCTCCGAGGATGACACGTGTCCAGTAGTGTCGGACCTCTCGGAGATGAGCTCCAAGAGCAACACGTGTCCAACAGGGCCGGACCTCTCGGAGACAAGCTCCGAGAGCGACACATGTCCCGTGGGTTGGGCCTCCCGCTTCTCCGCAGAGACTAGCTCCGGGGACGACACGTGTCCTGCGGGACTGGACTTCGCTTCTCCGCAGAGACAAGCCCCGGAGGCGACACATGTTCAGTGGGTCGGACCTCGCCTCTTCCACAGAGGCTACCTCACAGCCTGCCACGTGTCTGGCGGTGCCGGACCTCTCCCCACTTCGCAAGGATGAGCTCCGAACGCGCCACGTGGCCAGCGGACCGCGGGAAAGTGTCTTCGGCGCTCTCAGTGAACTGGAATTTGCTCTTTTTGGCTATTCTTTTGAGTCTTTTTCTGTTTCCACTTCTTTTAAAATGCTTTCTCTATATAAAATCTGTATGAATGCATAAATACAAATTTGAGGGTGTTACAACCTTGCGCTTTGTCTCCTTGGCCATGAGACAAGTGTGTTTTTCCTTCCTCCAATCACCTCGGTTGGGTAAGAGCATCTTCTTGCTTGAGGACTTGTCAATGGCAATGTTTGCCACTCCCTCATCCTCGGACGATGAGGTTTCATCATTTGAGTCCCATTCTTCTCCTATGTGAGCACTCCATGAAATTTCTTCTTCTTGAAGAATTTCTTGTCTTTAGATTTTTTTCTTGTCTTCATCGTCTTCCTTTTTCTCATGAGGGCAGTTTGCAATGTAGTGGCCATATTTGCCACAGTTGTAGCAGGCTCGCTTTGTCTTTGACCTTGTCTTGTCCTTGGATTTGTTCTCATAGCTTGAGTTCCTCTTTCTCATCATTCTTTTGAATTTCCTTATGAAAAGAGCCATTTCTTCATCATCCATAGAGCTCTCATCATCGCTTCCCTCACTTGAGCTTTCTTCTTGCACTTACTTGCCCTTTGACTTCTTGGATGCCTTGAGTGCAATATCATGTCTTTTGGAGGAAGTGATCTTGTGCAGCTCATTTACATGTTGGGCTTATTTTTCCATCATATCATGGTTGATGAATTTTCCAAGGACTTCATAGGGAGTCATAGATTCAAAGTGAGGGTTTTCCCGAATCAAGGTGCAAAGAGTGAGGTTACGCACCGTGAATACCCTTATCATTCTTTTGACCATTTCATGGTCAGTCCATTTCTTGCATCCATAAGCTCTACTCTTGTTGATGAGTATCTTGAGCTGGTTGTACATCTCTTCGGGAGTCTCATTGTCTTCAATAGCAAATCTTCCAAGCTCCCCTTCAATCATCTCAATTTTGGCCTCATGGATGGATTTTGTGCCTTCATGTGCCACCTTGAGAGTGTCTCAATGTCCTTGGCAATTTCCAACTCATCCACCTTGTGAAACTATTCTTCTGACAACGATGAGATGATGACCGCTGCAGCTTGAGCGTTGCAATGAATTTGTTGTTCTTGCTCCGGAGTGAGCTCTTCATCATCCTCCAGAATTTCTATTCATGTACAAACAACACTCCAAAGACCGGGGTTAAGTGAGATGAGGTGTAACTTCATGTTATGCCTCCACATCGTGTAGTTTGTACCATCAAGGTGAGGAGGCTTGCCAACAGGGATGGAAAGAAAATTTGAATTGTTATTTAAATGTTCATAGTTAAAAGGATATCGGGAGTAGTCCTTGGAATCCTCCTCCTCCTTCTTCTTCTCTCTCCTCTTGTCGTCTTTTCTCTTTTTGAGCAGTGCCATGAGATGTTGTACTTCTTGGTCTTCATCACTTGAAGTAACGGGGTGTCTTCTTCTACCCGCACGCTTCATGCTCATGAAAGGAGTGACGGAAATCACTTCATTGTCACTATCACTTGTGTGAGAGTGATGTGAGTTGTTCTTCTCGCTCTTTCCTTTGGAGCCTAGGTTCTTGCCCTCATAGTAGGTGTAATGTGGACATCACTCCTGCAGATATACACAACACTCACATGGTAGACATGCAAGGTCCAATTACTAGAGCTCGAGCACGACAATTGAATTTAGAGGTGAGCTCGTTCCTGAACAATTCTTTATATGTGAATTTTGAGAGTATGTTGCTACCTAATGGATTAGTTATGATTTGGAACCATGGAGAGGGGTTTGGAGGCGTGGAGGACCAGAAAATACGCCAACAAGAAGTTAGAGACCGAGCCCAACTCAAACTCGAGTCCAACTCGGGCCCAGGAGCAGTCCACCTTAAAATGGATGCACAGGAGGCATAAGGACCCCGTTTTGATGTTCTACATATGCACGGAAAGCTGACAGGATAAACTTTCCAATGGAACTGGCCCCACGTCAAAATTCCCTCGGAGTCGACGGGAAACTTCGAAACAATATAAAGTTTAGAGTCTGTCAGGGTGTTGCATCACCTAGTTGGGCCATTGGGCCTTGTATCGAGTCCAAGTCCATTATGTACGTGTATTAGGGTTAGGTCACGACCCCAGCACCCCCCTGGTCGTCCTCCACCTCCTTTATACCCCCTAGCCGCCGTCACAAACAGCGGGGTTTTGCTTAGATTATTCTGTCAAGAACAGTTTTGCCGTTCATCGGTTTGTGAGACCCCAACTTGAGTGCTTCATATCTTTCAGCAATTTGGTTGCATTCTTTCTTGTTCTTTCTTGTGTTCTTTGATTCACAGGCAAGGATTAGCCTTCTTGGCGAGGTCAACCGCGCAATATTGGTTGATAACCTGAGGAGACGTGGTGCTGCGATTGCAGGGTTCAGAACATGTTGTTCGGAAGCCGGATCGATTTGTGTCAAGTCTCCACCAAATCGAGAGTTATCAGAACCTTTCGGAAGATCAGGACCCCTGTACACATCAAGTGGTAATCAGAGCTTTAGGTGCACCGTCAGGTTCGCCTTCCCCTAGTTTTGTTTATCTTGAACTCGTCCTATCGTCCACGAAAAAGCCAAAAAAAATTATAGTCATAGGTTTCCCCATCCCAAACCAGGTTTAGCCTTTTGCAAAATTCTGTTTTGGAGTCCGTAGTGTTGAATTTGTGTCCTAGTTTGTGTTTTGTTGCTGGTTTAATCGTGTTTTGTTCTTACTTTGTTATTCCATCCGCTGCATTCCATCGAAACCGTAGCTGCCACAATCGTTATCAAATCGATCACCATAACTATTCATTGTGATAGGGTTATCCTTGTTCTTCAGTTGTCATCACATATTACGTGAGTTTATCCTCCTTGATATATGCACACCATCCCACACGTTGTCACCATCATATCCAATTTTTTTCTCACCACCGTTTCCAATTCAGCTCCACCAAAAACATAATCTTGTGGTGCTGTCTTAAAACAGCCATAACCTTGGCATTGGGTTAAATTATATTGCCCAGATTCACTTTGGAAGATTGATTATTTGGCATCTAAAGGCTAAACAATAATCATAAAGAAACATATTGAATTCCGGTTGTCCACATCTTTTTTTTTCATGTGAGCTGAAAATTTGTGCGACGTGTATATTAGTGCTCCTGATTTCACGGCAGATATAAAAAAATCAAAAAAATATAGAAAAGAAAATTTGTGAAGAGGAGCACAAATATCAAAACTTGGGTGTGTTATTTTGCCTTGTGGTGCAATTGTTCCTGCTCAATTATTGTCCTTATCATTCATACTTCTTGCTGTCTTGTTCATAACATCCGGGATAAGACACGAGTAGGCCAGCAACTAGGACGAGTGTTTGGAAATCTATTCAGCATTACTATCTGTTATTGAATTGTGTGCTACTCACATATATTTGGCCATCCAAACTCCACATTCATCCTTTCGAACAGCACAAGTTTTTGACCCTTGCAATCGCTGAATCACGTCGTCCAGGTATCCTTTGCCTTGTTGTGGTAAGAAACTTGTAAGAGCTTGGTAAGACTCGACCCATTGATTTGTGGGTTCCACCATCATTGCGTAGTAGTTAATAGGGATAATCTTGTTGTTTTCCATATTATTCTTGCTAACAATGTCAGATCATGTTGATCCTACGGAGTGTGTTTTGAAAAGTGAGATGAAGGGTTACATAGAACAAATGATAAGTCTGTCAAGGAAGCAATCGCATAAGGGGTAAAAGATTATCTTGCTGAACAGAGAATACCCCACACCCTTGAGAGGTTGGACAAACGCTTAAGCTCGCTAGTTGGAAGGATTGATGATATGGAGACCCACCTACCATTCAGCCATGATGCTACCCACCACAACAACTTTGAAGAAGAAGAAGACGTGTTGTGTGATGTCAATGGAGATGTGGATACACGTGCTGTGCAGAATGTACATCTACGTCAATGCCTTCGTCAACAAACTCATGGTATGGTAGGAAACAACATGCGTGGTAACAATAACCGCCCTCTTGATGACCCTTTTGCTAAAGTTAAATTTTCCATACCTTCATTTTGTGGTGCTTATGATGCTGAGGCATATCTTGATTGGAAAATGACGGTTGAGCAGAAATTTAATTCCCACCTTGTTCCTGAACAACATAGAGTTCGACAAGCCACTAGTGAGTTTAAGGATTTTGCTATAATATGGTGGAATGAACTAGGTACCACACGCTTACAACCTGATACATGGGAACGTTAAAAGAAGCTACGCGTAATCGTTTTGTTCCTCCATCCTACCAACGTGATTTACGAAAGAAATTGCAGCGCTTATGTGACACCCTCATTCCTGATGTCAGCATATATTCATGTTTTATGAAGAGAAAACATTTTAAGAAGAAGTAGGAACAGAGAAAAATATCAAAGGGATAGCCAATAAGAGCCCAATCCAGTTCACCGAGAGCGCCGAAGACAACTTACCGAGGCCGCTGGCCACGTGGCGCATTCGGAGCTCATCCCTGCGAAGTGGGGAGAGGTCCGCCGTTAAAATGGCTACGTGGCATGCTCGTGGCTCATCTCCGCAAAAGGGGGAGAGGTCCGACCCTGTGGGACCCGTGTTGCCCTGAGCTAGCCTCTGCGGAAGAAGCAAAAGCATTTTACGCAGGACACATGTCACCTTCGGAGCTAGTCACCACGGAAATCAGAGGACCAGTCGCACGGGAAATCAGAGGACCGGTTCTATCGGACACGTGTCACCACCGGAGCTTATCTCCGGGAGATCCATCACTGTTGGACACGTGTTAACTTCGGAGCACGTCTCTGAGGAAAGAAGGAAAGACCGGCACTAACACGTGGCGCACGCGGAGCTCACCTCCGAAGGAAAAGGGAGGTCTCGCTCGTTTGACATGCGGCACAACCGGAGCCCGTCTCTGTGGAAAGGGAGAGACCAGGACCCGGTGGACATGTGGAGCCCCGAAGCTCATCACCAAGGAGGTAACGAGTTCTAGGGACGGTTTTTGGAATCTATACGCGTAGAAATACCGGAACAGAAACCGGCCTGAATTCAACAATGATACCGGACCAAATCAACTAAAGATAAGATGTTAGGATCCAACTACGATCTGAATAGGACTCTTATTCGGGATACAATCAGATTAGGACTCTTCTCTTCCCAATTATAAATAGAACCCAGAACCTCTTGCCGAAACCATAAACTTCTTTTCCAACTCCTGAGCCGACGACTTAGAGCCCTAGTCCCAACCCGCCGAGTAAACCATCGCCGGAGTGCAGCAAGGAAGATCGCCGGAGGAAAGCCCAACGATCTGAGGAGGACCTTGAGACCGAGAAGAACGTAAGGTAGGTCTCCATTACCACCTTACGACATCGTTGTGTTTTCTTTGCATCGGTTCTTTGATTCCTTTCGAACAGAAGCTTTCTTGTGGACAGATCACTTGATGATCAGGTTGATCTAAAGACAAGATCATCGCCACGTCCACCTTTGATCCGAACACCTCTGTTCATCATAAAATCCATGCAAGCCATGCAAGAACACGTACAAACCAATCTAATAAAACTAATCGTAGGATAGCATGCATATGCATCATCGCATCTAGTTTGAGGTTGTGCATGATATTGATTGTTGTGAATCTTGTATGCATGTGATCCTACCTAGCAGGACAAGCTCAGGGAGCTGTCTACAACGAGCTGCAGCAACAAGGTTTTGAGATCCAGGAACAACCGGAACCGCAAGAACAAGGCAAGTGCTCCTTGACTATATTGATCCTATGTTTTGGGGTGAAACTGTGTTGTTTTGAGAAAAGGTGTGTGTGCTGAGTCAAACATGATGGGAAACCCTTTTTATAGGAGTTGACTAGTTTTGGTTAAACCACCCTTGTCGCCAGGGATGTTTATGAGTCGGGTATGGTTTTTGCTTTATGCTTCGCTGAGTCCATGGGATTGGGAAGCGACATAGATGTGTCTAGCTAACTGCACTCATATGATATGAGAAACTGATGATGATAATGAACATGGATCGGAGGGAGATCTAGGCAAGCCTGGGTTTGTGAATGAGGTAGCATGAGATGGTGGTTTACTTGCCGTAGATCTAAGGACCGGTTCATGCATGCACATGCCTGGATAACAGTGCCACCACAAGACCAAGTATGGGTGCGGCTTAGCTGAGTAATTAGGTAAGTTGCTAGAGTGTTATGGACTGTGGAAGGCGCGGGGAATGGGAGTCGAGTGAGGACTGCCCTGGGAACTGCACGACACAAGAGGGGGCCCGTGGGTGGGAGAATTGGAGATTCTAGCCTGCCAGTGAAACCTTAGTGAGTCCATACATCTAGTAGCCCCTTTCTAAAGGCTATTTTGTGATCTCTTGACCATACACCGACGGTTGTGTACTGGTATAATGGAGGTTATGCAGTCGCCGACGGGTGACGAAATCACAAACTTGTGGGTAAAGAGGTGCAAACTCTGCAGAGTCTAAAACTATCATGATAGCCAAGCTTACGGTCACGAGCGCCTAGCCAACTGCCATGATTAGTTGGGATGGTTATTGGGATGGTTCTTGGTTATGGTTATTGATTTTGGTTATGGTTTGGTTTTGGGACTGTTGAGTCCGGGTGATTAGATGGTTGCATGACTGTTGAGTCATGGCAACGAGATTAGTTTCGGTGTGAGACAAAGTTTTTTATGAGATAAGATGGTAGCGAATACAGGAAGGTATTCGTGAGATGGTAGCGAATACGAGGAGGTATTCGTGAGTAAGAATGAAGTTTGGTTAATGTTCGGGTGGAACATGGAAAGCGATGGAGGTATGTTGGTAATTTAATACATGCTGGGATTACATTCATCTAAAGTTAAGTTGTTGTTTTATCATGGTTTTATAAATCTGCTTTTCTGCAAATGAGCCTTTTTATACCTACCTTGTTATGAGCTACATATCGTGTTTTTCCCGCACTTGCTGAGTACATCATTGTACTCAAACTTGCATTATTATTTCATCATCAGCGGCAAGAGAAGACTACTATGAAGACCAAGTGGAGCATTACGGCGTGTGATCTGTTATCAACCTTGCCTGTGGAGGTAGTAGGGATAGAGCCACTTCTGCTTAGATTTGCTTTCGCATTAGTTGAATTGCTCTCGCATTAGAATAAAGACTTCCGCTGCGTAGAAATAAAGACTTCCGCTGTGAGCATGAGTCCAAGACTTATGAGACATTGTAATAAACTTTGTTATTCGTGGTTATATATATTCTGAATTCAGTTTGTGGAACATGTGTGTATGTGTGATGAACATCCTGGGCACACATATGCATTAGTTCTCAGTTCCATGGTTTTCCACAGAGCTGAGGGCGTCACAGATTGGTATCAGAGCCACGGGTTGACAGTAGGTTACACGCCTAGATAGAAACCTCATATTGATATTAGAGCCACGGGTTAACAGTAGGTTACACCCCTAAATAGAAGTCACAGATTGGTATTGGACACAGATTGGTAGCTAAGCCACGCTGACCCTAGGAAGCATCCTAGGACGCTTAGATTGGCTTTAAAACTACCTTGGCATAGGAATCCAGCCTTGAATAGGAGTTGTATGAGCCCTTGCAATGATTGTTTGTGATTGTGTGCTTAGTGTGAGTTGTGGGACGTCCCCAAATGTTGTCCATATCCACACGTAAGTAGAAAGAGGTGTGAGATGTTTCGGCACTTGTTCACATCCTCATATGGGCTAGTATATATATATAGTCCAACTCACCTTGATGCATATCGTTGAAGGAATCTACCTAACCTTCTAACATTCTATTCTATTTCGATCTGTCTCACAGATGGTGAGAGGAAACGCCGGCCAAAGGAACGTCCGTGACAACCAAGAGGATGGTGACGATGAACCTCCTATTAACCCCGGAGCTGGCGAGAACAACCTGGAAAGGTTGATGGCCATGCAAAACCAGCTTATGCAAACCATGATCCAAACTTTGGGTTAGTTGCAGGCCAACAACAACCCCGTTCCAGCACCACCGCCACCACCACCGCCGGCTCACAACAGACTGGGAGAGTTCATGAGGACTCGACCACCCACCTTTGCTCAAGCTAGTGATCCCATGGAGGCCGATGACTGGTTGAAATCCATGGAGAAGAAGCTTGCCATTGTTCAGTGCAATGACCGAGAGAAGGTTCTCTTTGCGTCACACCAACTTATGGGAGCTGCCGCTGACTGGTGGGATGCCTTATGCAACGCCCATGTTAACCCGGAGACAATCACTTGGACTGAGTTCAAGGAGAGTTTCCGCTCTCATTGCATCCCTAAGGGTGTAATGATGCTCAAGAGACAGGAATTTGAAGGTCTCCGCCAAGGACAGAGAAGTGTGAATGAGTACCTCAACAAGTTCACGCAACTGTCCCGGTATGCCCCCGAGGATGTCAACTCAGACCAGAGGAAGCAGTACCTGTTCATGAGAGGGTTGAACAATGAGATCCAGGTTCAGCTCCTCAACAATGACTACGTAAGCTTCTAGAAGCTGGTTTACAAGGCTATAGTGGTCGAAAGCAAGATCAAAGAGATCGAGCGAGAGGGCAAGAGGAAGATGCCATACCAGCCCCAAGGGAGCAACGTACGACCTCGGTACATACCCCCAGCTGCACCGCAGTATGGATCAACCACTCCTGCATACCGCCCTGGTCAGCCACCACAGCAACAATTCGTTGCACCAGCACCTCGCATGCCCATGCCTTCTGCGCCCCGACCTAACAATGGCGCTCCTGTTCAAAACCCCCGCCCCAACGTATCTGCTGCCGTAGGCAACAGGGCATGCTTTGCATGCGGAGAAATAGGACATTTCGGAACCAGTGCCCGAGGAGAGGCCCTGGACAGCAAGGTAACGTTCCCAAGCAGAACCCGCGGCTGAACGGAGGGGACAATCAAGGAAACCGTGGACAGCAGAACTATGCTCGCAGCAACGTGAACCATGTCTCTGCTGAGGAGTCCCAACAGGCTGAGGACGTCGTAATTGGTATGTTCCTTGCCAACTCCAACCCAGCCACCATCTTATTTGATTCTGGAGCATCACATTCCTTCATATCATCCAAGTATGTTGCCAAACATCATCTACCCGTATCCCACTTAGAATGTGCTATGTTAGTTAATTCTCCCAGAGGAGAAATAAGGACTAATATAGTATGTCCGAAAGTAAGCCTTAAAATAAGGGGGGTAGACTTCCTTGCCAACCTTATTGTCTTGAATTCCCAAGGGATTGACATTATACTCGGGATGGATTGGTTAAGTAAGCACAACGGGATAATCCAAAGTGCTGAAAGAAGCGTGCAGTTGACAAATGAGCACGGCATCCGTGTCGAGTTTGAGTCAGCCCAACAAACCACTGAAAGGGCAAATTTGAACCACATCGAAGGAACAACATTGGACAGCATTCCAGTGGTTCAGGAATTTTCGGACGTGTTCCCGGAAGAGCTTCCAGGTATGCCCCCTGATCGGGAAATTGAGTTTGCCATTGATTTGGTACCCGGAACTGCACCCATAGCCAAGAGACCCTATAGGATGCCCATCAATGAACTAGTAGAAATCAAGAAGCAAATTCAACAACAGTTGGAGAAGGGTTTTATACGTCCAAGCTCGTCACCATGGGGAGCTCCGGTGCTCTTCGTAGACAAGAAGGATGGAACCCAAAGGATGTGCATGGACTATAGGTCTCTCAACGAGGTAAAAATCAAGAACAAATACCCTCTGCCCTGTATAGAGGACCTATTCGACCAAATGAAAGGAGCCCGAGTGTTCTCCAAGATTGATCTTCGGTCGGGATACTTCCAGCTGAAGATTAAGCCCTCCGATATACCCAAGACAGTCTTTCAAACACGGTATGGTTCGTATGAATATACCGTCATGTCTTTTGGGTTGACAAATGCACCCGCATACTTCATGTACCTTATGAACAAGGTTTTCATGGAGTACATGGACAAGTTTGTTGTGGTTTTCATCGACGACATTATGGTGTATTCAAAAAGTAAGGAGCATGAAAAACATTTGAAATTGACCTTGCAGAAATTGTGTGAGCATCAGTTGTATGCCAAGCTTAACAAGTGTCAATTTTGGCTAAAGGAAATATCTTTCATAGGCCACATTATCTCCAAGGAAGGGGTATCGGTCGATCCCGGAAAAGTGAGAGATGTTCTGAAGTGAGACCAACCGCAAAGCGTGAGGGATATTCGGAGTTTTCTTGGGATGGCTGGATACTATCGACGCTTCATTAAAGACTTCTCTAAGATAGCAAAGCCTATGACGGAGTTGCTAATGAAGGGAAAGGTCTTCCAATGGACACCAGCATGCCAAGGAAGTTTTCAGCAACTCAAGAAAAGGCTAACCACAACACCGGTTCTGGTATTGCCAGACGTAAGCAAGAGCTTTGACATATATTGTGACGCATCCAGACAGGGGCTTGGATGTGTGCTCATGCAAGAAGGACAAGTGGTAGCCTATGCCTCACGACAATTAAAAAAGCACGAGCTTAATTATCCTACACATGACTTGGAGCTAGCAGCAGTAGTGCATGCATTGAAGATTTGGAGACATTATATCCTTGGTCATCGATGTGAGATCTATACAGATCATAAAAGCCTCAAGTACATATTTACACAAACGGACTTGAATTTGAGGCAACATCGATGGTTGGAACTCATCAAGGATTACGATGTTGGAATCAACTACCACCCCGGGAAGGCCAATGTAGTAGCTGATGCATTGAGCCGAAAGGGAGCATGTCACCAACTCACGGTTCGGGAGCTACCACCCGAACTACGTAAGGAGTTCGAACGGTTACACCTCGGATTCTTGAACAACACGGAAATAATGGAGATCCACTCCTCATTGGAGCAAGAGATAAGAGATGGCCAAGCAACAGATGAGGAGATCAAGTAGATCAAGGAAATAATCCGACAAGGAATAGAGAAGGATTTCAAAGAAGATGAGAAGGGTACGCTTTGGCTAGGAAAAAGGATTTGTGTGCCTAACATAAAACACCTCCGCGACATAATATTGAAGGAGGCACATGATTCACCCTATTCTATACATCCCAGAAGTACCAAAATGTACAAGGACTTTAAAACTTGTTATTGATGGGATGGTATGAAGAGGGATATAGCCGAATATGTTGCCCTATGCGACACATGCCAAGGGGTGAAGGCAGAACATCAAAAACCCGCTGGATTGTTGCAACCTTTGAAGGTACCAGAGTAGAAGTGGGAAGACATCAGTATGGATTTCATCGTCGGATTGCCACGTACTCAGTCAGGTTACGACTCCGTCTGGGTTATCGTGGACCGATTGACGAAAACCGCCCATTTTCTCCCCATAAGGGCCAATTACAACGTTGCACAATTAGCCGAGTTGTACATGGAGCAGATCGTGTGCCGTCATGGAGTTCCGAGGAGGATAGTCTCAGATCGAGGTTCTCAGTTTACCACTAGATTCTGGAGGAAGCTGCAGAAAGCCATGGGTACACAATTGGATTTTAGCTCCGCCTATCACCCACAAACTGATGGACAAACCGAAAGAACAAACCAAATTTTGGAGGACATGTTGAGAGCTTGCGCCTTGAAACGTGGGCGTGGTTGGGATTGGAGTTTACCGTATGCCAAATTCTCCTATAACAACAGCTATCAAGCTAGCTTGAAGATGTCGCCTTTCGAAGCATTATATGGTAGACGGTGTAGAACGCCGCTGTTTTGGAACGAGACCGGAGAGAACCAGGTGTTTGGACCCGAAGTACTACAAGAAGTTGAAAAGCAAGTCCAAACGATACGGGAGAACTTAAAAGCTGCTCAGTCACGACAGAAAGGCTATGCGGACAATAGGCGAAGGATGTTGACCTTCGAAGTAGGAGACTTCGTATACCTTAAGGTATCGCCTATCTGAGGCCAATGATGTTTCGACGTCAAAGGCAAGTTAGCACCTCGCTACATCGGACCATTTAAGATTTTGGACAAGCGAGGAGAAGTAGCCTATCAACTAGAGCTCTCAACCCACCTCTCCGACGTACATGACGTGTTTCATGTATCCCAGCTCAAGAAGTGCCTGAGAGTACCAGAGCAAGTATCAATGGGAGAGCTTGAACTTCAAGAGGACCTGACTTATACGGAACACCCTGTCCGAATCTTGGACGTAAAGGAAAGGGTCACCCGGAACAAGGTGATTCGATGGTGCAAGGTACAATGGAGCCATCACACCGAAGCTGAAGCCACATGGGAGCGCGAAGAGGATATCAAGGCAGAATTTCCCCATCTATTCTATACTAACGAATCTCGAGGGCGAGATTCAATTTAAGGGGGGTAGATTTGTGACACCCTCATTCCTGATGTCAGCATATTTTCATTTTTTATGAAGAGAAAACATTTTAAGAAGAAGTAGGAACAGAGAAAAATATCAAAGGGATAGCCAATAAGAGCCGAATCCAGTTCACCGAGAGCGCCGAAGACAACTTACCGAGGCCGCTGGCCACGTGGCGCGTTCGGAGCTCATCCCTGCGAAGTGGGGAGAGGTCCGCCGCTAAAATGGCTACGTGGCAGGCTCGGGGCTCATCTCCGCAAAAGGGGGAGAGGTCCGACCCTGTGGGACACGTGTTGCCCTGAGCTAGCCTCTGCGGAAGAAGCAAAGGCATTTTCCGCAGGACACATGTCACCTTCGGAGCTAGTCACCACGGAAATCAGAGGACCAGTCGCACGGGATACGTGTTGATCTCGGAGCTCACCTCCGAGAGGTCCGGTTCTATCGGACACGTGTCGCCACCGGAGCTTATCTCCGGGAGGTCCATCACTGTTGGACACGTGTTAACTTCGGAGCACGTCTCTGAGGAAAGAAGGAAAGACCGGCACCAACACGTGGCGCACGCGGAGCTCACCTCCGAAGGAAAAGGGAGGTCTCGCTCGTTTGACACGTGGCACAACCGGAGCCCGTCTATGCGGAAAGGGAGAGACCAGGACCCGGTGGACACGTCGAGCCCCCGGAGCTCATCACCAAGGAGGTAACGAGTTCTAGGGACGGTTTTTGGAATCTGTACGCATAGAAATGCTGAAACAGAAACCGGCCTGAATTCCACAATGATACCGCACCAAATCAACTAAAGATAAGATGTTAGGACCCAACGACGATCTGAATAGGACTCTTATTCGGGATACAATCAGATTAGGACTCTTCTCTTCCCGATTATAAATAGAACCCAGAACCTCTGGCCGAAACCATAAACTTCTTTTCCAACTCCTGAGCTGATGACTTAGATCCCTAGTCCCAACCCGCCGAGTAAACCATCGCCGGAGTGCAGCAAGGAAGATCGCCGGAGGAAAGCCCAACGATCTGAGGAGGACCTCGAGACCGAGAAGAACGTAAGGTAGGTCTCCAATACCACCTTACGACATCGCGATGTTTTCTTTGCATCTGTTCTTTGATTCCTTTCGAACAGAAGCTTTCTTGTGGACAGATCACTTGATGATCAGGTTGATCTAAAGACAAGATCATCGCCACGTCCACCTTTGATCCGAACACCTCTGTTCATCATAAAATCCATGAAGCCATGCAAGAACATGTACAAACCAATCTAATAAAACTAATCATAGGATAGCATGCATATGCATCATCGCATCTAGTTTAAGGTTGTGCATGATATTGATTGCTGTTTTGTTTACGACGAGCTGCAGCAACAAGGTTTTGAGATCCAGGAACAACCGGAACCGCAAGAACAAGGCAAGTGCTCCTTGACCATATTGATCCTATGTTTTTGGGTGAAACTGTTTTGTTTTGAGAAAAGGTGTGTGTGCTGAGTCAAACATGATGGGAAACCCTTTTTATAGGAGTTTACAAGTTTTGGTTAAACCACCCTTGTCGCCAGGGAAGTTTATGAGTCGGGTATGGTTTTTGCTTTATGCTTTGCTGAGTCCATGGGATTGGGAAGCGAGATAGATGTGTCTAGCTAACTGCACTCGTAATGATAATGAGAAACTGATGATGTTAATGAATATGGATCAGAGGGAGATCTAGGCAAGTCTGGGTTTGTGAATGAGGTAGCATGAGATGGTGGTTTACTTGCCGTATATCTAAGGACCGGTTCATGCATGCACATGCCAGGATAATAGTGCCACCACAAGGCCAAATATGGGTGCGGCTTAGCTGAGTAATTAGGTAAGTTGCTAGAGTGTTATGGACTGTGGAAGGCGCGGGGAATGGGAGTCGAGTGAGAACTGCCCTGGGAACTGCACGGCACAAGAGGGGGCCCGTGGGTGGGAGAATTGGAGATTCTAGACTGCCGGTGAAACCTTAGTGAGTCCATACTTCTAGTAGCCCCTTTGTAAAGGCTATTTTGTGATCTCTTGACCATACACCGACGGTTGTGTACTGGTATAATGGAGGTTCTGCAGTCGCCGACGGGTGACGAAATCACAAACTTGTGGGTAAATGTCACACCCGGTTTCTCCGAAAAACAACCACGTGAATATCACATGTATGCCAGGATCATTTTCTGATACATGTGATGACAAATAGTGAAGCATCATTTATTACAAGCCAGGTGTCGAATATAAATAAGTCTTACATAGCATACGTCTCGATGGACAATAATAAGTTTATAACATGTAAATAAAATAGCAGCGAAATATAAATCTTGTGGGCTCCATCACAGGCGTTGCCCAGGGGACTCCGTGAGCCTAGAATCCTTCCTCGGGACCAAAGTCTTGGTCATTAAACACCACATCATTCTCTTAACCTGAGCAGCAATATAAACCAACAGAAAAGCATGTTTGAGTACCGTTGGTACTCAGCAAGTGTGGGAAAGTTATGTCATGCATGGCTAGATCAAGGAGAGGTTGAACTCATGGTTAAAGCACTACGCAATTAATACCTGTCACCTTAACTTATTAAGCACCTACAATATAATTTGCATTGTCAATTTGGAATATGATACCCAAGCTAGGAAGTTTCCCTAGATTTTCATTATCTTATATCCTTGTAGCCTGGGTTGGGATTTATTTTATTATGTCATTCATTCATATTACTTATGCTTAGCCATGCTTAGAATGGGATAAGTGGGATATGAGATCATCAACTTAATTACCTTACTCTTGAATGAGATATTATGAGTTATGTAGAGGTAGGGATCGAGGCAAGTTGGACGATTTGATTGGTGCTGTGTGCACGAGACTCGGGTTTGTGTTTAGTGCTTGCTTGGATCCTAAGGACCGGTTCATGGAGCATGTAACCTGGCTTTACCGTGCCAACCACATGCTGAGATGGGGCAGCTTGGCCAGTTAATTAGGTGTATCTCCAGCGTAGTATGGGTGTGTTGGATGGTGCGGGGAGTGGGTGTCAGCTGGACTACCATATGAACCGCAAGGCTCAAGAGGGGGCCACTGCAGCGGGGTTGGAGCCTCTTGTATGCTGTTAGGGGTGAAACCTCAGTGGGCCCATGCTCGTCGGGAATCCCTTTGTAAAGGTCTCATAGTGATCTCCTGGCTACACACCTGGGAAGTGTGAAGGTGGTTCGCGGCCACTGGCATAATAGAGGTTCTTTTAGTCCACCCGGCAACGGGGGATGAAATCACTACGTGTTGGTACAGTGGTGCAAACTCTGCAGAGTCAAAACTGTCATGACAGCCGTGCTCAAGGTCAAGAGCGGCTTGGACTTATTCATGATTAGAGGATGATGACTTTGGAAGTTGTGGATGTTAAGCGGGGATCTTAACATTGGAAATGATGTTATGGTTATTTGATTATGATGATGGGTTGGGAGATTGGGACCATTTCACCTATGTAGTAATGTAGGTGCTTAATAAGCTAAGGTGATAGGTATTAATTGCGTAGTGCTTTAACCATGAGTTCAATCTCTCCTTGTTCTAGCCATGCATGACATAACTTTCCCACACTTGCTGAGTACCCACGGTACTCAAAGTTGCATATTTGTTGGTTTAAATTGCTGCTCAGGTCATGGGGACGATGTGGTGTTTAATGATCATGACTTCGGACCCGAAGAAGGATTCTAGGTTCATGGAGTCCCCCGGGCAACGCCTGTGACGGAGCCCACAAGAATAATATTCCGCTGCTGTTTTATTTATATGTCATGAACTTATTATCATTTATCGAGGCGTATGCTATGTAAGACTTATTTATATTCGACACCTGGCTTGTAATAAATGATGCTTCACTATTTGTCATCACATGTATGAGAAAATGATCCTGGCATACATGTGATATTCACTCGGTTGTTCTTCGGAGAAACCGGGTGTGACAGAAATGATTCTGAAAACTGATAAACTAAATTTAAATTAGTTCACATCAGAGGAGAAGTCCAAAAAATATATTATTTAATATTTTAGATCAGAACCTATTCTGTTAGATGATATGTCCTACTATTTAATATTAAAACTCACTTTTAGGCATAGAAAATAAATCTGAAAAATATAGGAAAATAGGTATGCATAATTAGAAAATGATAAACGAAGTCTCCAAATCCAAAAACTTCAGTTTAGGATTTGGTAGAAGATCTGAAAACTTATTTGGAGTAGGAAATTGCCTTTCATGCTAACTTAGTGGCTATGAAGTGTATTAATTAAATATAAAAAAATTGTTCAAATTGGAAACTCATAGTGTGCAAACAGAAATCTGAATACAAAAGTTAGAAATCATATACATATGTTTAAAAGTGCATGTAGGCCAAAAATCAACACATGTAGAGTAACCACAACACTTAGAAATGTGAATGACTTTCATAGGTATGTATGTGTGGTTTGTATGAAGTGAAAGTGTGAACTATGTCTTATGGATTGTTGTTTTCTTTTGCTATGTGTATTGGCATGAGTAGAACCTGCCCCAGAGCAAGTTCTCCCCTTCCAAGACCAAGACTTTCCATTCCCAGAGCAGCAGGAAAAAGGCAAGTGTCCTTGACCACTTGGATCCTATGCTAGGATGTGTAGATAGAATTATTTACATTGTCAATTGAAATATGAAACCCATGCTAGGAAGTTTCCCTAGAATTGCATTATCTTGTTTCCTTGTAGCTTGGGTTGGGATTTGTTTTATTATGTCATTCATTCATATTACTTATGCTTAGCCATGCTTAGAATGGGATAAGTGGGATATGAGATCATCAACTTGTTTACCTTACTCTTGAATGAGACATTATGAGTTATGCAGAGGTAGGGATCGAGGCAAGTTGCATGATTTGGTGGGTGCTGGGTGCACGAGACTCAGGTTTGTGTTTAGTACTCGCCTGGGTCCAAAGGACCGGTTCATGGAGCATGTAACCTGGCTTTACCGTGCCAACCACATGCTGAGATGGGGCAGCTTGGCCAATTAATTAGGTGTATCCCCGGCGTAGTATGGGTGTGTTGGATGGTGCGGGGAATAGGTGTCAGCTGGACTACCATATGAACCGCAAGGCTCAAGAGGGGGCCACTGCAGCGGGGTTGGAGCCTCTTGTATGCTGTTAGGGGTGAAACGTCAGTGGGCCCATGATCGTCGGGAATCCCTTTGTAAAGGCTTTGTAGTGATCTCCTGGCTACACACCTGGGAAGCGTGAATGTGGTTCGTAGCCACTGGCATAATGGAGGTTCTTTTAGTCCACCCGGCAACGGGGGATGAAATCACTACATGTGGGTACAGTGGTGCAAACTCTACAGAGTCAAAACTGTCATGACAGCCGTGCTCACGGTCAAGAGCGGCTTGGACTTATTCATGATTAGAGGATGATGACTTTGGAAGTTGTGGATGTTAAGAGGGGAGCTTAACGTTGGAAATGATGTTATGGTTATTTGATTATGATGAGGGGTTGGGAGATTGGGACCATTTCACCTATGTAGTAATGTAGGTGCTTAATAAGCTAAGGTGATAGGTATTAATTGCGTAGTGCTTTAACCATGAGTTCAACCTCTCCTTGCATTAGCCATGCATGACATAATTTTCCCACACTTGCTGAGTACCAACGGTACTCAAACTTGCATATTTGTTGGTTTAAATTGCTGCTCAGGTCAAGGGGATGATGTGGTGTTCAACGACCAAGACTTCGGACCCGAAGAAGGATTCTAGGTTCATGGAGTCCCCCGGGCAACGCCTGTGACGAAGCTCACAAGAATAATATTTCCGCTGCTAGTTTATTTATATGTTATGAACTTATTATCATCCATTGAGACGTATGCTTTGTAAGACATATTTATATTCGACACCTGGCTTGTAATAAATGATGCTTCACTATTTGTCGTCACATGTATGAGAAAATGATCCTGGCATACATGTGATATTCACTCGGTTGCTCTTCGGAGAATATAAATAAGTCTTACAAAGCATATGTCTCGATGGACGATAAATAGTTCATCATAACTAAATAAACTAGCAGCGGAATATTATTCTTGTGGGCTCCGTCACAGGCGTTGCCCGGGGTCTCCATGAACCTAGAAACCTTCTTCGGGTCCAAAGTCTTGATCATTATACACCACCTCATTATCTTGACCTGAGCAGCAATATAAACCAACAAATATGCAAGGTTGAGTACCAATGGTACTCAGCAAGTGTGGGAAAATTATGTCATGCATGGCTAGAACAAGGAGAGGTTGAACTCATGGTTAAAGCACTACGCAATTAATACCTATCACCTTAGCTTATTAAGCACCTACATTACTACACAAGTGAAATGGTCCCAATCTCCCATCCCATCATCATAATCAAATAATCATATCATCATTTCCAATGTTAAGCTCCCCGCTTAACATTTACAACTTCCAAAACCATCAATCCTCTAATCATGAATAAGTCCAAGCCGCTCTTGACCATGAGCACGGCTGTCATGACAGTTTTTGACTCTGCAGAGTTTGTACCACTGTACCCACATGTAGTGATTTCATCCCCCATTACCGGGTGGACTAAAAGAACCTCCATTATGCCAGTGGCTACGAACCACATTCACACTTCCCAGGTGTGTAGCCAGGAGATCACTTTGAAGCCTTTACAAAGGGATTCCCGACGAGCGTGGGCCCACTGAGGTTTCACCCCTAACAGCATACAAGAGGCTCCAACCCCGCTGCAGTGGCCCCCTCTTGAGCCTTGCGGTTCATATGGTAGTCCAGCTGACACCTATTCCCCGCACCATCCAACACACCCATACTACGCCGGGGATACACCTAATTAATTGGCCAAGCTGCCCCATCTCAGCATGTAGTTGGCACGGTAAAGCCAGGTTACATGCTCCATGAACCGGTCCTTAGGATCCAGGCAAGTACTAAACACAAACCCGAGTCTCGTGCAACCAGCACACAACCAAAACATCCAACTTGCCTTGATCCCTACCTCTACATAACTCACAATATCTCATTCAAGAGTATGGTAAAATAAACTGATGAACTCATATCCCAATTATCCCATTCGAAGCATGGCTAAGCATATGCATAATAATAAATGACATGATAAAATGAATCCCAACCCAAGCTACAAGGAAACAAGGTAATGCAATTCTAGGGAAACTTCCTATCATTGGTTTCATATTTAAATTGACAATGCAAATAATTCTAGCTACAGATCCTAGCATAGGATCAAAGTGGTCAAGGACACTTGCCTCCTTCTTGCTGCTCTTGAAATGGGTAGTCCTGGTCTTGGAAAGGAATAACTTGCTCTTGAGCAGGTTCTACATCATACCATCACACATAGCAAAAGAAAAACAACAATCCATAAGACATAGTTCACACTTTCACTTCATACAAACCACACATTCACATTTATGAAAGTCATTCACCATTATATGTGTTGTGGTTACTCTATGTGTGTTGATTTGTGTCTTGCATACACTTTTAATCATATGTATATGATTCCTACTTTTGTATTCACATTTATGCTTGCATACTATATATATGAGTTTCCAATTTAAATAAGTTCGTTATATTCAATTACTACACCTTTTAGCTACCAAGTATGCATGAAAGGTATTTTCCTTCTCCATATGTGTCTTCATAATTTCTACCAACCCTAAACTGAATCCTTTGGATTTTAGAACTCCATTTATCATTTACTAGTTGCTATATTTTCAGATTTATTTCCTATGCCTAAATGTGAACTTTATTATGAAAATAACAAGACACCTCATCTAAACAGAATAGGTTCTGATCTAAAATATTTACTAATATATTTTTGACCTTTTCCTCTGATGTAAACTATTTTACAATTATTTTTCCTATTTTCTAAAACTATTCATTACTTAAAATTGTGTCCCTAAATGTGAATAATAAATTAAACAGATTCAACTCAGCCCAAAATATGTTTTTATCTCACTCCAAAGTTTTCTAAATACTGAGAAAGTTTTTAATTTAATTATGACAATATGTTTGTCCTACTTTTTAATTTTTAAACACTAGCCACATATTCAAGCTCCTAAATTAAATACTAAACAGGGCTAAAAAGTTAAACTTACCCCACTACAGGGTCTATAATATTATTTTCAGAATTCCCAGGGGTCTAGCTACACTTATCAGAGGTGTTTTTCCTAATTTTTATTAAGTCCAGGGGTTAAAACTGATTTTTAAATGAATTTACATGATTTTCTGGAGTTTCAGGGGTTAGATCAGAAGTTTTCGGGGCTAGCTCTTATTTCCCGAGAACCCCAGGGGGGTAGCACGTAAGATTTCCAGTCTTTATAACGCGGGGCTGACGTGGACCGTCCGATTTTAAACCGACGGCCGAGATTATAACATCGAACCGGTACGCGGGGGTTTAAACCCTACCGTGCGATTTAAAATAAACGGCGCACAAGCGGCCACGTCGCTCTGATCGAGCGCGGGCGGCGCTGCCGGCGGCGCACGGCGGCGGGAAGCGGCGATCTCCCAGGAGACTTTCGGATCTTCGAGAATTCTTCCTAGAACTGTGATTTTATGGCGTAGATCGGTAGAGGGGAGGTCGGGGATCTCACCTCGGGGGTTTTCTTGAGCTCGGAGGTCCTGGAAAGTGATCGGCGACGAGGTCCGAGGCGAAACCACGGCGAAGCTCGTCGGCGCTGTGTTTACACCGCAAGTCACTGAGTTTTCTGCACCTGCAATGTTCCCCGGAGGCGGTGGATCAAGACCAGCGAGTTAAATCGGAATTTCCGAGCTTAGATCGGCCAGAATTCGCCGGAGAAGTCTCGGTTCTCACCGGAGTAAAAACAGCCGATCGCGTGGGAAAAACAGAACGATGCCGGGGTTTTTATAGACGGGGGAGGGCGGCGGGGTGGTTTAGATCATGTCCGCATCGCCTACGAACAGAATTCAGCGGGGATACGCCGAAATCCCGATCGGTTTTGATTCGGGCACGAGGGAGTCCGGCGCTGGCGCGAGGTAGACGACGATCGGGTGGGCCCCGCCTGTCAGTGTGAGGCAGCAGCGCGCGCGGCTGCGGGCTGGCGCGGGCGCTGGCTGGGCCGGCTGGTGGGTTTCGGCCCACTGGCCGGTTTTTTTCTGTTTTCTCTTTTTCTTTTTCTATTTCTTTTCTGATTTGAGTTTAATTTGAATTCCAGTTTGAATTTGAATTTTTGCAAAACATGCAACACGTCCAAAAATTTTTAAATCCCCCTCTTAACATGATTTAGGGTTTTGAATCAAAATTTTGGGGTGTTACAGCTCTACCCCCCTTAAAAGAAATCTCGTCCTCGATATTGGTGTTTCTAAGAAAACAATTCCGGAAATTGTGCCTTGAGCCCATCTTCCCGCTCCCAGGTGGCTTCCTCTTCTGAGTGATGCTTCCACTGCACCTTGCACATCCGGATTCTTTTATTTCTGGTGAGGCGTTCCATGGTCTCCAAAATCTTGTATGGTTGCTCGGCATAAGACAAATCCTCAGCTACATCCACTTCATTCATGGGTAACACCTCTTCAGGCGTCCTCAGGCATTTCTTGAGTTGTGACACATGGAATACATCGTGCACATACGATAGATGAGCCGGTAACTCTAGTTGATACGCCACTTCGCCTTTCCTTTCCAAAACTTGAAAGGATCTGATGTATCAAGGTGACAACTTCCCTTTCACCTTGAACCGATGAAATCCTCTGATAGGGGACACCTTGAGATAGACATAGTCCCCCACGTTGAAAACGAGCTCTCTTCTTCGCACATCGGCATAGCTCTTTTGGTGTGTCTGTGCTATCCTCAAGTTATTGCGAATTTCCCTCACCTTCGCCTCGGCTTCTTGTAGTACTTCGGGACCAAACACTTTACTTTCCCCTGTTTGGTTCCAAAATAGGGGAGTTCTGCACTTCCTCCCGTACAAGGCTTCAAACGGCGACATCTTCATACTAGCTTGATAGCTGTTGTTATAGGAAAACTCCGCATACGGTAAGTTCTTGTCCCAACTCCTATTGTTTTTGAGTGCACGTGCCCTTAGCATATCTTCAAGGATCTGATTGGTTCTTTCCGTCTGCCCGTCGGTTTGGGGATGATAGGCAGAGCTGAAATTCAGATGGGTTCCCATGGTCTCATGCAACTTCTGCCAAAACCTCGAGGTGAACTGTGTCCCTCGATCCGACACAATCTTCTTTGGCACTCCATGGTAACACACGATCCTTGACATGTACAACTCTGCCAATTTGGATCCGCTGTAGCTTTCTTTCACGGGGATGAAATGAGCTACCTTGGTTAGCCTGTCAATGATGACCCATATCGAATCATATCCTGATTGGGTCCTAGGCAATCCCACGATGAAATCCATGCTGATTTCTTCCCATTTCCATTCAGGCACTTTGAGTGGTTGCAATAATCCCGCGGGTCGTTGATGTTCTGCTTTCACCAACTGACATGTGTCACATAGGGCAACATGTTCCGCGACATCTCGCTTCATGCCATACCACCAATACCTGCTCTTGAGGTCCTGGTACATCTTCGTACTCCCAGGATGAATGGAATAGTCGGAATCATGAGCCTCCTTCAAAATCAATTCACGGATCTCCTTTACTTCTGGCACACAGATTCTTTTCCCGTGCCACACCGTTCCATGTTCATCCTCTCTAAAACCAGGAGCTTTATTTTCCTTGATGAGTTGTCTGATCTCTGGTATCTTCTCGTCATTCTTTTGACCTTCGCGGATGTCTTGCTCTAGTGTGGAGTCCACTTCCATGGCGATGGCTTCACCACTATTCACAAGGCATAGATTGAGCCTTATAACCTCATCCTTCAATTCTGCAGGCATGTCCTTCAAGCTCAACTTATTGACCTGCACTTTCCGACTCAAAGCATCGGCCACGACGTTTGGTTTCCCAGGATGATAATTGATACCTACATCAAAGTCATTGATTAGCTCTAACCATCTCCTTTGTCTGAGGTTGAGATCTGGCTGTGTGAATATGTACTTCAAACTCTTATGATCCGTATATATCTCGGTCCTCTTCCCCATCAAATAGTGCCGCCAAATTTTCAACGCGTGTACCACTGCGGCTAGTTCTAGGTCATGTGTAGGATAGTTCTTCTCGTGCTTCCGAAGCTGCCGGGATGCATAAGCCACGACATGCCCTTCCTGCATGAGAACACATCCCAACCCGTTTCCAGAGGCATTGCAGTACACCGTAAAGTTCTTTTGCATATCTGGCATAACGAGCACTGAGGCTGTTGTCAATCTTTCCTTTAACTCCTGAAAACTCGTCTCGCACTGTGGCGTCCAGGTGAATGTGATTCCCTTCTCCAACAGTTTGGTGAGAGGTCTCGAGATCTTGGAGAATCCCTCAATAAACCGTCAATAGTATCCAGCCAATCCCAAAAAACTTCGAACTTCCCCGACATTTTCAGGGGTCTTCCACTTCTGTATATCCTCGATTTTGGCAGGATCCACGGAGATTCCTCCCTCCGAGATTATATGTCTTAAGAAGGGAACTCTCTTCAGCCAAAACTCACACTTGCTTAACTTGGCATATAGTTGATGTTCTCTTAGCCTCTGCAACACCAACCTTAGATGTTTCTCATGTTCTTCTTCATGTTTGGAGAAGACGAGAATGTCATCTATGAAAACCTCCACAAATTTTTCCAGATATTCCATGAATACCTTGTTCATGAGATACATGAAGTATGCCGGGGCATTAGTTAGCCCGAAAGGCATGACAGTGTATTCATACAGCCCGTACCGAGATACGAAAGTTGTCTTGGGAATATCAGATTGCCTTATCTTGAGTTGGTGGTATCCCGACCTGAGATCAATTTTCTAGAACACACAAGCTCCCCTCAACTGATCAAACAAGTCTTCAATGCGGGGTAATGGGTACTTGTTCTTGATGGTTACCTCATTCAAGGCACGGTAATCCACGCATAACCTTTGGGTTCCGTCCTTCTTGGGCACAAATATCACCGGAGCTCCCCATGGTGAGGAACTAGGACGAATATACCCCTTCTCCGATAATTCTCTCAAATGATCCTTGAGTTCTTCCAGCTGCTTGGAGTCCATCCGATAAGGTCTCTTGTATATCGGGGCTGTTCCAGGTACTAGCTCAATTGCGAATTCCACTTCACGATCGGGAGGCATACCTGGCAACTCCTCCGGAAAAACATCTGGATATTCCCTGATGGTCCTGATTTCCTCAACTTTCACCTCAACTTGATTTAATTTAAAGTCCCTCCTAGGCTCGTGTATTGTTATGAACTTTACTCTTGTGCCACCAGGGTGAGTTAGTTCCACCGTTCTGGTCGAACAATGGATGATTCCTTTATGTTTGGTCAACCAATCCATACCCAAAATAATATCTATTCCCTATGAATTTATCACTATGAGGTTAGCAGTAAATACTACCCCATTAATGTCTAGGTTCACTTTGGGATACACTTTTCTTGTCCTTATTTCTCCACCTGGAGAGTTTACAGCTAGCATATGGTTCATTTGTGTGGTTGCTAGGTCATGCTTCTTAACAAACCCTTGAGCAATGAACGAGTGGGTAGCACCAGAATCAAACAGCAGGGTTGCAAGGTGTAAATTGGCAGGAAACTTACCAACTACCACGTCGGGTGCCTCTTGTGCTTCCTCCATAGTGACGTGGTTCACCCGTCCTCTCATTACATTCTGCTGTTGTGGCTGCGCAGGCTTCTTCTTTGGGCATTTATGGGCGTAGTGCCCCACTTCACCACAGCTAAAACATTGCACCCCAACCTTAGGTGCCTGGCCTTTGTTGTCTTGGGGTTGGTTCGGGGGTCCTTGCACTGCTGGTCGAGGTGGATATGCGGGGCGAGGCTGCTGTACAAACTGACGTTGTGGCTGTGCTGGTGCTGCCAGAGGCCTGTAGTTTGGGTTGTACCCCCTTGGTGCTGAGTAGGGTACCGCAGCACGGTTCGTTTGCCCGGCAGGTTGCTGCATCAGACGTGGGCGGGTGTTGCTCCCTGAGGCTTGATGTGACCACCCGGCCTTCCTCTTGTTCTCATTTTCCAAGGCCTTCAGCTTCCTTTCTACCACAAACGCTCTGTCCACCATCTTTTGAAAGCTTTCATACTCATTTGAGGACATTGCACACTGCATCTCTGCGGTAAGTCCTTCCACAAAACAATCTTGTTTCTGCTCATCAGTCTCTATGTACCGTGGGGCATAACGGGATAGTTGAGTAAATTTAGTGAGGTATTCCCTCACCGTCATGTTTCCCTGCTGCAGTCCCAAAAACTCCTTCCTCTTGTTTTTGAGTTCACCTCTTGGGATGTAATGGTTGCGGAAGCTACGCTTGAACTCTTCCCAAGTGATGTTCTCAGGGTCATGATGGGCGGCCACGTAGGCGGTCCACCAATCAGAAGCAGGTCCATGCAATTGATGAGAGGCAAACAGCACCCTCTCATACCCTTGGCATTGTATGATCCTCATCTTACTTTCAATGGTCTTCAGCCAATCATCTGCCTCCAGAGGTTCAGCAGCACTTGCAAACTTTGGAGGTTGAGTTCCTAGAAACTCACTCAACCTTGGTTGGCGTGGTGCAGCTTGTGGAGGTGGAACTTGATGCAAGTTGGCCACCACTTGAGTCAAGTTATGGATAAGCTGATTTTGATTCTCCAGCATCTGGTGGAGGGGATCAACTCCTTCACGGCTACCACCCCGGTCCTGGCCTCCAGAAAGATGAGGGTTGCATGCCTCATCGTTGTTGTTGGCGGGGTTGGCAGCACGTCCTTTTCCTCTTCCGGCCATCTGGCAGAATCAACCAATGTTAATTTGGAAGCATTTAGTATCATCTTACTACTTTCATTTGTTTGTACTTTGAAGTGTTCAGGCTTTGTTATACTTTTATGAGGGTTCATATCTCACACCAAATAAATGCACTATTATTTCATGTGGGTTCACACACCAAAGCAAAACAATCTGAAGATGAGGCTGTGGACAATTGCTCATGGCTTCCACAACTCACGTCACACACCAAGCATTAACACACCATTATCTAACGTAACGACTCGACTATTCGACATCTTGCTAACTAAGGGAAGGACTCTACACTACTCGTTTTCTTGAGCTGGCTCCTCGGGATTTTCATCATCATTTCGGCTGCCTTTTGACTCTGCTTTGGGTGGGGAGGCTGCTGGTGGAGAAGTGCGACGACGCCTTATCGCCCGACGATCTGGGGAGTCAGGAGTCCATGTATCATTCGCGGTGACACACAGTTCATTCCCATCTCCTCTTTCTCTCGCCCTTAAGCAGGCTCGCAGCAACGCCTCCATTTCCTTCAGGGTGTCCCGGACATCCTGAAGCTCTTGTTGACACTCCTGCAGTCGAGTGCTGAGCATAGCAGCATCCTCCAAGCACAAGTCCATGTGCTCATGGGAAGTCCCTTGCTGCACCGGCGGATACTTGTACTCCGTGGTACCACTCTCACGTTGGAGGACATACATGTACTCAGTCTTGTCCAGGTGGCGACGATAGATGTGACTCTGGCAGGTGATGGCCTCCCTAGTGACATCCTTCTCCGCATCGACCGGACGGCTCTCCTCTCTTTCGGCAAGGGCAACTACGGGAACTCTCCCTCCTGTGGACTTGCGAGCGGTGCGAATCATGCGAACCATCTAAAACAAAAAGAATTTAAAATTTAGGTTAGATAAACTCTCAAACAAAAATCCTATTTTGAATGAAAGTTGGGGTAAAATGAAGAAAGTGACTCATTTAAATAACACTTTTCAATCCACACCTTTGTAAAATAGTTTTTAAGAAAATAGGGCCCTTAAATACGTCCATTTCTACCTAGGTCCACGTTCCTACGGGCAACCTTGGCTCTGATACCACCTCTGTCACAGACGGTTTCTCCGAAGAACAACCGAGTGAATATCACATGTATGCCAGGATCATTTTCTCATACATGTGACGACAAATAGTGAAGCATCATTTATTACAAGCCAGGTGTCGAATATAAATAAGTCTTACAAAGCATATGTCTCGATGGACGATAAATAGTTCATCATAAATAAATAAACTAGCAGCGGAATATTATTCTTGTGGGCTCCGTCACAGGCGTTGCCCGGGGTCTCCATGAACCTAGAAACCTTCTTCGGGTCCAAAGTCTTGATCATTATACACCACCTCATTATCTTGACCTGAGCAGCAATATAAACCAACAAATATGCAAGGTTGAGTACCAATGGTACTCAGCAAGTGTGGGAAAATTATGTCATGCATGGCTAGAACAAGGAGAGGTTGAACTCATGGTTAAAGCACTACGCAATTAATACCTATCACCTTAGCTTATTAAGCACCTACATTACTACACAAGTGAAATGGTCCCAATCTCCCATCCCATCATCATAATCAAATAACCATATCATCATTTCCAATGTTAAGCTCCCCGCTTAACATTTACAACTTCCAAAACCATCAATCCTCTAATCATGAATAAGTCCAAGCCGCTCTTGACCGTGAACACGGCTGTCATGACAGTTTTTGACTCTGCAGAGTTTGTACCACTGTACCCACATGTAGTGATTTCATCCCCCGTTACCGGGTGGACTAAAAGAACGTCCATTATGCCAGTGGCTACGAACCACATTCACACTTCCTAGGTGTGTAGCCAGGAGATCACTACGAAGCCTTTACAAAGGGATTCCTGACGAGCGTGGGCCCACTGCAGTTTCACCCCTAACAGCATACAAGAGGCTCCAACCCCGCTGCAGTGGCCCCCTCTTGAGCCTTGCGGTTCATATGGTAGTCCAGCTGACACCTATTCCCCGCACCATCCAACACACCCATACTACGCCGGGGATACACCTAATTAATTGGCCAAGCTGCCCCATCTCAGCATGTGGTTGGCACGGTAAAGCCAGGTTACATGCTCCATGAACCGGTCCTTAGGATCCAGGCAAGTACTAAACACAAACCCGAGTCTTGTGCAACCAGCACACAACCAAAACATCCAACTTGCCTTGATCCCTACCTCTACATAACTCACAATATCTCATTCAAGAGTATGGTAAAATAAACTAATGATCTCATATCCCAATTATCCCATTCTAAGCATGGCTAAGCATATGCATAATAATAAATGACATGATAAAATGAATCCCAACCCAAGCTACAAGGAAACAAGGTAATGCAATTCTAGGGAAACTTCCTATCATGGGTTTCATATTTAAATTGACAATGCAAATAATTCTAGCTACAGATCCTAGCATAGGATCAAAGTGGTCAAGGACACTTGCCTCCTTCTTGCTGCTCTTGAAATGGGTAGTCCTGGTCTTGGAAAGGAATAACTTGCTCTTGAGCAGGTTCTACATCATACCATCACACATAGCAAAAGAAAAACAACAATCCATAAGACATAGTTCACACTTCCACTTCATACAAACCACACATTCACATTTATGAAAGTCATTCACCATTATATGTGTTGTGGTTACTCTATGTGTGTTGATTTGTGTCTTGCATACACTTTTAATCATATGTATATGATTCCTACTTTTGTATTCACATTTATGCTTGCATACTATATATGTGAGTTTCCAATTTAAATAAGTTCCTTATATTCAATTACTACACCTTTTAGCTACCAAGTATGCATGAAAGGTATTTTCCTTCTCCATATGTGTCTTCATAATTTCTACCAACCCTAAACTGAATCCTTTGGATTTTAGAACTCCATTTATCATTTACTAGTTGCTATATTTTCAGATTTATTCCCTATGCTTAAATGTGAACTTTATTATGAAAATAACAAGACACCTCATCTAAACAGAATAGGTTCTGATCTAAAATATTTACTAATATATTTTTTGTAAGGGCCTCAGTTTTTGACACTCATTTGCAGTGTTCATCACCACACCACACACCTCATTTGAGGAAGAATGATGAACACAAATAAAGAGCAAGTAACAATTATCAACATGCTCATTAGGGAACAAACTCACACATTGCAAAAGTGGTACTTCCCACATGTGATATAGATGGGCTGGACATATGAAAACTCCTACACTTTGCTAAGGATGTCCATGCCAAGTTCCACCCAAATTCAAAACCTTTTTGAGGTCATTTTGGGTATAGTTAGGAAGAGGGCAGTTTGAAACCATCTTCAAATTCAAACTGTTTTCACCCACTGAATTTAAAAGTGGAAGGCATATTCTTGCTCAGCACATTGTTGTGAGCTCACACACCAATTTTCACTCCATTTGGAGTTGATCTTGACATGAGCTAAGGGGGAGAAATTCAAACTTTATTTGAATTTCAAACTGCACTTGTGCTGAAATTCATTCAAACCAAACCTCATTTGAACTTTGATCAATTCAAATGGCTCTTGGGTGAATAATTTGAATTGCCAAGGGTAGAATAGGGTTCACTGTTTACCACAGCTGTTAGGAATAAATTTCAGAGGTTAAAAGAGAAGTGGGACCCACATGTCAGCCTCTGCCTCAAAGCAAACCTACTGAACCACAGTTCAGTCGGTTCCCGGCAGCTGTGCGCGCGCGCCACCGAAGGGGGCAGCCGGCGCCAGCTCCTGCTGCGTGCCCCAAGCCGGAGACCAGCCGGCCGGGCTATTTATTCCCCCCCCCCGGCGTGCTTCAGTCACCATTTCCCCGAGCTACCGGCGTGCGCGACTGCTTTTCCCACTGCCATCACTAGCGCTGGAGTTCCTGCTTGATCAAGCCGATCGCAGCTCCCTCTTTCCATTCCAAGATCCCAGCAAGGTACTAGCAACCATCCTCCATCCTTCCCATTGATAGAAATCGATTGAAACCGAGTGATATCGGCTGTGCCGAAAGATCAAACTCGGAACTGGAAACCGCCGCACCTCGGGCTCTCGTGGACAGCCCAACCTGGGCGTTGTCACGCCCGAGCCAAGGCACCCTTGGACGCGCAAGTGACCGGTGCTGCTCACCCCCGAGCCACAGCTCGAGTGGTTGCTCACCGGCGGCGAATTTCCACTTTTCCCCTTTCTGTGTGCAGAACGACCTTCGGGTACGATTCTGTTTAATTCGTGCTCTAGAAAGGATTAGAGGGCCTCAGGCCACTCCCACACGAACTAGACACGGTGACGCACAAGTTGCCTTCACAACTCTGGGCCGGAGAACTTCTGTGCCCGGCGTAATTCAAGGTCTACTAATGGCGGAACGCACGGGGGGTATCGGGCGCACGGTGAGGACCTATTTCGGGCCTTCCCCGAGCTGCCCCGAGTTCATGTCGACCTTCTCTGAGGTCCACTGATGCTCCCCGACCGATTTCCCAAGTAGCTGAGGCACTAGGAGCGTCAGCCGACATGGCCGAAGTCGTTCCGATATGGCGGCTCGTCGCCGACCATGCTCCGGGCGTTGTCATGAGCAGCTGACCCTCGGATCATGTTCCCCAAGTAAAAGTAGGCAGGGGCGGCCAGAATCAAGAAGTTTGGAGCGGTACAGCAGCCAGCGGCGAGCTCTCCGGCGAGGTCCCTCGGCGGCGGAGCGCGGGTGTCGCGAGGTTGAAGAAGGGGGTGGGCCCCAGCTGTCAGCGGCCGATATTTTGAATCGAGATCCGGCTGCGGCCGGGATCGGGTGTGCTGGCGCGCAAAAGCCTTGTGGGCCGCGGTGTGCTGTCGCTTCGGCGTGCGACGCGTGTCCCCCGGGCCCACGCGCGAGTTTAAACTTTTCCCCGATTTTCAGATTTCCTTCAAACTTCAAATCCTTATAACTTTGGCTAGAAAGCTCCAAATTGAGTGAACCAAATTTTGCTGGATTCAGCTCTCTGAGTACTTTCCAGAAAATCAAGTTTCACTTCATGAAATTCCCTAATTCTCCAGAATTAATTCCTTAATGTTTAAACTGTTAGGAATTTTAACTGGAGAATCCTTTGGCGGAAAATCCTGAAATTTTGCTGAGATGTTCACCAAAATATCATTGAGCTACCATAAAAATTTCAGATCCATTTGAGCTCATTTAGTCCACCTAATGGTGTGATTAGTAAAACTGTTCCAGAGAAAATAGAAAATGTTCAGAAACATTTTCAGGATTTTCTCTGAAATTGTTTAGCTCATATCTTTAGTTAGAGACTTCCAAATTAAGTGAGACCAACTCCATTAGAACCCTCTGAAAATCTAGTTTTCAGAAAGTCATAGTTTGTCTCATGAAAATCCCTAGAACACCCTAAGGGTTCCTATTAAGGTCAAGGACATAATTATTTGTGGAGGGCTCAAATGAGCTTTGCTGCAACTAAAACTTGACCAAGTCTTTGTTTAGGTTGTAACCAAGCCACAGTAAAAGTTTCACAGTCATTAGGTCTGTCTAGTAAGGGTTATAGGCTTCACAACTTCAAAGTTAATACAAAGGCATCTAAATTGATACATACATTGTTCTTATCATGTAGTCGCTAAGGTCGAGGAGGAACCCGAAGTCCTAGACTTCGTTACTCCGGAGGAACAGCTAGCCTACGACCAAGAGCAGCAAGGCAAGCCCCGGTTTGCATTAACCATTTTATAAATTTTTATTGTTTTGAGCACATACTTGTTTTCTTTATGTTGTGCATCAGAGTCTTGTTTGGAAACCCCACTGCATAGCCAAGAAAACCATGGGTTGGGGTTTAGGATTGCAAACCCCGTTAGCCACTGCATTGCTAGGATAGAGTAGGATTCGGTACAAGTCGAGTAGTTGGAACTACTCGCGAGAATAGGCTAGAGGCACATTGCTCGGGTAGAGATAGCACATGATACACATGGCAAAAAAATGAGACCGAGCGGAGAGTAAGGGCAGCAGGACTTTGGGGCCTGTGTGCTGTAGCTCCGCTTGTGTCGATTGAGGACCGAGCCGTGTGCGGGCCTGTTGAACAAGCTAGAACAGTACCGAAGACCTACCGCCTATATGGGAACCGGGAAACTGATGTAACTCGGGTAGCTGGGTGTTGAGGCATTGCCCGTCGTTCAGAGGGTAGGTTGAGAGCTCGAGGTGTAAATCAGCTGGCGGCACAGAGATGCGCGTGCAGGGACCTCTTGCTCGGGACGATGGGACCGGTTCAATATTTGGCTAACGGGTGAAAGGTAGTCGCGTACGACGTCCGTGATGGTTGTTGTAGGCAACATCGAGTACGGGCGTACGTGACGGGTTGTTCGGGTAACCCTGCAGGTGTAAATCGATTATAATCGCCGTCCCTCGCGGTTAGTGAGTACCACTTGTTCACTGTACCGTGACGTAGAAAGAACAGGCTAGTTACATGTTAAAATGTTGCTGATTGAAAGTTGGATATTGATTGTTAATGATATGTTGTAGCTTAGTGCTAACTAAAGTTCTTTTCAACTTTGGGCAAAGTACATGAGAGAAATGCGTTTCTTGTTTGATTGCGGCTCTCTCATGTGCCTTAGCGTAAGGTTCTCCACAACCTGCTGCTAAAACTTGAAAGTAAGGTTCTACTAATTAGGCGAGTCCTTGCAAATGATTTTTACCTCATGCAACCCATCACCCTCATGTAGAAGTTTCATGTTTAGGTGAGACGGGTCAGACTTGCTGAGCCTTCGTGCTCACTGCTTGTGTTTGAAGCTTTTGCAGGGTTCTATGAGGAAGGGACTCCCGAAGAGGAGACGGAACCCCAGGAGGGGAACCCCGTCGAGTGGGAGTCGTGCACGCCGCAGAGTTAGTGTGCGTGTGTGCTAGCAAGGACACGTTCGAGGGCTGAACGTGCACTTGATGCTTAGTCTATGCCCGCGAGTGTGGACTAAACTTCTTTTGATGTAAACATGTTGATAAACTTGTTTATGTAATAAAGCTTCCGCTTCCGCTTTGTACCTTTGACGTGTGTTATGCGGTGCTGTGCAACGCAGCACCCCTCAGCGTGATCCTGGCTCGACAGGACCCAAAGGGGTCGTGTCAGCGTGGTATCAGAGCTCGCTTGAGGTTTAACACAGTACAAAGGTCTTCTTTTTCAAAAATCCAGTGAGGAACGAATTAGTAGCCCGTATAAGGATGTTATTAGTATATAGAAAGTGGCTTAGTAACCTATTTGTTATGTCGGAAAATCGTGCATCTCGGGACGTTCATGTCTTGGGGGGTGCACGTAAGCGCTGTCCACCAGTGCGCACAAGCTGAAGGGTGGAGCCCCACGGGTGGCAGGTAACCCGACCCGCTTTAGTATCCTCTACGACTCTTCATGTCGTTTGGGGTATTCGAGCAACGTCTGTCCCTGGCGTGCGTGGTGCAACATGGGAGACCCCGTCACGTGGTCTGAAACGTGAACACGTAACTCAAGGCGTGTTTGGCTTGAGAACATCCGGGCGAGTGATGACGGCCGGATGTACCAACTGTATGGATTCCGGGCTCGGTGTGCAGCCGGGTCTGATGATTGGTTGAATTTCTGCAGGTAGCCTTACCACGAAACGGTAGACGTGTAGTATCCGTGTGCGAGTGACGAGTAGTGCCACTGAACTAACGAAGCCGGCTAAATCCGGTATAGGTTTTTCCTTTGTGAGGACGTAGTACCGACATAATCTGGTGACGCATCGACGTCACACCCAACTAAATGAACAACTTCATTTAAAAACTTGAAGGTTTTGATCCAAAGTAGTAAAACTTGATGTAACTCCTTCCCTTGAACAGGATATTCAAAGTTAATAAGTTTTCAACTTATAGGATGTTAAGGACAGAGCACTCTGTTTTCAGCTAAATCAAGGCTGAAGTTAATCAGAGGTTAGAGGTTGAGTCCTTTCGAGGTTGGGGTCGTATGATACATTTCTGGAAAGCTTTGGAAGAGCTTTACAACTTTTCTGTTGAGTTCCAGAGGTGTTTTATCCCTTAACCACTCGCAAAATGCAGTAGAGTTGAAACTGTCCAAAAAACAGGACGGAGCAAAGACTATCTGTAGACTCTCTGTAAATTAAGCATAACTTCCTACATAAAAATCCAAAAATAGAAAATGAGGTAGTTCTGGAAAGATTATGAGATGGGTTACAACTTTGTAACAGAAAGTTTTGTCAGATTAGGAACAGAATTAACTGGGATTCTTGGATCAAATCAGTACCTAAGGCAGGGAGGTGCTGTCCAATTGTTTCCAGAAATTCTGTTAACTTTGACATCTCATAACTGTTGAACCAGAGCAGATCTTAGGCCAACCAAATACTTTCTGGAAAGCTATTGAAGTTAACTTTAACTTTGATGTTGAGCTCCAGGACTGGTTTTGCTTTTAACCTGGCCTAAATCAGATTAATATGGGAACTGGTCAAGGCTGTCATGGGGACAGCAGATCAGCAGTCAAATTTGTTTAAAAATTTGAACTATGTTTCCAAGTGTTAAGGGTTCAATGACATATCTTATGTTATAACTCAATGGTCTACTGTTTAAATGAATATTTGACATTTCTCAAATATATTTTTACAGATGGCAGCAGATAAACGGTTGGAGAACGGGTGGGTAGTTTCCCACTGCTCTGACCGTAGCGGCTACCCGGGAGCATTGTGGCTAATGCTCCAATATTTCGGGTACAACCAGATGCCGCAATACTTCGCCAAGGAAGAAGGCGAAGAGGGGAACAAGACGTGGACGATCCATGTCGAGGTTCCTGCAGGGCCTACGCCACCCGGTTGGGTGCCATTCACCGTCACGGTGAGAGGAAGACAACCGGAAGGGATGTGGCAAGTGGCAGCCCGTGACACTATGTCACGTTTCTGCCAACTACACGTGCAGGCTATGGAGGGAACTCCATACGCACTCGTTCCGGTGGAGGGACGAGCTCAGCATGTGTGGGAAGAGAGGTACCTAGAGGCAACAAACCCGAGTTGCCCAAGGTACAACCCCGCGGAGGCAAATCTCAGCCTCCAAATGAGGGCGGGAAACGCTGTGATGGACAGCCAAGCTGTTCATACGGAGCATCTCGCCACCAAGCTCAAGGAAAGCACAAGCCGTGGAGATCATTTTGAGAGTGCTCACAGTGCACTCCGCAATGTGCTCCTTCCGACGATCAAGCGACTGAATGAACAACACAATCAGTTGCGTCGTCTGAAGAAGGCAAAGAAGAAGAGCCGTATTGACATTGCGGCGTTGCAAGAGCTGGTGCAGACCCTAACCCAGCAGAATGAGGACCTTGCTCAAGAGCGGGACGACGCTATTGAGGAAGGACAAGGCTGGGAAGAGGACTACAACCAGGCTATGGACGAGGTGCATGCATTGCAGGACCTCGTGCCCCCGGTATTGGGCGTACCGGTAGTCTTGGGTCTTCCAGCCATGGGAGAACCTGGAATGGGAGAAGAGGTGGTAGACCCCGAGCCACCAGCAGAGGTACCGGAGGAGGACGACCCACAGGAGGTCGAGTTCTACTCCGAGTAGGGGGTTACGGTTGCCAAGTAGGGCAGCTAGGGTAGCGTAACCCAACTTTTGTAATCGGTGACATGTCGTGTAGACAGTAGCGTATGTATAGGTAGTGACGGCATGAGCACGACTTCTCGGAGGTCCGAGAATAATGTATCTTGTATAAAGTTTATGCTTTATCAATATATGTGAATGTTGTGCAAGTTAGTCATGCGTCGCTTCAATACTTACTGCTGTTTATGGAATTTTGAGTAAGACATGTGCTAATTGCTGCTGTGTTGAATTTCAGAATGACGCGTACTCGTGCCAACCCTGATGTTGGAGGTACTAGCCAAGGGGGAGAGACCTCCCAACCGCCTCCCGAGGACTCCTCGGGACAGCAGCAGCAACAGCAACAGCAAACACCGCCACCGCCACTGCCAACGGTTACATTGGCCGACATCGTCGCGGCAATGGCGGGTTCACATCAGCAGCATACAGAGCTGCTGCAAACGTTAATTGCGAATACGTCTCGCCCAGAGAGATGTCAAGATCGTGAGGAGCGCCAACAGAGCTCCTACTCTGACTTCCTGGCGACTCATCCCCCTGTATTCTCAAGGGCGGATGAACCACTTGACGCGGACAACTGGCTCCGTGCCATAGCAATGAAGTTCGGGCTGCTCCAGATCAGCGAGCAGCGCAAGACTCAGTTCGCGGTCCAGCAGCTCCAAGGATCCGCGAGCGCGTGGTGGGCCAACTTCTGTGCTTCACAGCCCACCGACCGAGCGATGACCTGGGCGGAGTTCCGGACGGCCTTCAGGGCCTATCATATACCGCCCGGTTTGATGAAGAGGAAGACGCAGGAATTCCTACACCTGCAACAAGGGAGCCGAAACGCGCTGGAATATTCCAGGGCGTTCAACGATCTCGCGCTCTACGCGTCGTATCACGCAGATACGGACGAGAAGCGGCGGGACCACTTTTACCAGGGGCTTAACCCGCTCCTGAAGGACAAGCTGGCGATGTTCAATCGCGGCAGCCTCAACGACATAATTGATGCTGCGATTATTCAGGAGGACTCCGGCAAGGAGTTGGCGGCGGCAGAGCGAAAGCGAAGCGCGCCGCAGAGCAGCGGAGAAGGAGGCGGTCCTTCTCAGAAGTTTCGGATGGTGAATCGCCCACCATCAGGTCCGCGCTGGCAACCACCACAGCGGTCGATGCCGTTCCGCAGTCGGCCGTACTCTTCACCGGCATTCCGGCCGGTACTGCCAGCACCACCGCAACAACAACAGCAGCAGCGGGCGATGCCGCGTGCGTTTGCACCTCCGCAACGCATGCCGGGCTTTCGTCCACCAAGTACTCAACCAGCAGCGGCCACGTGTTACAAGTGTGGCCGTCCAGGACACTTCGCGAGCAGTTGCCCGGAGAGGCAAGGCAGCGGAGTGGCACCACCGTTTCCGGGGAGGAATCAACCCCGGAACCCTACTAATGCGCGGCGGGCGAACCCTAGGCCCGGCACTGTCCACCAGCTTGCCATTGAGGACGTGCCGGAGGGCGAGCCAATCCTTGCGGGTATGTTCCAACTCCACCAGCATCCCGCTATAATACTATTTGATTCAGGCGCCACGCATAATTTTATTAGCCAAGCTTTCATTGCTAAACACAGCTTGCCAATACTACCCACCGATAGTCCATATTTAATTTGTTCACCGGGTGGGAAGATTTCAGCAAGCGTAATGGTCTCCAAAGCACCATTATGCTTAGCGGGTAGAGTGTACCCCACGTCTCTCATTATCTTAGAGGGACAGAAGGTCGATGTCATCCTAGGGATGTCGTGGTTAACCCGCCACGGCGCTGTTTTAGACACCGTCCTCCGAGTCGTGCACTTAAACTCAGGAGTGCACGGTTCTCACTCATTATTTCTGGACAGTCCAGAAATAAAACTTCCAAGTGTCTATCAAGCCACAACCATCAGATTGGAAGACATTCCAGTGGTCCGAGAGTTCCCTGATGTATTCCCGGATGATTTGCCGGGGATGCCACCCGATAGAGAGGTGGAGTTCAAGATTGAACTTGCACCGGGAACCATGCCAATATCCCGAAGGCCGTACAAGATGGCGCCCAAGGAGTTGGCGGAACTGAAGATTCAGCTCACGGACCTTCTGGAGAAGGGATTTATTAGGCCAAGCTCCTCGCCATGGGGTTGTTCGGCATTATTTGTCAAAAAGAAGGATGAAACGTTGCGGCTTTGCGTGGACTACCGTCCATTAAATGCCGTAACCATCAAGAACAAGTACCCGTTGCCACGGATCGACATGTTGTTTGATCAGTTGGTCGAAGCAAAGGTCTTTTCCAAGATGGATTTAAGATCCGGGTACCATCAGATTAAGATCAGGGCTGAGGACATTCCAAAGACAGCTTTTTCGACAAGGTACGGACTTTATGAGTACCTGGTCATGTCCTTTGGCCTCACCAATGCTCCAGCTCACTTCATGTACTTAATGAACTCGGTGTTCATGCCGGAGCTGGACAAGTTTGTCGTGGTCTTCATCGACGACATCCTGGTATATTCCAAGTCGGAGGAAGATCACAAGAAACATCTGCGTATAGTCTTGCAACGGCTGCGGGATCACAAGTTATACGCAAAGTTCAGCAAATGCGAGTTTTGGATATCGCAAGTGCCTTTCCTCGGGCATATCATCTCAGCGGAGGGTATCGCTGTGGACCCGAGCAAGATCACGCAAGTGCTGAATTGGAAATCCCCGAGAACTGTTCATGAGGTACGGAGTTTCCTCGGACTCGCGGGATATTATCGGAGGTTCATTCCGAACTTCTCGAAGATTGCCAAGCCAATGACAGAGCTGCTGAAGAAGGCTACCAAATATGTTTGGAGTCCAGCATGTGAAGCAGCATTCAAGGCTTTAGTCAAGCACCTGACATCAGCACCGGTTTTGGCGCAGCCAGACACAACAAAACCGTTCGATGTGTACTGCGATGCATCCGGCATTGGGCTCGGATGTGTGCTGATGCAAGACCGAAGAGTGGTCGCATATGGATCACGACAGCTTAGGAACCATGAGCAAAATTATCCAACTCACGATTTGGAGCTCGCTGCCGTGGTACTTGCACTGAAAATGTGGAGGCACTACCTACTCGGTAACCTCGTACATTTATATACCGACCACAAAAGCCTCAAGTACATATTCACTCAGAAGGAGCTGAACATGAGGCAACGAAGATGGTTAGAACTGATAAAGGATTACGAGATAGAGATCCATTATCATCCGGGCAAGGCAAACGTTGTGGCAGACGCGCTAAGCCGCAAGTCACACGTCAATAATCTGACCATCACACCGTTGGAAGAGAGCGAACCACCACTACATGTGATTCCACATGGAGCTCTCTACAACCTAGCTTTGATCCCCACCATCCGTGAAGAGATAGCGGCAGCCCAGAAGAATGACAAGGGCATGTCACATTTGCGGAGACGTGTAGACAGTGGGGAGTTGAAATGTTTCCGGAAGGACGGAGACGGCGTCCTATGGTTCAAGGACCGGATCGTCGTACCCCGAAACCCGGAGTTAAGGAAGAGAATCTTTGATGAAGCTCACTTATCAAAGTTTTCTATTCACCCCGGCAGCAACAAGATGTATCAAGAACTCAGAAGCAAGTTTTGGTGGACACGGATGAAGCGAGAGACTGCAAAATACGTGTCCGAGTGTGATACATGTCGAAGGGTGAAGGCAGATCATATGCGGAAGCCGGGACTGCTGCAACCACTGGGCATTCCTGCCTGGAAGTGGGAGGACGTGAGCATGGATTTCGTCGTCGGTTTACCCACCACCTTACAGAAACATGATTCTGTGTGGGTGATCGTCGATCGGCTCACCAAAGTTGCCCATTTCATCCCAGTCAACACCAACTACAACGCCAAGAAGTACGCTGAACTGTACATCTCACGGATCCTATGCTTATACGGCGTACCCCGTACCATCGTATCGGACCGGGGCACTTTATTTGTGTCCCGTTTTTGGGAGCAGCTGCACGCTGCCTTGGGGACGAAGCTGATCCGTAGTTCGGCCTACCACCCGCAGACGGATGGACAAACCGAGCGGGTAAATCAGATTCTAGAAGACATGCTACGAGCTTGCGCTATCGACCACGGCAAGAATTGGGATGATCACTTGCCATTAGCCGAGTTCTCGTACAACAATGGGTACCAAGCCAGCATCAAGATGGCGCCCTACGAGGCGCTATACGGCAGGAAATGCCGCACACCACTGAACTGGTGTGAGTCTGGCGAGAGGGTTACCTTCGGGATTGACCTTGTCAACAACGCGGAAGAAAAGGTTCGATTAATTCAAGCGAACCTAAAAGCCGCTCAATCCCGACAGAAACAGTATGCGGACCGGAGAAGGCGCCCATTACAATTCGAAGTTGGAGATCACGTATACCTACGAGTGTCTCCAATGAAGGGCGTAAACAGATTTGGGGTGAGAGGAAAGTTAGCACCCCGATTCATCGGTCCATTCCAGATTACCGAAAGATGTGGATCGGTGGCATACCGGCTAAGATTACCAGAAGCACTTTCCGGTGTGCACGACGTCTTTCACATTTCCCAGCTGAGGAAGTGTCTCAAGCTATCAACTACCATTCAGCTGGAAGACATTGAAGAACTGCAACCGGATCTCACCTATCGGGAGGAACCGGTGCAGATTATTGATGAAAAGGCCCGAACCACACGCAACCGTACGTTGTGGTTCTACAAGGTTCTATGGAGTAATCACTCCATGGACGAAGCGACATGGGAGAGCGAAGAATTCCTTCGCACTAACTACCCCGACTTTTTCACGTCGCATATTCGGTAATTTTCCACCGTCCTCTCTCTCATTTCACCTTATAATCTCGGGACGAGATTCTTTTAAGGGGGGAGGAATGTAAGGGCCTCAGTTTTTGACACTCATTTGCAGTGTTCATCACCACACCACACACCTCATTTGAGGAAGAATGATGAACACAAATAAAGAGCAAGTAACAATTATCAACATGCTCATTAGGGAACAAACTCACACATTGCAAAAGTGGTACTTCCCACATGTGATATAGATGGGCTGGACATATGAAAACTCCTACACTTTGCTAAGGATGTCCATGCCAAGTTCCACCCAAATTCAAAACCTTTTTGAGGTCATTTTGGGTATAGTTAGGAAGAGGGCAGTTTGAAACCATCTTCAAATTCAAACTGTTTTCACCCACTGAATTTAAAAGTGGAAGGCATATTCTTGCTCAGCACATTGTTGTGAGCTCACACACCAATTTTCACTCCATTTGGAGTTGATCTTGACATGAGCTAAGGGGGAGAAATTCAAACTTTATTTGAATTTCAAACTGCACTTGTGCTGAAATTCATTCAAACCAAACCTCATTTGAACTTTGATCAATTCAAATGGCTCTTGGGTGAATAATTTGAATTGCCAAGGGTAGAATAGGGTTCACTGTTTACCACAGCTGTTAGGAATAAATTTCAGAGGTTAAAAGAGAAGTGGGACCCACATGTCAGCCTCTGCCTCAAAGCAAACCGACTGAACCACAGTTCAGTCGGTTCCCGGCAGCTGTGCGCGCGCGCCACCGAAGGGGGCAGCCGGCGCCAGCTCCTGCTGCGTGCCCCAAGCCGGAGACCAGCCGGCCGGGCTATTTATTCCCCCCCCCGGCGTGCTTCAGTCACCATTTCCCCGAGCTACCGGCGTGCGCGACTGCTTTTCCCACTGCCATCACTAGCGCTGGAGTTCCTGCTTGATCAAGCCGATCGCAGCTCCCTCTTTCCATTCCAAGATCCCAGCAAGGTACTAGCAACCATCCTCCATCCTTCCCATTGATAGAAATCGATTGAAACCGAGTGATATCGGCTGTGCCGAAAGATCAAACTCGGAACTGGAAACCGCCGCACCTCGGGCTCTCGTGGACAGCCCAACCTGGGCGTTGTCACGCCCGAGCCAAGGCACCCTTGGACGCGCAAGTGACCGGTGCTGCTCACCCACGAGCCACAGCTCGAGTGGTTGCTCACCGGCGGCGAATTTCCACTTTTCCCCTTTCTGTGTGCAGAACGACCTTCGGGTACGATTCTGTTTAATTCGTGCTCTAGAAAGGATTAGAGGGCCTCAGGCCACTCCCACACGAACTAGACACGGTGACGCACAAGTTGCCTTCACAACTCTGGGCCGGAGAACTTCTGTGCCCGGCGTAATTCAAGGTCTACTAATGGCGGAACGCACGGGGGGTATCGGGCGCACGGTGAGGACCTATTTCGGGCCTTCCCCGAGCTGCCCCGAGTTCATGTCGACCTTCTCTGAGGTCCACTGATGCTCCCCGACCGATTTCCCAAGTAGCTGAGGCACTAGGAGCGTCAGCCGACATGGCCGAAGTCGTTCCGATATGGCGGCTCGTCGCCGACCATGCTCCGGCCGTTGTCATGAGCAGCTGACCCTCGGATCATGTTCCCCAAGTAAAAGTAGGCAGGGGCGGCCAGAATCAAGAAGTTTGGAGCGGTACAGCAGCCAGCGGCGAGCTCTCCGGCGAGGTCCCTCGGCGGCGGAGCGCGGGTGTCGCGAGGTTGAAGAAGGGGGTGGGCCCCAGCTGTCAGCGGCCGATATTTTGAATCGAGATCCGGCTGCGGCCGGGATCGGGTGTGCTGGCGCGCAAAAGCCTTGTGGGCCGCGGTGTGCTGTCGCTTCGGCGTGCGACGCGTGTCCCCCGGGCCCACGCGCGAGTTTAAACTTTTCCCCGATTTTCAGATTTCCTTCAAACTTCAAATCCTTATAACTTTGGCTAGAAAGCTCCAAATTGAGTGAACCAAATTTTGCTGGATTCAGCTCTCTGAGTACTTTCCAGAAAATCAAGTTTCACTTCATGAAATTCCCTAATTCTCCAGAATTAATTCCTTAATGTTTAAACTGTTAGGAATTTTAACTGGAGAATCCTTTGGCGGAAAATCCTGAAATTTTGCTGAGATGTTCACCAAAATATCATTGAGCTACCATAAAAATTTCAGATCCATTTGAGCTCATTTAGTCCACCTAATGGTGTGATTAGTAAAACTGTTCCAGAGAAAATAGAAAATGTTCAGAAACATTTTCAGGATTTTCTCTGAAATTGTTTAGCTCATATCTTTAGTTAGAGACTTCCAAATTAAGTGAGACCAACTCCATTAGAACCCTCTGAAAATCTAGTTTTCAGAAAGTCATAGTTTGTCTCATGAAAATCCCTAGAACACCCTAAGGGTTCCTATTAAGGTCAAGGACATAATTATTTGTGGAGGGCTCAAATGAGCTTTGCTGCAACTAAAACTTGACCAAGTCTTTGTTTAGGTTGTAACCAAGCCACAGTAAAAGTTTCACAGTCATTAGGTCTGTCTAGTAAGGGTTATAGGCTTCACAACTTCAAAGTTAATACAAAGGCATCTAAATTGATACATACATTGTTCTTATCATGTAGTCGCTAAGGTCGAGGAGGAACCCGAAGTCCTAGACTTCGTTACTCCGGAGGAACAGCTAGCCTACGACCAAGAGCAGCAAGGCAAGCCCCGGTTTGCATTAACCATTTTATAAATTTTTATTGTTTTGAGCACATACTTGTTTTCTTTATGTTGTGCATCAGAGTCTTGTTTGGAAACCCCACTGCATAGCCAAGAAAACCATGGGTTGGGGTTTAGGATTGCAAACCCCGTTAGCCACTGCATTGCTAGGATAGAGTAGGATTCGGTACAAGTCGAGTAGTTGGAACTACTCGCGAGAATAGGCTAGAGGCACATTGCTCGGGTAGAGATAGCACATGATACACATGGCAAGAAAATGAGACCGAGCGGAGAGTAAGGGCAGCAGGACTTTGGGGCCTGTGTGCTGTAGCTCCGCTTGTGTCGATTGAGGACCGAGCCGTGTGCGGGCCTGTTGAACAAGCTAGAACAGTACCGAAGACCTACCGGCTATATGGGAACCGGGAAACTGATGTAACTCGGGTAGCTGGGTGTTGAGGCATTGCCCGTCGTTCAGAGGGTAGGTTGAGAGCTCGAGGTGTAAATCAGCTGGCGGCACAGAGATGCGCGTGCAGGGACCTCTTGCTCGGGACGATGGGACCGGTTCAATATTTGGCTAACGGGTGAAAGGTAGTCGCGTACGACGTCCGTGATGGTTGTTGTAGGCAACATCGAGTACGGGCGTACGTGACGGGTTGTTCGGGTAACCCTGCAGGTGTAAATCGATTATAATCGCCGTCCCTCGCGGTTAGTGAGTACCACTTGTTCACTGTACCGTGACGTAGAAAGAACAGGCTAGTTACATGTTAAAATGTTGCTGATTGAAAGTTGGATATTGATTGTTAATGATAAGTTGTAGCTTAGTGCTAACTAAAGTTCTTTTCAACTTTGGGCAAAGTACATGAGAGAAATGCGTTTCTTGTTTGATTGCGGCTCTCTCATGTGCCTTAGCGTAAGGTTCTCCACAACCTGCTGCTAAAACTTGAAAGTAAGGTTCTACTAATTAGGCGAGTCCTTGCAAATGATTTTTACCTCATGCAACCCATCACCCTCATGTAGAAGTTTCATGTTTAGGTGAGACGGGTCAGACTTGCTGAGCCTTCGTGCTCACTGCTTGTGTTTGAAGCTTTTGCAGGGTTCTATGAGGAAGGGACTCCCGAAGAGGAGACGGAACCCCAGGAGGGGAACCCCGTCGAGTGGGAGTCGTGCACGCCGCAGAGTTAGTGTGCGTGTGTGCTAGCAAGGACACGTTCGAGGGCTGAACGTGCACTTGATGCTTAGTCTATGCCCGCGAGTGTGGACTAAACTTCTTTTGATGTAAACATGTTGATAAACTTGTTTATGTAATAAAGCTTCCGCTTCCGCTTTGTACCTTTGACGTGTGTTATGCGGTGCTGTGCAACGCAGCACCCCTCAGCGTGATCCTGGCTCGACAGGACCCAAAGGGGTCGTGTCATTTTTGACCTTTTCCTCTGATGTAAACTATTTTACAATTATTTTCCCTATTTTCTAAAACTATTCATTACTTAAAATTGTGTCCCTAAATGTGAATAATAAATTAAACAGATTCAACTCAGCCCAAAATATGTTTTTATCTCACTCCAAAGTTTTCTAAATACTGAGAAAGTTTTTAATTTAATTATGACAATATGTTTGTACCACTTTTTAATTTTTAAACACTAGCCACATATTCAATTTCCTAAATTAAATACTAAACAGGGCTAAAAAGTTAAACTTACCCCACTACAGGGTCTATAATATTATTTTCAGAATTCCCAGGGGTCTAGCTACACTTATCAGAGGTGTTTTTCCTAATTTTTATTAAGTCCAGGGGTTAAAACTGATTTTTAAATGAATTTACATGATTTTCTGGAGTTCCAGGGGTTAGATCAGAAGTTTCCGGGGCTAGCTCTTATTTCTCGAGAACCCCAGGGGGTAGCACGTAAGATTTCCAGTCTTTATAACGCGGGGCTGACGTGGACCGTCCGATTTTAAACCGACGGCCGAGATTATAACATCGAACCGGTACGCGGGGGTTTAAACCCTACCGTGCGATTTAAAATAAACGGCGCACAAGCGGCCACGTCGCTCTGATCGAGCGCGGGCGGCGCTGCCGGCGGCGCACGGCGGCGGGAAGCGGCGATCTCGCCGGAGACTTTCGGATCTTCGAGAATTCTTCCTAGAACTGTGATTTTATGGCATAGATCGGTAGAGGGGAGGTCGGGGATCTCACCTCGGGGGTTTTCTTGAGCTCGGAGGTCCTGGAAAGTGATCGGCGACGAGGTCCGAGGCGAAACCACGGCGAAGCTCGTCGGCGCTGTGTTTACACCGCAAGTTACCGAGTTTTCTGCACCTGCAATGTTCCCCGGAGGCGGTGGATCAAGACCAGCGAGTTAGATCGGAATTTCCGAGCTTAGATCGGCCAGAATTCGTCGGAGAAGTCTCGGTTCTCACCGGAGTAAAAACAGCCGATCGCGTGGGAAAAACAGAACGAGGCCGGGGTTTTTATAGACGGGGGAGGGTGGCGGGTTGGTTTAGATCATGTCCGCGTCGCCTACGAACAGAATTCAGCGGGGATACGCCGAAATCCCGATCGGTTTTGATTCGGGCGCGAGGTAGACGACGATCGGGTGGGCCCCGCCTGTCAGTGTGAGGCAGCAGCGCGCGCGGCTGCGGGCTGGCGCGGGCGCTGGCTGGGCCGGCTTTTGGGTTTCAGCCCACTGGCCGGTTTTTTTCTGTTTTCTCTTTCTCTTTTTCTATTTCTTTTCTGATTTGAGTTTAATTTGAATTCCAGTTTGAATTTGAATTTTCGCAAAACATGCAACACGTCCAAAAATTTTTAAATCCCCCTCTTAACATGATTTAGGGTTTTGAATCAAAATTTTGGGGTGTTACAACCGGGTGTGACACTGCCCGGCGGCGCGCGGCGGCGGGGGGGGGGGGGGGGCAATCTCGCCGGAGAACTTTGGATCTTCGTATATATCTCCTAAAACTAGGATTTCATGGCATAGATCGGTATAGGAGAGGTCGGGGATCTCACCTCGGGGTTTTTCTTGAGCTCGGAGGCCCTGGAAGGCGGTCGGCGTCGAGGTGGAACCGCTGCGGTGCTCGTCGGAGCTGTGCCTAGAGCGCAAACCACCGAGTTTTCTGCACCTGCGTGACTCCCCGGAGGCGGTGGTACACGATCGACGCGTTAGATCAGAGAACCCGAGCAAAGATCGAGAGAAAACGGTCGGAGAAGCTCTGGTTCTCACCAGGAGGAAAAACAGGCGATCGGGACAAAAAAAGGGCGATGCCGATGCTTATATAGACGAGGGAGGGCGGCGGTCGGTTGGGATCGAGCTGGAGTCGCCCGGAACCGAAATTGGGATAGGGGAACGCGGGTTTCCGGGGTCGTTTGGATTCGGGCGGGCGGAGGAGTCCTAGGGTCGGCCGATCGCGCGAGGAAGAAGATGACGGCGGGCCCCGCGTGTCAGTGAGAAAAAGAGGGGAGCGCGCGGCTGTGGGCTGGCGCAGGAAATGTTGGGCCGGCTGGTGGGTTTCGGCCCACTGGCCGGTTGGGTGTTATATTTTCTTTTTCTTTTTCTTTTTCTTTTCTGTTTTGATTTGAATTTGAATTCCAATTTGAATTTGAATTTATGCACCACATGCAATACGTCCAAAAAATTTTAAATTCCCCTCTTAACAGGTTTTTGGGGTGTTACAATTTCCTAGCCCAAAAATGTGTTTCTATAACTAATAAATATTTACAACACTTAGGCAGATTTCATTTCAGCCTAAAGTTTTCCAAGTGCTAGGAGAGTTTAAATTTTTAATTTGTACATGTGTTTGCCTTACCTTTTAAATTTAAATCCTAGTCACATATTCAAATTTCTAAATTTAATATCATATAGGGTCAAAAAGGTAAATCCACACTACTGCAGGGTCTAATTTATTATTTCATAAATTTCCAGGGGTCTAACTACACAAAACAGAGGGGTTTTCCTAATTTTTATTAAGTCCAGGGGTTAAAACTGATTTTTAAATGAATTTACACGAATTTCTGAAGTTCCAGGGGCTAGATTAGAAGTTTCTGGGGCTAGCTCATGTTTTCCGAGATCCCCAATGGGTAGCGCGTAAGAATCCCGGCTTTTATAACGCGGGGCTGATGTGGACCGTCCGATTTAAAATAGACGGCTCAGATTAGATCGCCGAACCGGTATGCGCGGGTTTTAATTCTACCGTGCGATTTAAAATAGACGGCCCTCAAGGGGTCACGTCGCCCTGGCCGGAACCAGCCCGCGCGCGCAGCGGCGCGCGGCGGCGTGGGGTGGCGATCTCGCCGACGCAGCCTCGGCTTTTGCCGCTACACATTAGAACTCGCATCTTTTTGCATGGATCGGCTGCGGAGGGGTAGGGGACGCTCACCGAGGGGTTTTCCAGCACTCGAAGGTCCTGGAAGTCGGTCGGCGGCGAGCTTCAATGGCGACGATCTTCGGTGCACGTTGGAACAGATGCTAGGGCGCGAAACTTGTCGCTTCCCTCACGTGCAGGGCTCCCTGGGGGCGGTGGAGCATGATCAGCGCGTTAGATCAGATAATCTGAGCAATGATCGAAAGAAAACGGGGATCGAATCTTCGGTTCTCACCGGAGAGAAGAACGGCCGATCGGGGGGGGGGGGGGGGGGGGGGGGTTGGGGAACAGGGCGATTGTCGCCGTTTATATAGGCGAGGGAAGGCGGCGGTCTGTTGCGATCGAGTTGGGGACATCCGGGACCAGAATTCGGGCTGGGGGCGCGGGTTTCCGGAGTTCGTTGCGATCAGGCACGGGGAGGAAAAGTCCAGGTCGGTTAGGGCGCGGGAGGTAGGAGATAACACGTGGGCCCCGCGTGTCAGTGAGGGGAAGAGAGGGTGCGCGGTCGTGGGCTGGCGTGGGGGGGGGGAATAGTGGGCCGGCTGGCGGGTTTCGGCCCACTGGCCGGTTGGGGTTTTTTCTTTTTTCTTTTCTTTTTATTTTCCTTTTCTTTTCAGTTCTGATTTGAATTTGAATTCCAGTTTGAATTTGAATTTCTGCACCACATGCAATATGTCCAAAAAATTTTAAATTCTCTCCTTTTGCAGATTTTGGGGTGTTACAGCTCTACCCCCTTAAAAGAAATCTCGTCCTCGAGATTGGTGGTTCTAGGAAAACAATTCTAGAAACTGTGCCTTAAGCTCGTCTTCTCGCTCCCATGTGGCTTCCTCTTCCGAGTGATGCTTCCATTGCACCTTGCACAACCGAATTCTTTTATTTCTTGTGAGGTGTTCCATTGTCTCCAAAACCTTGACCGGTTGCTCGGCATAAGACAGATCCTCTCCTATATCAACCTCATTCATGGGTAACATCTCTTCAGGCGTCCTTAGACATTTCTTGAGCTATGACACATAGAATACATCGTGCACATCCGATAGGCGAGCTGGTAATTCAAGTTGATATGCCACTTCGCCTTTCCTCTCCAGGATCTGAAAGGGTCCGATGTATCGGGGTGATAACTTCCCTTTCACCTTGAACCGATGAAGTCCTCGGATAGGGGACACCTTGAGATAAACATAGTCCCCCACGTTGAAAACGAGGTCTCTTCTCCGTACATTGGCATAGCTCTTTTGTCGTGTTTGTGCTATCCTCAAGTTATTGTGGATTTCACTCACTTTCGCCTCAGCTTCTTGTAGTACCTCAGGCCCAAACACTTTACTTTCCCCTGTTTGGTTCCAAAATAGTGGAGTTTTGCACTTCCTCCCATACAAAGCCTCAAATGGTGACATCTTCATACTAGCCTGATAGCTGTTGTTATAGGAGAACTCCGCATATGGTAAGTTATTTGACACGACCCCACTGGTCCTGTCGAGCCAGGATCACGCTGAGGGGTGCTGCGTTGCATAGCACCGTATAACACACGTCAAAGGTGCAAAGCGGAAGCGGAAGTTTTATTACATAAACAAGTTTATGAACATGTTTACATCAAAATAAGTTCAGTCTACCCTCGCGGGCGTAGACTAAGCATCAAGTGCACGTTCAGCCCTCGAACGTGTCCTTGCTAGCACACACGCACACTAACTCTGCGGCGTGCACGACTCCCACTCGACGGGGTTCCCCTCCTGGGGTTCCGTCTCCTCTTCGGGAGTCCCTTCCTCATAGAACCCTGCAAAAGCTTCAAACACAAGCAGTGAGCACGAAGGCTCAGCAAGTCTGACCCGTCTCACCTAAACATGGAACTTCTACATGAGGGTAATGGGTTGCATGAGGTAAAAATCATTTGCAAGGACTCGCCTAATTAGTAGGACCTTACTTTCAAGTTTTAGCAGCAGGTTGTGGAGAACCTTATGCTAAGGCACATGAGAGAGCCGCAATCAAACAAGAAACGCATTTCTCTCATGTACTTTGCCCAAAGTTGAAAAGAACTTTAATTAGCTCTAAGCTACAGCATATCATTAACAATCAATGTCCAGCTTTCAATCAGCAACATTTTAACATGTAACTAGCCTGTTCTTTCTACGTCACGGTACAGTGAACAAGTGGTACTCACTGACCGCGAGGGACGGCGATTATAATCGATTTACACCTGCAGGGTTACCCGAACAACCCGTCACATACGCCCGTACTCGATGTTGCCTACAACAACCATCACGGACGCCGTACGCGACTACCTTTCACCCGTCAGCCAAATATTGAACCGGTCCCATCGTCCCGAGCAAGAGGTCCCTGCACGCGCATCTCTGTGCCGCCAGCTGATTTACACCTCGAGCTCTCAACCTACCCTCTGAACGACGGGCAATGCCTCAATACCCAGCTACCCGAGTTACATCAGTTTCCCGGTTCCCATATAGCCGGTAGGTCTTCGGTACTGTTCTAGCTTGTTCAACAGGCCCGCACACGGCTCGGTCCTCAATCGACACGAGCGGAGCTACAGCACACAGGCCCCAAAGTCCTGCTGCCCTTACTCTCCGCTCGGTCTCATTTTCTTGCCATGTGTATCATGTGCTATCTCTACCCGAGCAATGTGCCTCTAGCCTATTCTCGCGAGTAGTTCCAACTACTCGACTTGTACCGAATCCTACTCTATCCTAGCAATGCAGTGGCTAACGAGGTTTTCAATCCTAAACCCAACCCATGGTTTTCTTGGCTGTGCAGTTGGGTTTCCAATCAAGACTCTAATGCAAAGAAGAATATTCAAAGATGTGCTCAAAACAATAAACATTTGTAAAAAGGTTAATGCAAACCGGGGCTTGCCTTGCTGCTCTTGGTCGTAGGCTACCTGTTCCTCCGGAGTAACGAAGTCTAGGACTTCGGGTTCCTCCTCGACCTTAACGACTACATGATAAGAGCAATGTATGTATTAATTTAAATGCATTTGTATTATCTTTGAAGTTGTGAAGTCTATCACCCTTGCTAGACAGACCTAATGACTGTGAAACTTTTACTGTGGCTTGGTTACAACCTAAACAGAGACTTGGTCAAGTTTTAGTTGCAGCAAAGCTCATTTGAGCCCTCCACAAATAATTATGTCCTTGACCTTAATTGGAACTCCTAAGGTGTTCTAGGAATTTTCATGAGACAAACTATGACTTTCTGAAAACTAGATTTCCAGAGGGTTCTAATGGAGTTGGTCTCACTTAATTTGGAAGTCTCTAACTAAAGATATGAGCTAAACAATTTCAGAGAAAATTCTGAAAATGTTTCTGAACATTTTCTATTTTCTCTGGAACAGTTTCACTATCACACCATTAGGTGGATTAAATGAGCTCAAATGGATCTGAAATTTTTATGGTTGTTCAAGGATATTTGGGTGAACATCTCAGCAAAATTTCAGGATTTTCCTCCAAAGGATTCTCCAGTTAAAATTCCTAACAGTTTGAATTTTAAGGAATTAATTCTGGAGAAATAAGGAATTTCATGAAGTGAAACTTGATTTTCTGGAAAGTACTCAGAGAGCTGAATCCAGCAAAATTTGGTTCACTCAATTTAGATCTTTCTAGCCAAAGTTATAAGGATTTGAAGTTTGAACTGAAACTAAAATTCGGGAAAAAGTTTAAACTCTGGCTTGTGGGCCCCGCACACAGTGCGTCGTCTCCCTCCTCGCGCCAACTGCGCGGCGGCGGCGTTCTCCGGCGACCCTTGCCGGAACTGAGTTCCCGGCCACCTCCCGGCCCGAAACTTGCCGCCTGCCCCTTTACTGACCCCCTGGACTCGATGGTGAGGTCGCTGGCCGCCGGCGATGACCGGAAACCCGTGCGCACCGATGACAGCACCTGCTAGGGTTCCGGTGAGGTCGGTCCCGCTCTCCCGTGCACCAAATCAACCGGAAATCGGTCGGAGAGCATCAGTAGAGCATGGGAAACCCGAACCAGGGCTGGGTGGAAGCTAGAAATGCCGGCAACTAGGCTCTCGACGGTGAGCCGAGGTGTTCAGCCATGGCGGCGGGGAAAACAGCCATATCATGGCCGATTCTCGATGGTTTTCTCTAATTCCAGTTCGAGCGTGGGCGCTATCGTGCCTAGAAGCTACTAGGTAACGAGCTCGTCCAACCCTCGTGCATAGAGCACGAATTTCACCCGAAGGTGAGCTCGGTCCTTATGAACTGATCAAGAGTAAATTTGGAAATTCTCGGCCGAGGGTTGATCAATCGCCAAACGGCTTTCGGTTACTCCATCTACATACAATCACGCACCTTTCTTGTGTAGAGAAGAGGACGTGACAACGGCTGTGCCGTGCTGTCCACGGGAGCCCGATCGGCGGCGATGTTCGGCTCGCCGGAGAAATGGCTCGTACAGCTCGAGGAAGCTTGCTCACTGGCCAACACGGAGTCTAGGAGGTTGCTCACGATCTCTTGGTGCCGTTTTGCTGTGGAGGAGGCTGTGCTCGCGAGTGATCGGGCTTGATCACGCGTGAGCTCGAGCGGCGGCGATGGCAGTGGAAGGACAGGTCGTGCACGTCGGCAGCTCGGGGAATGGCGACTGAAGCACGCCGGGGAGGGAATAAATAGCCCGGCGGCTGGTCTCCGGCTTGGGGCGCGCAGCAGGAGCTGGCGCCGGCTGCCCCCCCTCGGTGGCGCGCGCACACTGCACCCGGGAACCGACTGAACTGTGTTTCAGTCGGTTTGTGTTGAGGTAGAGGCTGACATGTGGGTCCCACCCCCCATTTTAACCTCTGAAATTTACTCCTAATCACTGTTGTAAACAGTGAACCCCATACTACCCTTGGCAATTCAAATTATTCACCCAAGAGCCATTTGAATTGATCAAAGTTCAAATGAGGTTTGGTTTGAATGAATTTCAGCATAAGTTCAGTTTGAAATTCAAATAAAGTTTGAATTTCTCCCACTTAGCTCATGTCAAGATCAACTCCAAATGGAGTGAAAATTGGTGTGTGAGCTCACAAAAATGTGCTGAGTAAGAATATGCCTTCCACTTTTAAAATCATGGAATAAAAACAGTTTGAATTTGAATATGGTTTCAAACTGCCCTCTTCCTATCTATACCCAAAATGACCTCAAAAAGGTTTTGAATTTGGGTGAAACTTGGCATGGACATCCTTAGCAAAGTGTAGGAGTCTTCATATGTCCAGCCCATCTATATCACATGTGGGAAATACCACTTTTGCAATGTGTGAGTTTGTTCTCTAATGAGCATGTTGATAATTGTTACTTGCTCTTCATTGGTGTTCACCATTCTTGCTCAAATGAGGTGTGTGGTGTGGTGATGAACACTGCAAATGGGTGTCAAAAACTGAGGCCCTCACATTCCTCCCCCCTTAAGAGAATCTCATCCCGAGATTATAAGGTGAAAATGAGAGAGAAGACGGTGGAAAATTACCGGATATGCGACGTGAAAAAGTCGGGGTAGTTAGTGCGAAGGAATTCTTCGCTCTCCCATGTCGCTTCGTCCATGGAGTGATTACTCCATAGAACCTTGTAGAACCACAACGTACGGTTGCGTGTGGTTCGGGCCTTTTCATCAATAATCTGCACCGGCTCCTCCCGATAGGTGAGATCCGGTTGCAGTTCCTCAATGTCTTCCAGCTGAACGGTAGTTGATAGCTTGAGACACTTCCTCAGCTGGGAAATGTGAAAGACGTCGTGCACACCGGAAAGTGCTTCTGGTAATTTTAGCCGGTATGCCACCGATCCACATCTTTCGGTAATCTGGAATGGACCGATAAAGCGGGGTGCTAACTTTCCCCTCACCCCAAATCTGTTTACGCCCTTCATTGGAGACACCCATAGATATACGTGATCCCCAACTTCAAATTGTAATGGGCGCCTTCTCCGGTCCGCATACTGTTTCTGACGGGATTGAGCGGCTTTTAGGTTCGCTTGAATTAGTCGAACATTTTCTTCCGCGTTGTTGACAAGGTCAATCCCAAAGGTAACCCTTTCGCCAGACTCACACCAGTTCAATGGTGTGCGGCATTTTCTTCCGTATAGCGCCTCGTAGGGCGCCATCTTGAGGCTGGCTTGGTACCCATTGTTGTACGAGAACTCGGCTAACGGCAAGTGATCATCCCAATTCTTGCCGTGGTCGATAGCGCAAGCTCGTAGCATGTCTTCTAGAATCTGATTTACCCGCTCGGTTTGTCCATCCGTCTGCGGGTGGTAGGCTGAACTACGGATCAGCTTCGTCCCCAAGGCAGCGTGTAGCTGCTCCCAAAAACGGGACACAAATAAAGTGCCCCGGTCCGATATGATGGTACGGGGTACGCCGTATAAGCATAGAATCCGTGAGATGTACAGTTCAGCGTACTTCTTGGCGTTGTAGTTGGTGTTGACCGGGATGAAATGGGCAACTTTGGTGAGCCGATCGACGATCACCCACACCGAATCATGTTTCTGTAAGGTGGTGGGTAAACCGACGACGAAATCCATGCTCACGTCCTCCCACTTCCAGGCAGGAATGCCCAGTGGTTGCAGCAGTTCCGGTTTCCGCATGTGGTCTGCCTTCACCCTTCGTCATGTATCACACTCGGACACGTATTTTGCAGTCTCTCGCTTCATCCGTGTCCACCAAAACCTTCTTCTGAGTTCTTGATACATTTTGTTGCTGCCGGGGTGAATAGAAAATTTTGATAAGTGAGCCTCATCAAATATTTTCTTCCGTAACTCCGGGTTTCGGGGTACGACGATCCGGTCCTTGAACCATAGGACGCCGTCTCCGTCCTTCCGGAAACATTTCAACTCCCCACTGTCTACACGTCTCCGCAAATGTGACATGCCCTTGTCATTCTTCTGGGCTGCCGCTATCTCTTCACGGATGGTGGGGATCAAAGCTAGGTTGTAGAGAGCTCCGTGTGGAATCACATGTAGTGGTGGTTTGCTCTCTTCCAACGGTGTGATGGTCAGATTATTGGCGTGTGACTTGCGGCTCAGCGCATCTGCCACCACGTTTGCCTTGCCCGGATGATAATGGATCTCTATCTCGTAATCCTTTATCAGTTCTAACCATCTTCGTTGCCTCATGTTCAGCTCCTTCTGAGTGAATATGTACTTGAGGCTTTTGTGGTCGGTATATAAATGTACGAGGTTACCGAGTAGGTAGTGCCTCCACATTTTTAGTGCAAGTACCACGGCAGCGAGCTCCAAGTCGTGAGTTGGATAATTTTGCTCATGGTTTCTAAGCTGCCGTGATCCATACGCGACCACTCTTCGGTCTTGCATCAGCACACACCCAAGCCCAATGCCGGATGCATCGCAGTACACATCGAACGGTTTTGTTGTGTCTGGCTGCGCCAAAACCGGTGCTGATGTCAGGTGCTTGACTAAAGCCTTGAATGCTGCTTCACATGCTGGACTCCAAACATATTTGGTAGCCTTCTTCAGCAGCTCTGTCATTGGCTTGGCAATCTTTGAGAAGTTCGGAATGAACCTCCGATAATATCCCGCGAGTCCGAGGAAACTCCGTACCTCATGAACAGTTCTCGGGGATTTCCAATTCAGCACTTGCGTGATCTTGCTCGGGTCCACAGCGATACCCTTCGCTGAGATGATATGCCCGAGGAAAGGCACTTGCGATATCCAAAACTCGCATTTGCTGAATTTTGCGTATAACTTGTGGTCCCGCAGCCGTTGCAAGACTATACGCAGATGTTTATTGTGATCTTCCTCTGACTTGGAGTATACCAGGATGTCGTCGATGAAGACCACGACAAACTTTTCCAGCTCCGGCATGAACACCGAGTTCATTAAATACATGAAGTGAGCTGGAGCATTGGTGAGGCCGAAGGACATGACCAGGTACTCATAAAGTCCATACCTTGTCGAGAAAGCTGTCTTTGGAATGTCCTCCGCCCTTATCTTAATCTGATGGTACCCGGATCTTAAATCCGTCTTGGAAAAGATCTTCGCTTCGACCAACTGATCAAACAACATGTCGATCCGTGGCAACGGGTACTTGTTTCTTATGGTTACGGCATTTAATGGACGGTAGTCCACGCAAAGCCGCAACGTTTCATCCTTTTTCTTGACAAATAATGCCGAGCAGCCCCATGGCGAGGAGCTCGGCCTAATAAAACCCTTCGCCAGAAGGTCCGTGAGCTGAGTCTTCAGTTCAGCCAACTCCTTGGGCGCCATCTTGTACGGCCTTCGGGATATTGGCATGGTTCCTGGTGCGAGTTCAATCTTGAACTCCACCTCTCTATCGGGTGGCATCCCCGGCAAATCGTCCGGGAATACATCAGGGAACTCTCGGACCACTGGAATGTCTTCCAATCTGATGGTTGTGGCTTGATAGACACTTGGAAGTTTTATTTCTGGACTGTCCAGAAATAATGAGTGAGAACCATGCACTTCTGAGTTTAAGTGCACGACTCGGAGGACGGTGTCTAAAACAGCGCCGTGGCGGGTTAACCACGACATCCCTAGGATGACATCGACCTTCTGTCCCTCTAAGATAATGAGAGACGTGGGGTACACTCTACCCGCTAAGCATAATGGTGCTTTGGAGACCATTACGCTTGCTGAAATCTTCCCACCCGGTGAGCAAATTAAATATGGACTATCGGTGGGTAGTATTGGCAAACTGTGTTTAGCAATGAAAGCTTGGCTAATAAAATTATGCGTGGCGCCTGAATCAAACAGTACTATAGCGGGATGCTGGTGGAGTTGGAACATACCCGCAAGGATTGGCTCGCCCTCCGGCACGTCCTCAATGGCAAGCTGGTGGACAGTGCCGGGCCTAGGGTTTGCCCGCCGCGCATTAGTAGGGTTCCGGGGTTGATTCCTCCCCGGAAACTGTGGTGCCACTCCGCCGCCTTGCCTCTCCGGGCAACTGCTCGCGAAGTGTCCTGGACGACCACACTTGTAACATGTGGCCGCTGCTGGTGGAGTACTCGATGGACGAAAGCCCGGCATGCGTTGCTGAGGTGCAAACGCACGCGGCATCGCCCGCTGCTGCTGTTGTTGTTGCGGTGGTACTGGCAGCGCCGGCCGGAATGCCGGTGAAGAGTACGGCCGACTGCGGAACGGCATCGACCGCTGTGGTGGCTGCCAGCGTGGACCTGATGGTGGGCGATTCACCATCCGAAACTTCTGAGAAGGACCACCTCCTTCTCCGCTGCTCTGCGGCGCGCTTCGCTTTCGCTCTGCCGCCGCCAACTCCTTGCCGGAGTCCTCCTGAACAATCGCAGCATCAATGATGTCGTTGAGGCTGCCGCGATTGAACATCGCCAACTTGTCCTTCAGGAGCGGGTTAAGCCCCTGGTAAAAATGGTCTCGCCGCTTCTCGTCTGTATCCGTGTGATACGACGCGTAGAGCGCGAGATCGTTGAACGCCCTGGAATATTCCAGCGCGTTCCGGCTCCCTTGTTGCAGGTGTAGGAACTCCTGCGTCTTCCTCTTCATCAAACCGGGCGGTATATGATAGGCCCTGAAGGCCGTCCGGAACTCCGCCCAGGTCATCACTCGGTCGGTGGGTTGTGAAGCACAAAAGTTGGCCCACCACGCGCTCGCGGATCCTTGGAGCTGCTGGACCGCGAACTGAGTCTTGCGCTGCTCGCTGATTTGGAGCAGCCCGAACTTCATCTCTATGGCGCGGAGCCAGTTGTCCGCGTCAAGTGGTTCATCCGCCCTTAAGAATACAGGGGGATGAGTCGCCAGGAAGTCGGAGTAGGAGCTCTGTTGGCGCTCCTCACGATCTTGACGTCTCTCTGGGCGAGACGTATTGGCGATGAGAGTCTGCAGCAACTCTGTGTGCTTCTGATGCGAGCCCGCCATTGCCGCGACAATGTCGGCCAATGTAACCGTTGGTAGTGGCGGTGGCGGTGTTTGCTGTTGCTGCTGCTGTCCCGAGGAGTCCTCGGGAGGTGGTTGGGAGGTATCTCCCCCTTGGCTAGTACCTCCAACGTCAGGGTTGGCACGAGTACGCGTCATTCTGAAATTCAACACAGCAGCAATTAGCACATGTCTTACTCAAAATTCCATAAACAGCAGTAGGTATTGAAGCGACACATGATTAACTTGCACAACATTCACATATATTGATAAAGCATAAACTTTATACAAGATACATTATTCTCGGATCTCCGAGAAGTCGTGCTCATGTCGTCACTACCTATACCTACGCTACTGTCTATACGACATGTCGATTACAAAAGTTGGGTTACGCTACCCTAGCTGCCCTACTTGGCAACCGTAACCCCCTACTCGGAGTAGAATTCGACCTCCTGTGGGTCGTCCTCCTCCGGTACTTCTGCTGGTGGCTCTGGATCTACCACCTCTTCTCCCATTCCGGGTTCTCCCATTGCTGGAAGACCCAAGACCACCGGTATGCCTAACACCGGGGGCACGAGGTCCTGCAATGCATGCACCTCGTCCATAGCCTGGTTGTAGTCCTCTTCCCAGCCTTGTCCTTCCTCAATAGCGTCGTCCCGCTCTTGAGCAAGGTCCTCATTCTGCTGGGTTAGGGTCTGCACCAGCTCTTGCAACGCCGCGATGTCAACACGGCTCTTCTTCTTTGCCTTCTTCAGACGACGCAACTGATTGTGTTGTTCATTCAGTCGCTTGATCGTCGGAAGGAGCACATTGCGGAGTGCGCTGTGAGCACCCTCGAAATGATCTCCACGGCTTGTGCTCTCCTTGAGCTTGGTGGCGAGACGCTCTATATGAACAGCTTGGCTGTCCATCACAGCGTTTCCCGCCCTCATTTGGAGGCTGAGGTTTGCCTCCGCGGGGTTGTACCTTGGGCAAGTCGGGTCTGTTGCCTCCAGGTACCTTTCTTCCCACACATGCTGAGCTCGTCCCTCCACCGGATCGAGTGCGTATGGAGTTCCCCCCATAGCCTGCACGTGTAGTTGGCAGAAACGTGACATAGTGTCACGGGCTGCCACTTGCCACATCCCTTCCGGTTGTCTTCCTCTCACCGTGACGGTGAATGGCACCCAACCGGGTGGCGTAGGTCCTGCGGGAACCTCGACATGGATCGTCCACGTCTTGTTCCCCTCTTCGCCTTCTTCCTTGGCGAAGTATTGCGGCATCTGGTTATACCCGAAATATTGGAGCATTTGCCACAATGCTTCCGGGTAGCCGCTACGGTCAGAGCAGTGGGAAACTACCCACCCGTTCTCCAACCGTTTATCTGCTGCCATCTGTAAAAATATATTTGAGAAATGTCAAATATTTATTTAAACAGTAAACCATTGAGTTATAACATAAGATATGTCATTGAACCCATAACACTTGGAAACATAGTTCAAATTTTTAAACAAATTTGACTGCTGATCTGCTGTTACCATGACAGCCTTGACCAGTTTCCATATCAACCTGATTTAGGCCAGGTTAAAAGCAAAACCAGTCCTGGAGCTCAACATCAAAGTTAAAGCTAACTTCAATAGATTTCCAGCCAGTATTTGCTTGGCCTAAGATCTGTCCTGGTTTAAAAGTTATGAGATGTCAAAGTTAACAGAATTTCTGGAAACAATTGGGCAGCACCTCCCTGCCTTAGGTACTGATTTGCTCCAAGAATCCCAGTTAATTCTGTTCCTAATCTGACAAAACTTTCTGTTACAAAGTTGTAACCCATCTCATAAGATTTCCAGAAATACCTCATTTCCTATTTTTGGCTTTTTAAGCAGGAAGTTATGCTTAATTTTACAGAGAGTCTACAGAGAGTCTTTACTCTGTCCTGTTTTCTGGACAGTTTCAACTCTACTGTATTTTTCGAGTGGTTAAGGGATGAAACACCTCTGGAACTCAACAGAAAAGTCGTAAAGCTCTTCCAACGCTTTCCAGAAATGTATCATACGACCCCAACCTCGAAAGAACTCAACCTCTAACCTCTGATTAACTTCAGCCTTGATTCAGCTGAAAACAGAGTGCTCTGTCCTTAACATCCTATAAGTTGAAAGCTTGTTAACTTTGAATATCCTGTTCAAGGGAAGGAGTTACATAAAGTTTTACTACTTTGGATTAAAACCTTCCAGTTTTTACAATGAAGTTGTTTATTTAGTTGGGTGTGACGTCGATGCGTCACCAGATTTTGTCGGTACTACGTCCTCACAAAGAAAAAACCTATACCGGACTTAGCCGGCTTCGTTAGTTTAGTGGCACTACTCGTCACTCGCACACGGATGCTACACGTCTACCGTTTCGTGGTAAGGCTACCTGCAGAAACTCAAACAATCCTCAGACTCGGCTGCACACCGAGCCCGGAATCCATACAGTTGGTACACCCGGCCGTCATCACTCGCCCGGATGTTCTCAAGCCAAACACGCCTTGAGTTGCGTGTTCACGTTTCAGACCACGTGACGGGGTCTCCCATGTTGCACCACGCACGCCAGGGACAGACGTTGCTCAAATACCCCAAATGACATTAAGAGTCGTGGAGGATATCAAAGCGGGTCGGGTTACCTGCCACCCGTGGGGCTCCACCCTTCAGCTTGTGCGCACTGGTGGACAGCGCTTACGTGCACCCCCCAAGACATGAACGTCCTGAGATGCACGATTTTCCGACATAACAAATAGGTTAATAAGCCACTTTCTATATGCTAATAACATCCTTATACGGGCTACTAACTCGTTCTTCACTGGATTTTTGAAAAAGAAGACCTTTGTACTGTGTTAAACCTCAAGCGAGCTCTGATACCACGCTGACACGACCCCACTGGTCCTGTCGAGCCAGGATCACGCTGAGGGGTGCTGCGTTGCACAGCACCGTATAACACACGTCAAAGGTGCAAAGCGGAAGCGGAAGTTTTATTACATAAACAAGTTTATGAACATGTTTACATCAAAATAAGTTCAGTCTACCCTCGCGGACGTAGACTAAGCATCAAGTGCACGTTCAGCCCTCGAACGTGTCCTTGCTAGCACACACGCACACTAACTCTGCGGCGTGCACGACTCCCACTCGACGGGGTTCCCCTCCTGGGGTTCCGTCTCCTCTTCAGGAGTCCCTTCCTCATAGAACCCTGCAAAAGCTTCAAATACATGCAGTGAGCACGAAGGCTCAGCAAGTCTGACCCGTCTCACCTAAACATGGAACTTCTACATGAGGGTAATGGGTTGCATGAGGTAAAAATCATTTGCAAGGACTCGCCTAATTAGTAGGACCTTACTTTCAAGTTTTAGCAGCAGGTTGTGGAGAACCTTACGCTAAGGCACATGAGAGAGCCGCAATCAAACAAGAAACGCATTTCTCTCATGTACTTTGCCCAAAGTTGAAAACAACTTTAATTAGCTCTAAGCTACAGCATATCATTAACAATCAATGTCCAGCTTTCAATCAGCAACATTTTAACATGTAACTAGCCTGTTCTTTCTACGTCACGGTACAGTGAACAAGTGGTACTCACTGACCGCGAGGGACGGCGATTATAATCGATTTACACCTGCAGGGTTACCCGAACAACCCGTCACGTACGCCCGTACTCGATGTTGCCTACAACAACCATCACGGACGCCGTACGCGACTACCTTTCACCCGTCAGCCAAATATTGAACCGGTCCCATCGTCCCGAGCAAGAGGTCCCTGCACGCGCATCTCTGTGCCGCCAGCTGATTTACACCTCGAGCTCTCAACCTACCCTCTGAACGACGGGCAATGCCTCAATACCCAGCTACCCGAGTTACATCAGTTTCCCGGTTCCCATATAGCCGGTAGGTCTTCGGTACTGTTCTAGCTTGTTCAACAGGCCCGCACACGGCTCGGTCCTCAATCGACACGAGTGGAGCTACAGCACACAGGCCCCAAAGTCCTGCTGCCCTTACTCTCCGCTCGGTCTCATTTTCTTGCCATGTGTATCATGTGCTATCACTACCCGAGCAATGTGCCTCTAGCCTATTCTTGCGAGTAGTTCCAACTACTCGACTTGTACCGAATCCTACTCTATCCTAGCAATGCAGTGGCTAACAAGGTTTTCAATCCTAAACCCAACCCATGGTTTTCTTGGCTGTGCAGTTGGGTTTCCAATCAAGACTCTAATGCAAAGAACAATATTCAAAGATGTGCTCAAAACAATAAACATTTGTAAAAAGGTTAATGCAAACCGAGGCTTGCCTTGCTGCTCTTGGTCGTAGGCTAGCTGTTCCTCCGGAGTAACGAAGTCTAGGACTTCGGGTTCCTCCTCGACCTTAACGACTACATGATAAGAGCAATGTATGTATTAATTTAAATGCATTTGTATTATCTTTGAAGTTGTGAAGTCTATCACCCTTGCTAGACAGACCTAATGACTGTGAAACTTTTACTGTGGCTTGGTTACAACCTAAACAGAGACTTGGTCAAGTTTTAGTTGCAGCAAAGCTCATTTGAGCCCTCCACAAATAATTATGTCCTTGACCTTAATTGGAACTCCTAAGGTGTTATAGGAATTTTCATGAGACAAACTATGACTTTCTGAAAACTATATTTTCAGAGGGTTCTAATGGAGTTGGTCTCACTTAATTTGGAAGTCTCTAACTAAAGATATGAGCTAAACAATTTCAGAGAAAATTCTGAAAATGTTTCTGAACATTTTCTATTTTCTCTGGAACAGTTTCACTAATCACACCATTAGGTGGATTAAATGAGCTCAAATGGATCTGAAATTTTTATGGTAGTTCAAGGATATTTGGGTGAACATATCAGCAAAATTTCAGGATTTTCCTCCAAAGTATTCTCCAGTTAAAATTCCTAACAGTTTAAATTTTAAGGAATTAATTCTGGAGAAATAAGGAATTTCATGAAGTGAAACTTGATTTTCTGGAAAGTACTCAGAGAGCTGAATCCAGAAAAATTTGGTTCACTCAATTTGGAGCTTTCTAGCCAAAGTTATAAGGATTTGAAGTTTGAACTGAAACTAAAATTCGGGAAAAAGTTTAAACTCTGGCTTGTGGGCCCCGCACACAGTGCGTCGTCTCCCTCCTCGCGCCAACTGCGCGGCGGCGGCGTTCTCCGGCGACCCTCGCCGGAACTGAGTTCCCGGCCACCTCCCGGCCCGAAACTTGCCGCCTGCCCCTTTACTGACCCCCTGGACTCGATGATGGGGTCGCTGGCCGCCGGCGATGACCGGAAACCCGTGCGCACCGATGACAGCACCTGCTAGGGTTCCGGTGAGGTCGGTCCCGCTCTCCCGTGCACCAAATCGACCGGAAATCGGTCGGAGATCATCAGTAGAGCATGGGAAACCCGAACCAGGGCTGGGTGGAAGCTAGAAATGCCGGCAACTAGGCTCTCGACGGTGAGCCGAGGTGTTCAGCCATGGCGGCGGGGAAAACAGCCATATCATGGCCGATTCTCGATGGTTTTCTCTAATTCCAGTTCGAGCGTTGGCGCTATCGTGCCTAGAAGCTACTAGGTAACGAGCTCGTCCAACCCTCGTGCATAGAGCACGAATTTCACCCGAAGGTGAGCTCGGTCCTTATGAATTGATCAAGAGTAAATTTGGAAATTCTCGGCCGAGGGTTGATCAATCGCCAAACGGCTTTCGGTTACTCCATCTACATACAATCACGCACCTTTCTTGTGTAGAGAAGAGGACGTGACAACGGCTGTGCCGTGCTGTCCACGGGAGCCCGATCGGCGGCGATGTTCGGCTCGCCGGAGAAATGGCTCGTACAGCTCGAGGAAGCTTGCTCACTGGCCAACATGGAGTCTAGGAGGTTGCTCACGATCTCTTGGTGCCGTTTTGCTGTGGAGGAGGCTGTGCTCGCGAGTGATCGGGCTTGATCACGCGTGAGCTCGAGCGGCGGCGATGGCAGTGGAAGGACAGGTCGTGCACGTCGGCAGCTCGGGGAATGGCGACTGAAGCACGCCGGGGAGGGAATAAATAGCCCGGCGGCTGGTCTCCGGCTTGGGGCGCGCAGCAGGAGCTGGCGCCGGCTGCCCCCCCTCGGTGGCGCGCGCACACTGCACCCGGGAACCGACTGAACTGTGTTTCAGTCGGTTTGTGTTGAGGTAGAGGCTGACATGTGGGTCCCACCCCCCATTTTAACCTCTGAAATTTACTCCTAATCACTGTTGTAAACAGTGAACCCCATACTACCCTTGGCAATTCAAATTATTCACCCAAGAGCCATTTGAATTGATCAAAGTTCAAATGAGGTTTGGTTTGAATGAATTTCAGCACAAGTTCAGTTTGAAATTCAAATAAAGTTTGAATTTCTCCCACTTAGCTCATGTCAAGATCAACTCCAAATGGAGTGAAAATTGGTGTGTGAGCTCACAAAAATGTGCTGAGTAAGAATATGCCTTCCACTTTTAAATTCATGGAATAAAAACAGTTTGAATTTGAATATGGTTTCAAACTGCCCTCTTCCTATCTATACCCAAAATGACCTCAAAAAGGTTTTGAATTTGGGTGAAACTTGGCATGGACATCCTTAGCAAAGTGTAGGAGTCTTCATATGTCCAGCCCATCTATATCACATGTGGGAAATACCACTTTTGCAATGTGTGAGTTTGTTCTCTAATGAGCATGTTGATAATTGTTACTTGCTCTTCATTGGTGTTCACCATTCTTGCTCAAATGAGGTGTGTGGTGTGGTGATGAACACTGCAAATGGGTGTCAAAAACTGAGGCCCTCACATTCTTATCCCAACTCCTATTGTTCTTGAGCGCACACGCTCTCAGCATATCCTCAAGGATCTGATTGGTTCTTTCCGTCTGTCCGTCAGTCTAGGGATGATAGGCAGAACTAAAATTCAGATGAGTTCCCATGGTTTCATGTAACTTCTGCCAGAACCTTGAGGTGAACTGTGTCCCTCGATCTGACACTATCTTCTTTGGCACTCCATGGAAACACACGATCATTGACATGTACAATTCTGCCAATTTGGATCCGCTGTAGCTTTCTTTCACGGGGATGAAATGAGCTACCTTGGTTAGCCTATCGATGATGACCCATATCGAATCATATCCCGATTGGGTCCTGGGTAGTCCCACTATGAAGTCCATACCTATTTCTTTCCATTTCCATTCAGGGACTTTGAGTGGTTGCAATAATCCCGTGGGTCGTTGATGTTCTGCTTTCACCAACTGACATGTGTCACATAGGGCAACGTGTTCCGCGACATCCCGCTTCATGCCATACCACCAATACCTGCTCTTGAGGTCATGATACATCTTCGTACTCCCAGGATGAATGGAATAGTCAGAATCATGAGCCTCCTTCAAAATCAATTCATGGATCTCCTTCACTTCAGGCACACAGATCCTTTTCCCGTGCCACACCGTACCTTGTTCATCCTCTCTGAAACCACGGGCTTTATTATCCATGATGAGTTCTCTGATTTCTTGTATCTTCTCATCATTCTTTTGACCATCGTGTATGTCTTGCTCTAATGTGGAGTCCACTTCCATGGCGATGGCCTCACCACTATTCACCACACATAGATTGAGTTTTATAACCTCTTCCTTCAGTTCTGTAGGCATGTCCTTTAAGCTTAACCTACTGACCTGCACCTTCCGGCTTAAAGCATCTACTACGACGTTCGCGTTCCCAGGATGATAGTTGATGCCCACATCAAAGTCGTTGATTAGCTCTAACCATCTCCTTTGTCTGAGGTTGAGACCTGGCTGTGTGAAAATATACTTTAAGCTCTTATGATCCGTATATATCTTTGTCCTCTTCCCCATCAAGTAATGCCGCCAAATCTTCAACGCGTGTACCACTGCGGCTAGCTCTAGGTCATGCGTAGGATAGTTCTTCTCGTGCTTCCGGAGCTGCCGGGATGCATACGCCACGACATGCCCCTCTTGCATGAGAACAGATCCCAACCCGTTTCCAGAGGCATCGCAGTACACCGAAAAGTTCTTCTGCATATCTGGCATAACTAGCACTGGGGCTGCTGTCAATCTTTTCTTCAGCTCTTGAAAACTCGTCTCGCACTGCGGTGTCCATGTGAATGTGATTCCCTTCTCCAACAATTTGGTGAGGGGTCTCGAAATCTTGGAGAAACCCTCGATAAACCGTCGATAATACCCAGCCAATCCTAAGAAGCTTCGAACTTCCCCGACATTCTCAGGGGTCTTCCACTTCTGTACATCCTCGATCTTGGCGGGATCTATGGAGATTCCTCCCTCCGAGATTATATGTCCTAAGAAGGGAACTCTCTTCAACCAAAATTCACACTTGCTCAGCTTGGCATATAGTTGTTGTTCTCTCAGTTTTTGCAACACCAACCTTAAATGCCTCTCATGTTCTTCTTCATCTTTGGAAAAGACGAGAATGTCATCAATGAAAACCACCACAAATTTGTCCAGATATTCCATGAATACCTTGTTCATGAGATACATGAAGTATGCCGGGGTATTAGTTAGCCCGAAAGGCATGATGGTGTATTCATATAGTTCGTATCGAGATACGAAAGTTGTCTTTGGAATATCAGTTTGCCTTATCTTAAGTTGGTTGTATCCCGACCTGAGATCAATTTTCGAGAACACACAAGCTCCCCTCAACTGATCAAACAAGTCTTCAATGCTGGGTAATGGGTACTTATTCTTGATGGTTACTTCATTCAACGCACGGTAGTCTACGCATAACCTTTGGGTCCCGTCCTTCTTGGGCACAAATATCACTGGAGCTCCCCATGGTGAGGAACTAGGATGAATGTACCCCTTCTCTGTCAATTCTCATAAATGTTCCTTGAGTTCTTCCAGCTGTTTGGTGTCCATCCGATAGGGTCTCTTGTATATTGGAGCTGTTCCAGGCACTAGCTCAATCGCGAATTCCACTTCACGATCAGGGGGCACACCTTGTAACTCCTTTGGAAAAACATCTGGATATTCCCTGATGATCCTGATCTCCTCCACTTCCACCTCAACGTGGTTGAGTTTAAGGTCCCTCATAGGTTCTTGTGCAGCTATGAACTTCACTCTTATGCCACTAGGGTGAATTAGTTCCACCGTTCTTGTCGAACAATGGATGATTCCCTTGTGTTTGGTCAACCAATCCATACCCAAAATGATATCTATCCCTTGTGAGTCTATCACTATGAGGTTTGCAGTAAATGCTACCCCATTAATGTCTAGATTCACCTTGGGACACACTTGTCTTGTCCTTATTTCTACCCCTGGAGAGTTCACTGCTAGCATATGGTTCATTTGCGTTGTTGCCAGATCTTGCTTCTTAACAAACCCTTGAGCAATGAACGAGTGGGTAGCACCAGAATCAAACAACAGGGTTGCAATGTGTAAATTGGCAGGAAACTTACCAATTACCACGTTAGGTGCCTCTTGCGCTTCCTCCATGGTCACATGGTTCACCCGTCCTCGCATCACATTCTGCTGTTGTGGTTGCATGGGCTTCTTCTTTCGGCACTTATGGGCGTAGTGCCCCACTTTACCACAGTTGAAGCATTGCACCCCAACCTTAGGTGCCTGGCCTTTGTTGTCTTGGGGTTGGTTCTGTGGTCCTTGCACTGCTGGTCGAGGTTGATATGTGGGACGAGGCTGCTGTACAAACTGACGCAGAGGCTGTGCTGGTGCTGATGGAGGCCTGAAATTCAGGTTGTACCCTCTGGGTGCTGAGTAGGGTACCACAGCACGGCTCGTCTGCCCTGTGGGTTGCTGCATCAGGCGTGGGCGTGTGTTGCTACCCGAGGCTTGGTGTGACCATCCCTGTCTTGTACTCCAGAAAGATGAGGGTTGCCGGCCTCATCGTTGTTGTTGGCGGGGTTGGCACCACGACCCTTTCCTCTTCCGGCCATCTATCATGATCAACCAAATGTTAATTTAAAGCATTATGTATTAACTTCCCAAATTTGCTTGTTTAAACTTAAACTTTTGAGGCCTTATTATATTAACACTTTCTAAGGGTTTCACGTCTCACGCGAAAATAAATGCACTCTTAATTCATAAGGGTTCACACATCAAAGCGAAACAACCTAAAGACGAGGTTGTGGACAAATGCCCATGGCTTCCACAACTCACGTCACACACCAAACATTAACACACCATTAACTAAGGTATCGACTCGACTACTCGGTAACCTGCTGAACTAAGGGAAAGGACTCTACACGACTCGTATCACTGAGCTGGCTCCTCGGGGTCTTCCTCATTATTGCGGCTGCCCTCTGACTCCGCTTTGGGTGGGGAAGCTGCTGGTGGAGAAGTGTGGCGACGCCTGCTCACTCGGCGGTCTGGGGAGTCAGGAGTCCAGGTGTCATTCACGGTGACACACAGTTCATTCCCATCTCCTCTTTCTCTCGCCCTCAAGCTGGCGTGAAGCAATGCCTCAGTCTCCTTCAGGGTGTCACGAACATCCTGAAGCTCCTGCTGACACTCCTGCAGTCGAGTGCTGAGCATAGCAGCATCCTCCAAGCACAGGTCCATGTGCTCATGGGAAGTCCCCTGCTGCACTGGCGGGTACTTGTACTCCACGGTACCACTCTCACGCTGGAGGACGTACATGTACTCAGTCCTGTCCAGGTGGCGACGGTAGATGTAACTCTGGCAGGTGATGGCCTCCCAGGTGACATCCTTCTCGGCATCGACCTGTGTCGCTCCACAAGCTGGAGGCGGTGGATCTTGAGCAGCTGATTTTCATGGATAATCCTCATTTCTGAACTCCATTCTTCCCGCTTCTCACGGATGGTCCGGGTGGAGCTGTAGTGTATGATTAGCTTGCCCGTATTGCCGACAGCGTGGAGCATACGCCGTAGACGGCGCAACAAGCCTCCTACTGCCAATCCGTAGGAGTGGTACGTCACCGGATAATTCTCCTCTCTCAGGGCAAGGGCAACTACAGGAACTCATGCGAACCATCTAAAACATAAAGCATTTAAAATTAAGTTAGATAAGAGTTTATTTTGAATAAAAGTTGGGGCAAGGTGAATAAAGTGACCCCATTAAATAACACTTTTCAACCCACAACTTTGTAAAATAGTTTTTAAGAAAATAGGGTCCTTAAATACGTCCATTTCTACCTAGGTCCACGTTCCTACGGGCAACCTTGGCTCTGATACCACTTTTGTGACACTCGGTTTCTCCGAAGAACAACCGAGTGAATATCACATGTATGCCAGGATCATTTTCTCATACATGTGATGACAAATAGTGAAGCATCATTTATTACAAGCCAGGTGTCGAATATAAATAAGTCTCACATAGCATACATCTCGATGGAGAAAATAAGTTTATAACATGTAAATAAAACAGCAGCGGAATATAAATCTTATGGGCTCCTTCACAGCCGTTGCCCGGGGGACTCCGTGAGCCTAGAATCCTTCCTCGGGACCAAAGTCTTGGTCATTAAACACCACATCATTCTCTTGACCTAAGCAGCAATATAAACCAACAGAAAAGCAAGTTTGAGTACCGTTGGTACTTAGCAAGTGTGGGAAAGTTATGTCATGCATGGCTAGAGCAAGGAGAGGTTGAACTCATGGTTAAAGCACTACGCAATTAATACCTGTCACCTTAACTTATTATGCACCTACATTACTACATAGGTGAAAAGGTCCCAATCCCTCAACCCATCATCAAAATCAAGTAACCATAACATCATATTCAATGTCAAGCTCCCCGCTTAACATCCTCAACTTTCAAATTCATCATCCTCTAATCATGAATAAGTCCAAGCCGCTCTTGACCGTGAGCAAGGCTGTCATGACAGTTTTGACTCTGCAGAGTTTGCACCACTGTACCCACATGTAGTGATTTCATCCCCCGTTGCCAGGTGGACTAAAAGAACCTCCATTATGCCAGTGGCCGCGAATCATATTCACACTTCCTAGGTGTGTAGTCAGGAGATCACTACGAAGCCTTTACAAAGCGATTCCTGACGAGCATGGGCCCACTGAGGTTTCACCCCTAACAGCATACAAGAGGCTCCAACCCCGCTGCAGTGGCCTCCTCTTGAGCCTTGCGGTTCATATGGTAGTTCAGCTGACACCTATTCCCCGCACCATCCAACTCACCCATACTACGCCGGGGATACACCTAATTAATTGCCCAAGCTGCCCCATCTCAGCATATGGTTGGCACGGTAAAGCCAGGTTACATGCTCCATGAACCAGTCCTTAGGATCCAAGCAAGTACTAAACACAAACCCGAGTCTCGTGCACCCAGCAACAACTAAATCATCCAACTTGCCTCGATCCCTACCTCTACATAACTCATAATGTCTCATTCAAGAGTAAGGTAAATAAAATTGATGATCTCATATCCCAATTATCCCATTCTAAGCATGGCTAAGCATAAGCATATAAATAAATGACATTATAAAATAAATCCCAACCCAAGCTACAAGGAAACAAGGTAATGCAATTCTAGGGAAACTTCCTAGCATGGGTTTCATATTTCAATTGACAATGCAAATAATTCTATCTACACATCCTAGCATAGGATCAAAGTGGTCAAGGACACTTGCCTTTTTCCTGCTGCTCTGAGAATGGAAAGTATTGATCTTGGAAGGGGAGAACTTGCTCTGGGGCAGGTTCTACTCATGCCAATACACATAGCAAAAGAAAACAACAATCCATAAGACATAGTTCACACTTTCACTTCATACAAACCACACATACATACCTATGAAAGTCATTCACATTTCTAAGTGTTGTGGTTACTCTACATATGTTGATTTTTGGCCTACATGCACTTTTAAACATATGTGTATGATTTCTAAATTTTGTATTCAGATTTCTGTTTGCACACTATGAGTTTCCAATTTGAACAAATTCTTTATATTTAATTAATACACTTCATAGCCACTAAGTTTGCATGAAAGGCAATTTCCTACTCCAAATAAGTTTTCAGATCTTCTACCAAATCCTAAACTGAAGTTTTTGGATTTGGAGACTTCATTTATCATTTTCTAATTATGCATACCTATTTTCCTATATTTTTCAAATTTATTTTCTATGCCTAAAAGTGAGTTTTAATATTAAATAATAGGACATATCATCTGAACAGAATAGGTTCTGATCTAAAATATTAAATAATATATTTTTTGAACTTCTCCTCTGATGTGAACTAATTTAAATTTAGTTTATCAGTTTTCAGAATCATTTCCTAGCCCAAAAATGTGTTTCTAGAACTAATAAATATGAACAACACTTAGGCAGATTTCATTTCAGCCTAAAATCTATTTTTAACTCATTCTAAAGTTTTCCAAGTGCTAGGAGAGTTTAAATTTTTAATTTGTACATGTGTTTGCCTTACCTTTTAAATTTAAATCCTAGTCACATATTCAAATTTCTAAATTTAATATCATATAGGGTCAAAAAGGTAAATCCACACTACTGCAGGGTCTAATTTATTATTTCATAAATTTCCAGGGGTCTAACTACGCAAAACAGAGGGGTTTTCCTAATTTTTATTAAGTCCAGGGGTTAAAACTGATTTTTAAATGAATTTACACGAATTTCTGAAGTTCCAGGGGCTAGATTAGAAGTTTCCGGGGCTAGCTCATGTTTTCCGAGATCCCCACAGGGTAGCGCGTAAGAATCCCGGCCTTTATAACGCGGGGCTGATATGGACCGTCCGATTTAAAATAGACGGCTCAGATTAGATCGCCGAACCGGTACGCGCGGGTTTTAATTCTACCGTGCGATTTAAAATAGACGGCCCTCAAGGGGCCATGTCGCCCTGGCCGGAACAAGCCCGCGCGCGCGGCGGCGCGCGGTGGCGGGGGGTGGCGATCTCGCTGGCGCAGCCTCGGCTTTTGCCGCTACACGTTAGAACTCGCATCTTTTTGCATGGATCGGCTGCAGAGGGATAGGGGACGCTCACCGAGGGGTTTTCCAGCACTCGGAGGTCCTGGAAGTCGGTCGGCGGCGAGCTTCAACGGCGACGATCTTTGGTGCACGTCGGAACAGAGGCTAGGGTGCGAAACTTGTCGCTTCCTTCACGTGCAGGGCTCCCTAGGGGCGGTGGAGCACGATCAGCGTGTTAGATCAGATAATCCGAGCAATGATCGAAAGAAATCGGGGTTCAAATCTTCGGTTCTCACCGGAGAGAAGAACGGCCGATCGGGGGGGGGGGGGGGGGACAGGGCGATTGTCGGCGTTTATATAGGCGAGGGAGGGGCGGCGGTCTGTTGGGATCAAGTTGGAGACGTCCGGGACCAGAATTCGGGCTGGGGGCGCGGGTTTCCGGAGTTCGTTGCGATCGGGCGCGGGGAGGAAAAGTCCGGGTCGGTTAGGGCGCGGGAGGTAGGAGATGACACGCGGGCTCCGCGTGTCAGTGAGGGGAAGAGAGGGTGCGCAGTCGTGGGCTGGCGCGGGGGGGGGGGGGAATAGTGGGCCGGCTGGCGGGTTTCGGCCCACTGGCCGGTTGGTGTTTTTTTTCTTTTTCTTTTTCCTTTTCTTTTCTGTTCTGATTTGAATTTGAATTCCAGTTTGAATTTGAATTTCTGCACCACATGCAATATTTCCAAAAAATTTTAAATTCCCTCCTTTTGCAGATTTTGGGGTGTTACAGTAAAGAGGTGCAAACTCTGCAGAATCCAAAACTATCATGATAGCCGAGCTTACGGTCACGAGCGTCTGGCCAACTGCCATGATTAGTTGGGATGATTATTGGAATGGTTCTTGGTTATGTTTATTGATTTTGGTTATGGTTTGGTTTTGGGACTGTTGAGTCCGGGTGATAAGATGGTTGCATGACTGTTCAGTCACGGCAACGAGATTGATCTCAGTGTGAGACAAAATTGTTTATGAGATAAGATGGTAGCGAATACAGGAAGGTATTCGTGAGATGGTAGCGAATACGAGGAGGTATTCGTGAGTAAGAATGAAGTTTGGTTAATGTTCGGGTGGAACATGGAAAGCGATGGAGGTATGTTGGTAATTTAATACATGTTGGGATTACATTCATATAAAGTTAAGTTGTTGTTTTATCATGGTTTTATAAATCTGCTTTTCTGCAAATGAGCCTTTTTATACCTACCTTGTTATGAGCTACATATCGTGTTTTTCCCGCACTTGTTGAGTACATCATTGTACTCAAACTTGCATTATTATTTCATCAGCAGCAGCAAGAGAAGACTACTATGAAGACCAAGTGGAGCATTACGGCGTGTGATCTGTTCTCAACCTTGCCTATGGAGGGAGTAGGGATAGAGCCACTTCTGCTTAGATTTGCTTCCGCATTAGTTGAATTGCTTTCGCATTAGAATAAAGACTTCCGCTGCGTAGAAATAAAGACTTTCGCTGTGAGCATGAGTCCAAGACTCATGAGACATTGTAATAAACTCTGTTATTCGTGGTTATATATATTCTGAATTCAGTTTGTGGAACATGTGTGTATGTGTGATGAACATCCTGGGCACACATATGCATTAGTTCTCAGTTCCGTGGTTATCCACAGAATTGAGGGCGTCACAGCTTAGAGTAGGGAAATAATTATGTCCAAGATTATTATGCGGAGCTTCAAAAGGGCATGATACGATGTGGGGTAGTAGAGGACACTGAAGATAAAATTTGTCGTTTCTATGGGGGGTTGAGACGTGAGATACAGGATATGAGATACAGGATATTGTTGATTATAAGGAATTTAATATTGTCAACCAGTTGTTCCAGCTTGCTATGCTTGCATAAAAGGAGTTACAGGGTCGTCAACAAAAGAACAAGAGCAGCAGCGGTGCCTCCTACACTCCACGCACGACAACATCTTCGGTGGCGTCCAAGTCATTATGTTTTGATGCCCTTTCACCAAAACCAGCAGCCAAGCTTCCTTCTGGAAGCAACAACGTTTCATCAGCACCGAAACCACCACCTGCACGACCTGCGGATTCGGGTAAAAATTCCATGCAGGTACCCGTCAAAAGTGCTTCATCCGTTGCTTCAACAGGACACACTTCCGGCATTCAGTGCCACCGCTGCCATGGTCTTGGTCATGTGCAAAACGATTGTCCTAGTCAGCGGGCATACGTGGCTACAGAAGAGGGAGGATACATCAGCACCTCCGATGTCGAAGACAACAATGATGATGAAGCTGCCACGGACAATGATGAGGAACATGTTTTTAGGAGTAAAGACACATCAGCCTACATGAACATCATTGTGCAGCGGGTGCTGAACACACAGGTACAACAACTTGATAGATTACAATGCCATAATTTGTTTCAGATTTTCTTTGTTACCAAGAACCGGCGAGCACGTGTCATCATTGATGGAGGAAGCTGCAACAACTTGGTGAGTTCTGAATTGGTCAAGAAGCTTAGCTTGAATACACGACCACACCCACATCCGTACTATATTCAATGGTTGAATGATTCTGGAAGAGCTAAGGTGCAATTTTGCCAAACCGTGCTGCATATAGGACCAACCCCGAGGAGACTAAGGAAATTCAGCAGCAAGTCCAAGACCTTTTGGACCGTGGGTATGTACATGAAAGCCTTAGTCCTTGTGTTGTTCCTGTACTTTTGGTTCCTAAGAAAGATGGTGCTTGGCGTATGTGTGTGGATTGTAGAGCCATTAACAATATTACTATAAGGTATCGTCATCCTATTCCTAGGCTAGACGACATGCTTGATGAGTTGTGTGGTTCTATAATTTTCACTAAGATTGACTTGCGTAGTGGTTACCACCAAATAAGAATGAAATTGGGAGATGAATGGAAAACAGCTTTCAAAACCAAATTTGGGTTATATGAGTGGTTAGTAATGCCTTTTGGTTTAACTAATGCACCAAGTACATTCATGCGTTTGATGAATGAGGTTTTGAGGGCTTTTATTGGAAAATTTGTGGTGGTTTACTTTGATGATATCTTGATTTATAGCAAGTCATTCGATGAACATATGGAATTTACGTGATGTTTTTAATGCTTTGAGAGATGCACGTTTATTTGGTAACCTTGAGAAGTGCATCTTTTGTACGAATCGAGTTTCCTTTCCTGGCTATGTTGTGACTCCACAGTGAATTGAGGTGGATGAGATGAAAATTCAAGCGATCAAGAGCTGACCAATACCTCAAGCCATCACACACGTAAGGAGTTTTCTTGGTCTTGCAGGTTTCTACCGACGTTTCGTCAAGGATTTTAGCACTATTGCTGCCCCATTGCATGAGTTGACAAAGAAAGGTGTGGTGTTCCATTGGGGGAAAGCACAAGAGGAGTCCTTTGACACCTTGAAGGACAAGCTTACACACGCACCATTGCTGCAACTTCCTGATTTTAGTAAGACTTTTGAACTTGAATGTGATGCTAGTGGAGTTGGCATTGGTGGTGTCTTACTGCAAGGTGGTAAACCGGTTGCATACTTTAGTGAAAAACTTAATGGTCCTGTTCTGAATTACTCCACATATGATAAAGAATTTTATGCTCTCGTACGATGCTTAGAGACATGGCATCATTATTTATGGCCTAAAGAATTTGTTATTCATTCTGATCATGAATCGCTAAAGCATATTTGTTCTCAAAATAATCTGAATCGTAGACATGCAAAATGGATTGAATTTATTGAGTCTTTTCCTTATGTCATTAAACATAAGAAAGGGAAGGATAATTTGATCGTTGATGCATTGTCTAGACGATATAATATGCTGTCCTAACTTGATTGTCGAATTTTTGGACTTGAATCAATTAAAGAACAATATGCTCTTGATGCTGATTTTAAAGATGTCTTGCTACATTGTAGAAAAGGTCATACATGGAATAAATTTATACTGGATGATGGATTCTTGTTTAGAGCTAACCGCCTATGCATTCCAGTTGGTTCCATTCGTCTTTTGTTATTACAGGAGGCACATGGTGGAGGTTTGATGGGCCATTTTGGCGCAAAGAAGACGGAGGATGTTCTGGCCACACATTTCTTTTGGCCAAAGATGAGGAGAGATGTAGAGCGGTTTGTGGCTCGCTGCACCACATGTCAGAAAGCTAAGTCCCGTTTGAATCCACATGGTTTATACATGCCTCTTCCCACTCCATCCATTCCTTGGGCGGATATCTCTATGGACTTTGTTTTGGGATTGCCTAGGACTAAGAGGGGCAGGGACAACATTTTTATTGTGGTGGATCGTTTTTCTAAGATGGCACAATTTATACCGTGTCAGAAAAGTGATGATGCTGTACATACTACCGACCTTTTTTTAAGTGATTGTTCGCTTGCATGGTATGCCTTCTACTATTGTTTCAGATTGTGATGCTAAATTTTTTAGTCACTTTTGGCGCACCCTATGGAACAAGTTGGGTACAAAACTGTTGTTCTCTACAACATGTCACCCACAAACTGACGGGCAAACAGAAGTAGTGAACCGCACTTTGGGCACCATGTTGAGAGCTGTTTTGAAGAAAAATTTAAAGATGTGGGAAGAATGTTTGCCACATGTGGAGTTTGCATATAATCGGGCAACACATTCTACCACCAAGGTAAGTCCTTCTCGGGTAGTGTATGGATTCAATCCTCGTGCTCCTATTGATATCTTGCCTTTACCTACTAGTGAGAGAACTCATAATGATGAAAAGGAACCTGCTGATTTTATTTTGAAAATTCATGAGACCACTAAACACAATATTGAAAAGATAAATGAAAAATATAGAATTGCTGGTAGTAAAGGTAGGCAGGAAGTTAGACTTAAACCGGGTGATTTAGTTTGGTTACACTTGAGAAAGGATAGATTTCCCGAACTGAGAGAGTCTAAATTGATGCCTAGAGCTGATGGTCCTTTTAAAATACATGAGAAGATTAATGATAATGCATATAAACTTGAGTTGCCTCCCAAGTTTGGAGTTAGTCCCACCTTTAACATTTCAGATTTGAGGCCATATTTGGGAGAAGAAGATGAGCTTGAGTCGAGGACGACTCCAATGCAAGAGGGGGGGATAATGTGGACATCACTCCTGCAGATATACACAACACTCACATGGTAGACATGCAAGGTCCAATTACTAGAGCTCGAGCACGACAATTGAATTTAGAGGTGAGCTCGTTTCTGAACAATTCTTTATATGTGAATTTTGAGAGTATGTTGCTACCTAATGGATTAATTATGATTAGGAACCATGGAGAGGGGTTTGGAGGAATGGAGGACCAGAAAATACGCCAACAAGAAGTTAGAGACCGAGCCCAACTCAAACTCGAGTCCAACTCGGGCCCAGGAGCAGTCCACCTTAAAATGGATGCACAGGAGGCATACGGACTCCGTTTTTGACGTTCTACATATGCACGGAAAGCTGGGAGGATAAACTTTCCAATGGAACTGGCCCCACGTCAAAATACCGTCAGAGTCGACGGGAAACTTCGAAACAATATAAAGTTTAGAGTCAGTCAGGGTGTTGCATCACCTAGTTGGGCCATTGGGCCTTGTATCGAGTCCAAGTCCATGATGTACGTGTCTTAGGGTTAGTTCACGACCCCAGCACCCCCCTGGTCGTCCTCCACCTCGTTTATACCCCCTAGCCGCCATCACAAACAGCGGGGTTTTGCTTAGATTATTCTGTCAAGAACAGTTTCGCCGTTCATCGGTTTGTGAGATCCCAACTTGAGTGCTTCATATCTTTCAGCAATTTGGTTGCATTCTTTCTTGTTCTTGCTTGTGTTCTTCGATTCGCAGGCAAGGATTAGCCTTCTTGGCGAGGTCAACCGCGCAATATCGGTTGATAACCTGAGGAGACGTGGTGCTGCGATTGCAGGGTTCAGAACGTGTTGTTCGGAAGCCGGATCGATTTGTGTCAAGTCTCCCCCAAATCGAGAGTTATCAGAACCTTTCAGAAGATCGGGACCCCTGTACACATCAAGGTGCTTGTCTCCCCATGACCTCTTCGTGCGGTTAAGCACTTAAATGAAGAGTTTGGCTCTGATACCAATTGAAAGTTGCCTAGAGGGGGTGAATAGGAGGAAATCTGAAATATGGCTTAATAAAAACGATTAGTTCACAGAGAGCGGACTAGTCCGGTCCTGAGGGCGGACTAGTCTGTTCACAACAAATTATAGCTTAATGAGACAAGAACACAGTGTTTATCCCGTGATTCAGCTCCACAAAGGAGCCTACGTCTATGTTGAGGAGTCCACTAAGGACCAGGTTGCTCTCAACCTTTTCCTCACTAAGCCACCACCAAGGTTGGCTTGTTCTTCCACTATATCACAAATGCTTCACAATATGTCGTGGGGCAACTCACAGCTTGAGGCTCCCACGAGAACTCAGCTCAAAACACTTACAAACAATTCTCTTCAACAGCACACCTCTGACTCAATGCTGGAGAATCAACCAAGAGCTCTAAGTGCACACTCCCCTTCTTCTCCTCTTCCCAAAACTCACAAACCCTTAAGAATCACACTTAGGGTTCCAAGAATTCGAAGAGAGGGGACTAGAAAAGCTCTAGGATGGCTATTTCTCTGTTGGGGTGCTTGTTTTCTTCTTTGAGGCCCGGGCAATCTCTTTTTATAGAGGTCTCAGGGACTAGTCGTTGCCAACTGCCAAACCCCGGACTAGTCCGCCCTTTGACCCCGAACTAGTCCGGACTGCTGGGACCGATGACATCACCCTTCACCTACTAAACGGTCGGATCTCACCAACTAAATGGTCGGATTTCACCAACTAAATGGTCACATACCACGGACTAGTCCAGTCCACAACGGACTAGTCTGATCTCACTCAGAAACCATTGTTCCGGTTGAGAACGGACAAGTCTGGTCCATCGGACTAGTCCGACCTCCATGGGTGGACAAGTCTGGCCATCCAAGACTTAGTCCCTGCAGCTACTTTTTAGTTTCACATGAACTAGTCCGACACATAGAGGACTAGTCCGATCTCACTCAGAAACTCCTGTTCCGGTTGGAAACGAACTAGTCTGAACCTGCGGACTAGTCTGGCCTCAAAGAGCGGACTACTCCGGTCCTTCAGCACTTAGCTCCTGCAGAGCTCAGGCACTCTTTCCACGGACTAGTCCGTCCCATGGCAGACAAGTCCAAACTCACACAAAAACTCATGTTCCGTTCTATATCGGATTAGTCTGACACTTAGGACTAGTCCGGCCGTCCACCCATGACAAGTCTGAACTCACACAGAACTACTTGTTCCATTCTACATCGGATCAGTCCGATGTGCCGAACTAGTCCAGCTCCCAGCCCGGACAAGTCCGGCCCTATTCCCAGGGCCTATCCCAAATTTTCACTCCACTCAACCTAAACTCAGACTATGAGCTCTTAGATGATTCTCAGCACTTTACTCTATGATCACACTCATGCTCAAGGGTTGAACTCAACACAAAAGAATTAAAAACCCTAGATTCTATTCCTCTTGTGCATTTACCTTTTTCTCCTCTTTTCCTCTTTGAGTCTATCCATCTTCGTGAATTTCTTAATCACCTGAACTAATACATGCAAAGCTCATTAGTCCATTAAGTATTGTCATTAATCATCAAAACCCATGGGGAATTAGCCTAGATGCACTTTCAAAATAGGATCAGATGCATGCAGGTATGGGGCCGGTGCTTGGGATGAGATTGTGGATTGGCTGGCTGTGCGGAATGGGAACACTGACTCGTCAAAGGTGACATGCCGTGAGGTGATCACACGCTTCGTGATGGGATTAAAACACCGATATCCTTTGTGATCAATCGGATGTCCGATGAAGATGCATGGGCAGGAGCGTGGAGCGAGTTTATGTGAGGCAGTGGTGGTGGTGTTGGGGAAGCAGAGGCAGCCAAATATTCGTAGATGGTCATATGACGGAGAATGTCCGAGAAGAAGCTCATGCGGTATGGTGTGGCGTCGTACTCGGCTCGGCCTCCTGTTTAAGAGATATGTGGCAGTGGATAGCGCGTCCGGCCAGAAGGACAGTGGTGCATATGCATGGAGGAGCATGGTGCGCATGCTGTCATTGAGAGTCCGGATCACGCGCTCGGCGCGACCGTTTTGTGGTGATGTATATGGACACGTAAGCTGTAGCACAATGCCATGTGTGGCAAAGAAGGAGTGCGCAGCATGGTTATCAAATTCCTTTCCATTATCAGTGCGGAGGCAGGATATGGGTCGCTGGAATTGAGTGAGCACAAAGGCATGAAAGGAGATGATAGTTGGTAGAACGTCAGACTTGTGACATAAAGGAAAGGTCCATGTAAAATGGGAGAAATCATCCAAAATAGTGAGATAAAATTTGAACCCAGAGTTGCTAGGAATAGGAGATGTCCAAACATCACAATGTAACAACTGAAATGGGAAATGTGAAATGCTATCTGAGACTTGGAAGGGCAGCCAAACATGCTTGCCGGTTTGACACGACTCGCACAAATGTTTGTCTTCCTTGACACAACGAAAGTCAAAGGTGGACACAACTCGCTGGAGTTGGCCGTTGCATGGGTGGCTGTAACACCCCAAATTTTGATTCAAAACTCTAAACCATGTTCAGAGGGGAATTTAAAATTTTTTGGACGTGTTGCATGTTTTGCAAAAATTCAAATTCAAACTGGAATTCAAATTATACTCAAAACAGAAAAGAAATGGAAAAAGAAAAAGGAAAACGGGAAAAAAACCGGCCAGTGGGCCGAAACCCGCCAGCCGGCCCAGCTACTCCCGCGCAGCCCGCCCCCGCGCGCGCCGCGCTGCCTCTCACCGACGGGTGGGACCCACCTGTCATCCCTAACCCCGAGCCCCGCGACCCCGGACTTTTCCCCCGAGCGCGCGAAATCGCAACCGACCGGAAAACCGCGTCCCGTCGCCCGAATTCTGGACCCAGAGGACTCCAACTCGATCACAACAGACCCACCGCCCTCCCCCGGCTATAAAAACCCCCGATCCGATCAGTTTTTCTCACGCGATCGCCGATTTTCACTCCGGTGAGCACCGAGACTTCGCCGGTGAATTCTGGCCGATCTAAGCTCGGAAACTCTTATCTAACTCGCTGGTCTTGATCCACCGCCTCCGGGGAACTTTGCAGGTGCAGAAAACCCGAAGACTTACAGTGTAAACCCAGCGCCGACGAGCTTCGCCGTGGTTTTTCCTCGGACCTCGCCGCCGATCACTTTCCAGGACCCCCGAGCTCGAGAAAACCCCCGAGGTGAGATCCCTGACCTCCCCTCTACCGATCTAGGCCATAAGATCACAGTTCTAGGCAGAATTCTCGAGGATCCGAAACTTTCCGGCGAGATCGCCGCTTCCCGCCGCCGTGCGCCGCCGGCAGCGCCGCCCGCGCTCGATCAGAGCGACGTGGCTGCTTGTGCGCCGTTTATTTTAAATCGCACGGTAGACTTTGAAACCCCGCGTACCGGTTCGATGTTATAATCTCAGCCGTCGGTTTAAAATCGGACGGTCCACGTCAACCCCGCATTAGAAAAACTGGAATTCTTACGTGCTACCCCCTGGGGTTCTCTGGAATTGAGAGCTAGCCCCGGAAACTTCAGATCTAGCCCCTGGAACTCCAGAAAATCATGTAAATTCATTTAAAAATCAGTTTTAGCCCCTGGACTTAATAAAAATTAGGAAAAACACCTCTGATAAGTGTAGCTAGACCCCTGGAAATTATGAAAATAATATTATAGACCCTGTAATGGGGTGAGTTTACTTTTTAACCCTGTTTAGTATTTAATTTAGAAAATTGAATATGTAACTAGTGGTTAAAAATTAAAAAGGGGGATAAACATAATTGTCAAAATTTATTAAAAACTTTCTCAGTACTTAGAAAACTTTGGAGTGAGATAAAAATGTATTTTTGGGCTAAAATAAATCTGTTTCATCCATTATTCACATTTATTAATATAGGGACACATTTTTAAGTAAAGAATAGCTATAGAAAAATAGGGAAAATAATTATGAAATAGTATACATCAGAAGCCAAGGTCAAAATATGATGTTAAAATTATTTAGGACCAGAACCTAATCTGTTTAGGTGATGTGTATTACTAATTTAATAATAAAATACACAATTATGCATAGGAATATAAATCTGAAAATATAGCAACTAGTAAATGATAAATGGAGTTTCTAAAATACAAAGAATTCAGTTTAGGGTTGATAGAAGTTATGAAAGCACATATGGGGAAGAATAATACTTTTCATACACACTTTGTAGTAAAAAGGTGAAATAGTTTAATATAAGAAATTTATTGGAAACCCATATAAATAGTATGTAAGTATAAGGGTGGACACAAAAGTGGAGATCATATACACATGGTTAAAAGTGCATGCAAGCCACAACTCAACACACATAAAGTAACCACAACACATAATGGTAAAGAACTTTTATAAATATGAATGTGTGGTTTGTATGAAGTGTAAGTGTGAACTATGTCTTATGGATTGTTGTTTTTCTTTTGCTATGTGGGATGGTATGAAGTAGAACCTGTTCAAGAACAAGTTATTCATTTCCAAGACCAGGACTACCCATTTCAAGAGCAGCAAGAAGGAGGCAAGTGTCCTTGACCACTTTGATCCTATGCTAGGATGTGTAGACAGAATTATTTGCATTGTCAAATGAAATATGAAACCCATGCTAGGAAAGTTTCCCTAGAATTGCATTACCTTGTTTCCTTGTAGCTTGGGTTGGGATTTATTTTACCATGTCATTTATTTACATGCATATGCTTAGCCATGCTTAGAATGGGATATTTGGGACATGAGATCATCAGTTTAAATTACCATACTCTTGAATGAGACATTGTGAGTTATGTAAAGGTAGGGATCAAGGCAAGTTGGATGTTTTGGTTGTGTGTTGGGTGCACGAGACTTGGGTTTGTGTTTAGTACTTGCCTGGATCCTAAGGACCGGTTCATGGAGCATGTAACCCGGCTTTACAGTGCCAACCACATGCTGAGATGGGGCAGCTTGGCCAATTAATTAGGTGTATCCCCGGCGTAGTATGGGTGTGTTGGATTGTGCGGGGAGTAGGTGTCAGCTGGACTACCATATGAACCGCAAGGCTCAAGAGGGGGCCACTGCAGCGGGGTTGGAGCCTCTTGTATGCTGTTAGGGGTGAAACCTCAGTGGGCCCACGCTCGTCGGGAATCCCTTTGTAAAGGCTTCGTAGTGATCTCTTGGCCGCACACCTGGGAAGTGTGAATGTGGATCGTAGCCACTGGCATAATGGAGGTTCTTTTAGTCCACCCGGCAACGGGGGATGAAATCACTACTTGTGGGTACAGTGGTACAAACTCTGCAGAGTTAAAACTGTCTTGACAGCCGTGCTCACGGTTAAGAGCGGCCTGGACTTATTCATGATTAGAGGATTGATGGTTTTGGAAGTTAAGCGGGGAGCTTAACATTGGAAATAATGTTATGGTTATTGGATTATGATGATGGGATGGGAGATTGGGACCATTTCACCTGTGTAGTAATGTAGGTGCTTAATAAGCTAAGGTGATAGGTATTAATTGCGTAGTGCTTTAACCATGAGTTCAACCTCTCCTTGTTCTAGCCATGCATGATATAATTTTCCCACACTTGCTGAGTACCATTGGTACTCAACCTTGCATATTTGTTGGTTTATATTGCTGCTCAGGTCAAGATAATGAGGTGGTGTATAATGACCAAGATTTTGGACCCGAGGAAGGATTTTAGGTTCATGAAGACCCCCGGGCAACGCCTGTGATGGAGCCCTAAAGAATAATATTCCGCTGCTAATTTATTTACTTGTGATGAAGCATTAGTGTCCATTGAGACATTTGCGATGTAAGACTTATTTATATTCGACACCTGGCTTGTAATAAATGATGCTTCACTATTTGTCATCACATGTATGAGAAAATGATCCTGGCATACATGTGATATTCACTTGGTTGTTTCTTCGGAAAAACCGGGTGTGACAGAGGTGGTATCAGAGCCAAGGTTGCCCGTAGGAACGTGGACCTAGGTAGAAATGGACGTATTTAAGGGCCCTATTTTCTTAAAAACTATTTTCCAAGGTGTGGGTGGAAAAGTGTTATTAAAGGAGTCATTTTCTTCATCTTACCCCAACTTTCATTCAAAATAGGATTTTTGTTTGAGATTTTATCTAACCTAATTTTAAATTCTTTTTGTTTTAGATGGTTCGCATGATTCGCACCGCTCGTAAGTCCACAGGAGGGAGAGTTCCCGTAGTTGCCCTTGCCGAAAGAGAGGAGAGTCGTCCAGTGACGTACCTTTCCTACGGATTGGCAGTAGGAGATTTGTTGCGCCGTCTTCGACGTATGCTCGAAGCCGCCGGCAATACGGGCAAGCTAATCATCCACTATAACTCCACCAGGACCATCCGTGAGAAAAGGGAAGAATGGAGTTTGGAGATGAGGATTATACACGAGAATCAGCTGCTTAAGATTCACCACTCTCCAGCTTGTCGAGCAACACAAGTTGACGCGGAGAAAGATGTCACCTGGGAGGCCATCACCTGCCAGAGTCACATCTATCGTCGCCACTTGGACAAAACTGAGTACATGTATGTCCTCCAACGTGAGAGTGGTACCACGGAGTACAAGTACCCACCGGTGCAGCAAGGGACTTCCCATGAGCACATGGACTTGTGCTTGGAGGATGCTGCTATGCTCAGCACTCGACTGCAGGAGTGTCAACAAGAGCTTCAGGATGTCCGAGACACCCTGAAGGAAACGGAGGCGTTGCTGCGAGCTTGCTTAAAGGCGAGAGAAAGAGGAGATGGGAATGAACTGTGTGTCACTGTGAGTGATCCATGGACTCCTGACTCCCCGGATCGCCGAGCGATCAGGCGTCGTCGCACTTCTCCACCAGCAGCCTCCCCACCCAAAGCAGAGTCAGAAGGTAGCCGAAATGAGGAGGAAGATCCCGAGGAGCCAGCTCAAGAAGACGAGTAGTGTAGAGTCTTTCCCCTAGCTAGTAAGAGGTCGAGTAGTCGAGTCGTTACGTAGTTAATGGTGTGATAATGCTTGGTGTGTGACGTGAGTTGTGGAAGCCATGAGCAATTGTCCACAGCCTCGTCTTCAGATTGTTTTGCTTTGGTGTGTGAACCCACAGGAAATAATAGTACATTTATTTGGTGTGAGATATAAACCCTCGTAAAATTTTAACAAAGCCTCAACACCTTAAAGTACCAACAAATGAAAGTAGTAAGATGATACTAAATGGTATCAAATTAACATTTGTTGATTCTGCCAGATGGCCGGAAGAGGAAAAGGACGTGCTGCCAACCCCGCCAACAACAACAATGAGGCATGCAACCCTCATCTTTCTGGAAGCCAGGACCGGGGTGGTCGCCGTGAAGAAGTTGATCCTCTCCACCAAATGCTGGAGAATCAAAATCAGCTTATCCAGAACTTGACTCAAGTGGTGGCCAACTTGCATCAAGTTCCACCTCCACAAGCTGCACCACGCCAACCAAGGTTGAGTGAGTTTCTAGGAACTCAACCTCCAAAGTTTGCAAGTGCTGCTGAACCTCTGGAGGCAGATGATTGGCTGAAGACTATTGAAAGCAAGATGAGGATCATACAATGCCAAGGGTATGAGAGGGTGCTGTTTGCCTCTCATCAATTGCAGGGACCTGCTGCTGATTGGTGGACCGCCTACGTGGCCGCCCATCATGACCCTGAGAACATCACTTGGGAAGAGTTCAAGCGTAGCTTCCGCAACCACTATATCCCAAGAGGTGAACTCAAAAACAAGAGGAAAGAGTTTCTGGGACTGCAGCAGGGAAACATGACGGTGAGGGAATACCTCACTAAATTTACTCAACTATCCTGTTATGCTCCACGAGACATAGAGACTGATGAGCAGAAACAAGATTATTTCGTGGAAGGACTTACCGCAGAGATGCAGTGTGCAATGTCCTCAAATGAGTATGAAAGCTTCCAAAAGATGGTGGACAGAGCATTTGTGGTGGAAAGGAAGCTAAAGGCCCTGGAAAATGAGAATAAGAGGAAGGCGGGGTGGTCACATCAGGCCTCAGGGAGCAACACCCGCCCACGTATGATGCAGCAACCTACGGGGCAGACGAGCCGTGCTGCGGTACCCTATTCAGCACCAAGAGGGTACAACCCAAACTACAGGCCTCCCGCAACACCAGCACAGCCGCCACGTCAGTTTGTGCAGCAGCCTCGCCCCGCATATCCACCTCGACCAGCAGTGCAAGGACCCCCAAACCAACCCCAAGACAACAAAGGCCAGACATCTAAGATTGGGGTGCAATGTTTCAGCTGTGGTGAAGTGGGGCACTACGCCCATAAATGCCCAAAGAAGAAGCCTGCGCCGCCACAACAGCAGAATGTAGTGAGAGGACGGGTGAACCACGTCACTATGGAGGAAGCACAAGAGGCACCCGACGTGGTAGTTGGTAAGTTTCCTGCCAATTTACACCTTGCAACTCTGCTGTTTGATTCTGGTGCTACCCACTCGTTCATTGCTCAAGGGTTTGTTAAGAAGTATGACCTAGCAACCACACAAATGAACCATATGCTAGCCATAAACTCTCCAGGCGGAGAAATAAGGACAAGACAAGTGTGTCCCAAAGTGAGTCTAGACATTAATGGGATAGTATTTACTGCTAACCTCATAGTGATAGATTCACAAGGGATAGATATTATTTTGGGTATGGATTGGTTGACCAAACATAAAGGAATCATCCATTGTTCGACCAGAACGGTGGAACTGACTCACCCTAGTGGCACAAGAGTAAAGTTCATAACGATACACGAGCCTAGGAGGGACATTAAATTAAACCAAGTGGAGGTGAAAGTTGAGGAAGTCAGGACTATCAGGGAATATCCATATGTTTTTCCGGAGGAATTGCCAGGTATGCCTCCCGACCGTGAAGTGGAATTTGCAATTGAGCTAGTGCCTGGAACAGCCCCGATATACAAGAGACCTTATCGGATGGACTCCAAGCAGCTAGAAGAGCTCAAGGATTATTTGAGAGAATTGACGGAGAAGGGGTATATTCGCCCTAGTTCCTCACCATGGGGAGCTCCGATGATATTTGTGCCCAAGAAAGATGGAACCCAAAGGTTATGCGTGGATTACCGTGCCTTGAATGAGGTAACCATCAAAAACAAGTACCCATTGCCTCGCATTGAAGACTTGTTTGATCAGTTGAGGGGAGCTTGTGTGTTCTCGAAAATTGATCTCAGGTCGGGGTACCACCAACTCAAGATAAGACAATCAGATATTCCCAAGACAGCTTTCGTATCTCGGTACGGACTGTATGAATACACTGTCATGCCTTTTGGGCTAACCAAAGCCCCGGCATATTTCATGTACCTCATGAACAAGGTATTCATGGAATATCTGGACAAATTTGTGGTGGTTTTCATAGATGATATTCTCGTCTTCTCCAAAGATGAAGAAGAACATGAGAAACATCTAAGGTTGGTGTTACAGAGGTTGAGAGAACACCAACTATATGCCAAGTTGAGCAAGTGTGAGTTTTGGCTGAAGAGAGTTCCCTTTTTAGGACATATAATCTCGGAGGGAGGAATCTCCGTAGATCCCGCCAAAATCGAAGATATCCAGAAGTGGAAAACCCCTGAAAATATCGGGGAAGTTCGAAGCTTTTTGGGATTGGCTGCATACTGTCGACGGTTTATAAGGGATTCTCCAAGATCTCGAGACCTCTCACCAAACTGTTGGAGAAGGGAATCACATTCACCTGGACGCCACAGTGCGAGACGAGCTTTCAAGAGTTAAAGAAGAGATTGACAACAGCCCCAGTGTTGGTTATGCCAGATATGCAGAAGAATTTCACAGTGTACTGCGATGCCTCTGGAAATGGGTTGGGATGTGTTCTCATGCAAGAAGGACATGTCGTGGCTTATGCATCCCGGCAGCTTCGGAAGCACGAGAAGAATTATCCTACACATGATCTAGAACTAGCTGCAGTGGTACACGCGTTGAAAATTTGGCGGCACTATTTGATGAGGAAGAGGACAGAGATATATACGGATCATAAGAGTTTGAAGTACATATTCACACAACCAGATCTCAACCTCAGACAAAGGAGATGGCTAGAGCTAATCAATGACTTTGATGTGGGCATCAATTATCATCCCGGGAAAGCAAACGTCGTGGCCGATGCTTTGAGTCGGAAAGTGCAGGTCAATAAGTTGAGTTTGAAGGACATGCCTGCAGAATTGAAGGACGAGGTTATAAGACTCAATCTATGTCTAGTAAATAGTGGTGAAGCCATCGCCATGGAAGTGGACTCCACACTCGAGCAAGACATACGCGAGGGCCAAAAGAATGATGAGAAGATACAAGAGATCAGACAGCTAATTAAGGAAAATAAAGCTCCTGGTTTTAGAGAGGATGAACAGGGAACAGTGTGGCACGGGAAAAGGATCTGTGTGCCAGAAGTAAAGGAGATCCGTGAATTAATTTTGAAGGAGGCTCACGATTCTGACTATTCCATCCATCCTGGGAGTACGAAGATGTACCAGGACCTCAAGAGCAGGTATTGGTGGTATGGTATGAAGCGAGATGTCGCGGAACATGTTGCCCTATGCGACACATGTCAGTTGGTGAAAGCAGAACATCAACGACCCGCGGGATTGCTGCAACCACTCAAAGTGCCTGAATGGAAGTGGGAAGAAATCAGCATGGATTTTGTCGTGGGATTGCCTAGGACCCAATCCGGGTATGATTCAATATGGGTCATTATTGATCGGCTAACCAAGGTAGCTCATTTCATTCCTGTGAAAGAAAGCTACAGCGGATCCAAATTGGCAGAATTGTACATGTCGAGGATTGTGTGTTACCATGGAGTGCCAAAGAAGATTGTGTCGGATCGAGGGACACAGTTCACCTCGAGGTTTTGGCAAAAGTTGCATGAAACCATGGGAACCCATCTGAATTTCAGCTCTGCCTATCATCCTCAAACTGACGGGCAGACGGAGAGAACCAATCAGATCCTTGAAGATATGTTAAGGGCATGTGCACTCAAAAACAATAGGAGTTGGGACAAGAACTTACCGTATGCGGAGTTTTCCTATAACAACAGTTATCAAGCTAGTATGAAGATGTCACCGTTTGAAGCTTTGTATGGAAGGAAGTGCAGAACTCCCCTATTTTGGAACCAAACAGGAGAAAGTAAAGTGTTTGGTCCAGAAGTGCTACAAGAAGCCGAGGCGAAGGTGAGGGAGATTCGCAACAATTTGAGGATAGCACAAACACGCCAGAAGAGTTATGCCGATGTACGAAGAAGAGAACTCGTTTTCAACGTGGGAGACTATGTTTATCTCAAGGTGTCCCCTATCAGAGGACTTCGTCGGTTCAAGGTGAAAGGGAAGTTGTCACCTCGATACATCGGACCCTTTCAAGTTTTGGAAAGAAAAGGCGAAGTGGCGTACCAACTAGAGTTACCGGTTCATCTATCGGACGTGCACGATGTATTCCATGTGTCACAACTCAAGAAATGCCTGAGGACGCCTGAAGAGGTGTTACCCATGAATGAAGTGGATGTGGCTGAAGATTTGTCTTATGCCGAGCAACCCTACTAGATTTTGGAGACGATGGAACGCCTCACCAGAAACAAGAGAATCCGGATGTGCAAGGTGCAGTGGAAGCATCACTCAGAAGAGGAAGCCACCTGGGAACGGGAAGATGAGCTTAAAGCACAATTTCCGGAATTGTTTTCTTAGAAACACCAATCTCGAGGACGAGATTTCTTTTAAGGGGGGTAGAGCTGTAACACCCCAAATTTTGATTCAAAACTCTAAACCATGTTCAGAGGGGAATTTAAAAATTTTTGGACGTGTTGCATGTTTTGCAAAAATTCAAATTCAAACTGGAATTCAAATTATACTCAAAACAGAAAAGAAATGGAAAAAGAAAAAGGAAAACGGGGAAAAAACCGTCCAGTGGGCCGAAACCCGCCAGCTGGCCCAGCTACTCCCGCGCAGCCCGCCCCCGCGCGCGCCGCGCTGCCTCTCACCGACGGGTGGGACCCACCTGTCATCCCTAACCCCGAGCCCCGCAACCCCGGACTTTTCCCCCGAGCGCGCGAAATCGCAACCGACCGGAAAACCGCGTCCCGTCGCCCGAATTCTGGACCCAGAGGACTCCAACTCGATCACAACAGACCCACCGCCCTCCCCCGGCTATAAAAACCCCCGATCCGATCAGTTTTTCTCACGCGATCGCCGATTTTCACTCCGGTGAGCACCGAGACTTCGCCGGTGAATTCTGGCCGATCTAAGCTCGGAAACTCTGATCTAACTCGCTGGTCTTGATCCACCGCCTCCGGGGAACTTTGCAGGTGCAGAAAACCCGAAGACTTACGGTGTAAACCCAGCGCCGACGAGCTTCGCCGTGGTTTTGCCTCGGACCTCGCCGCCGATCACTTTCCAGGACCCCCGAGCTCGAGAAAACCCCCGAGGTGAGATCCCTGACCTCCCCTCTACCGATCTAGGCCATAAGATCACAGTTCTAGGCAGAATTCTCGAGGATCCGAAACTTTCCGGCGAGATCGCCGCTTCCCGCTGCCGTGCGCCGCCGGCAGCGCCGCCCGCGCTCGATCAGAGCGACGTGGCTGCTTGTGCGCCGTTTATTTTAAATCGCACGGTAGACTTTAAAACCCCGCGTACCGGTTCGATGTTATAATCTCAGCCGTCGGTTTAAAATCGGACGGTCCACGTCAACCCCGCATTATAAAGACTGGAATTCTTACGTGCTACCCCCTGGGGTTCTCTAGAATTGAGAGCTAGCCCCGGAAACTTCAGATCTAGCCCCTGGAACTCCAGAAAATCATGTAAATTCATTTAAAAAACAGTTTTAGCCCCTGGACTTAATAAAAATTAGGAAAAACACCTCTGATAAGTGTAGCTAGACCCCTGGAAATTATGAAAATAATATTATAGACCCTGTAATGGGGTGAGTTTACTTTTTAACCCTGTTTAGTATTTAATTTAGAAAATTGAATATGTAACTAGTGGTTAAAAATTAAAAAGGGGGATAAACATAATTGTCAAAATTTATTAAAAACTTTCTCAGTACTTAGAAAACTTTGGAGTGAGATAAAGATGTATTTTTGGGCTAAAATAAATCTGTTTCATCCATTATTCACATTTATTAATATAGGGACACATTTTTAAGTAAAGAATAGCTATAGAAAAATAGGGAAAATAATTATGAAATAGTATACATCAGAAGCCAAGGTCAAAATATGATGTTAAAATTATTTAGGACCAGAACCTAATCTGTTTAGGTGATGTGTATTACTAATTTAATAATAAAATACACAATTATGCATAGGAATATAAATCTGAAAATATAGCAACTAGTAAATGATAAATGGAGTTTCTAAAATACAAAGAATTCAGTTTAGGGTTGATAGAAGTTATGAAAGCACATATGGGGAAGAATAATACTTTTCATACACACTTTGTAGTAAAAAGGTGAAATAGTTTAATATAAGAAATTTATTGGAAACCCATATAAATAGTATGTAAGTATAAGGGTGGACACAAAAGTGGAGATCATATACACATGGTTAAAAGTGCATGCAAGCCACAACTCAACACACATAAAGTAACCACAACACATAATGGTAAAGAACTTTTATAAATATGAATGTGTGGTTTGTATGAAGTGTAAGTGTGAACTATGTCTTATGGATTGTTGTTTTTCTTTTGCTATGTGGGATGGTATGAAGTAGAACCTGTTCAAGAACAAGTTATTCATTTCCAAGACCAGGACTACCCATTTCAAGAGCAGCAAGAAGGAGGCAAGTGTCCTTGACCACTTTGATCCTATGCTAGGATGTGTAGACAGAATTATTTGCATTGTCAAATGAAATATGAAACCCATGCTAGGAAAGTTTCCCTAGAATTGCATTACCTTGTTTCCTTGTAGCTTGGGTTGGGATTTATTTTACCATGTCATTTATTTACATGCATATGCTTAGCCATGCTTAGAATGGGATATTTGGGACATGAGATCATCAGTTTAAATTACCATACTCTTGAATGAGACATTGTGAGTTATGTAAAGGTAGGGATCAAGGCAAGTTGGATGTTTTGGTTGTGTGTTGGGTGCACGAGACTTGGGTTTGTGTTTAGTACTTGCCTGGATCCTAAGGACCGGTTCATGGAGCATGTAACCCGGCTTTACAGTGCCAACCACATGCTGAGATGGGGCAGCTTGGCCAATTAATTAGGTGTATCCCCGGCGTAGTATGGGTGTGTTGGATGGTGCGGGGAGTAGGTGTCAGCTGGACTACCATATGAACCGCAAGGCTCAAGAGGGGGCCACTGCAGCGGGGTTGGAGCCTCTTGTATGCTGTTAGGGGTGAAACCTCAGTGGGCCCACGCTCATCGGGAATCCTTTTGTAAAGGCTTCGTAGTGATCTCTTGGCCGCACACCTGGGAAGTGTGAATGTGGATCGTAGCCACTGGCATAATGGAGGTTCTTTTAGTCCACCCGGCAACGGGGGATGAAATCACTACTTGTGGGTACAGTGGTACAAACTCTGCAGAGTTAAAACTGTCTTGACAGCCGTGCTCACGGTTAAGAGCGGCCTGGACTTATTCATGATTAGAGGATTGATGGTTTTGGAAGTTAAGCGGGGAGCTTAACATTGGAAATAATGTTATGGTTATTGGATTATGATGATGGGATGGGAGATTGGGACCATTTCACCTGTGTAGTAATGTAGGTGCTTAATAAGCTAAGGTGATAGGTATTAATTGCGTAGTGCTTTAACCATGAGTTCAACCTCTCCTTGTTCTAGCCATGCATGATATAATTTTCCCACACTTGCTGAGTACCATTGGTACTCAACCTTGCATATTTGTTGGTTTATATTGCTGCTCAGGTCAAGATAATGAGGTGGTGTATAATGACCAAGATTTTGGACCCGAGGAAGGATTTTAGGTTCATGAAGACCCCCGGGCAACGCCTGTGATGGAGCCCTAAAGAATAATATTCCGCTGCTAATTTATTTACTTGTGATGAAGCATTAGTGTCCATTGAGACATTTGCGATGTAAGACTTATTTATATTCGACACCTGGCTTGTAATAAATGATGCTTCACTATTTGTCATCACATGTATGAGAAAATGATCCTGGCATACATGTGATATTCACTTGGTTGTTTCTTCGGAAAAACCGGGTGTGACAGTGGCCAAGGCGCGCATGCCAAATGTTGGAGTTGAGCGTGGCGAGGAAGGTCCGATGGGCCCTTGATTTATTTGGTGGCTGGTGTAGATGGTAGAGGTCGCTAGTGGAGTCACATCGGAGAAGAGTCGTCCCCCTTTTGTAGTCCTTGATAGAAAAGCCGAGAGGGTCAAAAACAACAGAAAGTGAGTTATCTCTAGTTAGTGCACGGACGGAAATAAGATTCTTGACCAGACTTAGTGAAATAAGGACATTGCCAAGGACATTGCGAAGGCGAAGTGTTCCCTATCCGTTGAACAGGAAGGACGACGCCATTACCAACGATGATATTTGATGAGGAAGGAGGTAAAGTAGAGTATGACAAAATACCAGAGTTGTTAGCCATGTGCGAGCTGGCTCCCGTATCAAGCACCCAGTCCTGGCCACTGTATTGACTGGGTGCTGGAAGGCCTTAGAGAGCGGCAACCAAGACCAGTGGCACCTGCGCTGGCTGCATGCCGTGGTGTTGCACGTCGTTGTACGTCGGCAAGGTTGTGGCATGAAGAGCCTGCTAGTCGTAGACGCCTGGACGCGGGCCGAGGACGCCATAGGTGGACGGACGCCAAAATGGCATCGGCCACGCTTGGACTAACCCAGTCCACGGGTTGTAGTTGGTGCCCCAGGCGCCGCGCATGCACGCTGCGACAACACCTGCACCGTTAGGCATGCCACCGTTACCAGCGCCTAGGTTAGCGTTCTACCGCCCAGATCCTTGTTTGTGCCCATGACGATGATCATTGTCGCCACCGTCTTTGTTTGAGGAGGACGGAGGCTGATGCGTCTGTTTGTTCGACTGTTGTGGTGTAGCCGTGGTTGAGGTGGAGCTCGATTTGGTCATCACCAGGAGAGTCGTATAGGCTTCCATCCTTGCCGTGTGAGCCTGACGCGCCTCGTCTTGCAGGAGATAGTCACGCATGAAGAGACACGTGGGTAACGGTTTCGAGGCCGTTAGGACATAAATCGCGTGGCTGAACTTGGAGCTCAGCCCGCGAAAGGCATTGATCACCATGGCCGAATCGGAGACGAGGTGGCCGACATCGCGAAGGAGGTCCGCAAGTTCCTTCAGACGATGGAAATAGTCGGTGACACTGAGGTCACCCTGATAGAGTCCATGGAACTCCTATAACGCATAGATGGCACGCTGGTTGGCATTGTCGAGGAAGAGACCGCGTATGGCAGTCCAGAGGACGAACGGCGTCGGCTTCTGCGTCTGGATCATCGTCATGAGACTTGTGTGATGGAGTTGTAGATCCATGACACAATGCACTGGTCGATCTGCAACCAGTCCGCACTATGCCACATACTTTGAGCATCGATGGAGCCATCGACATGATCGAGAAGGCCAAACTTTCGAAAGGTCGCATCAAAGAACGAACTCCAAATGGAGAAATTGGAGCCACTGTAATCTAGGACTATAGAAACGTGGTTGCGAATGTTCACATGCTGGATAGTAGAGGCAGCAACCATGGAAAGAGATGAGTCGGTGAACGGATTTGATGAGGAGGAGCCGGCGACGGAAGAGACAGGACTCGTAGACATGGCGAGGAAGCGGAAGCAGAGAGGATCGGTATTAAGCTGATACCATGTAGAGAATCACCGATATTTTGCATTCATTCGTGAGGGATACATATAGGAACGGAGGCCTGCCAGGCTGGGCAACTTCCGATCTTGCATGCTGCAATGAAGTGCAGTGAAGAATCCGTTGCCCATACAGCTGCAGTGAAGTGCAGTGAAGCGCACTAAGTGCTATTCACAGCGCACTAAGTGCTATTCCTACAGAAAGAAAGCTGCACTTGCGGTCGTTCTATCACTCAGTGTTTAATTTAATTTGATACAGAATGGCGATTAGTTTGGATCCTTTCGTTTTGCTGCCGGAGCGGTTGATGTCATTCTTAACTACAGCAATTTAAAAACGAGTGGATAATTATAAAAGCTATATATGAGATTAATAGTTCCTTATCTTTTTTCCTTCAGAGTACTTTATTAGTTGTTAGAAAAGTAGAGTAACTTTAATCCCAAAAAGAAGTAGAGCAACATATGGCGCAGTACTTGCGCATCACTTGTCAAGTCCCCTTCGGTCTACCTTGACCTCGCTTCTAGAGTATCCCTTTTAGGAATGAATCATATCTTAGCCAATGCAGATGGCCAGATCAGGCTTATTCACAGGGCGTTCAAGAAGAAAATAATGCTGACAAGAAAGCAGACAACTTTCAGGAAAGTCTCCTTCGGCTACCGCTCTACCGTGACCTCGTTTATAGAGTAGTCGCTCCTTTGTTAAATTGTTATTGTTAGAACATTAAGTCTCGTTTATTTTTAAATTAAATTTTTATTCTAACAACACTAATTTAAAATTAGAAGAATATCCTTTTAGGAATCATATCTTAGCCAATGCAAATGGACAGATCAGGCTTATTCACAGGGCATTCGAAAAAAAATAATGCTGACAAGAAAGCAGCCAACTTTCAGGAAGCCTTTTGAGCAGATAACATACATTGCACTCTGGCTCGTAAACAGCGGTGGTCCAACTGGGACATGCGTCCCGGGTGGATGCGCAGTACAAGGTCCAGGTCACCGCCTGCTGGTTTGTGGTAGCGGGTTATATCTATGTGTTTAGAACCTGAGCATTTTATGTTCGCGAAAGTTCCAATGACGAATCTTTCGGAAATGATATCGAAAATACTCTGTCTTTTAAATTATTAATTGTCACAACAATAATTTTTTTTGCTACTTCGACGAAATTCCTGAGTTCAAAACATGACCTTTTGTATAAGGCATAAAAGGCATGCACGTAGCTAGGTCTCCATTTCATGGACCATACCTGCTCTTTTACAACACTAAGAACAATTCAGAAGCCAAACCGATAAATCAAAATCATATAACGAAAAATATTACACAGCACTCGTACTTCTTCATCTTGCTGCGCAGCAGCCATTGAGCAGCTCTATGCAGGGAAACGAGGAAAAGCGAAAGCGTGTAAGCTTATTTCCTCGTCCCCAACCACACCACAGGGCACTTCCCCGTAAAAAAAAGGGAGCCGACGTGGCTGAACTATCTCGGTAAGGTTAAGAACCAAGGTACGACGCCACGCTGACTGAGACACGAAATTAGTGGTATTGAATATACGCTCCGTTTGATTAATTAATTAATCACCCGTAATTATATGTAGCATGTAGTGTATGTACTACTTGTCCCTCTTGAAATTGGACTGCTCTTCCTCCTAATCATCGTCTTCGGCGCCGACGGTGATCACCACCTGGGGCGGGACTTGGTGAGGCGCTCCCACTCGACGAGCCGCAGCAGGAACTTCATCACCTGAAGGAAACACACACGCACAAGCGACCGAGAGATGCTGTCAGCGTCGCGGCTGCAAGTAGCGGCAGAAGCGGACGCCGGCGGAGTTAACAAGCCAGCGACGGCGACGCCGGCGCGCGGGGCGGTGGTCCCCCGACAAAGAGAGAGACGCAATAATAAGAACCGGAGCCACTTGCCTCGGCGGGCTCCTGCAGGGAGTAGGACGCGTTGGTCTCCTCGGGGTACTTGGACACGCGGATGCCGACGCCCTGGCCGCGCTTGCGCAGCACCTTGAAGGCGTCCTCGTCGGTGCGGTCGTCGCCGATGTACACCGGTAGCACGTCGCTGCAGTCGGCAAAGCCCAGCGACTCGAGCAGGAACTCGAGCGCCTTGCCCTTGTCCCACTTGATGCTGGGCCGCACCTCGAACACCATCCTCCCTTGCGTCACCTTCAGCCTGGGGTAGTCCTTGAGCACCGACTTGACCATGTCCGCCAATGTGCTCCAGCTCTGTGAAGACAGGAATCAACCGATGGTAAGTGGTTAATCCCTCTTGGTTAGCTCACTGATAGCAGTTGGTAGACGGGGCTCACGTACGCTATACTCGTTCCGTCTCAAGCAAATAATGGAAAACAACGAGGGGAGGTGTAGAAGTGAAAGGTGACATTTTTCGAACCTTTTCATCGACACGTCTGAAGTGGACAGACACGCAAAACTTGTTGTTTTCCACCTTGGCTCCAGGTATGCACTTGGTCTTTTCTATCAGAGATTCGCGCACCTAGCAACAACACAACACCAACGAAACGAGCAGCTTCTCATCAATCCCAAGATTCACGCATGCCACACAGCGATATATATCTCTAGTTGGAGCATTTTTGCAGATGAAAGAAGGCAAGAAGAAATCTGTGTGGAAACATACAAAGCCAGTATGATGAGAAAGTAATACCTGCTCTATCATGGGCAGGAACTCGCTCGCCGGCTGAAAGAGGACTCGTTTCGCCTGTGAGCCACACAAGGAAGAAAAATCTCCTGTTACTCTTAAGCTACTTGTGACAAGTGCAGCGGTGTCGAGAATCGATGGGTACCTTGGCCTTGGTGTGTCGGGAGGCTTTTGCGGGGCCCTTGATGTCCATGCCGTGGCTGCCGGCGTAGTACAGCTCCGCAAGCTTCACGAACTCAAACACCTGGGAGAACAGCAAGCACGGAGAAAATTAGTCAAGCTTTCTGTGATCTATGGCATTGGTGCGGGGCTCATCGCTAATGCATGTACCTTGTCACGGCACCGCCCGCTGACGATCGCGGTCGGGAAGTGCTTCGCGACGCTCCGGACAGCCCGCCGCATCTGAACGCCGGAGAACAAGCGAGATGGATCGGAGACGAACGATGGTTGGTGTGAAGAATAGGGGAGACACGCCAGGACAGAGCAAGGAAAGCGTACCGTGTCGGACATGTACGCAGCGTCCGGGTCGGCGACGATGGGCGACAGCGTGCCGTCGTAGTCGAGGAACACGACAATCTGCTTGCCCTTGGACGCCGCCACCACCTGTTCGAACTTGCTGAGCGCCGACGGGCGCTTCACCTGCTCCGGGGAAGGAAACAAACGGAGGGAGGCATTTGTTCCGGTTAGCACGCGCGCGCGGACAAAAGAAACAGAGCAGGAAGGATGGGCGTTTCGAACGAACGCGAGTAACTACGGTACGGACCATCCAGGCGCCGTGCTCCTCGTCGACGCCGGCGGCGAGAGCTGCGGCGGCCTTGGCGTGTGTCGGCGAGGACGCGCGCATGGACTCGACCCAGCAGCCGTTGATGCGGCCGGCGCCGATGCCGGCATGCTCCATCTGCTGCGCGTGCAGGTACTTCTTGCGCGCCGCGGCGACCCCCGGAAGCGCGGCCAGCGGCCGCGGGTAAGGTAGCAGCGGTGCGGTGTTTGGCGGCATCGTGGCCACGGCCGCCTCCGCCGGCACCATCACGCTCTGCTTCGTCATCGGGCCGGTGGAGGAGTACTCCCGATCCGCCGAGGTTGAAGCTGTGTATGTATGTAGCCCTGGTAGGGCCAAACGAGGACGGCGACTCTGTTCTCCGAGCCTGGAAGCGCGGAGAGGAGTGAGCGAGAGCGAGGGGGTGTGCAGAGGAGCCGAGCAGCCCGAGCGTTATTTATAGTTGGTGCGGGAAGGCAAGAGCGCTCGATCCCTCGGTGGTGCCCGGCGCTGGGGCCCTGCTCGGGGTCCGTGATTGGTCCCGCCACGCAACCGCGGACGTTTCTTGGCCTCAGTGCAACGTCCTCTTCGGCTTGGCGTTCCCACCGTCGGCGCGAGGTCGGGGGAACACCGGACCAGGCCAGGTGGCCCGCGGCGCACGGTCGTTACTACTCCAGTTGCATGGAGTACGTACGCAGCAGACACGCTTTGGGTACTCACGTCTGGGCACAGGCAGAAAAGGCATGGGGGGTGGCGAACCCACGGGCGACGGCGAACCAGGACGGGGCGCACGCTAGCTGCCGCGGGCGACACCGCCACGACGGTGTGCGTTACAACCGACCACCGCCACCACAACGCGCTCGTCTCCCTCGTGACGTGACACCCCGCGCGGGCGCTCCCCCGTGGGACGACCCCTGTGGGCGGGCGTTGGTGCGCGCGCGCGACGACGACGACGCCCTTCCGCTGGCACGCGCGTCCATCACCCCAGCAGCAGGGCCAGCTTCTTGTCTTCTCTCTGACCTACCGCTCTGCGCGGCCTTGTCCCCGCGCAGAAGCAGAGCCCCCCGGTCCATGCTGCTCATGGAGTCATGGGTTCACGCTACCCATGCATGCAAACAAGCGGCGGCGCGTGCCCCGTATTGGTCGCCGCCTAGCTACTGCTTCCGCACCTACGGTGATATAGTAATAGTTGTATAGTACTGTACGCCTACTTGTTCGATCGTAGTTGGTAGCAGTAGACTACTAGCGGCGGTATGTCCCTGACTGACACTCGCAACAGCTAACGACGACACGACCGGACCCCCTCTGTCGAATGCCACGCCGTGTCCCGCGCAACCGACGTGAAGTGGGATGACGTGTCGGTCTCGGAGAAGACTCGGACCTCGGGCGGCGACACGACGTACGGCCGGGCGGTCGGCCGGCCGGCTGGCTAGTCCTGACGACCGCCGTGCAGGGGAAACGCCGCTACGGCGTGTCCTCGTGTCGATTGCGCCGGCGTAGCCGCGGACGTAACGGAAGAAGGCGTACGTGCGCACGTGACGGCCGTGAGGTGTCAAGCCGGTGACGCGCGTCCATACGTGTGCTCGCGGGAGGAGGCACCGGCACACGTGCTCCGTCGAGGCTTGCTACTAGCCTCGTAGCTTGACTGCATGACCCAGCAATGACTTGCATGCACGAGCCTGTCTCCTAAATTATTCACACACCCTTTGTTTCTTTTTTTTTTCTACTACAAACTAAAACCTGATTGACTACACGTTGTGATCGTCACGGCTCACGCAGGGCTTGGTCGATCTCTGGTCAGTTACATACTTGTCTCCGTCACCGATGTTTGCGGGAATTGTTCTGTGTTTTACTTGCTTCATATGTTTGTAAAACCAAGCAGCGGTTGGAGTTGCTTGTGTCCTTTCCTGACAGTGGTTAAATAAACTGTGGATACATCTCATTATTAACAAGCTAGTGTCTATGTGTCTAAACATCGTATAGATCGAGTTAGCGAGATAGCGCATAGACTATTAGCCCCACGATTTGGTCGGTGCAATTAGCTCCTAAACCTGCGTGCGTGCATACACGTCATACATGTGCAATGATGTGCAATGGCTGACCCAGACCGTGGGCTATGGGTGTTTTCTTTCGTTTCTCTAGCATCAAGTCCTGCCGCATGATTTACTCTGTACATTGGTGTGAGGAACGGGATAGAGATCGGAATCCATTAACAAGCTAGCGCACAAGATTCTGCGAACACGAAGCAAATCTTTATTCTTGTCACCAAGCGCAGAAACCACATGGTCCACTGAATAACCTATAGGTTATTTTCACCTAACAGTGGCTACTTGCTCTGCAAGTAACCCGGTAATAATCAGGTCAGGTGGTGTGCAGTGGCTGTGGAGCAGTCACCTCGCACAATGTGACACCCTTATTTTTTGTTTTTGCATATATTCATGTTTCATGAAGAGAAAACATTTTAAAGGGAGTGGGAACAGAGAAAGAATTAAAAAAGATAGCCAAAAAGAACAAGAATCCAGTTCACAGAGAGCGCCGAAGACAACTCCCGCGGCTCGCTGGCCACGTGGCGTGTTCAGAGCTCATCCCTGCGAAGTGGGGAGAGGTCCGCCGCTAAACTGGCTACGTGGCAGGCTTGGGGCTCATCTCCGCAAAGGGGGAGAGGTCCGACCCCGTGGGACACGTGTTGCCCCGGAGCTAGCCTCTGCGGAGAAGCGAAGGCAGTTCCGCAGGACACGTGTCACCCTTGGAGCAAGTTACCGCGGAAATCAGAGGACCAGTCGCGCGGGATACGTGTCGACCTCGGAGCTTATCTCCGAGAGGTCCGGTCCTATTGGACACGTGTTGCCACCGGAGCTTATCTCCGGGAGGTCCGTCACTGTTGGATATGTGTTAACCTCGGAGCTCATCTCTGAGAAGAAAGGAATTCCGGCGCTACTTAACACGTGGCACACCCGGAGCCACCTCCGAAGAGAGGGAAGGTCCAACACTGACACGTGGCGTGCGTGGAGCCACCTCCGAATAGAGAGGAGGTCCCGATCGCCAGGATACGTGGCGCACGCGGAGCTCACATCCGAAGGAGAGGGAGGTCTCGCTCGCTTGACACGCGGCACAACCGGAGCTAGTCTCTGCGGAAAGGGGGAGACCAGGCCCCGGTGGACACGTGGAGCCTCCGGAGCTCATCACCGAGGAGGTAACGAGTTCTGGAGCGGTTTTGGATTCTGTACGCGTAGAAATATCGGTACGGAGAGGAAACCGACCTGAATTCCACAATGTTACCGCACCAAATCAACTCAAGATAAGTTGTTAAGATTTAACGACAATCTGAATAGGACTCTTATTCGAAATACAATCAGATTAGGACTCTTCTTTTCTCGATTATACATAGAACCCAGAACCTTTGGCCGAAACCACGAACTTCTTTTCCACCTCCTGAGCCGACGACTTAGAGCCCTAGCCCCAACTCGATGAGTAAGCCCATCTGTAACACCCCAAAACCTGTTAAAGAGGGGAATTTAAAATTTTTGCACATAGTGCATGTGGTGAGACAATTCAAATTCAAACTGGAATTTAAATTTGAATCAAAACAGAAAAAGAAAAGGAAAAAGAATAAGAAAAACGGCCAGTGTGCCGAAACCTGCCTCAGCCGGCCCAACAGCCTGCGGCTGTTTCCCCCCCTCCCCTCTCTCTGCCGTGCGGGGCCCACCTGTCGGCACTTTCTTCTCCAACCGCCACCCGGTCTTTTCCCGCTCCGAGCAACCGCCGCGTGCCCCCGTCCGGATTCACCGCTTGCGCCCAGGATCTGCGGCCGCTCTCGGTGCGACATGAACCCCACATGCCCCCGCCGCCCCCTCGCCCATATAAACACCGAGGTCCGCCCCTTTCTCTCCCCGATCGACCCGCCTCAGTTCCCGGTGAGAACCAAAGCTCCCACCGCCACTTTCTTTCGATTTTCGTCCGTTCTCTCCGATCTAACGCGTGTAGTGCGTCTTGCCGCCGCCGGGGAGTCTTGCAGGTGAAGGATACCCGGTGTTTTGCGCTCTAGACACAACTCCGGTGAGCACCGCCACGTTTCCCCCTCGGACCTCGTCGCCGACCGCCTTCCAGGGCCTCCGAGCTCAAGAAAACCCCCGAGGTGAGATCCCCTACTCCCCCTCCTCTGAATTTTGCAGAGAAAACGGTAGTCTAGGGCCGGTAGATGAGAATTCGGGAAATTTCGGCGAGATCGCCGCCTCCCGCCGCCGCGCGCCGCCGGGCAGCGCTGCCCGCACACGGCTAGGGCGACGTGGCCCTCTGTGGCCCGTCCATTTTAAATCGGGCGGATGAAAACAGAACCCCCTTGTACCCCTTCGCGATCTAATCTCAGCCCTCCATTTAAATTCCAATGGCCCACGTCAGCCCCGCGTTATAAAGGTTGGAAATCTTATGCGCTACCTCTAGGGATCTCGAAAAACACGAGCTAGCCTCGGAAACTTCTGATCTAGCCCCTGGACCCACAGAAATTCATGTAAATTCATTTAAAAATCAGTTTTAGCCCCTGGACTTAATAAGAATTAGGAAGACCTCCCTGTTTTGCACACTTAGACCCCTGCAAATTTAGAAAATGAGAAATGGGGCCCCATTGCAGTGTGAAATTGCACATCAGACCCTAGGAAGAATTAATTTCAGGAAATTGAATATGTGAATAGGATTTAAATTTAAACATAGGTGTGAGTTCAGTTGAATTATTCTAACCCTGTGAAAATTTGTAGAACAATCTGAGGTCTGAGTTTAGAGGGGAAATAAACTTTAAAACTAAATGAGATTTGTTGTTTTGTAATTTATCTTTGAAATATACTCTTTAGGCATAAAACAAGTTTAAAATGTGGGAAAATGAATCTAATGTAACACCCCAAAATCTGTTAAAGAGGGGAATTTAAAAATTTTTGGATGTATTGCATGTGGTGCAGAAATTCAAATTCAAATTGAAATTCAAATTCAAATCAAAACAGAAAAAAAAGGAAAAAGAAAAAGAAAAAGAAAACCCAACTGGCCAGTGGGCCGAAAACCCGCCAGCCGGCCCACACACCTCCTGCGCCAGCCCAAGACCGCGCGCCCCCTCTTCCCCTCACTGACACGCGGGGCCCGCGTGTCATCTCCTACCTCCGGCGCGCCCCAACGGCCGGACTCTTCCCTCGCGCCCGATCGCTACCAACTCCGGAAACCCGCGTCCCCAGCCCGACTCCCGGTCCTGGACGACTCCAACTCGATCCCAACAGACCGTCGCCCTCCCTCGCCTATATAAACGCCGACAATCGCCCTGTCCCCCCCCCCCCCCCCCCCGATCGGCTGTTCTTCTCTCCGGTGAGAACCGAAGTTTCTACAGCTGATATCTTTCGATCCTTGCTCAAATTCCCCGATCTAACGTGCTGATCACGTTCCACCGCCGCCGGGGAGCTCTGCAGGTGAAGGAAACGACGTGTCTGGCGCCCCAACAGCCACCCCGACGTGCACCGAAGATCGTCGCCGTTGAAGCTCGCCGCCGACTGACTTCCAGGGCCTCCAAGTGCTGGAAACCCCCTCGGTGAGCATCCCCTACCCCTCCGTAGCCGATCCATGCAAAAAGATGCGAGTTCTAACGTGTAGCGGCAAAAGCCGAGGCTGCGCCGGCGAGATCGCAACCCCCCGACGCCGCGCGCGCGGGCTGGCTCCGGCCAGGGCGACGTGGCCCCTTGAGGGCCGTCTATTTTAAATCGCACGGTAGAAATAAAACCCGCGCGTACCGGTTCGGCGATCTAATCTGAGCCGTCTATTTTAAATCAGACGGTCCACATCAGCCCCGCGTTATAAAGGCTGGGATTCTTACGCGCTACCCCCTGGGGTCTCGGAAAACACGAGCTAGCCCCGGAAACTTCTGATCTAGCCCTTGGAACTTCAGAAATTCGTGTAAATTTATTTAAAAATCAGTTTTAGCCCCTGGACTTAATAAAAATTAGGTAAACCCCTCTGTTATGTGTAGTTAGACCCCTGGAAATTTATGAAAGAGCAAATTAGACCCTGCAGTAGGGTGGATTTACCTTTTTGACCTTATATGATATTAAATTTAGAAATTTGAATATGTGACTAGGATTTAAAAATAAAAGGTAAGGCAAACACATGTACAAATTCAAATTGAAACTCTCCTAGCACTTGGAAAACTTTAGAATGAGTTAAAAATAGATTTTTGGCTGAAATGAATCTGTCTAATTGTTGTTCATATTTATTAGTTCTAGAAACATATTTTTAGGCTAGGAAATAATTTTGAAAACTGATAAAATAAATTTAAATTAGTTCACATCGGAGGAGAAGTTCAAAAATATATTATTTAATATTTTAGATCAGAACCTATTCTGTTTAGATGATATGTCCTACTATTTAATATTAAAACTCACTTTTAGGCATAGAAAATAAATTTGAAAAATATAGGAAAATAGGTAGGCATAATTAGAAAATGATAAATGAAGTCTCCAAATCCAAAAACTTCAGTTTAGGATTTGGTAGAAGATCTGAAAACCTATTTGGAGTAGGAAATTACTTTTCATGCAAACTTGGTAGCTAAGAAGTGTATTAATTAAATATAATGAATTTATTCAAATTGGAAATTCATATATAGTGTGCAAACAGAAATCTGAATACAAAAGTTAGAAATCATATACATATGTTTAAAAGTGCATGTAGGCCAAAAATTAACACATGTAGAGTAACCACAACACTTAGAAATGTAAATGACTTTCATAGGTATGTATGTGTGGTTTGTATGAAGTGAAAGTGTGAACTATGTCTTATGGATTGTTGTTTTCTTTTGCTATGTGTATTGGCATGAGTAGCACCTGCCCCAGAGCAAGTTCTCTTCTTCCAAGACCAAGACTTTCCATTCTCAGAGCAGCAGGAAGAAGGCAAGTGTCCTTGACCACTTTGATCCTATACTAGGATGTGTAGATAGAATTATTTGTATTGTCAATTGAAATATGAAACCTATGCTAGGAACTTTCCCTAGAATTGCATTACCTTGTTTCTTTGTAGCTTGGGTTGGGATTTATTATTTATATGCTTATGCTTAGCCATGCTTAGAATGGGATAATTGGGACATGAGATCATCAATTTATTTACCTTACTCTTGAATGAGATATTATGAGTTATGTAGAGGTAGGGATCGAGGCAAGTTGGATGATTTGGTTGGTGCTGGGTGCACGAGACTCGGGTTTGTGCTTAGTACTTGCCTAGATCCTAAGGACCGGTTCATGGAGCATGTAACCTGGCTTTACCGTGCCAACCACATGCTGAGATGGGGCAGCTTGGCCAATTAATTAGGTGTATCCCCGGCGTAGTATGGGTGTGTTGGATGGTGCGGGGAATAGGTGTCAGCTAGACTACCATATGAACCGCAAGGCTCAAGAGGGGACCACTGCAGCGGGGTTGGAGCCTCTTGTATGCTGTTAGGGGTGAAACCTCAGTGGACCCACGCTCGATGGGAATCCCTTTGTAAAGGCTTCGTAGTGATCTCCTGGCTACACACCTGAGAAGTGTGAATATAGTTCGCGGCTACTGGCATAATGGAGGTTCTTTTAGTCCACCCGGCAACGGGGGATGAAATCACTACATGTGGGTACAGTGGTGCAAACTCTGCAGAGTCGAAACTGTCATGACAACCGTGCTCACGGTCAAGAGCGGCTTGAACTTATTCATGATTAGAGGATGATGAATTGCGAAGTTGTGGATGTTAAGCGGGAAGCTTAACATTGGAGATGAGACTATGTTTACTTGATAATGATGATGGGTTGAGGGATTGGGATCCATTTCACCTGTGTAGTAATGTAGCTGCTTAATAAAGCTAAGGTGATAGGTAATAATTGCGTAGTGCTTTAACCATGAGTTCAACCTCTCCTTGCTCTAGCCATGCATGACATAACTTTCCCACACTTACTGAGTACCCACGGTACTCAAACTTGCTTTTCTGTTGGTTTATATTGCTGCTAAGGTCAAGAGAATGATATGGTGTTTAATGATCAAGACTTTGGTCCCGAGGAAGGATTTTAGGTTCACGGAGTCCCCAGGGCAACGCCTGTGACGGAGCCCATAAGACTTATATTCCGCTGTTGTTTTATTTACATGTTATGAACTTATTATCGTCCATCGAGACGTATGCTTTGTAAGACATATTTATATTTGACACTTGGCTTGTAATAAATGATGCTTCACTATTTGTCATCACATGTATGAGAGAATGATCCCGACATACATGTGATATTCACTCGGTTGTTCTTTGGGACAAACCGGGTGTGACAGAAGTGGTATCAGAGCAAGGGTTGCCCGTAGGAACATGGACCTAGGTAGAAATGGACGTATTTAAGGACCCTATTTTTCTAAAAACTATTTTACAAAGGTGTGGGTTGAAGGTGTGATTTAATGGGGTCACTTTATTCATCTTACCCCAACTTTTATTCAAAATACAATTTTTGTTTAGCTCTTACCTAACTTAATTTTAAATGCTTTATGTTTTAGATGGTTCGCATGATCCGCACCGCTCGCAAGTCCACCGGAGGGAGAGTTCCTGTAGTTGCCCTTGCCTTGAGAGAGGAGAACCGTCCGGTGGCGTACCACTCCTACGGGTTGGCAGTAGGAGGCTTGTTGCGCCGTCTACGGCGTATGCTCCACGCTGCCGGCAATATGGGCAAGCTAATCATACACTACAGCTCCACCCGGACCATCCGTGAGAAGCGGGAAGAATGGAGTTCAGAAATGAGGATTATCTATGAAAATCAGCTGCTCAAGATCCACCGCTCTCCAGCTTGTAGGGCGACCCAGGTCGGTGCTGAGAAGGATGTCACCTGGGAGGCCATCACCTGCCAGAGTCACATCAACCGTCGTCACCTGGACAGGACTGAGTACATGTATGTCCTCCAGCGTGAGAGTGGTACAGCGGAGTACAAGTACCCGCCAGTGCAGCAGGGGACTTCCCATGAGCACATGGACCTGTGCTTGGAGGATGCTGCTATGCTCAGCACTCGACTGCAGGAGTGTCAGCAGGAGCTTCAGGATGTTCGTGACACCCTGAAGGAGACTGAGGCATTGCTTCGAGCCAGCTTGAGGGCGAGAGAAAGAGGAGATGGGAATGAACTGTGTGTCACCGTGAATGACACCTGGACTCCTGACTCCCCAGATCGCCGGGCGAGCATGCATTGCCACACTTTTCCACCAGCAGCTTCCCCACCCAAAGCGGAGTCAGAGGGCAGCCGCAATAATGAGGAAGATCCCGAGGAGCTAGCTCAGTGATACGAGTCATGTAGAGTCCTTTCCCTTAGTTCAGCAGGTTATCGAGTAGTCGAGTCAACACCTTAGTTAATTGTGTGGTAATGTTTGGTGTGTGACGTGAGCTGTGGAAGCCATGGGCATTTGTCCACAACCTCGTCTTTAGTTGCTTTGCTTTGATGTGTGAACCCCTATGAATTAAGAGTGCATTTACTTTCGCGTGAGACGTGAAACCCTCAGAAAATGTTAACATACTAAGTCCTCAAAAGTTTAAGTTTAACAAGCAAATTGGGAAGTTAATACGTAATGATTTAAATTAACATTTGGTTGATCATTGTAGATGGCCGGAAGAGGAAAGGGTCGTGGTGCCAACCCCGCCAACAACAACGATGAGGCCGGCAACCCTCATCTTTCTGGAGGACAAGACAGGGGTGGTCGCCGTGAAGGAGCTGATCCTATCCACCAAATGCTTGAAAATCAGAATCAACTCATCCAGAGTTTAACTCAAGTGGTGGCCAACTTGCACCAAGCTCCACCCCCACAAGCTGCACCACGCCATCCAAGGTTGAGTGAGTTTCTGGGGATTCAACCCCCAAAGTTTGCATGTGCTGCTGAACCTCTGGAGGCAGATGACTGGTTAAAGACCATAGAAAGCAAGATGAGGATCATACAGTGCCAAGGGTATGAGAGGGTGTTGTTTGCCTCTCACCAATTGCATGGACCCGCTGCTGATTGGTGGACCGCTTACGTGGCAGCCCATCATGACCCCGAGAACATCACTTGGGAAGAGTTCAAGCGCAGTTTCTGCAACCATTACATACCAAGGGGTGAACTCAAACAAGAGAAAGGAGTTCTTAGGATTGCAGCAAAGAAACATGACTGTGAGGGAATACCTAACTAAGTTCACCAAACTATCCCGTTATGCACCACGGGACATCGAAACTGATGAGCAGAAACAGGACTGCTTTGTGGAAGGACTTACTGCGGAAATGCAGTGTGCAATGTCCTCCAACGAGTATGAAAGCTTCCAAAAGATGGTAGACAGAGCATTTGTTGTGGAGAGGAAGCTGAAGGCCTTGGAGAATGAAAACAAGAGGAAGGCGGGATGGTCACACCAAGCCTCAGGTAGCAAGACACGTCCACGTCTGATGCAGCAACCTGCAGGGTAGACGAGCCGTGCTGTGGTACCCTACTCAGCACCAAGAGGGTACAACCCGAATTTCAGGCCTCCGTCGGCACCAGCACAGCCGCAGCGTCAGTTTGTACAGCAGCCTCGTCCCACATATCAACCTCGACCAGCAGTGCAAGGACCACAGAATCAGCCCCAAAACAACAAAGGCCAGGCACCTAAGGTTGGGGTGCAATTCTTCAACTGTGGTGAAGTGGGGCACTACGCCCATAAGTTGTAACATCCCAAAAATCTTGTTAAGACCCTAAATCATGTTAAGAGGGGAATTTAAAATTTTTTGGACGTGTTGCATGTTTTGCAAAAATTCAAATTCAAACTGGAATTCAAATTAAACTCAAAGCAGAAAAGAAATAGAAAAAGAAAAAAAGAAAACAGAAAAAAACCGGCCAGTGGGCCGAAACCCACCGGCCGGCCCACCCAGCAACTGCGCCAGCCCCCAGCCGCGCGCGCTGTTTCCTTCCACTGACAGGTGGGATCCGCCAGCTCGTCTTCTACCTCGCGCCGCGCCGGACTCTCTCTCACCCGAATCAAAACCGATCGGGATTTCTGCGTATTCCAGCTGAATTCTGTTCGTAGGCGACGCGGACTTGATCTAAACCACCCGCCGCCTTTCCCCGTCTATAAAAAACCCCGGCCTCATTCTGTTTTTCCCACGCGATCCGCCGATTTTCCTCCGGTGAGAACCGAGACTTCTCCGGCGAATTCTGGCCGATCTACGCTTGGAAACTCCGATCTAACTCGCTGGTCTTGATCCACCGCCTCCGGGGAACCTTGCAGGTGCATAAAACTTGGTGACTTGCGGTGTAAACACAGCGCCGACGAGCCTCGCCGTGAATTCAACTCGGACCTCGTCGCCGATCACCTTCCAGGACCTCCGAGCTCAAGAAAACCCCCGAGGTGAGATCCCCGACCTCCCCTCCACCGATCTATGCCATAAAATCACAGTTCTAGGAAGAATTCTCGAAGATCCGAAAGTCTCCGGCGAGATCGCCGCTTCCCGCCGCCGTGCGCCGTCGGCAGCGCCGCCCGCGTTCGAACAGAGCGACGTGGCCGCTTGTGCGCCGTTTATTTTAAATCGCATGGTAGGGTTTAAATCCCCGCGTACCGGTTCGACGTTATAATCTCAACCGTCGGTTTAAAATCGGACGGTCCACGTCAGCCCCGCGTTATAAAGACTGGAAATCTTACGTGCTACCCCCTGGGGTTCTCGGGAAATAAGAGCTAGCCCCGGAAACTTCTGATCTAGCCCCTGGAACTTCAGAAAATCATGTAAATTTATTTAAAAATCAGTTTTAGCCCCTGGACTTAATAAAAATTAGGAAAAACCCCTCTGATAAGTGTAGCTATACCCCTGGAAATTCTGAAAATAATATTATAGACCCTGTAGTGGAGTGAGTTTATCTTTCTAGCCCTGTTTAGTATTTAATTTAGGAAATTGAATATGTGGCTAGCGTTAAAAAATTAAAAAGTGGGACAAACATATTGTCAAAATTTTATTAAAGACTTTCTCAGTATTTAGGAAACTTTGGAGTGAGACACATATTTTGGGCTGAATTGAATCTGTTTAATTTATTATTCACATTTAGGGACACATTTTTAAGTAATGAATAGTTTTAGAAAATAGGGAAAATAATTGTGAAATAGTTTACATCAGAGGCCAAGGTCAAAATATGTTATTAAATTATTTAGGACCAGAACCTATTCTGTTTAGATGATGTGTATTACTAATTTCATAATAAAGCACACATGTATGCATAGGAAAATAAATCTGAAAATATAGCAACTAGTAAATGATAAATGGAATTTCTAAAATCCAAAGAATTCAGTTTAGGGTTGGTAGAGTTTTTGAAGGCACATATGGAGAAGAAAAATATCTTTCATACATACTTGGTAGTAAAAAGGTGTAGTAGTTGAATATAAGGAATTTATTTAAATTGGAAACTCATATATATATAGTAGGTAAGTATAAATGTGAACACCAAAGTAGGAATCATATACACATGATTAAAAGTGTATGCAAGCCAAAAATCAACACACATAGAGTAACCGCAACACATATAATGGTGAATGACTTTCATAAATATGAATGTGTGGTTTGTATGAAGTGGAAGTGTGAACTATGTCTTATGGATTGTTGTTTTTCTTTTGCTATGTGTGGTGGTATGATGTAGAACCTGCTCAAGAGCAAGTTATTCCTTTCAAAGATCAGGACTACCCATTTCAAGAGCAGCAAAAAGGAGGCAAGTGTACTTGACCACTTTGATCCTATGCAAGGATGTGTAGATAGAATTATTTGCATTGTCAAGTTAAATATGAAACCCATGCTAGGAAATTTCCCTAGAATTGCATTACCTTGTTTCCTTGTAGCTTGGGTTGGGATTTATTTTATCATGTCATTTATTATTATGCATATGCTTAGCCATGCTTAGAATGGGATGTTTGGGATATGAGATTATCAGTTTATTTTACCATACTCTTGAATGAGATATTGTGAGTTATGTAGAGGTTGGGATCAGAGCAAGTTGGATGTTTTGGTTGTGTGCTGGGTGCACGAGACTCGGGTTTGTGTTTGGTACTTGCCTGGATCCTACGGACCGGTTCATGGAGCATGTAACCTGGCTTTACAGTGCCAACCACATGCTGAGATGGGGCAGCTTGGCCAATTAATTAGGTGTATCCCCGTCGTAGTATGGGTGTGTTGGATGGTGCGGGGAATAGGTGTCAGCTGGAGTACCATATGACCTGCAAGGCTCAAGAGGGGGTCACTGCAGCGGGGTTGGAGCCTCTTGTATGCTGTTAGGGGTGAAACCTCAGTGGACCCACGCTCGTCGGGAATCCCTTTGTAAAGGCTTCGTAGTGATCTCCTGGCTACACACCTGGGAAGTGTGAATGTGGTTCGTAGCCACTGGCATAATGGAGGTTCTTTTAGTCCACCCGGTAACGGGGGATGAAATCACTACATGTGGGTACAGTGGTACAAAGTCTGCAGAGTCAAAACTGTCATGACAGCCGTGCTCACGGTCAAGAGTGGCTTGGACTTGTTCATGATTAGAGGATTGATGATTTTGGAAGTTGTGGATGTTAAGTGGGGAGCTTAACATCGTAAATAATGTTATGGTTACTTGATTTTGATGATGGGTTGGGAGATTGGGACCATTTCACCTGTGTAGTAATGTAGGTGCTTAATAAGCTAAGGTGATAGGTATTAATTGCGTAGTGCTTTAACCATGAGTTCAACCTCTCCTTGCTCTAGCCATGCATGATATAATTTTTCCACACTTGCTGAGTACCATTGGTACTCAACCTTGCATATTGGTTGGTTTATATTGCTGCTCAGGTCAAGATAATGAGGTGGTGTATAATGACCAAGACTTTGGACCCGAAGAAGGTTTCTAGGTTCATGGAGACCCCCGGGCAATGCCTGTGACGGAGCCCTCAAGAATAATATTCCGCTGCTAGTTTATTTACTTGTGATGAACTTATCATTGTCCATCGAGACATTTGCTATGTAAGACCTATTTATATTCGACACCTGGCTTGTAATAAATGATGCTTCACTATTTGTCATCACATGTATGAGAAAATGGTCCTGGCATACATGTGATATTCACTCGGTTGTTCTTCGGAGAAACCGGGTGTGATAGAGGTGGTATCAGAGCCAAGGTTGCCCGTAGGAATGTGGACCTAGGTAGAAATGGACGTATTTATGGGCCCTATTTTCTTAACTTTCTTCATCTTACCCCGATTTTCATTCAAAGTAGGATTTTTGTTTAAGAGTTTATCTAACCTAAGTTTAAATTCTTTTTGTTTTAGATGGTTCGCATGATTCGCACCGCTCGCAAGTCCACAGGAGGGAGAGTTCCCGTAGTTGCCCTTGCCGAGAGAGAGGAGAGCCGTCCGGTGACGTACCTTTCCTACGGATTGGCAGTAGGAGGCTTATTGCGCCGTCTTCGGCGTATGCTCAAAGCCGCCGGCAACACGGGCAAGCTAATCATCCACTATAACTCCACCAGGACAATCCGTGAGAAGAGGGAAGAATGGAGTTCAGAGATGAGGATTATACACGAAAATCAGCTGCTTAAGATTCACCACTCTCCAGCTTGTCGAGCAACACAGGTCGATGCGGAGAAAGATGTCACCTGGGAGGCCATCACCTGCCAGAGCCACATCTATCGTCGCCACTTGGACAAAACTGAGTACATGTATGTCCTCCAACGTGAGAGTGGTACCACGGAGTACAAGTACCCACCAGTGCAGCAAGGGACTTCCCATGAGCACATGGACTTGTGCTTGGAGGATGCTGCTATGCTCAGCACTCGACTGCAGGAGTGTCAACAAGAGCTTCAGGATGTCCGGGACACCCTGAAGGAAACGGAGGCGTTGCTGCGAGCCTGCTTAAAGGCGAGAGAAAGAGGAGATGGGAATGAACTGTGTGTCACCGTGAATGATACATGGACTCCTGACTCCCCGGATCGCCGAGCGATCAGGCGTCGTCGCACTTCTCCACCAGCAGCCTCCCCACCCAAAGCAGAGTCAGAAGGAAGCCAAAATGATGAGGAAGATGCCGAGGAGCCAGCTCAAGAAAACGAGTAGTGTAGAGTCCCTCCCTTAGTCAGCAAGATGTCGAATAGGCGAGTCGTTAAGTTAAGTTAATGGTGTGATAATGCTTGGTGTGTGATGTGAGTTGTGGAAGCCATGAGCAATTGTCCACAGCCTCATCTTTAGATTGTTTTGCTTTGGTGTGTGAACCCACATGAAATAATATTGCATTTATTTTTGTTAGAAAAATGAACCCTTAGAGAAGTATAACAAAGCCTCAACACTTCAAAGTACAAACAAATGAAAGTAGTAAGATGATACTAAATGCTTTCAAATTAACATTGGTTGATTCTGCCAGATGGCCGGAAGAGGAAAAGGACGTGCTGCCAACCCCGCCAACAACAACGATGAGGCATGCAACCCTCATCTTTCTGGAGGCCAGGACCGGGGTGGTCGCCGTGAAGGAGTTGATCCCCTCCACCAAATGCTGGAGAATCAAAATCAGCTCATCCAAAACTTGACTCAAGTGGTGGCCAACTTGCATCAAGTTCCACCTCCACAAGCTGCACCACACCAACCAAGGTTGAGTGAGTTTCTAGGAACTCAACCTCCAAAGTTTGCAAGTGCTGCTGAACCTCTGGAGGCAGATGATTGACTGAAGACCATTGAAAGTAAGATGAGGATCATACAGTGCCAAGGGTATGAGAGGGTGCTGTTTGCCTCTCATCAATTGCATGGACCTGCTGCTGATTGGTGGACCGCCTACGTGGCCGCACATCATGACCCTGAGAACATCACTTGGGAAGAGTTCAAGCGTAGCTTCCGCAACCATTACATCCCAAGAGGTGAACTCAAAAACAAGAGGAAGGAGTTTTTGGGACTGCAGCAAGGAAACATGACGGTGAGGGAATACCTCACTAAATTTACTCAACTATCCCGTTATGCCCCACGGGACATAGAGACTGATGAGCAGAAACAAGATTGTTTCGTGGAAGGACTTACCGTAGAAATGCAGTGTGCAATGTCCTCAAATGAGTATGAAAGCTTCCAAAAGATGGTGGACAGAGCGTTTCTGGTAGAAAGGAAGCTAAAGGCCTTGGAAAATGAGAATAAGAGGAAGGCCGGGTGGTCACATCAAGCCTCAGGGAGCAACACCCGCCCACGTCTGATGCAGCAACCTACAGGGCAGACGAACCGTGCTGCGGTACCCTACTCAGCACCAAGAGGGTACAACCCGAACTACAGGCCTCCCGCAGCACCAATACAGCCACAACGTCAGTTCGTACAGCAGCCTCGCCCTGCATATCCACCTCAACCAGCAGTACAAGGACCCCCAAACCAACCCCAAGACAGCAAAGGCCAGGCACCTAAGGTTGGGGTGCAATGTTTTAGCTGCGGAGAGTGGGGCACTACGCCCATAAGTGCCCAAAGAAGAAGCCCACACAGCCACAACAGCAGAATGTAATGAGAGGACGGGTGAACCACGTCACTATGGAGGAAGCACAAGAGGCACCCGACGTGGTAGTTGGTAAGTTTCCTGCCAATTTACACATTGCAACCCTGCTGTTTGATTCTGGTGCTACCCACTCATTCATTGCTCAAGGGTTTGTTAAGAAGCATGACCTAGCAACAACACAAATGAACCATATGCTAGCCGTAAACTCTCCGGGTGGAGAAATAAGGACAAGACAAGTGTGTCCCAAAGTGAACCTAGACATTAATGGGGTAGTATTTACTGCTAACCTCATAGTGATAGATTCACCAGGGATAGATATTATTTTGGGTATGGATTGGTTGACCAAACATAAAGGAATCATCGATTGTTCGACCAGAACGGTGGAACTAACTCACCCTAGTGGCACAAGAGTAAAGTTCATAACAATACAGGAGCCTAGGAGGGACATTAAATTAAATCAAGTTGAGATGAAAGTGGAGGAGATCAGGATTACCCGGGAATATCCAGATGTTTTTCCGGAAGAATTGCCAGGTATGCCTCCCGATCGTGAAGTGGAATTTGCAATTGAGCTAGTGCCTGGAACAGCCCCGATATACAAGAGACCTTATCGGATGGACTCCAAGCAGCTAGAAGAGCTCAAAGATCATTTGAGAGAATTGACGGAGAAGGGTTATATTCGCCCTAGTTCCTCACCATGGGGAGCTCCGGTGATATTTGTGCCCAAGAAGGACGGAACTCAAAGGTTATGTGTGGATTACCGTGCTTTGAATGAGGTAACCATCAAGAACAAGTACCCATTACCCCACATTGAAGACTTGTTTGATCAGTTGAGAGGCGCTTGTGTGTTCTCGAAAATTGATCTCAGGTCAGGCTACCACCAACTCAAGATAAGGCAATCTGATATTCCCAAGACAGCTTTCGTATCTCGGTACGGACTGTATGAATACACCGTCATGCCTTTCGGGCTGACTAATGCCCCGGCATACTTCATGTATCTCATGAACAAGGTATTCATGGAATATCTGGACAAATTTGTGGTGGTTTTCATAGATGACATTCTCGTCTTCTCCAAAGATGAAGAAGAACATGAGAAACATCTAAGGTAGGTGTTGCAGAGGCTAAGAGAACACCAACTATATGCCAAATTGAGCAAGTGTAAGTTTTGGCTGAAGAGAGTTCCCTTCTTAGGACATATAATCTCGGAGGGAGGAATCTTCGTAGATCCCGCCAAAATCGAGGATATACAGAAGTGGAAGACCCCGGAAAATGTCGGGGAAGTTCGAAGCTTTTTGGGATTGGCTGGATACTATCGACGGTTTATTGAGGGATTCTCTAAGATCTCGAGACCTCTCACCAAACTGTTGGAGAAGGGAATCACATTCACATGGACGCCGCAGTGCGAGACGAGTTTTCAGGAGTTAAAGGAAAGATTGACAACAGCCCCAGTGCTCGTTATGCCAGATATGCAGAAGAACTTTACGGTGTACTGCGATGCCTCTGGAAACGGGTTGGGATGTGTTCTCATGCAAGAAGGGCATGTCGTGGCATATGCATCCCGGCAGCTTCGGAAGCACCAGAAGAACTATCCTACACATGACTTAGAACTAGCCGCAGTGGTACACGCGTTGAAAATTTGGCGGCACTATTTGATGGGGAAGAGGACCGAGATATATACGGATCATAAGAGTTTGAAGTACATTTTCACACAGCCAGACCTCAACCTTAGACAAAGGAGATGGTTAGAGCTAATCAATGACTTTGATGTGGGCATCAACTATCATCCTGGGAAAGCAAACGTCGTGGCCGATGCTTTAAGTCGGAAAGTGCAGGTCAATAAGTTGAGCCTGAAAGACATGCCTGCAGAATTAAAAAACGAGGTTGTAAGGCTCAATCTATGCCTTGTGAATAGTGGTGAAGCCATCGCCATGGAAGTGGACTCCACACTAGAGCGAGACATACGCGAGGGTCAAAATAATGACGAGAAGATACGAGAGATCAGACAACTCACTAAGGAAAATAAAGCTCCTGGTTTTAGAGAGGATGAACAAGGAACGGTGTGGCACGGGAAAAGAATCTGTGTGCCAGAAGTAAAGGAGATCCGTGAATTGATTTTGAAGGAGGCTCATGATTCTGACTATTCCATTCATCCTGGGAGTACGAAGATTTACCAGGACCTCAAAAGCAGGTATTGGTGGTATGGCATGAAGCGAGATGTCGCGGAACATGTTGCTCTATGTGACACATGTCAGTTGGTAAAAGCAGAACATCAACGACCCGCAGGATTATTGCAACCACTCAAAGTGCCTGAATGGAAATGGGAAGAAATCAGCATGGATTTCATCGTGGGATTGCCTAGGACCCAATCAGGATATGATTCGATATGGGTCATCATTGATAGGCTAACCAAGGTACTTCATCCCCGTGAAGGAAAGCTACAGCGGATCCAAATTGGCAGAGTTGTACATGTCAAGGATCGTGTGTTACCATGGAGTGCCAAAGAAGATTGTGTCGGATCGAGGGACACAGTTCACCTCAAGGTTCTGGCAGAAGTTGCACGAAATCATGGGAACCCATCTGAACTTTAGTTCTGCCTACCATCCTCAAACTGATGGGCAGACGGAAAGGACCAATCAGATCCTTGAAGATATGCTGAGGGCATGTGCACTCAAAAACAATAGGAGTTGGGACAAGAACTTACCGTATGCGGAGTTTTCCTATAACAACAGCTATCAAGCTAGTATGAAGATGTCACCGTTTGAAGCTTTGTATGGAAGGAAGTGCAGAACTCCCCTATTTTGGAACCAAACAGGGGAAAGTAAAGTGTTTGGTCCCGAAGTACTACAAGAAGCAGAGGCGAAAGTGAGGGAAATTCGCAACAACTTGAGGATAGCACAGACACGCCAAAAGAGCTATGCCGATGTACGAAGAAGAGAGCTTGTTTTCAACGTGGGAGACTATGTCTATCTCAAGGTGTCCCCTACCCGAGGACGTCGTCGGTTCAATGTAAAAAGGAAGTTGTCACCTCGATACATCGCACCCTTTCAAGTTCTGGAGAGGAAAGGCGAAGTGGCATATCAACTAGAATTACCGGCTCGCCTATCGGATGTGCACGATGTATTCCATGTGTCAACTCAAGAAATGCCTGAGGACGCCTAAAGAGGTGTTACCCATGAATGAAGTGAACGTAGCTGAGGATTTGTCTTATGCCGAGCAACCATACAATATTTTGGAGACAATGGAACGCCTCACCAGAAATAAAAGAATCCGGATGTGCAAGGTGCAGTGGAAGCATCACTCAGAAGAGGAAGCCACCTGGGAGCGGGAAGATGAGCTCAAGGCACAATTTCCGGAATTGTTTTCTTAGAACCACCAATCTCGAGGACAAGATTTCTTTTAAGGGGGGTAGAGCTGCAACACCCCAAAAATCTTGTTAAGACCCTAAATCATGTTAAGAGGGGAATTTAAAAATTTTTGGACGTGTTGCATGTTTTGCAAAAATTCAAATTCAAACTGGAATTCAAATTAAACTCAAAACAGAAAAGAAATAGAAAAAGAAAAAAAGAAAACAGAAAAAAACCAGCCAGTGGGCCGAAACCCACCAGCCGGCCCACCCAGCAACCGCTCCAGCCCCCAGCCGCGCGCGCTGTTTCCTTCCGCTGACAGGTGGGACCCGCCAGCTCGTCTTCTACCTCGCGCCGCGCCGGACTCTCTCTCACCCGAATCAAAACCGATCGGGATTTCTGCGTATCCCCGCTGAATTCTGTTCGTAGGCGACGCGGACTTGATCTAAACCACCCCGCCGCCTTTCCCCGTCTATAAAAAACCCCGGCCTCGTTCTGTTTTTCCCACGCGATCCGCCGATTTTCCTCCGGTGAGAACTACGCTCGGAAACTCCGATCTAACTCGCTGGTCTTGATCCACCGCCTCCGGGGAACCTTGCAGGTGCAGAAAACTCGGTGACTTGCGGTGTAAACACAGCGCCGACGAGCCTCGCCGTGAATTCAACTCGGACCTCATCGCCGATCACCTTCCAGGACCTCCGAGCTCAAGAAAACCCCCCGAGGTGAGATCCCCGACCTCCCCTCCATCGACCTATGCCATAAAATCACAGTTCTAGGAAGAATTCTCGAAGATCCGAAAGTCTCCAGCGAGATCGCCGCTTCCCGCCGCCGTGCGCCGCCGGCAGCGCCGCCCGCGTTCGAACAGAGCGACGTGGCCGCTTGTGCGCCGTTTATTTTAAATCGCATGGTAGGGTTTAAATCCCCGCGTACCGGTTCGACGTTATAATCTCAGCCGTCGGTTTAAAATCGGACGGTCCACGTCAGCCCCGCGTTATAACGACTGAAAATCTTACGTGCTACCCCCTGGGGTTCTCGGGAAATAAGAGCTAGCCCCGGAAACTTCTGATCTAGCCCCTGGAACTTCAAAAAATCATGTAAATTCATTTAAAAATCAGTTTTAGCCCCTGGACTTAATAAAAATTAGGAAAAACCCCTCTGATAAGTGTAGATATACCCCTGGAAATTCTGAAAATAATATTATAGACCCTGTAGTGGGGTGAGTTTACCTTTTTAGCCCTGTTTAGTATTTAATTTAGGAAATTGAATATGTGGCTAGTGTTAAAAAATTAAAAAGTGGGACAAACATATTGTCAAAATTTAATTAAAGACTTTCTCAGTATTTAGGAAACTTTGGAGTGAGACAAAAACATATTTTGGGCTGAATTGAATCTGTTTAATTTATTATTCACATTTAGGGACACATTTTTAAGTAATGAATAGTTTTAGATAATAGGGAAAATAATTGTGAAATAGTTTACATCAGAGGCCAAGGTCAAAATATGTTATTAAATTATTTAGGACCAGAACCTATTCTGTTTAGATGATGTGTATTACTAATTTCATAATAAAGCACACATGTATGCATAGGAAAATAAATCTGAAAATATAGCAACTAGTAAATGATAAATGGAGTTTCTAAAATCCAAAGAATTCAGTTTAGGGTTGGTAGAATTTCTGAAGGAACATATGGAGAAGAAAAATATCTTTCATACATACTTGGTAGTAAAAAGGTGTAGTAGTTGAATATAAGGAATTTATTTAAATTGGAAACTCATATATATATATAGTAGGTAAGTATAAATGTGAACACCAAAGTAGGAATCATATACACATGATTAAAAGTGTATGCAAGCCAAAAATCAACACACATAGAGTAACCACAACACATATAATGGTGAATGACTTTCATAAATATGAATGTGTGGTTTGTATGAAGTGGAAGTGTGAACTATGTCTTATGGATTGTTGTTTTTCTTTTGCTATGTGTGGTGGTATGATGTAGAACCTGCTCAAGAGCAAGTTATTCCTTTCCAAGATCAGGACTACCCATTTTAAGAGCAGCAAGAAGGAGGCAAGTGTCCTTGACCACTTTGATCCTATGCTAGGATGTGTAGATAGAATTATTTGCATTGTCAAGTTAAATATGAAACCCATGCTAGGAAATTTCCCTAGAATTGCATTACCTTGTTTCCTTGTAGCTTGGGTTGGGATTTATTTTATCATGTCATTTATTATTATGCATATGCTTAGCCATGCTTAGAATGGGATGTTTGAGATATGAGATTATCAGTTTATTTTACCATACTCTTGAATGAGATATTGTGAGTTATGTAGAGGTAGGGATCAAGGCAAGTTGGATATTTTGGTTGTGTGCTGGGTGCACGAGACTCGGGTTTGTGTTTGGTACTTGCCTGGATCCTAAGGACCGGTTCATGGAGCGTGTAACCTGGCTTTACAGTGCCAACCACATGCTGAGATGGGGCAGCTTGGCCAATTAATTAGGTGTATCCCCGGCGTAGTATGGGTGTGTTGGATGGTGCGGGGAATAGGTGTCAGCTGGACTACCATATGAACCGCAAGGCTCAAGAGGGGGCCACTGCAGCGAGGTTGGAGCCTCTTGTATGCTGTTAGGGGTGAAACCTCAGTGGGCCCACGCTCGTCGGGAATCCCTTTGTAAAGGCTTCGTAGTGATCTCCTGGCTACACACCTGGGAAGTGTGAATGTGGTTTGTAGCCACTGGCATAATGGAGGTTCTTTTAGTCCACCCGGTAACGGGGGATGAAATCACTACATGTGGGTACAGGGGTACAAACTCTGCAGAGTCAAAACTGTCATGACAGCCGTGCTCACGGTCAAGAGCGGCTTGGACTTATTCATGATTAGAGGATTGATGATTTTGGAAGTTGTGGATGTTAAGTGGGGAGCTTAACATCGGAAATAATGTTATGGTTACTTGATTTTGATGATGGGTTGGGAGATTGGGACCATTTCACCTGTGTAGTAATATAGGTGCTTAATAAGCTAAGGTGATAGGTATTAATTGCGTAGTGCTTTAAACATGAGTTCAACCTCTCCTTGCTCTAGCCATGCATGATATAATTTTCCCACACTTGCTGAGTACCATTGGTACTCAACCTTGCATATTGGTTGGTTTATATTGCTGCTCAGGTCAAGATAATGAGGTGGTGTATAATGACCAAGACTTTGGACCCGAAGAAGGTTTCTAGGTTCATGGAGACCCCCGGGCAACGCCTGTGACGGAGCCCTCAAGAATAATATTCCGCTGCTAGTTTTTTTACTTGTGATGAACTTATCATTGTCCATTGAGACATTTGCTATGTAAGACCTATTTATATTCGACACCTGGCTTGTAATAAATGATGCTTCACTATTTGTCATCACATGTATGACAAAATGATCCTGGCATACATGTGATATTCACTCGGTTGTTCTTCGGAGAAACCGGGTGTGACATAAGTGCCCAAGGAAGAAGCCCATGCCGCCACCACAACAGAATGTGATGCGAGGACGGGTGAACCACGTGACCATGGAGGAAGCGCAAGAGGCACCTGACGTGGTAATTGGTAAGTTTCCTGCCAATTTACACATTGCAACCCTGTTGTTTGATTCTGGTGCCACCCACTCGTTCATTGCTCAAGGGTTTGTTAAAAAGCATGATCTAGCAACAACGCAAATGAACCATATGCTAGCAGTAAACTCTCTAGGGGGAGAAATAAGGACAAGAAAAGTGTGTCCCAAGGTGAATCTAGACATTAATGGGGTAGTATTTACTGCAAACCTCATAGTGATAGACTCACAAGGAATAGATATTATAATGGATTGGCTGACCAAACATAAGAGAATCATCCATTGTTCAACGAGAACTGTGGAACTAACTCACCCTAGTGGCACAAGAGTGAAGTTCATAACTGTACAAGAGCCTAGGAGGGACATTAAACTAATAAAGTTGAGGTGGAAGTGGGAGAAATAAGGATTATCAAGGAATATCTAGATGTTTTTCCGGAGGAGTTGCCAGGTATGCCTCCCGATCGTGAAGTGGAATTCGCGATTGAGCTAGTGCCTGGGACAGCTCCAATATACAAGAGGCCGTATCGGATGGACTCCAAACAGCTGGAAGAGCTCAAGGAGCATATAAGGGAACTGACGGAGAAGGGGTATATTTGTCCTAGTTCCTCACCATGGGGAGCTCCAGTGATATTTGTGCCCAAGAAGGACGGAACCCAAAGGTTATGTGTAGACTACCGTGCGTTGAACGAAGTAACCATCAAGAACAAGTACCCATTACCCCGCATTGAAGACTTATTTGATCAGTTGAGGGGAGCTTGTGTGTTCTCAAAAATTGATATCAGGTCGGGATACCACCAACTTAAGATAAGGCAAACTGATATTTCAAAGACAGCTTTTGTATCTCGGTACAGGCTGTATGAATACACCGTCATGCCATTCAGGCTAACTAATGCCCCGACATACTTCATGTATCTCATGAACAAGGTACTCATGGAATATCTGGACAAGTTTGTGGTAGTTTTTATTGATGACATTCTCGTCTTTTCCAAAGATGAAGAGGAACATGAGAGACATTTAAGGTTGGTGTTGCAAAAACTGAGAGAACACCAACTATATGCCAAGCTGAGCAAGTGTGAATTTTGGTTAAAGAGAGTTCCCTTCTTAGGACATATAATCTCGGAGGGAGGAATGTCGGTAGATCCCGCCAAGATCGAGGATGTACAGAAGTGGAAGACCCCTGAAAATGTCGGGGAAGTTCGAAGCTTCTTAGGATTGGCTGGGTATTATCGATGGTTTATCGAGGGTTTCTCCAAGATTTCGAGACCCCTCACCAAATTGTTAGAGAAGGGAATCACATTCACATGGACACCGTAGTGTGAGACGAGTTTTCAAGAGCTGAAGAAAAGATTGACAACAGCCCCAGTGCTAGTTATGCCAGATATGCAGAAGAACTTTTCGGTGTACTGCGATGCCTCTGGAAACGGGTTGGGATGTGTTCTCTTGCAAGAGGGGCATGTCGTGGCTTATGCGTCCCGGCAGCTCCGGAAACACGAGAAGAACTATCCTACGCATGACCTAGAGCTAGCCATAGTGGTACACACGTTGAAGATTTGGCGGCATTACTTGATGGGGAAAAGGACAGAGATATATACGGATCATAAGAGCTTAAAGTATATTTTCACACAGCCAGATCTCAACCTCAGACAAAGGAGATGGTTAGAGCTAATCAACGACTTTGATGTGGGCATCAACTATCATCCGGGGAAAGCAAACGTCGTGGCAGATGCTTTAAGCTAGAAGGTTCAGGTCAATAGGTTGACCTTAAAGGACATACCTACAGAATTGAAGGAAGAGGTTGTAAAACTCAATCTATGTCTGGTGAATAGTGGTGAAGCTATCGCCATGGAAGTGGACTCCATATTAGAGCAAGACATACGCAACGGTCAGAAGAATGACGAGAAGATACACGAAATTAGAGAACTCATAAAGGATAATATAGCCCCTGGGTTCATAGAGGATGAACAAGGTACGGTGTGGCACGGGAAAAGAATTTGTGTGCCTGAGGTGAAGAAAATCTGTGAATTGATTTTGAAGGAGGCTCATGATTCCGACTATTCCATTCATCCTGGGAGTACGAAGATGTATCATGACCTCAAGAGCAGGTATTGGTGGTATGGCATGAAGCGGGATGTCGCGGAACATGTTGCCCTATGTGACACATGTCAGTTGGTGAAAGCAGAACATCAACGACCCGCGGGACTATTGCAACCACTCAAAGTTCCTGAATGGAAATGGGAAGAAATAGGTATGGACTTCATAGTGGGACTACCCAGGACCCAATCAGGATATGATTCAATATGGGTCATCATCGACAGGCTAACCAAGGTAGCTCATTTCATCCCCGTGAAAGAAAGCTACAGCGGATCCAAATTGGCAGAATTGTAAATGTCAAGGATCGTGTGCTTCCATGGAGTGCCAAAGAAGATAGTGTCAGATCGAGGGACACAGTTCACCTCAAGGTTCTGGCAGAAGTTGCATGAAACCATGGGAACTCATCTAAATTTTAGTTCTGCCTATCACCCCCAGACTGACGGGCAGACGGAAAGAACCAATCAGATCCTTGAAGATATGCTGAGAGCGTGTGCGCTCAAGAACAATAGGAGTTGGGATAAGAACTTACCATATGCGGAGTTCTCCTATAACAACAGTTATCAGGCTAGTATGAAGATGTCACCATTTGAGGCTTTGTATGGGAGGAAGTGCAGAACTCCACTATTTTGGAACCAAACCGGGGAAAGTAAAGTGTTTGGGCCCAAAGTACTACAAGAAGCCGAGGCGAAAGTGAGGGAAATCCGCAACAACCTGAGGATAGCACAGACCCGACAAAAGAGCTATGCCGATGTACGGAGAAGAGAGCTCGTTTTCAACGTGGGGGACTATGTCTACCTCAAGGTGTCCCCTATCCGAGGACTTCGTCGGTTCAAGGTGAAAGGGAAGTTATCACCTCGATACATTGGACCCTTTCAGGTTCTGGAGAGGAAAGGCGAAGTGGCATATCAACTAAAACTACCGGCTCGCCTATCGGATGTGCACGATGTATTCCATGTGTCACAGCTCAAGAAATGTCTGAGGACGCCTGAAGAAATGTTACCCATGAATGAGGTTGACGTAGGAGAGGATCTGTCTTATGCCGAGCAACCGGTCAAGGTTTTGGAGACAATGGGACGCCTCACGAGAAATAAAAGAATTCGGATGTGCAAGGTGCAGTGGAAGCATCACTCGGAAGAGGAAGCCACATGGGAGCGAGAAGACGAGCTTAAGGCATAATTTCCGGAATTGTTTTCCTAGAACCACCAATTTCGAGGACGAGATTTCTTTTAAGGGGGGTAGAGCTGTAACACCCCAAAATCTGTTAAAGAGGGGAATTTAAAAAATTTTGGACGTATTGCATGTGGTGCAGAAATTCAAATTCAAATTGGAATTCAAATTGAAATCATAACAGAAAAGAAAAGGAAAAAGAAAAAGAAAACCCAACCGGCCAGTGGGCCGAAAACCCGCCAGCCGGCCCACACACCTCTGGCGTCAGCCCAAGACCGCGCGCCCCCTCTTCCTCTCACCGACACGCGGGGCCCACGTGTCATCTCCTACCTCCGGCAAGCCCCAACGGCCGGACTCTTCCCTCGCGCCCGATCGCAACCAACTCCGGAAACCCGCGCCCCAAGCCCGACTCCCGGTCCTGGATGACTCCAACTCGATCCCAACAGACCGCCGCCCTCCCTCGCCTATATAAACGCCGACAATCGCCCTGTTTCCCCCCCCCCCCCCCCCGATCGGCTGTTCTTCTCTCCGGTGAGAACCGAAGTTTCTACAGCTGATATCTTTCGATCCTTGCTCAAATTCCCTGATCTAACATGCTGATCACGTTCCACCGCCGCCGGGAGCCCTGCAGGTGAAGGAAACAACGTGTCTTGCGCCCCAACAGCCACCCCGACGTGCACCGAAGATCGTCGCCGTTGAAGCTCGCCGCCGACCGACTTCCAGGGCCTCCGAGTGCTGGAAACCCCCTCGGTGAGCATCCCCTACCCCTCCGCAGCCGATCCATGCAAAAAGATGCGAGTTCTAACGTGTAGCGGCAAAAGCCGAGGCTGCGCCGGCGAGATCGCAACCCCCCGCGGCCGCGCGCGCGGACTGGCTCCGGCCAGGGCGACGTGGCCCCTTGAGGGCCGTCTATTTTAAATCGCACGGTAGAAATAAAACCCGCACGTACCGGTTCGGCGATCTAATCTGAGCCGTCTATTTTAAATCGGACGGTCCACATCAGCCCCGCGTTATAAAGGCCGGGATTGTTACGCGCTACCCCCTGGGGATCTCGAAAAACACGAGCTAGCCCCAGAAACTTCTGATCTAGCCCCTGGAACTTCAGAATTTCGTGTAAATTCATTTAAAAATCAGTTTTAGCCCCTGGACTTAATAAAAATTAGGAAAACCCCTCTGTTATGTGTAGTTAGACCCCTGGAGATTTATGAAAGAGCAAATTAGACCCTGCAGTAGGGTGGATTTACCTTTTTGACCTTATATGATATTAAATTTAGAAATTTGAATATGTGACTAGGATTTAAAAATAAAAGGTAAGGCAAACACATGTACAAATTCAAATTTAAACTCTCCTAGCACTTGGAAAACTTTAGAATGAGTTAAAAATAGATTTTTGGCTGAAATGAATCTGTCTAATTGTTGTTCATATTTATTAGTTCTAGAAACACATTTTTAGGCTAGGAAATAATTCTGAAAACTGATAAAATTAATTTAAATTAGTTCACATCAGAGGAGAAGTTCAAAAATATATTATTTAATATTTTAGATCAGAACCTATTCTGTTTAGATGATATGTCGTACTATTTAATATTAAAACTCACTTTTAGGCATAGAAAATAAATCTGAAAAATATAAGAAAATAGGTAGGCATAATTAGAAAATGATAAATGAAGTCTCCAAATCCAAAAACTTCAGTTTAGGATTTGGTAGAAGATCTGAAAACCTATTTGGAGTAGGAAATTACTTTTCATGCAAACTTGGTAGCTAAGAAGTGTATTAATTAAATATAAAGAATTTGTTCAAATTAAAAATTCATATATAGTGTGCAAACAGAAATCTGAATACAAAAGTTAGAAATCATATACATATGTCTAAAAGTGCATGTAGGCCAAAAATCAACACATGTAGAGTAACCACAACACTTAGAAATGTAAATGACTTTCATAGGTATGTATGTGTGGTTTGTATGAAGTGAAAGTGTGAACTATGTCTTATGGATTGTTGTTTTCTTTTGCTATGTGTATTGGCATGAGTAGAACCTACCCCAGAGCAAGTTCTCCACTTCCAAGACCAAGACTTTCCATTCTCAGAGTAGCAGGAAGAAGGCAAGTGTCCTTGACCACTTTGATCCTATACTAGGATGTGTAGATAGAATTATTTGCATTGTCAATTGAAATATTAAACCTATGCTAGGAAGTTTCCCTAGAATTGCATTACCTTGTTTCCTTGTAGCTTGGGTTGGGATTTATTATTTATATGCTTATGCTTAGCCATGCTTAGAATTGGATAATTGGGACATGAGATCATCAATTTATTTACCTTACTCTTGAATGAGATATTATGAGTTATGTAGAGGTAGGGATCGAGGCAAGTTGGATGATTTGGTTGGTGCTGGGTGCACGAGACTCGGGTTTGTGTTTAGTACTTGCCTAGATCCTAAGGATCGGTTCATGGAGCATGTAACCTGGCTTTACCGTGCCAACCACATGCTGAGATGGGGCAGCTTGGCCAATTAATTAGGTGTATCCCCGGCGTAGTATGGGTGTGTTGGATGGTGCGGGGAATAGGTATCAGCTGGACTACCATATGAACCGCAAGGCTCAAGAGGGGGCCACTGCAGCGGGGTTGGAGCCTCTTGTATGCTATTAGGGGTGAAACCTCAGTGGGCCCACGCTCGTCGGGAATCCTTTTGTAAAGGCTTCGTAGTGATCTCCTGGCTACACACCTAGGAAGTGTGAATGTGGTTCGCGGCCACTGGCACAATGGAGGTTCTTTTAGTCCACCCGACAATGGAGGATGAAATCACTACATGTGGGTACAGTGGTGCAAACTCTGCAGAGTCAAAACTGTCATGACAGCCGTGCTCACGGTCAAGAGCGGCTTGGACTTATTCATGAATAAAGGATGATGAATTGGGAAGTTGTAGATGTTAAGCGTGAAGCTTAACATTGGAGATGAGACTATGTTTACTTGATAATGATGATGGGTTGAGGGATTGGGATCCATTTCACCTGTGTAGTAATGTAGTTGCTTAATAAAGCTAAGGTGATAGGTAATAATTGCGTAGTGCTTTAACCATGAGTTCAACCTCTCCTTGCTCTAGCCATGCATGATATAACTTTCCCACACTTGCTGAGTACCCACAGTACTCAAACTTTCTTTTCTGTTGGTTTATATTGCTGCTCAGGTCAAGAGAATGATGTGGTGTTTAATGATCAAGACTTTGGTCCTGAGGAAGGATTTTAGGTTCACGGAGTCCCCCCGGGCAACGCCTGTGACGGAGCCCACAAGACTTATATTCCGCTGCTGTTTTATTTACATGTTATGAACTTATTATCGTCCATCGAGACGTATGCTTTGTAAGACATATTTATATTTGACACCTGACTTGTAATAAATGATGCTTCACTATTTGTCATCACATGTATGAGAGAATGATCCTGGCATACATGTGATATTCACTCGGTTGTTGTTTGGGACAAACCGGGCGTGATATCTAAGTAACCAAAAAGGGGTAGGAAAAATTTATGAAGGTTCTGTTTGGGTAGGTGGAACTGTAGAAATTTTTGTATGAATTTAGGTTGCTGTTTTATTGGTAGAAATTCATTTTTAGACTAGAAAATAATTCTTAAAATGGGTAAAAATAAATTTAAATTGATCCTCATCAGAGAGGAAGTCAAAAGATATTTTATTGGACATTTTAGATCAGAACACATTCTGTTTAGGAGGTATCTTGTGCTATCTTAGTATTAAAGTTCACTTTTAGGTATGGAAAATAAATATGAAAATACAAGAAAATAGGTATACCTAGTTAGAAAATGTCAAGTGAGGTCCCCAAATCCAAAACTTCAAATTAAGGTTTTGTAGAAGATCTGAAACTATTTTGAGTTGGAAGTTATCTCTCATACAAATTTTGTGTATAAGAAGTGTATTATCCCATATAGAAAATTTGTTCAAATTGGAAATTCATATATAATGTGCACTTAGAAATCTAAATATTAAAGCTAGAAATAATATCTATGTTTAAAAATGCATGTATTTTTAGAATCAACATATCTAGGGTAAACACAACACTTAAATAGGTGTATGACTTTCATGTGTATGCATGTGTGGTTTGTATGAGTGGAAATGTGGACTATGGCTTATGGAATGTTGTTTTCTTTTGCTATGTGTATTGGCATGAGTAGAACCAGCCCCAGAGCAGGTTCTCACCTTTCAAGATCAAGACTTTCCATTCCCAGAGCAGCAGGAAGAAGGCAAGTGTCCTTGACCACTTTGATCCTATACTAGGATGTGTAGTTAGAATTTAATTGCATTGTCAAATTGGAATATGATGCCCAAGCTAGGAAGTTTCCCTAAATTTTCATTATCTTACTTCCTTGTAGCCTGGGTTAGGATTTATTTTATTATGTCATTCATTTATATTATTTATTCTTAGCCATGCTTAGAATGGGATAAATGGGATATGAGATCATCAACTTGATCACCTTACCCTTGAATGAGATATTATGAATTATGTAGAGGTAGGGATGGAGGCAAGTTGGATGCTTTGGTTGGTGCTGTGTGCACGAGACTCGGGTTTGTGTTTAGTGCTTGCCTGAATCCTAAGGACCGGTTCATGGAGCATGTAACCTGGCTTTACAGTGCCAACCCCATGCTGAGATGGGGCATCTTGGCCAATTAATTAGGCGTATCTATGGCGTAGCATGGGTGTTTGGGATGGTGCGGGGAGTAGGTGTCAGCTGGACTACCATATGAACCACAAGGCTCAAGAGGGGGCCACTGCAGCGGGGTTGGAGCCTCTTGTATGCTATTAGGGATGAAACCTCAGTGGGCCCACACTCGTTGGAAATCCCTTTGTAAAGGCCTCGTAGTGATCTCCTGGCTACACACCACGGAAGTGTGAACGTGGTTCGTGGCCACTGGCATAATGGAGGTTCTTTTAGTCCACCCGGCAATGGGGGATGAAATCACTACATGTGGGTACAGTGGTGCAAACTCTGCAGAGTCAAAACTGTCATGACAGCCGTGCTCACGGTCAAGAGCGGCTTGGACTTATTCATGATTAGAGGATGATGAATTGGGAAGTTGAGGATGTTAAGCGGGAAGCTTAACATTGGAGATGAGATTATGGTTACTTGATGTTGATGATGGGTTGAGGGACTGGGACCATTTCACTGGTGTAGTAATGTAGGTGCTTAATAAGCTAAGGTGATAGGTATTAATTGCGTAGTGCTTTAACCATGAGTTCAACCTCTCCTTGCTCTAGCCATGCATGACATAACTTTCCCACACTTGCTGAGTACCAACGGTACTCAAGCTTGCTTTTCTGTTGGTTTAAATTGCTGCTCAGGCCAAGGGAATGACGTGGTGTTCAATGACCAAGACTTTGGAACCGAAGAAGGATTCTAGGTTCACGGAGCCCCCGGGCAACGCCTGTGATGAAGCTCACAAGATTTATCTTTCGCTACTGTTTTATTTACATGTTATGAACATATTATTCGTCCATCGAGACGTTATGCTATGTAAGACTTATTTATATTCGAATACTTGGCTTGTAATATAATGAGGCTTCACTCTTTGTCGTCATATGTATGAGAAAATGATCCTGGCATACATGTGATAATTCACTCGGTGGTTCTTTAGAGAAACCGGGTGTGACACCGTCGCCGGAGTTCAGTCGAGGAAGATCGCCGGAAGAGAGCCCCAACGATCTGTCTTGCTAAGAGAAGGACCCCGAGACAAAGAAGAACGTAAGGTAGGTTTCCAATATCACCTTACGACATCATCGTGTTTTCTTTGCATCTGTTCTTCGATTCCTTTCGAACAGAAGCTTTTTCGTGGATAGATCACGTGTTGACCAGTCTGATCTAGAGTCAAGATCATCGCTACATCCACATTTGACCCGAACACCCCTGTTCATCATAAAACCCATGCAAACCATGCGAGAACACGTGCAAACCGATCTAATAAAAACTGATTATAGGATAACATGCATATGCATCATCGCCTCTAGTTAAAGTTTGTGCATGATGTTGATTGTTGTAAATCTTGTATGTGCGTGATTGCGTATAGAAGGACAAGCTCAGGGAGCCGTTTACGACGAGCTGTCAAAACAAGGTTTTGAGATCCAAGAGCAACCGGAACCGCAAGAACAAGGCAAGTGCCCCTTGACCATATTGATCCTATGTTTTGGGAAAACTGTTTTTGTTTTGCGAAAAGGTGAGTGTCCTGAGTCAAACATGATGGGAAACCTTTTTATAGGAGTTTACTAGTTTTGGTTAAACCACCCTTGTCGCCAGGGAAGTTTATGAGTCGGGTATGGTTTTTGTTTTAAGCTTCGCTGAGTCCATGGGATTGGGAAGCGAGATAGATGTGTCTAGCTAACTGCACTCGTATGATAATGAGAAACTGATGTTGTTAATGAACATGGATCGGAGGGAGATCTAGGCAAGACTGGGTTTGTGAATAAGGTAGCATGAGATGGTAGTTTTACTTGCCGTAGATCTAAGGACCGGTTCATGCGAGCACATGCCAGGATAACAGTGCCACCACAAGGCCAAGTATGGGTGCGGCTTAGCTGAGTAATTAGGTAAGTTGCTAGATTGTTATGGACCGTGGAAGGCGTAGGGAATAGGAGTCGAGTGAGGACTGCTCTGGGAACTGCATGGCACAAGAGGGGGCCCGTGGGTGGGAGAATTGGAGATTCTAGCCAGTCGGTGAAACCTTAGTGAGTCCATACATCTAGTAGCCCCTTTGTAAAGGCTATTTTGTGATCTCTTGGCCATACATCGATGGTTGTGTACTGGTATAATGGAGGTTCTGCAGTCGCCGACGGGTGACGAAATCACAAACTTGTGGGTGAAGAGGTGCAAACTCTGCAGAGTCTTAAAACTATCATGATAGCTGAGCTTACGATCACGAGCGCCTGGCAACTTCCATGATTAGTTGGGATGGTTATTGGATATGGTTATTGGTTATGGTTTTGGAAGGGTTGGTTTTGGTTTTGTTTTCGGGACTGTTGAGTCCGGGTGATAAGATGGGTTGCATGACTGTTGAGTCATGGCAACGAGGTTGAACGGTGTGAGATGGAAGTTGTTTGATAAGATGAACTGGTAGCGAATACGAGATGGTATTCGTGAGATGGTAGCGAATACGAGGAGGTATTCGTGAGCAAGAATGAGGTTGATTAATGCCTGGTTGGGATATGGAAGGTAATGAACGTAACGGAGGTATGATTGGTATTTGAGTACATGTTAAATTTACATTCGCTTAAAGATAAGTTGCTGTTTTATCATGGTTTCGATAAATAACTTTTCTTTCTGCAATGAGCCTTTTTATACCTACCTTGTTGTGAGCTACATATCATATTTTTCCCGCACTTGCTGAGTACACCATCATACTCAAACTTGCATTATTATTTCATCATCAGCAACAGGAGAAGATTACTATGAAGACCAAGTGGAGCATTAGGCGTGTGATCTGTTCTCATCCTTGCCTGTGGGGATGGAGTAGAGATGGAGCCACTGCTGCCTAAAATTGCTTCCGCATTAGTTAGAAGACTTCCGCTGCATAGAAATAAGACTTCCGCTGTGAGCATGAGTCCAAGACTCATGAAACATTGTAATAAACTCTGTTATTCGTGGTTATATATATTCTGAATTCAGTTTGTGGAACATATGTGTATGTGTGATGAACATCCTGGGCGCACATATGCATCAGTTCTCGGTTCCGTGGTTTTCCACAGAATTGAGGGCGTCACAGGAAACGCCGCCCGAAGGAACGTCCGTGACAACCAAGAGGATGGCCACGATGAAGTTCCTGTTAACCCCGGAGCTGGTGAGAACAACCTGGAACGGTTGATGGCCATGCAAAATCAACTTATGCAAACCATGATCCAAACTTTGGGTCAGTTGCAGGCCAACAACAACAACCCCGTTCCGGCACCACCGCCACCACCACCGCCTGCTCATAACAGACTGGGAGAGTTCATGAGGACTCGACCACCCACCTTTGCTCAAGCTAATGACCCCATGGAGGCCGACGACTGGTTGAAATCCATGGAGAAGAAGCTTGCCATAGTGCAGTGCAATGACCGAGAGAGGGTTCTCTTTGCGTTGCACCAACTCATGGGAGCTGCCGCTGACTGGTGGGATGCCCTATGTAACACTCATGTCGACCTGGAAGTGATCACTTGGTCTGAGTTCAAGGAGAGTTTCTGCTCTCATTACATCCCTACTGGTGTAATGATGGTCAAACGACAGGAGTTTGAAGGTCTCCGCCAAGGACAGAGAAGCGTGAATGAGTATCTCAACAAGTTCACACAACTGTCCTGGTATGCCCCCGAAGATGTCAACTCAGACCAGAGGAAGCAATACCTGTTCATGAGAGGGTTGAACAATGAGATTCAGGTTCAGCTCCTCAACAATGACTACGGGAGTTTCCAGAAGCTGGTTGACAAGGCTATAGTGGTTGAAAGCAAGATCCGAGAGATCGAGCGAGAGTGCAAGAGGAGGATGCCATACCAGCCACAAGGGAGCAACGTACGACCTCGGTACATGCCCCCAGCTGCACCGCAGTATGGATCGACCGCTCCTGCATATCGCCCTAGTCAGCCAACACAGCAATGACCCGTAGCACAAGCACCTCGTGTGCCCATGACTCCTGTGCCCCGACCCAACATGGGCGCTCCTGTTCAAAACCCCTGCCCCAATGTACCTGCTGCCGTAGGCAACAGCGCATGCTTTGCATGCAGGGAAACAGGACACTTCGCGAGCCAGTGCCTGAGGAGAGGCCCTGGACAGCAAGGCAACGTGCCCAAGCAGAACCCGCGACCGAACGGATAGGACAATCAAGGAAACCATGGACAGCAGAACTATGCTCGCGGCAACGTGAACCATGTCTTTGCTGAGGAAGCACAACAGGCTGAGGACGTCGTAATTGGTAAGTTCCTTGTCAACTCCAACCCAGCCACAATCTTATTTGATTCTGGAGCATCACATTCCTTCATATCATCCAATTATGTTGCCAAGCATAATCTTCCCATATCACATTTAAAATATGCTATGTTAGTTAATTCTCCCGGTGGAGAGATGTGACGCCCTCAATTCTGTGGAAAACCACGGAACCTAGAACTAATGCGTATGTGTGCCCAGGATGTTCATCACACATACACATATATTCCACAAACTGAATTCAGAATATATATAACCACGAATAACAGAGTTTATTACAATGTCTCATGAGTCTTGGACTCATGCTCACAGCGGAAGTCTTTATTCTAATGCGGAAGCAATTTAACTAATGCGGAAACAATTCTAGGCAGCAATGGCTCCATCTCTTCTCCATTCCCACACAGGCAAGGTTGAGAACAGATCACACGCCTAATGCTCCACTTGTTCTTCATAAAAATCTTCTCCTGTTGCTGATGATGAAATAATAATGCAAGTTTGAGTACAATGATGTACTCAGCAAGTGCGGGAAAATATGATATGAAGTCTCATAACAAGGTAGGTATAAAAAGGCTCATTTGCAGAAAAGCTAAGTTATTTATCAAAAGCATGATAAAACAACGACTTATCTTTAAGTGAATGTAATCCCAACATGTATTAAAATACTAATCATACCTCCGTCATGTTCATAACCAGTCATCAATCAACCTCATTCTCGCTCACGAATACCTCCTCGTATTCGCTACCATCTCACGAATATCATCCTGTATTCGCTACCATTTCATCTCATAAAACAACTTCATCTCCCACCGAGACCAACCTTGTTGCCATGACTCAACAGTCATGCAACGATCTTATCACCCGGACTCAACAGTCCCAATACCAAACCATAACCAAACCATCCAAAACCATAACCAATAACCATCCCAACTAATCATGGCAGATAGCCAGGCGCTCGTGACCGTAAGCTCGGCTATCATGATAGTTTTAAGAACTCTGCAGAGTTTGCACCTCTTTACCCACAAGTTTGTGATTTCGTCACCCGTCGGCAACTGCAGAACCTCCATTATACCAGTACACAACCGTCGGTGTATGGCCAAGAGATCACAAAATAGCCTTTACAAAGGGGTTACTAGATGTATGGACTCACTAACGTTTCACCGGCAGGCTAAAATCTCCAATTCTCCCACCCACGGGCCCCCTCTTGTTCCATGCAGTTCCCAGGGCAGTCCTCACTCGACTCCCATTCCCCGCGCCTTCCACAGTCCATAACACTCTAGCAACTTACCTAATTACTCAGCTAAGCCGCACCCATACTTGGCCTTGTGGTGGCACTGTTATCCTGGCATGTGCATTTATGAACCGGTCCTTAGATCTACGGCAAGTAAACCACCATCTCATGCTACCTCATTCACAAACCCAGTCTTTCCTAGATCTCCCTTCGATCCATGTCCATTAACAACATCAGTTTCTTATTGTCATTACGAGTGCAGTTAGCTAGATACATCTATCTAGCTTCCCAATCCCATGGACTCAGCGAAGTATAAAAGTAAAAAAAAACCATACCCGACTCATAAACTTCCCTGGCTACAAGGGTGGTTTAATAAAAACTAGTAAACTCCTATAAAAGGGTTTCCCATCATGTTTGACTCAGCACACACACCTTTTCGCAAAACAAAACAGTTTTTCCCAAAAACATAGGATCAATATGGTCAAGGAGCACTTGCCTTGTTCTTGCGGTTTTTGTTGCTCTTGGATCTCGAAACCTTGCTGTTGCAGCTCGTCGTAGATCCTGAGCTTGTCCTTCTATACAGGATCATGCACATACAAAATTCATGACAATCAATACTATGCATAAACTTTAAACTAGATGCGATGATGCATATGCATGCTATCCTATGATCAGCTTTATTAGAACGGTTGTACGTGTTCTTGCATGGCTTTATGATGAACAGGTGTGTTCGGATCAGATGTGGACGTGGCGATGACCTTGTCTTTTAGATCAACCCGATCAACAAGTGATCTGTCCATGAGAAAGCTTCTGTTCGAAAGGAATCGAAGAACAGATGCAAAGAAAACACGATGATGGCGTAAGGTGGTATTGGAGACCTAACTTACATTCTTCTCGGTCTTCAGGTCCTTTTCAGATCGTTGGGCTCTCTTCCGGTGATTTTCTTTGCTGAACTCCAGCGATGGCTTTCTCGACGAGTTGAGGCTAGGGCTCTAAGTCGTCGGCTTAGGAGTTGGAAAAGAAATTCGTGGTTTCGGCCAAGGGTTCTGGGTCCTATTTATAATCGGGAGAAGAAGAGTCCTAATCTGATTGTATTCCGAATAAAAGTCCTATTCAGATCATCGTTGGATCCTAACATCTAATCTTTAGTTGATTTGGTGCGGTAACATTGTGGAATTCAGGTCAGTTTCTCCTCCGTACTGGTATTCTTACGCGTACGGAATCCAAAAACCACTTCAGAACTCGTTACCTCCGTGGTGATGAGCTCCGGAAGCTCCACGTGTCCATCGGGACCTGGTCTCTCCTTTTCCGCAGAGACGAGCTCCGGTGGTGCCGCGTGCCAAGCGGGCGAGACCTCCCTTCTCCTTTGGAGGTGAGCTCCGCGTGCGCCACATATCCTGGCGGTCGAGACCTCCTCTCTAATTCGAAGGTGGCTCCGCACACGCCACGTGTCAGTGCCGGACCTTTCCTCTCTCCGGAGGTAGCTCCAGCGCCAGACTTCCTTTCTTCTCAGAGACGAGCTCCGAGGTTAACACGTGTCCAACAGTGACGGACCTCCCGGAGATAAGCTCCGGTGACGGCGCGTGTGCAATAGAACCGGACCTCTCGGAGGTGAGCTCCGAGATCGACACGTATACCACGCGACTGGTCCTCTGATTCCCGCGGTGACTAGCTCCGAAGGTGACATGTGTCCTGCGGACATGCCTTTGCTTCTTCCACAGAGGCTAGCTCTGGGGGCAACACGTGTCCCACAGGGTCGAACCTCTCCCCTTTTGCGGAGATGAGCCCCGAGCCTTCCACGTAGCCAGTTTAGCAGCGGACCTCTCCTCACTTCGTAGGGATGTGCTCCGAACACGCCACATGGCCAGCGGGCCGCATAAGTTGTCTTCGTCGCTCTCGGTGAACTGGATTCGGCTCTTATTGGCTATCTTTTGATATTTTTCTCTGTTCCTACTTCTTTTAAAATGTTTTCTCTTCATGAATCATGAATACATGCAGAAACCAAAAATGAGGGTGTTACAAATCTACCCCCTTAAATTGAATCTCGTCCTCGAGATTCGTTGGTAGAGAATAGATAAGGAAATTCTGCCTTGATGTCTTCTTCATGCTCCCATGTGGCTTCAGCTTCAGTGTGATGGCTCCATTGTACCTTGCACCATCAGATCACTTTGTTCCTGGTGACCCTTTCCTTTATATCCAAAATTCAGACAGGGTGCTCCGTATAAGTCAGGTCCTCTTGAAGTTCAAGCTCTTCCATTGGTGCTTGCTCCTCCGGTACTCTCAAGCACTTCTTAAGCTAGGATATATGAAACACGTCATGTATGTCGGAGAGATATGTTGGGAGCTCTAGTTGATAGGCTACTTCTCCTCGCTTGTCCAAAATCTTGAATGGTCCGATGTAGCGAGGTGCTAGCTTGCCTTTGACGTTGAAATGTCGTTGGCCTCAGATAGGCGATACCTTATGGTATACGAAGTCTCCTACTTCAAAAGTTAACTTCCTTCGCCCATTATCCGCATAGCCTTTCTGCCGTGACTGAGCAGCCTTTAAGTTCTCCCGTATCGTTTGGACTTGCTTTTCAGCTTCTTGTAGCACTTCGGGTCCAAACACCTAGTTCTCTCCGGTTTCATTCCAAAATAGCGGCGTTCTACACCGTCTACCATATAATGCTTCGAAAGGCGACATCTTAAGCTAGCTTGGTAGCTGTTGTTATAGGAGAATTTGGCGTACGGTAAACTCCTATCCTAACTACGCCCACGTTTCAAGGCGCAAGCTCTCAACATGTCTTCCAAAATTTGGTTTGTCCTTTCGGTTTGCCCATCGGTTTGTGGGTGATAGGCAGAGCTAAAATCTAGTCGTGTTCCATAGCTTTCTGCAGCTTCCTCTAGAATCTAGAGGTAAACTGAGAACCTCGATCTGAGACTATCCTCCTTGGGACTCCATGACGGCACACGATCTGCTCCATGTACAACTCGACTAATTGTGCAACGTTGTACTTGGGCCTTACAGGGAGAAAATGGACAATTTTCGTCAATTGGTCCACGATTACCCAGATAGAGTCATAACCCGACTAAGTACGTGGCAATCCGACGATGAAATCCATGCTGATGTCTTCCCACTTCTACTCGGGTACCTTCAAAGGTTGCAACAATCCAACGGGTCTTTAATGTTCGGCCTTCACCCGTTGGCATGTGTCGCATAGGGCAACGTATTTGGCTATGTCCCTTTTCATACCATCCCACCAATAACAAGCCTTCAAGTTCTTGTACATTTTGGTGCTTCCGGGATGTATGGAATAGGGTGAATCATGTGCCTCCTTCAATATCATGTCGTGGAGGTGCTTCACGTTGGGCACACACATCCTTTTTCCTAGCCAGAGCGTACCCTTCTCATCTTCTTTGAAACCCTTCTCTATTCCTTGTTGGATCCTTTCCTTGATCTCCTTGATGTCCTCATCCATTGCTTGGCCATCTCTTATCTCTTGCTCCAATGAAGAGTGGATCTCCATCATTTCCATGTTGTTCAAGAATCCGAGGTGTAACCGTTCGAACTCCTTACGTAGTTCGGGTGGGAGCTCTCGAACCGTGAGTTGGTGACATGCTCCCTTCCGGCTCAATGCATCAGCTACTACATTGGCCTTCCCGGGGTGGTAGTTGATTCCAACATCGTAATCCTTGATGAGTTCCAACCATCGATGTTGCCTCAAATTCAAGTCCGTTTGGGTAAATATGTACTTGAGGCTTTTATGATCCGTATAGATCTCACATCGATGACCAAGGATATAATGTCTCCAAATCATCAATGCATGCACTACTGCTGCTAGCTCCAAGTCATGTGTAGGATAATTAAGCTCGTGCTTCTTTAATTGTTGTGAGGCATAGGCTACCACTTGTCCTTCTTGCATGAGCACACATCCGAGCCCCTGTCTGGATGCGTCACAATATATGTCAAAGCTCTTGCTTACGTCTGGCAATACCAAAACCGGCGCTGTGGTTAGCCTTTTCTTGAGCTCCTCAAAACTTTCTAGGCATGCTGGTGTCCATCGAAAGGCTTTTCCCTTTGTTAGCAACTCCGTCATGGGGTTTGCTATCTTAGAGAAGTCCTTAATGAAGCGTCGGTAGTATCCAGCCATCCCAAGAAAACTCCGAATATCCCTCACGTTTAGCGGCTGGTCCCACTTCAGAACACCCCTCACTTTTCCAGGATCAACTTATACCCCTTCTTCAGAGATAATGTGGCCTAGGAACGATATTTCCTTTAGCCAAAATTGACACTTGTTAAGCTTGGCATACAATTGATGCTCACGCATTTTCTGCAATGTCAATTTCAAATGTTCTTCATGCTCCTCCTCACTTTTTGAATACACCATAATGTCATCGATGAAAACCACGACAAACTTATCCAAGTACTCCATGAAAACCTTGTTCATGAGGTACATGAAGTATGCGGGTGCATTTGTTAACCCAAAAGACATGACGGTATATTCATACGAACCATACCGTGTTCGAAAGGCAGTCTTGGGTATATCGGAGGGCTTAATCTTCAGCACGAAATATCCCGACCGAAGATCAATCTTGGAGAACACTCGGGCAACTTTCATTTGGTCGAATAGGTTTTCTATACGGGGCAGAGGGTATTTGTTCTTGATTGTCACCTCGTTCAGAGACCTATAGTCCACGCACATCCTTTGGGTTCCATCCTTCTTGTCTACGAAGAGCACGGGGGCTCCCCATGGTGACGAGCTTGGACGTATAAAACCCTTCTCCAACTGCTCTTGAATTTGCTTCTTGAGTTCTACTAGTTCATTGACAGGCACCCTATAGGGTCTCTTTGCTATGGGTGTAGTTCCAGGTACCAAATAAATGGCAAACTCAATGTCTCGATCAGGGGGCATACCTGGAAGCTCTTCTGGAAACACGTCCGGGAATTCTTGAACCACTGGAATGCTGTCCAATGTTGCTCCTTCAACGTGGTTCAAGATTGCCTTTTCGGTTGTTTGTTGGGCTGACTCAAACTCAACACGAATACCGTGCTCATTTGTCAACTGCATGCTCCTTTCAACACATTGGATTACCCCGTTGTGCTTGCTTAACCAATCCATTCCGAGTATTATGTCAATCCCTTGGGAATCCAAGACAATAAGGTTGGCAAGGAAGTCTACCCCCCTTATTTTAAGGCTTACTTTCGGACACACTATATTAGTCCTCATCTCTCCACCGGGAGAATTAACTAACATAGCACATTTTAGGTGTGATATGGGTAGATTATATTTGGCAACGTACTTGGATGATATGAAGGAATGTGATGCTCCAGAATCAAATAAGATAGAGGCTGGGTTGGAGTTGGCAAGGAACATACCAATTACGACGTCCTCAGCCTGTTGTGCTTCCTCAGCAGAGACATGGTTCACGTTGCCGCGAGCATAGTTCTGCTGTCCACGGTTCCCTTGATTGTCCCCTCCGTTCGGTCGTGGGTTCTGTTTGGGCACGTTGCCTTGCTGTCCAGGGCCTATACTCGGGCACTGGTTCACGAAGTGTCCTATTTCCCCGCATGCAAAGCATGCCCTGTTGCCTACGAAAGTAGGTACATTGGGGCGGGGGTTTTGAACAGGAGCGCCCATGTTGGGTCGGGGCACAGGAGGCATGGGCACACAAGGTGCTGGTGCAACGGGTCGTTGCTGTGGTGGCTGACTAGGGCGGTATGCAGGAGTGGTCGATCCATACTGCGTTGCAGCTGGGGGCATGTACCGAGGTCGTACGTTGCTCCCTTGAGGCTGGTATGGCATCTTCCTCTTGCAGTCTCGCTCGATCTCTCGGATCTTGGTTTCAACCACTATGGCCTTGTCAACCAGCTTCTGAAAGCTTGCGTAGTCATTGTTGAGGAGCTGAACCTGGATCTCATTGTTCAACCCTCTCATGAACAGGTATTGCTTCCTCTGGTCTGAGTTGACATCTTCGGGGGCATTACCGGGACAGTTGTGTGATCTTGTTGAGATACTCATTCACACTTCTCTGTCCTTGGCGGAGACCTTCAAACTCCTGTCTCTTGAGCATCATTACACCGGCAGGGATGTAATGAGAGCGTAAACTTTCCTTGAACTCAGTCCAAGTGATCGCCTCCGGGTCGACATGAGCATTGCATAGGGCATCCCACCAGTCAGCGGCGACTCCCGTAAGTTGGTGCAAAGCAAAGAGGACCCTTTCTCGATCATTGCACTGCACTATGGCAAGCTTCTTCTCCATGGATTTCATCCAGTCGTCGGCCTCCATGGGGTCGTTAGCTTGAGCAAAGGTGGGTGGTCGAGTCCCCATGAACTCTCCCAACCTGTTATGAGCCGGTGGCGGTGGTGGCGGTGGTGTCGGAACGGGGTTGTTGTTGTTGGCCTGCAACTGACCCAAGGTTTGGATCATGGTTTGCATAAGTTGATTCTGCATGGCCATCAACCGTTCCAGGTGGTTTTCGCCAGCTCCGGGGCTAACAGGAACTTACTCGTGACCATCCTCTTGGTTGTCACGGACGTTCCTTCGGCCGGCGTTTCCTCTCACCATCTGTGAGAGAGATCGAAATAGAATAGAAGGTTAGAAAGTTTAGGTAGATTTCCTCAACTATATGCATCAAGGTGAGTTGGACTATATATATATTAGCCCGTATGAGGATGTGAACAAGTGCCGAATCATCTCACACCTCTTTTTACTTATGTGTGGATATTGACAACGTTTTGAGACGTCCCACAACTCATACTAAGCATACAATCACAAACAATCATTGCAAGGGCTCACACATCTCCTATTCAAGGATGGTTTCCTATGTCAAGGTAGTTTCAAGGCCAATCTAAGCATCCTAGGTTGCTTCCTATGGTCAGCGTGGCTTAGCTACCAATCTGTGTCTGATACCAATCCGTGATTGTATCTAGGTGTATAATCTACCCCTATCTGTGGTTTTTGATACCACTCCGTGTTTCCTATTTAGGCGTGTAACCCATTGTCAACCGTGGCTCTGATACCAATCTGTGACACCCTCAATTCTGTGGAAAACCACGGAACCGAGAACTAATGCGTATGTGTGCCCAGGATGTTCATCACACATACACATATATTCCACAAACTGAATTCAGAATATATATAACCACGAATGACAGAGTTTATTACAATGTCTCATGAGTCTTGGACTCATGCTCACAGCGGAAGTCTTTATTCTAATGCGGAAGCAATTCTAGGCAGTAATGGCTCCATCTCTTCTCCATTCCCACACAGGCAAGGTTGATAACAGATCACACGCCTAATGCTCCACTTGTTCTTCATAAAAATCTTCTCCTGTTGCTGATGATGAAATAATAATGCAAGTTTGAGTACAATGATGTACCCAGCAAGTGCGGGAAAATATGATATGAAGTCTCATAACAAGGTAGGTATAAAAAGGCTCATTTGCAGAAAAGCTAAGTTATTTATCAAAAGCATGATAAAACAATGACTTATCTTTAAGTGAATGTAATCCCAACATGTATTAAAATACCAATCATACCTCCGTCATGTTCATAACCAGTCATCAATCAACCTCATTCTCGCTCACGAATACCTCCTCGTATTCGCTACCATCTCACGAATACCATCGTGTATTCGCTACCATTTCATCTGATAAAATAACTTCGTCTCCCATCGAGACCAACCTTGTTGCCATGACTCAACAGTCATGCAACCATCTTATCACCCGGACTCAACAGTCCCAAAACCAAACCATAACCAAACCATCCAAAACCATAACCAATAACCATCCCAACTAATCATGGCAGTTGGCCAGACGCTCATGACCGTAAGCTCGGCTATCATGATAGTTTTAAGAACTCTGCAGAGTTTGCACCTCTTTACCCACAAGTCTGTGATTTCGTCACCCATCGGCGACTGCAGAACCTCCATTATACCAGTACATAACCGTCGGTGTATGGCCACGAGATCACAAAATAGCCTTTACAAAGGGGTTACTAGATGTATGGACTCACTAAGGTTTCACCGGCAGGCTAAAATCTCCAATTCTCCCACCCACGGGCCCCCTCTTGTGCCATGCAGTTCCCAGGGCCGTCCTCACTCGACTCCCATTCCCCGTGCCTTCCACAGTCCATAACACTCTAGCAACTTACCTAATTACTCAGCTAAGCCGCACCCATACTTGGCCTAGTGGTGGCACTGTTATCTTGGCATGTGCATGCATGAACCGGTCCTTAGATCTACGGCAAGTAAACCACCATCTCATGCAACCTCATTCACAAACCCAGTCTTTCCTAGATCTCCCTCCGATCAATGTCCATTAACAACATCAGTTTCTTATTGTCATTACTAGTGCAGTTATCTAGACACATCTATCTCGCTTCCCAATCCCATGGACTCAGTGAAGTATAAAAGTAAAAAAAAAACCATACCCGACTCATAAACTTCCCAAGCTACAAGGGTGGTTTAATCAAAACTAGTAAACTCCTATAAAATGGTTTCCCATCATGTTTGACTCAGCACACACACCTTTTCGCAAAACAAAACAGTTTTTCCCAAAAACATAGGATCAATATGGTCAAGGAGCACTTGCCATGTTTTTGCAGTTCCGGTTGCTCTTGGATCTCGAAACCTTGCTGTTGTAGCTCGTCGTAGACAGCTCCCTGAGCTTGTCCTTCTATATAGGATCACTCACATATAAAATTCATGACAATCAATACTATGCACAAACTTTAAACTAGATGCGATGATGCATATGCATGCTATCCTATGATCAGCTTCATTAGATCGGTTTGTACGTGTTCTTGCATGGCTTTATGATGAACAGGGGTGTTCGGATCAGATGTGGACGTGGCGATGACCTTGTCTTTTAGATCAACCCGATCAACAAGTGATCTGTCCATGAGAAAGCTTCTGTTCGAAAGGAATCGAAGAACAGATGCAAAGAAAACACGATGATGGCGTAAGGTGGTATTGGAGACCTAACTTACATTCTTCTCGGTCTTCAGGTCCTTTTCAGATCGTTGGGCTCTCTTCCGGTGATTTTCTTTGCTGAACTCCAGCGATGGCTTTCTCGACGAGTTGAGGCTAGGGCTCTAAGTCGTCGGCTTAGGAGTTGGAAAAGAAATTCGTGGTTTCGGCCAAGGGTTCTGGGTCCTATTTATAATCGGGAGAAGAAGAGTCCTAATCTGATTGTATTCCGAATAAAAGTCCTATTCAGATCATCGTTGGATCCTAACATCTAATCTTTAGTTGATTTGGTGCGGTAACATTGTGGAATTCAGGTCAGTTTCTCCTCCGTACCGGTATTCTTACATGTACAGAATCCAAAACCGCTTCAGAACTCGTTACCTCCGTGGTGATGAGCTCCGGAAGATCCACATGTCCATCGGGGCCTGGTCTCTCCTTTTCCGTAGAGACGAGCTCCGGTAATGCCGCGTGTCAAGCGGGCGAGACCTCCCTTCTCCTTTGGAGGTGAGCTCTGCGTGCGCCACGTATCCTGGCGGTCGGGACCTCCTCTCTTGTTCGGAGGTGGCTCCGCACACGCCACGTGTCAGTGCCGGACCTTTCCTCTCTCCGGAGGTAGCTCTAGCGCCAGACTTCCTTTCTTCTCAGAGACCAGCTCCAAGGTTAACACGTGTCCAACAGTGACGGACCTCCCGGAGATAAGCTCCGGTGACGGTGCGTGTGCAATAGAACCGGACCTCTCGGAGGTGAGCTCCGAGATTGACAAGTATACCACGCGACTGGTCCTCTAATTCCCGCGGTGACTAGCTCCGAAGGTGACATGTGTCCTGCGGACATGCCTTTGCTTCTTCCACAGAGGCTAGCTCCGGGGGCAACACGTGTCCCACAGCGTCGGACCTCTCCCCTTTTGCAGATATGAGCCCCGAGCCTGCCACATAGCCAGTTTAGTGGCGGACCTCTCCCCACTTCGCAGGGATGAGCTCCGAACACGCCACGTGGCCAGCGGGCCGCATAAGTTGTCTTCGGCGCTCTCGGTGAACTGGATTCGGCTCTTATTGGCTATCTTTTGATATTTTTCTATGTTCCTACTTCTTTTAAAATGTTTTCTCTTCATGAATCATTAATACATGCAGAAACCAAAAATGAGGGTGTTACAAGAGATGAGGACTAATATAGTATGTCCGAAAGTAAGCCTTAAAATAAGGGGGGTAGACTTCCTTGCCAACCTCATTGTCTTGGATTCCCAAGGGATTGACATAATACTCAGGATGAATTGGTTAAGCAAGCACAACGGGGTAATCCAATGTGCTGAAAGAAGCGTGCAGTTGACAAATGAGCACGGTATTCATGTCGAGTTTGAGTCAACCCAACAAACAATCGAAAAGGCAATCTTGAACCACGTTGAAGGAGCAACATTGGACAGCATTCCAGTGGTTCAAGAATTCTCGGACATGTTTCTAGAGGAGCTTCCAGGTATGCCACCTGATCGGGACATTGAGTTTGCCATTGATTTGGTACCCGGAACTGCACCCATAGCAAATAGACCCTATAGGATGCCCGTCAATGAACTAGTAGAACTCAAGAAGCAAATTCAGGAGCAGTTGGAGAAGGGTTTTATATGTCCAAGCTCGTCACCATGGGGAGCTCATGTGCTCTTCGTAGACAAGAAGGATGGAACCCAAAGGATGTGCATGGACTATAGGTCTCTCAATGAGGTATCAATCAATAACAAATACCCTCTGCCCCGTATAGAAGACCTATTCGACCAAATGAAAGGAGTCCGAGTGTTCTCCAAGATTGATCTTCGGTCGGGATACTTCCAACTGAAGATAAAGCCTTCCGATATACCCAAGACTGCCTTTCGAACACTGTATGGTTCGTATGAATATACCGTTATTTCTTTTGGGTTAACAAATGCACCCGCATACTTTGTAAGGATCGAAACGCCCAAGAGGGGGGGTGAATTGGGCTTTTTCAAATTTTAGAGCATTTTAAAACTTAATGGTTGAAGCCTAATTCCCTATGCGAACTAACTACGCAAGCAAGAGTATTAAGTGCGGAATAGTAAATGCGTAATAGTAAGAGGGTGAGAAGAGAGATGCAAACTCCCGCGGAGACTCAGAGACACGGCGATTTTTCCCGTGGTTCGGTAAGATCACAAAGATCTACCTACGTCCACGTTGTGGCACCCACCAAAGGGTATAGCCACTCCCAAGTCACCAAGACAAGGGAATCCACTATCTTTCTCCGTTCGCCATCTCCGGCAAGGTGGAGCTCAAGCCTTGTACAATGGTGATCCTCCGGGCTTCCACAAACGCCTTGGTAAGCTCCGGAGCGATCTCTTCTTCCTCCAACTTTTACAAGGTGGGAGAAGTCACCAAGACACTCTCTCTCACTAGCCTAGAGATTCCAATCACCAAGAATGGATGCACACAAGCTTCTCTCTAGCTAGATCTAGCCTATAGTTGGAGTACAAGAGGTTTTGAGATGTGGAAGTGGTAGCTCTTGGTCTTGAATGCTTGAGGATGTGTAGTGAGGCTCTGGTGATCAAGACTTTTCGAAATGGCCGGTTGGAGGGGTATTTATAGCCAGCCCACACGAGATAGCCGTTGGAAAAGTAGGCAGACTTTTTCTGTGAACATCGGATCATCCGATGCACCCCTTTATTTGAGCATCGGTCGAATTCCAAATTAGCTGATGTCATGTGTCAGATGTGACCGTTGGATATAACCGTTGGATCTGACTGTTTAATCGACCGATGTTACTTCAACTTCATCATGGGATGATCCGGTGAGTTGATCTTCAGAATTGGTTCAGAAATAATGTCTCTGTTGAAATTGACCGATGTACACTTACTTCATCATCGGATGATCCGGTGTGTACTTCTTCAGAATAACTCAGGAATCATCCTTCTGTTGAAATCAACCGATGTGCCACTTCCTTCACATCGGATGATCCGGTGTGTACTGGGCTCTGAGGTCTTCTTCTTCTGCCAACTCAAACTCGACCGATGTAGTCATTTGGCAAGACATCGGATGATCCGGTGAGTGCAACTTTGTTTGCTTCGAGTTGTTTTGAGTTGATCTTTTGGAATCTTCTTGAGTGACCTCTTTGACACTTGTTTGAAATGATATTTTGATGAAGTGTAAGCTTCTTGTGTTGCCAATTTTGATAGAATAGAGTCGTTGTATGAGTTCTTCATTTAGTCTTCATGAGTATCGAATAACCCCTTAGAATAGATCGTTGAGGGGTCTCCATTTGTATCCAATGAGCAGTAGATGGTGTGAATAGATAGTTCATTAACGTTTGATGTGATATACGTGAAACCTCGCATCCACAAACTCATTAGTAATAACAAACGGTTGTCATTAATCACCGAAACCATACCTCACGGGGGCCTAGATGCTTTCAATCTCCCCCTTTTTGGTGATTGATGACAACACAACGAGTAGAGCATAGAATTAATGGAATTAAAAAGCAATGCTCAAAAAAGAAATATAACAAGTACAAATTGCAACACAAGTGGCTCGAAGGCTCAAATAATAAACAATAAAGCGCAAGAGCACAAAGTAGCACCCGGAGTACAATAATAGCAAATAATAATAACAGGCAATCTCAAATAGATAACAATAAGTAGCAAAAGGATAGACACTCCCCCTAAAACCAAGAACTCCCCCTAGAACCGAGCTAACCCTCCCCCTGACTCTAACTCTTCTCCCCCTTTGGCATCAAGACACCAAAAAGGAAAGTCGAGTGCCTACGACTCACGCGCGCTCCTGGCGATGGTGAAGCGGTCGGCGTCGACGGTGCTGTCGCCGGAGCTGCTGGAGGTGGAGGTCGCTGGCGCTGGAGCTGGAGCGGGGGGAGCTGGAGCTGGAGCTGGAGCTGCTGGGGGATCCGCTGAGACTGCTGGCGCCGGTGGAGAGGGTACTGCCGGAAGAGGTGAGGACTGGAACAACGTCGGCGGCAGTACTGTCGAGTGAACGGGCGCTGTCGAGGCGAGCAGAGGTGGTATACTGAAGCTGGGGATCGACGAGGACGGTGCTGGAGCTGGTGCCAGTGGGGGTGCACCTGGAGCCTGACTGAGTCCCGAGTGCTGAGGTGGAAGGGCGACTCCCGTCTGCTGGTAGAGGTTGGTGACCAACCCCAGGACGCCCAACATCTGCTGAGTCTGCTGCTGCTGGTCCAGAGTGCGTCTCGTCATCTGGTCGACAAGGTTGGTGTACCTGTCGATGTCCTCTCGCCTCTGACGGGCGATCTCCAGCTGCATCTCCTGCTGCTGCGTCTGAAGCTGCTCCTGTCGAGCTGCCTGCTGCTGAGCCATCCGCTGAAGTAAAGCAGTGAGCTCTGACGGCTGAGTCACCTGAGCCTCTGACACTGGAGGAGGTGTAGGTGGTGGAGCTGCTGAGCCTCCTGCCTCTGCGTCGTGCTGCCTCGGTGAAGGAGGAGCAGGAGGGAAGTACTCCTCGACACTGTCGCTGGTGTCGCTGTCCGACCATATATGCTGTAGGTCTCCTCCCTGAGCCTCTGCCTGTGCCAGCTCTGCGTCCTCCTGAGTCAGCTCTGCCCAGTCCTCCTCTGACAGTCTGGCTCGAACCTCACGCTCGACGGGACGGCCAAGGCGGCGGTCTCCCGGAGTGGGGACTCGGTAGTGGCTGAACCTGGTCACGTGCATCTCCGTCAGCTGAGAAACTCCTGGAGTGTCCTCTGGAACCAACTGGTGGAGAAGGTGACAGATCCAGTGACCGAAGACCAACTGTCGAAGCATCTCAACTCCGTCGGTGATCACGTCCTCCATCTCGCAGATCAGAATATCCACGATGTCGAACTCCATCCCGTTCATCACATAGAACAGGATGGTCTGCTGAAGGCTCGTGAAGCCCTCCAAGTAGCCAGACCTCGGTAGTAGGGTACGCCTGAGGACGTGGTGAACTGTCCGAGATGCTGGGGTGAGAAGCGCTGGCACCCTTGGCTGGTCAGGAGTGAACGGCTGAGTGAACAGACCTCTGATCTCCTTGAAAGGCGGTGCCACTCCTCCAGTCAGTGGCCTCCTCGGCGGGTCTGCGTCTCCGTAGACTATCTGGTGCAGGCACGTAGTAGAGAGCTCCACACCAAGCAGTCTGCCCAACAAGTCTCGAGACACGTCGTGGATCTGCCCCATGAACATGAAGTGAATCGAGCGACGGCCCTCAGAGACGTAGAGTGTCGCGTAGAACACCCTGACCCGCTCCTCGACGTAGGCACTCCTCTGGTGCGAGAGCAAGTCCACAAGTCCTCTGTATATCTCAAAGAGTGGCCTGATCCCGTGTCCTGCTGCCACTGCAAGCTGATCCCAGTCGATGCTGTTATGCTGGAAGAGCTTGTAGCCCCGACGCCTGTAAGTCTCGTACAGGGACGCCTGTGTCAGGGTCCAGAAGCGGGAGTCAACTCGAGTGTCCCTAGGCCGCGGGAACCACTCCTCAGGCATCGCTGACCATCTGAGCTTCTTCAGTTGCCTTGCCTTCATCTTCCTGTAGTCGGTGAGTCTGACATCCTCGGCAACACGGACTGCTGTGTCCATCAGGTGGATGGCCCTTTGGGCCTCTCTGTCCTCGGCACGGTCAGCCGCAGAGGGGCGCCGACTCGCCGTAGGAGTCTGTCCACCCTCACGAGTCCTCGGGGTGCGCCGGCGGATGAGAGGCGGCACCTCGGTCTCCTCCTCGTCGGAGCCCTCGGGAGGCACCGGCTGGACCGGAGGCTGCTCCTGCCTCTGCCGGGACTCGCGGATCCGTAAGGAACCGCGATGGCCGCGCTCACGCTCCTCGGCGGCGCGAGCGGCCAACTCCGCACGACGAGCGTCCTTGGACATCTTGTGCTTCTTCGCGGCGGGCTCCTCAATAGCCTTGCCCTTTCCTTTGCGATCGCGACCCATCTTAGCGACGAACGGCGAAGCACGGCGAAACCCTAGCGGAGAGGGTGATGCGCGGTGGTGGAATCCGGCGGCGAGTGGTGGTGCGTCTGGTGGTGGAGGGGAGACGGCGAGGGTGGCGCGGCGGAGGATGGAGCTGCGGCGGCGCGGTGGAACGGCGGCGGCGCGCACGGGAGAGGCGGCGGCGCGGGCACGGGCGGCGCCTAGGCGGCGGCGGCGCCTGGGAGGCGGCGGCGGCGACCGGAGGTGGCCGGAGGGCGCGAGGACGGCGGCGAGGGCGACGGGCGGCGAGAGAAGCGGGCGGCGGTGGAGGTCGGGGAAAAAAACGAAAGAGGCGGCCGAACCGCTATTTAAACCGTACGAGCAAACCCTAGCCGCGCACAAAACACCGGATGGACCGATGATCATCGGAGGATGCATCGGTCGAGTTCAACAGAGAGTTGTTCCAAAAACTCTCTTTGAACACCGAATGAGCCGACGTTGAGGTGTCGATCATCGGTCGATTTCTGCAGGGCACCAGAAAACTGAACACCGGATGCTCCGATGTCTTCTGAAATGAACTCATCGGTTGATTTGTGACATCTGACTTGATCTGAGCACTGAACTGAAGCACCAATTGATCCGATGATCTGCTGGCCCTAGCATCGGATAATCCGATGACTACAGAAAACCTAAGACTGCCCATATGTGTCCTTGGACTTAAACACACAAAGATAAGGATGGGTCCTAGGACTTTTTGGGCAACTCCTAACCTCTAATAGAAGGCTTAAAATATAGTGCCACATATTGGCTAAGCCCTTAAGCAAAGAGAACACACAAGGTTAGGAGAGAAACCACGAAAATGTAAGGCCCATGCTTTGTGAGCTAGAGTATGGAAAACTTCTATCTCTTTAAAGCATGTACCTTTAGAATTTTGCTCTATCCACATCATATGAGTTGATATATTGCATTTTGAACAAGTCTCCTTCTCATGATGTGGGTTCCCCTTTGTGACAATCTACCGTATGCAATGCCAAACAAAATAATGCAAGATATTAAATGAGTGCAAGTCTATATGGCAGGAATCATGCAAAGCATAATGTAAATCTATCTTGCCAAGTTTAAACCTTCCAAAGGCTTCCTCAGGGAAAACTATTTCTAGCTCGCCCCTATCCTTTGGGAGTTAGACAAGACCTATTTGATATGCAACCTTACATGAACATGGCAACTTACATGACGTTAGATGCATCTAGCACATTTAATTCACTTCTAAGTCTAGAAAAAGTTTTCTCATCAAGTGGTTTAGTGAAGATATCCGCCAATTGTTCTTCGGACCTAACACCTTGCAAAGAGATGTCTCCTTTAGCCTCATGGTCCCGCAAGAAGTGATGGCGAATACCAATGTGCTTAGTGCGGGAGTGTTGAACGGGGTTTCTAGATATCTTAACCGCACTTTCATTGTCACAAAGGAGAGGCACACAATCAAATTTAATTCCAAAGTCCAAAAGGGTTTGCTTCATATATAGAATTTGGGCACAACATGCACCGGCCGCTATACACTCTGCCTCCGCGGTGGACAAAGCCACGGAGTTTTGCTTTTTGCTCGACCAAGATATTAGGGAACGCCCAAGTAAGTGGCACCCACCGGAGGTACTCTTGCGATCCACACGGCATCCGGCAAAGTCCGAATCCGAGTAACCCATGAGATGGAAACTAGCGTTCTTGGGGTACCACAAACCTACACTTGGGGTATGCTTGAGATACCTAAGTATCCTAAAGACCGCCTTACGATGCGATTCTTTAGGTGCCGCTTGAAAGCGAGCACACAAGCACACACTAAACATGATATCGGACCTAGATGCGGTAAGATATAACAATGAACCAATCATGGAACGGTAATGAGATTGATCAATAGGTTTACCGTCCATGTCCGCGTCGAGATGACAATTTGTCGCCATTGGAGTACTTCTTGAGCTACAATCTTCCATTTCAAACTTCTTCAAGAGGTCCTTGGTGTACTTCTCTTGGTAGATGAAAGTCCCCTCTTGAAGTTGCTTGATTTGAAATCCTAGGAAGAAATTGAGTTCTCCAATCATTGACATCTCGAACTCCCTAGACATCATGGTGCTAAACTCAAGGCTAAGAGATTTGTTAGTTGAGCCAAAAATAATGTCATCAACGTAAATTTGACAAAGAAATAAATCCCCGTTGATGTCCTTGGTGAAAAGTGTGGTATCCACCCTCCCGATCTTGAATCCTTGCATGACTAGGAAATCCCTTAGACGTTCATACCATGCCCTAGGTGCTTGCTTGAGCCCATAGAGCGCCTTGTGTAACCCATACACATGGTTAGGATTCCTCGGATCTTCAAACCCGGGAGGTTGCTCAACGAAAACAAGTTCGTTAATATAACCATTGAAGAAGGCACTTTTAACATCCATTTGATAAAGCATAATATTGTGATGCGAAGCAAAAGCAAGGAGTATGCGAATAGCTTCTAACCGTGCGACCGGGGCGAATGTCTCTCCAAAATCTAGTCCTTCAACTTGTGAAAAACCCTTGGCCACAAGCCTTGCCTTGTTGCGGACCACCACGCCATTCTCGTCTTGCTTGTTGCGGTACACCCACTTCGTTCCGATGACGTTCTTTTCCTTAGGTCGCACCTCCAATACCCAAACTTCATTGCGGGTGAAGTTGTTGAGTTCTTCTTGCATAGCCATCACCCAATTGGAATCTTGGAGTGCTTCCTCAATATTTGTGGGTTCTACACACGAAACAAAAGAGTAGTGCTCACAAAATGAAGCAACATGGCGAGAACGAGTACTTACTCCCCGTGACGGACTTCCGATGATTTGATCCATCGGATGTGCCTTGGAGATGCGCCCATGCCTCATAAGAGGTTGTGAGGCACTTGGCGGTGGTGAGGCATCTCGCTAGTCTTGTGGTTGGACTTGACCTTGGACTTTTTCTTCTTCTTGGTGTTGTGTGGCATGTGAATCTTGCATTGGCAATGGATCATCTTTCTCTTCTTCTTCATCAATTTGAGGCGCCATGGAGGTGTTGATGTTGGAACTTGAGGCTCCCCCTTGATCATGGCTCTCCTCAACTTCGGGCTTGATGTCTCCTATGGTCATGTTCTTCATAGCTTCTCGTAGAGGCTCATCGTCTATATCATCATGACCAAAACTCTCCTCTTGGGAGCCATTAGTCTCATCAAACTCAACATCACAACTTTCTTCAACTAACCCGGAGGTTTGGTTGAATACTCGATATGCTTTTGAGTTTGACGCATAACCAAGAAAGATACCAACATCACACCTTCTTTCAAACTTACTGAGCCTTTTCTTGCGGTAGATGTAGCACTTGCACCCGAAGACTCGGAAGTAGGAGATGTTGGGCTTTCTCCCAATGAGGAGCTCATATGGGGTCTTTTGAAGTAGTCGATGAAGATAGACCCTATTTGCGGCATGGCATGCCGTGTTGATTGCTTCGGCCCAAAACTTCTCCGACGTGCCATAGTCATCAAGCATTGCTCTTGCAAGGGTGATGAGAGTCTTGTTCTTCCTTTCAACGACACCATTTTGTTGAGGGGTGTATGTGGCCGAAAACTCGTGCTTCACGCCTTCACGATCACACCACTCCCCAATGTTGTAGTTTTTGAACTCGGTGCCGTTGTCACTCCGGACCTTGATGATGGGAAGTTGAAATTCCCTTTGAGCTCGTTTAGCGAAGGTCTTGAAGATTTCCGGAGTTTCACCCTTGTCACCTAGAAACAATGTCCAAGCATAGCGAGAGTAGTCATCAACAGTAACAAGACAATAGAGGTTACCGCCAAGGCTTTGGTATGTGGACGGTCCGAAGAGGTCCATGTGAAGTAGTTCAAGTGGCTTGGAGGTTGACACCATTGTCTTCATCGGATGGTGTGAGGCAACTTGCTTCCCGGCTTGACACGCGCTACAAAGCTTGTTCTTCTGAAATGTGACATCCTTCATGCCGGTCACCATCCCAAGCTTGAATGACTTCTTGAGCTTGCTCATCCCAATGGGAGCAATGCGCCGATGCCATAGCCATCCCAAACTTGTCTTGGTGAAAAGACAAGTGGTCAAGCTAGCATCCTTGTTGGAGAAGTCCACCAAGTAAAGATGTCCATGCCGAAAACCTTTGAATATTAGTTCTTTGCTTGATTCACTAGTCACCACAACACCATTCTTGTCAAATGTGCACGTTAGTCCAAGATCACATAATTGTGCAATAGAAAGTAAATTGAAACTAAGAGACTTAACGTAAAGCACATTAGAGATAGACAAATCATGAGAAATAGCAATTTTACCCAAACCAATTACCTTCCCCTTTGAGTTATCACCAAAGGTGACTTGTTCATGATTGTCGGGGTTCTCTATGGAGGTGAACATACCATCATTGCCGGTCATATGTTGAGTGCACCCACTATCGAGTACCCAATGCTTTCCTCCGGCTTTGTAGTTCACCTACACACATGAAGTTAGTTTTTGAGTTTAGGAACCCAAGCCAACTTAGGTCCTTGTATGTGTGATACAAGTGATTTTGGGACCCAAAGTTGCTTGGGGAGCTTCCCCTTCATGCCCTTGATGTCTTTGCCGATGAACCTTGCCTTCACCTTTCCACCTACTTTGCTCAATAGATAGTGATAATCATTGAAAGTAGATTTGTAGTTAGGAGGCAATTTGGGAGAAGGACGGTTGGGAAGAGGACACTGCCTCGTGTGATGTCCGGTGACCTCACAATGTTGGCAATAGGAACCAACTTCCTTGATGAAGCTTGTCCTAAGCTCCGGTGAGGGCACCTTTCCTTTGTTGGGCACCGGGAAGGATCCAAGTCCCCTCTTGTTGAAGCCTTTAGCTTGTTGGTAGAGGATTTCCTTGTGCTTGTCCTCCCCCTTAGAGAGTCTTGCCACACTAGTGCGAAGACTTTCAATTTCGTCCATTAGCTCCTTCTCCCTAGGGCTTGCTTTCAAAGGCAAAGACTTATCCAAAATATTAGTGGCATGTGAATTAGATGATATTTTGCCATCAAGGGTTTCTTTCTTTGTGTTTTTCAATTTAAGTTCAATCGCTTCATAAGCAAGGTTAAGCACTTCATGTTCTTGAACCAACTCATTGTGCTTTGCCAAGAGTGCTAAGTTAGCTAAGTCAAGCTCATGATACTCAAGCTTGATTTGAGCATTCTCCTCCTTGATTTGCTTGACATTTGATTTGAGCGTGTCATTCTCTTTAAGTATGGTTACATACTTGTCATGCAAATCGAGGTTAGCACTTTCAAGCTTAGAATGAGCTAGCTCAAGAGCCTTAACCTTAGCCTTTTCCCTTTTTATAATGGCATGATATTCATTAATCATAGATGCTAATTCATCGGGTGAAAGCTCATCATCATCATCGCTAGAATCTTCACATACCTTTGAGTTACCTTTCGCCATTAGGCACATAGGAGGTGGACGAAGAGGTGATTCATCCTTGTTGACGATGGCGAGGCCCGCCAAGTTTTCTTCATCCGTGATCCACTCATTGGCTTCACACATGAAGACCTTTTGAGGCCCTCTTCTCTTCTTTGGAAAGAGCTTGGTTTTCTTGCCTTTGTCAAATTTCTTCTTTCCAAAAGAGCGCTTGGGCTTGACCTCCTCTTCATCATCACTTTCTTCTAGCTTGTGATGCTTGCCATTGTCCTTCCTTTTGTCCGGTCTTGGACAATCATATGATATGTGGCCTAGATCACCACAATTGTAGCACGTCTTGTTTTCATCTTTTCTTGGCAAGAAGGCTTTCTTCTTGGGATCATAAGAGTATCCCTTCTTTGCAATCTTGGAGTTGAGGCGTGAGAATTTCCTCATCATCAAAGCAAGCTCATCATCATCATCTTCGCTTGTTTCTTGCTCTTCTTCACTTGAGCTAGGCTCAACCACTTTCTTCTTCTTGGGAGTTGTCTTCTTGGTTGAAGCCTTGAGAGCAATGGTTTTTGATGATGACTCCTCCATCATTCCAAGTACGCTCATCTCATGAGCATGGATTTCTCCAATGAGCTCCGAAACTTCAATGTTGTCTAGTGACTCTTTTTGGAGCATTGAATTGATAATGTTGTACTTGGGCTTGGGTAGAAGCATGAGGATCTTGCGATTGATAAGTCCCTTGCCAAGAGAAGCAATGTCAAGTGCGTTAATTTCCTCAATGAGCACATTTAAACGAGAAAACATTTGCTTAACATTCTCATGAGGAAACATCTTAAATTCATCATATTTTGATTTAAGCATGTGATATTTGAGTTCTTTAACACGAGATGAGCCCTCATGTATTTCAATTAGACATTCCCAAATTTCACATGCTTTTTCCTTACTAGCAATCCTAGCAAAGAAAACACGATGTCGTAAGGTGGTATTGGAGACCAACCTTACGTTCTTCTCGGTCTTCGGGTCCTTTTCAGATCGTTGGGCTCTCTTCCGGTGATTTTCTTTGCTGAACTCCAGCGATGGCTTTCTCGACGAGTTGAGGCTAGGGCTCTAAGTCGTCGGCTTAGGAGTTGGAAAAGAAATTCGTGGTTTCGGCCAATGGTTCCGGGTCCTATTTATAATCGGGAGAAGAAGAGTCCTAATCTGATTGTATTCTGAATAAAAGTCCTATTCAGATCGTCGTTGAATCCTAACATCTTATCTTTAGTTGATTTGGTACGGTAACATTGTGGAATTCAGGTCAGTTTCTCCTCCGTACCGGTATTCTTACACGTACAGAATCCAAAACCGCTTCAGAACTCGTTACCTCCGTGGTGATGAGCTCCGGAAGATCCACATGTCCATCGGGGCCTGGTCTCTCCTTTTCCGCAGAGACGAGCTCCGGTAATGCCGCGTGTCAAGCGGGCGAGACCTCCCTTCTCCTTTGGAGGTGAGCTCTGCGTGCGCCACGTATCCTGGCGGTCGGGACTTCCTCTCTTATTCGGAGGTGGCTCCACACACGCCACGTGTCAGTGCCGGACCTTTCCTCTCTCCGGAGGTAGCTCCAGCGCCAGACTTCCTTTCTTCTCAGAGACCAGCTCCAAGGTTAACACGTGTCCAACAGTGACGGACCTCCCGGAGATAAGCTCCGGTGACGGTGCGTGTGCAATAGAACCGGACCTCTCGGAGGTGAGCTCCGAGATTGACACGTATACCACGCGACTGGTCCTCTAATTCCCGCGGTGACTAGCTCCGAAGGTGACATGTGTCCTGCGGACATGCCTTTGCTTCTTCCACAGAGGCTAGCTCCGGGGGCAACACGTGTCCCACAGCGTCGGACCTCTCCCCTTTTGCAGATATGAGCCCCGAGCCTGCCACATAGCCAGTTTAGTGGCGGACCTCTCCCCACTTCACAGGGATGAGCTCCGAACACGCCACGTGGCCAGCGGGCCGCATAAGTTGTCTTCGGCGCTCTCGGTGAACTGGATTCGGCTCTTATTGGCTATCTTTTGATATTTTTCTCTGTTCCTACTTCTTTTAAAATGTTTTCTCTTCATGAATCATTAATACATGCAGAAACAAAAAATGAGGGTGTTACAAGAGATGAGGACTAATATAGTATGTCCGAAAGTAAGCCTTAAAATAAGGGGGGTAGACTTCCTTGCCAACCTCATTGTCTTGGATTCCCAAGGGATTGACATAATACTCAGGATGGATTGGTTAAGCAAGCACAACGGGGTAATCCAATATGCTGAAAGAAGCGTGCAGTTGACAAATGAGCACGGTATTCATGTCGAGTTTGAGTCAACCCAACAAACAATCGAAAAGGCAATCTTGAACCACGTCGAAGGAGCAACATTGGACAGCATTCCAGTGGTTCAAGAATTCTCGGACATGTTTCTAGAGGAGCTTCCAGGTATGCCACCTGATCGGGACATTGAGTTTGCCATTGATTTGGTACCCGGAACTGCACCCATAGCAAAGAGACCCTATAGGATGCCCGTCAATGAACTAGTAGAACTCAAGAAGCAAATTCAGGAGCAGTTGGAGAAGGGTTTTATATGTCCAAGCTCGTCACCATGGGGAGCTCATGTGCTCTTCGTAGACAAGAAGGATGGAACCCAAAGGATGTGTATGGACTATAGGTCTCTCAATGAGGTATCAATCAATAACAAATACCCTCTGCCCCGTATAGAAGACCTATTCGACCAAATGAAAGGTGTCCGAGTGTTCTCCAAGATTGATCTTCGGTCGGGATACTTCCAACTGAAGATAAAGCCCTCCGATATACCCAAGACTTCCTTTCGAACACTGTATGGTTCGTATGAATATACCGTTATTTCTTTTGGGTTAAGAAATGCACCCGCATACTTTGTAAGGATCGAAACGCCCAAGAGGGGGGGTGAATTGGGCTTTTTCAAATTTTAGAGCATTTTAAAACTTAATGGTTGAAGCCCAATTCCCTATGCGAACTAACTACGCAAGCAAGAGTATTAAGTGCGGAATAGTAAATGCGTAATAGTAAGAGGGTGAGGAGAGAGATGCAAACTCCCGCGGAGACTCGGAGACACGGCGATTTTTCCCGTGGTTCGGTAAGATCACAAAGATCTACCTACGTCCACGTTGTGGCACCCACCAAAGGGTATAGCCACTCCCAAGTCACCAAGACAAGGGAATCCACTATCTTTCTCCGTTCGCCATCTCCGGCAAGGTGGAGCTCAAGCCTTGTACAATGGTGATCCTCCGGGCTTCCACAAACGCCTTGGTAAGCTCCGGAGCGATCTCTTCTTCCTCCAACTTTTACAAGGTGGGAGAAGTCACCAAGACACTCTCTCTCACTAGCCTAAGATTCCAATCACCAAGAATGGACGCACACAAGCTTCTCTCTAGCTAGATCTAGCCTATAGTTGGAGTACAAGAGGTTTTGAGATGTGGAAGTGGTAGCTCTTGGTCTTGAATGCTTGAGGATGTGTAGTGAGGCTCTGGTGATCAAGACTTTTCGAAATGGCCGGTTGGAGGGGTATTTATAGCCAGCCCACACGAGATAGCCGTTGGAAAAGTAGGCAGACTTTTTCTGTGAACATCGGATCATCCGATGCACCCCTTTATTTGAGCATCGGTCGAATTCCAAATTAGCTGATGTCATGTGTCAGATGTGACCGTTGGATATAACCGTTGGATCTGACTGTTTAATCGACCGATGTTACTTCAACTTCATCATCGGATGATCCGGTGAGTTGATCTTCAGAATTGGTTCAGAAATAATGTCTCTGTTGAAATTGACCGATGTACACTTACTTCATCATCGGATGATCCGGTGTGTACTTCTTCAGAATAACTCAGAAATCATCCTTCTGTTGAAATCAACCGATGTGCCACTTCCTTCACATCGGATGATCCGGTGTGTACTGGGCTCTGAGGTCTTCTTCTTCTGCCAACTCAAACTCGACCGATGTAGTCATTTGGCAAGACATCGGATGATACGGTGAGTGCAACTTTGTTTGCTTCGAGTTGTTTTGAGTTGATCTTTTGGAATCTTCTTGAGTGACCTCTTTGACACTTGTTTGAAATGATATGTTGATGAAGTGTAAGCTTCTTGTGTTGCCAATTTTGATAGAATAGAGTCGTTGTATGAGTTCTTCATTTAGTCTTCATGAGTATCGAATAACCCCTTAGAATAGATCGTTGAGGGGTCTCCATTTGTATCCAATGAGCAGTAGATGGTGTGAATAGATAGTTCATTAACGTTTGATGTGATATACGTGAAACCTCGCATCCACAAACTCATTAGTAATAACGAACGGTTGTCATTAATCACCGAAACCATACCTCACGGGGGCCTAGATGCTTTCATACTTCATGTACCTCATGAACAAGGTTTTCATGGAGTACTTGGATAAGTTCGTCATGGTTTTCATCGACGACATTATGGTGTATTCAAAAAGTGAGGAGGAGCATGAAGAACATTTGAAATTGAAATTGCAGAAAATGCGTGAGCATCAATTGTATGCCAAGTTTAACAAGTGTCAATTTTGGCTAAAGGAAATATCGTTCCTAGGCCACATTATCTCTGAGGAAGGGGTATCGGTTGATCCCGAAAAAGTGGGAGATGTTCCGAAGTGGAACCAACCGCAAAACGTCAGGGATATTCGGAGTTTTCTTGGGATGGGTGGATACTACCAACGCTTCATTAAGGACTTCTCTAAGATAGCAAAGCCTATGACGGAGTTGCTAACAAAGGGAAAAGCCTTTCAATGGACACCAGCATGCCAAGAAAATTTTGAGGAACTCAAGAAAAGGCTAACCACAACGCCGGTTTTGGTATTGCCGGACGTGAGCAAGAGCTTTGACATATATTGTGACGCATCCAGACAAGGGCTCGGATGTGTGCTCATGCAAGAAGGACAAGTGGTAGCCTATGCCTCATGACAATTAAAGAAGAACGAGCTTAATTATCCTACACATGACTTGGAGCTAGCAGCAGTTGTGCATGCATTGAAGATTTGGAGATATTATATCCTTGGTCATCGATGCGAGATCTATACGGATCATAAAAGCCTCAAGTACATATTTACACAAACGGACCTGAATTTGAGGCAACGTCGATGGTTGGAACTCATCAAGGATTATGATGTTGGAATCAACTACCACCCTGGGAAGACAAATGTAGTAGCTGATGCATTGAGTTGGAAGGGAGCATGTCACCAACTTACGGTTCGGGAGCTACCACCCGAACTACGTAAGGAGTTCGAACGGTTACACCTCGGATTCTTAAACCACATGGAAGTGATGGAGATCCACTCTTCATTGGAGCAAGAGATAAGAGATGGCCAAGCAATGGATGAGGAGATCAAGGAGATCAAGGAAAGGATCCGACATGGAATAGAGAAGGATTTCAAACAAGATGAGAAGGGTACGCTTTGGCTAGGAAAAAGGATTTGTGGTGCCTAACGTGAAGCACCTCCGCGACATGATATTAAAAGAGGCACATGATTCACCCTGTTCCATACATCCCGAAAGTACCAAAATGTACAAGGACTTGAAGACTTATTATTGGTGGGATGGTATGAAAAGGGACGTAGCCGAATACGTTGCCCTATGCGACACATGCCAACGGGTGAAGGCCGAACATCAAAGACCCACTGGATTGTTGCAACCCTTGAAGGTACCCAAGTGGAAGTGGGAGGACATCAGTATGGATTTCATCGTCAGATGGCCACGTACTCAGTTAGGTTATGACTCCATCTGGGTTATCGTGGACCGATTGACGAAAACAGCCCATTTTCTCCCTATAAGGGCCAAGTACAACGTTGCACAATTAGCCAAGTTGTACATAGAGCAGATCGTGTGCCGCCATGGAGTCCCGAGGAGGATAGTCTCCGACCGAGGTTCTCAGTTTACCTCTAGATTTTGGAGGAAGCTGCAGAAAGCTATGGGTACACGACTGGATTTTAGCTCCGCCTATCACCCACAACCCGATGGACAAACCGAAAGGACAAACCAAATTTTGGAAGACATGTTGAGGGCTTGCGCCTTGAAACATGGTCGTAGTTGGGATAGGAGTTTACCGTATGCCGAATTCTCCTATAACAACAGCTATCAAGCTAGCTTGAAGATGTCGCCTTTCGAAGCATTGTATGGTAGGCGGTGTAGAACGCCTCTGTTTTGGAACGAGACCAGAGAAAACCTGGTGTTTGGACCCAAAGTGCTACAAGAAGTTGAAAAGCAAGTCCAAACGATACGGGAGAACTTAAAGGCTGCTCAATCACGACAGAAAGGCTATGCGGACAATAGGCGAAGGAAGTTGAATTTTGAAGTAGGAGATCGTATACCTTAAGGTATCGCCTATCCGTGGCCAACGACGTTTAAACGTCAAAGGCTAGCTAGCACCTCGCTACATCGGACCATTCGAGATTTTGGACAAGCGAGGAGAAGTAGCCAATCAACTAGAGCTCCCAACATATCTCTCCGACGTACATGACGTGTTTCATGTATCTCAGCTCAAGAAGTGCTTGAGAGTACCAGAGGAGCAAGTACCAATGGAAGAGCTTGAACTTCAAGAGGACCTGACTTATGTGGAATATCCTGTCCAAATTTTGGACGTAAAGGAAAGGGTCACAAGGAACAAAGTGATCCGATGGTGCAAGGTACAATGGAGTCATCACACCAAAGCCGAAGCCACATGGGAGCGTGACGAAGACATCAAGGCAGAATTCCCTCATCTATTCTCTACTAACGAATCTCGAGGGCAAGATTCAATTTAAGGGGGGTAGATTTGTGACACCCTCATTTTTGGTTTCTGCATATATTCATGTTTCATGATAAGAAAACATTTTAAAGGGAGTGGGAACAGAGAAAGAATTAAAAAGCTAGCAAAAAGAACAAGAATCCAGTTCACATAGAGCGCCAAAGACAACTCCCGTGGCTCGCTGGCCACGTGGCGTGTTCGGAGCTCATCCCTGCGAAGTGGGGAGAGGTCCGCCGCTGAACTAGCTACGTGGCAGGCTCGGGGCTCATCTCCGCAAATGGGGAGAGGTCCGACCCCGTGGGACACGTGTTGCCCCGAAGCTAGCCTCTGCGGAGAAGCGAAGGCAGTTCCGAAGGACACGTGTCACCCTCGGAGCAAGTTACCACGGAAATCAGAGGACCAGTCACGCAATATACGTGTTGACCTCGGAGCTTATCTCCGAGAGGTCCGGTCCTATTGGACACGTGTCGCCACCGGAGCTTATCTCCGGGAGGTCCGTCACTGTTGGACACGTGTTAACCTCGGAGCTCGTCTCTGAGAAGAAAGGAAGTCCGGTGCTACTTAACACGTGGCACACAAGGAGCCACCTCCGAAGAGAGGGAAGGTCCGGCACTGACACGTGGCGTGCGCGGAGCCACCTCCGAATAGAGAGGAGGTCCCGACCGCCAGAATACGTGGCGCACGCGGAGCTCACCTCCGAAGGAGAGGGAGGTCTCTCTCGCTTGACACGCGCCACAACTGGAGCTAGTCTCTGCGGAAAGGGGGAGACCAGGTCCCGGTGGACACGTGGAGCCTCCGGAGCTCATCACCGAGGAGGTAACGAGTTCTGGAGCGGTTTTGGATTCTGTACGCGTAGAAATATCAGTACGGAGAGGAAACTGACCTGAATTCCACAATGTTACCGCATCAAATCAACTAAAGATAAGTTGTTAAGATTCAGCGACAATATGAACAGGACTCTTATTCAAAATACAATCAGATTAGGACTCTTCTTCTCCCGATTATAAATAGAACCCAGAACCTTTGGCCGAAAACCACAAACTTCTTTTCAACTCCTGAGCTGACAACCTAGAGCCCTAGTCCCCAACTCGCCGAGTAAACCCATCGCCGGAGTTCAGTCGAGGAAGATCGCCGGAAGAAAGCCCCAACGATCTGTCTGATCAGAGAAGGACCCCGAGGACAAGAAGAACGTAAGGTAGGTCTCCAATACTACCTTACGACATCATCGCATTTTCTTTGCATCTGTTCTTTGATTCCTTTCGAACAGAAGCTTTTTCGTGGACAGATCACTTGCTGATCGGTTTGATTTTGATCCAAAGACAAGATCATCGCCACGTCCACATTTGATCCGAACACCTCTATTCATCATAAAATCCATGCAAGCCATGCAAAAACACATACAAACTAAACTGCATCATAAGATTAACATGCATAAGCATCATCGCATCTAGTTAAAGTTTGTGCATGATATTGATTGTTGTAAATCTTGTATGTGCGTGATCATGTATAGAAGGACAAGCTCAGGGAGCTACCTACGGCGGACTACAACAGCAAGATTTTGAGCAACAGGAACTGCAAGAACAAGGCAAGTGCCCCTTGACCATATTGATCCTATGTTTCGGCAAAGCTGTTTTGTTTTGCGAAAAGGTGTGTGTGCTGAGTCAAACATGATGGGAAACCCTTTTATAGGAGTTTACTAGCTTTGGTTAAACCACCCTTGTCGCCAGGGAAGTTTATGAGTAGGGTATGGTTTTTGCTTTAAGCTTCGCTGAGTCCATGGGATTGGGAAGCGAGATAGATGTGTCTAGCTAACTGCACTCGTAATAATAATGAGAAACTGATGTTGTTAATAAACATGGATTGAAGGGAGATCTAGGCAAGACTGGGTTTGTGAATGAGGTAGCATGAGATGGTGGTTTACTTGCCGTAGATCTAAGGATAGGTTCATGCGAGCACATGCCAGCATAACAGTGCCACCACAAGGCCAAGTATGGGTGCGGCTTAGCTGACTAATTAGGTAAGTTGCTAGATTATTATGGACCGTGGAAGGTGCGGGGAATGGGAGTCAAGTGAGGACTGCCCTGGGAACTGCATGGCACAAGAGGGGGCCCGTGGGTGGGAGAATTGGAGATTCTAGCCTGCCGGTGAAACCTTAGTGAGTCCATACATCTAGTAGCCCCTTTGTAAAGGCTATTTTGTGATCTCTTGGCCATACACCGACGGTTGTGTACTGGTATAATGGAGGTTCTGCAGTCGCCGATGGGTGACGAAATCACAAACTTGTGGGTAAAGAGGTGCAAACTCTGCAGAGTCTAAAACTATCATGATAGTCGAGCTTACGGTCACGAGCGCCTGGCCAACTTCCATGATTAGTTAGGATGGTTATTGGAGTTTGGTGATTGTTTGGTTTTGGTTATGTTTTGGGGACTGTTGAGTCCGGGTGATAAGTGGGTGGCATGAATGTTGAGTCATGGCAACGAGATTGGTCTCGGTGTGAGACGAAATTGTTTATGAGATGAAATGGTAGCGAATACGAGATGGCATTCGTGAGATGGTAGCGAATATGAGGAGGTATTCGTGAGCAAGAATGAGGTTGATTAATGTCTGGATGGGACATGGAAGGTAATGAACATAATAGAGGTATGATTGGTTTTTTAATACATGTTGGGATTACATTCACCTAAGGATAAGTTGCTATTTTATCGTGGTTTTTGATAAATAACTTTGCTTTCTACAATGAGCCTTTTTATACCTACCTTGTTATGAGCTACATATCATATTTTCCTGCACTTGCTGAGTACATCATTATACTCAAACTTGCATTATTATTTCATCATCAGCAACAGGAGAAGATTACTATGAAGACCAAGTGGAGCATTAGGCGTGTAATCTGTTCTCAACTTTGCCTGTGCGGATGGAGTAGAGATGGAGCCACTGCTGCTTAGAATTGCTTCAGCATTAGTTAGATTGCTTTCGCATTAGAATAATGACTTCCGCTGTTAGATTAAGACTTCCGCTGTGAGCATGAGTCCAAGACTCATGAGACATTGTAATAAACTCTGTTATTCGTGGTTATATATATTCTGAATTCAGTTTGTAGAACATATGTGTATGTGTGATGAGCATCCTGGGCACAAATATGCATCAGTTCTCGGTTCCGTGGTTTTCCACATAATTGAGAGCGTCACACACAAGCGGGGGAAGACCAAATTAAGATTCAATTGTGTGGCAAATACAGTAACTTGTATGGTGGGTGCAAGTAGATCACACTTTTTTTTTGCAAATTGCTCAAACGAGTCGTATATTATGTCTAAGTAATATACATTAGATCAAAACTGAAATTAGTAGCTAAATGAAATAATATGGCATCTATCTCACTGTTCATCATAGACGACTCTTTGTAAAACCACGTTGTCTCTATTAACCATCTCGTGATTGATATGTTTTTTTCCTCTTGATTCCATCAGATTGGGTAATTGATAGCTCGTAAGAGTCAAGATAGACATAAAACCAAGTTAGAAACCCATCTAAAGTACTGCAAATCGTGAACTCCATAAGAAGCAAAAGGACCGGATGGATATGATTCGAGTTGAGTAGAAATCGAGTTTTTGTATGATTAAAATGTTTCAATTGTTATCTTTCAGGGACTACAATCTATGTTCATACTATCAGCAAGCCAACAAAACACCATGTCTGTTACATGAGTGGAGTAGACTATATGTATTCTGCCTTTTACATCTAATGATCCATTATGAATAGTTTCGTCCTCCAAATTTCAGGTTATGCAGTACGGCCACTATGAATCACAAGGCACCTCTGTCATACATATATTTATGAATGAGATATGAAAATAATTAACACTGTCACAAACTTTTTGAAAGGTCGCTATTATCTCCAATCTAATAGTGTTCTTAGCAAATAATTATAGACTTGCATCTAGCATATTTCGTATAGAGGTGCATGCGGGATTGAGCTAAAGCAACAAAATACGGCGGAGGTTAAAAAAGAACTAAAAGGTGGCCATGAGCGTAGATGTATTTCACGTAACATCTCGCAGTATGTGACCATGGATTTCTCTATTAAACCTATAGAAATAACGGAAACAAGAAACGAGAGATGGGTAACAGAGGCATGAGGCTTTTATAAAGAGTGATTCTACGGTTGACAGTGACATAGATGTCACATGTTCTATTCAGATACCAAGTTTATTTTAATCTGGCGGACACCAATTAAACACGATATACAACCTATTTGAGATATTTATAAAAGTATAACTCATTTGCACCTAACACGCAAGTTGTATACTTATCCCACAATTCATTCTAGAATGGGTGTGTATTGGGCCTTACTTTGCGCCCGACACCATCGCTTCAAGATCTCCATCATTTCTAGGTGCCTAGCTTGTTGTGTGCGTACAATGTGTCGATGATCGAGCCCTGTTCGATCAGAGAATAATTGGCCGGATTATTGCAGCGGCACTGGCCACAGGTTACTCGGACATGCAGCAGAACCGGCCTGGAGATACCACGTATATGCCTCTTCCAAGGCAAACTTGCCCGCCTGGAGGTGCTTTGTTCACAACTTCACATGCTTGCACTCATGGTGACAACATTAGGCCGTTGTGCTAGCTTATACGTAGCTGCTTGAATGGTCGATCCGACGACGATCAGTACGCTCTCCAGGTACAAACTAGCAGCTAGCTAATGATGCTGCCCATCGAATATCATTTCTGAATGAGCTAATAACTCAACAGATGCCATCCTCTCATGCCGCGGCGGCCGGCCGTCCTGATTGATTAGCCTAGCTACCCGCTGCAGAAACAGGGCACAGGCGAATGGGGGTCCGTCACATTAGCGTGTCGTCGATAATGGAGCGACGAAAGAATATGATGCTTACGTCGGACACGGCATGCATGCGTGTGTCATCGTGGAAACTATTCTCGATCGAGGTATTAGTACCTACCCCGGTTTTATATCAGGGCTATTGTGTTTATACCCTTGGTTCAAAGTTCAATTATGATTTTACCCTCTAAAATTACAGTTTATGATTTTACCCCTTCTTTTTTAAACAAAGCTAAAGTATACCCCTATTCCGTTATGTGATGTTAACGGTGTTAAATTATGATAAAAAAAGAAAAAAATACTCTTATGATTTTACCCCTACTTTTAATATGTGGTTATAATTTTACCCCTATTTTAACAAAGTCATAGATTATTTTATGTTTATGTAACAGACACAAAATTCAATAGATGAAAATTTGATTTGAATTCAAAATTTGGAAGCCAAAACATCAAGAAAGAGAAAAAGAAAAAGAAAAAGAAAAAAGGGAGATGGGCCGTTTTCCACGGGCACAACCCACCTCCCTAGCGGCTCGGCCCACCTCCTTCTTTTCCCCCACGCGCAGCCCACTCTTGTTGATTAGCCTTAGTGTGGTTCCTTGATGTGATGGGTGGTAGTGTTTGCCGTGTTTTAGAAATTACGACTGTGTGCCGGGAACTAGTAAAACCGTGGGGCTTCATCGTTCAATTAAAACGTAGGGAACTGGTGGGATGGAGCTCAAATTTCCTCAGGTCCCACCAACTAAAATTGGGATACAATTAACTCTTTTGCTTTGCAAAAACCTTTTCAAGAAGACCTTGCATGAATGCTTTTCGGCAACCCTAAGCCGTATGGCCCTACCTTGCTAGAACCCCCTTGCATGAAACACATATCCTTGAGTGGTGTTAGGGCTTGTTGAGTACCTTCCGTACTCACTGTTGCTTCCTTCACGACCTTCAGAAGCAGAAGAGGAAAGGGAAGAAGGGGATGAAGCGCAATACAATGACGAGTAGGTTTAGTCATGCGCCCAAGGCTGCCTGAGAGAAGTGGAAGCCACTTAGTCTGCTGCTCTTCGATTGTTTTTTTGTTCTTTCGAGGCCCATGGTTTGTAACCTAAGACATGCTTGTAAGACCGTAAAGGTCATGTTAAGACTAATTTAATGTATGGTATTCGATTCATTCTATTGTGCGTACCAACTACTAATCTAATGATTGGTACGGAATGCACAAGTGGGCCCTGAGAAAGATGGGTCCTGGCAGTTTATGCAAAATAGTGGTAAAATGACAAGCATGGATCGAATTAGGGTAAAATCACAGGGGCATTTTTGTCTTTTTTATCATATTTAACACCGTTAACAGTCCATAACGGAGTAGGTGTATATTTTAGATTCATTTCGAAAAAGCAGGGGTAAAATAACAATAGGCGAAGAAGATTGACCTTCCAAGTTGGAGACTTCGTGTATCTTAAGGTGTTGCCTATCCGAGGCCAACGACGGTTCAACGTCAAAGGCAAGTTAGCACCTCGCTACATCGGGCCATTAAAGATTTTGGGCAAGCGAGGAGAGGTAGCCTATCAACTAGAACTGCCAACGCACCTCTCCGACGTGCACGACGTATTTCACGTATCCCAGCTCAAGAAGTGCCTAAGAGTACCAGAAGAACAAGTACCGATGGATGAGCTAGAGTTTCAAGAGGACCTGACTTACGCAAAACACCCCGTCAAAATCTTGTATGTAAAGGAAAGGGTCACGAGAAATAAAGTGATCCGTTGGTGCAAGGTATAATGGAGCCATCACACGGAAGCCGAAACTACATGGGAACGTGAGGAAGATCTCAAGGCAGAATTCCCTCATCTTTTCTCCACTCTATCGAATCTTGAGGGCGAGATTCATTTTAAGGGGGTAGGTTTGTAACACCCTCAAATTTCACTACCATGCATTGTATACATTTTTCATGTAGAGAAACATTTGAAAAGAAGTAGAAATGGAGAAAGAACCATAGAAATGGAGAAAGAACTATAGATGGAGAAGGGAATATATAAATGGAAAAATAGAATATAGAAATGGAGAAAGGAACATAGAAATGGAGAGTAATGAAGATAAAATAGCCAAATTGAGCCATCCCAATTTTCCCCAAAATTCCCCCTTCCCAAAAATTCCCAAATTCTTCCCAATTTTTCCTGATTTTCCCCAAATTCCCCTAGGGGGAATTTCCCCCACATTTGGGGGGAATTTCCACCCAAATTGGCCGCACCAAATTAGGGGGGAGACCCCTTGGCCGCAGCTCTTGAGGGGGGGAGCCCTAGTCCCCCACCTCCAGGACTCTTTGGTGAAGTCCCCCACCTCTAGGACTCTTTGGTTAATTCCCCCACCTTTAGGATTCTTTGGTTAAGTCCCCCACCTCTAGGACTCTTTGTCCCCCACACCTAGGACTCTTTGGTTGAGTCCCCTACCTCTAGGACTCTTTGTTTCCACCCCTAGGACTCTTTTCCCCCTTATAAATATAACCCCCACCCCTGGCCGCACCCTTCTCTCTTTTGGTCGCCCCCCTGCTGCCAAGCCCCCTTCCTTACTGCCAAGTCACCAAGTCCCCCCCCTTGCCGGAATTTGGCTGTAGTCGAGTCCCGTCACGCCTCCCCTTCGCCGGAAAAGAAGCTTCCGACATTCTGCCCTACCCGCAGCCCCGTAATTCTCCAAGGAAAATCTTCTGCTGCTGCCATTGCTAGGAGAGAGGCCCTGCCGCAAGGGATAAGTAAGGTAAGTCTTCGTGACCCCTCTTACGAAGTCGCCGCTGTTTCTACGCACCCGTTTTCTTCGCCCCCTTTGAGCAAAAACTTTTGGCGTGTGGACAGACCATGTTTTGGTTGATTTTTAACGGTGGAATTGATCTACATCTTGTGTCAAGATCATCATCACATCCACACTTAATCCCTACACCCTTATTCATCATAAACCCCCATGAAATCCCATTAAAACATGCAAGAACACGTACAAACTGGTTTTATAAAACTGCACTATAGGATTTGCATTCATCTACCCATTTGTGACACCCGGTTCTGAAAATAGAACCAAGTGAATGCATATGTGTGTCCAGGATTTTCATCACACATACACGTGTAATCCACAAACTGTATTCAGAATATAACCACGAATAAATAGTGTTTAAGTACTTTATTACAATGACTCAATGTCTCACTCATGCATGTCTATCTTATTCTTGCAGCAGAAGTCTCGAAACGACAGTGGAAATAACTAAATAGCAGGCTCCAACTTTAACTCTACAGACATGTTGACGGTAGTACGCACGTCTAGTACTCCACATGGTCCTCGAAATACTCATCTCCTGTAGCTGATGTTTATGTAGTAATGCAAGGGTGAGTACATGTCGTACTCAGCAAGTGCGGGAAAAGTATGACATGTACCTTATAACAAGGTAGGAAATAAAAAGGCTCATTGCAGCAAGCAAATTTTATTTCACAAACAACAACTATTTCTAAGTGAAATATAGCCCATCATAATCAAGTAAAACAGCAACATTCTTTCATTAATATTCACCATTTATCAAGTCTCATCCAGCCATTAATCTTTCTCAAGTTTATCTCATACTCATAAATATTCATAGCCATCTCATTTTCATATAACCGAAACCAAACTCATTTTCATGACTCAAAACAGTCCCAAAACTAATCCCAATGACCACACCATAACCATACCGAATAAACATCCCAAGTTTTCCCTCTAATCATGGAAGTTGGCCAGCTGCTTGTGACTAGAAGCATGGCTATCATGATAGTTTTACACTCTGCAGAGGTGGCACCACTTTACCCTCAAGTTCGTAATTTTGTCACCCATCAGCGACTGCAGAACCTCAATTATACCAGTACACAACCGTCGGTGTATAGCCAAGAGATCACAAAATATCCTTTACAAAGGGGCTACTAGATGTACGGATCCACTGAGATTTCACCGGCAGACTCGAATCACCATTCTCCCACCCACGGGCCCCCTCTTGTGCCATGTAGTTCCCAGGGCAGTCCCTCTCGACGCCCGTTCCCCGCTCCATCCAACGGTCCATAACAAGCTAGCAACACACCTAATTAGTCAGCTAAGCCGCACCCATATTTGGCCTTGTGGTGGCACTGTTTTTCCTGGCATGTGCTAGCATGAACCGGTCCTTAGATCTACGGCAAGTAAACCCCCGTCTCATTCAGCAACCTCCACGAACCAAGCTTGCCTAGATCTCCCTGATTCCATGCTCATTAACATCATCAAGTTCTCATCATCATTATTCATATGAGTGCAGTAGCTAACCATGTTTTAATTCAGCTTCCAGTATCCCGTAGATTAAGCGAAGCAAAAAGGAAGAACGACCATACCCGACTCATCAACTTTCCCAGCGACAAGGATGGTTAACAAAACTAGTAAACTCCTATAAAATGGTGTCCCATCAAGCTGACTCAAGAATACGAATTTTCGCAAACAAAACAGTTTAAAACATGGGATCAATATGGTCAAAGGGCACTTGCCTTGCTCCCGTGGTTCTAGTTGTTCAAGCGTCTTGAAGTCTTGGTGTTGTAGTTCCTTGTAGATGGCCTCTTGAGCTTGTCCTTCTACTCACGATCATGCACATTCACAGCAATCAATAATCATGCACAAACTTTACTCAAGATGCAATGGAGTACATGGATGCAAATCCTATGGTGCTGTTTTATTAAACCAGTTTGTACGTGTTCTTGCATGTTTTAATGGGCTTTCATGGGGTTTTATGATGAACAAGGGTGTAGAGATCAAGTGTGGACGTGGTGATGATCTTAACTCAAGATCTAGATCAATTCCACCATCAAAAATCGATCAAAACACGATCTGTTCGCACGCAAAAGTTTCTGCTCGAAGAGGGCAAAGAAAACGGATGCGTAGAAACAGCGGCAACGTCGTAAAATGGGTAATGGAGACCTACCTCTCTTCCTCCTTTTGCAGGGCCTTTCTCCTAGGAATGGCAGCAGCGGAGAATTTTTCTATGGAAAATTTTGGTAGGACAGATCGTCTGGCTTCTTCTCCGGTGACGGCGGGGCTCGATGGTGGGCTCACCGGCGACCAAACTCTGGCGAGGTGGGGCCAACTCGGCAACTTGGAAGGGGAGGGGGCCAAATCGGTGACTTGGGGGAGGGGGATGGCTGCGGCCAAAAAGGGGGGGCTGGGGTTGTATTTATAAGGGGGAGAAAGGAGGAGTCCTACTCCAATTGGAACTCAACTAAGAGTCCTACTCAATTTGGAGCTCAACCAACTTATCCCCTTTTTTGTTGGGTGCGGCATCCTTGGGGATTTAATTCCCCCAAATGTGGGGAAAGTTCCCCTTTTGTGGAATTGTGGAATTTGGAAATTTTGGGGAAATTTGGGAATGGCTTGTTTCAGCTATCTTTTCCCCATTCCTCACCATTTCTTTGTCACTTGTTCCATTTCTACATTCCCATCTCCATTTCTATGTCCCATTCTCCATTTCTACATTCCCCTCTCCATTTCTATGCCCCATTCTCCATTTCTATATCCCCTTCTCTATTTCAATGATTTTCCTCTGTTTCTATGGTTCCATCATCCATTTCTATGGTTCTTTCTCCATTTATATGGTTCTGTCTCCATTTCTATAGTTCTTTCTCCATTTCTATGGTTCTTTCTCTATTTCTATAGTTCTTTCTCCATTTCTACTTCTTTTATAATGCTTGTCTACATGAAAAATGTATGCAATGCATGGTAATGAATTTGAGGGTGTTACAAACCTACCCCCCTTAAACTGAATCTCGCCCTCGAGATTCGATAGAGTGGAGAATAGATGAGAGAATTATGCCTTGAGGTCTTCCTCATGCTCCCATGTAGTTTCGGCTTCCGTGCGATGGCTCCATTGTACCTTGCACCAACGGATTACTTTATTCCTCATGACCCTTTCCTTCACATCCAAGATTTTGACGGGGTGTTCCGTGTAGGTCAGATCCTCCTGAAGTTTGAGCTCATCCATTGGTACTTGTTCTTCCTGTACTCTCAAGAACTTCTTGAGTTGGGATACGTGAAACACGTCGTGCACGTCGGAGAGGTGCGTTGGCAGCTCTAGTTGATAGGCTACCTCTCCTCGCTTGCCCAAAATATTGAATGGCCCGATATAGAGAGGTGCTAACTTGCCTTTGACGTTGAACCGTCGTTTGCCTCGGATAGGCGATACTTTAAGATACACGAAGTTTCCCACTTCGAAGGTCAATCTTCTTCGCCTATTGTCCGCATAACCTTTTTGTCGTGACTGAGCAACCTTCAAGTTTTCTCGTATCGTTTGGACTTGTTTTTCAGCGTCTTGCAGCACTTCGGGCCCAAACACTTGGCTTTCTCCAGTCTCATTCCAGAACAGCGGCGTTCTACACCGTCTACCATACAATGCTTCGAAAGGTGACATTTTCAAGCTGGCTTGGTAGCTGTTGTTGTACGAGAATTCAGCATACGGCAAGCTCCTATCCCAACTACGCCCATTTTTCAATGCGCAAGCTCTCAACATGTTTTCGTGCAGCTTCTTCCAGAACCTGGAAGTAAATTGAGAACCCCGATCTGAAACTATCCTCTTCGGAACTCCATGGCGACACACGATTTGCTCCATATACAGCTCGGCTAGATGTGCGATGCGGTACTTGGTTCTAACAGGAAGGAAATGGGCTGTTTTGGTCAATCGGTCCACGATAACCCAAATAGAGTCGTAACCCGACTGAGTACGTGGCAATCCGACTATGAAATCCATGCTGATGTCTTCTCACTTCCATTTGGGTACTTTCAATGGCTGCAACAATCCAGCGGGTCTTTGATATTCGGCCTTCACTCGTTGGCACGTGTCGCATAAGGCAACATATTCAGCTATGTCCCTTTTCATACTATCCCACCAATAGCAAGTTTTCAGATCCTTGTACATCTTTGTACAACCGAGATGTATGGAATAAGGTGAGTCATGTGCCTCCTTTAATATCGTGTCGCGGATGTGCTTCACATTAGGCACACAAATCCTTTTCCCTAACCAAAGCGTGCCTTTCTCGCGTTCCTTGAAATCCTTTTCTATGCCTTGTCGGATTCTTTCCATGATTTCCTTGATTTCCTCATCCGTTGCTTGGCCATCTCGTATCTCTTGTTCCAGCGAGGAGTTCAGTTCTATCACCTCCATCTCGTTCAAGAACCCGAGATGTAACCGTTCGAACCCCTTGCGCAGCTCGAGTGACAGCTCCCGAACCGTGAGTTGGTGACATGCTCCCTTTCAGCTCAATGCATCAGCTACTACATTGGCCTTTCCAGGGTGATATTTGATTCCAACATCATAATCCTTGATGAGTTCCAACCATCGACGTTGCCTCAAATTCAGATCCGTTTGCATGAATATATACTTGAGGCTTTTGTGATCCGTATAGATCTCACATCGGTGGACAAGGATATAATGCCTCCAAATCTTTAAGGCATGTACCACGGCTGCAAGTTCTAAGTCATGTGTGGGGTAATTCAGCTCATGTTTCTTTAGTTGTCTTGATGCATAGGCTACCACTTGTCCTTCTTGCATGAGCACACATCCAAGCCCTTTTCTTGATGCGTCCCAATATATGTTGAAACTCTTGCTTACGTTCGGCAATACCAAAACCGGCGCTGTGATTAACCTCTTCATTAGTTCTTCAAAGCTGTCTTGACATGCTGGTGTCCACTGAAATGCTTTCCCCTTCATTAGCAATTCAGTCATAAACTTCGCTATTTTGGAGAAATCCTTGCTGAACCGGCGGTAGTATCCAGCCATCCCAAGGAAACTCCGAATATCTCTCACATTCTGCGGTTGGTTCCACTTCAGAACATCTCCCACTTTTCTGGGATCAACCGATACTCCTCCGTTGGAGATGATGTGGCCTAGGAACGATATCTCCTTTAGCCAAAATTGACATTTGCTGAACTTAGCATACAATTGATGCTCTCGCAGTTTCTGCAATGTTAACCTCAAGTGTTCTTCGTGTTCTTCTGTAACACCCCAAAACCTACTAAAGAGGGGAATTTAAAAATTTTTGGATGTAATGCATGTGATAAAGCAATTCAAATTCAAACTTGAATTCAAATTCAAATCAAAACAGAAAAAGAAAAGGAAAAGGAAAAAGAAAAACGGCCAGTGGGCTGAAACCCGCTCAGCCGGCCCAAGACCGCGCGCCAGCCAGCCCAAACCCGCGCCCCCCCTCTCTCCCTCTCTCTGACATGCGGGGCCCGCCCGTCATCTTCTTCCCCCATGCGCCCCAACCGACCCCGGCCCTCTCTCGCGCCCGATCAAAACCAACCCCCGGAACCCGCGCTCCCAGCCCCGATTCTTGGTCCCGGGCACCCCAGCATGATCTCAACAGACCCGCCGCCCTCCCTCGCCTATTTATAAGCCGACGATCGCCTTTGTTTCCTCCCCGATCGACTCGCTTCAGTACCGGTGAGACCGAGACCCTCTCTGCCGTTTTCTCCCAACCTTCGCCCGATTTCTCTGATCTAATGGGCTTGTTACGTTCCACCGCCGCCGGGGAGCCCTGCAGGTGAAGGAAACGACGTGTCTTGCGTCCCAACAGTCGCTCCGACGAGCACCGAGTGCCATGTCCGGACTTCGACGCTGCCGACCGACTTCCAGGGCCTCCGAGTGCAGGAGAATCCCTAGGTGAGCATCCCCTACCCCTCCGCAGCCGATCCGTGCAAAAAGATGCGAGTTCTAGCGTGTAGCGGCAAAAACCGAGGTTGCGCCGGCGAGATCGCCGCCGCGCGCCACCGCGCGCGCGGTCTGTCTCTGGCTAGGGCGACGTAGCCCCTTGAGGGCCGTCTATTTTAAATCGCATGGTAGAATTTGAATCGACGCGTACCGCTTCGACAATCTAATCTGAGCCGTCTGTTTTAAATCTAACGGCCCACGTCAGCCCCGCATTATAAAGGCCGAGATTCTTCCGCGTTACCCCCTGGGGATCTCGGAAAACACGAGCTAGCCCCAGAAATATCTGATCTAGCCCCTAGACCTTCAGAAATTTATGTAAATTCATTTAAAACTCAGTTTTAGCCCCTGGACTTAATAAAAATTAGGAAAACCCCTCTGTTATGTGTAATTAGGCCCCTGAAAATTTAGGAAATAGTAATTAAACCCTGCAGTAGGGTGGATTTGCCTTTTAGACCCTATAGGAATATTAAATTTAGAAATTTGAACATGTGACTAGGATTTAAATTTAAATGGTGATGCAAACACATGTGCAAATATGAATTTAAACTCTCCTAGCACTTGGAAAACTTTAGAATGAGTTAAAAATAGATTTTAGGCTGAAATGAAATCTGCCTAAGTGTTGCTCATTTTTATTATCTCTAGAGACACATTTTAGGCTAGGAAATAATTCTAAAAACTAGTAAAATAAATTTAAATTGTTTCACATCAGAGAGGAAGTTCAAAAATATTTTATTGAACATTTTAGATCAGAACCTATTCTGTTTAGATGATATGCCTTACTATTTTAATATTAAAATTTACTTTTAGGCATAGAAAATAAATCTGAAAATATAGGAAAATAAGTATGCATAATTAGGAAATGATAAATGAGGTCTCCAAATCCAAAAAATTCAGTTTATGATTTTGTAGAAGATCTGAAAACCTATTTGGAGTAGGAAATTATCTTTCATGCAAACTTTGTGGCTAAGAAGTGTATTAATTAAATATAAAGAATTTGTTCAAATTGGAAATTCATATATAGTGTGCAAATAGAAATCTGAATACAAAAGTTAGAAATAATGTATATATGTTTAAAAGTGCATGTAGGCCTAAAATCAACACATCTAGGGTAACCACAACACTTAGAAATGTGAATGACTTTCATATGTATGTATGTGTGGTTTGCATGAAGTGAAAGTGTGGACTATGGCTTATAGATTGTTGTTTTCTTTTGCTATGTGTATTGGCATGAGTAGAACCTGCCCTAGAGCAAGTTCTCCCCTTCCAAGACGAAGACTTTCCATTCCCAGAGCAGCAGGAAGAAGGCAAGTGTCCTTGACCACTTTGATCCTATACTAGGATGTGTAGTTAGAATTTAATTGCATGGTCAATTTGGAATATGATACCCATGCTAGGAAGTTTCCCTAGAATTGCATTATCTTGTCTCCTTGTAGCTTGGGTTGGGATTTATTTTACTATGTCATTCATTCATATTACTTATGCTTAGCCATGCTTAGAATGGGATAAGTGGGATAGATATCATCAACTTATTTACCTTACTCTTGAATGAGATATTATGAGTTATGTAGAGGTAGGGATCAAGGCAAGTTGGATGATTTGGTTGGTGCTGTGTGCACGAGACTCGGGTTTGTGTTTAGTACTTGCCTGGATCCTAAGGACCGGTTCATGGAGCATGTAACCTGGCTTTACCGTGCCAACCACATGCTGAGATGGGGCAGCTTGGCCAATTAATTAGGTGTATCCCCGGCGTAGTATGGGTGTTTTGGATGGTGCGGGGAATAGGTGTCAGCTGGACTACCTTAGGAACCGCAAGGCTCAAGAGGGGGCCACTGCAGCGGGGTTGGAGCCTCTTGCATGCTGTTGGGGGTGAAACCTCAGTGGGCCCATGCTCGTCGGGAATCCCTTTGTAAAGGCCTCGTAGTGATCTCCTGGCTACACACCTGGGAAGTGTGAACGTGGTTCGCGGCCACTGGCATAATGGAGGTTCTTTTAGTCCACCTGGCAACGGGGGATGAAATCACTACATGTGGGTACAGTGGTGCAAACTCTGCAGAGTCAAAAATGTCATGACAGCCGTGCTCACGGTCAAGAGCGGCTTGGACTTATTCATGATTAGAGGATGATTTGGGAAGTTGAGGATGTTAAGCGGGAAGCTTAACATTGGAGATGAAATTATGGTTACTAAATATTGATGATGGGTTGAGAGATTGGGACCATTTCACCTGTGTAGTAATGTAGGTGCTTAATAAGCTAAGGTGATAGGTATTAATTGCATAGTGCTTTAACAATGAGTTCAACCTCTACTTGCTCTAGCCATGCATGACATAACTTTCCCACAGTTGCTGAGTACCAAAGGTACTCAAACTTGCATTTCTGTTGGTTTAAATTGCTGCTCGGGTCAAAGGGATGATGTGGTGTTCAATGACCAAGACTTTGGACCCGGTGAAGTTTTCTAGGTTCACGGAGTCTCCCGGGCAACGCCTGTGACGAAGCCCACAAGATTTATGTTCCACTGCTGTTTTATTTACATGTTATGAACTTATTATAGTCCATCGAGACGTATGCTATGTAAGACTTTGTCGGAGTGTTCGGTCGACACTTCCCCCGGGCCTGCACTGGGCAGCCCGCGGAGGTTCTTTTTTCAGTGGGGCTAGTCCCTTGCGGAGAGCTTGCCCGGATGGACGAGTTAGTAAGAGCCTTACACGGTGAGTTTTACGTGGTTCAGGCCGCCGGAGCGTAAAACCCTACGTCCACGGCGAGCTATGGAGCTCGCTGTGTTGCTTGCTGCTCAGAACCGGAGTCCTGAGCTTGGGGGTGAGTTACAGCTTGGGTGTGAATGGCTAGCGTATGAGTTGCAGAGGTGCGAACCCTTGCTAACATCGCCTACCCGAGCCTTTTATAGTCTAAGACTCGGGTGGCTTACAAGGGGGGCCCAGGACCCGACAGGTGGTCCCGGGGAGATTGACTGTTATCTACCGTATCCGCAGTTATGCCGGTAGTTGTCTCTGGCAAAGGCTTCTGAGTCTTCATCTTGCTGCCCTGCCCATGCCGCATGCTATTCGTAGTGGTTGATGACGGCGGGGGCAGCATGGGATGTCTTGTCGCTGCGTTTATTGGCTGGCAGGCTCTGACACCGCGCGCCAGTCTGTGATGCGACTGGGTGCAACGACACCTGACAGAGGCGTGCTCCGCGTCTCCGCGTCTTGGGAAGGCGCGGGCCTTGAATACCTTGTACGGGCAAGGTATGGGGCGTCTTTACGCCCACTGCCTACCGCTCGGGGGCAGGCAGCGCTGTTCTGCTGGACACGTGGCAGGCCCGGAGCCCTCCTTAGTGGAGAGGGAGGTCCGTCCCCGCAGGACACGTGGAGCCTTCGGACCTCTCCCCGCGGAGGGGGAGGTCCGGCTTCTGCCGGCCACGTGGCGGGCCCGGAGCTCTCCTCTGAGGAGAGGGAGGTCCGGCCCCACGGGACATGTGGCACCTTCGGAGCTCTCCCCTCGGAGGGGGGAGGTCTGGCAGCTGTAGGCCACGTGGCGAGCCCGGAGCTCTCCTCTGAGGAGAGGGAGGTCCGGCCCCACTGGACACGTGGCACCTTCGGAGCTTTACCTGCGGAGAAGGGCGAGATACTTAGGCATTTTCCCCTGTGCGCGGGGGTACCCCATATCGCGGGTACCGACAGTGGCCCCCGGGCTCTCCTCGGGGGAGGTAACGAGCCCGAGGTGAGGCCTTCTCCTACCCACGCACTTTCTTGTCTTGAGTACTCCCTGTGCTGGCAGGGTCTTGACGGCTTCAGAGTTCAACCTCTTAGGAGAGGGTGAAGCCTAGCATCGGAGCTCGGCCCGGGTGTGGGGGCGGAGGTCTGGAAGTCATCGGAGCACAGGTCCACGAAGGGCCTGAGGTCCGGCATCAGGGCTCACCTCTGAAAGGAGGGCGAGGGCTGGCATCGGAGCTCGGCCCAGCTGTGGGGGCGGAGATCCGGAAGTCATCGGAGCTCAGGCCAGCGAAGGGCGTGAGGTCCGGAGGTCATCGGAGCTCAGGCCAGCGAAGGGCGTGAGGTCCGGCATCAGCGCTCGCCTCTGAAAGGAGGGCGAGGGCTGGCCTCGGAGCTTGGACCAGCTGTGGGGGCGGAGTCCGGAAGTCATCGGAGCTCAGGCCAGCGAAGGGCGTGAGGTCCGGAGGTCATCGGAGCTCAGGCCAGCGAAGGGCGTGAGGTCCGGCATCAGTGCTCGCCTCTGAAAGGAGGGCGAGGGCTGGCCTCGGAGCTCGGCCTGGCTGTGGAGGCGGAGTCCGGAAGTCATTGGACCTCAGGCCAGCGAAGAGCGTGAGGTCCGGCATCAGCGTTCGCCTCTGAAAGGAGGGCGAGGGCTGGCCTCGGAGCTCGGCCCAGCTGTGGGGGCGAAGTCCGGAAGTCATCGGAGCTCAGGCCAGCGAAGGGCGTGAGGTCCGGAGGTCATCGGAGCTCAGGCCAGCGAAGGGCGTGAGGTCCGGCATCAGCGCTCGCCTCTGAAAGGAGGGCGAGGGCTGGCCTTGGAGCTCGGCCCAGCTGTGGGGGCGGAGTCCGGAACTGCTCAGTGGTCCCCCCTTTCCTGTCCCTTAGTCTCTTTTGGCTTACTGTCCCAGGCCGGAATACGGGGCTTGGGTAATCCAGTGCATTTGGTCCCGGAGGTCTGGCCCCAGCCCCAGTCAGGGTGTAACCGTCCGGCCCCTGGTACTCAGACCGTAGCGCTGGGGGGGCAGAGTGCGCATGCTTTGGGTGCAAGACCGGGCAAAGCAAGGCTCCTGACCCCCCGGTCTAGCGTAGGTCTTTTCTCGGAGGAGACCAACTAGCGGCACAGTACCCTTACAGGGGGAGATCCAAAAGGCCACCGGGCCTTAGGCAGGTACCCCAAGTACTACCGCCTTCGGCAGGACGTCAAATATCGACTACACATGAGAGCAGGAAAGAGGAACCGAGTGTGCAATGGACGCACACTGTCTAGAGCGTGGGGAGGTGTTCATATAAATTAATGCGTAATTTAAATAAACACCTAAGTAAGCATGGTGAACTTACTGGGGTAGCGTCGGAGCGCCTGTCTTCACGCAGAGCGGGTCATGCGTGGCTTCGTCGTACGCTGGACACGGGGGGACCCCCATGGCGATCTCAGGGGGAAGCATGGCTTCGGCCCCGCATACCATGTGGAAGGGTAATTTCCGTGACCCGGCCCTAGGAAGTCCGGCTGGCCCTCAACATGGAGGAGCCGGTATCCCCCGACGGCTCCGAGTGCGCGTCTGCACCGGTTGTGTGGGTCTGCTTGGCGTGGACCTGGCACGCATTGCATCCCTAACCGGTTTGATGGCGTCCAGGTGGCTCTCGGTCAGTAGGAGCCATGCCGGGTGGCTTAACCGACCAGCGTGCGGGACGATGAGCGTTCCCAGCACTCGCCTCCTTGGACTACTGCGAGCTATTCGCAGCCTTCCTCCTGGGTTATGCACCGCAATAGGATGTCGTGGCGCCACGTGTCACACCCGGTTTTTCCGAAGAACAACCAAGTGAATATCACATGTATGCCAGGATCATTTTCTCATACATGTGATGACAAATAGTGAAGCATCATTTATTACAAGCCAGGTGTCGAATATAAATAAGTCTTACATCGCAAATGTCTTAATGGACACTAATGCTTCATCACAAGTAAATAAACTAGCAGCGGAATATTATTCTTTGGGGCTCCATCACAGGCGTTGCCCGGGGTCTTCTTGAACCTAAAATACTTCCTTAGGTCCAAAATCTTGGTCATTATACACCACCTCATTATCTTGACCTGAGCAGCAATATAAACCAACAAATATGCAAGGTTGAGTACCAATGGTACTCAGCAAGTGTGGGAAAATTATATCATGCATGGCTAGAACAAGGAGAGGTTGAACTCATGGTTAAAGCACTACGCAATTAATACCTATCACCTTAGCTTATTAAGCACCTACATTACTACACAGGTGAAATGGTCCCAATCTCCCAACCCATTATCATAATCCAATAACCATAACATCATTTCCAATGTTAAGCTCCCCGCTTAACTTCCAAAACCATCAATCCTCTAATCATGAATAAGTCCAGGCCGCTCTTAACCGTGAGCACGGCTGTCAAGACAGTTTTGACTCTGTAGAGTTTGTACCACTGTACCCACAAGTAGTGATTTCATCCCCCGTTGCCGGGTGGACTAAAAGAACCTCCATTATGCCAGTGGCTACGATCCACATTCACACTTCCCAGGTGTGCAGCCAGGAGATCACTACGAAGCCTTTACAAAGGGATTCCCGACGAGCGTGGGCCCACTGAGGTTTCACCCCTAACAGCATACAAGAGGCTCCAACCCCGCTGCAGTGGCCCCCTCTTGAGCCTTGCGGTTCATATGGTAGTCCAGCTGACACCCACTCCCCGCACCATCCAACACACCCATACTACGCCGGGGATACACCTAATTAATTGGCCAAGCTGCCCCATCTCAGCATGTGGTTGGCACTGTAAAGCCGGGTTACATGCTCCATGAACCGGTCCTTAGGATCCAGGCAAGTACTAAACACAAACCCAAGTCTCGTGCACCCAGCACACAACCAAAACATCCAACTTGCCTTGATCCCTACCTCTACATAACTCACAATGTCTCATTCAAGAGTATGGTAATATAAACTGATGATCTCATGTCCCAAATATCCCATTCTAAGCATGGCTAAGCAAATGCATGTAAATAAATGACATGACAAAATAAATCCCAACCCAAGCTACAAGGAAACAAGGTAATGCAATTCTAGGGAAACTTTCCTAGCATGGGTTTCATATTTCATTTGACAATGCAAATAATTCTATCTACACATCCTAGCATAGGATCAAAGTGGTCAAGGACACTTGCCTCCTTCTTGCTGCTCTTGAAATGGGTAGTCCTGATCTTGGAAAGGGTTAACTTGCTCTTGAACAGGTTCTACTTCATACCATCACACATAGCAAAAGAAAAACAACAATCATAAGACATAGTTCACACTTCTACTTCATACAAACCACACATTCATATTTATGAAATTCATTCACCATTATATGTATTGTGGTTACTTTATGTGTGTTGAGTTGTGGTTTGCATGCACTTTTAACCATGTGTATATGATTCCTACTTTTGTGTCCACCTTTATACTTACATACTATTTATATGGGTTTCCAATAAATTTCTTATATTCAACTACTTCACCTTTTTACTACCAAGTGTGTATGAAAAGTATTATTCTTCTCCATATGTGCCTTCATAATTTCTACCAACCCTAAACTGAATTCTTTGTATTTTAGAAACTCCATTTATCATTTACTAGTTGCTATATTTTCAGATTTATATTCCTATGCATAATTGTGTATTTTATTATGAAATTAGTAACACACATCATCTAAACAGTATAGGTTCTGGTCCTAAATAATTTAATAACATATTTTAACCTTGGCCTCTGATGTAAACTATTTCATAATTATTTTCCCTATTTTTCTATAACTATTCTTTACTTAAAAATGTGTCCCTATACTAATAAATGTGAATAATAAATGAAACAGATTCATTTCAGCCCAAAAATATATTTTTATCTCACTCCAAAGTTTTCTAAGTACTGAGAAAGTTTTTAATTAATTTTGACAATTATGTTTGTCCCACTTTTTAATTTTTAAACACTAGTTACATATTCAATTTTCTAAATTAATTACTAAACAGGGTTAAAATAATGAACTCACCCCATTACAGGGTCTATAATATTATTTTCATAATTTTCCAGGGGTCTAGCTACACTTATCAGAGGTGTTTTTCCTAATTTTTATTAAGTCCAGGGGCTAAAACTGATTTTTAAATGAATTTACATGATTTTCTGGAGTTCCAGGTGCTAGATCAGAAGTTTACGGGGCTAGCTCTTATTTCCAGAGAACCCCAGGGGGTAGCACGTAAGAATTCCAGTCTTTATAATGCGGGGCTGACGTGGACCGCCCGATTTTAAACCGACGGCTGAGATTATAACATCGAACCGGTACGCGGGGATTTAAAGTCTACCGTGCGATTTAAAATAAACGGCGCACAAGCGGCCACGTCGCTCTGATCGAGCGCGGGCGGCGCTGCCGGCGGCGCACGGCGGCGGGAAGCGGCGATCTCGCCGGAAAGTTTCGGATCCTCGATAATTCTGCCTAGAACTGTGATCCTATGGCCTAGATCGGTAGAGGGGAGGTCGGGGATCTCACCTCGGGGGTTTTCTCGAGCTCGGGGGTCCTGGAAAGTGATCGGCGGCGAGGTCCGAGGCAAAACTACGGCGAAGCTCGTCGGCGCTGTGTTTACACCGTAAGTCTCCGAGTTTTCTGCACCTGCAAAGCTCCCCGGAGGCGGTGGATCAAGACCAGCGAGTTAGATCAGAGTTTCCGAGCTTAGATTGGCCAGAATTCACCGGCGAAGTCTCGGTGCTCACCGGAGTAAAAATCGGTGATCGCGTGGGAAAAACCGATCGGGGCTGGGGTTTTTATAGCCGGGGGAGGGCGGTGGGTCTGTTGCGATCGAGTTTGAGTCGTTTGGGACCAGAATTCGGGCTGCGGGACGCGGAAATCCGGTCGGTTGCGATCGCGCGCGCGGGAGAGAATCCGGGGTCGCGGGGTTAGGGATGACAGGTGGGTCCCCCCTGTCTGTGAGAGACAGCGCGGTGCGCGCGGGGGCGGGCTGGCGCGGGAAAACTGGGCCGGCTGGCGGGTTTCGGCCCACTGGCCGGTTTTTTTCCCGTTTTCTCTTTTTCTTTTTCCATTTCTTTTCTGTTTTGAGTTTAATTTGAATTCCAGTTTGAATTTGAATTTTTGCAAAACATGCAACACGTCCAAAAAATTTTAAATTCCCCTCTGAACATGGTTTAGAGTTTTAAATCAAACTTTGGGGTGTTACAGCTCTACCCCCCTTAAAAGAAATCTCGTCCTCGAGATTGGTGTTTCTAAGAAAATAATTCCGGAAATTGTGCCTTGAGCTCATCTTCCCGTTCCCCAGGTAGCTTCCTCCTCTGAGTGATGCTTCCACTGCACCTTGCACATCCGGATTCTCTTGTTTCTGGTGAGGCGTTCCATCGTCTCCAAAATCTTGTATGGTTGCTCGGCATAAGACAAATCTTCAGCTACATCCACTTCATTCATGGGTAACACCTCCTCAGGCGTCCTCAGGCATTTCTTGAGTTGTGACACATGGAATACATCGTGCACGTTCGATAGATGAGCCGGTAACTCTAGTTGGTACGCCACTTCGCCTTTTCTTTCCAACACTTGAAAGGGTCCGATGTATCGAGGTGACAACTTCCCTTTCACCTTGAACCGACGAAGTCCTCTGATAGGGGACACCTTGAGATAAACATAGTCTCCCACGTTGAAAACGAGCTCTCTTCTTCGTACATCGGCATAACTCTTTTGGCGTGTTTGTGCTATCCTCAAATTGTTGCGAATCTCCCTCACCTTTGCCTCGGCTTCTTGTAGCACTTCTGGACCAAACACTTTACTTTCTCCTGTTTGGTTCCAAAATAGGGGAGTTCTGCACTTCCTTCCATACAAAGCTTCAAACGGTGACATCTTCATACTAGCTTGATAACTGTTGTTATAGGAAAACTCCGCATACGGTAAGTTCTTGTCCCAACTCCTATTGTTTTTGAGTGCACATGCCCTTAACATATCTTCAAGGATCTGATTGGTTCTCTCCGTCTGCCCGTCAGTTTGGGGATGATAGGCAGAACTAAAGTTCAGATGGGTTCCCATGGTTTCATGCAACTTCTGCCAAAACCTCGAGGTGAACTGTGTCCCTCGGTCCGACACTATCTTCTTTGGCACTCCATGGTAACACACAATCCTTGACATGTACAATTCTGCCAATTTGGATCCGCTGTAGCTTTCTTTCACAGGGATGAAATGAGCTACCTTGGTTAGCCTATCAATGATGACCCATATTGAATCATACCCGGATTAGGTCCTAGGCAATCCCACGACAAAATCCATGCTGATTTCTTCCCACTTCCATTCAGGCACTTTGAGTGGTTGCAATAATCCCGCGGGTCGTTGATGTTCAGCTTTCACCAACTGACATGTGTCACATAGGGCAACATGTTCCGCGACATCTCGCTTCATGCCATACCACCAATACCTGCCTTTGAGGTCCTGGTACATCTTCGTACTCCCAGGATGAATGGAATAGTCAGAATCGTGAGCCTCATTCAAAATTAATTCACGGATCTCCTTTACTTCTGGCACACAGATCCTTTTCCCGTGCCACACCGTTCCTTGTTCATCCTCTCTAAAACCAGGAGCTTTATCTTCCTTGATAAGCTGTCTGATCTCTTGTATCTTCTCATCATTCTTTTGGCCTCGCGTATGTCTTGCTCGAGTGTGGAGTCCACTTCCATGGCGATGGCTTCACCACTATTTACTAGACATAGATTGAGTCTTATAACCTCGTCCTTCAATTCTGCAGGCATGTCCTTCAAACTCAACTTATTGACCTGCACTTTCCGACTCAAAGCATCGGCCACGACGTTTGCTTTCCCGGGATGATAGTTGATGCCCACATCAAAGTCATTGATTAGCTCTAACCATCTCCTTTGTCTGAGGTTGAGATCTGGTTGTGTGAATATGTACTTCAAACTCTTATGATCCGTATATATCTCTGTCCTCTTCCCCATCAAATAGTGCCGCCAAATTTTCAACGCGTGTACCACTGCAGCTAGTTCTAGGTCATGTGTAGGATAGTTCTTCTCGTGCTTCCGAAGCTGCCGGGATGCATAAGCCACGACATGTCCTTCTTGCATGAGAACACATCCCAACCCATTTCCAGAGGCATCGCAGTACACTGTGAAATTCTTCTGCATATCTGGCATAACCAACACTGGGGCTGTTGTCAATCTCTTCTTTAACTCCTGAAAGCTCGTCTCGCACTGTGGCGTCCAGGTGAATGTGATTCCCTTCTCCAACAGTTTGGTGAGAGGTCTCGAGATTTTGGAGAATCCCTCAATAAACCGTCGATAGTATCCAGCCAATCCCAAAAAGCTTCGAACTTCCCCGACATTTTCAGGGGGTTTCCACTTCTGGATATCCTCGATTTTGGCGGGATCTACGGAGATTCCTCCCTCCGAGATTATATGTCCTAAAAAGGGAACTCTCTTCAGCCAAAACTCACACTTGCTCAACTTGGCATATAGTTGGTGTTCTCTCAGCCTCTGCAACACCAACCTTAGATGTTTCTCATGTTCTTTTTCATCTCTGGAGAAGACGAGAATATCATCTATGAAAACCACCACAAATTTGTCCAGATATTCCATGAATACCTTGTTCATGAGGTACATGAAATATGCCGGGGCATTGGTTAGCCTGAAAGGCATGACAGTGTATTCATACAGTCCGTACCGAGATACGAAAGCTGTCTTGGGAATATCAGATTGCCTTATCTTGAGTTGGTGGTACCCCGACCTAAGATCAATTTTCGAGAACACACAAGCTCCCCTCAACTGATCAAACAAGTCTTCAATGCGGGGTAATGGGTACTTGTTTTTGATGGTTACCTCATTCAAGGCACGGTAATCCACGCATAACCTTTGGGTTCCGTCTTTCTTGGGCACAAATATCACCGGAGCTCCCCATGGTGAGGAACTAGGGCGAATATACCCCTTCTCCGTCAATTCTCTCAAATGATCATTGAGCTCTGCTAGCTGCTTGGAGTCCATTCAATAAGGTCTCTTGTATATCGGGGCTGTTCCCGGTACTAGCTCAATTGCGAATTCCACGTCACGGTCGGGAGGCATACCTGGCAATTCCTCCGGAAAAACATCTGGATATTCCCTGATAGTCCTGATTTCCTCAACTTTCACCTCCACTTGATTTAATTTAATGTCCCTCCTAGGCTCGTGTATCGTTATGAACTTTACTCTTGTGCCATTGGGGTGAGTTAGTTCCACCGTTCTGGTCGAACAATGGATGATTCCTTTATGTTTGGTCAACCAATCCATACCCAAAATAATATCTATCCCTTGTGAATCTATCACTATGAGGTTAGCAGTAAATACTACCCCATTAATGTCTAGGCTCACTTTGGGACACACTTGTCTTGTCCTTATTTCTCCACCTGGAGAGTTTACGGCTAGCATATGGTTCATTTGTGTGGTTGCTAGGTCATGTTTCTTAACAAACCCTTGAGCAATGAATGAGTGGGTAGCACCAGAATCAAACAGCAGAGTTGCAAGGTGTAAATTGGCAGGAAACTTACCAACTACCACGTCGGGTGCCTCTTGTGCTTCCTCCATAGTGACGTGGTTCACCCATCCTCTCATTACATTCTGCTGTTGTGGCGGCGCAGGCTTCTTCTTTGGGCATTTATGGGCGTAGTGCCCCACTTCACCACAGCTGAAACATTGCACCCCAATCTTAGATGCTTGGCCCTTGTTGTCTTGGGGTTGGTTTGGGGGTCCTTGTACTGCTGGTCGAGGTGGATATGCGGGGCGAGGCTGCTGCACAAACTGACGTGGCGGCTGTGCTGGTGCCGCGGGTGGTCTGTAGTTTGGGTTGTACCCTCTTGGTGCTGAATAGGGTACCGCAGCACGGCTTGTCTGCCCCGTAGGTTGCTGTATCATACGTGGGCGGGTGTTGCTCCCTGAGGCCTGATGTGACCACCCCGCCTTCCTCTTATTCTCATTTTCCAGGGCCTTTAGCTTCCTTTCCAACACAAATGCTCTGTCCACCATCTTTTGAAAGCTTTCATACTCATTGGAGGACATTGCACACTGCATCTCTGCGGTAAGTCCTTCCACGAAACAATCTTGTTTCTGCTCATCAGTCTCTATGTCTCATGGAGCATAACGGGATAGCTGAGTAAATTTAGTGAGGTATTCCCTCACAGTCATGTTTCCCTGCTGCAGTCCCAAAAATTCCTTCCTCTTGTTTTTGAGTTCACCTCTTGGGATGTATTGGTTGCGGAAGCTGCGCTTGAACTCTTCCCAAGTGATGTTCTCAGGGTCATGATGGGCGGCCACGTAGGCGGTCCACCAATCAGCAGCAGGTCCATGCAATTGATGAGCGGCAAACATCACCCTCTCATACCCTTGGCATTGTATAATCCTCATCTTACTTTCAATGGTCTTCAGCCAATCATCTGCCTCCAGAGGTTCAGCAGCACTTGCAAACTTTGGAGGTTGAGTTCCTAGAAACTCACTCAACCTTGGTTGGCGTGGTGCAGCTTGTGGAGGTGGAACTTGATGCAAGTTGGCCACCACTTGAGTCAAGTTCTAGATAAGCTGATTTTGATTCTCCAGCATTTGGTGGAGAGGATCAACTTCTTCACGGCGACCACCCCGGTCCTGGCCTCCAGAAAGATGAGGGTTGCATGCCTCATCGTTGTTGTTGGCGGGGTTGGCAGCACGTCCTTTTCCTCTTCCGGCCATCTGGCAGAATCAACCAATGTCAATTTGAAATCATTTAGTATCATCTTACTACTTTCATTTGTTTGTACTTTGAAGTGTTGAGGCTTTGTTGTACTTTTACGAGGGTTTATATCTCACACCAAATAAATGCACTATTATTTCCTGTGGGTTCACACACCAAAGCAAAACAATCTGAAGACGAGGCTGTGGACAATTGCTCATGGCTTCCACAACTCACGTCACACACCAAGCATTATCACACCATTAACTACGTAACGACTCGACTACTCGACCTATTGCTAGCTAGGGGAAAGACTCTACACTACTCGTCCTCTTGAGCTGGCTCCTCGGGATCTTCCTCCTCATTTCGGCTACCTTCTGACTCTGCTTTGGGTGGGGAGGCTGCTGGTGGAGAAGTGCGACGACGCCTGATTGCTCGGCGATCCGGGGAGTCAGGAGTCCATGTATCATTCACGGTGACACACAGTTCATTCCCATCCCCTCTTTCTCTCGCCTTTAAGCAAGCTCGCAGCAACGCCTCCGTTTCCTTCAGGGTGTCTCGGACATCCTGAAGCTCTTGTTGACACTCCTGCAGTCGAGTGCTGAGCATAGCAGCATCCTCCAAACACAAGTCCATGTGCTCATGGAAAGTCCCTTGCTGCACTGGTGGGTACTTGTACTCCGTGGTACCACTCTCACGTTGGAGGACATACATGTACTCAGTTTTGTCCAAGTGGCGACGATAGATGTGACTCTGGCAGGTGATGGCCTCCCAGGTGACATCTTTCTCCGCGTCAACTTGTGTTGCTCGACAAGCTGGAGAGTGGTGAATTTTAAGCAATTGATTCTCGTGTATAATCCTCATCTCCGAACTCCATTCTTCCCTCTTCTCACGGATGGTCCTGGTGGAGTTATAGTGGATGATTAGCTTGCCCGTATTGCCGGCGGCTTCGAGCGTACGTCGAATACGGCGCAACAAATCTCCTACTGCCAATCCGTAGGAAAGGTACGTCACTGGACGACTCTCCTCTCTTTCGGCAAGGGCAACTACGGGAACTCTCCCTCCTGTGGACTTACGAGCGGTGCGAATCATGCGAACCATCTAAAAACAAAAGAATTTAAAATTAGGTTAGATAAATTCTCAAACAAAAATCCTGTTTTGAATGAAAGTTGGGGTATGATGAAGAAAATGACTCCTTTAATAACACTTTTCCACCCACACCTTGGAAAATAGTTTTTAAGAAAATAGGGCCCTTAAATACGTCCATTTCCACCTAGGTCCACGTTCCTACGGGCAACCTTGGCTCTGATACCACCTCTGTCACACCCGGTTTTTCCGAAGAACAACCAAGTGAATATCACATGTATGCCAGGATCATTTTCTCATACATGTGATGAGAAATAGTGAAGCATCATTTATTACAAGCCAGGTGTCGAATATAAATAAGTCTTACATCGCAAATGTCTTAATGGACACTAATGCTTCATCACAAGTAAATAAACTAGCAGCGGAATATTATTCTTTGGGGCTCCATCACAGGCGTTGCCCGGGGTCTTCATGAACCTAAAATCCTTCCTCGGGTCCAAAATCTTGGTCATTATACACCACCTCATTATCTTGACCTGAGCAGCAATATAAACCAACAAATATGCAATGTTGAGTACCAATGGTACTCAGCAAGTGTGGGAAAATTATATCATGCATGGCTAGAACAAGGAGAGGTTGAACTCATGGTTAAAGCACTACGCAATTAATACCTATCACCTTAGCTTATTAAACACCTACATTACTACACAGGTGAAATGGTCCCAATCTCCCAACCCATTATCACAATCCAATAACCATAACATCATTTCCAATGTTAAGCTCCCCGCTTAACTTCCAAAACCATCAATCCTCTAATCATGAATAAGTCCAGGCCGCTCTTAACCGTGAGCACGGCTGTCAAGACAGTTTTGACTCTGCAGAGTTTGTACCACTGTACCCACAAGTAGTGATTTCATCCCCCGTTGCCGGGTGGACTAAAAGAACCTCCATTATGCTAGTGGCTACGATCCACATTCACACTTCCCAGGTGTGCAGCCAGGAGATCACTACGAAGCCTTTACAAAGGGATTCCCGACGAGCGTGGGCCCACTGAGGTTTCACCCCTAACAGCATACAAGAGGCTCCAACCCCGCTGCAGTGGCCCCCTCTTGAGCCTTGCGGTTCATATGGTAGTCCAGCTGACACCCACTCCCCGCACCATCCAACACACCCATACTATGCCGGGGATACACCTAATTAATTGGCCAAGCTGCCCCATCTCAGCATGTGGTTGGCACTGTAAAGCCGGGTTACATGCTCCATGAACCGGTCCTTAGGATCCAGGCAAGTACTAAACACAAACCCAAGTCTCGTGCACCCAACACACAACCAAAACATCCAACTTGCCTTGATCCCTACCTCTACATAACTCACAATGTCTCATTCAAGAGTATGGTAATATAAACTGATGATCTCATGTCCCAAATATCCCATTCTAAGCATGGCTAAGCAAATGCATGTAAATAAATGACATGACAAAATAAATCCCAACCCAAGCTACAAGGAAACAAGGTAATGCAATTCTAGGGAAACTTTCCTAGCATGGGTTTCATATTTCATTTGACAATGCAAATAATTCTATCTACACATCCTAGCATAGGATCAAAGTGGTCAAGGACACTTGCCTCCTTCTTGCTGCTCTTGAAATGGGTAGTCCTGATCTTGGAAAGGGTTAACTTGCTCTTGAACAGGTTCTACTTCATACCATCACACATAGCAAAAGAAAAACAACAATCATAAGACATAGTTCACACTTCTACTTCATACAAACCACACATTCATATTTATGAATTTCATTCACCATTATATGTATTGTGGTTACTTTATGTGTGTTGAGTTGTGGCTTGCATGCACTTTTAACCATGTGTATATGATTCCTACTTTTGTGTCCACCTTTATACTTACATACTATTTATATGGGTTTCCAATAAATTTCTTATATTCAACTACTTCACCTTTTTACTACCAAGTGTGTATGAAAAGTATTATTCTTCTCCATATGTGCCTTCATAATTTCTACCAACCCTAAACTGAATTCTTTGTATTTTAGAAACTCCATTTATCATTTACTAGTTGCTATATTTTCAGATTTATATTCCTATGCATAATTGTGTATTTTATTATGAAATTAGTAACACACATCATCTAAACAGTATAGGTTCTGGTCCTAAATAATTTAATAACATATTTTAACCTTGGCCTCTGATGTAAACTATTTCATAATTATTTTCCCTATTTTTCTATAACTATTCTTTACTTAAAAATGTGTCCCTATACTAATAAATGTGAATAATAAATGAAACAGATTCATTTCAGCCCAAAAATATATTTTTATCTCACTCCAAAGTTTTCTAAGTACTGAGAAAGTTTTTAATTAATTTTGACAATTATGTTTGTCCCACTTTTTAATTTTTAAACACTAGTTACATATTCAATTTTCTAAATTAATTACTAAACAGGGTTAAAATAATGAACTCACCCCATTACAGGGTCTATAATATTATTTTCATAATTTTCCAGGGGTCTAGCTACACTTATCAGAGGTGTTTTTCCTAATTTTTATTAAGTCCAGGGGCTAAAACTGATTTTTAAATGAATTTACATGATTTTCTGGAGTTCCAGGGGCTAGATCAGAAGTTTTCGAGGCTAGCTCTTATTTCCAGAGAACCCCAAGGGGTAGCACGTAAGAATTCCAGTCTTTATAATGCGGGGCTGACGTGGACCGTCCGATTTTAAACCGACGGCTGAGATTATAACATCGAACCGGTACGCGGGGATTTAAAGTCTACCGTGCGATTTAAAATAAACGGCGCACAAGCGGCCACGTCGCTCTGATCGAGCGCGGGCGGCGCTGCCGGCGGCGCACGGCGGCGGGAAGCGGCGATCTCGCCGGAAAGTTTCGGATCCTCGAGAATTCTGCCTAGAACTGTGATCTTAGGGCCTAGATCGGTAGAGGGGAGGTCGGGGATCTCACCTCGGGGGTTTTCTCGAGCTCGGGGGTCCTGGAAAGTGATCGGCGGCGAGGTCCGAGGCAAAACTACGGCGAAGCTCGTCGGCGCTGTGTTTACACCGTAAGTCTCCGAGTTTTCTGCACCTGCAAAGCTCCCCGGAGGCGGTGGATCAAGACCAGCGAGTTAGATCAGAGTTTCCGAGCTTAGATCGGCCAGAATTCACCGGCGAAGTCTCGGTGCTCACCGGAGTAAAAATCGGCGATCGCGTGGGAAAAACCGATCGGGGCTGGGGTTTTTATAGCCGGGGGAGGGCGGTGGGTCTGTTGCGATCGAGTTTGAGTCGTTTGGGACCAGAATTCGGGCTGCGGGACGCGGAAATCCGGTCGGTTGCGATCGCGCGCGCGGGAGAGAATCCGGGGTCGCGGGGTTAGGGATGACAGGTGGGTCCCCCCTGTCTGTGAGAGACAGCGCGGCGCGCGCGGGGGCGGGCTGGCGCGGGGAAACTGGGCCGGCTGGCGGGTTTCGGCCCACTGGCCGGTTTTTTCCCGTTTTCTCTTTTTCTTTTTCCATTTCTTTTCTGTTTTGAGTTTAATTTGAATTCCAGTTTGAATTTGAATTTTTGCAAAACATGCAACACGTCCAAAAATTTTTAAATTCCCCTCTGAACATGGTTTAGAGTTTTAAATCAAAATTTGGGGTGTTACACCACGCCAGTAAAGATACCAGCGCGTAGCACTTAGCCATCCGCATCACCCGTTCAGCGAATGCACGTTCATCAGGAAGGATGTCCTTCAAGGAGTCCCGGACCTCCATGGTCCATGCATCGGGACTACTTGAGCTTCTGGATCTTGAGCCCTGGGTTGCACGGAGTCCCCAGTGACACTTACGATCCTTTGGCGGCATCCATGGCTGCCGGGACTGCCTAGTTCGAGGCAGTGGTTCAGCCCCCTTCGCCCGGCTCGGCGGGCCGGGCTGTGGACCGCAGCAACGTCCTCTTGAAGACTCCTTCGGGCGCAGGGGCTCCGATGGAGACCTTCGTTGAGAGGTCGTCAGCTGCAGCCTTGCCAGCGCGCGGTACATGGCACAGGTCCAAGGCGAGGAAGTCTTTCTCCAACATCCGCACGTGGAGCAGATAAGCAGCTAGCTGTGGGTAATTGCAGGGGCATTCACCCTTAACTTGCTTGATAACTAGCTGGGAGTCGCCGTGCGCCAACAACTGGCGAGCGCCCAGAGACAGGATTGTCTTTTAGGCCAAAGATAAGTGCTTCATACTCTGGCAAGTTGTTGGTTGCCTTGGAATTGAGACGCACCATGTACCCAGACTGCTCCCCTGATGGCATGAGAAGCAGTACGCCGGCACTGGCCCCCTGCTTTCGCGAGGAGCCATCGAAGAAGAGCGTCCAGTGAGGCCCGGTGAAGACCGGAGCTCGGTACATTGGTTCACCGTCTTCGCAGCCCCTTGGGTCAGCCTTCGTTGGCGTCCACTCAGCCACAAAGTCAGCCAGTGCTTGGCTCTTGGCTGTCCGACGTGGTCTGGAGCTCAGCTTGAACTCCGCCATCTTCGGGCTGTCTTCCGGCTTCAGAAGCTGGCAGTGAGTGCCAATTCCGCCTTTCGGCTGCTCTGGCGCACTTGTCCGCCAGGCTGAAGAGCTCAGAGGCATCGCAGACCTCTCTGGTCGCAAGCTTCTCAAGCATCTTCTTGTCCCGGACACCCTGCCAGAACGCTACCACCACAGAAGCACTTCGAATGTGCAGGACGGTGTTGCGTACCTGTGAGAACCGCTGGATGAAGGAGCGCAGTGATTCCCCAGGTTATTGCTTGATGGCGTGGAGGTCAAGCTCCGTGCCGGGACGGGTGTTGGAGCTGCCGAAGTTGTCGATGGAACCCTGAGGGAGGTTCATGAGCCAAGACCGGGCCGGGCCGGTCAAGGCGACGGGGAAGTAGTTGGCCATGACGGCCTCATCCCCTCCTGCGGCAAGTACGGCGGTGGAGTAGATCTGGAGGAACTCCGCCGGGTTGACGCTGCTGTCGAACTTTTCGGGCAGGTGCGGCCAAAACTTGCGCGGCCACCTCGCGAAGCGAAGGTGGGGCGCCAGGGCCGCACATCCTGCTCCTGTTGCTGCCGGTGTTGGTGCCGCGAACGCTTGGTTCGCCGCTGGCACAGTGTACCCCGGTATGGGCAAGGCTGCTCCATAGACCGAGGGCACCGTTTGCAGGGCATATGGTTGTGGCATATGCTGCGCGGCGTACGCTTGGGGCAGAGCTCGCGTGGCAAAGATCTGCCCTTTAGGCTGGGTCGAGGCCGATGTCATGCTGTCGCCAGCCTCTTGGATGCGACGCCTTTCTCGACGTCGCTCGAGGAACACTCGGGCATCTTGGCCCAAGCAGCATCGCTCCAGCTCTGCCCTCAGATCCGTCGATAGAAGCCTGGTGGAGCTGGAGTCCGCCGTCTGCCCGTCAACCGTTGGCGTGCGCGTCAGCGACACAGCCGGTTGACCGGAGCGTCGTCCCTGCCGAAGTCGAGGGTTTGCGGCGGCGACGACGAGGCGGTCTACCTCATGTATCCACTGCTGGGTTACCGAATGAGGTGCGTCCCCAGCAGGTGGGTTGCGCAGTAGCGCTCTTGCTGCAGCTAGCGCACCCCTGTGGTGTTTGCTTATCGCTGCAGAAGATCTCATGCTGGTCGGAGCCTGCATTGCCAGGGTCGGCGCTGCCAGAGCCGGTTGCTGGCTCCCAGCTTGTACCGACACACTCCGTCCCGAGTGTGTTGACATGTACTCCCCCTGGTCGCGGTTCGCCACGGAGGCGGGAGAGGAGAGTTTGCCGCTGAAGGAAACTTGGTCATCTTCGTCGGCAGAAACTCGTCGCGCAAGGGAAAAGCCCCTTCCTGGCGCGCCAAATGTCGAAGTGTTCGGTCGACACTTCCCCTGGGCCTGCACTGGGCAGCCCGCGGAGGTTCTTTTTTTGGTGGGGCTAGTCCCTTGCGGAGAGCTTGCGCGGATGGACGAGTTAGTAAGAGCTTGACACGGTGAGTTTTACGTGGTTCAGGCCGCCGGAGCGTAAAACCCTACGTCCACGGCGAGCTATGGAGCTCGCTGTATTGCTTGCTGCTCAGAACCGGAGTCCTGAGCTTGGGGGTGAGTTACAGCTTGGGTGTGAATGGCTAGCGTATGAGTTGCAGAGGTGCGAACCCTTGCTAACGTCGCCTACCCGAGCCTTTTATAGTCTAAGACTCGGGTGGCTTACAAGGGGGCCCAAGACCCGACAGGTGGTCCCGGGGAGATTGACTGTTATCTACCGTATCCGCAGTTATGCCGGTAGTTGTCTCTGGCGAAGGCTTTTGAGTCTTCGTCTTGCTGCCCTGCCCATGCCGCATGCTAGTCGTAGTGGTTGATGATGGCGGGGGCGGCATGGGATGTCTTGTCGCTGCGTTTATTGGCTGGCAGGCTCTGACACTGCGCGCCAGTCTGTGATGCGACTGGGCGCAACGGCACCTGACAGAGGCGTGCTCTGCGTCTCCGTGTCTTGGGAAGGCGCGGACCTTGAATACCTTGTACGGGCAAGGTATGGGGCGTCTTTACGCCCGCTGCCTACCGCTCGGGGGCAGGCAGCGCTGTTCTGCTGGACACGTGGCGGGCCCGGAGCCCTCCTTAGTGGAGAGGGAGGTCCGGCCCCGCAGGACACGTGGAGCAATCGGACCTCTCCACGCGGAGGGGAGGTCCGGCTTCTGCCGGCCACATGGCGGCCCCGGAGCTCTCCTCTGAGGAGAGGGAGGTCCGGCCCCGTGGGACATGTGGCACCTTCGGAGCTCTCCCCTCGGAGGGGGGAGGTCTGGCTGCTGTAGGCCACGTGGCGAGCCCGGAGCTCTCCTCTGAGGAGAGGGAGGTCCGGCCCCACTGGACACGTGGCACCTTCGGAGCTTTCCCTGCGGAGAAGGGCGAGATCCTTAGGCATTTTCCCCTGTGCGCGGGGGTACCCCATATCTCGGGTACCGACAGACTTATTTATATTCGAACACCTGACTTGTAATATGATGATGCTTCACTATTTGTCATCACATGTATGAGAAAATGATCCTGGCATACATGTGATATTCACTCTGTTGTTCTTCGGAGAAACCGGGTGTGACAGAAGTGGTATCAGAGGCAAGGTTGCCCGTAGGAACGTGGACCTAGGTATAAATGATCGTATTTAAGGACCCTAATTTCTTAAAAACTATTTTACAAAGGTGTGGGTTGAAAGTGTTATTTAATGGGGTCACTTTATTCACCTTATCCCAACTTTTATTCAAAACACAGTCTTTATTTAATTCTTATGTAACTTAATTTTAAATGCTTTGTGTTTTAGATGGTTCGCATGATCCGCACTGCCCACAAGTCCACCGGAGGGAGAGTTCCTGTAGTTGCCCTTGCCTTGAGAGAGGAGAACCGTCCGGTGACGTACCACTCCTACGGGTTGGCAGTAGGAGGCTTGTTGCGCCGTCTTCGGCGTATGCTCCACGCCGCTGGCAATGTGGGCAAGCTGATCATACACTACAGCTCCACCAGGACCATCCGTGAGAAGCGGGAAGAATGGAGCTCAGAGATGAGGATTATCCATGAAAATCAGCTGCTCAAGATTCACCGCTCTCCATCTTGTTGAGCGACTCAGGCCGATGCTGAGAAGGATGTCACCTGGGAGGCCATCACCTGCCAGAGTTACATCAACCGTTGCCACCTGGACAGGACTGAGTACATGTATTTCCTCCAGCGTGAGAGTGGCACCGCGGAGTACAAGTACCCGCCAGTGCAACAGGGGACTTCCCATGAGCACATGGACTTGTGCTTGGAGGATGCTGCTATGCTCAGCACGCGACTGCAGGAGTGCCAGCAGGAGCTTCAGGATGTTCGTGACACCCTGAAGGAGACTGAGGAGTTGTGCTTCGCGCCAGCTTGATGGCGAGAGAAAGGGGAGACGGGAATGAACTGTGTGTCACCGTGAATGACACATGGACTCCTGACTCCCCAGACCGCCGGGCAAGCAAGCGTCGCCGCACTTCTCCACCAGCAATGTCACACCCGGTTTTTCCGAAGAACAACCGAGTGAATATCACATGTATGCCAGGATCATTTTCTCATACATGTGATGACAAATAGTGAAGCATCATTTATTACAAGCCAGGTGTCGAATATAAATAAGTCTTTACATAGCATATGTCTCGACGGACGATGATAAGTTCATAACAAGTAAATAAAATAGCAGCGGAATATTATTCTTGTGGGCTCCATCACAGGCGTTGCCCGGGGGTCTCCATGAACCTAGAAACCTTCTTCGGGTCAAAAGTCTTGGTCATTATACACCACCTCATTATCTTGACCTGAGCAGCAATATAAACCAACAAATATGCAAGGTTGAGTACCGATGGTACTCAGCAAGTGTGGGAAAGTTATGTCATGCATGGCTAGAACAAGGGGAGGTTGAACTCATGGTTAAAGCACTATACCATTAATACCTATTACCTTAGCTTATTAAGCACCTACATTACTACACAGGTGAAATGGTCCCAATCTCCCATCCCATCATCATAATCAAATAACCATATCATCATTTCCAATGTTAAGCTCCCCGCTTAACATCCACAACTTCCAAAACCATCAATCCTCTAATCATGAATAAGTCCAAGCCGCTCTTGACCATGAGCACTGCTGTCATGACAGTTTTGACTCTGCAGAGTTTGTACCACTGTACCCACATGTAGTGATTTCATCCCCCATTGCCGGGTGGACTAAAAGAACCTCCATTATGCCAGTGGCTATGAACCACATTCACACTTCCCAGGTGTGTAGCCAGGAGATCACTACGAAGCCTTTACAAAGGGATTCCCGATGAGCGTGGGCCCACTGAGGTTTCACCCCTAACAGCATACAAGAGGCTCCAACCCCGCTGCAGTGGCCCCCTCTTGAGCCTTGCGGTTCATATGGTAGTCCAGCTGACACCTACTCCCTGCACCATCCAACACACCCATACTACGCCGGGAATACACCTAATTAATTGGCCAAGCTGCCCCATCTCAGCATGTGGTTGGCACTGTAAAGCCAGGTTACATGCTCCATGAACCGGTCCTTAGGATCCAGGCAAGTACTAAACATAAACCCGAGTCTCGTGCACCCAGCACACAACCAAAACATCCAACTTGCCTTGATCCCTACCTCTACATAACTCACAATATCTCATTCAAGAGTATGGTAAAATAAACTGATGATCTCATATCCCAAATATCCCATTCTAAGCATGGCTAAGCATATGCATAATAATAAATGACATGATAGAATAAATCCCAACCCAAGCTTCAAGGAAACCAGGTAATGCAATTCTAGGGAAACTTCCTAGCATGGGTTTTATATTTCATTTGACAATGCAAATAGTTCTAACTACACATCCTAGTATAGGATCAAAGTGGTCAAGGACACTTGCCTCCTTCCTGCTGCTCTTGGAATGGGTAGTCCTGATCTTGGAAAGGAATAACTTGCTCTTGAGCAGGTTCTACATCATACCATCACACATAGCAAAATAAAAACAACAATCCATAAGACATAGTTCACACCTCCACTTCATACAAACCACACATTCACATTTATGAAAGTCATTCACCATTATATGTGTTGTGGTTACTCTATGTGTGTTGATTTGTGTCTTGCATACACTTTTAATCATATGTATATGATTCCTACTTTTGTATTCACATTTATGCTTGCATACTTTATATATGAGTTTCCAATTTAAATAAATTCCTTATATTCAATTACTACACCTTTTAGCTACCAAGTATGCATGAAAGGTATTTTCCTTCTCCATATGTGTCTTCATAATTTCTACCAACCCTAAACTGAATCCTTTGGATTTTAGAACTCCATTTATCATTTACTAGTTGCTATATTTTCAGATTTATTTCCTATGCCTAAATGTGAACTTTATTATGAAAATAACAAGACACCTCATGTAAACAGAATAGGTTCTGATCTAAAATATTTACTAATATATTTTTGACCTTTTCCTCTGATGTAAACTATTTTACAATTATTTTCCCTATTTTCTAAAACTATTCATTACTTAAAATTGTGTCCCTAAATGTGAATAATAAATTAAACAGATTCAACTCAGCCCAAAATATGTTTTTATCTCACTCCAAAGTTTTCTAAATACTGAGAAAGTTTTTAATTTAATTATGACAATATGTTTGTCCCACTTTTTAATTTTTAAACACTAGCCACATATTCAATTTCCTAAATTAAATACTAAACAGGGCTAAAAAGTTAAACTTACCCCACTACAGAGTCTATAATATTATTTTCAGAATTCCCAGGGGTCTAGCTACACTTATCAGAGGTGTTTTTCCTAATTTTTATTAAGTCCAGGGGTTAAAACTGATTTTTAAATGAATGTACATGATTTTCTGGAGTTCCAGGGGTTAGATCAGAAGTTTCCGGGGCTAGCTCTTATTTACCGAGAACCCCAGGGGGTAGCACGTAAGATTTCCAATCTTTATAATGCGGGGCTGACGTGGACCGTCCGATTTTAAACCGACGGCCGAGATTATAACATCGAACCGGTACACGGGGGTTTAAACCCTACCGTGTGATTTAAAATAAACGGCGCACAAGCGGCCACGTCGCTCTGATCGAGCGCGGGCGGCGCTGCCGGCGGCGCACGGCGGCGGGAAGCGGCGATCTCGCCGGAGACTTTCGGTTTTTCGAGAATTCTTCCTAGAACTGTAATTTTATGGCATAGATCGGTGGAGGGGAAATCGGGGATCTCACCTCGGGGGTTTTCTTGAGCTCGGAGGTCCTGGAAAGTGATCGGCGACGAGGTCCGAGGCGAAACCACGGCGAAGCTCGTCGGCGCTGTGTTTACACCGCAAGTCACCGAGTTTTCTGCACCTGCAAGGTTCCCCGGAGGCGGTGGATCAAGACCAGCGAGTTAGACCGGAATTTCCGAGTTTAGATCGGCCAGAATTCTCCGGAGAAGTCTCGGTTCTCACAGGAGGAAAATCAGCCGATCGCGTGAGAAAAACAGAACGAGGCCGGGGTTTTTATAGACGGGGGAGGGCGGCGGGGTGGTTTAGATCATGTCCGCGTCGCCTACGAACAGAATTCAGCGGGGATACGCCGAAATCCCGATCGGTTTTGATTCGGGCGCGAGGGAGTCCGGCGTTGGCGCGAGGTAGACGACGATCGGGTGGGCCCCGCCTGTCAGTGTGAGGCAGCAGCGCGCGCGGCTGCGGGCTGGCGCGGGCGCTGGCTTGGCCGGCTGGTGGGTTTCGGCCGACTGGCCGGTTTTTTTCTGTTTTCTCTTTTTCTTTTTCTATTTATTTTCTGATTTGAGTTTAATTTGAATTCCAGTTTGAATTTGAATTTTTGCAAAACATGCAACACATCCAAAAAATTTTAAATCCCCCTCTTAACAGGATTTAGGATTTTGAATCAAAATTTTGGGGTGTTACAGCTCTACCCCCCTTAAAAGAAATCTCGTCCTCGAGATTGGTGTTTCTAAGAAAACAATTCCGGAAATTGTGCCTTGAGCTCATCTTCCCGCTCCCAGGTGGCTTCCTCTTCTGAGTGATGCTTCCACTGCACCTTGCACATCCGGATTCTTTTATTTCTGGTGAGGCTTCCATTGTCTCCAAAATCTTGTATGGTTGCTCGGCATAAGACAAATCCTCAGCTACGTCCACTTCATTCATGGGTAACGCCTCTTCAGGCGTCCTCAGGCATTTCTTGAGTTGTGACACATGGAATACATCGTGCACATCCGATAGATGAGCCGGTAATTCTAGTTGATACGCCACTTCGCCTTTCCTCTCCAGAACTTGAAAGGGTCCGATGTATCGAGGTGACAACTTCCCTTTCACCTTGAACCGACGAAATCCTCTGATAGGGAACACCTTGAGATAGACATAGTCCCCCACGTTGAAAACGAGCTCTCTTCTTCGCACATCGGCATAGCTCTTTTGGCGTGTCTGTGCTATCCTCAAGTTATTGCGAATTTCCCTCACCTTCGCCTCGGCTTCTTGTAGTACTTCGGGACCAAACACTTTACTTTCCCCTGTTTGGTTCCAAAATAGGGGAGTTCTGCACTTCCTCCCGTACAAGGCTTCAAACGGCGACATCCTCATACTAGCTTGATAGCTGTTGTTATAGGAAAACTCCGCATACGGTAAGTTCTTGTCCCAACTCCGATTGTTTTTGAGTGCACATGCCCTTAGCATATCTTCAAGGATCTGATTGGTTCTTTCCGTCTGCCCGTCGGTTTGGGGATGATAGGCAGAACTAAAGTTCAGATGGGTTCCCATGGTTTCGTGCAACTTCTGCCAGAATCTTGAGGTGAACTGTGTCCCTCGATCCGACACTATCTTCTTTGGCACTCCATGGTAACACACGATCCTTGACATGTACAATTCTGCCAATTTGGATCCGCTGTAGCTTTCCTTCACGGGGATGAAGTGAGCTACCTTGGTTAGCCTATCAATGATGACCCATATTGAATCATATCCTGATTGGGTCCTAGGCAATCCCACGATGAAATCCATGCTGATTTCTTCCCATTTCCATTCAGGCACTTTGAGTGGTTGCAATAATCCCGCGGGTCGTTGATGTTCTGCTTTCACCAACTGACATGTGTCACATAGGGCAACATTTTCCGCGACATCTCGCTTCATGCCATACCACCAATACCTGCTCTTGAGGTCCTGGTACATTTTCGTACTCCTAGGATGAATGGAATAGTCGGAATCGTGAGCCTCCTTCAAAATCAATTCACGGATCTCCTTTACTTCAGGCACACAGATCCTTTTCCCGTGCCACACCGTACCTTGTTCATCCTCTCTGAAACCAGGAGCTTTATTTTCCTTGATGAGTTGCCTGATTTCTTGTATCTTCTCATCATTCTTTTGACCCTCGCGTATTTCTCGCTCTAGTGTGGAGTCCACTTCCATGGCGATGGCTTCACCACTATTTACTAGACATAGATTGAGCCTTATAACCTCGTCCTTCAATTCTGCAGGCATGTCTTTTAAGCTCAACTTATTGACTTGCACTTTCCGACTTAAAGCATCGGCCATGACGTTTGCTTTCCCAGGATGATAATTGATGCCCACATCAAAGTCATTGATTATCTCTAACCATCTCCTTTGTCTGAGGTTGAGATCTGGCTGTGTGAAAATGTACTTCAAACTCTTATGATCCGTATATATCTCGGTCCTCTTCCCCATCAAATAGTGCCGCCAAATTTTCAACGCGTGTACTACTGCGGCTAGTTCTAAGTCATGTGTAGGATAGTTTTTCTCGTGCTTCCGAAGCTGCCGGGATGCATATGCCACGACATGCCCTTCTTGCATGAGAACACATCCCAACCCGTTTCCAGAGGCATCGCAGTATACCGTGAAATTCTTCTGCATATCTGGCATAACCAACACTGGGGCTGTTGTCAACCTTTTCTTTAGCTCCTGAAAACTCGTCTCGCACTGTGGCGTCCATGTGAATGTGATTTCCTTCTCCAACAGTTTGGTGAGGGGTCTTGAGATCTTAGAGAATCCCTCAATAAACCGTCGATAGTATCCAGCCAATCCCAAGAAGCTTCGAACTTCCCTGACATTTTCGGGGGTCTTCCACTCCTGTATATCCTCGATTTTGGCGGGATCTACGGAGATTCCTCCCTCCGAGATTATATGTCCTAAGAAGGGAACTCTCTTCAGCCAAAACTCACACTTGCTCAATTTGGCATATAGTTGGTGTTCTCTTAGCCTCTGCAACACCAACCTTAGATGTTTCCCATGTTCTTCTTCATCTTTAGAGAAGACGAGAATGTCATCTATGAAGACCACCACAAATTTGTCCAGATATTCCATGAATACCTTGTTCATGAGGTACATGAAGTATGCCGGGGCATTAGTTAGCCCGAAAGGCATGACGGTGTATTCATACAGTCCGTACCGAGATACGAAAGCTGTCTTGGGAATATCAGATTGCCTTATCTTGAGTTGGTGGTATCCCGACCTGAGATCAATTTTCGAGAACACACAAGCGCCTCTCAACTGATCAAACAAGTCTTCAATGCGGGGTAATGGGTACTTGTTCTTGATGGTTACCTCATTCAAAGCACGGTAATCCACGCATAACCTTTGGGTTCCGTCCTTCTTGAGCACAAATATCACCGGAGCTCCCCATGGTGAGGAACTAGGACGAATATACCCCTTCTCCGTCAATTCTCTCAAATGATCCTTGAGTTCTTCTAGCTGCTTGGAGTCCATCCGATAAGGTCTCTTGTATATCGGGGCTGTTCCAGGCACTAGCTCAATTGCGAATTCCAGTTCACGATCGGGAGGCATTCCTGGCAACTCCTCCGGAAAAACGTCTGGATATTCCCTGATAATTCGGATCTCCTCCACTTTCACCTCAACTTGATTTAATTGAACATCCCTCCTAGGCTCTTGTATTGTTATAAACTTTACTTTTGTGCCACTAGGGTGCGTTAGTTCCACCGTTCTGGTCGAGCAATGGATGATTCCCTTATGTTTGGTTAACCAGTCCATGCCTAAAATAATATCGATCCCTTGGGAATCTATCACTATGAGGTTGGCAGTAAATACCACCCCATTAATGTCTAGGTTCACTTTGGGACACACTTGTCTTGTCCTTATTTCTCCCCCTGGAGAGTTTACGGCTAGCATATGGTTCATTTGTGTTGTTGCTAGGTCATGCTTCTTAACAAACCCTTGAGCAATGAACGAGTGGGTAGCACCAGAATCAAACAGCAGGGTTGCAAGGTGTAAATTGGCAGGAAACTTACCAACTACCACGTCGGGTGCCTCTTGCGCTTCCTCCATAGTGACGTGGTTCACCCGTCCTCGCATCACATTCTGCTGTTGTGGCTGTGCGGGCTTCTTCTTTGGGCATTTATGGGCGTAGTGCCCCACTTCACCGCAGCTAAAACATTGCACCCCAACCTTAGGTGCCTGGCCTTTGCTGTCTTGGGGTTGGTTTGGAGGTCCCTGTACTGCTGGTCGAGGTGGATATGCGGGGCGAGGCTGCTGTTCAAACTGACGTTGTGGCGGTGCTGGTGCTGCCGGTGGCCTGTAGTTCGGGTTGTACCCTCTTGGTGCTGAGTAGGGTACCGCAGCACGGTTTGTCTGCCCTGCAGGTGGCTGCATCAGACGTGGGCGGGTGTTGCTCCCTGAGGCTTGTTGTGACCACCCGGCCTTCCTCTTATTCTCATTTTCCAAGGCCTTTAGCTTCCTTTCTACCACAAACGCTCTGTCCACCATCTTTTGGAAACTTTCATACTCATTTGAGGACATTGCACACTGCATCTCTGCAGTATGTCCCTCCACGAAACAATCTTGTTTCTGCTCATCAGTCTCTATGTCCCGTGGGGCATAACGGGATAGTTGAGTAAATTTAGTGAGGTATTCCCTCACCGTCATGTTTCCCTGCTGCAGTCCCAAAAACTCCTTCCTCTTGTTTTTTAGTTCACCTCTTGGGATGTAATGGTTGCGGAAGCTACGCTTGAACTCTTCCCAAGTGATGTTCTCAGGGTCATGATGGGCGGCTACGTAGACGGTCCACCAATCAGCAGCAGGTCCATGCAATTGATGAGAGGCAAACAGCACCCTCTCATACCCTTGGCACTGGATGATCCTCATCTTGCTTTCAATGGTCTTCAGCCAATCATCTGCCTCCAGAGGTTCAGCAGCACTTGCAAACTTTGGAGATTGAGTTCCTAGAAACTCACTCAACCTTGGTTGGCGTGGTGCAGCTTGTGGAGGTGGAACTTGATGCAAGTTGGCCACCACTTGAGTCAAGTTCTGGATGAGCAGATTCTGATTCTCCAGCATTTGGTGGAGGGGATCAACTCCTTCACGGCGACCACCCCGGTCCTGGCCTCCAGAAAGATGAGGGTTGCATGCCTCATCGTTGTTGTTGGTGGGGTCGGCAGCACGTCCTTTTCCTCTTCCGGCCATCTGGCAGAATCAACCAGTGTTAATTTGAAAGCATTTAGTATCATCTTACTACTTTCATTTGTTTGTACTTTGAAGTGTTGAGACTTTGTTATACTTTTTCAAGGGTTCATATCTCACACCAAATAAATGCACTATTATTTCATGTGGGTTCACACACCAAAGCAAAACAATCTAAAGACGAGGCTGTGGACAATTGCTCATGGCTTCCACAACTCACGTCACACACCAAGCATTAACACACCATTAACTACGTAACGACTCGACTACTCGACATCCTTCTAATTTAAGGGAAAGGCTCTACGCTACTCGTTTTCTTGAGCTGACTCCTCGGGATCTTCCTCATCATTTCGGCTGCCTTCTGACTCTGCTTTGGGTGGGGAGGCTGCTGGTGGAGAAGTGCGACGACGCCTGATCGCTCGGCGATCTGGGGAGTCAGGAGTCCATGTATCAATCACGGTGACACACAGTTCGTTCCCATCTCCTCTTTCTCTCGCCCTCAAACAGGCTCGCAGCAACGCCTCCGTTTCCTTCAGGGTGTTCCGGACATCCTGAAGCTCTTGTTGACACTCCTGCAGTCGAGTGCTGAGCATAGAAGCATCTTCCAAGCACAAGTCCATGTGCTCATGAGAAGTCCCTTGCTGCACCGGCGGGTACTTGTACTCCGTGGTACCACTCTCATGCTGGAGGACATACATGTACTCAGTTTTGTCCAAGTGGCGACGATAGATGTGACTCTGGCAGGTGATGGCCTCCCAGGTGACATCTTTCTCCGCATCGACCTGTGTCGCTCTACAAGCTGGAGAGTGGTGAATCTTAAGCAGCTGATTTTTGTGTATTATCCTCATCTCTGAACTCCATTCTTCCCTCTTCTCACGGATAGTCCTGGTGCAGTTATAGTGGATGATTAGCTTGCCCATATTGCCGGCGGCTTCGAGCATACGCCGAAGACGGCGCAATTAGCCTCCTACTGCCAATCCGTAGGAAAGGTACGTCACCGGACGGCTCTCCTCTCTCTCGGCAAGGGCAACTACGGGAACTCTCCCTCCTGTGGACTTGCGAGCGGTGCGAATCATGCGAACCATCTAAAACAAAAAGAATTTAAAATTAGGTTAGATAAACTCTCAAACAAAAATCCTATTTTGAATGAAAGTTGGGGTAAGATGAAGAAAGTGACTCATTTAAATAACACTTTTCAATCCACACCTTTGTAAAATAGTTTTTAAGAAAATAGGGCCCTTAAATACGTCCATTTCTACCTAGGTCCACGTTCCTACGGGCAACCTTGGATCTGATACCACCTCTGTCACACCCGGTTTTTCCGAAGAACAACCGAGTGAATATCACATGTATGCCAGGATCATTTTCTCATACATGTGATGACAAATAGTGAAGCATCATTTATTACAAGCCAGGTGTCGAATATAAATAAGTCTTTATATAGCATATGTCTCGATGGACGATAATAAGTTCATAACAAGTAAATGAAATAGCAGCGGAATATTATTCTTGTGGGCTCCGTCACAGGCGTTGCCCGGGGGTCTCCATGAACCTAGAAACCTTCTTCGGGTCCAAAGTCTTGGTCATTATACACCACCTCATTATCTTGACCTGAGCAGCAATATAAACCAACAAATATGCAAGGTTGAGTACCGATGGTACTCAGCAAGTGTGGGAAAGTTATGTCATGCATGGCTAGAACAAGGGGAGGTTGAACTCATGGTTAAAGCACTATGCCATTAATAACTATTACCTTAGCTTATTAAGCACCTACATTACTACACAGGTGAAATGGTCCCAATCTCCCATCCCATCATCATAATCAAATAACCATATCATCATTTCCAATGTTAAGCTCCCCGCTTAACATCCACAACTTCCAAAACCATCAATCCTCTAATCATGAATAAGTCCAAGCCGCTCTTGACCGTGAGCACGACTGTCATGACAGTTTTGACTCTGCAGAGTTTGTACCACTGTACCCACATGTAGTGATTTCATCCCCCGTTGCCGGGTGGACTAAAAGAACCTCCATTATGCCAGTGGCTACGAACCACATTCACACTTCCCAGGTGTGGAGCCAGGAGATCGCTACGAAGCCTTTACAAAGTGATTCCCGACGAGCGTGGGCCCACTGAGGTTTCACCCCTAACAGCATACAAGAGGCTCCAACCCCGCTGCAGTGGCCCCCTCTTGAGCCTTGCGGTTCATATGGTAGTCCAGCTGACATCTACTCACCGCACAATCCAACACACCCATACTACGCCGGGGATACACCTAATTAATTGGCCAAGCTGCCCCATCTCAGCATGTGGTTGGCACTGTAAAGCCAAGTTATATGCTCCATGAACCGGTCCTTAGGATCCAGGCAAGTACTAAACACAAACCCGAGTCTCGTGCACCCAGCACACAACCAAAACATCCAACTTGCCTTGATCCCTACCTCTACATAACTCACAATATCTCATTCAAGAGTATGGTAAAATAAACTGATGATCTCATATCCCAAATATCCCATTCTAAGCATGGCTAAGCATATGCATAAAAATAAATGACATGATAGAATAAATCCCAACCCAAGCTTCAAGGAAACCAGGTAATGCAATTCTAGGGAAACTTCCTAGCATGGGTTTCATATTTCATTTGACAATGCAAATAGTTCTAACTACACATCCTAGTATAGGATCAAAGTGGTCAAGGACACTTGCCTCCTTCCTGCTGCTCTTGGAATGGGTAGTCCTGATCTTGGAAAGGAATAACTTGCTCTTGAGCAGGTTCTACATCATACCATCACACATAGCAAAAGAAAAACAACAATCCATAAGACATAGTTCACACTTCCACTTCATACAAACCATACATTCACATTTATGAAAGTCATTCACCATTATATGTGTTGTGGTTACTCTATGTGTGTTGATTTGTGTCTTGCATATACTTTTAATCATATGTATATGATTCCTACTTTTGTATTCACATTTATGCTTGCATACTTTATATATGAGTTTCCAATTTAAATAAATTCCTTATATTCAATTACTACACCTTTTAGCTACCAAGTATGCATGAAAGGTATTTTCCTTCTCCATATGTGTCTTCATAATTTCTACCAACCCTAAACTGAATCCTTTGGATTTTAGAACTCCATTTATCATTTACTAGTTGCTATATTTTCAGATTTATTTCCTATGCCTAAATGTGAACTTTATTATGAAAATAACAAGACACCTCATCTAAACAGAATAGGTTCTGATCTAAAATATTTACAAATATATTTTTGACCTTTTCCTCTGATGTAAACTATTTTACAATTATTTTCCCTATTTTCTAAAACTATTCATTACTTAAAATTGTGTCCCTAAATGTGAATAATAAATTAAACAGATTCAACTCAGCCCAAAATATGTTTTTATCTCACTCCAAAGTTTTTTAAATACTGAGAAAGTTTTTAATTTAATTATGACAATATGTTTGTCCCACTTTTTAATTTTTAAACACTAGCCACATATTCAATTTCCTAAATTAAATACTAAACAGGGCTAAAAAGTTAAACTTACCCCACTACAGGGTCTATAATATTATTTTCAGAATTCCCAGGGGTCTAGCTACACTTATCAGAGGTGTTTTTCCTAATTTTTATTAAGTCCAGGGGTTAAAACTGATTTTTAAATGAATTTACATGATTTTCTGGAGTTCTAGGGGTTAGATCAGAAGTTTCCGGGGCTAGCTCTTATTTCCCGAGAACCCCAGGGGGTAGCACGTAAGATTTCCAATCTTTATAACGCGGGGCTGACGTGGACCGTCCGATTTTAAACCGACGGCCGAGATTATAACATCGAACCGGTACGCGGGGGTTTAAACCCTACCGTGCGATTTAAAATAAACGGCGCACAAGCGGCCACGTCGCTCAGATCGAGCGAGGGCGGCGCTGCCGGCGGCGCACGGCGGCGGGAAGCGGCGATCTCGCCGGAGACTTTCGGATTTTCAAGAATTCTTCCTAGAACTGTAATTTTATGGCATAGATCGGTGGAGGGGAGGTCGGGGATCTCACCTCGGGGGTTTTCTTGAGCTCGGAGGTCCTGGAAAGTGATCGGCGACGAGGTCCGAGGCGAAACCACGGCGAAGCTCGTCGGCGCTGTGTTTACACCGCAAGTCACTGAGTTTTCTGCACCTGCAATGTTCCCTGGAGGCGGTGGATCAAGACCAGCGAGTTAGATCGGAATTTCCGAGCTTAGATCGGCCAGAATTCGCCGGAGAAGTCTCGGTTCTCACCGGAGGAAAATCAGCCGATCGCGTGAGAAAAACAGAATGAGGCCGGGGTTTTTATAGACGGGGGAGGGCGGCGGGGTGGTTTAGATCATGTCCGCATCGCCTACGAACAGAATTCAGCGGGGATACGCCGAAATCCCGATCGGTTTTGATTCGGGCGCGAGGGAGTCCGGCGCTGGCGCGAGGTAGACGACGATCGGGTGGGCCCCGCCTGTCAGTGTGAGGCAGCAGCGCGCGCGGCTGCGGGCTGGCGCGGGCGCTGGCTGGGCCGGCTGGTGGGTTTCGGCCCACTGGCCGGATTTTTTCTGTTTCCTCTTTTTCTTTTTCTATTTCTTTTCTGATTTGAGTTTAATTTGAATTCCAGTTTGAATTTGAATTTTTGCAAAACATGCAACACGTCCAAAAATTTTTTAAATCCCCCTCTTAACAGGATTTAGGGTTTTGAATCAAAATTTTGGGGTGTTACAAGCAGCCTCCCCACCTAAAGCGGAATCAGAGGGCAGCCGCAATAATGAAGAAGACCCCGAAAAGCCAGCTCAGTGATACGAGTTGTTTAGAGTCATTCCCCTTATTTCAGCAGGTTATCGAGTAGTCGAGTCAATACCATATTTATTTGTGTGTTAATGTTTGGTGTGTGACGTGAGTTGTGGAAGCCATGGGCATTTGTCAACAACCTCGCCTTTAGGTTGCTTTGCTTTGGTGTGTGAACCCCTATGAATCAATAGTGCATTTTGTTTTCGCGTGAGACGTAAAGTCCAAAGATCTACGTGAAATCTTCAGAAATTGTTTAAATATTAAGGCCTCAAAAGTTTAAGTTTAAACTAGCAATTTGGGAAGTTAATACGTAATGCTTTAAGTTAACATTTGATTGATCATGATAGATGGCTGGAAGAGGAAAGGGTCGTGGTGCCAACCCCAACAACAACAACGATGAAGCCAGAAACCCTCATCTTTCTGGAGGACAAGACAGGGGTGGTCGCCGTGAAGGAGCTGATCCTATCCACCAAATGCTCGAAAATCAGAATCAGCTCATCCAGAGTTTAACTCAAGTGGTGGCCAACTTGCACCAAGCTCCACCTCCACAAGCTGCACCCCGTCAACCAAGGTTGAGTGAGTTTCTAGGAACTCAACCCCCAAAGTTTGCAAGTGCTGCTGAACCTCTGGAGGCAGATAATTGGCTAAAGACCATTGAGAGCAAGATGAGGATCATAATGACTCAATGTCTCACTCATGAATGTCTATCTTATTCTTGCAGCGGAAGTCTCTAAACGATAGCGGAAATAACTAAACAGCAGGCTCCAACTTCAACTCCACAGGCATGTTGACGGTAGTTGGCGCGCCTAGTACTCCACATGGTCCTCAAAGTACTCATCTCCTGTAGCTGATGTCTATGTAGTAATGCAAGGGTGAGTACATGTCGTACTCAGCAAGTGCGGGAAAAGTATGACATGTAGCTTATAACAAGGCAGGATCTAAAAAGGCTCATTGCAGCAAGCAAATTTTATTTCACAAACAGCAACTATTTCTAAGTGAAATTTAGCCCATCATAATTAAGTAAAACAACAACATTCTTTCATCAATATTCACCATTTATCAAGTCTCATCCAGCCATTAATCTTTCTGAAGTTCATCTCATACTCATAAATATTCATAGCCATCTCCTTTTCATATAACCGAAACCAAACTCATTTTCATGACTCAAAACAGTCCCAAAACCAATCCCAATCCCAATGACCATACCATAACCATACCGAATAAACATCCCAAATTTTCCCTCTAATAATGGAAGTTGGCCAGGTGCTTGTGACTGGAAGCACGGCTATCATGATAGTTTTTGTGACGCCCTCAATTCTGTGGAAAACCACGGAACCGAGAACTGATGCATATGTGTGCCCAGGATGTTCATCACACATACACATATGTTCCACAAACTGAATTCAGAATATATATAACCACGAATAACAGAGTTTATTATAATGTTTCATGAATCTTGGACTCATGCTCACAGCGGAAGTCTAAATCTAACAGCGGAAGTCTTATTTCTATGCAGCGGAAGTCTTCTAAGTAGTGTGGAAGCAATTCTAAGCAGTAGCGGCTCCATCTCTACTCCATCCCCACAGACAAGGTTGAGAACAGATCACACGCCTAAAGCTCCACTTGGTCTTCATAGTAATATTCTCCTGTTGCTGATGATGAAATAATAATACAAGTTTGAGTACAATGATGTATTCAGCAAGTGCGGGAAAATATGATATGTAGCTCATAACAAGGTAGGTATAAAGAGGCTTATTGCAGAAAGCAAAGTTTTTTATCAAAACCATGATAAAACAGCAACTCATCTATAAGTGAATGTAATCCCAACATGTAATACCAATCATACCTCTATTATGTTTATTACCTTCCATGTCACAACCAGTCATCAATCAACCTCATTCTTGCTCACGAATACCTCCCCGTATTCGCTACCATCTCACGAATACCATCTCGTATTCGCTACCATTTCATCTCATAAACCGACTTCGTCTCCCACCAAGACCAACCTTGTTGTCATGACTCAACAGTCATACAACCCATCTTATCACCCGGACTCAACAGTCCCGAAAACCAAGGCCAAACAGTGCCACCACAAGGCCCCCGATTCATGTTCATCATCAACATCAGTTTCTCATTAACATTATTCATATGAGTGCAGTTAGCTAAACACATTCTATCACTTCCCATATCCCGTAGATTAGCGAAGCAAAAAGCAAAAACGACCATACCCGACTCACCAACTTTCCTGGCGACAAGGGTGGTTAACAAAACTAGTAAACTCCTATAAAAGGGTTTCCCATCAAGTTGACTGAAGCACACACAATTTTCGCAAACAAAACAGTTCAAAAAACATGGGATCAATATGGTGAAGGGGCACTTGCCTTGTTCCTGTGGCTTCTGTTGCTCTGGGATCTCGAAGTCTTGGTGCTGAAATCCTTCAAAGATAGCTCCCTGAGCTTGTCCTTCTATTTACGATCACACACATACAAGATTTGCAGCAATCAAACATCATGCACAAACTTTACTCAAGATGCAATGGTGCATATGCATGCTAATCCTATCATGCTGTTTTTATTAGATCGGTTTGTACGTGTTCTTGCATGGCATGCATGGGATTGCATGGGGTTTTACGATGAACAGAGGTGTAAAGATCAGATGTGGACGTGGTGATGATCTGGACTCTAGATCAAACCGATCAACACGTGATCTGTCCACGGAAAAGCTTCTGTTCAAAGGGATCGAAGAAACAGATGCAAAAGAAAACCACGATCTCGTTGTAAGGTGGTAATGGAGACCTACCTTACTTCCTTCGGGTCCTTCCTCCTAGCAAAAACAGATTGTCAGCTCTGCTCCGGCGATGGCGATCGTGTGTGGCTCGTCGGCGGTCTCTCCGGTGGTCAAAATCCGGCGAAGGGGTTTAGCTCGGTGAGTTTGGGGGCTAGGACTTCTAAGTTGTCAGATTTAGAAAAGATGTTACGACCAAGGGGTTGTTTCGAGTTCTATTTATAACCGGAAAAAGAAGAGTCCTCCTCCGATTGTATTTCAAATAAGAGTCCTATTTGATTTGTGTTTGAATCTTAATGACTTACCTCTAATCAATTTGGTGCAGTAGCAATGTGGAAATCGTGTCGGTTTCCCTCCATATCGATATTCCCACGCGTACAGAAGAAAAACTGCTTCAGATCTCGTCACCTCCGCGGTGATGAGCTTCGGAGGCTCCACGTGTCCAGAAGAGGCCAGGCCTCCCTTTCCCGTAGAGGCGGGCTCCGGTTGTGCCGCGTGTCAAGCGGGCGGGACCTCCCTCTCCTCTGAGGCGAGCTCTGCGTGCGCCACGTGTCTGGTGGGTCGGGACCTCCCCTCTCTCTAGACACGAGCTCCGAATGTGCCACGTGTCAGTGCCGGACCTCCCCTCTCTTCAGAGGTGAGCTCCGATAGTGCCACGTGTCCTAGCAGCGTCGGACTTCCTTTCTACTCAGGGATGAGCTCTGAGGTCGACACGTGTCGAGCAGCATCGGACCTCCCTTCTTCTCAGAGGCGTGCTCTAAGATGACATGTGTTCAACAGTGTTGGACCTCCCTTCATCTCGGAGACGGGCTCCGAGGACGACACGTGTCGAGCAGGGCGGGACCTCTCGGAGGCTAGCTCCGAGGCTGACGCATGTCCTGCAGTACCTTCTCCTCGGAAGTGAGCTCCGAGGATGAACGTGTCCACCGGGACGGACCTCCCGGAGGCAAGCTCTGGAGGTGACACGTGTCTGGCAGGGCCGGACCTCTCGGAAGTGAGCTCCGAGAGCCACATGTGTCCCGTGCGGCTGGTCCTCTCTTTTCTGCAGTAACTAGCTCCGAAGGAGACACGTGTCCTGCGGGGCTGACCTCGCTCCTCCGCAGAGTCTAGCTCCGGGGGCAACACGTGTCCCACGGGGTCGGACCTCGCCCCTTTCATAGAGGCAAGCTCCGAGCCTGCCACGTAGCTAGTTAGCGGCAGACCTCTCTCCCTTTGCGGGGATGAGCTCCGAAGGCGCCACATAGCCGGCGGGCCGCGGGAAATGTCTTCGGCGCTCTCGGTGAACTAGAATTTGCTCTTTTTGGCTATCTTTCTTATTCTTTCTCTGTTCCTACTTCTTTCAATATGCTTTTCTCTATATAAAATATGAATGCATGCAGAAATCAAAATTGAGGGTGTCACAAATCTACCCCCCTTAAATTGAATCTCGCCCTCGAGATTCGATAGTGGAGAATAGATGAGGGAATTCTGCCTTGATGTCTTCTTCTTGCTCCCATGTAGCTTCAGCTTCTGTGTGATGGCTCCATTGTACCTTGCACCAACGGATCCCTTTGTTCCTCGTGACCCATTCCTTTACGTCCAAAATTCGGACAGGGTGCTCTTCATAGGTCAGATCCTCTTGAAGCTCAAGTTCATCCATTGGTACTTGCTCTTCTGGAACTCTCAAGCACTTCTTGAATAACTCCGTTGTGCTTGCTTAACCAATCCATTCCAAGTATTATGTCAAGCCCTTGGGAATCCAAGACAATGAGGTTGGCAAGGAAGTCTACCCCTCTTATTTTAAGGTTTACTTTCGGACATACTATATTAGTCCTCATTTCTCCACCGGGAGAGTTAACCAACATAATATATTTCAAGTGTGATATGGGTAGATTATACTTGGCAACATACTTGGATGATATGAATGAATGTGATGCTCCGGAATCAAATAGAATGGTGGCTGGGTTGCAGTTGGCAAGGAACATACCAATTACGACGTCCTCAACCTGTTGTGCTTCCTCAGCAGAAACATGGTTCACGTTGCCGCGAGCGTAGTTCTGCTGTCCACGGTTTCCTTGCGTAGCTCCTCCGTTCGGCCGTGGGTTCTGCCTGGGCACGTTGCTTGGTTGTCCAGGACCTCTCTTCGGGCACTGGCTCGCAAAGTGTCCCGTCTCTGCGCATGCAAAGCATGCCTTGTTGCCCACGACAGCAGGTACGTTGGGGCGGGGGTTTTGAGCGTAAGCACCCGTGTTTGGACGGGGCACAGGAGGCAAAAGCACACGAGGTGCTTGCATGACAGGACGTTGCTGTGGTGGTTGATTAGGGTGAAAAGTCGGAGTGGACGATCCGTACTGTGGTGCAGCTGGAGGCATGTACCGAGGGCGTACGTTGCTCCCTTGTGGCTGGTATGACATCTTCCTTTTGCCCTGTTGCTCGATCTCTCGGATCTTGCTCTCAACCACTATAGCTTTGTCAACTAGCTTCTGGAAGCTTGCATAATCATTGTTGAGGAGCTGAACTTTGATCTCATTGTTCAACCCTCTCATGAACAAGTACTGCTTCCGTTGGTCCGAGGTGACGTCCTCGGGGGCATACCTTGACAGCTGTGTGAACTTGTTGAGGTGCTCATTTACGCTCTTTTTGCCTTGGCAGAGACCTTCAAACTCTTGCCTTTTTAGCATCATGACTCCGGCAGGGATGTAATGAGAGCGGAAACTCTCCTTGAATTTATCCCAAGTGATAGTCTCCGGGTTGTCATTTGCGTTGCATAGAGTGTCCCACCAGTCAGCGGCTGCTTCCATGAGTTGGTGCGATACAAAGAGAACTTTCTCTCGATCGTTGCACTGAACTATGGAAAGCTTCTTCTCCATGGACTTCAACCAGTCATCGGCCTCCATGGGATCATTAGCTTGTGCAAAAGTGGGTGGTCGAGTCCTCATGAACTCTCCCAATCGGTTGTGAGCCGGCGGCGGTGGTGGTGGTGGTGGCGGTGGTGCTGGAATGGGGTTGTTGTTGTTGTTGGCTTGCAGCTGACCCAATTTGAATCATGGTTTGCATAAGCTGGTTCTGCATGGACATCAACCGTTTCAGGTTGTTTGCACCAGCTCCAGGGTTGTCATTCACATGAACCTCAACGTGGTCATCCTCTTGGTTACCACGGACGTTCCTCCCTTGATGGCTGGCATTTCCTCTCACCATCCGTGAGAGAGAGTTGAGTAGAATAGATGTTAGAAGTTTAGAGTGATCCCTCCAAACTATATGCATCAAGGTGAATGTACTATATATCATCCTATATGAGGATGTGAACAAGTGCCGAAGCATCTCACATCTCTCTACTATGTGTGGATATGGACAACGCTGAAACGTCTCACAACTGACAGTAAGCACTCGAGCACAAACAATCATCAAAAAAGTTTAGCACACAACTCCTATTCAAGTCTTATTCGATGGGGGTCCTATCTGATACCAATCTGTGACTTTGTCCTATGGTCAATGGCGTTCTAATGCCAATATGTGACCTCCACCTAGGCTTGCATCCTATGTTCAACGTGGCTCTTAATGCCAATCTGCGACTAGGCTTGCGTCCTACGGTCAACCGTGGTTCTGCTACCAATCTGTGATTAATCTAGGCTGTGACCTACAGTCAACCGTGGTTTCTAAAACCAATCTGTGATTTCTATCTAGGATTGTGATCTACAGTCAACACGTGGCTTCTAAAACCAACTGTGACCTATCTAGGCGTGTGACCTACGATCAACCGTGGCTCTGATACCAATCTGTGATGCCCCTATCCCGAGAAGAAAAACCTCTCGGAACCGAGATTGATGCGTATGTGTGCCCAGGATGTTCATCACACATACACATAAAATCCACAAACTGAACTCAGAATATATATAACCACGAATGAATAGATTCAAGTACTTTATTACATCAATCTTTATTGCAGCGGAAGTCTTATTCTAGCAGTGGAAGTCTTCTAAACTATAGCGGAAGCAAACTAAGCAGCAGCAGCGGCTCCATCTCTACTCCACAGGCAAGGTTGAGGGTAGATTACACGCCTAATACTCCACGTGGTCTTCATAGTGCTCCTCTCCTGTTGCTGATGATATATGATAATGCAAGGGTGAGTTGTGACGCCCTCAATTCTGTAGAAAACCACGGAACCGAGAACTGATGCATATGTGTGCCCAGGATGTTCATCACACATACACATATGTTCCACAAACTGAATTCAGAATATATATAACCACGAATAACAGAGTTTATTACAATGTCTCATGAGTCTTGGACTCATGCTCACAGCGGAAGTCTTAATCTAACAGCGAAAGTCTTATTTCTATGCAGCGGAAGTCTTCTAACTAGTGGGGAAGCAATCTAAGCATTCATAGTAATCTTCTCCTGTTGCTGATGATGAAATAATAATGCAAGTTTGAGTACAATGATGTACTCAGCAAGTGCGGGAAAATACGATATGTAGCTCACAACAAGGTAGGTATAAAAAGGCTCATTTGCAGAAAGCAAAATTATTTATCAAATACCACGATAAAACAGCAACTTATCTTTAAGTGAATGTAATTCCAACATGTATCAAAATACCAATCATACCTCCATTATATTAATTACCTTCCATGTCCCATCTAGACATCAATCAACCTCATTCTTGCTCACGAATACCTCCTCGTATTCGCTACCATCTCACGAATACCATGTCGTATTCGCTACCATTTCCTCTCATAAACAACTTCGTCTCACACCGAGACCAACCTCGTTGCTATGACTCAACAGTCATGCAACCCATCTCATCACCTGGATTCAACAGTCCCGTAAACCAAAAACCAAACCTTTCAAAATCATAACCAATAACCATATCCAATAACCATCCCAAATAATCATGGAAGTTGGCCAGGCGCTCGTGCCGTAAGCTCGGCTATCATGATAGTTTTCGGACTCTGCAGAGTTTGCACCTCTTTACCCACAAGTTTGTGATTTCGTCACCCATCGGCGACTGCAGAACCTCCATTTTACCAGTACACAACCGTCGGTGTATGGCCAAGAGATCACAAAATAGCCTTTACAAAGGGGTTACTAGATGTATGGACTCACTAAGGTTTCACCGGCAGGCTAGAATCTCCAATTCTCCCACCCACGGGCCCCCTCTTGTGCCATGCAGTTCCCAGGGCAGTCCTCACTCGACTCTCATTCCCCACTCCTTCCACAGTCCATAACAATCTAGCAACTTACCAAATTAGTCAGCTAAGCCGCACCCATACTTGGCCTTTTGGTGGCACTGTTATCCTGGCATGTGCTCGCATGAACCGGTCCTTAGATCTACGGCAAGTAAACCACCATTTCATGCTACCTCATTCACAAACCCAGGCTTGCCTAGATCTCCCTCCGATCCATGTTCATTAACAACATCAGTTTCTCATTATCGTTACGAGTGCAGTTAGCAAGACACACCTATCTCGCTTCCCAATCCCATGGACTCGGCAAAGCATAAAAGTAAAACTATACCCGACTTATAAACTTCCCTGGCAACAAGGGTGGTTTAACAAAAACTAGTAAACTCCTATAAAAGGGTTTCCCTTTTTTTTTCTTAGCACACACACCTTTTTGCAAAACAAAACAGTTTCCCAAAACATAGGATCAATATGGTCAAGGGGCACTTGCCTTGTTCTGGTTGTTCCGGTTGCTCTTGAATCTCGTAACCTTGTTGTTGCAGCTCGTCATAGACAGCTCTCTGAGCTTGTCCTTCTATACAGGATCACGCACATACAAGATCTACAGCAATCAATATCATGCATAAATTTTAACTAGATGTGATGATGCATATGCATGCAATCCTACGATCAGTTTGTACGTATTCTTGCATGGTTTGCATAGATTTTATGATGAACAGAGGTGTTCAGATCAAATGTGGACGTGGTGATGATCTTGTCTTAGATCAACCCGATCAACAAGTGATCTGTCCATGAGAAAGCTTCTGTTGGAAAGGAATCGAAGAACAGATGCAAAGAAAACATGATGATGTCGTAAGGTGATATTGGAGACCTACCTTACGCTCTTCTGGGTCTCGGGGTCCTTCTCTTAGCAAGACAAATCGTTGGAACTCTCTTCCGGCGATCTTCCTCGACTGAACTTCGGCGATGGGCTTACTCGGCGAGTTGGGGCTAGGGCTCTAAGTCGTCGGCTCAGGAGGTGGAAAAAAAGTTCGTGGTTTCGGCCAGGGGTTCTGGGTTCTATTTATACTCGGGAAGAAAGAGTTCTAATCTGATTGGACTTTGAATAAGAGTCCTATTCAAATTGTCTTTGAATCTTAATAACTTATCTTTAGTTGATTTGGTGCGGTAATATCGTGGAATTCATGTTGGTTTCCTCTCCGTACCGGTATTTCCATGCGTACAGAATCCAAAACCGATCTAGAACTCGTTACCTCCGCGGTGATGAGCTCCGGAAGCTCCACGTGTCCACCGGGGCCTGGTCTCTCCCTTTCCGCAGAGACGAGCTCCAGTTGTGCCGCGTGTCAAGCGAGCGAGACCTCCCTCTCCTTCGGAGGTGAGCTCCGCGTGCGCCACGTATCCTGGCGGTTGGGACCTCCTCTATCCGGAGGTGGCTCCGTGCATGCCACGTGTCAGTGCCGGACCTTCCCTCTCCCCGGAGGTGGCTCCGGGTGTGCCACGTGTCCTAACAGCGCCAGACTTCCTTTCTTCTCAGAGACGAGCTCCGAGGTTGACACGTATCCAACAGTGACGGACCTCTCGGAGATAAGCTCCGGTGGCGACACATGTCCAATAGAACCGGACCTCTCGGAGGTGAGCTCCGAGATCGACACGTATCCCGCGCGACTGGTCCCCTGATTTCTGCAGTGACTAGCTCTGAATGTGACAAGTGTCCTGCGGGACTGCCTTCGCTTCTCCGCAGAGGCTAGCTCCGGGGGAAACACGTGTCCCACATGGTCGAACCTCTCCCCCATTGCGGAGATGAGCCCCGAGCCTGCCACATAGCCAGTTTAGCGGCGGACCTCTCCCCACTTCGCAGGGATGAGCTCCGAACACGCCACGTGGCCAGCAGGCTGTGGGAGTTGTCTTCGGCGCTCTCTGTGAGTTGGATTCGGCTCTTTTTGGCTATCTTTTTTATTCTTTCTCTGTTCCCACTTCTTTTAAAATGTTTTCTCTATATGAAACATGAATACATACAGAAACCAGAAATGAGGGTGTCACATGAGTACATGACGTACTCAGCAAGTGCGGGAAGTATGACATGTAGCTTACAAAAAGGTAGGTATAAAAGGCTTATTGCAGAAAGCAAAGTTTATTTCACAAAACATGGTAAAAACAGCAACTAGCTTTAAGTGAATGTAATCCCAACATGTATTTGAACATCAACATACCTCCATCATGATTCACCACTTTTCATATCCCATCTGAACATTTATCTTTCTCAAACTTTCACATGCTCATGAATACCATCTCGTATCCACTACCATCTCATCTCATATTCAATTTCATCTCATAACCGAGATCAAATCTCATTGCCATGACTCAACAGTCATGCAACCAATCTCATTACCCGGACTCAACAGTCCCGAAAACCAAATCCAAAGACCAAACAAAACCAAACCAATACCATCCCAAAAACCATCCCATCTAATCATGTGGGTTGTCCAGGCGTTTGTGACCGGAAGCATGGCTATCATGACAGTTTTACACTGTGCAGAGTTTGCACCACTTCACCCACAAGTTTGTGATTTCGTCACAGGTCGGCGGCTGCAGAACCTCCATTATACCACTACACAACCGTCGGTGTATGGCCAAGAGATCACAAAATACCCTTTACAAAGGGGCTACTAGATGTATGGACTCACTAAGGTTTCACCAGCAGGCTAGAATCTCCAATTCTCCCACCTACGGGCCCCCTCTTGTGCCATGCAGTTCCCAGGGCAGTCCTCACTCGACTCCCATTCCCCGCGCCTTCCACGGTCCATATCAATCTAGCAACTTACCTAATTAGTCAGCTAAGCCGCACCAATATTTGGCCTTGTGGTGGCACTATATTCCTGGCATGTGCTCGCATGAACCGGTCCTTAGATCTACGGCAAGTAACCACCCTCTCATGCTACCTCATCCACAAACCAAGCTTGCCTAGATCTCCCCCGATTCATGTTCATCATCAACATCAGTTTCTCATTAACATTATTCATACGAGTGCAGTTAGCTAAACACATTCTATCACTTCACATATCCCGTAGATTAGCGAAGCAAAAAGCAAACACGACTATACCTGACTCACCAACTTTCTCGGCAACAAGGGTGGTTAACAAAACTAGTAAACTCCTGTAAAAGGGTTTCCCATCAAGTTGACTCAAGCACACACACCTTTTCGCAAATAAAATAGTTCCAAAAACATGGGATCATTATGGTCAAGGGTCACTTGCCTTGTTCCCGTGGCTTCTGTTGCTCTGGGATCTCGAAGTCTTGGTGCTGAAATCCTTCGTAGATAGCTCCCTGAGCTTGTACTTCTATTTATGATCACGCACATACAAGATTTGCAGCAGTCAAACATCATGCACAAACTTTACTCAAGATGCAATGGTGCATATGCATGCTAATCCTATGATGCTGTTTTTATTAGATCAGTTTGTGCGTGTTCTTGCATGGCTTGCATGGGATTGCATGGGGTTTTACGATGAACAGAGGTGTAAAGATCAGATGTGGACGTGGTGATGATCTTGACTCTAGATCAAACCGATCAACACGTGATCTGTCCACGGAAAAGCTTCTGTTCGAAGGGATCGAAGAAACAGATGCAAAGAAAACCGCGATCTCATCGTAAGGTGGTAATGGAAACCTACCTTACTTCCTTTCGGGTCCTTCCTCCTAGCAAAAACAGATCGTCGGCTCTGCTCCGGCGATGGCGATCGCGTGTGGCTCGTCGGCGGTCTCTCTAGTGGTCAAACTCCGGCGAAGGGGTTTAGCTCGGCGAGTTTGGGAGCTAGGGCTTCTAAGTTGTCGGCTTTAGAAAAGATGTTACGACCAAGGGGTTGTTTCGGGTTCTATTTATAACCGGAAAAAGAAGATTCCTCCTCCGATTGGATTTTAAATAAAAGTCCTATTTGATTTGTGTTTGAATATTGACAACTTATCTCTAATCGATTTGGTGCGGTAGCAATGCTGAAATCGTGTCGGTTTCCCTCGGTATCGGTATTCCTGTGCGTACAAAAGAAAAACCGCTTCAGATCTCGTCACCTCCGCGGTGATGAGCTTCGGAGGCTCCACCTGTCCAGCAGAGGCCGGGCCTCCCTTTCCATAGAGGCGGGCTCCGGTTGTGCCGCGTGTCAGGCGGGCAGGACCTCCCTCTCCTCGGAGGCGAGCTCCGCGTGCGCCACGTGCCTGGTGGGTCAGGACCTCCCCTCTCTCCAGAGACGAGCTCCGAATGTGCCACGTGTTAGTGCCGGACCTCCCCTCTCTTCGGAGGTGAGCTCCGATAGTGCCACGTGTCCTAGCAACGTCGGACTTCCTTTCTGCTCAGGGATGAGCTTCGAGGTCGACACGTGTCGAGCAACGTCAAACCTCCCTTCTTCTCGGAGGTGTGCTCTGAGAATGACACGTGTTTAACAGTGTTGGAGCTCCTTTCATCTCAGAGACGGGCTCTGAGGACGACACGTGTCGAGCAGGGCGGGACCTCTCGGAGGCAAGCTCCGAGGCTGACGCGTGTCTTGCGGAACCTTCTCCTCGGAAGTGAGCTCCGAGGATAACACGTGTCCACTGGGACGGACCTCCCGGAGGCAAGCTCCGGAGGTGACACGTATCTAGCGGGGCCGGACCTCTCGGAGGTGAGCTCCGAGAGCGACACGTGTCCCGTGCGGCTGGTCCTCTCTTTTCCGCAGTGACTAGCTCCGAAGGCGACACGTGTCCTGCGGGGCTGACCTCGCTCCTCCGCAGAGGCTAGCTCCTAGGGCAACACGTGTCCCACGGGGTCGGACCTCGCCCCTTTCACAGAGGCAAGCTCCGAGCCTGCCACGTAGCCACTTAGCGGCAGACCTCTCCCCCTTTGCGGGGATGAGCTCTGAAGGCGCCACGTAGCCGGTGGGCCGTGGGAAGTGTCTTCGGCGCTTTCGGTGAACTTGAATTTGCTCTTTTTAGCTATCTTTTTTATTCTTTCTCTATTCCTACTTCTTTTAAAATGCTTTTCTTTATATAAAATATGAATGCATGCATAAATCGAAATTGAGGGTGTCACAAGTCTACCCCCCTTAAATTGAATCTCGCCCTTGAGATTCGATAGTGGAGAATAGATGAGGGAATTCTTCCTTGATGTCTTCTTCTTGCTCCCATGTAGCTTCAGATTCTGTGTGATGGCTCCATTGTACCTTGAACCAATGGATCACTTTGTTCCTCGTGACCCTTTCCTTTACGTCCAGAATTCGGACAGGGTGCTCTTCATAGGTCAGATCCTCTTGAAGCTCAAGTTCATCCATTGGTACTTGCTTTTCCGGAACTCTCAAGCACTTCTTGAATTACTCCGTTGTGCTTGCTTAACCAATCCATTCCGAGTATTATGTCAAGCCCTTGGGAATCCAAGACAATGAGGTTGGCAATGATGTCTATCCTCCTTATTTTAAGGTTTACTTTCGGAATACTATATTAGTCCTCATTTCTCCACCGGGAGAGTTAACCAACATAGTATATTTCAAGTGTGATATGGGTAGATTATACTTGGCAACATACTTGGATGATATGAATGAATGTGATGCTCCGAAATCAAATAGAATGGTGGCTGGGTTGGAGTTGGCAAGGAACATACCAATTATGACGTCCTCAGCCTGTTGTGCTTCCTCAGCAGAAACATGGTTCACGTTTCCGCGAGCGTAGTTCTGCTGTCCACAATTTCCTTGCGTAGCTCCTCCATTCGGCCGTGGGTTTTGCTTGGGCACGTTGCTTGGTTGTCCAGGACCTCTCTTCGGGCACTGGCTCGCACAGTGTCCCGTCTCTCCGCATGCAAAGCATGCCTTGTTGCCCACGACAGCATGTACTCAATAGTCCAATCTCGTTGCCATGACCCAACAGTCATGCAACCATCTTATCACCCGGACTCAATAGTCCCAAAACCAAACCTTAACCAAAATAATAACCATAACCAAGTACCTTCCCAATAACCATCCCAATAACCATCCCAACTAATCATGGCAGTTTAGCCAGGCGCTCGTGACCGTAAGCTCGGCTATCATGATAGTTTTAGACTCTGCAGAGTTTGTACCTCTTTACCCACAAGTTTGTGATTTCGTCACCCGTCGGCGACTGCAGAACCTCCATTATACCAGTACACAACCGTCGGTGTATGGTCAAGAGATCACAAAATAGCCTTTACAAAGGGGTTACTAGATGTATGGACTCACTAAGGTTTCACCGGCAGGCTAGAATCTCCAATTCTCCCACCCACGGGCCCCCTCTTGTGCCATGCAGTTCCCAGGGCAGTCCTCACTCGACTCCCATTCCCCGCGCCTTCCACAGTCCATAACACTCTAGCAACTTACCTAATTACTCAGCTAAGCCGCACCCATACTTGGCCTTGTGGTGGCACTGTTATCCTGGCATGTGCATGCATGAACCGGTCCTTAGATCTACGACAAGTAAACCACCATCTCATGCTACCTCATTCACAAACCCAGTCTTGCCTAGATCTCCCTCTGATCCATGTTCATAAACATCATCAGTTTCTCATCATCATTACGAGTGCAGTTAGCTAGACACATCTATCTCGCTTCCCAATCCCATGGACTCAGCGAAGCAAAAAGCAAAAACCATACCCGACTCATAAACTTCCCTGGCGACAAGGGTGGTTTAACCAAAACTAGTCAACTCCTATAAAAGGGTTTCCCATCATGTTTGACTCAGTACGCACACCTTTTCACAAAACAAAACAGTTTCATCCAAAACATAGGATCAATATGGTTAAGGAGTACTTGCCTTGTTCTTGCGGTTCCGGTTGTTCTTGGATCTCAAAATCTGGTTGCTGCAGTTCGTCGTAGACAGCTCCCTGAGCTTGTCCTGCTAGGTAGGATCACGTGCATACAAGATTCACAACAATCAATATCATGCACAAACCTTAAACTAGATGTGATGATGCATATGCATGCTATCCTATGATTTTTATTAGATTGGTGTGTTCTTGCATGGCTTGCATGGACAGAGGTGTTCGGATCAAAGGTGGACGTGGCAATGATCTTGTCTTTAGATCAACCTGATCATCAAGTGATCTGTCCACGAGAAGGCTTATGTTTGAAAGGAATCAAAGAACAGATGCAAAGAAAACACAACGGTGTCGTAAGGTGGTATTGGGGGCCTACCTTACGTTCCTTTCGGTCTTCGAGGTCCTCCTCAGACCGCTGGGCTTTCCTCTTGTGATCTTCCTTGCCGCGCTCTAGCGATGGCTTTCTCGGCGAGTTGGGGCTAGGGCTCTAAGTCGTTGGCTCAGGAGTTGGAAAAGAAGTTTGTGGTTTCGGCCAGGGGTTCTGGGTTCTATTTATAATCGGGAAGAGAAGAGTCCCAATCTGATTGTATCCCGAATATGGGCCTTATTCAGATCGTCGTTAGATCCTAACATCTTATCTTTAATTGATTTGGTGCGGTATCATCGTGGAATTCAGGTCGGTTTCTGTTCTGGTATTTCTTACGTGTACAGATTCCAAAATCGCTTCAGAACCCGCCACCTTCGCGGTGATGAGCTCCAGAAGTTCCACGTGTCCACCGGCCTGGTCTCTTCCTTTCTGCAGAGACGGGCTCCGGTTGTGCCACGTGTCAAATGAGCAAGACTTCCCTCTTCTTCGGAGGTGAGCTCCGCGTGCGCGACGTATCCAGGCGGTCTGGATCTCCTCTCTTACTCGGAGGTGGCTCCGCACACGCCACGTGTCAGTGCCGGACCTTTCCTCTCTTCTTTCCTCAGAGACGAGCTCCAAGGTTGACACGTGTCCAACAGTGACGGATTTCCCGAATATAAGCTCCGGTAGCGACACATGTTCAATAGAACCGGACCTCTCGGAGGTGAGCTCCGAGATCGACACGTATCCCGTGCGACTGGTCCTTTGATCCGTGGTGACTAGCTCCGAAGGTGACATGTGTCCTGCGGAAAATGCCTTTGCTTTTCCCGCAGAGGCTTGCTGAGGGCAACACGTGTCCCACAGGGTCGGACCTCTCCCCTTTTGCGGAGATGAGCCCCGAGCCTGCCACGTAGCCTACTTTAGCGGTGGACCTCTCCCCACTTCGCAGGGATGAGCTCCGAACACGCCGCGTGGCCAGCGGGCCGCGAAAGTTGTCTTCGGCGCTATCTGAGAGCTCGATTCGGCTCTTATTGGCTATCCTTTTGATATTTTTCTCTGTTCCTACTTTTCTTAAAATGTTTTCTCTTCATAAAACATGAACATATGCTGACACCCGAGATGAGGGTGTCACAGGCACACGTGGTGCTTGCATGACAGGACGTTGCTGTGGTGGTTGATTAGGGCAGAAAGTCGGAGTGAACGATCCATACTGTGGTGCAGCTGGGGGCATGTACCGAGGGCGTACGTTGCTCCCTTGTGGCTGGTATGGCATCTTTCTTTTGCCCTCTTGCTCGATCTCTCGGATCTTGCTCTCAACCACTATAGCTTTGTCAACTAGCTTCTGGAAGCTTGAAAATCATTGTTGAGGAGCTGAACTTGGATCTCATTGTTCAACCCTCTCATGAACAAGTACTGCTTCCGTTGGTCCGAGTTGACGCCCTCGGGGGCATACCTTGACAGCTGCGTGAACTTGTTGAGGTACTCATTCATGCTCTTTTTGCCTTGGCGGAGACCTTAAAACTCTTGCCTTTTTAGCATCATGACTCCGGCAGGGATGTAATGAGAGCGGAAACTCTCCTTGAATTCAACCCATGTGATAGTCTCCGGATTGTCATGCGCGTTGCATAGAGCATCCCAGCAGTCAGCGGCTGCTCCCATGAGTTGGTGCGATGCAAAGAGAACTTTCTCTCGATCATTGCACTGAACTATGGCAAGCTTCTTCTCCATGGACTTCAACCAGTCATCGGCCTCCATGGGATCATTATCTTGTGCAAAAGTGGGTGGTCGAGTCCTCATGAACTCTCCCAATCGGTTGTGAGCCGGCGGCGGCGGTGGTGGTGGTGGTGGTGCAGGAACGGGGTTGTTGTTGTTGTTGGCTTGCAGCTGACCCAAAGTTTGGATCATGGTTTGCATAAGCTGGTTCTGCATGGCCATCAACCGTTCCAGGTTGTTTGCACCAACTCCGGGGTTGTCATTCTCAGGAACCTCAACGTGGTCATCCTCTTGGTTGCCACGGACGTTCCTCCTATGACGGCCCGCGTTTCCTCTCACCATCTGTGAGAGAGAGTTGAATAGAATAGAGGTTAGAAGTTTAGAGTGATCCCTCCCAACTATATGCTTCAAGGTGAATGGACTATATATCATCCTATATGAGGATGTGAACAAGTGCCGAAGCATCTCACATCTCTCTACTATGTGTGAATATGGACAACGCTGAAATGTCCCACAACTCACACTCAGCACTCGAGCACAAACAATCATAAAAAAAGTTCAGCACACAACTCCTATTCAAGGCTTATTCGATGGGGGTCCTATCTGATACCAATCTGTGACTTTGTCCTATGGTCAATGGGGTTCTAATACCAATCTGTGACCTCCACCTAGGCTTGCATCCTATGTTCAACGTGGCTCCTAATGCCAATCTGTGACTAGGCTTACATCCTACGGTCAACCGTTGTTCTGCTACCAATCTGTGATCAATCTAGGCTTGTGACCTACGGTCACCGTGGTTTCTAAAACCAATCTGTGATTTCTATCTAGGCTTGTGATCTACAGTCAACCGTGGCTTGTAAAACCAACTGTGATCCTATCTAGGCGTGTGACCTACGATCAACCATGGCTCTGATATCAATCTGTGACGCCCCTATCCCGAGAAGAAAAACCTCTCGGAACCGAGACTGATGCGTATGTGTGCCAAGGATGTTCATCACACATACACATATAATCCACAAACTGAACTCAGAATATATATAACCACGAATGAATAGGTTCAAGTACTTTATTACATCAATCTTTATTGCAGCGGAAGTCTTATTCTAGCATCGGAAGTCTTCTAAACTATAGCGGAAGCAAACTAAGCAGCAGCAGCGGCTCCATCTCTACTCCACAGGCAAGGTTGAGGGTAGATTACACGCCTAATACTCCACATGGTCTTCATAGTACTCCTCTCCTGTTGCTGATGATGTATGATAATGCAAGGGTGAACACATGACGTACTCAGCAAGTGCGGGAAGTATGACAAGTAGCTTACAACAAGGTAGGTATAAAAGGCTCATTGCAGAAAGCAATGTTTATTTCACAAAACATGATAAAAACAGCAACTAGCTTTAAGTGAATGTAATCCCAACATGTATTTAAACATCAACATACCTCCATCATGATTCACCACTTTTCATATCCCATCCGAACATTTATCTTTCTCAACCTTTCACATGCTCATGAATACCATCTCGTATTCACTACCATCTCATCTCATATTCAATTTCATCTCATAACCGAGATCAAATCTCATTGCCATGACTCAACAGTCATGCAACCAATCTCATTACGCGGACTCAACAATCCCGAAAACCAAATCCAAAGACCAAACCAATACCATCCCAAAAACCATCCATCCCAACTACCATCCAAAAAACCATCCCATCTAATCATGTGGGTTGTCCAGGCGCTTATGACCGGAAGCACGGCTATCATGATAGTTTTACACTCTGCAGAGTTTGCACCACTTTACCCACAAGTTTGTGATTTCGTCACCCTTCGGCGACTGCAGAACCTCTATTATACCACTACAGAACCGTCGGTGTATGGCCAAGAGATCACAAAATAGCCTTTACAAAGGGGCTACTAGATGTATGGACTCACTAAAGTTTCACCAGCAGGCTAGAATCTCCAATTCTCCCACCTACGGGCCCCCTCTTGTGCCATGCAGTTCCCAGTGCAGTCCTCACTCGACTCCCATTCCTCGCGCCTTCCACGGTCCATATCAATCTAGCAACTTACCTAATTAGTCAGCTAAGCCGCACCCATATTTGGCCTTGTGGTGGCACTGTATTCCTGTCATGTGCTCGCATGAACCGGTCCTTAGATCTATGACAAGTAATCACCATCTCATACTACCTCATCCACAAACCAAGCTTGCCTAGATCTCCCGCGATTCATGTTCATCATCAACATCAGTTTCTCATTAACATTATTCATATGAGTGCAGTTAGCTAAACACATTCTATCGCTTCCCATATCCCGTAGATTAGCGAAGAAAGAAACAAAAATGACCATACCTGACTCACCAACTTTCCCGGTGACAAGGGTGATTAACAAAACTAGTAAACTCCTATAAAAGGGTTTCCCATCAAGTTGACTCAAGCACACACACCTTTTCGCAAACAAAACAGTTCCAAAAACATGGGATCAATATGGTCAAGGGGCACTTGCCTTGTTCCTGTGGCTTCTGTTGCTCTGGGATCTCGAAGTCTTGGTGCTGAAATCCTTCGTAGATAGCTCCCTGAGCTTGTCCTTCTATTTACGATCATGCACATACAAGATTTGCAGCAATCAAACATCATGCACAAACTCTACTCAAGATGCAATGGTGCATATGCATGCTAATCCTATGATGCTGTTTTTATTAGATCGGTTTGTACGTGTTCTTGCATGACTTGCATGGGATTGCATGGCTCCGACGTCGACACGTGTCGAGCAGCGTCGACCTCCCTTCTTCTCGGAGGTGTGCTCTGAGAATGACAAGTGTTCAACAGTGTTGGACCTCCCTTCATCTCGGCGACGGGCTCCGAGGACGACACGTGTCGAGCAGGGCGGGACATCTCGGAGGCGAGCTCCGAGGCTGATTCGTGTCCTGCAGTACCTTCTCCTCGGAAGTGAGCTCTGAGGATGACACGTGTCCACCGGGACGGACCTTCCGGAGGCAAGCTCCGGAGGTGACACGTGTCTAGCGGGGCCGGACCTCTCGGAGGTGAGCTCCGAGAGCGACACGTGTCCCGTGCGGCTGGTCCTCTCTTTTCTGCAGTGACTAGCTCCGAAGGCGACACGTGTCCTGCGGGGCTGACCTCGCTCCTCTGCAGAGGCTAGCTCCGGGGGCAACACGTGTCCCACGGGGTCGGACCTCGCCCCTTTCATAGAGGCAAGCTCCGAGCCTGCCACGTAGCCAGTTAGCGGCGGACCTCTCCCCCTTCGCGGGGATGAGCTCCGAAGGCGCCACGTGGCCGGCAGGCCGCGGGGAGTGTCTTCGGCGCTCTCGGTGAACTGGAATTTGCTCTTTTTGGCTATCTTTTTTTATTCTTTCTCTGTTCCTACTTCTTTTAAAATGCTTTTCTCTATATAAAATATGAATGCATGCAGAAATTAAAATTGAGGGTGTCACAGCCACGTTGGCCGTAGGATGCAAGCCTAGGTAGAATGGACACTCTAAAACACATAGGAACACCCCTCTAAACTGCTATTTTCAAAAATTGCTTGCTGCTGCACTTTACTTGTCAATTCAGCCACTGCAAAGTGCTATTTTCAGCCCCTCTTTTTCTCTTATTTTGGACAGAAACACTTTTGCTTTCTTCCTTCATCGCTTCTGAAGTTTTGGAGTTATTTCTTCCTTCTCTAAAGTTTCTCATGTCTTATTTATAGATGCCGGTGATTAGGAGCACAGCACGCATAAGGACTCGTCCACCACCATGTGGGGGTGCACTTAACCCCATTGAGGTGTCCGATGGACCATATTGGGAGGAAGTGAAGATGGAACCTCATGATGAAGAGGAAGTCAATAGCTCTATGCATGAGGAAGAAGATCCGGAAGATGTGGAACCATTCAAAGACGATATGGGGGATGATCCACAAGAACGGCATTGGTACGCACCTCAGAAGGAATTTCATGCGGGCTTACACCCTGTAGAGCCTCATGAAGCTATGTCAGAAGGAGATGAATCCTAAGAGGAGCCACCCCTCTTGCTGAGGCCGAGAATGAAGGTGATGAACGGACCAACCGTTTAGTTCAAGAATTCCGGTCCGACGGAATGGAAGGAGGACACATATCCAAGGATGGGACACCCGGTTCCGAAAATAGAACCAAGTGAATGCATATGTGTGCCCAGAATGTTCATCACACATACACATGTAATCCACAAACTGAATTCAGAATATAACCACGAATAAATAGCATTTAAGTACTTTATTACAATGACTCAATGTCTCACTTATAAATGTCTATCTTATTCTTGCAGCGGAAGACTCTAAATGACAGCAGAAAGTGACTAAAGACAGCAGGCTCCATCTTCAACTCCACTAGCATGTTGACGGTAGTTCGCACGCCTAGTACTCCACATGGTCCTCGAAGTACTCATCTCCTGTAGCTGATGTTTATGTGGTAATGCAAGGGTGAGTACATGTCGTACTCAGCAAGTGCGAGAAAAGTATGACATGTAGCTTACGACAAGGTAGGAAATAAAAAGGCTCATTGCAGCAAGCAAATTTTATTTCACAAATATGATAAAACAGCAACTATTTCTAGGTGAAATTTATCCCATCATAATCAAATAATTCAGCAACATTCTCTCATCATAATTCACTATTTATCAAGTCTCATCCAGCCATTAATCTTTCTCAAGTTCATCTCATACTCATAAATATTCATAGCCATCTCCTTTTCATATAACCGAAACCGAACTTATTGTCATGACTCAAAACAGTCCCAAAACCAATCCCAATGACCATACCATAACCATACCGAATAAACATAACAAGTTTTCCCTCTAATCATGGAAGTTGGCCAGGTGCTTGTGACCGGAAGCACGGCTATCACGATAGATTTACACTCTGCAGAGGTGGCACCACTTTACCCACAATTTCGTGATTTCGTCACCCGAAGAACCTCCATTATACCAGTACACAACCGTAAGTGTATGGCCAAGAGATCACAAAATAGCCTTTACAAAGAGGCTACTAGATGTATGGACTCACTGAGGTTTCACCGGCAGGCTCGAATCACCACTCTCCCACCCACGGGCCCCCTCTTGTGCCATGCAGTTCCCAGCGCAGTCCTCCTCGACTCCCATTCCCCGCGCCATCCACGGGCCATAACAAGCTAGCAACACACCTAATTAATCAGCTAAGCCGCACCCATACTTGGCCTTGTGATGGCACTGTTTTCCTGGCATATTCTCACATGGACCGGTCCTTAGATCTACGGCAAGTACCGCCATCTCATCCAGCAACATCCACAAATCAAGCTTCCCTAGATCTCTCCGATTCTATGCCCATTAACATAATTAAGATCTCACCATCATTATTCATATGAGTGCAGTAGGTAGATATGTTTTATTTCAGCTTCCCGTATCCCGTGAATTAAGCGAAGCAAAATGGAAAAACGACCATACCCAACTCATCAACTTTCCCGGCGACAAGGATGGTTAACAAAACTAGTAAAACTCCTATAAAAGGGTGTCCCATCAAATTGACTCAAGAAAACGAGTTTTCGCAAACAAAACAGTTTTGAAACATGGGATCAATATGGTCAAGGGGCACTTGCCTTGCTCCCGTGGTTCTTGTTGATCAAGCATCTCAAAGTCTTGGTGCTGTAATTCCTCGTAGATGGCCTCTTGAGCTTGTTCTTCTACTCACGATCACGCACATACAAGATTTACAGCAATCAATCATCATGCACAAACTTTACTCAAGATGCAATGGGGTAGACGAATGCAAATCCTATAGTGCAGTTTTATTAATCCAGTTTGTACGTGTTCTTGCATGTTTTAATGGGGTTTTATGATGAACAAGGGTGTAGAGATCAAGTGTGGACATGGTGATGATCTTGACTCGTGATCTAGATCAATTCCACTGTCAAAAATCGATCAAAACGCAATATGTCCAAACACAAAAGTTTCTGCTCGAAGGGGGTGAAGAAAACGGATGCGTAGAAACAGCGGCGACGTCGTAAGATGGGTAATGGGGACCTACCTCACTTCTTTTTGGTGGCAGGGCCTTCCTCCTAGCAATGGCAGCAGCGGGGAATTTTTCTATGGAAGATTAGGGTAGGACAGATCGTCGGGCTTCTTCTCCGGCGACAGCGAGGCGTGACGGGGCTCGACGGCGGCCAAATTCCGGCAGGGGGGGGAACTTGGCGACTTGGCAGAAAGGAAGGGGGCTTGGCAGCAGGGGGACGACCAAATAAGAGAGGGGTACGGCCAGGGGGTGGGGGTTATATTTATAAGGGGGAAGATAGAGTCCTAGGGGTGGAAACAAAGAGTCCTAGCAAGATGGGACTCAACCAAAGAGTCCTAGGGCTGGAAACAAAGAGTCCTAGCAAGATGGTACTCAACCAAAGAGTCCTAAAGATGGAAACAAAGAGTCCTAATGGTGGGGGATTTAACCAAAGAGTCCTAGAGGTGGGTGACTTAACCAAAGAGTTCTAAAGGTGGGGAATAGGGTTTCCGCCCTTAAGGGCTGCGGTCAAGGGGTCTCCCCCTTAATTGGTGCGGCAAATTTGGGGAAAATTCACCCAAAAATGTGAGGAAAATTCCCCTTTTGTGGAATTGGGGAATTTGGAAATTTTGGGGAAAGTTTGGGGAAATTTGGGAATGGCTCATTTCAGCTATCTTTTTACCATTCCTCACCATTTCTATGTCACTTGTTCCATTTCTACATTCCCCTCTCCATTTCTATGTCCCATTCTCCATTTCTATATTTCACTTCTCCATTTCTATGCCCCATTCTCCATTTCTATATTCCCTTCTCCATATCTGTTCTTTTTTACTCCATTTCTATGGTTCCTTCCTCCATTTCTACGGTTCTTTCTCCATTTCTATAGTTTATTCTCCATTTCTAGGGTTTTTTCTCCATTCTACTCCTTTTATAATGCTTCTCTACATGAAAAATGTGTGCAATGCATGGAAATGAATTTTGAGGGTGTTACAAACCTACCCCCCTTAAACAGAATCTCGCCCTGGAGATTCGATAGAGTGGAGAATAGATGAGGGAATTCTGCCTTGAGATTATCCTTATGCTCCCATATAGTTTTGGCTTCCGTGTGATGGCTCCATTGTACCTTGCACCAACGGATTACTTTGTTCCTCGTGACCCTTTCCTTCACATCCAAGATTTTGACGGGGTGTTCCGCGTAGGTCAGATGCTCCTGAAGTTTGAGCTCATCCATCGGTACTTGTTCTTCCGGTACTCTCAAGCACTTCTTGAGTTGGGATATGTGAAACACGTCATGCATGTCGGAGAGGTGCGTTGGCAGCTCTAGTTGATAGGCTACTTCTCCTCGCTTGCCCAAAATCTTGAATGGCGTGATGTAGCGAGGTGCTAACTTGCCTTTGACGTTGAACCGTCGTTGGCCTCGGATAGGCGATACTTTATCATACACGAAGTCTCCCACTTTGAAGGTCAATCTTCTTCGCCTATTGTCCGTAAAAACCTTTTTGTCGTGACTGAGAAGCCTTCTAGTTTTCTCGTATCGTTTGGACTTGTTTTTTGGCGTCTTGCAGCACTTTGAGCCCAAACACTTGGCTTTCTCCGGTCTCATTCCAGAACAGCGATATTCTACACCATCTACCATACAATGCTTCGAAAGGTAACATCTTCAAGCTGGCTTGGTAGCTGTTGTTGTATGAGAATTCAGCATACGGCAAGCTCCTATCCAACCTACGCCCATGTTTCAAAGCGCAAGCTCTCAACATGTCTTCCAAAATTTGGTTTGTTCTCTCAGTTTGCCCGTCGGTTTGCGGGTCATAAGCGGAGCTGAAATTCAGTCGTCTACCCATGGCTTCATGCATAATTTTCCAGAACCTAGAGGTAAATTGAGAACCCTGATCTGAATCTATCCTCTTCGGAACTCCATGGCGACACACGATTTGCTCCATATACAGCTCGGCTAGTTGTGCAACGCTGTACTTGGTTCTAACAGGAAGGAAATGGGCTGCTTTCGTCAATCGGTCCACGATAACCCAAATAGAGTAATAACCTGACTGAGTACGTGGCAATCCAACGAGGAAATCTATGCTGATGTCTTCCCACTTCCACTCGGGTACTTTCAATGGCTGCAACAGTCCAGCGGGTCTTTGATGTTCGGCCTTCACCCGTTGGAACGTATCGCATAAGGCAACATATTCAGCTATGTCCCTTTTCAAACCATCTCCCCAGTAGCATGTTTTCACGTCCTTGTACATCTTTGTACAGCCGGGATGTATGGAATAAGGGGAGTCATGTGCCTCCTTTAATATCGTGTCGCGGATGTGCTTCACGTTAGGCACACAAATCCTTTTTCCTAACCAAAGCGTGCCTTTCTCGTCTTCCTTGAAATCCTTTTCTATGTTGTGACACCCTCAATTTCGTATCCATGCATGCATACATAATTCATATAGAGAAACATTTTAAAAGAATTAAGAATGGGAGGAAGAATCATAAAAAATGGTGGCGTATGGGAGTAAGATAGCTGAAAAGAGCCAATTCCAGTTCGCCGAGGAGCGCCGTCGACACTTCCCGCGGCCTGCTGGCCATGTGGCGCTTTCTGAGCTCATCCCTGCGGGGGGGGGGGGGGGGGGAGTGAGGTCCGGCACCATTGGCCATGTGGCCGGCTAGGAGCTCACCTCTACGGAAGGGGGTGAGGTCCGGCCCGCTGGACACGTGTTGCCTCCGGGGCTTGTCGCTGCAGAAAAGCGAGGTCCAACCCCGCGGGACACGTGTCGCCTTCTGACACGACCCCACGGCCTTGTCGAGCCAGGATCACGCTGAGGGGTGCTGCGTTGCACAGCACCGGATAACGAAGATACAAAGCGAAAGCAAAGTTTTATTACATAAACCAGTTTATGAACATGTTACAAAAAAATAAGTCCAGTCTACACTCACGGGCATAGACTATGCATCGAGTTCACGTTCAGCCCATGAACGTGTCCCCGCTAGCACGCACACACACTAACACGGCGCCTTGCATGACTCCCACTCGACAGGGTTCCCCTCCTGGGGTTCCGTCTCCTCCTCCGGAGTTCCTTCCTCATAAACCCCTGCAAAAGCTTCAAACACAAGCAGTGAGCACGATGGCTCAGCAAGACTGACCCGTCTCTCCTATACTTACTCGCCTAATTATTTGAACCTTACATTAAGTTTTAGCAGCAGGTTGTGGAGAACCTTACGCTGAGGCACATGAGAGAGCCGCAATCAAACAAGAAACGCATTTCTCTCATATACTTTGCCCAAAGTTGAAAAGAACTTTAATTAGCTCTAAACTACAACAAGACATTAATAAGCAAAGTATGTCTTTCAAATCAGCAAAACTTTTAACATGTATCTAGCCTGTTCTTTCTATGTCACCATACAGTGAACAAGTGGTACTCACTGACCGCGAGGGACGGCGATTATAATCGATTTACATCTGCAGGGTTACCCAAATAACCCGTCACGTACGCCCGTACTCGATGTTGCCTACAGCAACCATCACGGACGTCGTACGCTACCACCTCTCACCCATCAGCCAAATGTTGAACCGGTCCAATCGTCCCGAGCAAGAGGTCTCTGCGCGCGCATCCACAGTGCCGCCAGCCAATTTACACCTTGAGCTCTCAACCTACCCTCCGAATGACCAGCTATGCCTCAACACCCAGCTACCCGAGTTACATCGGTTTCCCGGTTCCCATATAGCCGGTAGGTCTTCGGTACTGTTCTAGCTTGTTCAACAGGCCCGCACACGGCTCGGTCCTCAATCAACACAAGCGGAGCTATAGCACCCAGGCCCCAAAGTCCTGCTGCCCTTACTCTCTGCTCGGTCTCATTTGTCTTGCCATGTGTTTCATTTGCTATCTTTACCCGAGCGATGTGCCTCTAGCCTATTCTCGCGAGTAGTTCCAATTACTCAGACTTGTACCGAATCCTACACTGTCTTAGCATTGCAGTAGCTAACGAGGTTTTCAAACCTAATCCCAACCCGGGGTTTTCTTGGCTATGCATTTGGGTTTCAAACAAGACTCTAATGCAAGAATTTATTGAGTGCTCAAAGTAAGTTCTCAAAACAGTAAAACTTTATAAAAAGGTTAATGCAAACCGGAGCTTGCCTTGCTGCTCTTGGGCGTAGGCTAGCTGCTCTTTCGGAGTGACGAAGTCTAATACTTCGGGTTCCTCCTCAACCTTAGCGACTACATGAGATAATATGTAATGTATAAATTTAAATGTATTTGAATTGAATTTAAACTTGCGAAGACTATAAGTCTTACTAGACAGATCCAATGACTCTGAAATTTTTACTCTGCATGAGATAATATGTAATGTATCAATTTAAATGTATTTGAATTGAATTTAAACTTGCAAAGACTATAAGTCTTACTAGACAGATCCAATGACTCTGAAATTTTTACTGTGGTTTGATTACAACCTAAACAGAGACTTGGCCAAGTTTTATTTGCAGTAAAGCTCATTTGAGCTCTCAACAAATAAATATGTACTTGACTTTAATTGGAGCTCCTAGGGTGTTGTAGAGATTTTCATGGAGCAAGCCATGACTTTCTGAAAACTAGATTTTCAGAGGGTTCTAATGGAGTTGGTTTCACTTAATTTGAAGATCCCTATCTAAAGATATGAGCCAAACAATTTCAGAGAAATTCTGAAAATGTTTCTGGACATTTTCTACTTTCTCTGGAACAGTTTTATTAATCACACCATTAGCTGGAACAAATGGGCACAAATGGATCTGAAATTTTTATGGTAGATTCGGGATATTTTGGTGAAAATCCTGGCAAAATTTCAGAATTTTCCTCCAAAGGATTCTCCAGTTAAAATTCTAACCAGTTTGAATTTTGAAAAATTAATTCTGGAGAAATAAGACTTTTCATGAAGTGAAACTTGGTTTGCTGGAAAGTACTCAGAGAGCTGAATCCAACAAAATTTGGTTCACTCGATTTGGAGTTCCCTAGCCAAAGTTATGTGGCTTTGAAGTTTGAACTAAATCTGAAAATCGGGAAAAAAGTTTAAACCGCTGCGCGTGGGACCGGGGCTACGTGTCAACTTCTCAGCGGTCGACACACGGGGCTACGGAATCCTTCACGCGCAGCTGCACCCGATCCGGTGCCACAGCAGATCCTGGGGTTTAAAATATCGGCCGCTGACACGTGGGACCGGGGGCTTCGTCTACCTCCGGCCTCCCGCGCTCGGCTGACGCCCCCCTCGCCCAAGTGCTCGCCGGAGGGCTTCTGCCGTGCGCCAAACTCCATGATTTTGGCCGCCTCTGCCTAAATCCATCCGGGGAACACGATGCTGGGCTCAGCTCGTCATGACAATCAGCGGAACACGGCCGGCGACGAGCGGTGGCTTCAGAAGAACTTTGGCAGTGTCGGCTGGCCTTCCTAGCACCCCAAACGATTGAGCAAAAGGCCTTCGAGTGTCAGTGGACCCTAGGAAAGACCGACATGAGCTCCACGGAGCTCGGAAATGGCTGTACTGGGCTGTCACCATGCGACCTAGGCCGGAAATCGGGAATTCCCCTAAAACTCGAAGAACAGTGGTTTCCCCCAATAGTTCTTCGTGGTTTCAGCTCCTATGGACTTGCACGGACACCTAGAAGTGCTTCCCTTCGTGAAAGGATGAGTGGTGCGGTGTGTGTTATGAATTTTGCGAATCGGTCCGGGCATCTCTTTTGTATACCGTCGCAAAACCGTGAAATTCCGGCGTGGTTAGTTTGTGTCACGCCGCCGGGGCTTGCGGTAATTGAAGAGGGACTGAAGGCGAACCTTTTTGCTATTCACAGCTCGGAGAACGACGGGCTGTGGTGGCCAGACGGGTCATCCCCGTGACGGCGGCTCGGGTTGAACTGAGGAATGGAAGATCGTCGCGGTGGAGCTCGAAGACTCGAAGATCGTCGCGGTTGAACCGGTGCGAGGACGTCAAGGAAGACTCGGCGCACTCGGTTATGGTCTCAGATCGCCGTGACAACCACAGGGTCGGCCGGGCGACGAGGGACCAAGAGCTCAGTCGAGCGGCGAGGGATTTCAGTTTTCTGGGTGAGAACACGTCGGGACAGCGGCGAGAGGCAACGGGGACGGCTCGGGTGCGTAGATAAGGGCCCCGAGAGGCGGTTCAGCGGCTTGGGCGGCAAGAAGCTGCTGGCCTCGACGGCCTGGCGCGGTGGCGACCGCGGCGTGAGCCCGAGACCCAAACACTCGGTACCTCAGTCGGTTCTGTGAACTGTGAAGCTGACATGTGGGTCCCACCCGAGTTTTAACCTCTGAACTTAACTTTCCTCTACTGCTCCAAACAGTAATCCCCCTAATACCCTCTAGGATTTGAATTATCTACCACATGCCCATTTTGAATTGGTAGAATTCAAATTGTGAAGTGTTTGACTAAATTTCAGCACATATGCAGTTTGAAAAATTCAAATAAAGTTTGAATTTGCTAAACTTAGCTCATGTCAAGATCAACTCCAAATGGAGTGAAAATTGGTGTGTGAGCTCACAAAAATGTGCTGAGTAAGAATATGCCTCCCGCTTTTGAATTCATGGGATGGAAATAGTTTGAATTTAAATTTGAATTCAAACCACCCTCTTTCTAGTTATACCTAAAAGGACTTCAAAAAGGTTTTGAATTTGGGTAAAATTTGGCATGGACATTCCTAGCAAGGTGCAGGAGTTTTTCATATGCCCAGCCCCTGTATGGTGCTTGGGGGGGAAATGCCACTTTTGCATTTTGTGAGTTTATTCTCTAATGAGGATGTTGATGGTGTTTACTTGATCTTCAAATGTATTCATCAAGTTTCTTCAAATGAAGTGTGTGTGTGGTGATGAACACTTTGAATATGTGCCAAAAACTTAGGCCCTTACACCTTCGGAGCTAGTCTCTGCGGAGAAGCGATGCTCAGCCCCGCTAGACACATGTCGACTTCGGAACTCACCCCTTTAGAAGGGATGAAGCCTGGCCCCAGGGACACGTGTCGCTTTCGGAGCTCCCTTCCGAGAGGTCCAACCCGCAGGACACGTGTCATTCTCGGAGCTCACCTCCGAGGAGAAGGGAGGCCCAACACTGCTTGACACGTGTCGTCCTCGGAGCTCACCTCCGAGGAGAAGGGAGGTCCGACACTGCTGGACACGTGTCGCTCTCGGTGCTCACCTCCGAGAAGAGAGGTCCGACGCTGTTGGACACGTGGCGACCTCGAAGCTTGTTCCTGAGGGGAAAGGAAGTCTGGTGCTGCTGGACATGTGGCACTCTCGGAGCCCGCCTCTGATGAGAGGGGAGGTCCGGCACTAACACGTGTCGCCACCGGAGCTCACCCCTGAGGAAAAGGGAGGCCCCGCCCCGCCAGACACATGGCGCACCCGGAGCTCGCCCCTAAGGAAAAGGGAGGCCCCGCCCCGCTGGACGCGTGGCAGGTCCGGAGCTCACCTCTGAAGGGAAGAAAGGACCGGCCCCCGCTGGACACGTGGCATCTCCGGAGCTTACCACTGCGGAGATACGAGGTCCTTAGGCGGTTTTTCTCCTGTATGCCCAGGAATACCCGGTACTGAGGAAACCGACACGATTTATTCCACGTTCATACCGCACCTTCATAAATTGAAGATAAGTTGTTAAGATCCAAAACAAATTGAATAGGACTCTTATTTGAAATCCAATCGGAGTAGGACTGTTCTTTATTCCTTTATAAATGGAACCTGAAAACCACTTGGCCGTAACACTTTTCCCAAGTCGACAACTTAGAGGCCCTAGCCCCCAACTCGCCGAGTTAACTCCCTTTACCGGAGTTCAACCACCGGTGAGACCGCCGAGGAGCTCTGTCGAGCTCGCCATCGCCTGAAGAGAGCCGACGATCTGCCCTGCTGCCATTGCTAGGAGGAAGGCCAAGGTAGGTCTTCGTTACCACCTTACGACATCATCGCAGTTTCTTCGCATCTGTTTTCTTCAAACAGAAGCTTTTTCGTGTGGACAGATCACGTTTTGATCGGTTTTTGACGGCGGAATTGATCTAGATCTTGAGTCAAGATCATCACCACGTCCACACTTGATCCCTACACCCTTGTTCATTATAAAGTCCCATGAAAGCCATTAAAACATGCAAGAACACGTACAAACTGGTTTTAATAAAACAACACCATAGGATTTGCATCCACTGCATCTTGAGTAAAGTTTGTGCATGATGTTTGATTGCTATAATTTTGTATGTGCGTGATCGTGAGTAGAAGGACAAGCTCAGGGAGCTATCTACGAAGGACTACAGCACCAATACTTCGAGATCCGTGAGGAACAAAAGCCACAGGAACAAGGCAAGTGCCCTTGACCATATTGATCCCATGTTTTGAAAACTGTTTCATTTGCGAAAACGTGTTTTCTTGAGTCAACTTGATGGGAAAACCCTTTTATAGGAGTTTACTAGTTTTGCTAACCACCCTTGTAGCCGGGAAAGTGGATGAGTCGGGTATGGTCGTTTTTGCTTTTTGCTTCGCTGAGTCCACGGGATATGGGAAGCGAGATAGAATGTGTCTAGCTACTGCACTCATATGAACAATGATAATGAGAACTTGATGATGATAATGAACATGAATCAGGGGATATCTAGGCAAGTTTGGTTCGTGGATGTGGTAGAATGAGATGGTGGTTTACTTGCCGTAGATCTAAGGACCGGTTCATGCCAGCACATGCCAGGAAAACAGTGCCACCACAAGGCCAAATAGGGGTGCGGCTTAGCTGACTAATTAGGTAAGTTGCTAGATTGTTATGGACCGTGGAAGGCACAAGGAACGGGAGTCGAGAGAGGAATGCCCTGGGAACTGTATGGCACAAGAGGGGGTCCGTAGGTGGGAGAATGGTGATTCAAGCCTGCTGGTGAAACCTTAGTGAGTCCATACATCTAGTAGCCCCTTTGTAAAGGCTATTTTGTGATCTCTTGGCCATACACTGACGGTTGTGTACTGGTATAATAGAGGTTCTGCAGTCACCGACGGGTGAAGAAATCACAAACTTGTGGGTAAAGTGGTGCCACCTCTTAAGAGTGTAAAACAATCATGATAGCCGTGCTTACTATCACACCCGGTTTCTCCAAAGAACGACTGAGTGAATATCACATGTATGCCAGGATCGTTTTCTCATACATGTGATGACAAATAGTGAAGCATCATTATATTACAAGCCAAGTATTCGAATATAAATAAGTCTTACGTAGCATCACGTCTCGATGGACGATAATATGTTCCTAACATGTAAATAAAACAGCAGCGGTAAATAAGTCTCGTGGACTTCATCACAGGTGTTGCCCTGGGGACTCCGTGAACCTAGATTCCTTCTTCGGGTCCGAAGTCTTGGTCATTGAACACCACGTCATTCCCTTGGCCTGGGCAGCAATTTAAACCAACAGAAAAGCAAGCTTGAGTACCGTTGGTACTCAGCAAGTGTGGGAAAATTATGTCATGCATGGCTAGAGCAAGGAGAGGTTGAACTCATGGTTAAAGCACTACGCAATTAATACCTATCACCTTAGCTTATTAAGCACCTACATTACTACATAGGTGAAATGGTCCCAATCCCCCAACCCATCATCAATATCAAGTAACCATAACAGCATTTCCAATGTTAAGCTCCCCGCTTGACATCCTCAACTTCCCAATTCCTCATCCTCTGATCATGAATAAGTCCAAGCCGCTCTTGAACGTGAGCACGACTGTCATGACAGTCTTGACTCTGCAGAGTTTGCACCACTGTACCCACATGTAGTGATTTCATCCCCCGTTGCCGGGTGGACTAAAAGAACCTCCATTATGCTAGTGGCCGTGAACCACGTTCACACTTCCGAGGTGTGTAGCCAGGAGATCACTACGAGGCCTTTACAAAAGGATTCCCGACGAGTGTGGGCCCACTGAGGTTTGACCCCTAACAGCATACAAGAGGCTCCAACCCCGCTGCAGTAGCCCCCTCTTTAGCCTTGCGGTTCGTATGGTAGTCCAGCTGACACTTATTCCCCGCACCATCCAAACGCCCATACTACGCCGGGGATGCACCTAATTAGTTGGCCAAGCTGCCCCATCTCAGCATGTGGTTGGCACGGTAAAGCCAGGTTACATGCTCCATGAACCGGTCCTTAGGATCCAGGCACGTACTATACACAAACCCGAGTCTCGTGCACGTAGCACCAACCAAAGCCTCCAACTTGCCTAGATCCCTACCTCTACATGATTCAAAATATCTCATTCAAGGGTAAAGTAACAAGTTGATGATCTCATATCCCATTTATCCCATTCTAAGCATGGCTAAGCATGAGTAGTATGAATGACATAATAAAGTAACTCCCAACCCAAGGCTACAAGGAAACAAGATAATGCAATTATAAGGAAACTTTCTAGCTTGGGTATCATATTCTAAATTGACAATGCAATTAAAATTCTAACTACACCTCCTAGTATAGGATCAAAGTGGTCAAGGACACTTGCCTTCTTCCTGCTGCTCCGGGAATGGAAAGTCTTGATCTTGAAAGGTCAGAACCTGCTCTGGGGCTGGTCCTACTCATGCCAACACACAGCAAAAAGAAAACAACATTCCATAAGCCACAGTCCACATTTCCACTCATGCAAACCACGCATACATACCTATGAAAATCATACACATATTTAGGTGTGGTGCTTACCCTAGATATGTTGATTCTAAGCATACATGCACTTTTAAACATATATATTATTTCTAGCTTTAATATTCAGATTTCTAAGTGCACACTATATATGAATTTCCAATTTGAACAAATTTTGTATATTAGATAATATCCTTCTTAGCCACAAATTTTGCATGAAGGATAATTTCCTACTCCAATTAGGTTTTCAGATCTCCTACAAAATCTTAATTTGAAGTTTTGGACTTGGGGACCTCATTTAACCTTTTCTAATTATGCATACCTACTTTCCTATAATTTCAGGTTTATTTTCTATACCTACAAACAAACTTTAATATTAAAATAACAAGACATATCACCTAAACAGAATATGTTCTGATCTAAAATGTCCCATAAATTACCTTTTGACTTCCTCTCTGATGAGGATCAATTTAAATTTGTTTTTACTTATTTTCAGAATTTATTTTCTAGCCTAGAAATGAATTTCCAGCCATAAAACAGCAACCTAAATTCATACAAAAATGTCTACTGTTCCAATTACCCTAACAGAACCTTTATAAATTTTCCCTACTCCTTTTTGGTTATTTAGATTCATTTTTCCACCTATTTAAATTTGTTTTATGCCTAAAGGGTATATTTCAGAGATAAATTATAAAACAGCAATCTCATTTAGTTTAAAAGTTTGTCTCCCCTCTAAATTCAGACCTCAGATTGTTCTACAAATTTTCAACAGGGTTAGAATAATTCAACTGAACCTAAACCTATGTTTACATTTAAATCCTATTTATATATTCAATTTCCTGAAATTAATAACCCTTAGGGCTAATGTGCAAATTCACACTGCTGTGGGGCCCCATTTCTCATTTCCTAAATTTTCAGGGGTCTAAGTGTGCAAAATAGGGAGGTCTTCCTAATTCTTATTAAGTCCAGGTGCTAAAACTGATTTTTAAATGAATTTACATGAATTTCTGAGGGTCCAGGGTCTAGATCAGAAGTTTTCGGGGCTAGCTCGTATTTTCTGAGATCCCAGGGGGTAGCGCGTAAGATTCTCGACTAACGCGGGGCTGACGTGGACCGTCCGATTTTAAATGGAGGGTCGAGATTAGATTGCGAAGGGGTACGCAGGGGTTCTATTTTCATCCACACGATTTAAAATGAACGGGCCACAGAGGGCCACGTCGCCCTAGCCATGTGCGGGCGGCGCTGCCCGGCGGCGTGCGGCGGCGGGAGGCTGCGATCTCGCCGGAATTTTCTGAAATCTCATCCACCGGCCCTAGACTACCGTTTTCTCTGCACACTTCAGAGCAGGGGGAATAGGGGATCTCACCTCGGAGGTTTTCTTGAGCTCGGAGGCCCTGGAAGGCGGTCGGCGACGAGATCCGAGTGGGAAGCTCGGCGGTGCTCACCGGAGCTGTTTCTAGAGCGCAAAACACGGGGTCTCCTTCACCTGCAAGACTCCCTGGCAGCGGAAGGACGCGCTACACACGTTAGATCGGAGAAAACGGACGAAGATCGAAAGAAAACGGCGACGGAAGTCTCGGTCCTCACCGGAACTGAAAGTGGGTCGAAGGGGGGAAGAAAAGGGGCAGCCTTCAGCATTTATATGGATGAGGGAGGGTGGCGTTCGTTGAGATCGTGCTGGAGTGCCCGGGACCGAAGATCAGGGTGTGCGAGCGCGCGTTTCGGGAGCGGCGGGCGTGATCGAGCGCGGGAGCATCGGTGGCTGTTGTGGCACGCGGAGGAAGGGGTGACACGCGGGCCCCGCGCGTCAGAGGGAGGGGGAGGGGAAAAACAGCCGCGGGCTGTTGGGCTGGCTGAGGTGGGTTTCGGCCCATTGGCCGTTTTTCTTTTTTTTCCTTTTTCTTTTCTGTTTTGATTCAAATTTGAATTCCAGTTTGAGTTTGAATTTCTTCTCCACATGCATTACGTCCAAAAATTATAAATTCACCTCTTTAACAGGTTTTGGGCTGTTACAACTCTACCCCCCTTAAAAGAAATCTCGTCCTCGAGATTGGTGACTCTAGGAAAACAAATACGGAAATTGTGCCTTGAGCTCGTCTTCTCGCTCCCATGTGGCTTCTGCTTCCGAGTGATGCTTCCACTGCACTTTGCACATTCGGATTCTTTTATTTCTTGTGAGGCTTTCCATTGTCTCCAGGATCTTGACCGGTTGATCGGCATATGAAAGATCCTCTCGTACGTCCACCTCATTCATGGGTAACATCTCTTCGGGTGTCCTTAAACATTTCTTGAGTTGTGACACATGGAATACATCGTGCACATCTGATAGGCGAGCCAGTAGTTCTAACTGATATGCCACTTCTCCTTTCCTCTCCAGAATTTGGAAGGGTCCGAGGTATCGAGGTGATAATTTCCCTTTCACCTTGAACCGACGAAGCCCTCGAATAGGGGACACCTTTAGATAGACATAGTCTCCCACGTTGAAAATGAGCTCTCTTCTCCGTACATCGGCATAGCTCTTTTGTCGGGTCTGGGCTATCCTCAAGTTGTTGCGGATTTCCCTCACTTTCGCCTTGGCTTCTTGTAGTACCTCAGGCCCAAACACTTTACTTTCCCCGGTTTGGTTCCAAAATAGTGGAGTTCTGCACTTCCTCCCATACAATGCCTCAAATGGTGACATCTTCATACTAGCCTGATAACTGTTGTTGTAGGAGAACTCCGCATACAGTAAGTTATTATCCCAACTCCTATTGTTCTTGAGTGCACAAGCTCTCAGCATATCCTCAAGGATTTGATTGGTCCTTTCGTTCTGCCCGTCAGTCTGGGGGTGATAGGCGGAACTAAAATTCAGATGAGTTCCCATGGTTTCATGTAACTTCTGCCAGAACCTTGAGGTGAACTGTGGCCCTCAATCTGACACTATCTTCTTTGGAACTCCATGAAAACACACGATTCTTGACATGTACAATTCTGCCAATTTGGATCTGCTATAGCTTTCTTTCACGGGGATGAAATGAGCTAACTTTGTCAGCCCGTCGATGATGACCAATATCGAATCATATCTCGATTGGGTCCTAGGCAGTCCCACTATGAAGTCCATACCTATTTCTTCCCATTTCCATTCAGGCACTTTGAGTGGTTGCAACAGTCCCGCGGGTCTTTGATGTTCTGCTTTTACTAGCTGACATGTGTCACATAGGGCAACATGTTCCGTGACATCTTGCTTCATGCCATACCACCAATATCTGTTCTTGAGGTCATGATACATCTTCGTACTCCCAGGAGGAATGGAATAGTCGGAATCATGAGCCTCCTTCAAAATTAGTTCACGGATCTCCTTCACCTCAGGCACACAGATTCTTTTCCCATGCCACACCGTACCTTGTTCATCCTCTCTGAACCCAGGAGCTTTATTCTCTTTGATGAGTTCTCTGATTTCTTGTATCTTCTCATCATTCTTCTGACCGTTGCGTATTTCTTGCCCCAAGGTGGAGTCCACCTCCATGGCGATGGCCTCACCACTATTCACCAGACATAGATTGAGTTTTGCAATCTCTTCCTTCAATTCCGTAGGCGTGTCCTTTGATCTTAACATGTTGACATGCACCTTCTGGCTTAAAGCATCTGCCACGACGTTCGCTTTCCCAGGATGATAGTTGATGCCCACATCAAAGTCGTTGATTAGCTCTAACCATCTCCTTTGTTTGAGGTTGAGATCGAGCTGTGTGAAAATGTACTTTAAGCTCTTATGGTCTGTATATATCTCTGTCCTCTTTCCCATCAAGTAATGCCTCCAAAGCTTCAGTGTATGTAACACCCCAAAATCCTGTTAAGAGGGGAATTTAAAATTTTTTGGACGTATTGCATGTGTTGCAAAAATTCAAATTCAAACTGGAATTCAAATTAAACTCAAAACAGAAATGAAAAAGAAAAAGAAAAGGAAAAAAAAGAAACCTCCCCGGCCAGTGGGCCGAAACCCACCAGCCGGCCCACCCAGCCCCCGCGCCAGCCCGCAGCCGCGCGCCCGTGCTCCCTCTCGCAGACAGGTGGGACCCACCTGTCATCCCTAACCCCTGATCGTCCGAAACCTGGACTGTTCCCCGCAAGCGCGCGATCGCAACCGACCGGAAAATCCCGCGTTCCCAGCCGACTTCCGGACCCCGAAGACTCCAGCTCAATCTAAACCAACCCGCCGCCCTCCCCCGTCTATAAAAACCCCGACATTGTCCCGTTTTTTCCCCACGATCCGCCGATTTTCCTTCCGGTGAGAACCCGAGCTTCTCCGGCGAATTGTACTCGATCTACGCTCGGGAATTCTGATCTAACTCGCTGGTCTTGATCCACCGCCTCTGGGGAACATCGCATGTGCAGAAAACTCGGTGGTTTGTGGTTCAAACACAGCGCCGACGAGCCTCGCCGTGAATTCACCTCGGACCTCGTCACCGATCGCTTTCCAGGACCTCCGAGCTCAAGAAAACCCCCGAGGTGAGATCCCCGACCTCCCCTCCACCGATCTATGCCATAAAATCACAGTTTTAGGAAGAATTGACGAAGATCCGAAACTCTCTGGCGAGATCGCCGCCTCACGCCGCCGTGCGCCGCCGGGCAGCGCCGCCCGCGCTCGATCAGAGTGACGTGGCCGCTTGTGCGCCGTCTATTTTAAATCGCACGGTAGAATTTAAATCCCCGCGTACCGGTTCGACGTTATAATCTCAGCCGTCTGTTTTAAATCGGACGGTCCACGTCAGCCCCGCGTTATAAAGACTGGAATTCTTACGCGCTACTCCCTGGGGTTCTCGGAAAATAAGAGCTAGCCCCAGAAACTTCTGATCTAGCCCTTGGAAGTTCAGAAAATCATGTAAATTCATTTAAAAATCAGTTTTGACCCCTGGACTTAATAAAAATTAGGAAAAACCCCTCTGTTATGTGTAGCTAGACCCCTGAAAATTCTTAAAATAATGTTATAGACCCTGTAGTGGGGTGAGTTTACCTTTTTAACCCTATCTGATATTAAATTTAGAAAATTGAATATGTGGTTAGTATTTAAAATTTAAAAGATGGGACAAACATATTGTCAATTCAAATTAGAAACTTTCCTAGTGCTTGGAAAACCTTGGAGTGAGATAAAAATAGATTTTTGGCTGAAATGAATCTGTTTAATTGATTATTCACATTTATTAGATATAGGGACATATTTTTAAGTAGAGAATAATTCTGAAAATTGTTAAAATAAATGTAAAATAGTTCACATCAGAGGAGAAGTTCAAAAATATATTATTTAATATTTTAGACCCAAAACCTATTCTGTTTAGATGAGGTGTCTTACTATTTTCATAATAAAGTACACATTTAGGCATAGGAAATAAATTTGAAAATATAGCAAGCTAGGTATAAATAATTAGAAAATGATAAATGAAGTTTCTAAAATCCAAAGAATTCAGTTTACGGTTGGTAGAAGGTCTGAAGACACATATGGAGTAGGAAAATACCTTTCATGCATATTTGGTAGCTAAAAGTGTGTAGTAATTGAATGTAAGGAATTTATTTAAATTGGAAACTCATATATAGTATGCAAACATAAATGTGAATACAAAAGTAGAAATCATATACACATGTTTAAAAGTGCATGTAAGCCAAAACTCAACACACATAGAGTAACCACAACACATAGAATTGTGAATGGCTTTCATAAATGTGAATGTGTGGTTTGTATGAAGTGGAAGTGTGAACTATGTCTTATGACTTGTTGTTTTCTTTTGTTATGTGTGATGGTATGAGTAGAACCTGCTCCAGAGCAAGTTCTTCCTGTCCAAGATCAGGACTACCCATTCCAAGAGCAGCAGGAAGGAGGCAAGTGTCCTTGACCACTTTGATCCTATACTAGGATGTGTAGATAGAATTATTTGCATTGTCAATTGAAAATATGAAACCCATGCTAGGATGTTTCCCTAGAATTACATTACCTTGTTTCCTTGTAGCTTGGGTTGGGATTCATTTTATCATGCCATTTATTATTATGCATATGCTTAGCCATGCTTAGAATGGGATATTTGGGATATGAGATCATCAGTTTATTTTACCATACTCTTGAATGAGATATTGTGAGTTATGTAGAGGCAGGGATCGAGGCAAGTTGGATGATTTGGTTGGTGCTGGGTGCACGAGACTCGGGTTTGTGTTTAGTACTTGCCTGGATCCTAAGGACCGGTTCATGGAGCATGTAACCTGGCTTTACCGTGCCAACCACATGCTGAGATGGGGCAGCTTGGCCAATTAATTAGGTGTATCCCCGGCGTAGTATGGGTGTGTTGGATGGTGCGGGGAATAGGTGTCAGCTGGACTACCATAATAACTATTTTCCTAGTGCTTGGAAAACCTTGGAGTGAGATAAAAATAGATTTTTGGCTGAAATGAATCTGTTTAATTGATTATTCACATTTATTAGATATAGGGACATATTTTTAAGTAGAGAATAATTCTGAAAATTGGTAAAATAAATGTAAAATAGTTCACATCAGAGAAGAAGTTCAAAAATATATTATTTAATATTTTAGACCCAAAACCTATTCTGTTTAGATGAGGTGTCTTACTATTTTCATAATAAAGTACACATTTAGGCATAGGAAATAAATTTGAAAATATAGCAAGCTAGGTATAAATAATTATAAAATGATAAATGAAGTTTCTAAAATCCAAAGAATTCAGTTTAGGGTTGGTAGAAGGTCTGAAGACACATATGGAGTAGGAAAATACCTTTCATGCATATTTGGTATCTAAAAGGGTGTAGTAATTGAATGTAAGGAATTTATTTAAATTGGAAACTCATATATAGTATGCAAACATAAATGTGAATACGAAAGTAGAAATCATATACACATGTTTAAAAGTGCATGTAAGCCAAAAATCAACACACATAGAGTAACCAAAGCACATAGAATTGTGAATGGCTTTCATAAATGTGAATGTGTGGTTTGTATGAAGTGGAAGTGTGAACTATGTCTTATGACTTGTTGTTTTCTTTTGCTATGTGTGATGGTATGAGTAGAACCTGCTCCAGAGCAAGTTCTTCCTATCCAAGATCAGGACTACCCATTCCAAGAGCAGCAGGAAGGAGGCAAGTGTCCTTGACCACTTTGATCCTATACTAGGATGTGTAGATAGAATTATTTGCATTGTCAATTGAAAATATGAAACCCATGCTAGGATGTTTCCCTAGAATTGCATTACCTTGTTTCCTTGTAGCTTGGGTTGGGATTCATTTTATCATGTCATTTATTATTATGCATATGCTTAGCCATGCTTAGAATGGGATATTTGGCATATGAGATCATCAGTTTATTTTACCATACTCTTGAATGAGATATTGTGAGTTATGTAGAGGTAGGGATCAAGGCAAGTTGGATGTTTTGGTTGGTGCTGGGTGCACGAGACTCGGGTTTGTGTTTAGTACTTGCCTGGATCCTAAGGACCGGTTCATGGAGCATGTAACCTGGCTTTACCGTGCCAACCACATGCTGAGATGGGGCAGCTTGGCCAATTAATTAGGTGTATCCCCGGCGTAGTATGGGTGTGTTAGATGGTGCGGGGAATAGGTGTCAGCTGGACTACCATATGAACCGCAAGGCTCAAGAGGGGGCCACTGCAGCGGGGTTGGAGCCTCTTGTATGCTGTTAGGGGTGAAACCTCAGTGGGCCCTCGCTCGTCGGGAATCCCTTTGTAAAGGCTTCGTAGTGATCTCCTGGCTACACACCTGGGAAGTGTGAATGTGGTTCGTAGCCACTGGCATATTGGAGGTTCTTTTAGTCCACCCCGCAACGGGGGATGAAATCACTACATGTGGGTACAGTGGTGCAAACTCTGCAGAGTCAAAACTGTCATGACAGCCGTGCTCACGGTCAAGAGCGGCTTGGCATTATTCATGATTAGAGGATGGATGGCTTTGGAAGTTGAGGATGTTAAGCGGGGAGCTTAACATTGGAAATGATGTTATGGTTATTTGATTATGATGATGGGTTGGGAGATTGGGACCATTTCATCTATGTAGTAATGTAGGTGCTTAATAAGCTAAGGTGATAGGTATTAATTGCGTAGTGCTTTAACCATGAGTTCAACCTCTCCTTGCTCTAGCCATGCATGACATAACTTTCCCACACTTGCTGAGTACCATCGGTACTCAACCTTGCATATTTGTTGGTTTATATTGCTGCTCAGGTCAAGATAATGAAGTGGTGTTTAATGATCAAGACTTTGGACCCGAAGAAGGATTCTAGGTTCATGGAGTCCCCCGGGCAACGCCTGTGACGGAGCACACAAGAATAATATTCCACTGCTATTTTATTTACTTGTTATGAACTTATTATCGTCCATCGAGACATATGCTATGTAAGACTTATTTATATTCGACACCTGGCTTGTAATAAATGATGCTTCACTATTTGTCATCACATGTATGAGAAAATGATCCTGGCATACATGTGATATTCACTTGGTTGTTCTTCGGAAAAACCGGGTGTGACAGTGTAACACCCCAAAAATCTGATAAGAGGGGAATTTAAAAATTTTTGGACGTATTGCATGTGGTGCAGAAATTCAAATTCAAATTGGAATTTAAATTCAAATCAAAACAGAACCAAAATGGAAAAAGAAAAAGAAAAAGAAAAACCCCACCGGCCAGTGGGCCGAAACCCACCAGCCGGCCCACTCTCTCCGCGCCAGCCCCGAACCCGCGCCCTATCTTCCTCTCACTGACACACGGGGCCCGCATGTCATCCCCCACCTCCCGCGCGCTCGGCCGACCCCGGGACTCTCCTCTCCGCCGAATCCAAACAACTTCCGAAAAACCGCGCCAACAGCCCGATCTCTGGCCCCGGACGCTGCTATTTAACCAAGTCGATCCTCCGCCGCCACCCCTCGTGAAATTCCCGCACAGAAACTCGCCGAACTCCCCAGCGCACTCCAATTTTCTCTCCGGTGAGAACCGAAGCTACGATCACCGTTTTCTCTCGATCTTTGCTCGGGTTTTCTGATCTAACGCGCCGATCATGTTCCACCGCCTCCGGGGAGTCACGCAGGTGCAGAAAACTCGGTGTTTTACACCCTAGACGCAGCTCCGGCGAGCACCGCCGCTATTTCATCTCGGACCTCGCCGCCGACCGCTTTCCAGGACCTCCGAGCTCAAGAAAACCCCGAGGTGAGATCCCCGACCTCCCCTCTACCGTTCTATGCCATGAAATTCAAGTTTTAGGAGGTATAGACCGAAATCCGAAGATCCCCGGCGAGATCGCCGCCTCCCGCCGCCGCGCGCCGCCGGGCAGCGCCGCCCGCGCACGGCCAGGGCGACGTGGCTCCCTGAGGCCCGTCCATTTTAAATCGTGCGGTTCCTATTAGATCTAACCCGTACCGCTTCGCGTTATAATCTCAGCCTTCTATTTTAAATCGGACGGTCCACATCACCCCCGCGTTATAAAGGCAGGGATTCTTACGCGCTACCCCCTGGGGATCTCAGAAAACACGAGTTAGCCCCGAAAACTTCTGATCTAGCCCTTGGAACTTCAGAAATTCGTGTAAATTCATTTAAAAATCAGTTTTTAGCCCCTAGACTTAATAAAAATTAGGGAAAACCCCTCTGTTATGTGTAGTTAGACCCCCGGAAATTTATGAAATAATAAATTAGCCCGTGTAGTAGGGTGGATTTACCTTTTTGACCCTATATGATATTAAATTCAGAAATTTGAATAGGTGATTAGGATTTAAATTTAAAAGGTGAGGCAAACACACTGTAAATTCAAATTTAAACTCTCCTAGCACTTGGAAAACTTTAGAATGAGTTAAAAAATAGATTTTTAGGCTGAAATGCATCTGTCTAATTGATTGTTCACATTTATTAGTTATAGGGACACATTTTTGGGTTAGGAAATAATTCTGAAAATTGGTAAAATAAATTTAAATTAGTTCACATCAGAGGAGAAGTTCAAAAATATATTACTTAATATTTTAGATCAGAACCTATTCTGTTTAGAAGATATGTCCTACTATTTAATATTAAAACTCACTTTTAGGCATAGAAGATAAATCTGAAAAATATAGGAAAATAGGTATGCATAATTAGAAAATGATAAATGAAGTCTCCAAATTCAAAAACTTCAGTTTAGGATTTGGTAGAAGATCTGAAAACCTATTTGGAATAGGAAAATACCTTTTATACAAACTTTGTGGCTAAGAAGTGTAATAATTGAATATAAAGAATTTGTTCAAATTGGAACTTCATATATAGTGTGCAAATAGAAATCTGAACATAGAACATTAGAAATAATATACATATGTTTAAAGGTGAATGTAGGCCAAAAATCAACACATGTAGAATAACCACAACACTTAGAAATGTGAATAACTTTCATAGATATGTATGTGTGGTTTGTATGAAGTGAAAGTGTGAACTATGTCTTATGGATTGTTGTTTTCTTTTGCTATGTGTATGGGCATGAGTAGAACCTGCCCCAGAGCAAGTTCTCCCCTTCCAAGACCAAGACTTTCCATTCCCAGAGCAGCAGGAAGAAGGCAAGTGTCCTTGACCACTTTGATCCTATACTAGGATGTGTAGATAAAATTATATGCATTTTCAATTGAAATATGAAACCCATGCTAGGAAGTTTCCCTAGAATTGCATTACCTTGTTTCCTTGTAGCTTGGGTTGGGATTTATTTTATCATGTCATTTATTATTATGCTTATGCTTAGCCATGCTTAGAATGGGAAAATTTGGGATATGAGATCATCAATTTATTTACCTTACTCTAGAATGAGATATTATGAGTTATGTAGAGGTAGGGATCGAGGCAAGTTGGATGATTTGGTTGGTATTGGGTGCACGAGACTCGGGTTTGTGTTTAGTACTTGCCTAGATCCTAAGGACCGGTTCATGGAGCATGTAACCTGGCTTTACCGTGCCAACCACATGCTGAGATGGGGCAGCTTGGCCAATTAATTAGGTGTATCCCCGGCGTAGTATGGGTGTGTTGGATGGTGCGGGGAATAGGTGTCAGCTGGACTACCATATGAACCACAAGGCTCAAGAGGGGGGCACTGCAGCGGGGTTGGAGCCTCTTGTATGCTGTTAGGGGTGAAACCTCAGTGGGCCCACGCTCGTCGGGAATCCCTTTGTAAAGGCTTCGTAGTGATCTCCTGGCTACACACCTGGGAAGTGTGAATGTGGTTCGCGGCCACTGGCATAATGGAGGTTCTTTTAGTCCACCCGACAAAGGGGGATGAAATCACTACATGTGGGTACAGTGGTGCAAACTCTGCAGAGTCAAAACTGTCATGACAGCCATGCTCACGGTCAAGAGCGGCTTGGACTTATTCATGATTAGAGGATGATGACTATGGAAGTTGTGGATGTCAAGCGGGGAGCTTAACGTTGGAAATGATGTTATGGTTATTTGATTATGATGATGGGTTGGGAGATTGGGACCATTTCACTTGTGTAGTAATGTAGGTGCTTACTAAGCTAAGGTGATAGGTATTAATTGCGTAGTGCTTTAACCCTGAGTTCAACCTCCTTGCTCTAGCCATGCATGAAATTACTTTTCCACACTTGCTGAGTACCAACGGTACTCAAACTTGCATATTTGTTGGTTTAAATTGCTGCTCAGGTCAAGGGGATGATGTGGTGTTCAATGACCAAGACTTCGAACCCGAAGAAGAATTCTAGGTTCATGGAGTCCCCCGGGCAACGCCTGTGATGGAGCCATAATAATAATATTCTGCTGCTAGTTTATTTACATGTTATGAACTTATTATCGTCCATCGAGACATATGCTTTGTAAGACATATTTATATTCGACACCTGGCTTGTAATAAATGATGCCTCACTATTTGTCATCACATGTATGAGAAAATGATCCTGGCATACATGTGATATTCACTCTGTTGTTCTTCGGAGAAACCGGGTGTGACAGAAGTGGTATCAGAGCCAAGGTTGCCCATAGGAACGTGGACCTAGGTAGAAATGGACGTATTTAAGGACCCTATTTTCTTAAAAACTATTTTACAAAGGTGTGGGTTGAAAAGTGTTATTTAATGGTTCACTTTATTCACCTTGCCCCAACTCTATTCAAAACATGATTTTTATTTAAATCTTATCTAACTTGATTTTAAATGCTTTATGTTTTAGATGGTTCGCATGATTCGCACCGCCCGCAAGTCCACCGGAGGGAGAGTTCCTGTAGTTGCCCTTGCCATGAGAGAGGAGAACCGTCCAGTGACATACCACTCCTACGGATTGGCAGTAGGAGGCTTGTTGCGCCGTCTACGGCGTATGCTCCACGCTGCCGGCAACACGGGGAAGCTAATCATACACTACAGCTCCACCCGGACCATCCGTGAGAAGCGGGAAGAATGGAGTTCAGAAATGAGGTTTATCCATGAAAATCAGCTGCTCAAGATCCACCGCTCTCCAGCTTGTCGAGCGACACAGGTCGATGCCGAGAAGGATGTCACCTATGAGGCCATCACCTGCCAAAGTTACATCTACCGTCGTCACCTGGACATGACTGAGTACATGTATGTCCTCCAGCGTGAGAGTGGTACCGCGGAATACAAGTACCCGCCAGTGCAGCAGGGGACTTCCCATGAGCACATGGACCTGTGTTTGGAGGATGCTGCTATGCTCAGCACTAGACTGCAGGAGTGTCAGCAGGAGCTTCAGGATGTTCGTGACACCCTGAAGGAGACTGAGGCGTTGCTTCGAGCCAGCTTGAGGGCGAGAGAAAGAGGAGATGGGAATGAACTGTGTGTCACCATGAATGACACATGGACTCCTGACTCCCCAGATCACCGGGCGAGCAGGCGTCGCCGCACTTCTCCACCAGCAGCTTCCCCACCCAAAGCGGAGTCAGAGGGCAGCCACAATAATGAGGAAGACCCCGAGGAGCCATCTCAGTGATACGAGTCGTGTAGAGTCCTTTCCCATAGTTCAGCAGGTTATCGATGTAGGCGATTCAATACCTTAGTTAATGGTGTGTTAGTGTTTGGTGTGTGACGTGAGTTGTGGAAGCCATGGTCATTTGTCCACAACCTCGTCTTTAGGTTGTTTTGCTTTGATGTGTGAAACCCTATGAATTAAGAGTGCATTTATTTTCACGTGAGACGTGAAACCCTCAGAAAATGTTAATATAATAAGACCCCATGAGTTTAAGTTTAAACAAGCAAATTGGGAATTTAATACGAAACACTTTAAATTAACATTTGGTTGATCATGATAGATGGCCGGAAGAGGAAAGGGTCGTGGTGCCAACCCCGCCAACAACAACGATGAGGCCGGCAACCCTCATCTTTCTGGAGGACAAGACAGGGGTGGTCGCCGTGAAGGAGTTGATCCCATCCACCAAATGCTTGAAAATCAGAATCTGCTCATCCAGAGCCAAACTCAAGTGGTGGCCAACTTGCACCAAGCTCCACCCCCACAAGCTGCACCACGCCAAGGTTGAGTGAGTTTCTAGGGACTCAACCTCCAAAGTTTGCAAGTGCTGCTGAACCTCTGGAGGCAGATGACTGGCTAAAGACCATTGAGAGCAAGATGAGGATCATACAATGCCAAGGGTATGAGAGGGTGTTGTTTGCCTCTCACCAATTGCATGGACCTGCTGCTTATTGGTGGACCGCTTACGTGGCAGCCCATCATGACCCCGAGAACATCACTTGGGAAGAGTTCAAGCGCAGTTTCCACAATCATTACATACGAAGGGGTGAACTCAAAAACAAGAGAAAGGAGTTCTTGGGGCTGCAGCAAGGAAACATGACTGTGAGGGAATACCTCACTAAGTTCACCCACCTATCCCGTTATGCACCACGAGACATCGAGACTGATGAGAAGAAACAGGACTGCTTTGTGGAAGGACTTACTGCGGAAATGCAGTGTGCAATGTCCTCCAACGAGTATGAAAGCTTCCAAAAGATGGTAGATAGAGCATTTGTTGTGGAGAGGAAGCTGAAGGCCTTGGAAAATGAAAACAAGAGGAAGGGGGGATGGTCACACCAAGCCTCGTGTAGCAACACACGCTCACGACTGATGCAGCCACCCGCATGTAAAAGTCCCAAAAACGTGTATGAATAAAAACTATAGTTTGAGTTCATATGTGTGGCAAAGACATGAAAAATGGGACTTGCTAAAACTTTTCTTCATGCAAGGTAATACATGGATGAACATCCAACATGAGGTTCACCTTTTTACTTAAAAGTGTTGGACCAATAAGGAGTTAAATACCTCTTTGCATGTGAGTTTAAAATTTAGGTTTGAAAATTCAAAGTTCACACATATGGTGACCTAAAAACTTTGAATTAACATGCAGCCATATAGTTGAGTTTTTAGGGAAAAGGTTATCACCAACTTTTCAATTGAAGGGTGGGCTCAAAAAGGAGTTAAAGAGGAGAATTTGCAAACTTAAACCAAATTCAGATTTAGTCTTGCAAATTCAAACTGAATTTGAAAAATTCAAATTCTAGCCCACCTTTTTAAATTTTAGCATTCTGGGGATTGAAAAGATCAGCTTGAACAGATATTTGGAAGGCACATGTGGAGTGGGACCCACATGTCATTGAGCTAAAAGAGGAAACTTACTCACTAAGTTTTGCTCTCGGTGGGAAATTTTCCCGAACATCTCGCGAGCGCCACAGAGGAGCTTGCCGTGCCAGCTCCTGCTGCCGGCCTCCACGCGTTGGCGCCCCAGGGTGGGTTCTCACCGCTTCAGCAACGTTATCTCTCCCTCCTCGGACCAAGCCAACAGCAGTTGCTTCCTCTCCTCATGATCAGCAGGGCGCTGTTTTTCCTTCACCGGCGCTGCTCCATTGCCCCTGTCTCCCGGGGCCAGCCCAGCGCCTCTCCGGCAAGCTCAAGAGGTCACAGAGGTGCGCCAGGAGGTACTGATCCTCATCCCGTCGTCCTCTTGCTCTCCCCCGACGCCGGCTCGCCGGAATTCGAGTTTTGGCACCGGCGCACGTATAAAACAGCATGTGTTTAATTCGGGAAATTCTCCCAAACCGATCGATCACACCTCCTACAATTCAAACCACAACAACTAGATGCCCTAGCGCCCTCTCACGCCGAAAACCAAAGGAAACCGACCCTCCTAGGCCCCGGGCGACGAGAAATCATCGCCGGCGGCCAAAACTGCCATGGTCCACGGTGAGGACTAGGTTGCAGCCACTTCCTGCATGATCTGATCCCCGTTCCATGTTCCTAGAACCATAGGGATGCTGTAGGACATCATAACTCGCCGGGAGATGCCTTAGACACGCTGGAACGCGTCCATGTCGAGCTCCCGAGCCGCCCCGCCGGTGCCGACCCACCTACAGCCGTTTTCATGCGGGGAAACCTTGCCCGGCAGCTGCGCCACGTTCCCAGGAGCATGTAGGGCGAAACCGGAGCTCATTTAGTGGAGAAATGAGGGAGAACGAGCCATGCCAAGTTTTCTGCTGGTGTGCACCCGCGGGCTCTGGCGGGAGGTTGAAGAAGCACCTGACCCGTGGGCCCCACGCGCGACTGTGCTGTTTAAAATCAAACAGAGAGTTGTGCAAACTTGTAAAATGCATAACTTGGTGTAGGAAGATCCAAAAATAGTGAGATAAATTTTGTTGGATTCCTTTAAGAGAGTACTATCCAGAGGTACAACCCAATTTGTATGAAACGAATTATTTAATTCTGGAAAATTCTTGGAAGGTTTTCTGAAAAAGAATTATAGAGGGAGTTTGGTTTATCCAAAAATACCCAAATTTTGCCAGAATATTCTTTAGCATATTGCTGACCTTATAGCAAATTTTCAGCTCATTTGAAGATCATTTGAGTAGGAATTTGCTAAAAACAATCTGCTGTGTTCATAAGAGTCCAGAAACATTTTCAGAAAATGTTTCCCACTTCAAAAATCTGTTCTGAGCAATCCATAGCTCCAAAAATCATAGGAAAATTTAGGCAAGCTCTCTGGGACATACTTGGAATTGTATTCACTTAGTTGGGCATGAAGATGCACATTACTACAGAATTAATTCTATTGAGTACAAATGCTTAAGGAATTGTTCTGGGAGAACTACCCAAGTAAAAGGGCTGAATTTTGGACCAGATGACTCTCATGTGATAAAAAACTCACATGTAAATTATCAGCCCAATATGAGTCCTGGAACTCCCTGTTCTTATTCTCCATACTTATGTATAAGGGAAAATACATAAGAGGTATGGTGAGAATTATGGAGGACATAATTTGACTCCACATTAGCTGCAATTTGGCAAGCTAAATCCTTAGGTAGTATAGAACCTGCTGTAAAAGTTTTGAGGCCATTGGAGTTCTTGTTCTTCAGTTGCACTCAAATTCTTTCAGCTTATCTATTATGTTCATTAGAGAAAAGGGTTAGTGTATAGCTAAGGGCCTTAAGGTCAAATTAGTTTAATTCTGTTCTTTGCACAACAGAGGCAAACCAAGCCATGCTTGGCTTTTCCACACAACCTCTGTTCTTAAGAAAGTAATTCTATAACTTCTTTCCATTACATCCCATGAAACATATGCATATGCATTTCAATAGGGACCACAACGAAGGGGACTCAAAGGAGTGATTCATCAAAGTGGATCAAGCTCCGGAGAGTCAAGGGTGGATCTGCAAGGATACTAACTGCTTATATACGACTACCCTGCAAAACAGGCAAGCTCCGGTTTGCATTTAACAGCTGTTAAGTTTTTATTTTGTACTCACTTTCGGTCAAGATATGAACTGTGCATTAGGTCTAGTGATTGATACTCCTCTTGCATAGCCAAATGACCCATGGAGTATTGGGTAGGTGTCTTTCACCGTGTAGAACTGCCATGCTTAAGTACGGTTCGGTAGAAGTCGAGTGGTGAGATGCTACTCGCAGATTTAGGAACAACAGGGGCATACGGGATTGGTTCGTAAATGAATTAGCAAGTTAAAGTTGAGACCGGAAGGTTGTAGGAGCAGCAGGACATAGGGGCCTGAGTGCTGTAGACCTGTCCGTGTCGGTCAAGGACCGATCCGTATGCGGCCCTGTTGAACAAGTTTGAGTTGTGTACCGGACTCATGCTGGCTATATGGGACCCAGTAAACCGATGTACCTCGGGAAGCTGTCGTTGGGACTTTTCGGGTCGCCTCAGGCGGACGGCCGGTGTGCAGTATGTGGGGAATATTCTCATGACATCTCACGTCGGAAGGTGCACCATGAGAGTAGCTACTGTACGGGGCAACTTGATCGATTCAGCGAGGGTGAAACGGGGGAAAGGCTGCCACGTACGACGTCAGTGATGGTTGTTGTAGGCAACGTCGAGTACGGGCGTACGTGTCGTGTAGTCCGGGTGTTATTGATTCGAATCACCGTCGCTCGCGGAATGGACCGAGCATACTTGTTCTCACAGTCGTGACGTAGTAAGAACTTGCATGAGAAAGGAACTAATCATCTTGATGTGAAGTATTATTCTACCTTGTAATGGAGCTTGATGAATAGGCTAGTGCAAACTCGATTCTTTTATGCCATGAGCAATTTACATCGGGGGAAAGCGTTTCTTGTTTGATTGTGGACTCCCGATGTAGCGTGCCCAGGGTTACTTAAAATGCTGCAATTAATACCTGAAAGTAAGGATTCACTTTTAGGCGATTTAATTATGCTTATGCCATCCTATGTTAGGTTCATAACCTCACTTAGAGTTTCATGTTTAGGGAGACGGTTAAGTCTTGCTGAGCGTTATGCTCACGGATGCTATCCGAGTTGTTTTGCAGGTAATTGACTCGCTGATTATGAGAAGGGGTGCCAATGAGACTCGGGAACCTCCGAGTGCTTACTCTAAGAGCATCCTCGCCGCTGCAGATTGTCTTCGTGTTGCTAGTAAGAAACGTCCGCGGGCTGGACCATTTCTTTGTTGCTAGTTTAGATATGAGTCGTGAGAGTGATAGTCTTCCGCTGTAGTTTACTCTGATATACTTATTTGTAAAACAATCTTGTACGCTTCCGCAAACTATTTATGTAATATGATGTATGTTCATCGACCCGTGTGCTGTTGGGTGCCGCATAACACGGCACCACCCGACGAGGTCCCGTGGGGCCGTCTCAGCGTGGCATCAGAGCTCGTCACACATGGTATCAGAGCCGCGTTGGGAACAGAGCACGGATTGAGCATCATATTATGTCAAAAACTTAGGATACGGTAAGATAACGGTACTAGGCCCACATAAGGACTACTATTAGCATAATATGAAGGTGGCAAGCTAACCTATTTGTTATGTCGGAAAATCGTGCATCTCGGGACGAGTATGTATTGGGGGGTGCACGTATGCGCTGTCCACCAGTGCGCACAAGCTGAAGGGTGGAGCCCCACGGGTGGCAGGTAACCCGACCCGCTTTAGTATCCTCTACGACTCTTCATGTCGTTTGGGGTATTCGAGCAACGTCTTTCCAGGCGTGCGTGGTGCAATTTGGGAGACCCTGTCACGTGGTCAGTAACGTGAACACGTAGCTCAAGGCGTGTTTGGCTTGAGAACACCTGGGCGAGTGATGATGGCCGGGTGTACAAACTGTTATGGATACCGGGTTCGGTGTGCAGCCGAACCTGATGATTGAGTGTGGCTTATGTAGGTACTAACCACGAAAACCTTAGTGCGTGTAGAACACGTTTGCGAGTGATCGTTTTAGTGCCACCTAATGATACGTGTATGCCGGTGTAATCCGGTTAGGTTTTTCTTTGGTGAGGCAACGTAGTACCGTCATATGTCTTACGGTGCATCGTCACCGTACTACACTGGATAGTATTCTTACCTATGAAGAAATCATTCATGACTAACTTTCAAACTAAAAATGGATGTGATAAAGCACATATTAGTTACTGAACTCTTCATTTGAACTAAGTTTCAAAGAAGAGAATTACTAGGCTTCTTTTGATCTCAAAAACAGAGTGCTCTGTTCTGGCAGAAGTTTTGCCGAACTTTCACAGAGCGTAACTCTGATTAGTTTGACCCAATGGAGGTGTTTGATACGGTTCTGGAAAGTTTATTAAGTGCTCTACAACTTTTCTGTAGAACTCCAGAGCCAAATCCGACACCAACTTGGTTGAACGTCCAGATGAATGCAAACTGTTCAGAAAACAGAGCAGCTGCAGACATCTCTGGATGTTGCTGTAAATTAGCCGTCACAGTCTGTAGAAAAAGTTCTAAGGGTCATATGATACACCGTTGGAAAGGTTAGGAAATTTGCAACGATTTTGTAGTTCATAATTTGTTCAGAATTGTACCCCAGTTGTATGTAAAACTGTGATGAAAACAGCCACATACAAAGGAGGTGCTGGCAAATTTTAGCCAGCAATTCTGTCAACTTTGAACAATCCTAACTTTTGTTCCAGAAATGACCTAGGGGCATGTGAGTACTCGTTGAAAATATACTGAAGTTAACTTTAACTTTGGTATTCAACTTGAGTTATGAAAATGCTAGTAACTGGATCAAATTCTGGGTTAAGTACTGAAAGGTCTGTTTTGTACCGAATGAGGGACTGGATATGTTGGCTTTAGAAAGATGTGTAAACATGAAATTTTGTTATGCTTACATAAAGTTTTAGCATGTTCATGTTTTACATACTTTCACATACTGCTGAGATCATGTTTTGACTCCCCTCAAAAATTATCTTTGTGCAGTATGGTGCGTACTCATTCTCCGAGTAGGGTTGATAGTTCTCGTCAAGAAGATGATGACTCGACTCCACCACGGGCACCGCCATCAACGGTATGGGCGGATGTCATGGCTCAGATGGTCGAGTCAAGTCAAGAGAACACAAGACTACTCCAAGCCTTGGTACAACAGGGCTTACTCCAGCGTGCACAACAGGACGTTCCACTTCGGAACGCCTACTTGGATTTCTTGGCGACACAACCGCCAATCTTCACGGAAGCCCATGAACCAGTGGAATCTGATCAGTGGCTTCGAGTTATGGAGTCCAAGTTTGGAGTGTTTGAGTGCGACGAGTACCCGAAGACATCATTTGCAGCTCAACAGCTCCATGGAGCCGCCGGAAATTGGTGGTTTGCGTATCTCGCCACCGTTCCGGAAGGCCATCAAGTGGAATGGACGGAATTTCGTGAAGCATTCCGTGCTCGTCACATTCCTATGGGTTTTATCAAGGCCCAACAGCAAGAATTCAGAAAATTGAAGCAGGGGGACATGAGTGTCCTTGATTATGTCCGAAGATTCAACCTTCTGGCACAATATGCTCCTGCTTATGCGACGAGCAAAGCTGCAATGTGTGACTACTTTTTCTATGGCTTGAGTGCCATACTAAAAGAGAAGTTAGCTTTGTTCAATCAAGGCAGTTACACCGAGTTGATTAGTGCTGCTCTGCTGCAAGAACAAGCGACACTTGAGTGTCAAGCAGAGAAGAGGGACCGGGAGGATGTGCAAGAAGACACACCAATCGTTCCTCGTAAATACCGTGTGGTGTATCACACACCATCCGAAGAGATATGGCAAGCACCAGGGAGATCAACTCTGTACAGATTTCCTGCTCAAGAATCTTATCTTGAAGCAGCGCCATTGCCGCAGCAACAAATGATACCTGTTGCATCATTGCTGCAGCCAAGTGCCTCAACTTCTCAACCACAAGTCAACGAAGAACCGGGGAAACCTCCGTGTTCTTATTGCCACCGTTTTGGGCATTTTAGGCAGGAATGCCGGGAGAAGTTGGTAAACACCAGACAGCCATCATCATCAGGTGGTATGCCGCCACCTGCTCCAGTCAACATAACAGCATTCCAATCCGGGAGTGTGCAACATCTTGCGATTGAGGATGTCCCGGAGGGAGCACCGGTGTTAGCGGGCATGTTTACTCTCAAGGACGTGCCCGTATTGGTACTTTTTGATTCAGGTGCAACCCACAATTTTATCAGCAAAACATGCGGGGATCAGCACCAATTATCCACCAATACTCCCACGATGAGTTTTCTTATACGTTCACCTGGAGGAAATATCTCTGCCAATCAGATTGTGTCCCGAGCAGCTTTGTGTTTGGGCGGAAAGATATACCCAACATCGCTGATTATGTTGGATAGGCAGAAGATAGACATTATATTGGGGATGTCTTGGTTAAATCGTCACGGTGCCGTTCTCAATATCGGTAACCGGACTGTCCAGATTGACTCGCCGATTCACGGACAGCACACGCTGTTTTTAGACAGCGAAGATCCAGATATGGTAGAGGCCTACCACACGGAAGCGCTGAAGCTTGAAGATATTCCGGTGGTACGTGATTATCCCGATGTATTTCCCGATGACTTACCGGGCATGCCGCCCGAACGGGACGTCGAGTTCAAAATTGAACTGGCGCCGGGAACGACGCCTATTTCACGAAGGCCTTACAAGATGGCACCTAACGAGCTAGCGGAGTTGAAAGAGCAACTGAATGAACTCATGAGCAAGGGTTTCATACGACCAAGTTCTTCACCTTGGGGTTGCTCAGCGCTGTTTGTTAAGAAGAAGGACGAAACACTACGGCTATGTGTTGATTATCGTCCTCTCAATGCTGTCACGATCAAGAACAAGTATCCTTTGCCTCGCATCGACATCCTGTTTGATCAACTTATGGGTGCAAAGGTATTTTCGAAGATGGATCTTCGGTCGGGCTATCATCAAATCAAGATCCGACCAGAGGACATACCAAAGACAGCTTTCTCGACGAGATATGGACTCTACGAGTACCTCGTCATGTCATTTGGATTAACCAACGCTCCGGCACACTTCATGTATTTGATGAATTCTGTGTTCATGCCGGAGTTAGACAAGTTCGTCGTGGTATTCATCGACGACATATTGGTTTACTCCAAATCGGAAGAAGAGCACGCTGAACATCTGCGTACTGTGCTACAACGGTTACGGGAGCACCAATTGTATGCCAAGTTCAGCAAGTGCGAATTTTGGATTGATCAAGTGCCTTTCCTTGGCCATATTATTTCAGCAGAGGGCATTGCCGTGGACCCCAGCAAAATTGAACAAGTGCTGAAGTGGGAATCTCCCAAGTCAGTCCACGAGGTCCGAAGTTTCCTAGGTTTAGCAAGGTATTATCGGAGGTTCATTCCGAGCTTCTCCAAAATTGCTAAACCAATGACGGAGCTGCTGAAGAAGGGCACTAAATACATGTGGAATGCAGCATGTGAAGCCGCATTCAAAACTTTGGTGAAACATCTCACAACGGCTCCAGTTCTTGCTCAGCCGGACACGACAAAGCCATTTGATGTATACTGCGATGCATCTGGCATCGGTCTCGGCTGCGTTCTGATGCAAGAAGGGTGTGTGGTCGCCTATGGGTCTCGTCAACTGCGAAACCACGAGCAGCATTATCCAACTCATGATCTTGAGCTTGCTGCAGTGGTGTTGGCGTTAAAGATGTGGAGGCATTACCTACTTGGTAATCTTGTCCACCTCTACACCGACCACAAAAGCCTGAAGTATATCTTCACGCAGAAGGAGCTAAATATGAGACAACGGAGATGGTTGGAGCTCATCAAAGATTATGAAATTGAGATCCACTATCACCCGGGAAAAGCCAACGTGGTTGCCGACGCGCTTAGTCGGAAAGCCCACGTTCACAACTTAGCGGTTGCTGAGTTGGAAGATGAAGAACCAAGCCTCCGTGTCATTCCGTATGGCGCACTTGATAATCTCGCGCTCATTCCAACAATCCGTGAAGAGATTGTTGAGGCTCAAAGAAGAGACAGAGGTATGTCTCACATACGGAGAAGACTGGACAACGGAGAGGTGAAATGTTTCTGAAAGGATGAGAACGGTACAATATGGTTTAACGACCGTATAGTGGTACCGCGCAATATGAAACTCCGGAAGAAGATCTTGGATGAAGCCCACCTGTCAAAGTTTTCCATTCATCCCGGAAGTAACAAGATGTACCAAGATTTGAAACAGAAATTTTGGTGGACGAGGATGAAGAGGGAGATTGCTAAATACGTATCCGAATGCGATACGTGTAGACGGGTCAAGGCTGATCATATGCGGAAAGCCGGACCGCTACAACCTTTGAAGATTCCAGCGTGGAAATGGGAGGATGTGAGTATGGACTTCATCGTCGGATTACCGCTCACATCCAGGAAGCATGACTCGATATGGGTGATTGTCGACCGGTTGACGAAATCAGCTCATTTCATACCGGTGAACACTCATTATCGAGCAAGACAATATGCGGAGTTATTCATCTCCAGAATTATATGTTCACATGGTGTTCCAAAGACCATCATTTCAGATCGAGGTGCGCTGTTTGTTGCTCGATTTTGGGAGCAGCTGCATGCCTCGTTGGGCACCAAGTTGATTAGGAGCTCCGCATATCACCCTCAAACCGATGGACAAACTGAGAGGGTGAATCAAGTGCTCGAGGACATGTTGAGAGCATGTGCCATCCACCACGGTAGGAATTGGGACGATCACCTACCGCTGGCGGAGTTTTCATACAACAACGGTTATCAAGCGAGTATTAAAATGGCACCGTATGAAGCTCTCTATGGCCGGAAGTGTCGCACACCACTGAATTGGTGTGAGTCCGGCGAAAGAGTTATGTTTGGGATTGATCTTGTCAACGAAGCCGAAGACCGAGTTCGGTTGATACAGGAGAACTTAAAGGCTGCACAATCCCGACAGAAGAGCTACGCTGATCAAAGGCGTAGGCCATTACATTTTAACATCGGGGAACACGTTTATCTTCGTGTATCTCCGATGAAGGGAATTCACCGGTTCGGTGTAAAGGGGAAACTCGCTCCCCGTTTTATTGGTCCTTTTGCTATCACGGAGAAGTGCGGACCCGTAGCCTACCGGCTGGAGTTACCAGCAAGTCTAGCGGGTATTCATGATGTATTTCATGTATCACAGCTGCGGAAGTGCCTCAAATTCACCGCTGCTGTTCGCACTGAGGACATCGACGAATTGAAACCGGACTTGACCTACACCGAGCGACCGGTCCAGATTTTGGATGAAAAGACCCGGGTAACCCGGAACCGGACGATCCGATTTTTCAAGGTGCTGTGGAGTAATCACACCGCGGAAGAGGCGACGTGGGAAAGTGAAGATTACCTCCGCACCAACTATCCGGAATTTTTATCTTTGTACAGTTTGTAATTACCTCTCCCGTCTCGTTCCTCTTTTGTAATCTCGGGACGAGATTCTTTTAAGGGGGGAGGAATGTAAAAGTCCCAAAAACGTGTATGAATAAAAACTATAGTTTGAGTTCATATGTGTGGCAAAGACATGAAAAATGGGACTTGCTAAAACTTTTCTTCATGCAAGGTAATACATGGATGAACATCCAACATGAGGTTCACCTTTTTACTTAAAAGTGTTGGACCAATAAGGAGTTAAATACCTCTTTGCATGTGAGTTTAAAATTTAGGTTTGAAAATTCAAAGTTCACACATATGGTGACCCAAAAACTTTGAATTAACATGCAGCCATATAGTTGAGTTTTTAGGGAAAAGGTTATCACCAACTTTTCAATTGAAGGGTGGGCTCAAAAAGGAGTTAAAGAGGAGAATTTGCAAACTTAAACCAAATTCAGATTTAGTCTTGCAAATTCAAACTGAATTTGAAAAATTCAAATTCTAGCCCACCTTTTTAAATTTTAGCATTCCGGGGATTGAAAAGATCAGCTTGAACAGATATTTGGAAGGCACATGTGGAGTGGGACCCACATGTCATTGAGCTAAAAGAGGAAACTTACTCACTAAGTTTTGCTCTCGGTGGGAAATTTTCCCGAACATCTCGCGAGCGCCACAGAGGAGCTTGCCGTGCCAGCTCCTGCTGCCGGCCTCCACGCGTTGGCGCCCCAGGGTGGGTTCTCACCGCTTCAGCAACGTTATCTCTCCCTCCTCGGACCAAGCCAACAGCAGTTGCTTCCTCTCCTCATGATCAGCAGGGCGCTGTTTTTCCTTCACCGGCGCTGCTCCATTGCCCCTGTCTCCCGGCCAGCCCAGCGCCTCTCCGGCAAGCTCAAGAGGTCACAGAGGTGCGCCAGGAGGTACTGATCCTCATCCCGTCGTCCTCTTGCTCTCCCCCGACGCCGGCTCGCCGGAATTCGAGTTTTGGCACCGGCGCACGTATAAAACAGCATGTGTTTAATTCGGGAAATTCTCCCAAACCGATCGATCACACCTCCTACAATTCAAACCACAGCAACTAGATGCCCTAGCGCCCTCTCACGCCAAAAACCAAAGGAAACCGACCCTCCTAGGCCCCGGGCGACGAGAAATCATCGCCGGCGGCCAAAACTGCCATGGTCCACGGTGAGGACTAGGTTGCAGCCACTTCCTGCATGATCTGATCCCCGTTCCATGTTCCTAGAACCATAGGGATGCTGTAGGACATCATAACTCGCCGGGAGATGCCTTAGACACGCTGGAACGCGTCCATGTGGAGCTCCCGAGCCGCCCCGCCGGTGCCGACCCACCTACAGCCGTTTTCATGCGGGGAAACCTTGCCCGGCAGCTGCGCCACGTTCCCAGGAGCATGTAGGGCGAAACCGGAGCTCATTTTGTGGAGAAATGAGGGAGAACGAGCCATGCCAAGTTTTCTGCTGGTGTGCACCCGCGGGCTCTGGCGGGAGGTTGAAGAAGCACCTGACCCGTGGGCCCCACGCGCGACTGTGCTGTTTAAAATCAAACAGAGAGTTGTGCAAACTTGTAAAATGCATAACTTGGTGTAGGAAGATCCAAGAATAGTGAGATAAATTTTGTTGGATTCCTTTAAGAGAGTACTATCCAGAGGTACAACCCAATTTGTATGAAACGAATTATTTAATTCTGGAAAATTCTTGGAAGGTTTTCTGAAAAAGAATTATAGAGGGAGTTTGGTTTATCCAAAAATACCCAAATTTTGCCAGAATATTCTTTAGCATATTGCTGACCTGATAGCAAATTTTCAGCTCATTTGAAGATCATTTGAGTAGGAATTTGCTAAAAACAATCTGCTGTGTTCATAAGAGTCCAGAAACATTTTCAGAAAATGTTTCCCACTTCAAAAATCTGTTCTGAGCAATCCATAGCTCCAAAAATCATAGGAAAATTTAGGCAAGCTCTCTGGGACATACTTGGAATTGTATTCACTTAGTTGGGCATGAAGATGCACATTACTACAGAATTAATTCTATTGAGTACAAATGCTTAAGGAATTGTTCTGGGAGAACTACCCAAGTAAAAGGGCTGAATTTTGGACCAGATGACTCTCATGTGATCAAAAACTCACATGTAAATTATCAGCCCAAGATGAGTCCTGGAACTCCCTGTTCTTATTCTCCATACTTATGTATAAGGGAAAAATACATAAGAGGTATGGTGAGAATTATGGAGGACATAATTTGACTCCACATTAGCTGCAATTTGGCAAGCTAAATCCTTAGGTAGTATAGAACCTGCTGTAAAAGTTTTGAGGCCATTGGAGTTCTTGTTCTTCAGTTGCACTCAAATTCTTTCAGCTTATCTATTATGTTCATTAGAGAAAAGGGTTAGTGTATAGCTAAGGGCCTTAAGGTCAAATTAGTTTAATTCTGTTCTTTGCACAACAGAGGCAAACCAAGCCATGCTTGGCTTTTCCACACAACCTCTGTTCTTAAGAAAGTAATTCTATAACTTCTTTCCATTACATCCCATGAAACATATGCATATGCATTTCAATAGGGACCACAACGAAGGGGACTCAAAGGAGTGATTCATCAAAGTGGATCAAGCTCCGGAGAGTCAAGGGTGGATCTGCAAGGATACTAACTGCTTATATACGACTACCCTGCAAAACAGGCAAGCTCCGGTTTGCATTTAACAGCTGTTAAGTTTTTATTTTGTACTCACTTTCGGTCAAGATATGAACTGTGCATTAGGTCTAGTGATTGATACTCCTCTTGCATAGCCAAATGACCCATGGAGTATTGGGTAGGTGTCTTTCACCGTGTAGAACTGCCATGCTTAAGTACGGTTCGGTAGAAGTCGAGTGGTGAGATGCTACTCGCAGATTTAGGAACAACAGGGGCATACGGGATTGGTTCGTAAATGAATTAGCAAGTTAAAGTTGAGACCGGAAGGTTGTAGGAGCAGCAGGACATAGGGGCCTGAGTGCTGTAGACCTGTCCGTGTCGGTCAAGGACCGATCCGTATGCGGCCCTGTTGAACAAGTTTGAGTTGTGTACCGGACTCATGCTGGTGATATGGGACCCAGTAAACCGATGTACCTCGGGAAGCTGTCGTTGGGACTTTTCGGGTCGCCTCAGGCGGACGGCCGGTGTGCAGTATGTGGGGAATATTCTCATGACATCTCACGTCGGAAGGTGCACCATGAGAGTAGCTACTGTACGGGGTGACTTGATCGATTCAGCGAGGGTGAAACGGGGGAAAGGCTGCCACGTACGACGTCAGTGATGGTTGTTGTAGGAAACGTCGAGTACGGGCGTACGTGTCGTGTAGTCCGGGTGTTATTAATTCGAATCACCGTCGCTTGCGGAATGGACCGAGCATACTTGTTCTCACAGTCGTGACGTAGTAAGAACTTGCATGAGAAAGGAACTAATCATCTTGATGTGAAGTATTATTCTACCTTGTAATGGAGCTTGATGAATAGGCTAGTGCAAACTCGATTCTTTTATGCCATGAGCAATTTACATCGGGGGAAAGCGTTTCTTGTTTGATTGTGGACTCCCGATGTAGCATGCCCAGGGTTACTTAAAATGCTGCAATTAATACCTGAAAGTAAGGATTCACTTTTAGGCGAGTTAATTATGCTTATGCCATCCTATGTTAGGTTCATAACCTCACTTAGAGTTTCATGTTTAGGGAGACGGTTAAGTCTTGCTGAGCGTTATGCTCACGGATGCTATCCGAGTTGTTTTGCAGGTAATTGACTCGCTGATTATGAGAAGGGGTGCCAATGAGACTCGGGAACCTCCGAGTGCTTACTCTAAGAGCATCCTCGCCGCTGCAGATTGTCTTCGTGTTGCTAGTAAGAAACGTCCGCGGGCTGGACCGTTTCTTTGTTGCTAGTTTAGATATGAGTCGTGAGAGTGATAGTCTTCCGCTGTAGTTTACTCTGATATACTTATTTGTAAAACAATCTTGTACGCTTCCGCAAACTATTTATGTAATATGATGTATGTTCATCGACCCGTGTGCTGTTGGGTGCCGCATAACACGGCACCACCCGACGAGGTCCCGTGGGGCCGTCTCAGCGTGGCATCAGAGCTCGTCACACCGCAGGGAAGATGAGTCGTGCTGTGGTACCCTACTCAGCACCGAGAGGGTACAACCCGAATTTCAGGCCTCCGTCAGCACCAGCCCAGCCGCAACGTCAGTTTGTACAGCAGCCTCGCCCCACATATCAACCTCGACCAGCTGTACAAGGACCACCGAACCAACCCCATGACAACAAAGGCCAGGCACCTAAGGTTGGGGTGCAATGCTTCAACTGTGGTGAAGTGGGGCACTACGCCCATAAGTGCCCAAAGAAGAAGCCCATGCAGCCATAACAGCAGAATGTGATGCGAGGACGGGTGAACCACGTGACCATGGAGGAAGCGCAAGAGGCACCTGACGTGGTAGTTGGTAAGTTTCCTGCCAATTTACACATTGCAACCCTGTTGTTCGATTCTGGTGCTACCCACTCGTTCATTGCCCAAGGGTTTGTTAAGAAGCATGATCTAGCAACAACACAAATGAACCACATGCTAGAAGTAAACTCTCCAGGGGGAGAAATAAGGACAAGACAAGTGTGTCCCAAGGTGAATCTAGACATTAATGGGGTGGTATTTACTGCAAACCTCATGGTGATAGATTCACCAGGGATAGATATTATTTTGGGTATGGATTATTTGACCAAACATAAAGGAATCATCCATTGTTCGACAAGAAGATGGAACTAACTCACCCTAGTGGCATCAGAGTAGAGTTCAAAACCACACAAGAGCCTAGGAGGGACATTAAACTTAATCAAGTTGAGGTGGAAGTGGAGGAGATCAGGATCATCAAGGAATATCCAGACGTTTTTTCGGAGGAGTTGCCAGGTATGCCTCCTGATCGTGAGGTGGAATTCACGATTGAGCTAGTGCCTGGAACAGCTCCGATATACAAGAGACCCTATCGGATGGACTCCAAACAGCTGGAAGAACTCAAGGAACATTTAAGAGAATTGACAGAGAAGTGGTACATTCGTCCTAGTTCCTCACCATGGGGAGCTCCAGTGATATTTGTGCCCAAGAAGGACGGAACCCAAAGGTTATGCGTAGACTACCGTGCATTGAATGAAGTAACCATCAAGAACAAGTACCCATTACCCCGCATTGAAGACTTGTTTGATCAGTTGAGGGGAGCTTGTGTGTTCTCGAAAATTGATCTCAGGTCGGGATACCACCAACTTAAGATAAGACAAACTGATATTCCAAAGACAGCTTTCGTATCTCGGTACGGACTGTATGAATACACCGTCATACCTTTCGGGCTAACTAATGCCCCAGCATACTTCATGTATCTCATGAACAAGGTATTCATAGAATATCTGGACAAATTTGTGGTGGTTTTCATTGATGACATTCTCGTCTTCTCCAAAGATGAAGAACATGAGAGACATTTAAGGTTGGTGTTGCAAAAGCTGAGAGAACACCAACTATATGCCAAGTTGAGCAAGTGCGAATTTTGGCTGAAGAGAGTTCCCTTCTTAGGACATATAATCTCGGAGGGAGGAATCTCCATAGATCCCGCCAAGATCGAGGATGTACAGAAGTGGAAGACCCCTGAGAATGTCGGGGAAGTTCGAAGCTTCTTGGGATTGGCTGGGTATTATCGACGGTTTATCGAGGGATTCTCCAAGATTTCGAGACCCCTCACCAAACTGTTGGAGAAGGGAATCACATTCACATGGACACCGCAGTGCGAGACGAGCTTTCAAGAGCTGAAGAAAAGATTGACAACAGCCCCAGTGCTAGTTATCCCAGATATGCAGAAGAACTTTTCGGTGTACTGCGATGCCTCTGGAAATGGGTTGGGATGTGTTCTCATGCAAGAAGGGCATGTCGTGGCTTATGCGTCCCGGCAGCTGCGGAAACACGAGAAGAACTATCCTACACATGACTTAGAGCTAGCCGCAGTGGTACACGCATTGAATATCTGGCGGCATTATTTAATGGGGAAGAGGGCAGAGCTATATACGGATCATAAGAGCTTAAAGTACATTTTCACACAGCCAGATCACAACCTCAGACAAAGGAGATGGTTGGAGCTAATCAACGGCTTTGATGTGGGCATCAACTATCATCCTAGGAAAGCGAACATCGTGGCAGATGCTTTAAGCCGAAAGGTGCAGGTCAATAGGTTGAGCTTGAAGGACATGCCTACAGAATTGAAGGAAGAGGTTACAAAACTGAATCTATGTCTGGTAAATAGTCGTGAAGCCATCGCCATGGAAGTGGCCTCCACATTAGAGCAAGACATACGCGATGGTCAAAAGAATGATGAGAAGATACAAGAAATCAGAGAACTCATCAAGGATAATAAAGCCCCTGGTTTCAGAGAGGATGAACAAGGTACGGTGTGGCACGGGAAAAGAATCTGTGTGCCTGAAGTGAAGGAGATCCGTGAATTTATTTTGAAGGAGGCTCATGATTCTGACTATTCCATTAATCCTTGGAGTACGAAGATGTACCATGACCTCAAGAGCAGGTATTGGTGGTATGGCATGAAGCGAGATGTCGCGGAACATGTTGCCCTATGTGACACATGTCAGTTGGTGAAAGCAGAACATCAACGACCTGCGGAATTATTGCAACCACTCAAAGTGCTTGAATGGAAATGGGAAGAAATCAGTATTGATTTCATAGTGGGACTACCCAGGACCCAATCAGGATATGATTCGATATGGGTCATCATCGACAGGCTAACTAAGGTAGCTCATTTCATCCCCGTGAAAGAAAGCTACAGCGGATCTAAATTGGCATAATTGTACATGTCAAGGATCGTATGTTTCCATGGAGTGCCAAAGAAGATAGTGTCAGATCGAGGGACACAGTTCACCTCAAGGTTCTGGCAAAAGTTACATGAAACCATGGGAACTCATCTGAATTTTAGTTCTGCCTATCATCCCCAGACCGACCGACAGACGGAAAGAACCAATCAGATCCTTGAGGATATGCTGAGAGCGTGTGCGCTCAAGAACAATAGGAGTTGAGATAAGAACCTACCGTATGCGGAGTTCTCCTATAACAACAGCTATCATGCTAGTATGAAGATGTCACCATTTGAGGCTTTGTATGGGAGAAAGTGCAGAACTCCACTATTTTGGAACCGAACCAGGGAAAGTAAAGTGTTTGGACCCGAGGTACTACATGAAGCCGAGGCGAAAGTGAGGGAAATTCATAGCAAACTGAGGATAGCACAGACCCGACAAAAGAGTTATGCCGATGTACGGAGAAGAGAGCTTATTTTCAATGTGGGAGACTATGTTTATCTCAAGGTGTCACCTATCCGAGGACTTCGTCGGTTCAAGGTGAAGGGCAACTTATCACCTCGATACATCGGACCCTTTCAGGTTCTGGAGAGGAAAGGCGAAGTGGCATATCAACTAGAACTACCGGCTCACCTATCGGATGTGCACGATGTATTCCATGTGTCACAGCTCAAGAAATGTCTAAGGACGCCTGAAGAGATGTTACCCATGAATGAGGTTGACGTAGGAGAGGATCTGTCTTATGCCGAGCAACCGATCAAGGTTTTGGAGATAATGGAACGCCTCACAAGAAACAAAAGAATCCGGATGTGCAAGGTGCAGTGGAAGCATCACTCGGAAGAGGAAGCCACATGGGAGCGAGAAGATGAACTTAAGGCACAGTTTCCGGAATTGTTTTCTTAGAACCACCAATCTCGAGGACGAGATTTCTTTTAAGGGAAGTAGAGCTGTAACACCCCAAAAATCTGTTAAGAGGGGAATTAAAAAATTTTTGGACGTATTGCATGTGGTGCAGAAATTCAAATTCAAATTGGAATTTAAATTCAAACCAAAACAGAGAAGAAATGGAAAAAGAAAAACCCCACCGGCCAGTGGGCCGAAACCCACCAACCGGCCCACTCTCCCCGCGCCAGCCCCGAACCCGCGCCCCTCTCTTCCTCTCACTGACACGCGGGGCCCGCATGTCATCCTCCACCTCCCGCGCGCTCGGCCGACCCCGGGACTCTCCTCTCCCCCCGAGTCAAAACAACCTCCGAAAAACCGCGCCAACAGCCTGATCTCTGGCCCCGGACGCTGCTATTTAACCAAGTCGATCCTCCGCCGCCTCCCCTCGTGAAATTCCCACACAGAAACTCGCCGAATTTCCCAGCGCACTCTAATTTTCTCTCCGGTGAGAACCGAAGCTCCGATCACCGTTTTCTCTCGATCTTTGCTCGGGTTTTCTGATCTAACGCGCCGATCATGTTCCACCGCCTCCGGGGAGTCACGCAGGTGCAGAAAACTCGGTGTTTTGCACCCTAGACGCAGCTCCGGCGAGCACCGCCGCTATTTCATCTCGGACCTCGCCGCCGACCGCTTTCCAGGACCTCCGAGCTCAAGAAAAACCCCGAGGTGAGATCCCCGACCTCCCCTCTACCGTTCTATGCCATGAAATTCAAGTTTTAGGAGGTATAGACGAAAATCCGAAGATCTCCGCCGAGATCGCCGCCTCCCGCCGCCGCGCGCCGCCGAGCAGCGCCGCCCGCGCACGGCCAGGGCGACGTGGCCCCCTGAGTCCGTCCATTTTAAATCGTGCGGTTCCTATTAGATATAACCCGTATCGCTTCGCGTTATAATCTCAGCTGTCTATTTTAAATCGGACGGTCCACATCAGCCCCGCGTTATAAAGGCCGGGATCCTTACACGCTACCCCCTGGGGATCTTGGAAAACACGAGCTAGCCCCAGAAACTTCTGATCTAGCCCCTAGAACATCAGAAATTCGTGTAAATTCATTTAATAATCAGCAACGGGGGATGAAATGACTACATGTGGGTACAGTGGTGCAAACTCTGCAGAGTCAAAACTGTCATCACATCTGTGCTCACGGTCAAGAGCGGCTTGGACTTTTTCATGATTAGAGGATGATGACTATGGAAGTTGTGGATGTTAAGCGGGGAGCTTAACGTTGGAAATGATGTTATGGTTATTTGATTATGATGATGGGTTGGGAGATTGGGACCATTTCACTTGTGTAGTAATGTAGGTGCTTACTAAGCTAAGGTGATAGGTATTAATTGCATAGTGTTTTAACCCTGAGTTCAACCTCTCCTTGCTCTAGCCATGCATGAAATTACTTTCCCACACTTGCTGAGTACCAACGGTACTCAAACTTGCATATTTGTTGGTTTAAATTGCTGCTCTGGTCAAGGGGATGATGTGGTGTTTAATGACCAAGACTTCGGACCCGAAGAAGGATTCTAGGTTCATGGAGTCCCCCGGGCAACGCCTGTGACGGAGCCACAAGAATAATATTCCGCTGCTAGTTTATTTACATGTTATGAACTTATTATCGTCCATCGAGACGTATGCTTTGTAAGACATATTTATATTCGACACCTGGCTTGTAATAAATGATGCTTCACTATTTGTCATCACATGTATGAGAAAATGATCCTGGCATACATGTGAATTCACTCGGTTGTTCTTCGGAGAAACTGGGTGTGACATTCAGTGCGTGGACCACTGCGGCTAGCTCGAGGTCATGCGTAGGATAGTTCTTCTCGTGTTTTCGGAGCTGCCGGGATGCATAGGCAACGACATGCCCCTCTTGCATGAGAACACATCCCAACCCGTGTCCAGAAGCATCGCAATACACCGAAAAATTCTTCTGCATGTCTGGCAGTACTAGCACTGGGGATGTTGTCAATCTTTTCTTCAGGTCTTGGAAACTTGTCTCACACTCCGGTGTCCACATGAATTTGATTCCCTTCTCTAACAATTTGGTGAGGGGTCTCGAGATCTTGGAGAAGCCCTCAATGAACCGTCGATAATACCCAGCCAATCCTAAGAAGCTTCGAATTTCCCCAACATTTTTCAGGGGTCTTCCACTTCTGCACATCCTCGATCTTGGCGGGATCTACGGAGATTCCTCCCTCCGAGATTATGTGTCCTAAAAAGGGGACTCTTCTCGGCCAAAACTCGCATTTGCTCAGCTTGGCATATAGTTGGTGTTCTCTCAACTTTTGCAAAACAAGTCTTAGATGCCCCTCATGTTCTTCTTCATCTTTGGAGAAGATGAGAATGTCATCAATGAAAATCACTACAAATTTGTCCAGATATTCCATGAATACTTTGTTCATGAGATACATGAAATATGCTGGAGCATTAGTTAGACCGAACGGCATGACGGTGTATTCATACAGCCCGTACCGAGATACGAAAGCTGTGTTTGGAATGTCAGTTGGCCTTATTTTCAATTGGTGATATCCCGACCTGAGATCAATTTTTGAGAATACACAAGCTCCCCTTAACTGATCAAATAAGTCTTCAATGCAGGGTAATGGGTACTTGTTCTTGATGGTCACTTCATTCAACGCACGGTAGTCTACGCATAACCTTTGGGTTCCGTCCTTCTTGGGTACAAATATCACTGGAGCTCCCCATGGCGAGGAACTAGGACGAATATATCCCTTCTCTGTCAATTCTCTTATATGTTCTTTGAGCTCTTCCAGCTGTTTGGAGTCCATCCGATAAGGCCTCTTGTATATCGGGGCTGTTCCAGGCACTAGTTCAATCGCGAATTCCACTTCACGATCTGGGGCATACCTAGCAACTCCTCAGGAAAAACGTCGGGATATTACTTGATAATCCTTATCTCTTCCACTTCCACTTCCACTTGATTGAGTTTAATGTCCCTCTTAGGTTCTTGTACGGCTATGAACTTCACTTTTGTGCCACTAGGGTGAGTTACTTCCACCGTTCTAGTCGAACAATGGATGATACCTTTATTTTTCGTCAACCAATCCATACCCAAAATAATATCTATCCCTTGTGAGTTTATCACTATGAGGTTTGCAGTAAATACTACCCCATTAAGGTCTAGATTCACCTTGGGACACACTTGTCTTGTTCTTATTTCTCCCCCTAGAGAGTTCACTGCTAACATATGATTCATTTGTGTTGTTGCTATATCATGCTTCTTAACAAATCCTTGAGCAATGAATGAGTGGGTAGCACCAGAATCGAACAAAATGGTCACAATGTGTAAATTTGCAGGGAACTTACCGATCACCACGTCCGGTGCCTCTTGCGCTTCCTCCATGGTCATGTGGTTCACCCGTCCTCGCATCACATTCTGCTGCTGTGGTTGCATAGGCTTCTTCTTTGGGCACTTATGAGCGTAGTGTCCCACTTCACCACAGTTGAAGGATTGCACCCCGACTTTATGGGCCTGGCCTTTGTTATCTTGGGATTGGTTCTGTGGCCCTTGTCCTGCTGGTCGAGGTTGATAGGTGGGGCGTGGCTGCTGCATGAACTGACGCTGTGGCTGTACTGGTGCTGATGGGGGCCTGAAGTTCGGGTTGTACCCTCTCGGTGTCGAGTAGGGTACTACAGCACGGCTGGTCTACCCTGCAGGTTGCTGCATCAGACGTGGACGTGTGTTGCTGCTTGATGCTTGGTGTGACCATCCCATCTTCCTCTTGTTTTCATTCTCCAAGGCCTTCAGCTTCCTCTCCATAACAAACGCCCTGTCCACCATCTTTTGGAAACTTTCATATTCGTTGGATGACATTGCACATTGCATTTCCATGGTAAGTCCTTCCACAAAACAGTCCTGTTTCTGCTCATCCATTTCAATGTCCCATGGTGCATAACGGGACAGTTGGGTGAATTTGGTGAGGTACTCTCTCACAGTCATGTTGCCCTGCTGTAGTCCCAAGAACTCCTTCCTCTTGTTCTTGAGTTCTCCCCTTGGTATGTAGTGGTTACGGAAACTGCGCTTGAACTCTTCCCAAGTTATGTTCTCGGGGTCATGATGGGCTGCCACGTATGCGGTCCACCAATCAGCAGCGGGTCCATGCAACTGATGAGAGGCAAACAGCACCCTCTCATATCCTTGGCATTGTATGATCCTCATCTTGTTCTCAATGGTCTTGAGCCAATCATCTGCCTCCAGAAGTTCAGCAGCACTTGCAAACTTTGGGGGTTGAGTTCCCAGAAACTCACTCAACCTTGGTTGACGTGGTGCAGCCTGTGGGGGTGGAGCTTTGTGTAAGTTGGCCACCACTTGAGTCAAATTCTGAATGAGCTGATTTTGATTGTGGATCATTTGGTAGATGGGATCAGCTCTTTCTCGGCGACCACCCCTGTCTTGCCCTCCAGGAAGTTAAGTATCGGCAGCCTCATTGTTGTTGTTGTTGGGGTTGGCACCACGACCTCTTCCTCTTCCAGCCATCTATCATGATCAACCAAATGTCAACTTTAATCATTAGGCATTAACTTACCAAATTGCTTGTTTTAAACTTAAACTTTTGAGACCTTAATATTTAGACAATTTCTGAAGATTTCACATAGGTCTTTGGGCGTCATGTCTCACGGAAAATAAATGCACTATTGATTCATAGGGGTTCACACACCAAAGCAAATGCAAACTTAAAGACGAGGTTGTGGACAAGTACCCATGGCTTCCCCAACTCACGTCACACACCAAACACTAATAAACAAATACATAGGTTCTTGACTCGACTACTTGATAACATGCGGAAATAAGGGAAATGACTCTAACAACTCGTATCACTGGGCTGGCTCATCGGGGTCTTCCTCATCATTGCGGCTGCCCTCTGATTCCGCTTTAGGTGGGGAAGCTGCTGGTGCAGAAGTGCGGCGACGCTTGCTCGCCCGGCGGTCTGGGGAGTTAGGAGTCCATGTGTCATTCTCAGTGACACACAGTTGGTTCCCATCTCCTCTCTCCCTCGCCCTCAAGCTGGCGTGAAGCAATGCCTCAGTCTCCTTCAGGGTGTCACGAACATCCTGAAGCTCCTGCTGGCAGTCCTGTAGTCGAGTGCTGAGCATAGCTGCATCCTCTAAGCACAGGTCCATGTGCTCATGGGAAGTCCCCTGCTGCACCGGTGGGTACTTGTACTCCGCGGTGCCACTCTCACGATGGAGGACATACATGTACCTAGTCCTGTCCAAGCGGCGACGGTTGATGTAACTCTGGCAGGTTATGGCCTCCCAGGTGACATCCTTCTCAGCATCGGCCTGAGTCGCCCGACAAGCTGGAGAACGGTGGATCTTGAGCAGCTGGTTGTCATGGATAATCCTCATCTCTGAGCTCCATTCTTCACGCTTCTCACGGATGGTCCTGGTGGAGCTGTAGTGTATGATCAGCTTGCCAACATTGCCGGCGGTGTGGAGAATACGCCGAAGACGGCGCAACAAACCTCCTACTGCCAACCCGTAGGAGTGGTACGTCACCGGGCGGTTCTCCTCTCTCAAGGCAAGGGCAGCTATAGGAACTCTCCCTCCGGTGGACTTGCGAGCGGTGCGGACCATGCGAACCATCTAAAATATAAAACATTTAAAATCAAGTTAGATAAGAATTAAATAAAGACTGTATTTTGAATAAAAGTTGAGGCAAGATGAACAGTTAAAGTGACCACATTAAATAACACTTTCACGCCACACCTTTTGTAAAATAGTTTTTAAGAACATAGGGTCCTTAAATACGTCCATTTCTACCTAGGTCCATGTTCCTACGGGCAACCTGGCTCTGGTACCACTTCTGTCACACCCGGTTTCTCCAAAGAACGACCGAGTGAATATCATATGTATGCCAGGATCATTTTCTCATACATGTGACGATAAATAGTGAAACATCATTATATTACAAGCAAAATATTCAAATATAAATAAGTCTTACATAGCATCACGTCTCGATGGATGATAATATGTTCATAACATGTAAATAAAACAGCAGCGGAAAATAAGTCTCGTGGGCTTCATACAGGCGTTGCCCGGGGGACTCCGTGAACCTTGATTCCTTTTTCGGGTCCGAAGTCTTGGTCATTGAACACCACGTCATTCCCTTGGCCGTTGGTACTCAGCAAGTGTGGGAAAATTATGTCATGCATGGCTAAAGCAAGGAGAGGTTGAACTCGTGGTTAAAGCACTACGGAATTAATACCTATCACCTTAGCTTATTAAGGACCTAAATTACTACATAGGTGAAATGGTCCCAATCCCCCAACCCATCATCAATATCAAGTAACCATAACAGCATTTCCAATGTTAAGCTCCCCGCTTAACATCCTCAACTTCCCAATTCCTCATCCTCTAATCATGAATAAGTCCAAGCCGCTCTTGACCGCGAGCACGGCTGTCATGACAGTTTTGACTCTGCAGAGTTTGCACCACTGTACCCACATGTAGTGATTTCATCCCCCGTTGCCGGGTGGACTAAAAGAACCTCCATTATGCCAGTGGCCGCGAACCACGTTCACACTTCCGAGGTGTGTAACCAGGAGATCACTACGAGGCCTTTATAAAGGGATTCCCGACGAGTGTGAGCCCACTGAGGTTTCACCCCTAACAGCATACAAGAGGCTGCAACCCCGCTGCAGTGGCCCCCTCTTGAGCCTTGCGGTTCATATGGTAGTCCAGCTGACACCTATTCCCCGCACCATCGAAACGCCCATACTACGCTGGGGATGCACCTAAATAGTTGGCCATGCTGCCCCATCTCAGCATGTGGTTGGCACGGTAAAGCCAGGTTACATGCTCCATGAACCGGTCCTTAGGATCCAGGCAAGTACTATACACAAACCCGAGTATCGTGCACGCAGCACCAACCAAAGCCTCCAACTTGCCTAGGTCGCTACCTCTACATGATTCATAATATCTCATTCAAGGGTAAAGTAACAAGTTGATGATCTCATATCCCATTTATCCTATTCTAAGCATGGCTAAGCATGAGTAGTATGAATGACATAATAAAGTAACTCCCAACGTAAGGATACAAGTAAACAAGATAATACAATTCTAAGGAAACTTTCTAGCTTGGGTATCATATTCCAAATTGACAATGCAATTAAAATTCTAACTACACCTCCTAGTATAGGATCAAAGTGGTCAAGGACACTTGCCTTCTTCCTGCTGCTCCGGGAATGGAAAGTCTTGATCTTGAAAGGTGAGAACCTGCTCTGGGGCTGGTTCTACTCATGCCAACACACATAGCAAAAAGAAAACAACATTCTATAAGCCATAGTCCACATTTCCACTCATGCAAACCACACATACATACATATGAAAATCATACACAAATTTAGGTGTGGTGCTTACCCTAGATATGTTGATTCTAAGCATACATGCACTTTTAAACATATATATTATTTCTAGCTTTAATATTCAGATTTCTAAGTGCATATTATATATGAATTTCCAACTTGAACAAATTTTGTATATTAGATAATATCCTTCTTAGCCACAAATTTTGCATGAAGGATGATTTCGTACTCCAATTAGGTTTTCAGATCTCCTACAAAATCTTAATTTGAAGTTTTGGACTTGGCAACCTCATTTAACCTTTTCTAATTATGCATGCCTACTTTCCTATAATTTAAGGTTTATTTTCTATACCTACAAACAAACTTTAATATTAAAATAACAAGACATATCACCTAAACAGAATATGTTCTGATCTAAAATGTCCCATAAATTACCTTTTGACTTCCTCTCTGATGAGGATCAATTTAAATTTGTTTTTACTTATTTTCAGAATTTATTTTCTAGCCTAGAAATGAATTTCCAGCCATAAAACAGCAACCTAAATTCATACAAAAATTTCTACTGTTCCAATTACCCTAACAGAACCTTTATAATTTTTCCCTACTCCTTTTTGGTTATTTAGATTCATTTTTCCACCTATTTAAATTTGTTTTATGCCTAAAGGGTATATTTCAGAGATAAATTATAAAACAGCAATCTCATATAGTTTAAAAGTTTATTTCCCCTCTAAATTCAGACCTCAGATTGTTCTACAAATTTTCAACAGGGATAGAATAATTCAACTGAACCTACACCTAGGTTTAAATTTAAATCCTATTCATATATTCAATTTCCTGAAATTAATAACCCTTAGGGCTGATGTGCAAATTCACACTGCAGTGAGGCCCCATTTGTCATTTCCTATATTTTCGGGGGTCTAAGTGTGCAAAATAGGGAGGTCTTCCTAATTCTTATTAAGTCCAGGGGCTAAAACTGATTTTTAAATGAATTTACATGAATTTCTGAGGGTCCAGGGGCTAGATCAGAAGTTCCCGGGGCTAGCTCGTATTTTCCGAGATCCCCAGGGGGTAGCGCGTAAGATTCTCGGCCTTTATAACGCGGGGCTGATGTGGACCGTCCAATTTTAAATGGAGGATCGAGATTAGATTGCGAAGGGGTTGCGGGGGTTCTATTTTCCTCCGCACGATTTAAAATGAACGGGCCACAGAGGGCCACGTCGCCCTAGTCGTGTGCGGGCGGCGCTGCCCGACGGCGCGCGGCGGCGTGAGACGGCGATCTCGCCGGAATTTTCTGAAATCTCATATACCGGCCCTATACTACCGTTTTCTCTGCACAATTCGGAGGAGGGGGAGTAGGGGATCTCACCTCGGAGGTTTTCTTGAGCTCGGAGGCCCTGGAAGGCGGTCGGCGATGAGGTCCGAGTGGGAAGCTCGGCGGTGCTCAACGGAGCTGTGTCTAGAGCGCAAAACACGGGGTCTCCTTCACCTGCAAGACTCCCCGGCGGCGGCAGGACGCACTACACACGTTAGATCAGAGAAAACGGACGAAGATCGAAAGAAAACGGCGACGGAAGTCTCGGTCCTCACCGGAACTGAAAGTGGGTCGAAGGGGGGAAGAAAAGGGGCAGCCTTCAGCGTTTATATGGATGAGGGAGGGCGGCGTTCGTTGAGATCGTGCTGGAGTGCCCGGGACCGAAGATCGGGGTGTGCGAGCGCGGGTTTCGGGAGAGGCGGGCGTGATCAAGCGCGGGAGTATTGGTGGCGGTTGGGGCGCGCGGAGGAAGGGGATGACACGCAGGCCCCGCGCGTCAGAGAGAGGGGGAGGGGAAAAACAGCCATGGGCTGTTGGGCCGGCTGAGGTGGGTTTCGGCCTATTGGCCGTTTTTCTTTTTCCTTTTTTTTTCTGTTTTGATTCAAATTTGAATTCCAGTTTGAGTTTGAATTTCTTCTCCACATGCATTACGTCCAAAAATTTTAAATTCACCTCTTTAACAGGTTTTGGGGTGTTACACTTACGGTCACAAGCGCCTGGCCAACTCACATGATTAGATGGGAAGGTTTGGGATGGTTATTGGGATGGTCATTGGGAGATTACTCGGTATGGATGTTTATTGGTATGGTTATGGCTTGGTCTTGGTAATGAGAATGGTTTCGGGACGGTTGAGTCATGACAATGAGTTTTGGTTTGGTTATATGGTTATGAGATGGATATGAACATGAGATAGTGATTATGAGCATGAGTGTGATGCCCTGGTTCCGAAAAACTCGGAACCGAGCTGATGCATATGTGTGCCCAGGATGTTCATCACACATACAAATGTATCCACAAACTGAATTCACAATATAACCACAAATAATAGGGTTTTATTACAATGTATCATGAATATCTAATTTATTCTAGCAGCAGAATTCTTATTCTAGCAGTGGAAGTCTTCTAAACTATTGCAGAAGCAAACTAAACAGCAGCAGCGGCTCCATCTCCTACTCCATAGGCAAGTTGACGGTGGATCACACGCCTAGTACTCCACATGTTCTTTGAAGTACTCTTCTCCTATTGCTGATGATGTATGATAATGCAAGGGTAAGTACATGTCGTACTCAGCATGTGCGGGAAGTATGACATGTAGCTTACAACAAGGTAGGTATAAAAAGGTTCATTGCAGAAAGCAAAGTTTATTTCACAAAACATGATAAAAACAGCAACTTGCTTTAAGTGAATGTAATCCCAACATTTATCCAATTAAAACATTAACATACCTCCATCATAGTTCACAACCTTTCATGTCTCATCCAGACATTTATCTTTCTCCACTTTTTCTCATGCTCATGAATATCATCTCGTATTCATTACCATCTCATCTCATATTCAATTCCATCTCATACCGAGACCAAAGCTCATTATCACGACTTAACAGTCCCATTCTCATCACCAAGACTCAACAGTCTTGAAACCAAACCAAAGACCATCCATGACCAAACCCATAACCAAACCGAATACCATCCCAATCACCATCCCAATAACCATCCCATCTAATCATGTGAGTTGGCCAGGCGCTTGTGACCGGAAGCACTGCTATCATGATAGTTTTACACTGTTAAGAGGTGGTACCACTTTACCCACAAGTTTGTGATTTCGTCACCCATCGGCGACTGCAGAACCTCCATTATACCAGTACACAACCGTTGGTGTATGGTCAAGAGATCACAAAATAGCCTTTACAAAGGGGCTACTAGATGTATGGACTCACTAAGGTTTCACCGGCAGGCTAGAATCTCCAATTCTCCCACCCACGGGCCCCCTCTTGTGCCATGCAGTTCCCAGGGCAGTCCTCACTTGACTCCCATTCCCCGCACCTTCCACGGTCCATAATAATCTAGCAACTTACCTAATTAGTCAGCTAAGCCGCACCCATACTTGGCCTTGTGGTGGCACTGTTATGCTGGCATGTGCTCGCATGAACCTATCCTTAGATCTACGGCTAAACCACCATCTCATGCTACCTCATTCACAAACCCAGTCTTGCAGCAATTATACTTTTGCAAACTGTTCCCACACAACTTGCTTACTACGTCACAACACAGTGAGCAAGCGGTACTCACAACCGCGAGGGACGGTTAGTCAAATCAAACACTACCCGGATAACTCGACACATACGCCCGCCTCTGAAGACCCAACTCTGGCGTCCTTCATTACATCGTATGTGGCAACCTTTCTCAGGACACTAGACTGTAGAATCGGTCGCGCCGTCTCGGGCTCATAGGTCTAACGAGACGATGTGGTATGCCTCTACAATCCAGTGAACCTGGTACATCGGTTTCCTGGTTCCCATATATCAGTAAGCATCCGGTACACAACTCAATACTTGCTCAGCAGGGCTGCACACGCTTCGGTCCTTAACCGACACAGGAAGAGCTATTCGACCAAGACCTCGCTCGTCTTGTCGCTGCCTAACCCTCCTGCCCGGTCTCATCTTTAGAAATGTAAACTTTAGTTTGCCTCTTTTACAACCCCACTGATGTAACCTGAACTATAGCTCGCGAGTAGATTCCAACTACTCGACTTCTACCGGATGTCCTAAGTTATTTAGCACGGCATTATCCTACAACGGTGATACCTTTCTACCCTTGACCTCAGGGTTCATTCTGGGTTATGCAAGTGGAGTATAAAACATCCTTGACCTAATGCACATACAAACTTTGACCAATAGTAGTGAACAAAGGAAAACTTTAAAAACAACTTAAGTGCAAACCGGGGCTTGCCTTGGTTTTGCAGGTGACTAAAGTCAGGTAATGTGATATTAGTTGCTGATGACTTGAAGCTCAATCCCTGCCTTCTTGCTCCTTGATCCAAGCTCAACTTCTCCTTCTTCACTTTCCACGTTTAATCACTACACGTTATGAATATGTATACATGTTTAATTATAAAATATTTTGCTAACAAGTGCTAAAGACAAGTTTAAAACTGGAACTATGTTCAAGAATTTAAAATGACACTGGTGCCAGTGGTTTGGGTGTGTGTTTAAGTACTTGGATCAAGTGATGAGTGGGGTTTCATCACTTGGGTGGGGATCAACTAATGGTTGAACAAAACACTACTGATCCATGGCTCCAATGGAGCTGGAAATTTTCTTGTGAGCTCCTTGTCACAAGAAAGTCCTCAAGACCAAAATTCAGAATATTTCACTGATTAGATCACCCAGAACAATTCCCTAAGCATTTAGGCAAAGAGGAATTAATTCTGAATAAATTTGCATTTTCATGCAAATTCAAGTGAACTACAATTCCATACATAGCTCAGAGAGTATGCCCGAATTTTCCTAGGATTTTTGGAGCTAAGGAATGGCTAGAACTGAATTTCCAAGTTTTGGAAATTCTCTGAAAATGTTTCTGTATTCATTTGAATAAAAAAACTTGAAATCAAAATTACCCTAACTAAATCAACTCCAAATGATCTGAAACTTTTACAGGATTCTCCTAATATCCTAAAGAATATTCTGGCAAAATTTGGGAATTTTTGGATGAACCAAACTCCCTCAAAATTCTTTTGCTGAAAAGCTTTGAAGAATTTTCCAGAATTTTCCATTGGTTTTCATGCAAATTGGGTGGCATATTTGGATAGAGTCTTACCTCCTGAATCCAACCCAATTTGAATCACCAATTTTGGAGCTTCCTAGCAAAAATTATGCAGTTCTAAAGTTTGAACTAAATCTGGAATTTAAATTACATCGAGAAACATTCAAACTCTGACTGTGGGTCCACCCTACACGTGTCAGCCGCTGGAATCACGCCACACGGGGCCACAGGACCCTTCCCGCGCCACCACACTGGACCCCAGGGCCGCAGCGGATTGACGATTTAAAATATCACCACTGACATGCGGGGCCCCCGTCGTCTTCCTCCTCCCGACGCCTGCGCGATCCCGCCGCTGGGCTCGCCGGAGTTCTCACCGGGAGGGGCTTCCGGTGCTTGGAACTTTCTGGTTCTCACCGCCCCCATATATTTTCGTGTGAGGAACACGTTGCCGGGCGTATCTCAGATTGACAACGGCCGGAAACCTAGGTGCGACGGCGACAGCATCTGTGGCAACTCCGGCGATGTCGCTAGGGCGTTATACCGCACCAAACACGTCGCCGTTTGCTCGTACAGCACCACTGCACCGAGGAGAACACAGACCCAACCGCCTATCTCGCTGGAACTCGCCAGAAGTATGACCTCACCGTTGGGCTAGGTCAAAATCCGGCGAAAATCGAAAAACTCGATGAACAACGGCTTTGCTCGATGGTTCTCGGTGGTTCTTGATCCTATGAACGCGCACGGAGGTGTAGAAGGTGTGTGCTACGTTGTGTGTGGAGTGGTTCGACGTGTGAGACGAATTCTCCGAGTTCCTCCCCTCGGCCATTATCGTATGTCGTCGGCCAAACTGAAATTCCAGCGAGCACGGTCCACGACATGCTGCCGGCGTTGTTGTGAAGCGAGAAGGTTTACAAGCGCACCTTTTTGCTTTTACAGCTGGGTGGGAGAAGCCCTGTGGCGGCCGGGCGATGAGTTCTTCGGGCCGGCGGCTCGCAGTGGCGTCGCTGGATAAACAGAGCTCGGCGCCGCGCTCCCGTGGGAGAAAACGTCGGTTTCTCAGGCCAGACACATCGAGGAGGAGCCGCCGACGTCGTGGGGCAGCTCAGGTCAGCGTGAGAGCTGCTGAGGCGGCCGGGCGTCGTTGCTCCGATGGGGCGCGGTAGCTGCGGGAGGAAGGGTGCTCACGGCAGCAGTCACGGGAGTGGGGGAAGCACGATCAGTTTTCCCTACATGCGGCAGCCGTTCGTGGTATATTACCGGGGCTGAGGCGGTTCGATCGACAGCGCCAGGAGGTGGCAGCAGTGCTGCCGCGGTGTCGCGCGCTGCTCGGTGGCCACCGGTTCAAGTGGGAACAGAGGAGAAGAGATTTCCTTCGGTAGTAAGTCTCCTCCTCTAACTGACAATTGGGTCCCACTCACTCCTCTAAAAAGATCTTCCAAAATTTGGCACAAAGTAAATTCAGCCATGAGGTACTCAAATTCAAAAGTCGTTTGGCAGTTTGACAAGTAATGCCTCAGTTTCAAATTTGAATTCAAATTTTGATGAAATTTACAAGTCCCTTTGACATTTATATCAAAGTACCTCCAAATTTTCTCCAAATTTGGCTTCCTCATAATTTGGACCTGTTGAATTCAACTATGCCCTCTGATTCTTGAGTTGGCCATTGCAATTACAACTTTTTGAACAACAGTTTGGATTTCCTGTTTTGAAAATGCCCTTCTTCTTTTTGAAGTGACCCTCTTAATTTAAACTGAATTCAAAGTTTTATTGCACATGACAACACTTTCATGAGTATATAAAAGTTTTTGCAAGTCCCATTTCTTGTATTTAGACTCCACTTTATTCATATCTTAAGTTTTCCATTTACAAGTTTTTGGGACTTTTACACTCTTCCTATGGTGCTGTTTTTATTAGATCAGTTTGTGCGTGTTCTTGCATGGCTTGCATGAGTTTTACGATGAACAGAGGTGTAAGGATCAAGTGTCGAGATGATCTCGTCTCAAGATCAACACGTGATATGTCCACACGAAAAAGCTTCTGTTCCAAGGGATCAAAGAAAAACAGATGCGAAGAAAATCACGATGGTGTCGTAAGGTGGTAATAGTGACCTACCTCGGCTTTCTTCCTAGCAAAGGCAGCAAAACAGATTGTCGGCTCTCCTCCGGCGATGGCGATCGTGTCGGGGCTCGTCGGCGGTCTCTCCGGTGGTTGAACTCTGGCGAAGGGGGTTTGCTCGGGGAGTTTGGGGGCTAGGGCCTCTAAGTTGTCGGCTTTGGAAAAGATGTTACGACCAAGGGGTTGCTTCGGGTTCTATTTATAACCAGAAAAAGAAGAGTCCTACTCCGATTGGATTTCAAATAAGAGTCCTATTTGATTTGTGTTTGAATCTTAACAACTTATCTTCAATAGATTTGGTGCGGTAGCAGCATGAAATCGTGTCGGTTTCCCTTAGTACCACGTATTCCCATGCGTACAGAAGAAAAACCGCTTCAGATCTCGTCACCTCCGCGGTGATGAGCTCCAGAGGATCCACGTGTCCAGCAGAGGCCAGGCCTCTCTTTTTCCGCAGAGGCGGGCTCCGGTTGTGCCACATGTCTGGCGGGCGGGACCTCCCTCTTCATCAGAGGCAAGCTCCGCATGCACCACACGTCTGGCAGGCAGGACCTCCCTCTTCCTCAGAGGTGAGCTCCGTGTGCGTCACGTGTCTGGTGGGTCGGGACCTCCCCTCTCTTCAGAGACGAGCTCCGCGTACGCCATGTGTCAGTGCCGGACCTCCCCTCTCTTCGGAGGTGGGCTCCGAGAGTGCCACGTGTCCTAACTGCGTCGGACTTCCTTTCTGCTCAGATATGAGCTCCGAGGTCAACACGTGTCCAACAGCGTCGGACCTCTCGGAGGTGGGCTCCGAGTATGACACGTGTCCATCGGTGTTGGTCCTCCCGGAGGTGAGCTCCGAGGGTGACACGTGTCCATCAGTGTCGGACCTCCCGGAGGCGGACTCCGAGGGTGACACGTGTCCCGCAGTGTTGGACCTCTCGGAGGTGAGCTCTGAGTGCGAGACGTGTCCAGTAGGACAGGACCTCTCGGAGGTGTGCTCCGAGGGTGACACGTGTCCCGTGGGTTGGGCCTTGCTTTTCCGCAGCGGCTAGCTCCGGAAGCGACACGTGTCCTGCGGGGCTGGAACTCGCTTTTCCACAGCGACGAGCCCCAGAGGCGACACGTGTCCAGCAGATCGGACCTTGCCCCATCCACATAGGTGAGCTTCAAGTCTGCCACGTGTCTGGCGGTGCCGTACCTCACCCCCCTCCCCCCCCCCCCGCCCGCAGGGATGAGCTCTGGAAGTGCCACATGGCCAGCGGGCCGCGAGAAGTGTCTATAGCGCTCCTTGGCGAACTGGAATTGACTCTTTTCGGCTATATTTCTAATTCTTTCTCTGTTTCTACTTCTTTTAAAATGTTTCTTTATATATAAAATATGAATGCATGCATACTTACGAAATTGAGGGTGTTACAAACCTACCCCCCTTAAATTGAATCTCGCCCTCGAGATTTGATAGAGCGGAGAATAAATGAGGGAATTCTGTCTTGAGGTCTTCCTCACGCTCCCATGTAGCTTCGGCTTCTGTGTGATGTCTCCATTGTACCTTGCACCATCGGATCACTTTGTTCCTCGTGACCCTTTCTTTCACATCCAAAATGTGGACAGGGTGGTCTACATAGGTTAGATCCTCTTGAAGCTCAAGTTCATCCATTGGTACTTGTTCTTCCGGTTTTCTCAAACACTTCTTGAGCTGGGATATGTGAAACACGTCATGCAGGTCGGAGAGGTGCATCGGGAGCTCTAGTTGATAGGATACTTCCCCTCGCTTGCACAAAATCTTAAATGGCCCGATGTAGCGAGGTGCCAACTTGCCTTTGACGTTAAAACATCATTGGCCACGGATAGGTGATACCTTAAGGTATACGAAGTCTCCTACCTTGAAAGTCAACTTTCTTTGCCAATTGTCCACATAGACTTTCTGTCGTGACTGAGTAGCCTTCAAGTTCTCCCGTACCGTTTGGATTTGCTTCTCAGCCTCTTGTAGCACTTTGGGTCCAAATACTTGGTTCTCCCCGGTCTCGTTCCAAAACAACGGCGTCCTACATTGTCTACCATATAATGCTTTGAAAGGTGACATCTTCAAACTAGCTTGATAGCTGTTATTGTATGAGAACTTGGCATACGGCAAACTCCGATCCCAACTGCGCCCATGTTTCAAGGCGCAGGCTCTCAACATGTCTTCCAAAATTTGGTTTGTCCTCTCGGTTTGCCCATCGGTTTGTGGGTGGTAAGCGGAGCTGAAATTTAGCCGTGTACCCATGGCTTCGTGCAACTTCCTCTAGAACCTAGAGGTAAACTGAGTACCCCGATCTGAGACTATCCTCTTCGGGACTCCATGGCGACACATGATTTGCTCCATGTACAGCTCGGCTAGATCTGCCACGCGGTACGTGGTTTTAATAGGAAGAAAATGAGCTGTTTTCGTCAATCGGTCCACGATAACCCAGATGGAGTCCTAACCCGACCGAGTACGTGGTAATCCGATGATGAAATCCATACTGATGTCCTCCCACTTCCACCCGGGTACTTTCAATGGTTGCAACAGTTCAGCGGGTCTTTGATGTTCGGCCTTCACCCGTTGGCATGTGTCGCATAAGGCAACATACTCAGCTATGTCCCTCTTCATACCATCCCACCAATAACAAGTCTTTAGGTCTTTGTACATCTTTGTACTGCCGGGATGTATAGAATAAGGTGAATCATGTGCCTCTTTTAATATCGTATCACGGATGCACTTCACGTTAGGCACACAAATCCTTTTCCCTAACCAAAGTATACCATTCTCGTCTTCCTTGAAGTTCTTCTCTATGCGTTGTCGGATTCTCTCTTTGATCTCCTTGATTTCCTCATCCGTTGCTTGGCCATCTCTTATCTCTTGTTCCAGCGAAGAGTGGAGTTCCATCACTTGCATCTCTTTCAAGAACCCGAGATGTAACCGTTCGAATTCCTTAAGTAGCTCGGGTGGTAGCTCCCGAACCGTGATTTGGTGACATGCTCCCTTTCGGCTCAATGCATCAGCTACTACATTGGCCTTTCCGGGGTGATAGTTGATTCCCACATCATAATCCTTGATGAGTTCTACCATCGACGTTGCCTCAAATTCAAATCCGTTTGAGTGAATATGTACTTGAGGCTTTTATGATCCGTATAGATCTCACATCGGTGGCAAAGGATATAATGTCTCTAAATCTTCAAGGCATGTACCACGGTTGCGAGTTTCAGGTCATGTGTGGGGTAATTCAGCTCGTGTTTCTTTAGTTGTTGTCACACCCGGTTTTTCCGAAGAACAACCAAGTGAATATCACATGTATGCTAGGATTAGTTTCTCATACATGTGATGACAAATAGTGAAGCATCATTTATTACAAGCCAGGTGTCGAATATAAATAAGTCTTACAAAGCAAATGTCTCGATGGACAATAATAAGTTCATCACGAGTAAATAAACTAGCAGCGGAATATTATTCTTGAGGGCTTCGTCACAGGCGTTGCCCGGGGTCTCCATGAACCTAGAAACCTTCTTCGGGTCCAAAGTCTTGGTCATTATACACCACCTCATTATCTTGACCTGAGCAGCAATATAAACCAACAAATATGCAAGGTTGAGTACCGATGGTACTCAGCAAGTGTGGGAAAGTTATGTCATGCATGTCTAGAACAAGGAGAGATTGAACTCAGGGTTAAAGCACTACGCAATTAATACCTATCACCTTAGCTTATTAAGCACCTACATTACTACATAGGTGAAATGGTCCCAATCTCCCATCCCATCATCATAATCAAATAACCATAACATCATTTCCAATATTAAGCTCCCCGCTTAACATCCACAACTCCCAAAACCATCAATCCTCTAATCATGAGTAAGTCCAAGCCGCTCTTGACCGTGAGCACGGCTGTCATGACAGTTTTGACTCTGCAGAGTTTGTACCACTGTACCCACATGTAGTGATTTCATCCCCCGTTGCCGGGTGGACTAAAAGAACCTCCATTATGCCAGTGGCTACGAACCACATTCACACTTCCCAGGTGTGTAGCCAGGAGATCACTACGAAGCCTTTACAAAGGGATTCCCGACGAGCGTGGGCCCACTAAGGTTTCACCCCTAACAGCATACAATAGCCTCCAACCCCGCTGTAGTGGCCCCCTCTTGAGCCTTGCGGTTCATATGGTAGTCCAGCTGACACCTATTCCCTGCACCATCCAACACACACATACTACGCCGTGGATACACCTAATTAATTGGCCAAGCTGCCCCATCTCAGCATGTGGTCGCCATGGTAAAGCCAGGTTACATGCTCCATGAACCGGTCCTTAGGATCCAGGCAAGTACCAAACACAAACCCGAGTCTCGTGCACCCAGCACACAACCAAAACATCCAACTTGCCTTGATCCCTACCTCTACATAACTCACAATATCTCATTCAAGAGTATGGTAAAATAAACTGATGATATCATATCCCAAATATCCCATTCTAAGCATGGCTAAGCATATGCATAATAATAAATGACATGATAAAATAAATCCCAATCTTAAGCTACAAGGGAACAAGTTAATGCAATTCTAGGGAAACTTCCTAGCATGGGTTTCATATTTAACTTGACAATGCAATATTTCTATCTAAACATCCTAGTATAGGATCAAAGTGGTCAAGGGCACTTGCCTCCTTCCTGCTGCTCTTGAAATGGGTAGTCCTGATCTTGGAAAGGAAAAACTTGCTCTGGAGCAGGTTCTACACCATACCATCACACATAGCAACAGAAAAACAACAATCCATAAGACATAGTTCACACTTCCACTTCATACAAACCACACATTCACATTTATGAAAGTCATTCACAATTATATGTGTTGTGGTTACTCTATGTGTGTTGATTTGTGGCTTACATGCACTTTTAATCATGTGTATATGATTCCTACTTTTGTATTCACATTTATGCTTACATACTATACATATGAGTTTGCAATTTAAATAAATTCCTTATATTTAATTACTACACCTTTTAGCTACCAAGTATGCATGAAAGGTATTTTCCTACTCCATATGTGTCTTCAGAATTTCTACCAACCCTAAACTGGATTCTTTGGATTTTAGAAACTTCATTTATCATTTACTAGTTGCTATATTTTCAGATTTATTTCCTATGCCTAAATGTGAACTTTATTATGAAAATAACAAGACACATCATCTAAACAGAATAGGTTCTGATCTAAAATATTTACTAATATATTTTTGACCTTTTCCTCTGATGTAAACTATTTTACATTTATTTTCCCTATTTTCAGAACTATTCTTTACTTAAAATGTGTCCCTATAACTAATAAATGTGAATAATAAATTAAACAGATTCATTTCAGCCCAAAATATATTTTTATCTCACTCCAAAGTTTTCTAAGTACTGAGAAAGTTTTTAATTAAATTTTGACAATATGTTTGTCCCACTTTTTTAAATTTTAAATACTAGCCACCTATTCAATTTCCTAAATTAAATATCAAACAGGGTTAAAAAGGTAAACTCACCCCACTACATGGTCTATAATATTATTTTAACAATTTTCAGGGGTCTAGCTACTCATAACCGAGGAGTTTTTCCTAATTTTTATTAAGTCCAGGGGCTAAAACTGATTTTTAAATGAATTTACATGATTTTCTGAAGTTCCAGGGGCTAGATCAGAAGTTTCCGGGGCTAGCTCTTATTTCCCGAGAACCCCAGGGGGTAGCACGTAAGATTTTCAGTCTTTATAACGCGGGCCTGACGTGGACCGTCCGATTTAAAACAGACGGCTGAGATTATAACATCGAACCGGTACGCGGGATTTTAAAGTCTACCGTGCGATTTAAAATAGACGGCGCACAAGCGGCCACGTCGCTCTGATCGAGCCCGAGCGGCGCTGCCCGGCGGCGGGAGGCGGCGGGAGGCGGCGATTTCACCGGAGATTTTCGGACCTTCGAGAATTCCTCCTAGAACTGTGATTTTATGGCATAGATCAGTGGAGGGGAGGTCGGGGATCTCACCTCGGGGGTTTTCTTGAGCTCGGAGGTCCTGAAAGGCGGTCGGCGATGAGGTCCGAAGTGAAACCAAGGCGAGGCTCGTCGGCGCTGTGTTTGAACCGCAAGTCACCGAGTTTTCTGCACCTGCAGGATTCCCCGGAGGCGGTGGATCAAGACCAGTAAGTTAGATCGGAATTTCCGACCGTAGATCGGCCAGAATTCACCGGAGAAGGCTCGGGTTCTCACCGGAGTAAAAACGGCGGATCGCGTGGGAAAAACAGAACGAGGCCAGGGTTTTTATAGACGGGGGAGGGGGCGGGTTGGTTTAGATCGAGCTGGAGTCTTCAGGGTCCGGAAATCGGCTAGGATACGGGAGAATTCCCGATCGGTTTTGATTCGGGTGAGAGAGTCCCGGCCGATCGCGGCGCGGGCGCAAGGAAGAAGAAGGCTGGCGGGCCCCGCCTATCAGTGGGAGGAAGGGGGCGCGCATGGCTGCGGGCTGGCGCGGAGCAGAGTGGGCCGGCTGGTGGGTTTCGGCCCATTGGCCGGTTTTTTTTTCTGTTTTCCTTTTTGTTTTTCTATTTCTTTTCTGTTTTGAGTTTAAATTGAATTCCAGTTTGAATTTAAATTGTTGCAAAACATGCAACACGTCCAAAAAATTTTAAATTCCCCTCTTAACAGAATTTTGGGTCTTAACAACATTTCGGGGGTGTTACAGCTCTACCCCCCTTCAAAGAAATCTCGTCCTTGAGATTAGTGGTTCTAAGAAAACAATTCCGGAAATTGTGCCTTGAGTTCATCTTCCCGCTCCCAGGTGGCTTCCTCTTCTGAGTGATGCTTCCACTGCACCTTGCACATCCGGATTCTTTTATTTCTGGTGAGGCGTTCCATTGTCTCCAAAATCTTGTATGGTTGCTCGGCATAAGACAAATCCTCAGCTACGTCCACTTCATTCATGGGTAACACCTCTTCAGGCGTCCTCAGACATTTCTTGAGTTGTGACACATGGAATACATCGTGCACATCCGATAGACGAGACGGTAACTCTAGTTGATACGCCACTTCGCCTTTCCTTTCCAGAACTTGACAGGGTCCGATGTATCGAGGTGACAACTTCCCTTTCACGTTGAACCTACGAAGTCCTCTGATAGGGGACACCTTGAGATAGACATAGTCTCCCACGTTGAAAACGAGCTCTCTTCTTCGTACGTCGGCATAGCTCTTTTGGCGTGTCTGTGCTATCCTCAAATTGTTGCGAATTTCCCTCACCTTTGCCTCGGCTTCTTGTAGTGCTTCTGGACCAAACACTTTACTTTCCCCCGTTTGGTTCCAAAATAAGGGAGTTCTGCACTTCATCCCGTACAAGGCTTCAAACGGTGACATCTTCATACTAGCTTGATAGCTGTTGTTATAGGAGAATTCCGCATACGGTAAGTTCTTGTCCCAACTCTGACTGTTTTTGAGTGCACATGCCCTCATCATATCTTCAAGAATCTGATTGGTTCTTTCCGTCTGCCCGTCGGTTTGGGGATGATAGGCAGAGCTGAAATTCAGATGGGTTCCCATGGTTTCATGCAATTTTTGCCAGAACCTTGAGGTGAACTGTGTCCCTCGATCCGACACTATCTTCTTTGGCACTCCATGGTAACACACGATCCTTGACATGTACAACTCTGCCAATTTGGATCTGCTGTAGCTTTCTTTCAGGGGGATGAAATGAGCTACCTTGGTTAGCCTGTCAATGATGACCCATATTGAATCATATCCTGATTGGGTCCTAGGCAATCCCACTATGAAATCCATGCCGATTTCTTCCCATTTCCATTCAGGCACTTTGAGTGGTTGCAATAATCCCGCGGGTCGTTGATGTTCTACCTTCACCAACTGACATGTGTCACATAGGGCAACATGTTCCGCGACATCTCGTTTCATGCCATACCACCAATACCTGCTCTTGAGGTCCTGGTACATCTTCGTACTCCCAGGATGAATGGAATAGTCAGAATCATGAGCCTCCTTCAAAATCAATTCACGGATCTCCTTTACTTCTGGCACACAGATTCTTTTCCCGTGCCACACCGTTCCTTGTTCATCCTCTCTAAAACTAGGAGCTTTATTTTCCTTGATGAGTTGTCTGATCTCTTGTATCTTCTCGTCTTTCTTTTGACCCTCGCGGATGTCTCGCTCTAGTGTGGAGTCCACTTCCATGGTGATAGCTTCACCACTATTCACAAGGCATAGATTGAGCCTTATAACCTCGTCCTTCAATTCTGCAGGCATGTCCTTCAAGCTCAACTTATTGACCTGCACTTTCCGACTTAAAGCATCGGCCACGACGTTTGCTTTCCCAGGATGGTAGTTGATGCCCACATCAAAGTCATTGATTAGCTCTAACCATCTCCTTTGTCTGAGGTTGAGGTCTGGCTGTGTGAATATGTACTTCAAACTCTTATGATCCGTATATATCTCGGTCCTCTTCCCCATCAAATAGTGCCGCCAAATTTTCAACGCGTGTACCACTGCGGCTAGTTCTAGGTCATGTGTAGGATAGTTCTTCTCATGCTTCTGAAGCTGCCGGGATGCATAAGCCACGACATGCCCTTCTTGCATGAGAACACATCCCAACCCATTTCCAGAGGCATCGCAGTACACCGTGAAGTTCTTCTGCATATCTGGCATAACCAGCACTAGGGCTGTTGTCAGTCTTTTCTTTAACTCCTGAAAACTCGTTTCGCACTGTGGCGTCCATGTGAATGTGATTCCCTTCTCCAACAATTTGGTAATGGGTCTCGAGATCTTAGAGAATCCCTCAATAAATCGTCGATAGTATCCAGCTAATCCCAAAAAGCTTCGAACTTCCCCGACATTTTCAGGGGTCTTCCACTTCTGTATATCCTCGATTTTGGCGGGATCTACGGAGATTCCCCCCCCCCGAGATTATATGTCCTAAGAAGGGAACTCTCTTCAGCCAAAACTCACACTTGCTCAGCTTGGCATATAGTTGGTGCTCTCTCAGCCTCTGCAACACCAACCTTAGATGTTTCTCATGTTCTTCTTCATTTTTGGAGAAGACGAGAATATCATCTATGAAAACCACCACAAATTTGTCCAGATATTCCATGAATACCTTGTTCATGAGATACATGAAGTATGCCGGGGAATTAGTTAGCCCGAAAGGCTTGACAGTGTATTCATACAGTCTGTACCGAGATACGAAAGCTGTCTTGGGAATATCAGATTGCCTTATCTTGAGTTGATGGTATCCCGTCCTGAGATCAATTTTCGAGAACACACAAGCTCCCCTCAACTGATCAAACAAGTCTTCAATGCGGGGTAATGGGCACTTGTTCTTGATGGTTACCTCATTCAAGGCATGGTAATCCACGCATAACCTTTGGGTTCCGTCCTTCTTGGGCACAAATATCACTGGAGCTCCCCAAGGTGAGGAACTAGGATGAATATATCCCTTCTCCGTCAATTCTCTCAAATGATCCTTGAGTTCTCCCAGCTGCTTGGAGTCCATCCGATAATGTCTCTTTTATATCGGGGCTGTTCCAGGCACTAGCTCAATTGCGAATTCCACTTCACGATCGGGAGGCATACCTGGCAACTCCTCCGTAAAAACATCTGGATATTCCCTGATGGTCCTGATCTCCTCCACTTTCACCTCGACTTGATTTAATTGAACGTCCCTCCTAGGCTCTTGTATTGTTATAAACTTTACTTTTGTGCCACTAGGGTGCGTTAGTTCCACCGTTCTGGTTGAACAATGGATGATTCCCTTATGTTTGGTCAACCAGTCCATACCCAAACTAATATCTATCCCTTGTGAATCTATCACTATGAGGTTAGCAGTAAATACTACCCCATTAATGTCTAGGTTCACCTTGGGACACACTTGTCTTGTCCGTATTTCTCCACCCGGAGAGTTTACGGCTAGCATATGGTTCATTTGTGTTGTTGCTAGGTCATGCTTCTTAACAAACCCTTGGGCAATGAACGAGTGGGTAGCACCAGAATCAAACAGCAGGGTTGCGATGTGTAAATTGGCAGGAAACTTACCAACTACCACGTCGGGTGCCTCTTGTGCTTCCTCCATAGTGACGTGGTTCACCCGTCCTCTCGTTATATTCTGCTGTTGTGGCTGCGTGGGCTTCTTCTTTGGGCACTTATGGGCGTAGTGCCCCACTTCACCACAGCTAAAACATTGCACCCCAACCTTAGGTGCCTGGCCTTTGTTGTCATGGGGTTGGTTTGGAGGTCCTTGCACTACTGGTCGAGGTGGATATGCGGAGCGAGGCTGCTGTACAAACTGACGTTGCGGCTGTGCTGGTGCTGCCGGAGGCCTGTAGTTCGGGTTGTACCCTCTTGGTGCTGAGTAGGGTACCGCAGCACGGTTCGTCTGCCCTGCAGGTTGCTGCATCAGACGTGGGCGGGTGTTGCTCCCTGAGGCTTGATGTGACCACCCGGCCTTCCTCTTATTCTCATTTTCGAAGGCCTTTAGCGTCCTTTCTACCACAAACGCTCTGTCTACCATCTTTTGGAAGCTTTCATACTCATTTGAGGACATTGCACACTGCATTTCCGCGGTAAGTCCCTCCACGAAACAATCTTGTTTCTGCTCATCAGTCTCTATGTCCCGTGGGGCATAACGGGATAGTTGAGTAAATTTAGTGAGGTATTCCCTCACCGTCATGTTTCCCTGCTGCAGTCCCAAGAACTCCTTCCTCTTGTTTTTGAGTTCACCTCTTGGGATGTAATGGTTGCGGAAGCTACGCTTGAACTCTTCCCAAGTGATGTTCTCAAGGTCATGATGGGCGGCCACGTAGGCGGTCCACCAATCAGCAGTGGGTCCATGCAATTGATGAGAGGCAAACAGCACCCTCTCATACCCTTGGCACTGTATGATCCTCATCTTGCTCTCAATTGTCTTAAGCCAATCATCTGCCTCCAGAGGTTCCGCAGCACTTGTAAACTTTGGAGGATGAGTTCCTAGAAACTCACTCAACCTTGGTTGGCGTTGTGCAGCTTGTTGAGGTGGAACTTGATGCAAGTTGGCCACCACTTGAGTCAAGTTCCGGATGAGCTGATTTTGATTCTCAAGCATTTGGTGGAAAGGATCAACTCCTTCACGGCGACCATCCCTGTCTTGGCCTCCAGAAAGATAAGGGTTGCAGGCCTCATCGTTGTTGTTGGCGGGGTTGGCAGCACGACCTTTTCCTCTTCCGGCCATCTAGCATGATCAACCAATGTTAATTTGAAAGCATTTAGTATCATCTTACTACTTTCACTTGTTTGTACTTTGAAGTGTTGAGGCTTTGTTATACTTTTCTGAGGGTTCATTTCTCACACAAAAACAAATGCAATATTATTTCATGTGGGTTCACACACCAAAGCAAAACAATCTAAAGATGAGGCTGTGGACAATTGCTCATGTCTTCCATAACTCACGTCACACACCAAGCATTAACACACCATTAACTAACGTAACGGCTCGACTACTCGACATCCTTCTAATTTAAGGGAAAGACTCTATGCTACTCGTTTTCTTGAGCTGGCTCCTCGGGATCTTCCTCATCATTTCGGCTGCCTTCTGACTCTGCTTTGGGTGGGGAGGCTGCTGGTGGAGAAGTGCGACGACGCCTGATCGCTCGGCGATTTAGGGAGTCAGGAGTCCATGTATCATTCACGGTGACACACAGTTCATTCCCATCTCCTCTTTCTTTCGCCCTCAAGCAGGCTCGCAACAATGCCTCTGTTTCCTTCAGGGTGTCCCGAACATCCTGAAGCTCTTGCTGACACTCCTGCAGTCGAGTGCTGAGCATAGCAGCATCCTCCAAGAACAAGTCCATGTGCTCATGGGAAGTCCCTTGCTGCACTAGCGGGTACTTGTACTCCGTGGTACCACTCTCACGCTGGAGGACATACATGTACTCAGTCCTGTCCAGGTGTCGATGATAGATGTGACTCTAGCAGGTGATGGCCTCCCAGGTGACATCCTTCTCCGCATCGACCTGTGTCGCTCTACAAGCTGGAGAGCGGTGGATCTTAAGCAGTTGATTTTCGTGTATAATCCTCATCTCTGAACTCCATTCTTCCCTTTTCTCACGGATGGTCCTGGTGGAGTTATAGTGGATGATTAGCTTGCCCGTATTGCCGGCGGCTTCGAGCATACGTCGAAGACGGCGCAACAAGCCTCCTACTGCCAATCCGTAGGAAAGGTACGTCACCGGACGGCTCTCCTCTCTTTCGGCAAGGGCAACTACGGGAACCCTCCCTCCTGTGGACTTGCGAGCGGTGCAAATCATGCGAACCATCTAAAACAAAAAGCATTTAAACTTAGGTTAGATAAACTTTTTAAACAAAAATCCTATTTTGAATGAAAATTGGGGTAAGATGAAGAAAGTGACTCATTAAATAACACTTTTCAACACACACCTTATAAAAATAGTTTTTAAGAAAATAAGACCCTTAAATACGTCCATCTCTACCCAGGTCCACGTTCCTACGGGTAACCTTGGCTCTGATACCACTTCTATCACACCCGGTTTTTCCGAAGAACAACCAAGTGAATATCACATGTATGCCAGGATTAGTTTCTCATACATGTGATGACAAATAGTGAAGCATCATTTATTACAAGCCAGGTGTCGAATATAAATAAGTCTTACAAAGCAAATGTCTCGATGGACAATAATAAGTTCATCACGAGTAAATAAACTAGCAGCGGAATATTATTCTTGAGGGCTCCGTCACAGGCGTTGCCCGGGGTCTCCATGAACCTAGAAACCTTCTTCGTGTCCAAAGTCTTGGTCATTATACACCACCTCATTATCTTGACCTGAGCAGCAATATAAACCAACAAATATGCAAGGTTGAGTACCGATGGTACTCAGCAAGTGTGGGAAAGTTATGTCATGCATGGCTAGAACAAGGAGAGATTGAACTCAGGGTTAAAGCACTACGCAATTAATACCTATCACCTTAGCTTATTAAGCACCTACATTACTACACAGGTGAAATGGTCCCAATCTCCCATCCCATCATCATAATCAAATAACCATAACATCATTTCCAATATTAAGCTCCCCGCTTAACATCCACAACTCCCAAAACCATCAATCCTCTAATCATGAGTAAGTCCAAGCCGCTCTTGACCGTGAGCACGGCTGCCATGACAGTTTTGACTCTGCAGAGTTTGTACCACTGTACCCACATGTAGTGATTTCATCCCCCGTTGCCGGGTGGACTAAAAGAACGTCCATTATGCCAGTGGCTACGAACCACATTCACACTTCCCAGGTGTGTAGCCAGGAGATCACTACGAAGCCTTTACAAAGGGATTCCCGACGAGCGTGGGCCCACTGAGGTTTCACCCCTAACAGCATACAATAGGCTCCAACCCCGCTGCAGTGGCCTCCTCTTGAGCCTTGCGGTTCATATGGTAGTCCAGCTGACACCTATTCCCTGCACCATCCAACACACCCATACTACGCCGTGGATACACCTAATTAATTGGCCAAGCTGCCCCATCTCAGCATGTGGTCGGCATGGTAAAGCCAGGTTACATGCTCCATGAACCGGTCCTTAGGATCCAGGCAAGTACCAAACACAAACCCGAGTCTCGTGCACCCAGCACACAACCAAAACATCCAACTTGCCTTGATCCCTACCTCTACATAACTCACAATATCTCATTCAATAGTATGGTAAAATAAACTGATGATATCATATCCCAAATATCCCATTCTAAGCATGGCTAAGCATATGCGTAATAATAAATGACATGATAAAATAAATCCCAATCCCAAGCTACAAGGGAACAAGGTAATGCAATTCTAGGGAAACTTCCTAGCATGGGTTTCATATTTAACTTGACAATGCAATATTTCTATCTAAACATCCTAGTATAGGATCAAAGTGGTCAATGGCACTTGCCTCCTTCCTGCTGCTCTTGAAATGGGTAGTCCTGATCTTGGAAAGGAAAAACTTGCTCTGGAGCAGGTTCTACACCATACCATCACACATAGCAACAGAAAAACAACAATCCATAAGACATAGTTCACACTTCCACTTCATACAAACCACACATTCACATTTATGAAAGTCATTCACAATTATATGTGTTGTGGTTACTCTATGTGTGTTGATTTGTGGCTTACATGCACTTTTAATCATGTGTATATGATTCCTACTTTTGTATTCACATTTATGCTTACATACTATACATATGAGTTTCCAATTTAAATAAATTCCTTATATTTAATTACTACACCTTTTAGCTACCAAGTATGCATGAAAGGTATTTTCCTACTCCATATGTGTCTTCAGAATTTCTACCAACCCTAAACTGGATTCTTTGGATTTTAGAAACTTCATTTATCATTTACTAGTTGCTATATTTTCAGATTTATTTCCTATGCCTAAATGTGAACTTTATTATGAAAATAACAAGACACATCATCTAAACAGAATAGGTTCTGATCTAAAATATTTACTAATATATTTTTGACCTTTTCCTCTGATGTAAACTATTTTACATTTATTTTCCCTATTTTCAGAACTATTCTTTACTTTAAAATGTGTCCCTATAACTAATAAATGTGAATAATAAATTAAACAGATTCATTTCAGCCCAAAATATATTTTTATCTCACTCCAAAGTTTTCTAAGTACTGAGAAAGTTTTTAATTAAATTTTGACAATATATTTGTCCCACTTTTTAAATTTTAAATACTAGCCACCTATTCAATTTCCTAAATTAAATATCAAACAGGGATAAAAAGGTAAACTCACCCCACTACAGGGTCTATAATATTATTTTAACAATTTTCAGGGGTCTAGCTACTCATAACCGAGGAGTTTTTCCTAATTTTTATTAAGTCCAGGGGCTAAAACTGATTTTTAAGTGAATTTACATGATTTTCTGAAGTTCCAGGGGCTAGATCAGAAGTTTCCGGGGCTAGCTCTTATTTCCTGAGAACCCCAGGGGGTAGCACGTAAGATTTCCAGTCTTTATAACACGGGGCTGATGTGGACCGTCCGATTTAAAACAGACGGCTGAGATTATAACGTCGAACCAGTACGCGGGATTTTAAAGTCTACCGTGCGATTTAAAATAGACGGCGCACAAGCGGCCACGTCGCTCTGATCGAGCGCGAGCGGCACTGCCTGGCGGCGCACGGCGGCGGGAGGCGGTGATCTCGCCGGAGATTTTCGGATCTTCGAGAATTCTTCCTAGAACTGTGATTTTATGGCATAGATCGGTGGAGGGGAGGTCGGGGATCTCACCTCGGGGGGTTTCTTGAGCTCGGAGGTCCTGGAAGGCGGTCGGCGACGAGGTCCCAAGTGAAACCACGGCGAGGTTCGCCGGCGCTGTGTTTGAACCGCAAGTCACCGAGTTTTCTGCACCTGCAGGGTTCCTCGGAGGCGGTGGATCAAGACCAGCAAGTTAGATCGGAATTTCCGAGCGTAGATCGGCCAGAATTCACCGGAGAAGGCTCTGGTTCTCACCGGAGTAAAAACGGCGGATCGCGTGGGAAAAACAGAACGAGGCTGGGGTTTTTATAGACGGGGGAGGGCGGCGGGTTGGTTTAGATCGAGCTGGAGTCTTCGGGGTCCGGAAATCGGCTGGGATACGCGAGAATTCCCGATCGGTTTTGATTCGGGTGAGAGAGTCCCGGCCGATCGTGGCGCGGGCGCGAGGAAGAAGAAGGCTGGCGGGCCCCGCCTGTCAGTGGGAGGAAGGGGGCGCGCGCGGCTGCGGGCTGGCGCGGAGCAGAGTGGGCCGGCTGGTGGGTTTCTGCCCGCTGGCCGGTTTTTTTCTGTTTTCCTTTTTCTCTTTCTTTTCTGTTTTGAGTTTAAATTGAATTCCAGATTGAATTTAAATTGTTGCAAAACATGCAACACGTCCAAAAAATTTTAAATTCCCCTCTTAACAGGATTTTGGGTCTTAACAGGATTTTGGGGTGTTACAGTTGTCTCGACGCATAGGCTACAACTTGTCCTTCTTGCAAGAGCACGCATCCGAGCCCTTGTCTTGATGCGTCACAATATATGTCAAAGCTCTTGCTCACGTCCGGCAATACCAAAACACGGTGCTGTGGTTAGCCTTTTCTTGAACTCCTCAAAGATTTCTTGGCACGCTGGGGTCCATTGGAATAATCTTCCCTTCATAAGCAACTCCGTCATAGGCTTTGCTATTTTGGAGAAATCCTTGATAAACCGTTGGCAGTATCCAGCCATCCCAAGAAAACTTTGAATATCTCTCACGTTTTGCGGTTGGTTCCACTTCAGAACATCTCCCACTTTTCCGGGATCAACCGACACTCCCTCCTCGGAGATGATGTGGCCTAGGAACGATATCTCCTTTAGCCAAAATTGACATTTGCTGAGCTTGGCATACAATTGATGCTCTCACAGCTTCTGCAATGTCAATCTCAAATGTTCTTCATGTTCCTCCTCACTTTTCAAATACACCATGATGTCGTTAATGAAAACCACGACGAACATGTCCAAGTACTCCATGAAGACCTTGTTCATGGGGTACATGAAGTATGCGGGTGCATTCGTTAACCTAAAAGACATAACGGTATATTGATACGAACCATACCCTGTTCGAAAGGCAGTCTTGGGTATATCGGGGGATTTAATCTTCAGCTGGAAGTATCCCGACTGAAGATCAATCTTGGAGAAGACTCGGGCTCCCTTCATTTGGTCGAACAGGTCCTCTATACGTAGCAGCGGGTATTTATTCTTGATCGTCACCTCATTGAGAGACTTATAATCCACACACATCCTTTGGGTCCCATCCATCTTGTCTACGAAGAGCACGGGGGCTCCCCATGGTGATGAGCTTGGGCGTATAAAACCCTTCTCTAGCTGCTCCTGGATTTGCTTCTTGAGTTCCACAAGTTCGTTGACGGGCATCCTATATGGTCTCTTTGATATAGGTGCAGTTCTGGGTACCAAATCAATGGAAAACTAAATGTCCCGGTCAGGTGGCATACCTGGAAGTTCTTCCGGGAACACGTCCGAAAGTTCTTGAACCACCGGAATGCTCTCCAATGTTGCTCCTTCAACGTTGTTTAACGTTGCCTTCTCGGTTGTTGGTTGGGCTGACATGAACTCAATACGAGTACCGTGCTCGTTTGTCAACTGCACGCTCCTCTCAGCACATTGGATCACTCCGTTGTGCTTGCTTAACCAATCCATTCCGAGTATTATGTTAAGCCCTTGGGAATCCAAGACAACGAGGTTGGCAAGGAAGTCTAGCCCCCTTATTTTAAGGTTTACTTCCAGACATATTATATTAGTCATCATCCCTCCACCGGGAGAATTAACTAACATAGTATATTTCATGTGTGATATGGGTAGAATGTATTTGGCAACATACTTGGATGATATGAATGAATGTGATGCTCCGGAATCAAATAAAACATTGGTTGGGTTGGAGTTGGCAAGGAACATACCAATCATGACGTCCTCAGCCTGTTGCGCTTCCTCAGCCGAAACATGGTTCAAGTTGCCTCGAGCATAGTTCCGCTGTCCACGGTTACCTTGCGTAGCTCCTCTGTTTGACCGTGGGTTCTGCTTGGGCGCGTTGCTCGGCTGTCCAGGACCTTTCCTCGGGCACTGACTTGCAAAGTGTCTGGTTTCTCCGCATGTAAAGCATGCCTTGTTGCCCAAGACAGCAGGGACGTTGGGGCGGGGGTTTTGAACAGGGTTGCCCATTTTGGGACGAGGCGCAGGAGGCATAGGCACACGAGGTGCTTGCATGGAAGGATGTTATTGTGGTGGTTGATTAGGGCAAAAAGTAGGAGTGGACGAGCCATACTGTGGTGCAACCGGTGGCATGTACCGGGGGCGTACGTTGCTTCCTTGTGTCTGGTATGACATCTTTCTTTTGCCCTCTTGCTCGATCTCTCGGATCTTGCTCTCAACCACTATGGCTTTGTCAACTAGCTTCTGGAAGTTTGCATAGTTGTTATTGAGGAGCTGAACCTGGATCTCATTGTTCAACCCTCTCATGAACAAGTATTGCTTTTGTTGGTCCGAGTTGACATCTTCGGGGGCATACCGTGACAGTTGCGTGAACTTGTTGAGGTACTCATTCACGCTCTTCTTTCCTTGGCAGAGACTCTCAAACTCTTGCCTTTTTAGCATCATGACTTCAACAGGGACGTAATGGGGGCACTTGCCTTGTTCCTGTGGTTTCTGTTGCTCTTTGATCTCAAAGTCTTGGTTCTGTATTCCTTCATAGATAGCTCCCTGAGCTTGTCCTTCTACTCATGATCACGCATATGCAAGATTCACAACAATCAATTATCATGCACAATTCTTACTCAAGATGCAACGGTGCATATGCATGCTCTTCCTATGGTGCTGTTTTTATTAGATCAGTTTGTACGTGTTCTTGCATGGCATGCATGGGTTTTATGATGAACAGAGGTGTAAGGATCAAGTGTGGAGATGATCTCGTCTCAAGATCAACACATGATCTGTCCACACGATAAAAGCTTCTGTTCCAAGGGATCGAAGAAAAACAGATGCGAAGAAAATCGCGATGATTTCGTAAGGTGGTAATAGTGACCTACCTCGGCTTTCTTCCTAGCAAAGGCAGCAAAACAGATGTCGGCTCTCCTCCGGCGATCTTGTCGGGGCTCGTCGGCGGTCTCTCCGGTGGTTGAACTCCGGCGAAGGGGGTTAGCTCGGCGAGTTTGGGAGCTAGGGCCTCTAAGTTGTCGGCTTTGGAAAAGATGTTACGACCAAGGGGTTGCTTCGGGTTCTATTTATAACCGGAAAAAGAAGAGTCCTACTCCGATTGGATTTCGAATAAGAGTCCTATTTGATTTGTGTTTCAATCTTAACAACTTATCTTCAATATATTTGGTGTGGTAGCAGCGTGAAATCGTGTCGGTTTCCCTCAGTACCGGGTATTCCGTGAGTACAGAAGAAAAACCGCTTTAGATCTCGTCACCTCCGCGTTGATGAGCTCCGGAGGCTCCACGTGTCCAGCGGAGGCCGGGCCTCCCTTTTTCCGCAGAGGCGGGCTCCGGTTGCGCCACGTGTCAGGCGGGCGGGACCTCCCTCTTCCGCAGAGGCAAGCTCCGTGTGCGCCATGCGTCTGGCGGGCAGGACCTCCCTCTTCCTCAGAGGTGAGCTCCGCGTGCGCCACGTTTCTGGTGGGTCGGAACCTCCCCTCTCTTCAGAGACAAGCTCCGCGTACGCCACGTGTCAGTGCCGGACCTCCCCTCTCTTCGGAAGTGGGCTCCGAGAGTGTCACGTGTCCTAACAGCGTCGGACTTCCATTCTGCTCAGAGATGAGCTCCGAGATCGACACGTGTCCAACAGCGTCGGACCTCCCAGAGATGAGCTTCAAGGATGACACGTGTCCATCGGTGTCGGTCCTCCCGGAGGTGAGCTCCGAGGGTGACACGTGTCCATCAGTGTCGGGCCTCCCAGAGGCGGGCTCCAAGGGTGACACGTGTCCCGCAGTGTCGGACCTCTCAGAGGTGAGCTCCGAGTGCGAGACGTGTCCAGTAGGATAGGACCTCTCGGAGGTGTGCTCCGAGGGTGACACGTGTCCCGCGGGTTGGGCCTTGCTTTTTCCGCAGCGGCTAGCTCCGGAAGTGACACGTGTCCTGCGGGGCTGGAACTAGCTTTTCCACAACGACGAGCTCCGAAGGCTGTGATGCCCCTGTTCCGAGAAAACCTCGGAACCGGACTGATGCATATGTGTGCCCAGGATGTTCATCACACATACACATATAATCCACATACTGAATTCAGAATAATACCACGAATAATAGGGTTTTATTACAATGTCTCATGAGTTTCTAACTCATTCTAGCAGCGGAAGTCTATCTTAGCAGCGGAAGTCTTCTAAACTATTGCGGAAGCAAACTAAACATGGCAGCGGCTCCATCTCCTACTCCATAGTCAAGTTGACGGTAGATCACACGCCTAATACTCCACATGGTCTTCAAAGTACTCCTCTCCTGTTGCTGATGATGTATGATAATGCAAGAGTGAGTACATGACGTACTCAGCAAGTGCAGGATGTATGACATGTAGCTTTCAACAAGGTAGGAATAAAAGGCTCATTGCATAAAAGCAAATTTTGTTTCACAATTACGATACAAACAGCAACTATCTTTAAGTGAATTTAATACCAACATATATCCAATTAAACCAGTAACATACCTCCATCATAATTCACCTCTTCTCATGTCTCATCCAGACATTTATCTTTCTTAATTCTTTTCCTCATACTCATGAATACCATCTCATATTCGTGACCATCTCATCTCTTATTCAATTCCAAGTCATAACCGAGACCAAAGCTCATTATCACAACTCAAAAGTCAGGAAATCAATCTCATTACCAAGACTCAACAGTCCCCAAAAACAAAATCCATACACCAAACTAAACCAGTAACCAAACCGAATAACATCCCAATAACCATCCCATCCAATCATGGAAGTTGACCAGGCGCTTGTGACCGGAAGCACGGCTATCATGATAGTTTTACACTCTGCAGAGGTGGCACCACTTTACCCACAAGTTTGTGATTTCATCACCCGTCGGCGACTGCAGAACCTCCATTATACCAGTACACAACCGTCGGTGTATGGCCAAGAGATCACAAAATAGCCTTTACAAAGGGGCTACTAGATGTTTGGACTCACTAAGGTTTCACCAGCAGGCTAGAATCACCATTCTCCCACCTACAGGCCCCCTCTTGTGCCATGCAGTTCCCAGGGCAGTCCTCTCTCGATTCCCATTCCCCGCGCCTTCCACTATCCATAACAATCTAGCAACTTACCTAATTAGTCTGCTAAGCCGCACCCATACTTGGCCTTGTGGTGGCACTGTTTTCCTGGCATGTGCTCGCATGAACAGGTCCTTAGATCTACGGCAAGTAAACCACCATCTCATTCTACCTCATCCACAAACCAAGCGTGCCTAGATCTCCCCCAATTCATGTTTATTATCAACATCAAGTTCACATTATCATTGTTCGTATGAGTGCAGTAGCTAGACACATTCTATCTCGCTTCCCATATCCCGTAGATTAGCGAAGCAAAAAGCAAATCGACCATACCCAACTCATCAACTTTCCCAGCGACAAGGGTGGTAAACAAAGCTAGTAAACTCCTATAAAAGGGTTTCTGTGACACCCTCACCTCGGGTGTCAGCATATGTTCATGTTTTATGAAGAAGAAAAACATTTTAAGAAGAGTAGAAACAGAGACAAGTACCAAAAGGATAGCCAATAAAGCTCTCCGAGAGCACCGAAGGCAATTTCCACGGCCAGCAGACCACGTGGCGTGTTCGGAGCTCATCACCGAGAAATTGGGAGAGGTCCGCCGCTAAACCAACTACGTGGCAGGCTCGGGGGCCGCCTCCGCAATTGGAAAGAGGTCCGACCCTGTGGGACACGTGCTACCGCGGAGCTAGCCTCTGCGGAAGAAGCAAAGGCATTTTTCATAGGACACGTGTCATCCTCAGAGCTAGTCCTCGCGGAAATAAGAGGACCAGTCGCGCGGGATACGTGTCAATCTCGGAGCTCATCTCAGAGAAGTCCGGATCTATCGAACACGTGTCGCCACCGGAGCTTATCTCCGGAAGGTCCGTCGCAGCTAAACACGTGTCGACCACGGGGCATGTCCCTGAGGAAAGGAGAGCAGAAAGACTGGCACCCACACGTGGCGTGCGCGGAGCTCATCTCTGCAGAAGAGGGAGGTCTCGATTGATTGACACGCAGCACAACCGGAGCTCGTCTCTGCGGATGAGGAGATACCAGGACCGGAGGATACGTGGAGCTTCCGGAGCTCATCGTCACGGAGGTAACGAGTTTTGGAGCGGCTGTTACGCGTAAGGACACCGGTACGCAACAGAAACCGATCTAAAATCCACAATGGTTAACCGAAGATAAGACGTCAGGATCTAACAAAGATCTGAATAAGACTCTTATTCGTGATCCAATCAGATTAGGACTCTTATCTTCCCGATTATAAATAGAACCCAAAACCTCTGGCCGAAACCACGAACTTCTCTTTCAACTCCTAAGCCGACGACTTAGAGCCCTAGCCCTAACTCGCCGAGCAAAACATCGCTGAAGCACAACAAGGGAGATCCTCGGAGGAGAACCAAGCGGTCTGAGGAGGACCTCGAAGACAAAAAGAGCGTGAGGTAGGACTTTGATACCACCTTACGACATCATTATGTTCATCTTTGCATCTGTTCTTCGATTCCTTTCGAACAGAAGCCTTTTCGTGGGCAGAACACTCGATGATCAGTTTGATCTAAAAACAAGATCATCGCCACGTTCGTCTTTGATCCGAACACCTCTGACCATGCAAGCCATGCAAGAACACGTACAGATCAATCTAATAGAACTAATCGTAGGATAGCATGCATGTGCATCATCGCATCTAGTTTAGGGTTTGTGCATGATATTGATTGCTGTGAATTTGTATGCACGTGAATCCTACATAGCAGGACAAACTCAGGAAGCTGTCTACGACGAGCTGCAGCAACAAGGTTTTGAGAATCAAGAGCAACCGGAACCGCAAGAACAAGGCAAGTGCTCCTTGACCATGTTGATCCTATGTTTTGGGTAAAACTATTTTGTTTTGCTAAAAGGTGTGTGTGCTGAGTCAAACATGATGGGAAACCCTTTTATAGGAGTTTACTAGTTTTGATTAAACCATCCTTGTCGCCTAGGAAGTTTATGAGTCGGGTATGGTTTTTGCTTTATGCTTCGCTGAGTCCATGGGATTGGGAAGCGAGATAGATGTGTCTAGCTAACTGCACTCGTACCGATAATAAGTAATTGATGAGATTAATGAACATGGATCGGAGGGAAGATCTAGGCAAGCCTGGGTTTGTGGATGAGGTAGCATGAGATGGTGGTTTTACTTGCCGTAGATCTAAGGACCGGTTCATGCATGCACATGCCAGGATAACAGTGCCACCACAAGGCCAAGTATGGGTGCGGCTTAGCTGAGTAATTAGGTAAGTTGCTAGGGTGTTATGGACTGTGGAAGGCGAGGGGAATGGGAGTCGAGTGAGGACAGCCCTGGGAACTGCATGGCACAAGAGGGGGCCCGTGGGTGGGAGAATTGGAGATTCTAACCTGCCGGTGAAACCTTAGTGAGTCCATACATCTAGTAACCCCTTTGTAAAGGCTATTTTGTGATCTCTTGACCATACACCGACGGATGTGTATTGGTATAATGGAGGTTCTGCAGTCGCCGACGGGTGACGAAATCACAAACTTGTGGGTAAAGAGGTGCAAACTCTGCAGAGTTACTAAAACTATCATGATAGCCGAGCTTACGGTCACGAGCACCTGGCTAAACTGCCATGATTAGTTGGGAATGGTTTTTGATGATTAGTTGGGAATGGGTTTTGGGATGGTTATTGGAATGGTTATTGGGAAGGTTCTTGGTCATGGTTTGGTTTGGGACTGTTGAGTCCGGGAGATGAGATGGTTGCATGACTGATGGGTCATGGCATGGGATTGGTCTCGGTGTGAGACGAAGTTGTTTTATGAGGTGAGATGGTAGCGAATACGAGGAGGTAGTCGTGAGTATGAATAAAAGATTGGTTAATGTTCGGATGGAACATGGAAAGCGATGGAGGTATGTTGGTAATTTAATACATGCTGGGATTACATTCATCTAAAGTTAAGTTGCTGTTTTATCATGTTTTTTTATATATAAATATGCTTTTATGCAAATAAGCCTTTTATTACCTACCTTGTTTATGAGCTGCATATCATGTGTTTTCCCGCACTTGCTGAGTACATCATTGTACTCAAACTTGCATTATTATTTCTTCATCAACAGCGAGAGAAGACTACTATGAAGACCGAGTAGAGCATTATGGCGTGTGATCTGTTCTCAACCTTGCCTGTGGAGGGAGTAGAGATGGAGCCACTTCTGCTTAGTTTTGCTTCCGCATTAGTTTTTGCTTCCGCATTTAAATAAGGACTTCCGCTGTGAGCATGAGTCCAAGACTCATGAGGTATTGTAATAAACTCTGTTATTCGTGGTAATATATAATCTGAATTCAGTTTGTGGAACGTATGTGTATGTGTGATGAACATCCTCGGCACACATATGAATTAGTTCTCGGTTCCGTGGTTTTCCCACAGAATTGAGGGCGTCACAGATTGGTATCAGAGCCACGGGTTGACAGTAGGTTACACGCCTCGACAGAAATCTTAGATTAATATTAGGGCCATGGGTTAACAGCAAGTTACACCCTAAATAGGAGTCACAGGTAGCTAAGTCACGCTGACCAAAGGAAGCATCCTAAGGTGAATAGCCTAGATTGACCTTTAAAACCACCTTGACATAGGAAACCATCCTTGAATAGGAGTTGAGTGGGCCCTTGTGATGATTATTTGTGAATATGTGCTTAGTGTGAGTTGTGGGACGTCTCAAAAACGTTGTCCATATCTATACGTAAGAAGAAAGAGGTGTGAAATGCTTTGGCACTTGATCACATCCTCATAAGGACTAATATATATAGTCCAACTCACCTTGATGCATATAGTTGAAGGGACCTACCTAACCTTCTAACCTTCTATTCTATTTCGTTCTCTCTCACAGATGGTGTGAGGAAACGCCAGCCGAAGAAACGTCTAGGAAGATGACCACGAGGAAGTTCCTGCTAACCCCAGAGCTGGCGAAAACAACCTAGAAAGGTTGATGGCCATGCAAAACCAGCTTATGCAAACCATGTTCCAAACTTTGGGTCAGTTGCAGGACAACCAAAACCCCGTTCCGGCACCACCGCCACCACCACCACCGGCTCATAACAGGTTGGGAGAATTCATGAGAACTCGACCACCCACCTTTGCTCAAGCAAGCGATCCAATTGAGGCTTATGATTGGTTGAAGTCCATGGACAAGAAGCTCGCCATTGTTCAGTGCAACGACCGAGAGAAGATTCTCTTCGCGTCGCACCAACTTACGGGAGCTGCTGCCGACTGGTGGGATGCCTTGAGCAACGCCCATGCCAACCCGGAGACAATCACTTGGACTGAGTTCAAGGAAAATTTCCGCTCCCACTACATCCCTGTCGGTGTAATGATGCTCAAAAGGCAGGAGTTTGGAGGTCTCCGCCAAGGACAGAAAAGTGTGAATGAATATCTCAACAAGTTCATACAACTGTCCCGGTATGCCCCCGAAGATGTCAACTCAGATCAAAGGAAGCAGTACCTGTTCATGAGAGGGTTGAACAATGAGATCCAAGTTCAGCTCCTCAACAATGACTACGTAAGCTTCCAAAAGCTAGTTGATAAGGCTATTGTGGTGGAAAACAAGATCCGAGAGATCGAGCGAGAGTGCAAAAGGAAGATGCCATACCAGCCCCAAGGGAGCAACGTACGACCTAGATACATGCCCCCTGCACCGCAGTATGGATTGACCACTCCTACGAACCGCCCTGGTCAGCAACCACAGCAACGGTTCGTTGCACCAGCACCTCGTGTGCCCATGCCTCCTGCGCCCCGGCCTAACAATGGCGCTCCTGTTCAAAACCCCCGCCCCAACGTACCTGCTGCCGTAGGCAACAGGGCATGCTTTGCATGCGGGGAAGTAGGCCACTTCGCTAACCAGTGCCCGAAGAGAGGCCCTGGACAGCAAGGAAACGTGCCCAAGCAGAACCAGAGACCAAACGGAGGAAACAACCAAGGGAACCGTGGACCGCAGAACTATGCTCATGGCCACGTTAACCATGTCACTGCTGCGGAAGCACAACAGGCTGAGGACGTCGCTATTGGTATGTTCCTTGCCAACTCCAACCCAGCCACCATTTTATTTGATTCTGGAGCATCACATTCCTTCATATCATCCGATTATGTTGCCAAGTATCATCTACCCGTATCCCACTTAGAATGTGCTATGTTAGTTAATTCTCCGGGAGGAGAAATGAGGACTAATATAGTATGTCCTAAAGTAAGCCTTAAAATAAGGGGGGTAGACTTCCTTGCCAACCTTATTGTTTTGGGCTCCCACGGGATTGACATCATACTCGGAATGGACTGGTTAAGCAAGCACAATGGAGTGATCCAATGTGCTGAGAGAAGCGTGCAGTTGACGAACGAACACGGTATCCATGTCGAGATTGAATCAGCCCAGCAAGCAACCGAACGGGCAGATTTGAACCATGTCGAAGGAACAACATTAGACAGCATTCCAGTGGTTCAGGAATTTTCGGACGTATTCCCGGAAGAGCTCCTGGGAATGCCACCTGACCGGGACATCGAGTTTGCCATAGATTTGGTACCCGGAACTGCACCTATAGCTAAGAGACCATATAGGATGCCCGTCAACGAGTTAGTTGAACTCAAGAACCAAATTCAAGAACAGTTGGAGAAGGGTTTTATCCGTCCAAGTTCGTGGACAAGAAGGACGGAACCCAAAGAATGTGCGTGGACTACAGGTCTCTCAACGAGGTGACAATCAAGAATAAATACCCTCTGCCCCGTATAGAGGACCTGTTCGATCAAATGAAAGGAGCCCAGGTATTCTCCAAGATTGATCTTCGGTCGGGATATTTCCAGCTGAAGATTAAGCCCTCCGATATACCTAAGACAGCCTTTCGGACACGGTATGGTTCATATGAATAACACCGTTATGTCTTTTGGATTGACGAATGCACCCGCATACTTTATGTACCTTATGAACAAGGTTTTCATGGAGTACTTGGACAAGTTGGTCATGGTTTTCATCGACGACATCATGGTGTATTCAAAAAGTAAGGAGGAGCATGAAGAACATCTGAGATTGACCTTGCAGAAGTTGAGCGAGCATCAGTTGTATGCCAAGCTCGACAAGTGTCAATTTTGGCTAAAGGAAATATCCTTCCTAGGCCACATCATCTCCAAGGAAGGGGTATCGGTTGATCCTGGAAAGGTGATAGATGTTCTAAAGTGGGACCAACCGAACAGCGTGAGGGATATTCGGAGTTTCCTTGGGATGGCAGGATACTATCGGCGCTTCATTAAAGACTTCTCTAAAATAGCAAAACCTATGACGGAGTTGCTAATGAAGGGAAAAATCTTTCAATGGACACAAGCCTGCCAAGAAAGTTTTGAGGAACTCAAGAAAAGGCTAACCACAGCACCAGTTCTGGTATTGCTAGACGTAAGCAAGAGCTTTGACATATATTGTGACGCATCCAGACAAGGGATCGGGTGTGTACTCATGCAGGAAGGACAAGTGGTAGCCTATGCCTCACGATAATTAAAGAAGCACGAGCTTAACTATCCTACGCACGACTTGGAGTTAGCAGCGGTAGTGCATGCATTGAAGATTTGGAGACATTATATCCTTGGTCATCGATGTGAGATCTATACGGATCATAAAAGCCTCAAGTACATATTTACACAAACGGACTTGAATTTGAGGCAACATCGATGGTTAGAACTCATCAATGATTATGATGTAGAAATCAACTTCCACCACGGGAAGGCCAATGTAGTAGCTGACGCATTGAGCAGAAAGGGAGCATGCCACCAACTCACAGTTCGGGAGCTACCACCCGAACTACGTAAGGAGTTCGAATGGTTACACCTCGGATTCTTGAATAACATGGAAATAATAGAGATCCAATCCTCATTGGAGCAAGAAATAAGAAAGGGCCAAGCAATGGACGAGGGGATCAAGGAGATCAAGGAAAGAATCCGACAAGGGGTAGAGAAGGATTTCAAGGAGGATGAAAAGGGTACGCTTTGGCTAGGAAAAAGGATTTGTGTGCCAAACCTAAGACACCTTCGCGACATGATATTACGGGAGGCACATGATTCACCCTATTCCATACATCCAGGGAGCACCAAAATGTACAAAGACTTGAAAACTTGCTATTGGTGGAATGGTATGAAGAGGGATATAGCCAAATACGTTGCCCTATGCGACACATGCCAACGGGTAAAAGCCGAACATCAAAAACCCGCTGGATTGTTGCAACCTTTGAAAATACCTGAATGGAAATAGGAGGACATCAGTATGGACTTCATTGTCGAATTGCCACGAACTCAGTGAGGATACGACTCCATCTGGGTCATTGTGGACCGGTTGACGAAGACCGCCCATTTTCTTCCGGTAAAGACCAGTTACAACGTTACATAGTTGGCAGAGTTGTACATGGAGCAGATCGTGTGCCGTCATGGAGTTCCGAAGAGGATGGTCTCAGATCGAGGTTCTCAGTTTACCTCTAGATTCTGGAAGAAGCTGCAGAAAGCCATGGGTACACGACTGGATTTTAGCTCCGCCTATCACCCACAAACAGATGGGCAAACCGAGAGGAAGAACCAAATTTTGGAGGACATGCTGAAAGCTTGCGCCTTGAAACATGGGCGTAGTTGGGATAGGAGTTTACCGTATGCCGAGTTCTCCTATAACAACAGCTATCGAACTAGCTTGAAGACGTCGCCTTTCGAAGCCTTATATGGCAGACGGTGTAGAACGCCGCTGTTCTGGAACGAGACTGGAGAGAACCAGGTGTTTGGACCCGAAGTACTACAGGAGGCTGAAAAGCAAGTTCAAACAATACGGGAAAACTTAAGGGCTGCTCAGTCACGACAGAAAGGCTATGCAGACAACAGGCGTAGGAAGTTGACCTTTGAAGTAGGAGACTTCGTATACCTTAAGGTATCGCCTATCCGAGGCCAATGACGTTTTAACATCAAGGGCAAACTAGCGCCTCGCTACATCGGACCATTTAAGATTTTGGACAAACGAGGAGAAGTAGCCTACCAACTAGAGCTCCCAAACCACCTCTCCGACGTACATGACGTGTTTCATATATCCCAGCTCAAAAAGTGCTTGAGAGTACCAGAGGAACAAGTGTCAATGGGAGAACTTGAACTTCAAGAGGACCTGACTTACGCAGAACACCCTGTCCGAATCTTGGACGTAAAGGAAAGGGTCACCCGGAACAAGGTGATTCGATGGTGCAAGGTACAATGGAGCCATCACACTGAAGCTGAAGCCACATGGGAACGTGAAGAGGATATCAAGGCAGAATTTCCCCATCTATTTCCTACCAACGAATCTCGAGGACGAGATTCAATTTAAGGGGGGTAGATTTGTGACACCCTCACCTCGGGTGTCAGCATATGTTCATGTTTTATGAAGAAGAAAAATATTTTAAGAAGAGTAGAAACAGAGACAAGTACCAAAAGGATAGCCAATAAAGCTCCCCGAGAGCACCGAAGGCAATTTCCACGGCCAGCAGACCACATGGCGTGTTCGGAGCTCATCCCCGAGAAATTGGGAGAGGTCCGCCGCTAAACTAGCTACGTGGCAGGCTCGGGGGCCGCCTCCGCAATTGGAAAGAGGTCCGACCCTGTGGGACACGTGCTACCGCGGAGCTAGCCTCTGCGGAAGAAGCAAAGGCATTTTTCATAGTACACGTGTCATCCTCAGAGCTAGTCCTCGCGGAAATAAGAGGACCGGTCGCGCGTGATACGTGTCAGTCTCGGAGCTCATCTCAGAAAAGTCCGGATCTATCGAACACGTGTCGCCACCGGAGCTTATCTCCGGAAGGTCCGTCGCAGCTAAACGCGTGTCGACCTCGGGGCATGTCCCTGAGGAAAGGAGAGCGGAAAGACTGGCACCCACACGTGGCGTGCGCGGAGCTCATCTCCGCAGAAGAGGGAGGTCTCGATTGATTGACACGCGGCACAACCGGAGCTCGTCTCTGCGGATGAGGAGATACCAGGCCCGAAGGACACGTGGAGCTTCCGGAGCTCATCGTCACGGAGGTAACGAGTTTTGGAGCGGCTGTTACGCGTAAGGACACCGGTACGCAACAGAAACCGATCTAAAATCCACAATGGTTAACCGAAGATAAGACGTCAGGATCTAACAAAGATCTGAATAAGACTCTTATTCGGGATCCAATCAGATTAGGACTCTTCTCTTCCCGATTATAAATAGAACCCAAAACCTCTGGACGAAACCACAAACTTCTCTTTCAACTCCTGAGCCGACGACTTAGAGCCCTATCCCTAACTCGCCGAGCAAAACATCGCTGAAGCACAACAAGGGAGATCCTCGGAGGAGAACCAAGCGGTCTGAGGAGGACCTCGAAGACAAAAAGAGCGTGAGGTAGGACTTTGATACCACCTTACGACATCATTATGTTCATCTTTGCATCTGTTCTTCGATTCCTTTCGAACAGAAGCCTTTTCGTGGGCAGAACACTCGATGATCAGTTTGATCTAAAAACAAGATCATCGCCACGTTCGTCTTTGATCCGAACACCTCTGACCATGCAAGCCATGCAAGAACACGTACAGATCAATCTAATAGAACTAATCGTAGGATAGCATGCATGTGCATCATCGCATCTAGTTTAGGGTTTGTGCATGATATTGATTGCTGTGAATTTGTATGCACGTGAATCCTACATAGCAGGACAAACTCAGGAAGCTGTCTACGACGAGCTGCAGCAACAAGGTTTTGAGAATCAAGAGCAACCGGAACCGCAAGGACAAGGCAAGTGCTCCTTGACCATGTTGATCCTATGTTTTGGGTAAAACTATTTTGTTTTGCTAAAAGGTGTGTGTGCTGAGTGAAACATGATGGGAAACCCTTTTATAGGAGTTTACTAGTTTTGATTAAACCATCCTTGTCGCCTGGGAAGTTTATGAGTTGGGTATGGTTTTTGCTTTATGCTTCGCTGAGTCCATGGGATTGGGAAGCGAGATAGATGTGTCTAGCTAACTGCACTCGTACCGATAATAAGTAATTGATGAGATTAATGAACATGGATCAGAGGGAAGATCTAGGCAAGCCTGGGTTTGTGGATGAGGTAGCATGAGATGGTGGTTTTACTTGCCGTAGATCTAAGGACCGGTTCATGCATGCACATGCCAGGATAACAGTGCCACCACAAGGCCAAGTATGGGTGCGGCTTAGCTGAGTAATTAGGTAAGTTGCTAGGGTGTTATGGACTGTGGAAGGCGCGGGGAATGGGAGTCGAGTGAGGACTGCCCTGGGAACTGCATGGCACAAGAGGGGGCCCGTGGGTGGGAGAATTGGAGATTCTAACCTGCCGGTGAAACCTTAGTGAGTCCATACATCTAGTAACCCCTTTGTAAAGGCTATTTTGTGATCTCTTGACCATACACCGACGGATGTGTATTGGTATAATGGAGGTTCTGCAGTCGCCGACGGGTGACGAAATCACAAACTTGTGGGTAAAGAGGTGCAAACTCTGCAGAGTTACTAAAACTATCATGATAGCCGAGCTTACGGTCACGAGCACCTGGCTAAACTGCCATGATTAGTTGGGAATGGTTTTTGATGATTAGTTGGGAATGGGTTTTGGGATGGTTATTGGAATGGTTATTGGGAAGGTTCTTGGTCATGGTTTGGTTTGGGACTGTTGAGTCCGGGAGATGAGATGGTTGCATGACTGATGGGTCATGGCATGGGATTGGTCTCGGTGTGAGACGAAGTTGTTTTATGAGGTGAGATGGTAGCGAATACGAGGAGGTATTCGTGAGTATGAATAAAAGATTGGTTAATGTTCGGATGGAACATGGAAAGCGATGGAGGTATGTCGGTAATTTAATACATGCTGGGATTACATTCATCTAAAGTTAAGTTGCTGTTTTATCATGTTTTTTTATATATAAATCTGCTTTTCGGCAAATAAGCTTTTTATTACCTACCTTGTTTATGAGCTGCATATCATGTGTTTTCCCGCACTTGCTGAGTACATCATTGTACTCAAACTTGCATTATTATTTCTTCATCAACAGCGAGAGAAGACTACTATGAAGACCGAGTAGAGCATTATGGCGTGTGATCTGTTCTCAACCTTGCCTGTGGAGGGAGTAGAGATGGAGCCACTTCTGCTTAGTTTTGCTTCCGCATTAGTTTTTGCTTCCGCATTTAAATAAGGACTTCCGCTGTGAGCATGAGTCCAAGACTCATGAGGTATTGTAATAAACTCTGTTATTCGTGGTAATATATAATCTGAATTCAGTTTGTGGAACGTATGTGTATGTGTGATGAACATCCTTGGCACACATATGCATTAGTTCTCGGTTCCGTGGTTTTCCCACAGAATTGAGGGCGTCACAGTTTCCCATCAAGTTGACTCAAGCACACACATCTTTTTGCAAACAAAACAGTTCTAAAAACATGGGATAAATATGGTCAAGGGGCACTTGCCTTGTTTCTGTGGTTTCTGTTGCTCTTGGATCTCGAAGTTTTGGTTCAGTATTCCTTCGTAGATAGCTCCTTGAGCTTGTCCTTCTACTCACGATCACCCAAATGCAAGATTCACAGCAATCAATTATCATGCACAATTCTTACTCAAGATGCAATGGTGCATATGCATGCTCTTCCTATGGTGCTGTTTTTATTAGATCAGTTTGTACGTGTTCCTGCATGTTTTAATGCCTTGGATGGGGTTTTACGATGAACAAGGGTGTAAGGATCTCGTGTGGACGTGGTGATGATCTTGACTCAAGATCTGTATCAGCACATGATCTATCCACGTGAAAAAGCTTCTGTTTGAAGGGATCAAAGAGAACAGATGCGAAGAAAACCGCGATCTCGTCGTAAGGTGGTAATGGTGACCTACCTTACTTCCTTCGGATCCTTCCTCCTAGCAATGGCAGCAAAACAGATCGTCGGCTCTCCTCCAGCGATCGTGTCGGGGCTCGTCGGGGGTCCCACCGGTGGTTGAACTCCGGCAAAGAGGTTTAGCTCGGTGAGTTTGGGGGCTAGGGCCTCTAAGTTGTTGGCTTAGGAAGATGCTACGATCAAAGGGGTGTTTCAGGTTCTATTTATAACCGGAATAAGAAGAGTCCTACTCCGATTGGATTTAAATAGGAGTCCTATTTGATTTGTGTTTGAATCTTAACAACTTATCTCTAGTTCGTTTGGTGCGGTAGCAATGTGAAATCGTGTCAGTTTCCCTCAGGACCGGGTATTCCCATGCATACAGGAGAAAAACCGCTTCAGAATCACGTCTTTCTGCAGCAATAAACTTTGGAGGCTCCACGTGTGCAGCGGGGGCCTGGGCTTCCCTTTTCCTCAGGGGCGAGCTCTGGTTGTGCCGCGTGTCAGGCGGGCGGGACCTCCCTTTCCTCGGAAGTGAGCTCCGCGTGCGCCACGCGCCTGGCGGGCGGGACCTCCCTCTCCCTCCAGCGACGAGCTCCGCGTACGCCACATGTCAGTGCCAGATCTCCCCTCTCTTTGGAGGTAGCTCCAAATGTGCCACGTGTCAGTGCCGGACCTCCCCTCTCTTTGGAGGTGAGCTCTGATAGTGCCACGTGTCCTAGCAGCGCCGGACTTCCTTTCTGCTCAGGGATGAGCTCCGAGGGCGACACGTGTCCATCAGCGTCGGACCTCCCTTCTTCTCAGAGGTGTGCTCCAAGAATGATACGTGTTCAACAGTGTTGGACCTCCGTTCATCTCGGAGACAGGCTCCGAGGACGACACGTGTCGAGCAGGGCGGGACCTCTCGGAGGCGAGCTCTGAGGCTGACGCGTGTCCTACAGTGTCTTCTCGTCCAAAGTGAGCTCCGAGGATGACACGTGTCCAGTAGGACCGGACCTCCCGGAGGCAAGCTCTGAGAATGACACGTGTCCCATAGTGTCGGACCTCTCGAAGGTGGGTTCCAAGGGTGACACGTGTCCAGTATTGTTGGATCTCTCAGAGGTAAGCTCCGAGGGTGACACGTGTCCATCCGGATGGGACCTCTTGGAGGCGAGCTCCGAGAGCGACACGTGTCCAATAGTGTCGGACCTCTCGGAGGTGGGCTCCGAGGGTGACACGTGTCCCGCAGTGTCGGACCTCCCAGAGGTGAGCTCCGAGAGCGACACGTGTCCCGCGGGGTTGGGCTTTCCTTTTCCGCAGCGACTAGCTCCGGTGGCGACACGTGTCCTGCGGGGCTGGACTTCGCTTCTCCGCAGAGACAAGCCCCGGAGGTGACACGTGTTCAGCGGGTCGGATCTCGCCCCTTCCACAGAGGCTAGCTCCGAGCCTGCTGCGTGTCTGGCGATGCCGGACCTCTCCTCACTTTGCAGGGATGAGCTCGGAACGCGCCACGTGGCCAGCAGGCCACGGGAAGTGTCTACAGCGCTCCTCGGCGAACTGGAACTGGTTCTTTTTAGCTATTTTTCTGATTCTTTCTCCATTTCTACTTCTTTTAAAATGTTTCTCTATATGAAATATGCATGCATGCATGATTACAAAATTGAGGGTGTTACAAACCTACCCACCTTAAATTGAATCTCGCCCTCGAGATTCGATAATGGAGAATAGATGAGGGAATTCTGCATTGATGTCTTCTTCATGCTCCCATGTGGATTTAGCTTCTGTGTGATGGCTCCATTGTACCTTGCACCAACGGATCACTTTGTTCCTCGTGACCATTTCCTTTACGTCCAAAATTCGGACAGGGTGCTCTACATAGGTCAGATCCTCTTGAAGCTCAAGTTCATCCATCGGAACTTGTTCTTCCAGAACTCTTAAGCACTTCTTGAAATGGGATACGTGAAACACGTCATGCATGTCGGAGAGGTGCATTGGGAGCTCTAGTTGATAGGCTACCTCTCCTCGCTTGCCCAAAATCTTAAATGGTACGATATAGCGAGGTGCTAACTTGGCTTTGACGTTGAAACGTCGTTGGCCTCGGATAGGCGATACCTTAAGGTACACGAAGTCTCCTACTTCGAAAGTCAACTTCCTTCGCCTATTGTCCGCATAGCCTTTTTGTCGTGACTGAGCAGCCCTATAATTCTCCCGTACCATTTGCACTTGCTTCTCAGCCTCTTGTAGCATTTCGGGTGCAAACACTTGGTTCTCTCCGGTCTCGTTCCAAAACAACGGCGTTCTACACCGTCTACCATACAATGCCTCAAAAGGTGACATCTTCAAGCTGGCTTGATAGCTTTTGTTGTATGAGAACTCGGCATACGGAAAGATCCTATCCCAATTACGTCCATGTTTCAAGGCGCATGCTCTCAACATGTCCTCCAAAATTTGGTTTGTCCTCTCGGTTTGTCCATCGGTCTGCGGGTGGTAAGCGGAGCTAAAATCCAGTCGTGTACCCATAGCTTCATGCAGCTTCTTCCAAAACCTAGAGGTAAATTGGGTACCCCGATCTGAAACTATCCTCTTCTGGACTCCATGACGGCATACGATCTGCTCCATGTACAACTCGGCTAGTTGTGCAACGTTGTACTTGGTCTTAACAGGAAGGAAATGATCTGTTTTTGTCAATCGGTCCATGATAACACAGATGGAGTCGTAACCCGACCGAGTACATGGTAATCCGAAAATGAAATCCATGCTGATGTCTTCCCACTTCCACTCAGGTACTTTCAATGGTTGCAACAGTCCAGTGGGTCTTTCATGTTCGGCCTTTACCCGTTGGCATGTGTCGCATAAGGCAACATACTCTGCTATGTCCCTTTTCGTACAATCCCACAAATAACAAGTTTTCAAGTCCTTGTACATCTTTGTACTGCCAGGATGTATGGAATAAGGTGAATCATGTGCCTCCTTTAGTATCGTGTCGTGGATGTGCTTCACGTTAGGCACATAAATCCTTTTTCCAAACCAAAGCGTACCCTTCTCGTCTTCCTTGAAGTCCTTTTCTATGCCTTGTCGGATTCTTTCTTTGATCTCCTTGATTTCCTCGTCCGTTGCTTGGCCATTTCGTATCTCTTGTTCCAGCGAAGAGTGGAGTTCCATCACTTCCATCTCGTTCAAGAACCCGAGATGTAACCGTTCAAACTCCTTGCGTATCTCGGGTGATAGCTCCCGAACAGTGAGTTGATGACATGCTCCCTTTCGGCTCAATGCATCAGCCACTACATTGGCCTTCTGTAACACCCCAAAACCTGCTAAAGAGGGGAATTTAAAATTTTTTGGATGTAATGCATGTGATGAAGCAATTCAAATTCAAACTGGAATTCAAATTCAAATCAAAACAGAAAAAAAGGAAAAGGAAAAAGAAAATGGCCAGTGGGCCAAAACCTGCTCTGCCGGCCCAAGACTGCGCACCAGCCAGCCCAAACCCGCGCACGCCCCCCCTCTCTCCCTCTCTCTGACACGCGCGGCCCGCGTGTCATCCCTCTCCTCGCGCGCGCCCCAACCGACCCTGGCCCTCTCTCGCACCCGAATCGAAACCAACCTCCGGAAACCCGTGCCCCCAGCCCGATCTTCGACCCCGGACGCTGCTACTTATCCAAACCGATCCTCCGCCGCCTCTCCTCATGCATTCCACGCAAGGAAACTCGCCGAATTCCCCAGCGCCGCTCCCTTTTTCTCTCCGGTGAGAACCGAAGCTTCTACCGCTGATTTCCTTTGATCCTCACTTGAATTTCCTGATCTAACGTGCTGATCATGTTCCACCACCTCCGGGGAGTCTCACAGGTGAAGGAAACCCGGTGTTTTGCGCTCTGGACACAGCTCCGGCGAGCACCGCCGCGTTTTCACCTCGGACCTCGTCGCCGACCACGTTCCAGGCCCCCAAGCTCAAGAAAAACCCTGAGGTGAGATCCCCTACCTCCCCTCTTCCGTTCTATGCCAAGAAATCCAAGTTTTAGGAAGTATAGACAAAAACCCGAAGATCTCCGGCGAGATCGCCGCCTCCCGCCACCGCGCGCCGCCGGGCAGTGCCGCCCGCGCACGGCCAGGGCGACGTGGCCCCCTGAGGCCCGTCCATTTTAAATCGTGCGGTTCCTATTAGATCTAACCCGTACCGCTTCGCGTTATAATCTCAGCCGTCTGTTTTAAATCGGACGGTCCACGTTGGCCCCGCATTATAAAAGCCGGTATTCTTACGCGCTACCCCCTGGGGATCTCGGAAAACACGAGCTAGCCCCGGAAACTTCTGATCTCGCCCCTGGACCTTCAGAAATTCCTGTAAAATCATTTAAAAATCAGTTTTAGCCCCTGGACTTAATAAAAATTAGGAAAAGCCCCTCTGTTATGTGTAACTAGGCCCCTGAAAATTTAGGAAATAGTAAATTAAAACCTGTAGTAGGGTGGATTTGCCTTTTAGACCCTGTAGGATATTAAATTCAGAAATTTGAATATGTGACTAGGATTTAAATTTAAAAGGTGAGGCAAACACATGTGTAAATGCAAATTTAAACTCTCCTAGAACATGGAAAACCTTTAGAATGAGTTAAGAATTTATTTAAGGCTGAAATGAGATCTGCCTAAGTGTTGCTCATTCTTATTGTTTCTAGAAACATATTTTTGGGCTAGGAAATAATTATAAAAACTGGTAAAATAAATTAAATTGGTTCACATCAGAGAGGAAGTTCAAAAATATATTATTGAACATTTTAGATCAGAACCTATTCTGTTTAGATGATATGTCTTACTATTTTAATATTAAAATTTACTTTTAGGCATAGAAAATAAATCTGAAAATATAGGAAAATAGGTATGCATAATTAGAAAATGATAAATGAGGTCTCCAAATCCAAAAACTTCAGTTTAGGATTTGGTAGAAGATCTGAAAACCTATTTGAAGTAGGAAAATTATTTTTCATACACACTTGTGGCTAAAAAGTGTATTAATTAAATATAAAGAATTTGTTCAAATTGGAAATTCATATATAGTGTGCAAATAGAAATCTGAATACAAAAGGTTAGAAATAATATACATATGTTTAAAAGTGCATGTAGGCCAAAAATCAACATATCTAGGGTAACCACAACACTTAGAAATATGAATGACTCCCATATGTATGTATGTGTGGTTTGCATGAGTAAAAGTGTGAACTATGGCTTATGGATTGTTGTTTTCTTTTGCTATGTGTATTGGCATGAGTAGAACCTGCCCCAGAGCAAGTTCTCCCCTTCCAAGACCAAGACTTTCCATTCCCAGAGCAGCCAGAAGAAGACAAGTGTCCTTCACCACTTTGATCCTATACTAGAATGTGTAGATAGAGTTATTTGCATTGTCAATTGAAATATGAAACCCATGCTAGGAAGTTTCCCTAGTATTGCATTATCTTGTTTCCTTGTAGCTTGGGTTGGGATTTGTTTTATTATGTCATTCATTCATATTACTTATGCTTAGCCATGCTTAGAATGGGATAAGTGGGATATGAGACCATCAACTTGTTTACCTTACTCTTGAATGAGACATTATAAGTTATGTAGAGGTAGGGATCGAGGCAAGTTGGATGATTTGGTTGGTGCTGGGTGCACGAGACTCGGGTTTGTGTTTAGTACTTGCCTGGATCCTAAGGACCGGTTCATGGAGCATCCTGGCTTTACCGTGCCAACCACATGCTGAGATGGGGCAGCTTGGCCAATTAATTAGGTGTATCTCCGGCGTAGTATAGGTGTTTTGGATGGTGCAGGGAATAGGTGTCAGCTGGACTACCATATGAACCGCAAGGCTCAAGAGGGGGCCACTGCAGCGGGGTTGGAGCCTCTTATATGCTGTTAGGGAAAAAACCTCAGTGGGCCCACGCTCGTCGGGAATCCCTTTGTAAAGGCCTCATAGTGATCTCCTTGCTATACACATGGGAAGTGTGAACGTGGTTCGCGGCCACTGGCATAATGGAGGTTCTTTTAGTCCACCCGGCATCGGGGGATGAAATCACTACATGTGGGTACAGTGGTGCAAACTCTGAAGAGTCAAAACTGTCAAGACAGCTGTGCTCACGGTCAAGAGCGGCTTGGACTTATTCATGATTAGAGGATGATGAATTGGGAAGTTGTGTATGTTAAGCGGGAAGCTTAACGTTGGAGATGAGACTATGTTCACATGATAATGATAAAGGGTTGAGGGATCGGGACCATTTCACGTGTGTAGTAATGTAGGTGCTTAATAAGCTAAGGTGATAGGTAATAATTGCGTAGTGCTTTAACCATGAGTTCAACCTCTCCTTGCTCTAGCTATGCATGACATAACTTTCCCACACTTGCTGAGTACCCACGGTACTCAAACTTGCTTTTCTGTTTGTTTATATTGCTGCTCAGGTCAAGAGAATGAAGGGGTGTTTAATGACCAAGACTTTGGTCCCGAGGAAGGATTCTAGGTTCACGGAGTCCCCCGGGCAACGCCTGTGACGGAGACCACAAGATTTATATTCCGCTGCTGCTTTATTTACATGCTATGAACATTTTATCGTCCATCGAGACGTATGCTATGTAAGACTTATTTATATTCGGACACTTGGCTTGTAATAAATGATGCTTCACTATTTGTCATCACATGTATGAGAGAATGATCCTGGCATACATGTGGTATTCACTCGGTTGTTCTTCAGAGAAACCGGGTGTGACATAAGTGGTATCAGAGCCAAGGTTGCCTGTAGGAACGTGGATCTAGATAGAAATGGACGTATTTAAGGATCCTATTTTCTTAAAAACTATTTTACAAAGGTGTGGGTTGAAAGTGTTATTTAATAGGGTCACTCTATTTGTTCACCTTGCCCCAACTTTTATTCAAAATACAATTTCTATTTAATTCTTATCTAACTTAATTTTAAATGTTTTATGTTTTAGATGGTTCGCATGATCCGCACCGCCCGCAAGTCCACCGGAGGGAGAGTTCCCGTAGTTGCCCTTGCCTTGAGAGAGGAGAACCGTCCGGTGACGTACCACTCCTACGGGTTTGCAGTAGGATGCTTGTTGCGCCATCTTCGACATATGCTCCACGCCGCCGGCAATGTTGGCAAGCTGATCATACACTACAGCTCCACTAGGACCATCCGTGAGAAGCGGGAATAATGGAGCTCAGAGATGAGGATTATCCATGAAAATCTGCTCCTCAAGATCCACCGCTCTCCAGCTTGTCGGGCGACTCAGGCCGATGCTGAGAAGAATGTCACCTGGGAGGCCATCACCTGCCAGAGTTACATCAACCGTTGCCACCTGGACAGGACTGAGTACATGTATGTCCTCCAGCGTGAGAGTGGCACCGCGGAGTACAAGTACCCGCCAGTGCAGCAGGGGACTTCCCATGAGCACATGGACCTGTGCTTGGAGGATGCTGCTATGCTCAGCACTCGACTGCAGGAGTGCCACCAGGAGCTTCAGGATGTTCGTGACGCCCTGAAGGAGACCGAGGCGTTGCTTCGTGCCAGCTTGAGGGTGAGAGAAAAAGGAGATGGGAATGAACTGTGTGTCACCGTGAATGACACGTGGACTCCTGACTCCCCAGACCGCCGCGCGAGCAGGCGTCGCCGCACTTCTCCATCAGCGGCTTCCCCACCCAAAGCGGAATCAGAGGGCAGCCGCAATAATGAGGAAGACCCCGAAGAGCCAGCTCAGTGATACGAGTCATTTAGAGTCCTTTCCCTTATTTCAGCAGGATATCGAGTAGTTGAGTCAATACCTTAGTTATTTGTGCGTTAATGTTTGGTGTGTGACGTGAGTTGTGGAAGCCATGGGCATTTGTCCACAACCTCGTTTTTAGGTTGCTTTGCTTTGATGTGTGAACCCCTATGAATTAAGAGTGCATTTATTTTTGCGTGACACGTGACTCCCAAAAATCTACGTGGAACACTCAGAAAATGTTTAATATATTAAGGCCTCAAAAGTTTAAGTTTATACAAGCAATTTGGGAAGTCAATACGTAATGCTTTAAGTTAACATTTGGTTGATCATGATAGATGGCTGGAAGAGGAAAGGGTCGTGGTGCCAACCCCACCAACAACAACGATGAGGCCGGCAACCCTCATCTTTCTGGAGGACAAGACAGGGGTGGTCGCCGTGAAGGAGCTGATCCTATCCACCAAATGCTTGAAAATCAGAATCAGCTCATCCAGAGCCTAACTCAAGTGGTGGCCAACTTGCACCAAGCTCCACACCCACAAGCTGCACCACGCCAACCAAGATTGAGTGAGTTTCTGGGGACTCAACCTCCAAAGTTTGCAAGTGCTGCTGAACCTCTGGAGGCAGATGACTGGCTAAAGACCATTGAGAGCAAGATGAGGATCATACAATGCCAAGGGTATGAGAGGGTGCTGTTTGCCTCTCACCAATTGCATGGACCTGCTGCTGATTGGTGGACCGCTTACGTGGCAGCCCATCATGACCCCGAGAACATCACTTGGGAAGAGTTCAAGCGTAGTTTCCGCAACCATTACATACCAAGGGGCGAACTCAAAAACAAGAGGAAGGAGTTCTTGGGACTGCAGCAAGGAAATATGACTGTGAGGGAATACCTCACCAAGTTCACCCAACTATCCCGTTATGCACCACGGGACATCGAAACTGATGAGGAAAAACAGGACTGTTTTATGGAAGGACTTACTATGGAAATGCAATGTGCAATGTCCTCCAACGAGTATGAAAGCTTCCAAAAGATGGTAGACAGAGCATTTGTCGTGGAGAGGAAGCTGAAGACCTTGGAAAATGAAAACAAAAGGAAGGCGGGATGGTCACACCAAGCCTCAGGTAGCAAAATGCGTCCACGTCTGATGCAGCAACCCGCAAGGCAGACGAGCCGTGTTGTGGTACCCTACTCAGCACCAAGAGGGTACAAACAAAATTTCAGGCCTCCGTCAGCACCAGCACAGCCCCAGAGTCAGTTTGTACAGCAGCCTCGCCCCACATATCAACCTTGACCAGCAGGACAAGGACCACCGAACCAACCCCAAGATAACAAAGGTCAGGCACCTAAGGTTGGGGTGCAATGCTTCAACTGTGGTGAAGTGGGGCACTACGCCCATAAGTGCCCAAAGAAGAAGCCCATGCAGCCACAACAGCAGAATGTGATGCGAGGACGGGTGAACCACGTGACCATGGAGGAAGCGCAAGAGGCACCTGACGTGGTAATTGGTAAGTTTCCTGCCAATTTACACATTGCAACCCTATTGTTCAATTCTGGTTCTACTCACTCGTTCATTGCTCAATGGTTTGTTAAGAAGCATGATCTAGCAACAACACAAATGAACCATATGCTAGCAGTGAACTCTCCAGGGGGAGAAATAAGAACAAGACAAGTGTGTCCCAAGGTGAATGTAGACATTAATGGGGGAGTATTTACTGCAAACCTCATAGTGATAGACTCCCAAGGGATAGATATTATTTTGGGTATGGATTGGTTGACCAAACATAAAGGTATCATCCACTGTTCGACCAGAACGGTAGAACTAACTCACACTAGTGGCACAAAAGTAAAGTTCATAGCCGTGCAAGAGCCTAGGAGGGACATTAAACTCAATAAAGTTGAGGTGCCAGTGGACTCTACATTAGAGCAATACATACGCAACGGTCAGAAGAATGACGAGAAGATACAAGAGATTAGAGAACTCATCAAAGAAAATAAAGCCCCTGGGTTCAGAGAGGACGAACAAGGTACGGTGTGGCATGGGAAAAGAATCTGTGTGCCTGAGGTGAAGGAGATCCGTGAATTGATTTTGAAGGAGGCTCATGATTCCGACTATTCCATTCATCCTGGGAGTACGAAGATGTATCAGGACCTCAAGAGCAGATATTGGTGGTATGGCATGAAACGAGATGTCGCGGAACATGTTGCCCTATGTGACACATGTCAGTTGGTGAAAGCAGAACATCAACGACCCGCGGGACTATTGCAACCACTCAAAGTGCCTGAATGGAAATGGGAAGAAATAGGTATGGACTTCATAGTGGGACTACCCAGGACCCAATCGGGATATGATTCGATATGGGTCATCATCGACAGGCTAACCAAGGTACCTCAATTCATCCCCGTGAAAGAAAACTACAGCGGATCCAAATTGGCGGAATTGTACATGTCAAGGATCGTGTGTTTCCATGGAGTGCCAAAGAAGATAGTGTCGGATCGAGGGACACGATTCACCTCAAGGTTCTGGCAGAAGTTACATGAAACCATGGGAACTCATCTAAATTTTTGTTCTGCCTATCACCCCTAGACTGACGGGCAGACGGATATAACCAATTAGATCCTTGAGGATATGCTGAGAGCGTGTGCGCTCAAGAACAATAGGAGTTGGGATAAGAACTTACCATATGCGGAGTTCTCCTATAACAACAGCTGTCAGGCTAGTATGAAGATGTCACCATTTGAGGCTTTGTATGGGAGGAAGTACAGAACTCCACTATTTTGGAACCAATCAGGGGAAAGTAAAGTGTTTGGGCCCGAGGTACTACAAGAAGCCGAGGCGAAAGTGAGGGAAATCCACAACAACTTGAGGATAGCACAGACCCGACAAAAGAGCTATGCCGATGTACGGAGAAGAGAGCTCGTTTTCAACGTGGGGGACTATGTCTATCTCAAGGTGTCCCCTATCCGAGGACTTCGTCGGTTCAAGGTGAAAGGGAAATTATCACCTCGATACATCGGACCCTTTCAGATTCTGGAGAGGAAAGGCGAAGTGGCATATCAACTAGAACTACCGGCTCGCCTATCGGATGTGCATGATGTATTCCATGTGTCACAGCTAAAGAAATGTCTGAGGACGCCTGAAGAGATGTTACCCATGAATGAGGTTGACGTAGGAGAGGACCTATCTTATGCCGAGCAACCGGTCAAGGTTTTGGAGACAATGGAACACTTCACAGGAAATAAAAGAATCCGGATGTGCAAGGTGCAGTGGAAGCATCACTCGGAAGAGGAAGCCACATGGGAGCGAGAAGACGAGCTTAAGGCACAGTTTCCAAAATTGTTTTCCTAGAACCACCAATCTCGAGGACGAGATTTCTTTTAAGGGGGGTAGAGCTGTAACACCCCAAAACCTGCTAAAGAGGGGAAATTTAAAATTTTTGGACGTATTGCATGTGGTGCAGAAATTCAAATTCAAATTCAAATCAAAACAGAAAAAAAAAAGGAAAAAGAAAAACCCCAACCGGCCAGTGGGCCGAAACCCACCAGCCGGCCCACTACCTCCCCGCGCCAGCCCAAACCCGCGCCCCCTCTCTCCCTCTTACTGACACGCGGGGCCTGCGTGTCATCCCTCACCTCCCACGCGCCCCAACCCATCCCGGCTCTCTCGCACCCGAATCAAAACCCCCTCTGGAAACCCGCGCCCACAGCCCAATCCTCGGCCCCGGACGCTGCTATTTATCCAAACCAATCCTCCGCCGCCTCTCCTCATGAAATTCACGCAAAGAAACTCACCGAATTCCCCAGCGCGCTCCACTTTTCTCTCCGGTGAGAACGAAGCTTCGATCACCGTTTTCTTTCGATCCTTGCTCGGATTTTCTGGTCTAACGCGCTGATCATGTTCCACCGCCTCCGGGGAGTCACACAGGTGAAGAAAACCCAGTGTTTTGCACTCTAGACGCAGCTCCGGCGAGCACCTCCGCGTTTTCATCTCGGACTTCGCCGCCAACCACCTTCCAGGGTCTTCGAGCTCAAGAAAAACCCCGAGGTGAGATCCCCGACCTCCCCTCTACCGCTCTATGCCAAGAAATCCAAGTTTTAGGAAGTATAGACGAAAACCCGAAGATCTCCGGCGAGATCGCCGCCTCCCACCGCCGCGTGCCACCGGGCAGCGCCGCCCGCACACGGCCAGGGCGACGTGGCCCCTTGAGGGCCGTCTTTTTTAAATCGCACGGTAGAAATAAAACCGACGCATACCGGTTCGGCGATCTAATCTGAGCCGTCTGTTTTAAATCGGACGGTCCACGTCGGCCCCGCATTATAAAGGCCGGGATTCTTACGCGCTACCCCCCGGGGATCTCGGAAAACACGAGCTAGCCCCGGAAACTTCTGATCTAGCCCCTAGAACTTCAGAAATTCTTGTAAATTCATTTAAAAACGAGTTTTAGCCCCTGGACTTAATAAAAATTAGGAAAACCCCTCTGTTATGTGTAGTTAGACCCCTAGAAATTTATGAAATAGTAAATTAGACCCTGCAGTAGGGTGGATTTTTACCTTTTTGACCCTATATGATATTAAATTCAGAAAATTGAATATGTGACTAGGATTTAAATTTAAAAGGTAAGGCAAACACATGTGAAAATTCAAATCTAAACTCTCCTAGCACTTGGAAAACTTTAGAATGAGTTAAAAATATATTTTAGGCTGAAATGAAATCTGCCTAAGTGTTGTTCATATTTATTAGTTCTTGAAACACATTTTTAGGCTAGGAAATAATTCTGAAAACTGATAAAATAAATTTAAATTAGTTCACATCAGAGGAGAAGTTCAAAAATATATTATTTAATATTTTAGATCAGAACCTATTCTGTTTAGATGATATGTCCTACTATTTAATATTAAAACTCACTTTTAGGCATAGAAAATAAATCTGAAAAAATATAGGAAAATAGGTATGCATAATTAGAAAATGATAAATGAAGTGTCCAAATCCAAAAAACTTCAGTTTAGGATTTGGTAGAAGATCTGAAAACTTATTTGGAGTAGGAAATTACCTTCCATGCAAACTTGGTAGCTAAGAAGTGTATTAATTAAATATAAAGAATTTGTTCAAATTGGAAATTCATATATAGTGTGCAAACAGAAATCTGAATACAAAAGTTAGAAATCATATACATATGTTTAAAAGTGCATGTAGGCCAAAAATCAACACATGTAGATTAACCACAACACTTAGAAATGTGAATAACTTTCATAGGTATGTATGTGTAGTTTGTATGAAGTGAAAGTGTGAACTATGTCTTATGGATTGTTGTTTTCTTTTGCTATGTGTATTGGCATGAGTAGAACCTGCCCCAGAGCAAGTTCTCCCCTTCCAAGACCAAGACTTTCCATTCTCAGAGCAGCAGGAAGAAGGCAAGTGTCCTTGACCACTTTGATCCTATACTAGGTTGTGTAGATAGAATTATTTGCATTGTCAATTGAAACATGAAACTCATGCTAGGAAGTTTTCCTAGAATTGCATTACCTTGTTTCCTTGTAGCTTGGGTTGGGATTTATTTTATCATGTCATTTATTTATATGCTTATGTTTAGCCATGCTTAGAATGGGATAATTGGGATATGAGATCATCAATTTATTCACCTTACTCTTGAATGAGATATTATGAGTTATGTAGAGGTAGGGATCGAGGCAAGTTGGATGATTTGGTTGGTGCTGGGTGCACGAGACTCAGGTTTGTGTTTAGTACTTGCCTGGATCCTAAGGACCGGTTCATGGAGCATGTAACCTGGCTTTATCGTGCCAACCACATGCTGAGATGGGGCAGCTTGGCCAATTAATTAGGTGTATCCCCGGCGTAGTATGGGTGTGTTGGATGGTGCGGAGAATAGGTGTCAGCTGGACTACCATATGAACCGCAAGGCTCAAGAGGGGGCCACTGCAGCGGGGTTGGAGCCTCTTGTATGCTGTTAGGGGTGAAACCTCAGTGAGCCCACGCTCGTCGGGAATCCCTTTGTAAAGGCCACGTAGTGATCTCCTGGCTACACACCTAGGAAGTGTGAATGTGGTTCGCGGCCACTGGCATAATGGAGGTTCTTTTAGTCCACCCGGCAACGGGGGATGAAATCACTACATGTGGGTACAGTGGTGCAAACTCTGTAGAGTCAAAACTATCATGACAGCCGTGCTCACGGTGAAGAGCGGCTTGGACTTATTCATGATTAGAGGATAATGGATTGGGAAGTTATGGATGTTAAGCGGAAAGCTTAACATTGGAGATGAGACTATGTTTCCTTGATATTGATGATGGGTTGAGGGATTGGGATCCATTTCACCTGTGTAGTAATGTAGGTGCTTAATAAGCTAAGGTGATAGGTATTAATTGCGTAGTGCTTTAACCATGAGTTCAACCTCTCCTTGCTCTAGCCATGCATGACATAACTTTCCCACACTTGCTGAGTACCCACGGTACTCAAACTTGCTTTTTCTGTTGGTTTATATTGCTGCTCAGTTCAAGAGAATGATGTGGTGTTTAATGATCAAGACTTTGGTCCCGAGGAAGGATTTTAGGTTCACGGAATCCCCCGGGCAACGCCTGTGACGGAGCCCACAAGATTTATATTCCGCTGCTGCTTTATTTACATGTTCTGAACTTATTATCGTCCATCGAGACGTATGCTATGTAAGACTTATTTATATTCCACACCTGGCTTGTAATAAATGATGCTTCACTATTTGTCATCACATGTATGAGAGAATGACCCTAGCATACATGTTGTATTCACTCGGTTGATCTTCGGAGAAATCGGGTGTGACAGGTGTTTCGCATAAGTCAGGTACTCTTGAAGTTCAAGCTTTTCCATTGGTACTTGCTCCTCTGGTACTCTCAAGCACTTCTTGAGCTGGGATACATGAAACACGTCATGTACGTCAGAGAGATATGTTGGGAGCTCTAGTTGATAGGCTACTTCTCCTCGCTTGTCCAAAATCTTAAATGGTCCGATGTAGCGAGGTGCTAGCTTGCCTTTGATGTTGAAACGTCGTTGGCCACGGATAGGTGATACCTTAATGTATACGAAGTCTCCTACTTCGAAGGTCAACTTCCTTCGCCTATTGTCCGCATAGCCTCTCTGTCGTGACTGAGCAGCCTTTAAGTTCTCCCGTATCGTTTGGACTTGCTTTTTAGCTTCTTGTAGCACTTCGGGTCCAAACACCTGGTTCTCTCCAGTCTCGTTCCAGAACAGCGGCGTTCTACACCGCCTACCATACAATGCTTCGAAAGGTGACATCTTCAAGCTAGCTTGATAGCTGTTGTTATAGGAGAATTCGGCGTACGGTAAACTTCTATCCCAAATACGCCCACGTTTCAAGGCGCAAGCTCTCAACATGTCCTCCAAAATTTGGTTTGTCCTTTCGGTTTGTCCATCGGTTTGTGGGTGATAGGCGGAGCTAAAATCCAGCCGTGTACCCATAGCTTTCTGCAGCTTCTTCTAGAATCTAGAGGTAAACTGAGAACCTCGATCTGAGACTATCCTCCTCGGGACTCCATGACGGCACACGATCTGCTCCATGTACAACTCGGCTAATTGTGCAACATTGTACTTGGCCCTTACAGGGAGAAAATGGGCTGTTTTCGTCAATCGGTCCATGATAACCTAGATGGAGTCATAACCCGACTGAGTACGTGGCAATCCGACGATGAAATCCATACTGATGTCATCCCACTTCCACTCGGGTACCTTCAAGGGTTGCAACAATCCAGCGGGTCTTTGATGTTCGGCCTTCACCCGTTGGCATGTGTCGCATAGGGCAACATATTCGGCTACGTCCCTTTTCATACCATCCCACCAATAACAAGTCGTCAAGTCCTTGTACATTTTGGTACTTCCGGGATGTATGGAATAGGGTGAATCATGTGCCTCTTTTAATATCATGTCGCGGATGTCCTTTACGTTAGGCACACAAATCCTTTTTCCTAGCCAAAGCGTACCCTTCCCATCTTGTTTGAAATCCTTCTCTATTCCTTGTCAGATCCTTTCCTTGATCTACTTGATCTCCTCATCCGTTGCTTGGCCATCTCTTATCTCTCGCTCCAATCCAGAGTGGATCTCCATCACTTCCATGTTGTTCAAGAAACCGAGGTGTAACCGTTTGAACTCCTTACGTAGTTCGGGTGGTAGCTCCCGAACGGTGAGTTGGTTACATACTCCCTTCCGGCTCAATGCATCAGCTACTACATTGGCCCTCCTAGGGTGGTAGTTGATTCCAACATCGTAATCCTTGATGAGTTCCAACCATCGACGTTGCCTCAAATTCAGGTCCGTTTGTGTAAATATGTACTTGAGGCTTTTATGATTCGTATATATCTCACATCGATGACCAAGGATATAATGTCTCCAAATCTTCAATGCATGCACTACTGCTGCTAGCTCCAAGTCTTGTGTAGGATAATTAAGCTCGTGCTTCTTTAATTGTCGTGAGGCATAGGCTACCACTTGTCCTTCTTGCATGAGCACACATCTGAGCCCTTGTCTCGATGCGTCACAATATATGTCAAAGCTCATGCTCACGTCTGGCAATACCAAAATCGGCACTGTGGTTATCGTTTTCTTGAGTCCCTCAAAACTTTCTTGGCATGCTGGTGTCCATTGGAAGGCTTTTCCCTTCGTTAGCAACTCCATCATAGGCTTTGCTATCTTAGAGAAGTCCTTGATGAAGCGTCAGTAGTATCCAACCATCCCTAGAAAACTCCGAATGTCCTTCACGTTTTGAGGTTGGTTCCACTTCAGGACATCTCCCACTTTCTTGGGGTCAACCGATACTCCCTCCTTGGAGATAATGTGGCCTAGGAACGATATTTCCTTTACCCAAAATTGACACTTGTTAAGCTTGGCATACAATTGATGCTCACGCATTTTCTGCAAGGTCAATTTCAAATGTTCTTCATGCTCCTCCTCACTTTTTGAATACACCATAATGTCGTCGATGATAACCATGACGAACTTATCCAAGTACTCCATGAAAACCTTGTTCATAAGGTAAATGAAGTATGCGGGTGCATTTGTTAACCCAAAAGACATGACGGTATATTCATACGAATCATATCGTGTTTGAAAGGCAGTCTTGGGTATATCGGTGGGCTTAATCTTCAGCTGGAAGTATCCCAACTGAAGATCAATCTTGGAGAACACTCGGGCTCCTTTCATTTGGTCGAATAGGTCCTCTATATGTGGCAGAGGGTATTTGTTCTTGATTGTCACCTCATTGAGAGACCTATAGTCCACGCACATCCTTTGGGTCCCATCCTTCTTGTCCACGAAGAGCACAGGAGCTCCCCATGGTGACGAACTTGGACGTATAAAACCCTTCTCCAACTGCTCCTGAATTTGCTTCTTGAGTTCCACTAGTTCATTGACGGGCATCCTATAGGGTCTCTTTGCTATGGGTGCAGTTCCGGGTACCAAATCAATGGCAAACTCAATGTCCCGGTCAGGTAGCATACCTAGAAGCTCCTCTGGAAACACGTCTGTGAATTCCTGAACCACTGGAATGCTGTCCAATGTTGCTCCTTCAACGTGGTTCAAAATTGCCCTTTCGGTTGTTCGTTGGGCTGACTCAAACTCGACACAAATACCGTGCTCATTTGTCAACTGCACGCTTCTTTCAGCACATTGGATTACCCCGTTGTGCTTGCTTAACCAATCCATCCCGAGTATTATGTCAAGCCCTTGGGAATCCAAGACAATGAGGTTGGCAAGGAAGTCTACCCCCCTTATTTCAAGGCTTACTTTCGAACAAACTATATTAGTCCTCATCTCTCCATCGGGATAATTAATTAACATAGTGCATTTTAAGTGTGATATGGGTAGATTATGCTTGGCAACATACTTGGATGATATGAAGGAATGTGATGCTCCAGAATCAATAAGATGGTGGCTGGGTTGGAGTTGGCAAAGAACATACCAAGTACAACGTCCTCAGCCTGTTGTGCTTCCTCAGCAGAGACATGGTTCACGTTGCCGCGAGCATAGTTCTGCTGTCCACGGTTTCCTTAATTGTCCCCTCCGTTTGGTCACGGGTTCTGCTTGGGCACATTGCCTTGCTGTCCAGATCCTCTCCTCGGGCACTCGCTCGCGAAGTGTCCTGTTTCCCCGCATGCAAAGCATTCCCTGTTGCCTACGGCAGCAGGTACGTTGGGGCGGGGGTTTTGAACAGGAGCGCCCATGTTGGGTCGGGGCACAGGAGGCAAGGGCACACGAGGTGCTTGTGCAACGGGTCGTTGCTGTGGTGTCTGACTAGGGCGGTATGTAGGAGCGGTCGATCCATACTGCGGTGTGGCCGGGGGCATGTACCGAGGTCGTACCTTGCTCCCTTGGGGCTGGTATGGCATCTTCCTCTTGCACTCTCGCTCAATCTCTCGGATATTGCTTTCGACTACTAGTCTTGTCAACCAGCTTCTGGAAGCTCGCGTAGTCATTGTTGAGGAGCTGAACCTGAATCTCATTGTTCAACCTCTCATGAACAGGTATTGCTTCCTCTGGTCTGAGTTGACATCTACGGGGGCAGTACCGGGACAGTTGTGTGAACTTGTTGAGATACTCATTCACACTTCTCTGTCCTTGGCGGAGACCTTCAAACTCCTGTCTCTTGAGCATCATTACACCAGCAGGGATGTAATGAGAGCGGAAACTCTCCTTGAACTCAGTCCAAGTGATCGCCTCCGGGTCGACATGAGTGTTGCATAGGGCATCCACCAGTCAGCGGCAGCTCCCATAAGTTGGTGCGACAGAAAAAGAACCTTCTCTCGGTCATTGCACTGCACTATGGCAAGCTTCTTCTCCATGGATTTCAACCAGTCGTCGGCCTCCATGGGGTCATTAGCTTGAGCAAAGGTGGGTGCTCGAGTCCTCATGAACTCACCCAGTCTGTTATGAGCCGGCGGTGGTGCCGGAACAGGGTTGTTGTTGTTGGCCTGCAACTGACCCAAAGTTTGGATCATTGTTTGCATAAGTTGATTCTTCATGGCCATCAACCATTCCAGGTTGTTCTCACCAGCTCCGGGGTTAACAGGAACTTCATCGTGGCCATCCTCTTGGTTGTCACGGACGTTCCTTCGGCCGGCGTTTCCTCTCACCATCTGTGAGAGAGAACGAAATAGAATAGAAGATTAGAAGGTTAGATAGATCCCCTTAACTATATGCATCAAGGTGGATTGGACTATACATATTAGCCCATATGAGGATGTGAATAAGTACCGAGGCATCTTACACCTTTTTCTACCTATGTGTGGATATGGACAACGCTTTGAGACATCCCACAACTCGCACTAAGCACATAATCACAAACAATCATCACAAGGGCTCACACAACTCCTATTCAACGCTTGTTCAATGGGGGGTCCTATATGGCATAGGGTGTTGCCAATCTGTGATCCAACTATGGTCTTTCCTTGGCTTGCATCCTATGTCAGCGTGGCTTAGCTAACAATCTGTGTCTGATACCAATCTGTGATCTGTCTAAGCGTGTAACCTACCATCAACCCGTGGCTCTGATACCAATCTGTGACACCCTCAATTCTGTGGAAAACCACGGAACCGAGAACTGATGCATATGTGTGCCCAGGATGTTCATCACACATATACACATCATCCACAAACTGAATTTCAGAGTATATACGACCACGAATAACAAAGTTTATTACAATGTCTCATGAGTCTTGGACTCATGCTCACAGCGGAAGTCTTAATCTAATCAGCGGAAGTCTTCAAACTAATGCGGAAGCAATCTAAGCATCAGCGGCTCCATCTCTACTCCATCCCCACAGGCAAGGTTGAGGACAGATTACACGCCTAATGCTCCACTTGGTCTTCATAGTAATCTTCTGCTGTTGCTGATGATGAAATAATAATGCAAGTTTGAGTACCATGATGTATTCAGCAAGTGCGGGAAAATATGATATGTAGCTCACAACAGGGTAGGTATAAAAAGGCTCATTGCAGAAAGCAAAGTTACTTATCTAAACTATGATAAAACAGCAACTTAACTCTAAGTGAATGTAATCCCAACATGTATTAAAATACCAATCATACCTCCATTATGTTCATTACCTTCCATGTCCCAACCAGACATTACTCAACCTCATTCTTGCCAAAGTTACTTATCTAAACTATGATAAAACAGCAACTTAACTCTAAGTGAATGTAATCCCAACATGTATTAAAATACCAATCATACCTCCATTATGTTCATTACCTTCCATGTCCCAACCAGACATTAATCAACCTCATTCTTGTTCACGAATACCTTCTCGTATTCTCTACCATCTCACGAATACCATCTCGTATTCGCTACCATTTCATCTCATAAACAATTTCGTCTCACACCGTCCAACCTCGTTACCATGACTCAACAGTCATGCAACCCATCTTATCATCCGGACTCAACAGTCCCGAAAACAAAACCAAAACCAAACTGTGGGGACCACCCCGTGGTTCACCCACTCCAAGATCGCATAGGGTGGTGCCGTGCGATGCGGCACCCAACAGCACACACGAAAAGATTAGAGAACAACATACAAACTTTTATTTGATACAAAACAGCGGAAGTCTTTTTACAAAACTTATTCATACAGCGGAAGTAATATACATATATGACCTCTCATCCTAGCTATGCAAAAGTGCAGCCATCCAGCCCGGGGACGCTACACGCTAGCAGCAAGGAACCAGAGAATCACGGCGGCGTGCAGGGCTCCAGCTCGGCCGTGTACCCCGACGGGGGCATCGCCTCGTCCTCGGAACCTTCCTCATAACTCTCACCTGCACACAGCTCAAAATTTCGCAACCATGAGCACGATGGCTCAGCAAGTCTTAACCGTCAACCCTAGGCATGGAACTCTACGTGCAAGGATGTGTAAGGTAGGAATGGACTTGGCAATAAAGACACGCCTATAAGTTAATCCTTACTTTCATTTTTATAGCAGCAGATTCATATGCCTTAGGCATCCCTCACATCAGAAGTCCACAATCAAACAAGAAACGCTTTCCTCCGATGTGGTGATGCCCAAAGTGAAATGTAAACTTAATTAGCTCTATAACTACAGCATACCAGGTTTGAAGACATTAATAATTCAATACAGCATATTCAATTGGCTTATTTCACTTCTTACTACGTCACAACGCAGTGAACAAGCGGGTACTCAAATAACCGCGAGGGACGGTGATTGTAATTAAGACACACCCGGATAACACGTCACATACACCCACTTTCAGAAGCGTGATTCCACACCACTTCCTACTCTGTTGTATGCGACAACATTTCAAAGGCAACCCAAATGCCGAACCTGTCCATCCGTAACGGGCAGGAGGTCCCCGCGTGGAGCGTGACTGTGCCCACCGGCAGATTTACACCTTGCTACCCTCAACCCACTCCTATTTACGGTAGGGTAAGCCTCGACAGCCAGGTTAACCAATTACATTGGTTTCCTGGTTCCCATATGCCAGTATGCATCCGGTACTGTTCGATAATTGTCCAGCAGGGCCCCACATGGACAGTCCTCAACCGACACCAACAGGGCTACGCACGTGATACCTCTGCTCACTGCATCCTATACCCCCTGCTGGGTCTCATTTTTATAACTCAAGCCATTATCTACCTCTTTTTATCCCGTGTGATAAGTACTATCTCGCGAGTAGCTTCCAACCACTCGACTTCCACTGAGAACCTAAACACTAGCATGGCATTCTCTACTCGTTGAGTTTGTAAACTACCCAACCCTTTATAGGAGTTAAAAGGGCTATTCAATTGGGGTTTCAATCACCCTAACTCTAATGCATACACTCAACCTAGACATAAGTGATACAAATGAAAAACTTTATAAAAGGTACTTAAGTGCAAACCGGGGCTTGCCTGGTTGCGAGTTAAAGGGTAAGTCAGCTTCTGGTGGGAGGACGTCAAAGGGCTCCGGTGCGTCCTCAACTTCGGTCACTAAATGAAATGTAGCAAAATATATGTGTAAGTATTAAGAATTTCTAAGAATTGAACTTCTATTCATAGCTACTGCTATTTAGGATCCCTAATTGGCCATGGGACTTTTACAGTGGATACTAGACTCTCTTAGGATGATTTGAGCCAAATTTGGAGACATGTCATTGCACAACGTTGTCTTTAAAATTCCTACAAGTACAATGTTTCTCTGAATTTTGAGCCCAAATCAGGAGCTTTTACATAGCTACTAGTGGAAGAACTGATTAGGGTATGTCTCCATGGTTCTAACAAAATTTGTTTCACCATTTTTGGAGCTACCAACAGAGAGATATGAATTTTTGAAGTTGGACAGGAGTTCTGAAAAGTTTCTGTTTAAATTTGAATTTCCAAATAAAGGCTGAACATTGGAAGGCAATTTATCCTACCAAATGAACTCAAATGACGCTCAAATTTTTACTGGATTTCAGTTACTATGAAAAGGATTTGATGCCCAAATTTGGGAATATTTCATAAAGAATTGCTCCTGTAATAAATCCCCGAAGGATTTAATAAAAACAATTCTACAGAAATTCCTGGGCATTTTCATAGCATAAAATTGGTTTCTCTGTGAAGTACTCCTCATGAGGATTCCAACAAAATTGGTCTCACCCTTTTTGGAGTTTTCTACACAAAGTTATGAGCCTCCAAAGTTTGAACTGCATTAGGAAATTCTGGAAATGTTTAAATCCCAGCGGTGGGTCCCATCCGTCAGTTCTTTCTTCTCCCTCACGCGAAACAGAGGAGTCCGCGGCGGTTGCTCCGGTGAGGGTGGCGCGAACGGCTCTCCTGGCCATCTCCCGGGCCTAAACTCGCCGCTCCCCCATACATAACCGTGCTGAACACTCTGGGAGGGTCGCCGGCGGCCGTGGCTCACCGGAGACCACCGCGCACCGGTGACAGCAAGACTTAGAACTCCGGCAAGGTCGGGAACCCTCATTCCTCCTTCACACGATCGGTTCTCGGGCTCTAGAGCATCAATGAACGATGTAGGAGCGCGTAAGGGTACTAGCCGCTGGTGAAACAGCCGGCAGCCGGGGGCTCCACGGCGACCCGAGGTGCTTTTGCACCGGCGACTAAGAAAACAGCTAGGGCCCCCTCGTTTCTTGATGTTTTTGCTTGGTTCTCCGTCGAGGAGAGGCGTTAGGAAGTAGGGAAGCTCTGTGCAAGCTTACTTGAGGTCTAAAGGATCGTGCACCACGAATTTTCGGTTAGACCGAGCACTACCCGTCGGTGTACAGTTTGGGGAAATGGTGAAATTCTCGCCACCGGTTCTAGCAATTGCTAAATGGATTCCGGCTACATGATCAGGACATGCAAATGCACCTTTATGGTGTAGGGAACGGTCGGTGACACCAGCCGTAGCGCGCTGTCCACGGTGACCTCCCTCGGTTCTTCCACGTTCATCTGAGGACCGTAGTTACTTTGCCAATTTCCGGAGCGATCACGCTCGGGACAGGAAAGGAGAGGGGCTGGATGGCTAGAGCACTGCCAGGCGCTCCTCTTTGCTGTGAAGGGCTCGAGCAACCGAGCTCAGTAGCTGTGGCGTGATCGGGAGGAACGGCGGCGGTGTTCTGGGCGACAGAAAACGGCTGAGGCGTGAGTTATAGCTGGGGGAAAAGGGAAACAGCTCCAGCGCACCCCTCGCCGTGATCCAACCCAGCAACGGAGGCAGCAGGAGGTGGCGCGCTCTCCCTCGGGCGCGAGTTCGACCGAGAGCTGGCGCGCTCCCGCTGTTCGACCGCCGTCGGCTGAGGCGGTAGCTCATGTGGGTGGCTTACAAATGGGCCCCACCTCCCCCCTTTGTTTAGTTAAATTTTTCTGATATTTTCCAACCAGCAACTCAACATTAAAGACCTTACTTCACCTCAAAGTCATAGTTTGAACTTTCTGAATTCAAAGAATTCGAATTCTGGTGTGAAATTTGAATGTGGTTTGATCATTTGAATTTGAAAAGGAGTTTGAATTCTCCACTTTGTATTGCCTCAAAAATATAGCAAACCAGCTCCAAAATTTCCAATTTTTGGCATGGCTGCTCATTCAACGGTGGAGAACACATTTGTAGAACCAAATTTGCTAATTGGGGAAATTGGAATTTGAAACTGAATTTGAAATTAAGATTAGAGGGTTTTCTCCTTTTAACCCCAACAAATATTGAAACTACTCCAAATGAGCTGAAATTTGGAAGGGTGAATATTTGGGCTATGAGGATCCAAGTCATGAATTTGGATCTCCATGTTTGGACGTTTTTGGGAAGTCCAAATCCTCACTTTGAACTTACACCTTATAATTTAAAGTTTTAATTCCCCTCGTTTTTCCTAAGTGTACATGAGCTGAAAATTCTTGCTACCACTTTTGGGGATTTTACATCCCCCCCCCCCTTAAAAAGAATCTCGTCCCGAGATTCCAAAGGAAAAGAAATGTGGGGAAAAACTTTACCGGGTATATGATGATAGCAAGTCCGGATAATATGTTTGTAAATAGTCCTCGCCTTCCCATGTCGCCTCATGAGCGGTATGGTTACTCCACAAGACCTTGTAGAACCCTAAGGTCCGGTTTCTTGTGGCGCGAGTCTTTTCATTGATAATCCGGATTGGATACTACGTGAACGTGAGATCCGGTTGAAAAACTTCTATGTCTTCAGTGCGGATTTCAGCAGAGGGCTTGAGGCACTTCCTCAGCTGAGAGATGTGAAAGACATTGTGAATCCCTGCGAGCGACGCTGGTAAATCCAAGCGATAGGCCACGGGTCCACATCTTTCAATGACGGTGAACGGACCAATGAACCGCGGCAGAAGTGTACCCTTCACTCCGAAACAGTGAACTCCCTTCATCGGAGACACACGAACATAAACATGGTCCCCGATGTCAAAGTGGAGAGGGCGACGTCTTTTATCCGCATAGCTCTTCTGATGAGATTGAGCAGCCTTAAGATTGGCTTGTATTACTCGCACTCGTTCTTCAGCCTCATTCACAAGTTCAATGCCGTAGATAACTCGCTCGCCAGACTCGCAGCAGTTGAGAGGTGTGCGGCATTTCCGGCCGTAGACAGCTTCATACGGCGCCATCTTGATGCTAGCTTGATAGCCATTGTTGTAAGAAAACTACACCAACGGCAAACGATTGTCCCAATTCTTGCCGTGGTGGATGGCACAAGCGCGTAGCATGTCTTCAAGCACTTGATTCACCCGTTCAGTTTGACCATCCGTCTGCGGGTGATACGCGGAGCTTCGGATCAGTTTGGTCCCCAATGATGCGTGCAGCTGTTCCCATAACCGAGAGATGAACAGTGCACCGCAATCTGAAATGATGGAGCGGCGAACACCGTGCAAAAATAAGATCTTTGCGATGTACAGCTCCGCATATTGCTTGGCCACGTACTTTGTATGTACGGGGATAAAATGGGCCGACTTGGTTAGTCGATCGACTATCACCCAAATCGAGTCATGTTTGTGAGATGTGAGAGGTAAACCAACAATGAAGTCCATGCTGATATCCTCCCACTTCCACGCTGGAATATTCAATGGTTGCAGCTGTCCGGATTTACGCATATGGTCGGCTTTCACACGCCGACACGTATGACATTCAGATATGTACTTTGCGATTATCTTTTCATCCGTGTCCACCAAAACCTGGTTTTCAGATCTTGGTACATCTTGTTGCTTCTCGGATGAATAGAATACTTCGACAAATGAGCTTCGTCCAAGATTTTCTTTCGAAGCTTCATGTCACGGGGTACCACTATACAGTCTTTAAACCATAGAGTGTCATGTTCATCTCTTCGGAAGCACTTCATTTCGCCATTCTCCATCCTTCTCTGAATGTGCGACATTCCCATGTCCTTCTTCTGAGCTTCCATAATCTCCTTTCTTATGGTTGGGATGAGAGAAAGATTATATAACGCACCATATGGAACCAAGTACAAACTTGGCTCCTCCTCTTCAGGTGGGGTGATGGGCAAATTGTTGACATGAGATTTGTGGCTTAAGGCGTCGGCAACCACGTTTGCCTTCCCGGGATGGTAGTGAATCTCGATCTCATAGTCTTTGATCAGTTCTAGCCATCTCCGTTGCCGCATATTCAACTCCTTTTGAGTGAATATATACTTCAGACTCTTGTGGTCGGTGTAGAGGTGCACTAAGTTCCCAAGCAAATAGTGCCTCCACATTTTTAAAGCCAACACCACAGCAGCGAGCTCAAGATCATGAGTCGGATAGTGCTGCTCGTGGTTACGAAGTTGACGGGAGCCATAGGCAACCACTCTGCTTCCTTGCATCAATACACACCAAGCCCGATGCCAGACGCATCACAATATACGTCAAAGGGCTTTGTTGTATCCGGTTGAGCTAACACCGGGGCTTTGTAAGATGCTTCACTAATGCTTGGAATTCTTATTCGCAGGATGAGCTCCAAACATATTTGATTCCCTTCTTGAACAGTTCAGTCATCGGCTTAGCAAGCTTGGAGAAATTCGGTATGAATTTCCGATAATATCCTGCTAACCCGAGGAAACTCCTGACTTCATGGACTGATGTGGGGGAGTTCCATTTCAGCACTTGTTCGATCTTGCTTGGATCAACTGCAATGCCTTCTGCATAAATAATGTGACCAAGGAATGGCACTTGGCTGATCCAAAACTCGCACTTGCTGAACTTGGCATAAAGCTTATGGTCTCGCAATCGTTGAAGCACGATATGCAAGTGCTTGGCGTGTTCCTCTTCAGACTTGTTGTAAACCAAGATGTCGTCTATGAACACCACCACAAACTTGTCCAACTCTGGCATGAACACTGAGTTCATGAGATACATGAAGTGTGCCGGGGCGTTGGTGAGACCAAAGGACATGACGAGGTACTCATATAACCCATAGCTCGTCGAGAAGGCCGTCTTTGGAATATCTTCCGCCCGGATCTTGATTTGATGATATCCGGAGCGAAGATCCATCTTTGAAAATACACTTGCACCCACAAGTTGATCGAATAATATATCGATGTGGGGCAGTGGATATTTATTCTTGATGGTGACGGCGTTGAGAGGTCGGTAGTCCACACACAACCTCAAGGTTTCATCCTTCTTCTTCACAAACAGCGCCGAGCATCCCCATGGCGAGGAACACGGTCGAATAAAACCCTTCTTCATTAAGTCATTGAGCTGCTCCTTCAATTCAGACAGCTCATTCAGAGCCATCTTGTACGGTCTCCGTGAGATCGGTGTTGTCCTGGGTACAAGTTCGATCTTGAACTCGACATCCCTTTCGGGTGTCATGCCCGGGAGATCATCCGGAAAGACATCCAGGTATTCACGGACCACACGAATATCCTTAAGTTTCGTGGCTTCCGTATTATATGTGGCTGGAGCTTCTTGAACCGAACGGTCAAGAATAAGAACATGTGGTTCATGAAGTGGAGAGTTTAAACGAACCACACATGGGATGATGTCAAGAACAGCACCATGGCGATGTAACCATGACATTCCTAAAATGACATCAAGTTTTTGACTCTCTAACATGATCAGAGAAGTCGGATATAGATTCCCACCCAACTGTAATGGTGCTCTATAGACCATTCTATCAGCTGTTATTTTCCCACCCGGAGAACATATCAAATATGAATTATTTGTGGGAATGATAGGCAGTTGATATTTAATAACATAAGACTGACTTATGAAATTATGGGTGGCACCGGAGTCAAAAAGTATGACTACGGGATGATCTAAATAAGAAAACGTACCCGCGAGGACGGGTTCGCCTTCCGGCACGTCTTCGATGGCTAAGTGGTGGACGTTGCCGTGTTTTTGTGCTTGTTTCTTGGGCTGGTTGCAGGGCTGATTAGCACCCTGATATGGTGCTGCACCCCTGCCCTGTCGCGGCTCGCGGCAGTCTCTCGAAATGTGCCCGACACGCCCACACATGTAACACGTGTAAGGTGTCTGGGTCCCGCTGACTTGAGGACGGAATACCGGTGCACGCTGTTGAAACTGAGGCGCACGCGGGACCATCCTTTGCTGTTGCTGTTGCTGTGGTGGATATGTCGGTCGGAAGCCCAGCGCATTATATTGTCGACCACGGAACTGGGGCGGTCGCACCGGTGGCTGCCATCTCTGACCGGATGGTGAGGGATACACCACGCGGTATTTTTGTGGCGTTCCACCACTGCTGCTCGTCAGCGCGCTGCGTTTCCTCTTGTCAGAACCGCGCTTGCGCTGAGCATTCTCCTGTAGAATCGTGGCATTAACTAGATCGTTGAATGTGCCGCGATTGCTCTGGGCGAGATGGACCTTCATCTTGGAATTCAGGCCCCAGAAGAACGCATTGCGCTTGTTTTCTTCTGTCCCCACAAATCCTGGCGCATACTGCGCCAGCCGGTTAAATAACCTGGAGTACTCATGAGCACTCCTCTCGCCTTGCCGTAACGCCAGGAACTCCTGGAGTTTCATTTCCATCACACCGGGAGGTATGTGATAGGCGCGGAACGCCTCCCGGAACTCCGGCCACGTGATGGCATGGCCAGCCGGTAAAGAGGCGGTGTAGTTCACCCACCAGGTACTAGCTTCTCCTTGAAGATGTTGCGCTGCATACAGCGCCTTCTGGTGTTCGGTGCATCGTAGCAGCCTGAACTTCGCCTCCAGAGTGCGGATAAAGCTGTCCGCCTCCAAAGGTTCTTTGGCCTCCGTGAAGACCGGTGGATGGGTCACCATGAATTCTGAATATGAACTTTGTTGGAGCTGGCGTTTCCCATTGTCTTGGCATCCTCCCTGATGGGACGCATTCTGCTGCACCAACATCCGCAGCAACTCGGTTTGCTCGTCGCGTGAGCCGAGCACTGCGGCGAGAACCTCCGCCAGGTTTCTTGAATGTTCTGGCGGTGGAGGAGGTGGTTGCTGTTCCGTCGTGGTTTGCTCCGGAGGTGAAGACTCATTACCACGAACTTGACTTGGACCTCCCTCCTCTTGCGTTGAGCGTGTCCGCACCATTCTGCATGCATATCATTCAAACGATCAGCACATGTTGGTTTGGCTCATCCAGTCGATACAATGGTAATGCGAGAATGGGATAAATAATTTCGCATAACAATCACACATATGGATAAAGTATAAACTTTATGCAACATATACATCCCTGGACCGTGTCACACGATCGAGTTCCAAAGTATTGAACTTTATGGGTTAAAAGTTGCTTTCGACCATCGGGGTCACCACGGGATGTTAAGTGTGTTAGCATGCGTAATTCCTCGCTATTGTACTGGACCAAAACATGTACTAACTCGAAATTATATGTTGAATGCATAAACTTTTCGACTCCAACTCGCTGTTTTACAACAGCCGCTGGATATCGAAAGGTGAAACCAAGGTGTTTGGTTGAAAAATTTCAACATGGTGCCTTGTCCAGCTTCTGGTCCAGCTGACTAGTCTGGATAATCCAACAGTTTTGCCCACCTAGAGGCAAAATCTGGACTAGAGTTCAACAACAAAGTTGCAGAATATTTCCTGTTCTTTCCAACAGTATCTTGCTTGACCCTTGGAGATTTTTCTGCAGGAAGTTGTGGTTGAAATACAGAAAATTCCAGAGAGCCTTTTGATCTGTCCTGTTTCCGGACAGTACCTACTCTTCTGAGATTTTCATCCATTTGGATGGAGATTTTGTTCTGGATCTCTACATAAAAGTTGTAGAGGACTTCAAAACCTTTCCATAATGGTATCACACACCTCCCTTGGTTCAACCAATATTAAGTTATGCCCTGTTCAAGTTCAGAAAAATTTCTGCCGAAAACAGGGGAGATTATTCCTAAGCTTTTGAGATTGAACCTATACTCCCAATTGACTCTTAGTTCAATATGGAAGTTCAGTACACCCTAAATGGAATCCTAAACTTCATTTTGACTCTTTTATTTGAAAATAAAATTTTATGCAGTCAGTACTACGTTTCCTCACCAAAGAAAAATCCTAAACCGGTATTCCGGCATATACGTGTTAAATGGTGGAACTAAAGTCGTCACTCACAAACGGTTTCTACACGTCATGCATTAACGTGCTTAATGTACCTGCAGAAGAACACACAATAATGGTGCACACAAGGGTTTTTGACATTTCAGGCAGTTCCATATTATAGTAAAAACATACGGTCCGTATCATTGCCATACGGATCGTCCTTGAGTCAAGCCACGTCCCAAGGTACATGGTCGTGTTTTCACACCACACGACTGGGAACCCGAGTAGAGCGTGAACGGGTCGTCACGGTTGGGAATTTTATCAATGCAACAGATACCACCTACTGCCTCATGACCGTTGAGGCACGCCGATGGCGAGCGCTGCGTATGGCCCTTTGAACATTGAACGTTCAAGAGTTGCATACTATCGTGTTGCTTATCACACGATGGGGTATTCTCACTTTTGCCTAAAGCACACTGGAGATCAGTGTTTTCATATGCTCTCAGAACCATGAAGAGGTTCAGAGACTCATATTAACTACCGTGCGAAACCACGGTATATCATTCCATACTATTGCTCGTATGGCGAGCTTACCGCAATTGATCCGCCTGCGGAGGCGTACCTTACCTCTTACCTGACGTCGGAGCGTCGTTACAGAATGTATAACACATAAGTTAACCTTTCCACCTTAGTAACTACTACTATCATAGACCTTATGTTGGATTATTGACTAATCCTCACTCGACTACTTCTAAGTTTTCAAAATATGCTCTTTTCGAACGTGCTATTCCCAATGCGGCTCTGATACCACGACTGTCGGGACCACCCCGTGGTTCATCCACTCCAAGATCGCATAGGGTGGTGCTGTGCGATGCGGCACCCAACAGCACACACGAAAAGATTAGAGAACAACATACAAACTTTTATTTGATATAAAACAGCGGAAGTCTTTTTACAAAACCTATTCATACAGCGGAAGTAATATACATATATGGCCTCTCATCCTAGCTATGCAAAAGTGCAGCCGTCCAGCCTGGGGACGCTACACGCTAGCAGCAAGGAACCGGAGTATCACAGCGGCGTGCAGGGCTCCAGCTCGGCCGTGTACCCCGACAGGGGCATCGCCTCGTCCTCGGAACCTTCCTCATAACTCTCACCTGCACACAGCTCAAAATATTGCAACCGTGAGCACGATGGCTCAGAATGTCTTAACCGTCAACACTAGGCATGGAACTCTACGTGCAAGGATGTGTAAGGTAGGAAAGGACTTGGCAATAAAGACACGCCTATAAGTTGATCCTTACTTTCAATTTTATAGCAGCAGATTCATATGCCTTAGGCAGCCCTCACATCGGAAGTCCACAATCAAACAAGAAACGCTTTCCTCCGATGTGGTGATGCCCAAAGTGGAATGTCAACTTAATTAGCTCTATAACTACAGCATACCAGGTTTCAAGACATTAATAATTCAATACAGCATATTCAATTGGCTTATTTCACTTCTTACTACGTCACAGCGCAGTGAACAAGCGGGTACTAAAATAACCGCGAGGGACGGTGATTGCAATCAAGACACACCCGGATAACATGTCACATACACCCACTTTCAGAAGCGTGATTCCACACCCCTTCCTACTCTGTTGTATGCGACAACCTTTCAAAGGCAACCCAAATGCTGAACCGGTCCATCCGTAACAGGCAGGAGGTCCCCGCCTGGAGCGTGACTGTGCCCACTGGCAGATTTACACCTTGCTACCCTCAACCCATTCCTATTTACAGTTGGGTAAGCCTCGACACCCAGGTTAACCAATTACATTGGTTTTCCTGGTTCCCATATGCCAGTATGTATCCGGTACTGTTCGATACTTGTCCAGCAGGGCCGCACACGGACGGTCCTCAACCGACACCAACAGGGCTACGCACGTGAGACCTCTGCTCACTGCATCCTATACCACCTGCTGGGTCTCATTTTTATAACTTAAGCCATTATCTACCTCTTTTTATCCCGTGTGATAAGTACTATCTCGCGAGTAGCTTCTAACCACTCGACTTCTACCGAGAACCTAAACATTAGCACGGCATTCTCTACTCGTTGAGTTTGTAAACTACCCAACCCTTTATAGGAGTTAAAAGGGCTATGCAAATGGGGTTTCAATCACCCTAACTCTAATGCATACACTCAACCTAGACATAAGTGATAGAAATGAAAAACTTTATAAGAGGTACTTAAGTGCAAACCGGGGCTTGCCTGGTTGCGAGTTAAAAGGGAAGTCAGCTTCTGATGGGAGGACGTCCAAGGGCTCCGGTGCGTCCTCAACTTCGGTCACTAAATGAAATGTAGCAAAATATATGTGTAAGTATTAAGGATTTCTAAGAATTGAACTTCCATCCATAGCTACTGCTATTTAGTATCTATAATTGGCTTTGGGACTTTTACAGTGGATACTAGACTCTCTTAGGATGATTTGAGCCAAATTAGGAGACATGTCATTGCACAACGTAGTCTTTAAAATTCCTACAAGTACAATGTTTCTCTGAATTTTGAGCCCAAATCAGAAGCTTTGACATAGCTACTAGTGGAAGAACTGATTAGGGTAAGTCTACATGGTTCTAACAAAATTTGTTTCACCATTTTTGGAGCTACCAACAGAGAGATATGAATTTTTGAAGTTGGACAGGAGTTCTGAAAAGTTTCTGTTTAAATTTGAATTTCCAAATAAAGGTTGAACTTTGGAAGGCAAGGATTTGCTTCCCAAATTTGGGAATATTTCATAAAGAATTGCTCCTGTAATAAATCCCCAAAGGATTTACTAAAAACAATTCTACAGAAATTCCTGGGCATTTTAATAGCCTAAAATTGGTTTCTCTGTGAAGTACTCCTCATGAGGATTCCAACAAAATTGGTCTCACCCTTTTTGGAGTTTTCTACACAAAGTTATGAGCCTCCAAAGTTTGAACTGCATTAGGAAATTCTGGAAATGTTTAAATCCCAGCGGTGGGTCCCACCGTCAGTTCTTTCTTCTCCCTCGCGCCAAACAGAGGAGTCCGCGGCGGTTGCTCCGGCGAGGGTGGCGGGAACGGCTCTCCCGGCCATCTCCCGGGCCTAAACTCACCGCTCCCCCATACTTAACCGTGCTGAACACTCTGGGAGGGTCGCCGGCGGCCGTGGCTCACCGGAAACCACCGCGCACTGGTGACAGCAAGACTTAGAACTACAGCGAGGCCGGGAACCCTCATTCCTCCTTCACACTATCGGTTCTCGGGCTCTAGAGCATCAGTGAACGATGTAGGAGCCCGTAAGGGTACTGGCCGCCGGTGAAACAGCCGGCAACCGGGGGCTCCACGGCGACCCGAGGTGCTTTTGCACCAGCGACTAAGAAAACAGCAAGCTCCCTCGTTTCTTCATGTTTTTGCTTGGTTCTTCGTTGAGGAGAGGCGTTAGGAAGTAGGGAATCTCTGTGCAAGCTTACTCGAGGTCTAAAGGATCGTGCACTACGAATTTTCGGTTAGACCGAGCACTACCCATCGGTGTACAGTTTGGGGAAATGGTGAAATTCTCGTCACCGGTTCTAGCAATCGATAAACGGCTTCTGGCTACACGATCAGGACATGCAAACACACCTTTCTGGTGTCGGGAAGGGTCGGTGACACCAGCCGTAGCGCGCTGTCCACAGCGACCTCCCTCGGTTCTTCCATGTTCACCCGAGGACCGTAGTTACTTTGCCAATTTCCGGAGCGATCACGCTCGGGACAGGAAAGGAGAGGGGTTGGATGGCTAGAGCACTGCCAGGCACTCCTCTTTGCTGTGAAGGTCTCGAGCAACCGAGCTCAGTAGCTGTGGCGTGATCGGGAGGAACGGCGGCGGTGTTCTGGGCGACAGAAAACGGCTGAGGCGCGAGTTATAGCTGGGGGAAAAGGGAAACAGCTCCAGCGCACCCCTCGCCGTGATCCGACCCAGAAACCGAGGCAGCAGGAGGTGGCGCGGGCTCTCCCTCAGGCGCGGGTTCGACCGAGAGCTGGCGTGGTCCCGCTGTTCGACCGCCGTCGGCTGAGGCGGTAGCTCATGTGGGTGGCTGACAAATGGGCCCCACCTCCCCCCTTTATTTAGTTAAATGTTTCTGATATTTTCCATCCAGCAACTCAACATTAAACACCTTACTTCACCTCAAAGTCATAGTTTGAACTTTCTGAATTCAAAGATTTTGAATTCTGGTGTGAATTTTGGATGTGGTTTGATCATTTGAATTTGAAAAGGAGTTTGAATTCTCCACGTTGTATTGCCTCAAAAATATAGCAAACCAGCTCCAAAATTTCCAATTTTTGGCATGGCTGCTCATTCAACGGTGGAGAACACATTTGTGGAACCAAATTTGCTAATTGGGGAAATTGGAATTTGAAAGTGAATTTGAAATTCAGATTAGAGGGTTTTCTCCTTTTAATCCCAACAAATATTGAAACTACTCCAAATGAGATGAAATTTGGAAGGGTGAATATTTGGACTATGAGGATCCAAGCCATGAATTTAGATCTCCATGTTTGGAAGTTTTTGGGAAGTCCAAATCCTCACTTTGAACTTACACCTTATAATTCAAAGTTTTAATTCCCCTCATTTTTCCTAAGTGTACATGAGCTGAAAATTCTTGCTACCACTTTTGGGGATTTTACACAAACCTTCCAAAACCATACCCAATAACCATAGCCAATAACCATCCCAACTAATCATGGAAGTTGGCCAGGCGCTCGTGACCGTAAGCTCGGCTATCATGATAGTTTTAGACTCTACAGAGTTTGCACCTCTTTACCCACAAGTTTGTGATTTCGTCACCCGTCGGCGACTGCAGAACCTCCATTATACCAGTACACAACCGTCAGTGTATGGCCAAGAGATCACAAAATAGCCTTTACAAAGGGGTTACTAGATGTATGGACTCACTAAGGTTTCACCGGCAGGCAAGAATCTCCAATTCTCCTACCCACGGACCCCCTCTTGTGCCATGCAGTTCCCAGGGCAGTCCTCACTCGACAACCATTCCCCGCGCCTTCCACGGTCCATAACAATCTAGCAACTTACCTAATTACTCAGCTAAGCCGCACCCATACTTGGCCTTGTGGTGGCACTGTTATCCTGGCATGTGCTCGCATGAACCGGTCCTTAGATCTACGGCAAGTAAACCATCTCCTGCTACCTCATTCACAAACCCAGTCTTGCCTAGATCTCCCTCCGATCCATGTTCATTAACAACATCAGTTTCTCATCATCATTACGAGTGCAGTTAGCTAGACACATCTATCTTGCTTCCCAATCCAATGGACTCAGGGAAGCATAAAAGCAAAAAAACCATACCCGACTCATAACTTCCCTGGCGACAAGGGTGGTTTAACCAAAACTAGTAAATTCCTATAAAATGGTTTCCCATCATATTTGACTCAGCACACACACCTTTTCAAAAACAAAATAATTTCCCAAAACATAGGATCAATATGGTCAAGGGACACTTGCCTTGTTCTTGCGGTTCCTGTTGCTCAAAATCTTGTTGTTGTAGCCCGTCGTAGGTAGCTCCCTGAGCTTGTCCTTCTTATGTTCTTCTTATTCTCGGGGTCCTTCTCCTATCAGACAGATCGTTGGGGCTCTCTTCCGGTGATCTCTCTCGACCAAACTCCGGCGATGGGTTTACTCGGCGAGTTGGGGGCTAGGGCTTTATGTCGTCGGCTCAGGAGGTGGAAAAGAAGTTCGTGGTTTCGGCCAAGGGTTCTGGATTCGATTTATAATCGGGAGAAGAAGAGTCCTAATCTGATTGTATTTCGAATAAGAGTCCTATTCAGATTGTCGTTCAATCTTAACAACTTATCTTTAGTTGATTTGGTGCGGTAACATTGTGGAATTCATGTCGGTTTCCTCTCCGTATCGGTATTTCCACGCGTACAGAATCCAAAACCGCTATAGAACTTGTTACTTCTGCGGTGATGAGCTCCGGAAGCTCCACGTGTCCACAGGGGCCTGGTCTCCCCCTTTCCGCAGAGACGAGCTCCGGTTGTGCCGCGTCTTAAGCGAGCGAGACCTCCCTCTCCTTTGGAGGTGAGCTCCGCGTGCGCCACATATCCTGGCGGTCGGGACCTCCTCTCTATTCGGAGGTGGCTCCACGCACGCCACGTGTCAGTGCCGGGCCTTCCCTCTCTCCGGAGGTGGCTCCGGGTGTGCCACGTATCCTAACAGCGCCAGACTTCCTTTCTTCTCAGAGACGAGCTCCGAGGTTAACACGTGTCCAACAGTGACGGACCTCCCGGAGATAAGCTCCGGCGGTGACACGTGTCCAATAGAACCGGACCTCTCGGAGGTAAGCTCCGAGATCGACACGTATCCCGCGTGACTGGTCCTCTGATTTCCGTGGTGACTAGCTCCGAAGGTAACACGTGTCCTGCGGCTGGCCTTGCTTCTCCGTAGAGGCTAGCTCCAGGGGCAACACGTGTCCCACGGTGTCAGACCTCTCCCCCTTTGCGGTGATGAGCTCCGGAGGCGCCACGTGGCCAGCGGGCCGCGAGAGTTGTCTTCGGTACTCTTGGTGAACTGGATTTTTGCTCTTTTTGGCTATCTTATTAATTCTTTCTCTGTCCCCACTTCTTTTAAAATGTTTTCTCTACATGAAACATGAATACATGCAGAAACCAAAAATGAGGGTGTCACATCCTCGTGGTTGCCACGGACGTTCCTCCTTTGGGGGCCGGCATTTTCCCTCACCATCTGTGAGAGAGAGTTGGGTAGAATAGAAGTTAGAAGTTTAGATTGATCCCCTAAACTATATGCATCAAGGTAGATGGGCTAAATATCTTTATTAGGAGGATGTGAACACATGCCGAAGCATTTCACATCTCTATACTTATGTGTGGATATGGACAACGCTGAAGCGTCCCACAACTCACACTAAGCACACAAGCACAAACAATAATCACAAAAGTTTCAACACACAACTCCTATTCAAGCTTATTCAATGGGGGTCCTATGTGGTTGGGGTGATACCAATCTGTGATCAATCTGTGACTTCTACCTAGGCTTGCACCCTACGGTCAATGTGGTTCTAGTGCCAATCTATGCATTCTAGGCTTGCATCCTACGGTCAACGTGGCTCTAATGCAAATCTGTGACTAGGCCTGCGTCCTACGGTCAACGTGGCATCTCTGATACCAATCTATTAATTCTATCTAGGCTTGCGACCTACGGTCAACCGTGGCTCTGATACCAATCAGTGACACCCTGGTCCCGAAAACCTCGGAACCGAGCTGATGCATATCTGTGCCCAGGATGTTCATCACACATACACATGTATCCACAAACTGAATTCAGAATATAACCACAAATAATAGGGTTTAATTACAATGTCTCATGAATCTCTAATTCATTCTTGCAGCGGAAGTCTTATACTAGCAGTGGAGGTCTTCTAAACTATTGCGGAAGCAAACTAAACAGCAGCAGCGGCTCTATCTCCTACTCCACAGGCAAGTCGAGGTGGATCACACGCCTAGTACTCCACATGCTCTTTGAAGTACTCTCCTGTTGCTGATGATGTATGATAATGCAAGGGTGAGTACATGTCGTACTCAGCAAGTGCGGGAAGTATGACATGTAGCTTACAACAAGGTAGGTATAAAAAGGCTCATTGCAGAAAGCAAAGTTTATTTTACAAAACATGATAAAAATTGCAACTTGCTTTAAGTGAATGTAATCCCAACATTTATCGAATTAAAACATCAACATACCTCCATCATAGTTCACAACCTTTCATGTCTCATCCAGCCATTTATCTTTCTCCACATTTTCTCATGCTCATGAATACCATCTCGTATTCATTACCATCTCATCTCATATTCAATTCCATCTCATACCGAGACAAAAGCTCATTATCACTACTTAACAGTCCCATTCTCATCACCAAGACTGAACAGTATTGAAACCAAACCAAAGACCATCCATAACCAAACCCATCAACCAAACCGAATACCATCCCAATCACACATCCCAATAACCATCCCATCTAATCATCCCATCTAATCATGTGAGTTAGCAAGGCGCTTGTGACCGGAAGCACGGCTATCATGATAGTTTTACACTCTTAAGAGGTGGCACCACTTTACCCACAAGTTTGTGATTTCGTCACCCGTCAGCGACTGCAGAACCTCCATTATACCAGTACACAACCGTCGGTGTATGGTCAAGAGATCACAAAATAGCCTTTACAAAGGGGCTACTAGATGTATGGACTCACTAAGGTTTCACCAGCAAGATCGAATCACCATTCTCCCACCTACGGGCCCCCTCTTGTGCCTTGCGGTTCCCAGGGCAGTCCTCTCTCGACTCCCATTCCCCCCGCCTTCCACGGTCCATAACAATCTAGCAACTTACCTAATTAGTCAGCTAAGCCGCACCCATATTTGGCTTTGTGGTGGCACTGTTTTTCCTGGCATGTGCTAGCATGAACCGGTCCTTAGATCTACGGCAAGTAAACCACCATCTCATTCTACCTCATCCACAAACCAAGCTTGCCTAGATCTCCCCCGATTCATGTTCATTATCAACATCAAGTTCTTATTATCATTATGAGTGCAGTAGCTAGACACATTCTATCGCTTTCCATATCCCATAGATTAGCAAAGCAAAAAGTAAAATTACCATACCCGACTTATCAACTTTCCCGCTGACAAGGGTGGTTAACAAAACTAGTAAACTCCTATGAAAGGGTTTCCCATCAAGTTGACTCAGCATACACAGTTTTCGCAAACAAAACTGTTTCAAAACATAGGATCAATATGGTCAAGGGCACTTTCCTTGTTCCTGTGGTTTCTGTTGCTCTTGGATCTCGAAGTCTTGGTTCTGTATTTCTTCGTAGATAGCTCCCTGAGCTTGTCCTTCTACTCACGATCACGCATATGCAAGATTCACAGCAATCAATTATCATGCACAATTCTTACTCAAGATGCAATGGTGCATATGCATGCTCTTCCTATGGTGCTGTTTTTATTAGATCAGTTTGTACGTGCTCTTGCATGGCATGCATGGGTTTTACGATGAACAGAGGTGTAAGGATCAAATGTGGAGATGATCTCGTCTCAAGATCAACACATGATATGTCCACACGAAAAAGCTTCTGTTCCAAGGGATCGAAGAAAAACAGATGCGAAGAAAATCGCGATGATGTCGTAAGGTGGTAATAGTGACCTACCTCGGCTTTCTTCCTAGCAAAGGCAGCAAAACAGATCGTAGGCTCTCCTCCGGCGATGGCGATCGTGTCAGGGCTCGTCGGCGGTCTCTCCGGTGGTTGAACTCCGGCGAAGGGGGTTAGCTCGGCGAGTATGGGGGCTAGGGCCTCTAAGTTGTCGGCTTTGGAAAAGATACGACCAAGGGGTTGCTTCGGGTTCTATTTATAACTGGAAAAAGAAGAGTCCTACTCCAATTCGATTTCAAATAAGAGTCCTATTTGATTTGTGTTTGAATCTTAACAACTTATCTTCAATATATTTGGTGTGGTAGCAGCGTGAAATCGTGTCGGTTTCTCTCAGTACCGGGTATTCCCGTGCGTACAGAAGAAAAAACGTTTCAGATCTCGTCACCTCCGTGGTGATGAGCTCTGGAGGCTCCATGTGTCCAGCGGAGGCCGGGCCTCCCTTTTTCCGCAGAGGCGGGCTCCGGTTGCGCCATGTGTCAGGCAGGCGGGACCTCCCTCTTCCACAGAGGCAAGCTCCGTGTGTGCCACGCTTCTGGCGGGGAGGATCTCCCTATCCCTCAGAGGTGAGCTCCACGTGCGCCACGTTTCTGGTGGGTTGGGACATCCCGTCTCTTCAGAGACGAGTTCCGCGTACGCCACGTGTCGGTGCCGGACCTCCTCTCTCTTCTGAGGTGGGCTCCGAGAGTGCCATGTGTCCTAACAACGTCGGACTTCCTTTCTGCTCATAGATGAGCTCCGAGATCGACACGTGTCCAACAGCGTCGGACCTCCCAGAGGTGAACTTCGAGGATGACACGTGTCCATCGGTGTCGGTCCTCCCAGATGTGAGCTCCGAGGGTGACACGTGTCCATCAGTGTCAGACCTCCCGGAGGCGAGCTCCGAGGGTGACACGTGTCCCGCAGTGTCGGACCTCTCGGAGGTGAGCTCTGAGTGCGACACGTGTCCAGTAGGACAGGACCTCTCGGAGGTGTGCTCCGAGGGTGACACATGTCCCGCAGGTTGGGCCTTGCTTTTCCGCAGTGGCTAGCTCCGGAAGACACGTGTCCTGCGGGGCTGGAACTCGCTTTTCCACAACGACGAGCCCCGGAGGCTGTGACACCCCTGTTCCAAGAAAACCTCGGAACCGGACTGATGCATATGTGTACCCAGGATGTTCATCACACATACACATGTAATCCACAAACTGAATTCAGAACAATACCACGAATAATAGGGTTTTATTACAATGTCTCATGAGTTTCTAACTTATTCTAGCAGCGGAAGTCTATCTTAGCAGCGGAAGTCTTATTCTAGCAGCGGAAGTCCTCTAAACTATTGTGGAAGCAAATTAAACATGGCAGCGGCTCCATCTCCTACTCCATAGTCAAGTTGACAGTAGATCACACGCCTAATACTCCACATGGTCTTCAAAGTACTCCTCTCCTGTTGCTGATGATGTATGATAATGCAAGGGTGAGTACATGACGTACTCAGCAAGTGCGGGAAGTATGACATGTAGCTTTCAACAAGGTAGGAATAAAAGCCTCATTGCATAAAAGCAAATTTTGTTTCACAATTACGATACAAACATAAACTATCTTTAAGTGAATTTAATCCCAACATATATCCAATTAAACCAGTAACATACCACCATCATGATTCACCTCTTCTCATGTCTCATCCAGACATTTATCTTTCTCATTTCTTTTCCACATACTCATGAATACCATCTCATATTCGTGCCCGTCTCATCTCTTATTCAATTCCAAATCATAACTGTGACGCCCTCAATTCTGTGGAAAACCACGGAACCGAGAACTGATGCATAGGTGTGCCCAGGATGTTCATCACAGATACACATATGTTCCACAAACTGAATTCATAATATATATAACCACGAATAACAGAGTTTATTACAATGTTTCATGAGTCTTGGACTCATGCTCACAGCGGAAGTCTTATTTCTATGCAGCGGAAGTCTTTATTCTAATGCGGAAGCAATTTAACTAATGCGAAAGCAATTCTAGGCAGCAATGGCTCCATCTCTACTCCAGCCCCCACAGGCAAGGTTGAGAACAGATCACACACCTAATGCTCCACTTGGTCTTCATAGTAATCTTCTCCTGTTGCTGATGATGAAATAATAATGCAAGTTTGAGTACAATGATGTACTCAGCAAATGTGGGAAAATATGATATGTAGCTCATGACAAGGTACGTATAAAAAGGTTCATTGCAGAAAAGCAAAGTTATTTATCAAAACCATGATAAAACAGTAACTCATCTTTAAGTGAATGTAATCCCAACGTGTATTAAAATACCAATCATACCTCCGTTATGCTCATTACCTTCCATGTCACAATCAATCAACCTCATTCTTGCTCACGAATACCTCCTCGTATTCGTGACCATCTCACGAATACCATCTCTTATTCGCTACCATCTCATCTCATAAATAACTTCATCTCACACCGAGACCAACCTCGTTGCCATGACTCAACAGTCATGCAACCCATCTTATTACCCGGACTCAACAGTCCCAAAACCAAACCATAACGAAACCATCCAAAACCATAACCAATAACCATATCCAATCACCACCCCCACTAATCATGGGAGTTGGCCAGGCGCTCGTGACCGTAAGCTCGGCTATCATGATAGTTTTAAGAACTCTGCAGAGTTTGCACCTCTTTACCCACAAGTTTGTGATTTCGTCACCCGTCGGCGACTGCAGAACCTCCATTATACCAGTACACAACCGTCGGTGTATGGCCAAGAGATCACAAAATAGCCTTTACAAAGGGGTTACTAGATGTATGGACTCACTAAGATTTCACCGGCAGGCTAGAATCTCCAATTCTCCCACCCACGGGCCCCCTCTTGTGCCATGCAGTTCCCAGGGCAGTCCTCACTCGACTCCCATTCCCTGCGCCTTCCACGGTCCATAACAATCTAGCAACTTACCTAATTACTCAGCTAAGCCGCACCCATACTTGGCCTTGTGTCACACCCGGTTTTTCCGAAGAAACAACCAAGTGAATATCACATGTATGCCAGGATCATTTTCTCATACATGTGATGACAAATAGTGAAGCATCATTTATTACAAGCCAGGTGTCGAATATAAATAAGTCTTACATCGCAAATGTCTCAATGGACACTAATGCTTCATCACAAGTAGATAAACTAGCAGCGGAATATTATTCTTTAGGGCTCCATCACAGGCATTGCGCGGGGGTCTTCATGAACCTAAAATCCTTCCTCGGGTCCAAAATCTTGGTCATTATACACCACCTCATTATCTTGACCTGAGCAGCAATATAAACCAACAAATATGCAAGGTTGAGTACCAATGGTACTCAGCAAGTGTGGGAAAATTATATCATGCATGGCTAGAACAAGGAGAGGTTGAACTCATGGTTAAAGCACTACGCAATTAATACCTATCACCTTAGCTTATTAAGCACCTACATTACTACACAGGTGAAATGGTCCCTATCTCCCATCCCATCATCATAATCCAATAACCATAACGTCATTTCCAATGTTAAGCTCCCCGCTTAACTTCCAAAACCATCAATCCTCTAATCATGAATAAGTCCAGGCCGCTCTTAACCGTGAGCACGGCTGTCAAGACAGTTTTGACTCTGCAGAGTTTGTACCACTGTACCCACAAGTAGTGATTTCATCCCCCGTTGCCGGGTGGACTAAAAGAACCTCCATTATGCCAGTGGCTACGATCCACATTCACACTTCCCAGGTGTGCGGCCAGGAGATCACTACGAAGCCTTTACAAAGGGATTCCTGACGAGCGTGGGCACACTGAGGTTTCACCCCTAACAGCATACAAGAGGCTCCAACCCCGCTGCAGTGGCCCCCTCTTGAGCCTTGCGGTTCATATGGTAGTCCAGCTGACACCTACTCCCCGCACCATCCAACACAACCATACTACGCCAGGGATACACCTAATTAATTGGCCAAGCTGCCCCATCTCAGCATGTGGTTGGCACTGTAAAGCCGGGTTACATGCTCCATGAACCGGTCCTTAGGATCCAGGCAAGTACTAAACACAAACCCAAGTCTCGTGCACCCAGCACACAACCAAAACATCCAACTTTCCTTGATCCCTACCTCTACATAACTCACAATGTCTCATTCAAGAGTATGGTAATATAAACTGATAATCTCATTTCCCAAATATCCCATTCTAAGCATGGCTAAGCAATTGCATGTAAATATATGACATGACAAAATAAATCCCAACCCAAGCTACAAGGAAACAAGGTAATGCAATTCTAGGGAAACTTTCCTAGCATGGGTTTCATATTTCATTTGACAATGCAAATAATTCTATCTACACATCCTAGCATAGGATCAAAGTGGTCAAGGACACTTGCCTCCTTCTTGCTGCTCTTGAAATTGGTAGTCCTGATCTTGGAAAGGGTTAACTTGCTCTTGAGCAGGTTCTACTTCATACCATCACACATAGCAAAAGAAGAACAACAATCATAAGACATAGTTCACACTTCTTACTTCATACAAACCACACATTCATATTTATAAAAGTTCTTTACCATTATATGTGTTGTGGTTACTTTATGTGTGTTGAGTTGTGGCTTGCATGCACTTTTAACCATGTGTATATGATCTCCACTTTTGTGTCCACCTTTATACTTACATACTATTTATATGGGTTTCCAATAAATTTCTTATATTCAACTACTTCACCTTTTTACTACAAAGTGTGTATGAAAAGTATTATTCTTCCCTATATGTGCTTTCATAACTTCTATCAACCCTAAACTGAATGCTTTGTATTTTAGAAACTCCATTTATCATATACTAGTTGCTATATTTTTCAGATTTATATTCCTATGCATAATTGTGTATTTTATTATGAAATTAGTAATACACATCATCTAAACAGTATAGGTTTTGGTCCTAAATAATTGAATAACATATTTTGACCTTTTCCTCTGATGTAAACTATTTTATAATTATTTTACCTATTTTCTATAAATATTCTTTACTCAAAAATGTGTCCCGAAATGTGAATAATAAATTTAACAGATTCAATTCTGTCCAAAATATGTTTTTATCTCACTCCAAAGTTTCCTAAGTACTGAGAAAGTTTTTAATTAATTTTGACAATTATGTTTGTCCCACTTTTTAATTTTTAAACACTAGTTACATATTCAATTTTCTAAATTAAACACTAAACAGGACTAAAATAATGAGTTCACCCCATTACAGGGTCTATAATATTATTTTCATAATTTCCAGGGGTCTAGCTACACTTATCAGAGGTGTTTTTCCTAATTTCTATTAAGTCCAGGGGCTAAAACTGATTTTTAAATGAATTTACATGATTTTCTGGAGTTCCAGGGGCTAGATCTGAAGTTTCCGGGGCTAGCTCTCAATTCCAGAGAACCCCAGGGGATAGCACGTAAGAATTCCTGTCTTTATAACGCGGGGCTGACGTGGACCGTCCGATTTTAAACCGACGGCTGAGATTATAACATCGAACCGGTACGCGGGGTTTTAAAGTCTACCGTGCGATTTAAAATAAACGGCGCACAAGCGGCCACGTCGCTCTGATCGAGCGCGGGCGGCGCTGCCGGCGGCGCACGGCGGCGGGAAGCGGCGATCTCGCCGGAAAGTTTCGGATCCTCGAGAATTCTGCCTAGAACTGTGATCTTATGGCCTAGATCGGTAGAGGGGAGGTCAGGGATCTCACCTCGGGGGTTTTCTCGAGCTCGGGGGTCCTGGAAAGTGATCGGCGGCGAGGTCCGAGGCAAAACCACGGCGAAGCTCGTCGGCGCTGTGTTTACACCGTAACTCTCCGAGTTTTCTGCACCTGCAAAGTTCCCCGGAGGCGGTGGATCAAGACCAGCGAGTTAGATCAGAGTTTCCGAGCTTAGATCGGCCAGAATTCACCGGCGAAGTCTCGGTGCTCACCGGAGTGAAAATCGGCGATCGCGTGGGAAAAACTGATCGGATCGGGGGTTTTTATAGCCGGGGGAGGGCGGTGGGTCTGGTGTGATCGAGTTGGAGTCCTCTGGGACCAGAATTCGGGCGGCGGAACGCGGTTTCCGGGCGGTTAAGATCGCGCGCGCTCGGGGGAAAAGTCCGGGGTCGGCACGAGCGAGGTTGGGGATGACATGTGGGTCCCACCCGTCGGTGAGAGGCAGCGCGGCGCGCGCGGGGGCGGGCTGGCGCGGGGAAGCTGGGCCGGCTGGCGGGTTTTCGGCCCACTGGCCGGTTTTTTTCCCGTTTCTCTTTTTCTTTTTCCATTTCTTTTCTGTTTTGCGTATAATTTGAATTCCAGTTTGAATTTGAATTTTTGCAAAACATGCAACACGTCCAAAAATTTTTAAATTCCCCTCTGAACATGGTTTAGGGTTTTGAATCAAAATTTGGGGTGTTACAGCTCTACCCCCCTTAAAAGAAATCTCGTCCTCGAGATTGGTGTTTCTAAGAAAATAATTCCAGAAATTGTGCCTTGAGCTCATCTTCCCGTTCCCAGGTGGCTTCCTCTTCTGAGTGATGCTTCCACTGCACCTTGCACATCCGAATTCTTTTATTTCTAGTGAGGCGTTCCATTGTCTCCAAAATCTTGTATGGTTGCTCGGCATAAGACAAATCTTCAGCTACATCCACTTCATTCATGGGTAACACCTCCTCAGGCGTCCTCAGACATTTCTTGAGTTGTGACACATGAAATACATCGTGCACGTCCGATAGATGAACCGGTAACTCTAGTTGGTACGCCACTTCGCCTTTTCTTTCCAAAACTTGAAAGGGTCCGATGTATCGAGGTGACAACTTCCCTTTCACCTTGAACCGACGAAGTCCTCTGATAGGGGACACCTTGAGATAAACATAGTCTCCCACGTTGAAAACGAGTTCTCTTCTTCGTACATCAGCATAACTCTTCTGGCGTGTTTGTGCTATCCTCAAGTTGTTGCGAATCTCCCTCACCTTCGCTTCGGCTTCTTGTAGCACTTCTGGACCAAACACTTTGCTTTCTCCTGTTTGGTTCCAAAATAGGGGAGTTCTGCACTTTCTTCCATACAAAGCTTCAAACGGTGACATCTTCATACTAGCTTGATAGCTGTTGTTATAGGAAAACTCCGCATACGGTAAGTTCTTGTCCCAACTCCTATTGTTTTTGAGTGCACATGCCCTTAACATGTCTTCAAGGATCTGATTGGTTCTCTTCGTCTGCCCGTCAGTTTGGGGATGATAGGCAGAGCTGAAATTCAGATGGGTTCCCATGGTTTCATGCAACTTTTGCCAAAACCTCGAGGTGAACTGTGTCCCTCGATCCGACACTATCTTCTTTGGCACTCCATGGTAACACACAATCCTTGACATGTACAATTCTGCCAATTTGGATCCGCTGTAGCTTTCTTTCACAGGAATGAAATGAGCTACCTTGGTTAGCCTATCAATAATGACCCATATTGAATCATACCCGGATTGGGTCCGAGGCAATCCCACGACAAAATCCATGCTGATTTCTTCCCATTTCCATTCAGGCACTTTGAGTGGTTGCAATAATCCCGCGGGTCGTTGATGTTCTGCTTTCACCAACTGACATGTGTCACATAGGGCAACATGTTCCGCGACATCTAGCTTCATGCCATACCACCAATACCTGCTCTTGAGGTCCTGGTACATCTTCGTACTCCCAGGATGAATGGAATAGTCAGAATCGTGAGCCTCCTTCAAAATTAATTCACGAATCTCTTTTACTTCTGGCACACAGATCCTTTTCCCGTGCCACACCGTTCCTTGTTCATCCTCTCTAAATCCAGGAGCTTTATTTTCCTTAATGAGCTGTCTGATCTCTTGTATCTTCTCATCATTCTTTTGGCCCTCTCGTATGTCTCGCTCGAGTGTGGAGTCCACTTCCATGGCGATGGCTTCACCACTATTTACTAGACATAGATTGAGTCTTATAACCTCGTCCTTCAATTCTGCAGGCATGTCCTTCAAGCTCAACTTATTGACCTGCACTTTCCGACTCAAAGCATCGGCCACGACGTTTGCTTTCCCGGGATGATAGTTGATGCCCACATCAAAGTCATTGATTAGCTCTAACCATCTCCTTTGTCGGAGGTTGAGATCTGGCTGTGTGAATATGTACTTCAAACTCTTATGATCCGTATATATCTCTGTCCTCTTCCCCATCAAATAGTGCCGCCAAATTTTCAACGCGTGTACCACTGCAGCTAGTTCTAGATCATGTGTAGGATAGTTCTTCTCGTGCTTCCGAAGCTGCCGGGATGCATAAGCCACGACATGTCCTTCTTGCATGAGAACACATCCCAACCCATTTCCAGAGGCATCGCAGTACACTGTGAAATTCTTCTGCATATCTGGCATAACCAGCACTGGGGCTGTTGTCAATCTCTTCTTTAGCTCCTGAAAGCTTGTATCGCACTGTGGCGTCCAGGTGAATGTGATTCCCTTTTCCAACAATTTGGTGAGAGGTCTCGAGATCTTAGAGAATCCCTCAATAAACCGTCGATAGTATCCAGCCAATCCCAAAGAGCTTCGTACTTCCCCGACATTTTCAGGGGTCTTCCACTTCTGGATATCTTCGATTTTGGCGGGATCTACGGAGATTCCTCCCTCCGAGATTATATGTCCTAAAAAGGGAACTCTCTTCAGCCAAAACTCACACTTGCTCAACTTGGCATATAGTTGGTGTTCTCTCAGCCTCTGTAACACCAACCTTAGATGTTTCTCATGTTCTTCTTCATCTTTGGAGAAGACGAGAATATCATCTATGAAAACCACCACAAATTTGTCCAGATATTCCATGAATACCTTGTTCATGAGGTACATGAAATATGCCGGGGCATTGGTTAGTCCAAAAGGCATGACAGTGTATTCATACAGTCCGTACCGAGATACGAAAGCTGTCTTGGAAATATTAGATTGCCTTATCTTGAGTTGGTGGTACCCCGACCTGAGATCAATTTTCGAGAACACACAAGCTCCCCTCAACTGATCAAACAAGTCTTCAATGCGGGGTAATGGGTACTTGTTCTTAATGGTTACCTCATTCAAGGCACGGTAATCCACGCATAACCTTTGGGTTCCGTCTTTCTTGGGCACAAATATCACCGGAGCTCCCCATGGTGAGGAACTAGGGCGAATATACCCCTTCTCCGTCAATTCTCTCAAATGATCCTTGAGCTCTTCTAGCTGCTTGGAGTCCATTCGATAAGGTCTCTTGTATATCGGGGCTGTTCCCGGTACTAGCTCAATTGCGAATTCCACTTCACGGTCGGGAGGCATACCTGGCAATTCCTCCGGAAAAACATCTGGATATTCCCTGATGGTCCTGATTTCCTCAACTTTCACCTCCACTTGATTTAATTTAATGTCCCTCCTAGGCTCGTGTATTGTTATAAACTTTACTCTTGTACCACTGGGGTGAGTTAATTCCACCGTTCTGGTCGAACAATGGATGATTCCTTTATGTTTGGTCAACCAATCCATACCCAAAATAATATCTATCCCTTGTGAATCTATCACTATGAGGTTAGCCGTAAATACTACCCCATTAATGTCTAGGCTCACTTTGGGACACACTTGTCTTGTCCTTATTTCTCCACCTGGAGAGTTTACGGCTAGCATATGGTTCATTTGTGTGGTTGCTAGGTCATACTTCTTAACAAACCCTTGAGCAATGAACGAGTGGGTAGCACCAGAATCAAACAGCAGAGTTGCAAGGTGTAAATTGGCAGGAAACTTACCAACTACCACGTCGGGTGCCTCTTGTGCTTCCTCCATAGTGACGTGGTTCACCCGTCCTCTCACTACATTCTGCTGTTGTGGCGGCGCAGGCTTCTTCTTTGGGCATTTATGGGCGTAGTGCCCCACTTCACCACAGCTGAAACATTGCACCCCAATCTTAGATGCCTGGCCCTTGTTGTCTTGGAGTTGGTTTGGGGGTCCTTGCACTGCTGGTCGAGGTGGATATGCGGGGCGAGGCTGCTGCACAAACTGACGTGGCGGCTGTGCAGGTGCTGCGGGTGGCCTGTAGTTTGGGTTGTACCCTCTTGGTGCTGAATAGGGTACCGCAGCACGGCTTGTCTGCCCCGTAGGTTGCTGCATCATACGTGGGCGGGTGTTGCTCATTGAGGCCTGATGTGACCACCCCGCCTTCCTCTTATTCTCATTTTCCAGGGCCTTTAGCTTCCTTTCTACCACAAATGCTCTGTCCACCATCTTTTGAAAGCTTTCATACTCATTTGAGGACATTGCACACTGCATTTCTGCGGTAAGCCCTTCCACGAAACAATCTTGTTTCTGCTCATCGGTCTCTATGTCTCGTGGAGCATAACGGGCTAATTGAGTGAATTTAGTGAGGTATTCCCTCACCGTCATGTTTCCCTGCTGCAGTCCCAGAAACTCTTTCCTCTTGTTTTTGAGTTCACCCCTTGGGATGTAGTGGTTACGGAAGCTACGCTTGAACTCTTCCCAAGTGATGTTCTCAGGGTCATGATGGGCAGCCACGTAGGCGGTCCACCAATCAGCAGCAGGTCCATGCAATTGATGAGAGGCAAACAGCACCCTCTCATATCCTTGGCATTGTATTATCCTCATCTTACTTTCAATGGTCTTTAGCCAATCATCTGCCTCCAGCGGTTCAGCAGCACTTGCAAACTTTGGAGGTTGAGTTCCTAGAAACTCACTCAACCTTGGTTGGCGTGGTGCAGCTTGTGGAGGTGGAACTTGATGCAAGTTGGCCACCACTTGAGTCAAGTTCTGGATGAGCTGATTTTGATTCTCCAGCATTTGGTGGAGAGGATCAACTTCTTCACGGCGACCACCCCTGTCCTGGCCTCCAGAAAGATGAGGGTTGCATGCCTCATCGTTGTTGTTGGCGGGGTTGGCAGCACGTCCTTTTCCTCTTCCGGCCATCTGGCAGAATCAACATATGTTAATTTGATATCATTTAGTATCATCTTACTACTTTCATTTGTTGGTGCTTTAAGGTGTTGAGGCTTTGTTAAAATTTTACGAGGGTTTATATCTCACACCAAATAAATGCACTATTATTTCCTGTGGGCTCACACACTAAAGCAAAACAATCTGAGGACGAGGCTGTGGACAATTGCTCATGGCTTCCACAACTCACGTCACACACCAATCATTATCACACCATTAACTACGTAACGACTCGACTACTCGACCTCTTGCTAGCTAGGGGAAAGACTCTACACTACTCGTCCTCTTGAGCTGGCTCCTCGGGATCTTCCTCCTCATTTCGGCTACCTTCTGACTCTGCTTTGGGTGGGGAGGCTGCTGGTGGAGAAGTGCGACGACGCCTGATTGCTCGGCGATCCGGGGAGTCAGGAGTCCATGGATCACTCACGGTGACACACAGTTCATTCCCATCTCCTCTTTCTCTCGCCTTTAAGCAAGCTCGCAGCAACGCCTCCGTTTCCTTCAGGGTGTCTCGGACATCCTGAAGCTCTTGTTGACACTCCTGCAATCGAGTGCTGAGCATAGCAGCATCCTCCAAGCACAAGTCCATGTGCTCATGGGAAGTCCCTTGCTGCACCGGTGGGTACTTGTACTCCGTGGTACTACTCTCACGTTGGAGGACATACATGTACTCAGTTTTGTCCAAGTGGCGACGATAGATGTGACTCTGGCAGGTGATGGCCTCCCAGGTGACATCTTCCTCCGCATCAACATGTGTTGCTCGACAAGCTGGGGAGTGGTGAATCTTAAGCAGCTGATTCTCGTGTATAATCCTCATCTCCGAACTCCATTCTTCCCTCTTCTCACGGATGGTCCTGGTGGAGTTATAGTGGATGATTAGCTTGCCCGTATTGCCGGCGGCTTCGAGCATACGTCGAAGACGGCGCAACAAGTCTCCTACTGCCAATCCGTAGGAAAGATACGTCACTGGACGACTCTCCTCTCTTTCGGCAAGGGCAACTACGGGGACTCTCCCTCCTGTGGACTTACGAGCGGTGCGAATCATGCGAACCATCTAAAACAAAAGAATTTAAAATTAGGTTAGATAAATTCTCAAATAAAAATCCTATTTTGAATGAAAGTTGGGGTAAGATGAAGAAAATGACTCCTTTAATAACACTTTTCCACCCACACCTTGGAAAATAGTTTTTAAGAAAAATAGGGCCCTTAAATACGTCCATTTCTACCTAGGTCCACGTTCCTACGGGCAACCTTGGCTCTGATACCACCTCTGTCACACCCGGTTTTTCCGAAGAAACAACCAAGTGAATATCACATGTATGCCAGGATCATTTTCTCATACATGTGATGACAAATAGTGAAGCATCATTTATTACAAGCCAGGTGTCGAATATAAATAAGTCTTACATCGCAAATGTCTCAATGGACACTAATGCTTCATCACAAGTAGATAAACTAGCAGCGGAATATTATTCTTTAGGGCTCCATCACAGGCGTTGCCCGGGGGTCTTCATGAACCTAAAATCCTTCCTCGGGTCCAAAATCTTGGTCATTATACACCACCTCATTATCATGACCTGAGCAGCAATATAAACCAACAAATATGCAAGGTTGAGTACCAATGGTACTCAGAAAGTGTGGGAAAATTATATCATGCATGGCTAGAATAAGGAGAGGTTGAACTCATGGTTAAAGCACTACGCAATTAATACCTATCACCTTAGCTTATTAAGCACCTACATTACTACACAGGTGAAATGGTCCCAATCTCCCATCCCATCATCATAATCCAATAACCATAACGTCATTTCCAATGTTAAGCTCCCCGCTTAACTTCCAAAACCATCAATCCTCTAATCATGAATAAGTCCAGGCCGCTCTTAACCGTGAGCACGGCTGTCAAGACAGTTTTGACTCTGCAGAGTTTGTACCACTGTACCCACAAGTAGTGATTTCATCCCCCGTTGCCGGGTGGACTAAAAGAACCTCCATTATGCCAGTGGCTACGATCCACATTCACACTTCCCAGGTGTGCGGCCAGGAGATCACTACGAAGCCTTTATAAAGGGATTCCCGACGAGCGTGGGCCCACTGAGGTTTCACCCCTAACAGCATACAAGAGGCTCCAACCCCGCTGCAGTGGCCCCCTCTTGAGCCTTGCGGTTCATATGGTAGTCCAGCTGACACCTACTCCCCGCACCATCCAACACAACCATACTACGCCGGGGATACACCTAATTAATTGGCCAAGCTGCCCCATCTCAGCATGTGGTTGGCACTGTAAAGCCGGGTTACATGCTCCATGAACCGGTCCTTAGGATCCAGGCAAGTACTAAACACAAACCCAAGTCTCGTGCACCCAGCACACAACCAAAACATCCAACTTGCCTTGATCCCTACCTCTACATAACTCACAATGTCTCATTCAAGAGTATGGTAATATAAACTGATAATCTCATTTCCCAAATATCCCATTCTAAGAATGGCTAAGCAATTGCATGTAAATATATGACATGACAAAATAAATCCCAACCCAAGCTACAAGGAAACAAGGTAATGCAATTCTAGGGAAACTTTCCTAGCATGGGTTTCATATTTCATTTGACAATGCAAATAATTCTATCTACACATCCTAGCATAGGATCAAAGTGGTCAAGGACACTTGCCTCCTTCTTGCTGCTCTTGAAATTGGTAGTCCTGATCTTGGAAAGGGTTAACTTGCTCTTGAGCAGGTTCTACTTCATACCATCACACATAGCAAAAGAAGAACAACAATCATAAGACATAGTTCACACTTCTTACTTCATACAAACCACACATTCATATTTATAAAAGTTCTTTACCATTATATGTGTTGTGGTTACTTTATGTGTGTTGAGTTGTGGCTTGCATGCACTTTTAACCATGTGTATATGATCTCCACTTTTGTGTCCACCTTTATACTTACATACTATTTATATGGGTTTCCAATAAATTTCTTATATTCAACTACTTCACCTTTTTACTACAAAGTGTGTATGAAAAGTATTATTCTTCCCTATATGTGCTTTCATAACTTCTATCAACCCTAAACTGAATGCTTTGTATTTTAGAAACTCCATTTATCATATACTAGTTGCTATATTTTTCAGATTTATATTCCTATGCATAATTGTGTATTTTATTATGAAATTAGTAATACACATCATCTAAACAGTATAGGTTTTGGTCCTAAATAATTGAATAACATATTTTGACCTTTGCCTCTGATGTAAACTATTTTATAATTATTTTACCTATTTTCTATAACTATTCTTTACTCAAAAATGTGTCCCAAAATGTGAATAATAAATTTAACAGATTCAATTCTGTCCAAAATATGTTTTTATCTCACTCCAAAGTTTCCTAAGTACTGAGAAAGTTTTTAATTAATTTTGACAATTATGTTTGTCCCACTTTTTAATTTTTAAACACTAGTTACATATTCAATTTTCTAAATTAAACACTAAACAGGACTAAAATAATGAGTTCACCCCATTACAGGGTCTATAATATTATTTTCATAATTTCCAGGGGTCTAGCTACACTTATCAGAGGTGTTTTTCCTAATTTCTATTAAGTCCAGGGGCTAAAACTGATTTTTAAATGAATTTACATGATTTTCTGGAGTTCCAGGGGCTAGATCTGAAGTTTCCGGGGCTAGCTCTCAATTCCAGAGAACCCCAGGGGGTAGCACGTAAGAATTCCTGTCTTTATAACGCGGGGCTGACGTGGACCGTCCGATTTTAAACCGACGGCTGAGATTATAACATCGAACCGGTACGCGGGGTTTTAAAGTCTACCGTGCGCTTTAAAATAAACGGCGCACAAGCGGCCACGTCGCTCTGATCGAGCGCGGGCGGCGCTGCCGGCGGCGCACGGCGGCGGGAAGCGGCGATCTCGCCGGAAAGTTTAGGATCCTCGAGAATTCTGCCTAGAACTGTGATCTTATGGCCTAGATCGGTAGAGGGGAGGTCAGGGATCTCACCTCGGGGGTTTTCTCGAGCTCGGGGGTCCTGGAAAGTGATCGGCGGCGAGGTCCGAGGCAAAACCACGGCGAAGCTCGTCGGCGCTGTGTTTACACCGTAACTCTCCGAGTTTTCTGCACCTGCAAAGTTCCCCGGAGGCGGTGGATCAAGACCAGCGAGTTAGATCAGAGTTTCCGAGCTTAGATCGGCCAGAATTCACCGGCGAAGTCTCGGTGCTCACCGGAGTGAAAATCGGCGATCGCGTGGGAAAAACTGATCGGATCGGGGGTTTTTATAGCCGGGGGAGGGCGGTGGGTCTGTTGTGATCGAGTTGGAGTCCTCTGGGACCAGAATTCGGGCGGCGGAACGCGGTTTCCGGGCGGTTAAGATCGCGCGCGCTCGGGGGAAAAGTCCGGGGTCGGCACGAGCGAGGTTGGGGATGACATGTGGGTCCCACCCGTCGGTGAGAGGCAGCACGGCGCGCGCGGGGGCGGGCTGGCGCGGGGAAGCTGGGCCGGCTGGCGGGTTTTCGGCCCACTGGCCGGTTTTTTTCCCGTTTCTCTTTTTCTTTTTCCATTTCTTTTCTGTTTTGAGTATAATTTGAATTCCAGTTTGAATTTGAATTTTTGCAAAACATGCAACACGTCCAAAAATTTTTAAATTCCCCTCTGAACATGGTTTAGGGTTTTGAATCAAAATTTGGGGTGTTACACCTTGTGGTGGCACTGTTATCCTGGCATGTGCTCGCATGAACCGGTCCTCAGATCTACGGCAAGTAAACCACCATCTCATGATACCTCATTCACAAACCCAGTCTTTCCTAGATCTCCCTCCGATCCATGTTCATTAACAACATCAGTTTCTCATTATCGTTATGAGTGCAATTAGCTAGACACATCTATCTCGCTTCCCAATTCCCATGGACTCAGCGAAGCGTAAAACAAAAACCATACCCGACTCATAAACTTCCCTGGCGACAAGGGTGGTTTAACCAAAGCTAGTAAACTCCTATAAAAGGGTTTCCCATCATGTTTGACTCAGCACACACACCTTTTCGCAAAACAAAACAGTTTTCCCAAAATATAGGATCAATATGGTCAAGGAGCACTTGCCTTGTTCTTGCGGTTCCGGTTACTTTTGGATCTCAAAACCTTGTTGTTGCAGTTCAACGTAGACAGCTCCCTGAGCTTGTCCTGCTATACAGGATCACGCGCATACAAGATCCACAGCAATCAATATCATGCACAAACTTTAAACTGGATGCGATGATGTATATGCGTGCTATCCTATAATCAGTTTAGTTTTATTAGGTCGGTTTGTACGTGTTCTTGCATGGTTTTATGATGAACAGAGGTGTTCGGATCAGATGTGGACGTGGCGATGACCTTGTCTTTAGATCAACCTGATCAACAAGTGATCTGTCCACGAGAAAGCTTCTGTTCGAAAGGAATCAAAGAACAGATGCAAAGAAAACACGATGATGTCGTAAGGTGGTATTGAAGACCTACCTTATGTTCTTCTCGTTCTCGGGGTCCTTCTCTGATCAGACAGATCGTTTGGGCTCTCTTCTGGCAAACTTCCTCGCTGAACTCCGGTGATGGCTTACTCGGCGAGTTGGGGCTAGGGCTCTAAGTCGTCGGCTCAGGAATTGAAAAGAAATTTGTGGTTTTCGGTCATGGGTTCTGGGTTCCATTTATAATCAGGAGAAGAGTCCTAGTCTGATTGTATTCCGAATAAGAGTCCTATTCAAATTGTTGTTGAATCTTAACAACTTATTTTTAGTCGATTTGGTGCTGTATCATTGTGGAGTTCAGGTCGGTTTCTCCTCTGTACCGGAATTTCTACGGGTACAGAATCTAAGAACCGTTCCAGAACTTGTTACCTCCGCGGTGATGATCTCCGGAAGCTCCACGTGTCCATTGGGGCCTGGTATCTCCTTCTCCGCAGAGACGAGCTCCGGTTGTGCCGCGTGTCAAGCGAGCAAGATCTCCCTTCTCCTTCGGAGGTGAGCTTCGCGTGCGCCACGTATCCTGGCGGTCGGGACCTTCTCTCTATTCGGAGGTGGCTCCGCGCACACCACGTGTCAGTGCTGGGCCTTTCCTCTTTCCTCAGAGACATGCTCCGAGGTCGACACGTGTCCAACAGTTCAGACTTCCCGGAGATAAGCACCGGTGATGACACGTGTTCAATAGAACCGGACCTCCCGGAGGTGAGCTCCGACATCGACAGTATCCCACGCGGCTGGTCCTCTGACTCCCGCGGTGACTAGCTCCGAAGGTGACATGTGTCCTGTGGAACTGCCTTTGCTTCTTCCACAGAGGCTAGCTCCGGGGGCAACACGTGTCCCACAGGGTCGGACCTCTCCCTCTTTGTGGAGATGAGCCCCGAGCCTGCCACGTAGCCAGTTTAGCGGCGGACCTCTCCCCACTTTGCAGGGATGAGCTCCGAACACGCCACGTGGCCAGCGGGCCGCGGAAGGTTTCTTCGGCGCTCTCTGGGAACTGGATTCGGCTCTTATTGGCAATCTTTTTTATATTTTCTCTGTTTCTACTTTTTTTTAAAATGTTTTCTCTTCATGAAACATGAATATATGCAGAAACCAAAAATGAGGGTGTCACAAATCTACCCCCTTTAAATTGAATCTCGCCCTCGAGATTCGTTAGTAGAGAATAGGTGAGGAAATTCTGCCTTGATGTCTTCTTCATGCTCCCATGTGGCTTCAACTTCGGTGTGATGGCTCCATTGTACCTTGCACCATCGGATCACTTTGTTCCTGGTGACTCTTTCTTTCACGTCCAAAATTCGGATAGGGTGCTCCGTATAAGCCAGGTCCTCTTGAAGTTCAAGCTCTTCCATTGGTATTTGCTCCTCTGGTACTCTCAAGCACTTCTTGAGCTGGGATACATGAAACACGTCATGTACGTCGGAGAGATATGTTGGGAACTCTAGTTGATTGGCTTCTTCTCCTCGCTTGTCCAAAATCTTAAATGGTCCGATGTAGCGAGGTGCTAGCTTGCCCTTGACGTTGAAACGTCGTTGGCCACGGATAGTCGATACCTTAAGGTATACAAAGTCTCCTACTTCGAAGGTCAACTTCCTTCGCCTATTGTCCGCATAGCCTTTCTGTCGTGATTGAGCAGCTTTTAAGTTCTCCCGTATCGTTTGGACTTGCTTTTCAGCTTCTTGTAGCACTTCGGGTCCAAACACCTGGTTCTCTCCGGTTTCGTTCCAAAACAGCTGCGTTCTACACCGTCTACCATACAATGCTTTGAAAGGCGACGTCTTTAAGCTAGCTTGATAGCTGTTGTTATAGGAGAATTCGCCGTACGGTGAACTCCTATCCAACCTACGCCCACATTTCAAGGCGCAAGTTCTCAACATGTCCTCCAAAATTTGGTTTGTCCTTTCGGTTTGCCCATCGGTTTGTGGGTGATAGGCGGAGCAAAAATCCGGTCGTGTACCCATAGCTTTCTGCAGCTTCCTCCAGAATCTAGAGGTAAACTGAGAACCTCGATCTGAGACTATCCTCCTCGGGACTCCATGACAGCACACGATCTGCTCCATGTACAACTCGGCTAATTGTGCAACGTTGTACTTGGCCCTTACAGGGAGAAAAAGGGCTGTTTTCGTCAATCGGTCCACGATAACCCTGATTGAGTCGTAACCCGACTGAGTACGTGGCAATCCGACGATGAAATCCATACTGATGTCCTCCCACTTCCACTGGGGTACCTTCAAGGGTTGCAACAATCCAGCGGGTCTTTGATGTTTGGCCTTCACCCGTTGGCATGTGTCGCATAGGGCAACATATTCGGCTATATCCCTTTTCATACCATACCACCAATAACAGATCTTCAAGTCCTTGTACATTTTGGTACTTCCGGGATGTATGGAATAGGGTGCATCATGTGCCTCCTTCAATATCATGTCGCGGAGGTGCTTCACATTAGGCACACGAAGCATTTTTCCTAGCCAAAGCGTACTCTTCTCATCTTCTTTGAAATCCTTCTCTATTCCTTGTCGGATCCTTTCCTTGTTCTCCTCATCCGTTGCTTGGCCATCTCTTATATCTTGCTCCAATGAAGAGTGGATCTCCATCATTTCCATGTTGTTCAAGAATTCGAGGTGTAACCGTTCGAACTCCTTACGTAGTTTGGGTGGTAGCTCCCGAACCGTGAGTTGGTGACATGCTCCCTTTCGGCTCAATGCATCAGCTACTACATTGGCCTTCCCATGGTGGTAGTTGATTCCAACATCGTAATCTTTGATTAGTTCCAACCATCGACGTTGCCTCAAATTCAAGTCTGTTTGTGTAAATTTGTACTTGAGGCTTTTATGATCCGTATAGATCTCACATCGATGACCAAGAAAATAATGTCTCCAAATCTTCAATGCATGCGCTACTGCTGCTAGCTCCAAGTCATGTGTGGGATAATTAAGCTCATGCTTCTTTAATTGTCGTGAGGCATAGGCTACCACTTGTCCTTCTTGCATGAGCACAGATCCGAGCCCCTGTCTGGATGCGTCACAATATATGTCAAAGCTCTTACTTACGTCCGGTAATACCAAAACCGGCGCTGTGGTTAGCCCTTTCTTGAGTTCCTCAAAACTTCCTTGACATACTGGTGTCCATTGAAAGGCTTTTCCCTTCGTTAGCAACTCCGTCATAGGCTTTGCTATCTTAGAGAAGTCCTTAATGAAGCGTCGGTAGTATCCAGCCATCCCAAGAAAACTCCAAATATCCCTCACGTTTTGGGGTTGGTCCCACTTCAGAACATCTCTCACTTTTGTGGGATCAACCGATACCCCTTCTTCGGAGATAATGTGGCCTAGGAACGATATTTCCTTTAGCCAAAATTGACACTTGTTAAGCTTGGCATACCATTGATGCTCACGCATTTTCTGCAAGGTCAATTTCAAATGTTCTTCATGCTCCTCCTCACTTTTTGAATACACCATAATGTCGTCGATGAAAACCACGACGAACTTATCCAAGTACCCCATGAAAACCTTGTTCATGAGGTACATGAAGTATGCGGGTGCATTTGTTAACCCAAAAGACATGACGGTATATTCATACGAACCATACCGTGTTCGAAAGACAGTCTTGGGTATATCGGAGGGCTTTATCTTCAGTTGGAAATATCCCGACCGAAGATCAATCTTGGAGAACACCCGGGCTCCTTTCATTTGGTCGAATAGGTCCTCTATACGGGGCATAGGGTATTTGTTCTTGATTGTCACCTCGTTGAGAGACCTATAGTCCGCGCACATCCTTTGGGTTCCATCTTTCTTATCTACGAATAGCACAGGAGATCCCCATGGTGACGAGCTTGGACGTATAAAACCCTTCTCCAACTGCTCTTGAATTTGCTTCTTGAGTTCTACTAGTTCATTGACGGGCATCCTATAGGGTCTCTTTGCTATGGGTGCAGTTCCGGGTACCAAATCAATTGCAAACTCAATGTCCCGATCAGGGGGCATACCTGGAAGCTCCTCTGGAAACACGTCCGAGAATTCTTGAACCACTAGAATGCTGTCCAATGTTGCTCCTTCAACGTGGTTCAAGATTGCCTTTTCGGTTGTTTGTTTGGCTGACTCAAACTCGACACGGATACCGTGCTCATTTGTTAACTGCACGCTTCTTTCAGCACATTGGATTATCCCATTGTGCTTGCTTAACCAATCCATCCTGAGTATTATGTCAATCCCTTGGGAATCCAAGACAATAAGGTTGCAAGGAAGTCTACCCCCCTTATGTGAAGGCTTACTTTCGGACATACTATATTATTCTTCATCTCTCCTCCGGGAGAATTAACTAACATAGCACACTTTAAGTGTGATATGGGTAGATTATGCTTGGCAACATACTTGGATGATATGAAGGAATGTGATGCTCCGGAATCAAATAAGATGGTGGCTGGGTTGGAGTTGGCAAGGAACATACCAATTACGACGTTCTCAGCCTAATGCTCCACTTGGTCTTCATAGTAATCTTCTCGTATTGCTGATGATGAAATAATAATGCAAGTTTGAGTACAATGATGATCTCAGCAAATGCGGGAAAATATGATATGTAGCTCATGACAAGGTAGGTATAAAAAGGCTCATTGCAGAAAAGCAAAGTTATTTATCGAAACCATGATAAAACAATAACTCATCTTTAAGTGAATGTAATCCCAACGTGTATTAAAATACCAATCATACCTCTGTTATGCTCATTACCTTCCATGTCACAGTCAATCAACCTCATTCTTGCTCACGAATACCTCCTCGTATTCGCTACCGTCTCACGAATACCATCTCGAATTCGCTACCATCTCATCTCATAAACAACTTCGTCTCACACCGAGACCAACCTCGTTGCCATGACTCAACAGTCATGCAACCCATCTTATCACCCAGACTCAACAGTCCCAAAACCAAACCATCCAAAACCATAACCAATAATCATATCCAATCACCATCCCCACTAATCATGGAAGTTGGCCAGACGCTCATGACCGTAAGCTCGGTTATCATGATAGTTTTAAGAACTCTGCAGAGTTTGCACCTCTTTAACCACAAGTTTGTGATTTCGTCACCCGTCGGCGACTGCAGAACCTCCATTATACCAGTACACAACCGTCGGTGCATGGCCAAGAGATCGCAAAATAGCCTTTACAAAGGGGTTACTAGATGTATGGACTCACTAAGGTTTCACCGGCAGGCTAGAATCTCCAATTCTCCCACCCACGGGCCCCCTCTTGTGCCATGCAGTTCCCAGGGCAGTCCTCACTCGACTCCCATTCCCCGTGCCTTCCACGGTCCATAACAATCTAGCAACTTACCTAATTACTCAGCTAAGCCGCACCGATACTTGGCCTTATTTGCACTGTTATCCTGGCATGTGCTCGCATGAACCTGTCCTTAGATCTACGACAAGTAAACCACCATCTCATGCTACCTCATTAACCAACCCAGTCTTGCCTAGATCTCCTTCCGATCCATGTTCATTAACAACATCAGTTTCTCATTATCGTTACGAGTGCAATTAGCTAGACACATCTATCTCGCTTCCCAATTCCCATGGACTCAGCGAAGCGTAAAACAAAAACCATACTCGACTCATAAACTTCCGTGGCGACAAGGGTGGTTTAACCAAAGCTAGTAAACTCCTATAAAAGGGTTTCCCATCATGTTTGACTCAGCACACACACCTTTTCGCAAAACAAAACAGTTTTCCCAAAATATAGGATCAATATGGTCAAGGAGCACTTGCCTTGTTCTTGTGTTTCCGGTTGCTCTTGGATCTCGAAACCTTGTTGTTGCAGTTCGTCGTAGACAGCTCCCTGAGCTTGTCCTGGTATACAGGATCACGGACATACAAGATCCACAGCAATGAATATCATGCACAAACTTTAAACTGGATTCGATGATGTATATGCATGCTATCCTATAATCAGTTTAGTTTTATTAGGTCGGTTTGTACGTGTTCTTGCATGGTTTTATGATGAACAGAGGTGTTCGGATTAGACGTGGACGTGGCGATGACCTTGTCTTTAGATCAACCCGATCAACATGTGATCTGTCCACGAGAAAGCTTCTGTTCAAAATGAATCGAAGAACAGATGCAAAGAAAACATGATGATGTCGTAAGGTGGTATTGAAGACCTACCTTACGTTCTTCTCAGTCTCGGGGTCCTTCTCTGATCAGACAGATCGTTGGGGCTCTCTTCCGGCAATCATCCTCGCTGAACTCTGGTGATGGCTTACTCGGCAAGTTGGGGCTAGGGCTCTAAGTCGTCGGCTCAGGAATTGAAAAGAAGTTTGTGGTTTTCAGCCAAGGGTTCTTGGTTCTATTTATAATCGGGAGAAGAAGAGTCCTAGTCTGATTGTATTCTGAATAAAAGTCCTATTCAGATTGTCGTTGAATCTTAACAACTTATCTTTAGTCGATTCGGTGCGGTATCATTGTGGAGTTCAGGTCGGTTTCTCCTCTGTACTGGTATTTCTACGCGTACAGAACCTAAGAACCGTTCCAGAACTCGTTACCTCCACGGTGATGAGCTCCATGTGTCCATCGGGGCCTGATATCTCCTTCTCTGCAGAGACTAGCTCCGGTTGTGCCGCGTGTCAAGCGAGCGAGACCTCCCTTCTCCTTCGGAGGTGAGCTCCGCGTGCGCCACGTATCCTGGCGGTCGGGACCTTCTCTCTATTCGGAGGTGGCTCCGCGCATGCCACGTGTCAGTGCCGGGCCTTTCCTCTTTCCTCAGAGATGTGCCCCAAGGTCGACACGTGTCCAACAGTGTCAGACTTTCCGGAGATAAGCTTCGGTGATGACACATGTTCAATAGAACCGGACCTCCCGGAGGTGAGCTCCGAGATCGACACAAATCCCGCGCAACTGGTCCTCTGATTCCCGCGGTGACTAGATCTGAAGGTGACATGTGTCCTGCGGAACTTCCTTTGATTCTTCCGCAGAGGCTAGCTCGGGGGGCAACACGTGTCCCACAGGGTCGGACCTCTCCCTCTTTGCGGAGATGAGCCCCGAGCCTGCCACGTAGCCAGTTTAGCGGCAGACCTCTCCCCACTTCGCAGGGATGAGCTCCAAACATGCCACGTGGCCAGCGGGCCGCTGAAGTTGTCTTCGGCACTCTCTGGGAACTGGATTCGGCTCTTATTGGCTATCTTTTTGATATTTTTCTCTGTTCCGACTTCTTTTAAAATGTTTTCTCTTCATCAAACATGAATATATGCAGAAACCAAAAATGAAGGTGTCACAATAACCGAGACCAAAGCTCATTATCATGACTCAACAGTCAGGAAACCAATCTCATTACCAATACTCAACAGTCCCCAAAAACCAAATCCATAGACCAAACCAATCCAGTAACCAAACCGAATAACATCCCAATAACCATCCCATCTAATCATGGAAGTTGACCAGGCACTTGTGACCGGAAGCACGGCTATCATGATAGTTTTACACTCTGCAGAGGTGGCACCACTTTACCCACAAGTTTGTGATTTCGTCACCCATCGGCAACTGTAGAACCTCCATTATACCAGTACACAACCGTCGGTGTATGGCCAAGAGATCACAAAATAGCCTTTACAAAGGGGCTACTAGATGTATGGACTCACTAAGGTTTCACCAGCAGGCTAGAATCATCATTCTCCCACCTACCGGCCCCCTCTTGTGCCATGAAGTTCCCAGGGCAGTCCTCTCTCGATTCCCGTTCCCCACGCCTTCCACGGTCCATAACAATCTAGCAACTTACCTAATTAGTCTACTAAGCCGCACCCATACTTGGCCTTGTGGTGGCACTGTTTTCCTGGCATGTGCTCGCATGAACCGGTCCTTAGATCTACGGCAAGTAAACCACCATCTCATTCTACCTCATCCACAAACCAAGCGTGCCTAGATCTCCCCCAATTCATGTTTATTATCAACATCAAGTTCACATTATCATTGTTCGTATGAGTGCAGTAGCTAGACACATTCTATCTCGCTTCCCATATCCCGTAGATTAGCGAAGCAAAAACCAAAACGACCATACCCAACTCATCAACTTTCCCGGCGACAAGGGTGGTTAACAAAGCTAGTAAACTCCTATAAAAGGTTTTCCCATCAAGTTGACTCAAGCACACACATCTTTTCGCAAACAAAACAGTTCCAAAAACATGGGATCAATATGGTCAAGGGTTGCCTTGTTCCTGTGGTTTTTATTGCTCTTGGATCTCAAAGTTTTTGTTCAGTATTCCTTCGTAGATAGCTCCCTAAGCTTGTCCTTCTACTCACGATCATGCATATGCGAGATTGACAGCAATCAATTATCATGCACAATTCTTACTCAAGATGCAATGGTGCATATGCATGCTCTTCCTATGGTGCTGTTTTTATTAGATCAGTTTGTACGTGTTCTTGCATGTTTTAATGGATTGCATGGGGTTTTAAGACAAACAATGGTGTAAGGATCTAGTGTGGACGTGGTGATGATCTTGACTCAAGATCTAGATCAGGACGTGATCTATCCACGCGAAAAAGCTTATGTTCGAAGGGATCAAAGAGAACAGATGCAAAGAAAACCTCGATCTCGTCGTAAGGTGGTAATGGAGACCTACCTTACTTCCTTCGGATCCTTCCTCCTAGCATTGGCATCAAAACAGATCGTCGGCTCTCCTCCAGCGATCGTGTCGGGGCTCGTCGGGGGTCCCACCGATGGTTGAACTCCGGCGAAGAGGTTTAGCTCGGCGGGTTTGGGGGCTAGGGCCTCTAAGTTGTTGGCTTAGGAAGATGCTACGATCAAAGGGGTGTTTTGGGTTCTATTTATAACTGGAATAAGAAGAGTCCTACTCCGGTTGGATTTAAATAGGGGTCCTATTTGATTTGTGTTTGAATCTTAACAACTTATCTCTAGTTGGTTTGGTGCGGTAGCAACTTGAAATCGTGTCAGTTTCCCTCAGTACCGGGTATTCCCGTGCGTACAGGAGAAAAACCGCTTCAGAATCACGTCTTTCCGCAGGGATAAGCTCCGGAGTCTCCACGTGTCCAGCGGGGGCCTAGGCTTCCCTTTTCCTCAGGGGAGAGCTCTGGTTGTACCGCGTGTCAGGCGAGCAGGACCTCCCTTTCCTCGGAGGTGAGCCCCGCGAGCGCCACGCGTCAGGTTGGCGGGACCTCCCTCTCCCTCAGAGGTGAGCTCTGCGTGCGCCACGTGTCTGGTTGGTCGGGACCTCCCCTCTCTCCAGAGACGAGCTCCGCGTACGTCACGTGTCAGTGCCGGACCTCCCCTCTCTTTGGAGGTAGCTCCGAATGTGCCACGTGTTAGTGCCGGACCTCCCCTCTCTTTGGAGGTGAGCTCCGATAGTGCCACGTGTCCTAGCAGCACCGGACTTCCTTTCTGCTCAGGGATGAGCTCCGAGGTCAACACGTGTCCATCAGCGTTGGACCTCCCATCTTCTCAGAGGTGTGCTCCAAGAATGACACGTGTTCAACAGTGTTGGACCTCCCTTCATCTCGGAGGCGGGCTCCGAGGACGACACATGTCGAGCAGGGCGGGACCTCTCGGAGGCGAGCTCCAAGGCTGACGCGTGTCTTGCAGTGTCTTCTCGTCGAAAGTGAGCTCCGAGGATGACACGTGTCCAGTAGGACCGGACCTCCCGGAGGCAAGCTCCTAGAACGACACGTGTCCCATAGTGTCGGACCTCTCGGAGGTGGGTTCTGAGGGTGACACGTGTCCAGTAGTGTCGGACCTCTCGGAGGTGAGCTCCGAGGGTGACACTTGTCCATCGGGATGGGGCCTCTCGGAGGCGAGCTCCGAGAGCGACACGTGTCCAATAGTGTCGGACCTCTCGGAGGTGGGCTCCGAGGGTGACACGTGTCCTGCAGTGTCGGACCTCCCGGAGGTGAGCTCCTAGAGCGACACGTGTCCCGTGGGGTTGGGCTTTGCTTTTCTGTAGCGACTAGCTCCGGTGGCGACACGTGTCCTGCGGGGCTGGACTTCGCTTCTCCGCAGAGACAAGCCCTGCAGGTGACACGTGTTCAGCGGGTCGGACCTCGCCCCTTCCATAGAGGCTAGCTCCGAGCCTGCTGCGTGTCTGGCGGTGCCGGACCTCTCCTCACTTCTCAGGGATGAGCTCCGAACGCGCCACGTGGCCAGCAGGCCGCGGGAAGTGTCTACAGTGCTCCTCGGCGAACTGGAACTGGTTCTTTTAGCTATTTTTCTGATTCTTTCTCCGTTTCTACTTCTTTTAAAATTGTTTCTCTATATGAAATATGCGTGCATGCATGATTATGAAATTGAGGGTGTTACAAACCTACCCCCTTAAATTGAATCTCGCCCTCGAGATTCTATAGTGGAGAATAGATGAGGAAATTCTGCCTTGATGTCTTCTTCACGCTCCCATGTGGCATTAGCTTCTGTGTGATGGCTCCATTGTACCTTGCACCAACGGATCACTTTGTTCCTCGTGACCCTTTCCTTTACGTCCAAAATTGGACAGGGTGCTCTACATAGGTCAGATCTTCTTGAAGCTCAAGTTCATCCATCGGTACTTGTTCTTCCAGAACTCTCAAGCACTTCTTGAAATGGGATACGTGAAACACGTCATGCACGTCGGAGAGGTGCATTGGGAGCTCTAGTTTATAGGCTACCTCTCCTCGCTTGCCCAAAATCTTAAATGGTACGATATAGCGAGGTGCTAACTTGGCTTTGACGTTGAAACGTCGTTGGCCTCGGATAGGTGATACCTTAAGGTACACGAAGTCTCCTACTTCGAAAGTCAACTTCCTTCGCCTATTGTCCGCATAGCCTTTTTGTCGTGACTGAGCAGCCCTATAATTCTCCCGTGCCATTTGTACTTGCTTCTCATCCTCTTTTAGAACTTTGGGTGCAAACACTTGGTTCTCTCCGGTCTCGTTCCAAAACAACGGCGTTCTACACCGTCTACCATACAATGCCTTAAAAGGTGACATCTTCAAGATGGCTTGATAGCTGTTGTTGTATGAGAACTCGGCACACGACAAGCTCTTATCCCAACTACGTCCATGTTTCAAGGCGCATGCTCTCAACATGTCCCCTAAAATTTGGTTTGTCCTCTCGGTTTGTCCATCGGTCCGTGGGTGGTAAGCGGAGCTAAAATCCAGTTGTGTACCCATAGCTTCATGCAGCTTCTTCCAAAACCTAGAGGTAAATTAGGTACCCTGATCTGAAACTATCCTCTTCGGGACTCCATGACGGCATACGATCTGCTCCATGTACAACTCGGCTAGTTGTCCAACGTTGTACTTGGTCTTAACAGGAAGGAAATGAGCTGTTTTTGTCAATCGGTCAATGATTACCCAGATGGAGTCGTAACCTGACTGAGTACATGGTAATCCGACGATGAAATCCATGCTGATGTCTTCCCACTTCCACTCAGGTACTTTCAATGGTTGCAACAGTCCAGCGGATCTTTTATGTTCGGCCTTTACCCGTTGGCATGTGTCGCATAAGGCAACATACTCTGCTATGTCCCTTTTCATACCATCCCACCAATAACAAGTCTTCAAGTCCTTGTACATCTTTGAACTGCCAGGATGTATGGAATAAGGTGAATCATGTGCCTCCTTTAGTATCGTGTCGCGAATGTGCTACACGTTAGGCACATAAATCCTTTTTCCTAACCAAAGCGTACCCTTCTCGTCTTCCTTGAAGTCCTTTTCTATGCCCTGTCGGATTCTTTCTTTGATCTCCTTGATTTCCTCGTCCGTTGCTTGGCCATCTCGTATCTCTTGTTCCAGCGAAGAGTGGAGTTCCATCACTTCAATCTCGTTCAAGAACCCGAGATGTAACCGTTCAAACTTCTTGCGTAGCTCGGGTGGTAGCTCCCGAACAGTGAGTTGATGACATGCTCCCTTTCGGCTCAATGCATCAGCCACTACATTGGCCTTCCCGGGGTGATAGTTGATTCCGACATCATAATCCTTGATGAGTTCCAACCGTCGACGTTGCCTCAAATTCGAATCCATTTGGGTGAATATGTACTTGAGGCTTTTGTGATCCGTATAGATCTCACATCGGTGGCCAAGGATATAATGTCTCTAAATCTTTAATGCATGCACTACGGTTGCAAGTTCCAAGTCATGTGTGGGGTAATTCAGATCGTGCTTCTTGAGTTGTCTTGACGCATAGGCTACCTCTTGTCCTTCTTGCATGAGCACACATCCAAGCCCTTGTCTTGATGCGTCACAATATATGTCGAAGCTCTTGCTCACGTCTGGAAATACTAGAACCGGTGTTGTGGCTAGCCTTTTCTTGAGCTCCTCAAAGCTTTCTTGGCACGCTGGTGTCCATTGGAAGGATTTTCCCTTCATTAGCGATTCCGTCATAGGTTTTGCTATCTTGGAGAAGTCCTTGATGAAACGTTGATAGTATCCAGCCATCCTAAGAAAACTCCAAATATCCCTCACGTTTTGCGGTTGGTTCCACTTCAGAACATCTCCCACTTTTCCGGGATCAACCAACACTCCTTTCTCAAAGATGATGTGGCCTAGGAACGATATCTCCTTTAGCCAAAATTGACACTTGCTGAGCTTGGCATACGATTGATGCTCTCGCAGCTTTTGTAATGTTAATCTCAAATGTTCTTCCTCACTCTTTGAATACACCATGATATCGTCGATGAAAACCACGACGAACTTGTCCAAATACTCCATGAAGACCTTATTCATGAGGTACATAAAGTATGCGGGTGCATTTGTTAACCCAAAAGACATAACGGTATATTCATATGATCCATACCGTGTTCGAAAGGCAGTCTTGGGTATATCGGAGGGTTTATTCTTCCGCTGGAAGTATCCCGACTGAAGATCAATCTTGGAGAAAACTCGGGCACCTTTCATTTGGTTAAATAGGTCCTCTATACGGGGCAGCGGGTATTTGTTCTTGATCGTCACCTCATTGAGAGACCTATAATCCACGCACATCCTTTGGGTCCCATCCTTCTTGTCCACGAAGAGCACGGGGGCTCCCCATGGTGACGAGCTTGGGCGTATAAAACCCTTTTCTAGCTGATCCTGAATTTGCTTCTTGAGTTCCACAAGTTTGTTGACGGGCATCCTATAGGGTATCTTTGCTAAAGGTGCAGTTCCGGGTACCAAGTCAATGGAAAACTCAATGTCCCGGTCAGGTGGCATACCAAGGAGTTCTTCTGGGAACACATCCGAAAATTCTTGAACCACCGGAATGCTTTCCAATGTTGCTTCTTTGACGTGGTTTAATATTGCCTTCTCGGTTGCTGGTTGGGCTGACTCGAACTCGATGAGAGTTCCGTGCTTGTTTGTCAACTGCACGCTTCTCCTAGCATATTGGATCACTCCTTTTGCTTGCTTAACCAATCCATTCTGAGTATTATGTCAAGCCCTTGGGAATCCAAGACAATGAGGTTGGCAAGAAAGTCTACCCCCCTTATTTCAAGGTTCACTTTCAGACATACTATATTAGTCCTCATGTCTCCACCAGGAGAATTAACTAACATAGTATATTTCATGTGCGATATGAGTAGATTATACATGGCAACATACTTGGATGATATGAATGAATGTGATTGTGACGCCCTCAATTCTGTGGAAAACCACGGAACCGAGAACTAATGCATATGTGTGCCCAGGATGTTCATCACACATACACATATATTCCACAAACTGAATTCAGAATATATATAACCACGAATAACAGAGTTTATTACAATGTCTCATGACTCTTGGACTCATGCTCACAGCAAAAGTCTTATTTCTATGCAGCGGAAAGTCTTCTAACTAATGCGGAAGCAATTTAACTAATGCGGAAGAAATCTAAGCAGAAATTGGCTCCATCTCTATTCCATCCCCACAGGCAAGGTTGAGAACAGATCACACGCCTAATGCTCCATTTGGTCTTCATAGTAGTCTTCTCCTGCTGCTGATGATGAAATAATAATGCAAGTTTGAGTACAATGATGTACTCAGCAAGTGCGGAAAAATATGATATGAAGCTCATAGCAAGGTAGGTATAAAAAGGGCTCATTTGCAGAAAAGCAGAGTTATTTATCAAAAGCACGATAAAACAGCGACTCATCATTAAGTGAATGTAATCCCAGCATGTATTTAAAATACCAATCATACCTCCGTTATGTTCATAACCAGTCATCAATCAACCTCATTCTCGCTCACGAATACCTCCTCGTATTCGCTACCATCTCACGAATACCATTCTGTATTCGCTACTATTTCACCTTAAAAAACAACTTCGTCTCCCACCGAGACCAACCTTGTTGCCATGACTCAACAGTCATGCAACCCATCTTATCACCCGGACTCAACAGTCCCAAAAACCAAACCATAACCAAACCATCCAAACCATAACCAATAACCATCCCAACTAATCATGGCAGTTGGCCAGGCGCTCGTGACCGTAAGCTCGGCTATCATAATAGTTTTAAGAACTCTGCAGAGTTTGCACCTCTTTAACCACAAGTTTGTGATTTCGTCACCCGTCGGCGACTGCAGAACCTCCATTATACCAGTACACAACCGTCGGTGTATGACAAAGAGATCACAAAATAGCCTTTACAAAGGGGTTACTAGATGTATGGACTCACTAAGGTTTCACCGGCAGGCTAGAATCTCCAATTCTCCCACCCACGGGCCCCCTCTTGTGCCATGCAGTTCCCAGGGCAGTCCTCACTTGACTCCCACTCCCCGCGCCTTCCACAGTCTATAACACTCTAGCAACTTACCTAATTACTCAGCTAAGCCGCACCCATACTTGGCCTTGTGGTGACACTGTTATCCTCGCATGTGCATGCATGAACCGGTCCTTAGATCTACGGCAAGTAAACTACCATCTCATGCTACCTCATTCACAAACCCAGTCTTGCCTAGATCTCCCTCCGATCCATGTTCATTAACAACATCAGTTTCTCATTATCATTACGAGTGCAGTTAGCTGGACACATCTATCTCTCTTCCCAATCCCATGGACCCAGCGAAGCATAAAAGTAAAAACCATACCTGACTCATAAATGTCCCTGGCGACAAGGGTGGTTTAACCAAAGCTAGTAAACTCCTATAAAAGGATTTCCCATCATGTTTGACTCAGCACACACACCTTTTCGTAAAACAAAACAGTTTTCCCAAAACATAGGTTCAATTTGGTCAAGGAGCACTTGCCTTGTTCTTGCGGTTCCGGTTGCCCTTGGATCTCGAAACCTTGTTGTTGCAGCTCGTCCTACACAGCTCCCTGAGCTTATCCTTCTATACGCAATCACGTCCATACAAGATTCATAACAATCAATACTATGAACAAACTTTAAACTAGATGCGATGATGCATATGCATGCTATCCTATGATCAGCCTTATTAGATAGGTTTGTACGTGTTCTTGCATGGCTTTATGATGAACAGGGGTGTTCGGATCAGATGTGGACGTGGCGATGACCTTGTCTTTAGATCAACCCGATCAACAAGTGATCTGTCCACGAGAAATCTTCTGTTCGAAAGGAATCAAAGAACAGATGCAAAGAAAACACAACGATGTCGTAAGGTGGTATTGGAGACCTACCTTACGCTCTTCTCGGTGTCGGGTCCTTCTCCGATTGTTGGGTTCTCTTCCGGCGATCTTCACTGAACACCGGCGATGGCTTTCTCGGCGGGTTGAGGCTAGGGCTCTATGTCGTCGGCTTAGGTGTTGGAAAAAGAAGTTTGTGGTTTCGGCCAGAGGTTCTGGATTCTATTTATAATTGGGAGAAGAAGAGTCCTATTCTGATTGGATTCCGAATAAGAGTCCTATTCAGATCGTCGTTGAATCCTAACATCTTATCTTTAGTTGATTTGGTCCGGTAACATTGTTGAATAAAGGTCGGTTTCTTCTCCGTACCGATATTTCTACGCGTACAGAATCCAAAACCGCTTCAGAACTCGTTACTTTCTCGGTGATGAGCTCCGGAAGCTCCACGTGTCCATCGGGCCTGGTCTCTCTATTTCCGCAGAGATGAGCTCCGGTGGTGCCGCGTGTCAAGCGGGTGAGACCTCCCTCTTCTTTGTAGGTGAGCTCTGCGTGCGCCACGTATCCTAGCGGTCGGGACCTCCACTCTTATTCGGAGATGGCTCCGCACATGCCACGTGTCAGTGCCGGACCTTTCCTCTCAGAGACGAGCTCCGAGGTTAACACGTGTCCAACAGTGATGGACCTTCCAGAGATAAGCTCCGGTGGTGACACGTGTCTGATAGAACCGGATCTCTCGGAGGTGAGCTCCGAGATCGACACGTACCCCGCGCGACTGGTCCTCTGCCTTCCGTGGTGACTAGCTCCGAAGGTGACATGTGTCCTGCGGAAATGCCTTTGCTTCTTCCGCAGAGGCTAGTTCTGGAGGCAACACGTGTCCCACAGGGTCAGACCTCTCCCCCTTTGCGGAGATGAGCCCCGAGCCTGCCATGTAGCCAGTTTAGCGGCGGACCTCTCCCACTTCGCAGGGATGAGCTCCGAATACGCCACGTGGCCAGCGGGCCACGGTGAGTTGTCTTCGGCGCTCTCAGTGAACTGGATTTGGCTTTTATTGGCTACCTTTTTGATATTTTTCTCTGTTCCTTTTTCCTTTAAAATGTTTTCTCTTCATGGAACGTGAGTATATGCAGAAACCGAAAATGAGGGTGTTACAAATCTACCCCCCTTAAATTGAATCTCGCCCTCGAGATTCGTTAGTAGGGAATTGATGAGGATATTATGCCTTGATGTCTTCTTCACGCTCCCATGTGGCTTCAGCTTCGGTGTGATGGTTCCATTGTACCTTGCACCATCGGAACACTTTGTTCCTGGTGACTCTTTCCTTTACGTCCAAAATTCGGACAGGGTGCTCCGTATAGGTCAGGTCTTCTTGAATTGCAAGCTCTTCCATTGGTATTTGTTCCTCTGGTACTCTCAAGCACTTCTTGAGCTGGGATACATGAAACACGTCATGTACGTCGGAGAGGTGCGTTGGGAGCTCTAATTGATAGGCTACTTCTCATCGCTTGTCCAAAATCTTAAATGGTCCGATGTAGCGAGGCGCTAGCTTGCCTTTGATGTTGAAACATCGTTGGCCTCGGATAGACATGACACGACCCCATTTGGTCCTGTCGAGCCAGGATCACGCCGAGGGGTGTTGCGTTGCACAACACCGTATAACACACGTCAAAGGTACAAAGCGGAAGCGGAAATTTTATTACATAAACAAGTTTATGAACATGTTTACATCAAAATAAGTTCAGTCTACACTCGCGGGCGTAGACTAAGCATCAAGTGCACGTTCAGCCCTCGAACGTGTCCTTGCTAGCACACACGCACACTAACTCTGCGGCGTGCACGACTCCCACTCGACGGGGTTCCCCTCCTGGGGTTCCGTCTCCTCTTCGGGAGTCCCTTCCTCATAGAACCCTGCAAAAGCTTCAAACACAAGCAGTGAGCACGAAGGCTCAGCAAGTCTGACCCGTCTCACCTAAACATGGAACTTCTACATGAGGGTAATGGGTTGCATGAGGTAAAAATCATTTGCAAGGACTCGCCTAATTAGTAGAATCTTACTTTCAAGTTTTAGCAGCAGGTTGTGGAGAACCTTACGCTAAGGCACATGAGAGAGCCGCAATCAAACAAGAAACGCATTTCTCTCATGTACTTTGCCCAAAGTTGAAAAGAACTTTAGTTAGCACTAAGCTACAACATATCATTAACAATCAATATCCAACTTTCAATCAGCAACATTTTAACATGTAACTAGTCTGTTCTTTCTACGTCACGGTACAGTGAACAAGTGGTACTCACTGACCGCGAGGGACGGCGATTATAATCGATTTACACCTGCAGGGTTACCCGAACAACCCGTCACGTACGCCCGTACTCGATGTTGCCTACAACAACCATCACGGACGCCGTACGCGACTACCTTTCACCCGTTAGCCAAATATTGAACCGGTCCCATCGTCCCGAGCAAGAGGTCCCTGCACGCGCATCTCTGTGCCGCCAGCTGATTTACACCTCGAGCTCTCAACCTACCCTCTGAACGACGGGCAATGCCTCAACACCCAGCTACCCGAGTTACATCAGTTTCCCGGTTCCCATATAGCCGGTAGGTCTTCGGTACTGTTCTAGCTTGTTCAACAGGCCCGCACACGGCTCGGTCCTCAATCGACACAAGCGGAGCTACAGCACTCAGGCCCCAAAGTCCTGCTGCCCTTACTCTCCGCTCGGTCTCATTTTCTTGCCATGTGTTTCATGTGCTATCTCTACCCGAGCAATGTGCCTCTAGCCTATTCTCGCGAGTAGTTCCAACTACTCGACTTGTACCGAATCCTACTCTATCCTAGCAATGCAGTAGCTAACGGGGTTTGCAATCCTAAACCCCAACCCATGGTTTTCTTGGCTATGCAGTTGGGTTTCCAATCAAGACTCTAATGCAAAGAACAATATTCAAAGATGTGCTCAAAACAATAAATATTTGTAAAAAGGTTAATGCAAACCGGGGCTTGCCTTGCTGCTCTTGGTCGTAGGCTAGCTGTTCCTCCGGAGTAACGAAGTCTAGGACTTCGGGTTCCTCCTCGATCTTAGCGACTACATGATAAGAACAATGTATGTATTAATTTAGAGGCCTTTGTATTAACTTTGAAGTTGTGAAGCCTATAACTCTTACTAGACAGACCTAATGACTGTGAAACTTTTACTGTGGCTTGGTTACAACCTAAACAAAGACTTGGTCAAGTTTTAGTTGCAGCAAAGCTCATTTGAGCCCTCCACAAATAATTATGTCCTTGACCTTAATTGGAACCCTTAGGGTGTTCTAGGGATTTTCATGAGACAAACTATGACTTTCTGAAAACTAGATTTTCAGAGGGTTCTAATGGAGTTGGTCTCACTTAATTTGGAAGTCTCTAACTAAAGATATGAGCTAAACAATTTCAGAGAAAATCCTGAAAATGTTTCTGAACATTTTCTATTTTCTCTGGAACAGTTTTACTAATCACACCATTAGGTGGACTAAATGAGCTCAAATGGATCTGAAATTTTTATGGTAGCTCAATGATATTTTGGTGAACATCTCAGCAAAATTTCAGGATTTTCCGCAAAAGAATTCTCCAGTTAAAATTCCTAACAGTTTAAACATTAAGGAATTAATTCTGGAGAATTAGGGAATTTCATGAAGTGAAACTTGATTTCCTGGAAAGTACTCAGAGAGCTGAATCCAGCAAAATTTGGTTCACTCAATTTGGAGCTTTCTAGCCAAAGTTATAAGGATTTGAAGTTTGAAGGAAATCTGAAAATCGGGGAAAAGTTTAAACTCGCGCGTGGGCCCAGGGGACACGCGTCGCACGCCGAAGCGACAGCACACTGCGGCCCACAAGGCTTTTGCGCGCCAGCACACCCGATCCCGGCCGCAGCCGGATCCCGATTCAAAATATCGGCCGCTGACAGCTGGGGTCCACCCCCTTCTTCAACCTCGCGACACCCGCGCTCCGCCGCCGAGGGACCTCGCCGGAGAGCTCGCCGCTGGCTGCTGTACCGCTCCAAACTTCTTGATTCTGGCCGCCCCTGCCTACTTTTACTTGGGGAACATGATCCGAGGGTCAGCTGCTCATGACAACGGCCGGAGCATGGTCGGCGACGAGCCGCCATATCGGAACGACTTCGGCCATGTCGGCTGATGCTCCTAGTGCCTCAGCTACTTGGGAAACCGGTCGGGGAGCATCAGTGGACCTCAGAGAAGGTCGACATGAACTCGGGGCAGCTCGGGGAAGGCCCGAAATAGGTCCTCACCGTGCGCCCGATACCCCCCGTGCGTTCCGCCATTAGTAGACCTTGAATTACGCCGGGCACAGAAGTTCTCCGGCCCAGAGTTGTGAAGGCAACTTGTGCGTCACCGTGTCTAGTTCGTGTGGGAGTGGCCTGAGGCCCTCTAATCCTTTCTAGAGCACGAATTAAACAGAATCGTACCCGAGGGTCGTTCTGCACACAGAAAGGGAAAAAGTGGAAATTCGCCGCCGGTGAGCAACCACTCGAGCTATGGCTCGGGGATGAGCAGCACCGATCACTTGCGCGTCCAAGGGTGCCTTGGCTCGGGCGTGACAACGCCCAGGTTGGGCTGTCCACGAGAGCCCGAGGTGCGGCGGTTTCCAGTTCTTAGTTTGATCTTTCGGCACAGCCGATATCACTCGGTTTCAATCGATTTCTATCAATGGGAAGGATGGAGGATGGTTGCTAGTACCTTGCTGGGACCTTGGAATGGAAAGAGGGGGCTGCGATCGGCTTGATCAAGCAGGAACTCGAGCGGCGGCGATGGCAGTGGAAAAACAAGTCGTGTGCGTCGGCAGCTCGAGGAAATGGTGACTGAAGCACGCCGGGGAGGGAATAAATAGCCCGGCCGGCTGGTCTCCGGCTTGGGGCACGCAGCAGGAGCTGGCGCCGGCTGCCCCCTTCGGTGGCGCGCGCGCACAGCTGCCGGGAACCGACTGAACTGTGGTTCAGTCGGTTTGCTTTGAGGCAGAGGCTGACATGTGGGTCCCACTTCTCTTTTAACCTCTGAAATTTATTCCTAACAGCTGTGGTAAACAGTGAACCCTATTCTACCCTTGGCAATTCAAATTATTCACCCAAGAGCCATTTGAATTGATCAAAGTTCAAATGAGGTTTGGTTTGAATGAATTTCAGCACAAGTGCAGTTTGAAATTCAAATAAAGTTTGAATTTCTCCCCCTTAGCTCATGTCAAGATCAACTCCAAATGGAGTGAAAATTGGTGTGTGAGCTCACAAAAATGTGCTGAGCAAGAATATGCCTTCCACTTTTAAATTCAGTGGGTGAAAACAGTTTGAATTTGAATATGGTTTCAAACTGCCCTCTTCCTAACTATACCCAAAATGACCTCAAAAAGGTTTTGAATTTGGGTGGAACTTGGCATGGACATCCTTAGCAAAGTGTAGGAGTTTTCATATGTCCAGCCCATCTATATCACATGTGGGAAGTACCACTTTTGCAATGTGTGAGTTTGTTCCCTAATGAGCATGTTGATAATTGTTATTTGCTCTTTATTTGTGTTCATCATTCTTCCTCAAATGAGGTGTGTGGTGTGGTGATGAACACTGCAAATGAGTGTCAAAAACTGAGGCCCTTACATTCCTCCCCCCTTAAAAGAATCTCGTCCCGAGATTATAAGGTGAAATGAGAGAGAGGACGGTGGAAAATTACCGAATATGCGACGTGAAAAAGTCGGGGTAGTTAGTGCGAAGGAATTCTTCGCTCTCCCATGTCGCTTCGTCCATGGAGTGATTACTCCATAGAACCTTGTAGAACCACAACGTACGGTTGCGTGTGGTTCGGGCCTTTTCATCAATAATCTGCACCGGTTCCTCCCGATAGGTGAGATCCGGTTGCAGTTCTTCAATGTCTTCCAGCTGAACGGTAGTTGATAGCTTGAGACACTTCCTCAGCTGGGAAATGTGAAAGACGTCGTGCACACCGGAAAGTGCTTCTGGTAATCTTAGCCGGTATGCCACCGATCCACATCTTTCGGTAATCTGGAATGGACCGATGAATCGGGGTGCTAACTTTCCTCTCACCCCAAATCTGTTTACGCCCTTCATTGGAGACACTCGTAGGTATACGTGATCTCCAACTTCGAATTGTAATGGGCGCCTCCTCCGGTCCGCATACTGTTTCTGTCGGGATTGAGCGGCTTTTAGGTTCGCTTGAATTAATCGAACCTTTTCTTCCGCGTTGTTGACAAGATCAGTCCCGAAGGTAACCCTCTCGCCAGATTCACACCAGTTCAGTGGTGTGCGGCATTTCCTGCCGTATAGCGCCTCGTAGGGCGCCATCTTGATGCTGGCTTGGTACCCATTGTTGTACGAGAACTCGGCTAATGGCAAGTGATCATCCCAATTCTTGCCGTGGTCGATAGCGCAAGCTCGTAGCATGTCTTCTAGGATTTGATTTACCCGCTCCGTTTGCCCATCCGTCTGCGGGTGGTAGGCTGAACTACGGATCAGCTTCGTCCCCAGGGCAGCGTGTAGCTGCTCCCAAAAACGGGACACAAATAAAGTGCCCCGGTCCGATACGATGGTACGGGGTACGCCGTATAAGCATAGGATCCGTGAGATGTACAGTTCAGCGTACTTCTTGGCGTTATAGTTGGTGTTGACCGGGATGAAATGGGCAACTTTGGTGAGCCGATCGACGATCACCCACACAGAATCATGTTTCTGTAAGGTGGTGGGTAAACCGACGACGAAATCCATGCTCACGTCCTCCCACTTCCAGGCAGGAATGCCCAGTGGTTGCAGCAGTCCCGGTTCCCGCATGTGGTCTGCCTTCACCCGTCGACATGTATCACACTCGGACACGTATTTTGCCGTCTCTCGCTTCATCCGTGTCCACCAAAACTTGCTTCTGAGTTCTTGATACATCTTGTTGCTGCCGGGGTGAATAGAAAACTTTGATAAGTGAGCTTCATCAAAGATTCTCTTCCTTAACTCCGGGTTTCGGGGTACGACGATCCGGTCCTTGAACCATAAGACGCCGTCTCCGTCCTTCCGGAAACATTTCAACTCCCCACTGTCTACACGTCTCCGCAAATGTGACATGCCCTTGTCATTCTTCTGGGCTGCCGCTATCTCTTCACGGATGGTGGGGATCAAAGCTAGGTTGTAGAGAGCTCCATGTGGAATCACATGTAGTGGTGGTTCGCTCTCTTCCAACGGTGTGATGGTCAGATTATTGACGTGTGACTTGCGGCTTAGCGCGTCTGCCACAAGGTTTGCCTTGCCCGGATGATAATGGATCTCTATCTCGTAATCCTTTATCAGTTCCAACCATCTTCGTTGCCTCATGTTCAGCTCCTTCTGAGTGAAGATGTACTTGAGGCTTTTGTGGTCGGTATATAAATGTACGAGGTTACCGAGTAGGTAGTGCCTCCACATTTTCAGTGCAAGTACCACGGCAGCGAGCTCCAAATCGTGAGTTGGATAATTTTGCTCATGGTTCCTAAGCTGTCGTGATCCATACGCGACCACTCTTCGGTCTTGCATCAGCACACATCCGAGCCCAATGCCGGATGCATCGCAGTACACATCGAACGGTTTTGTTGTGTCTGGCTGCGCCAAAACCGGTGCTGATGTCAGGTGCTTGACTAAAGCCTTGAATGCTGCTTCACATGCTGGACTCCAAACATATTTGGTAGCCTTCTTCAGCAGCTCTGTCATTGGCCTGGCAATCTTCGAGAAGTTCGGAATGAACCTCCGATAATATCCCGCGAGTCCGAGGAAACTCCGTACCTCATGAACAGTTCTCGGGGATTTCCAATTCAGCACTTGCGTGATTTTGCTCGGGTCCACAGCGATACCCTCCGCTGAGATGATATGCCCGAGGAAAGGCACTTGCGATATCCAAAACTCGCATTTGCTGAACTTTGCGTATAACTTGTGATCCCGCAGCCGTTGCAAGACTATACGCAGATGTTTCTTGTGATCTTCCTCCGACTTGGAGTATACCAGGATGTCGTCGATGAAGACCACGACAAACTTGTCCAGCTCCGGCATGAACACCGAGTTCATTAAATACATGAAGTGAGCTGGAGCATTGGTGAGGCCAAAGGACATGACCAGGTACTCATAAAGTCCGTACCTTGTCGAAAAAGCTGTCTTTGGAATGTCCTCAGCCCTGATCTTAATCTGATGGTACCCGGATCTTAAATCCATCTTGGAAAAGACCTTTGCTTCGACCAACTGATCAAACAACATGTCGATCCGTGGCAACGGGTACTTGTTCTTGATGGTTACGGCATTTAATGGACGGTAGTCCACGCAAAGCCGCAACGTTTCATCCTTCTTTTTGACAAATAATGCCGAACAGCCCCATGGCTAGGAGCTCGGCCTAATAAAACCCTTCTCCAGAAGGTCCGTGAGCTGAGTCTTCAGTTCCGCCAACTCCTTGGGCGCCATCTTGTACGGCCTTCGGGATATTGGCATGGTTCCCGGTGCAAGTTCAATCTTGAACTCCACCTCTCTATCGGGTGGCATCCCCGGCAAATCATCCGGGAATACATCAGGGAACTCTCGGACCACTGGAATGTCTTCCAATCTGATGGTTGTGGCTTGATAGACACTTGGAAGTTTTATTTCTGGACTGTCCAGAAATAATGAGTGAGAACCGTGCACTCCTGAGTTTAAGTGCACGACTCGGAGGACGGTGTCTAAAACAGCGCCGTGGCGGGTTAACCACGACATCCCTAGGATGACATCGACCTTCTGTCCCTCTAAGATAATGAGAGACGTGGGGTACACTCTACCCGCTAAGCATAATGGTGCTTTGGAGACCATTACGCTTGCTGAATTCTTCCCACCCGGTGAACAAATTAAATATGGACTATCGGTGGGTAGTATTGGCAAGCTGTGTTTAGCAATGAAAGCTTGGCTAATAAAATTATGCGTGGCGCCTGAATCAAATAGTATTATAGCGGGATGCTGGTGGAGTTGGAACATACCCGCAAGGATTGGCTCGCCCTCCGGCACGTCCTCAATGGCAAGCTGGTGGACAGTGCCGGGCCTAGGGTTTGCCCGCCGCGCATTAGTAGGGTTCCGGGGTTGATTCCTCCCCGGAAACTGTGGTACCACTCCGCCGCCTTGCCTCTCCGGGCAACTGCTCGCGAAGTGTCCTGGACGACCACACTTGTAACATGTGGCCGCTGCTGGTGGAGTACTTGGTGGACGAAAGCCCGGCATGCGTTGCGGAGGTGCAAACGCACGCGGCATCGCCCGCTGCTGCTGCTGTTGTTGCGGTGGTGCTGGCAGTGCCGGCCGGAATGCCGGTGAAGAATACGGCCGACCGCGGAACGGCATCGACCGCTGTGGTGGCTGCCAGCGCGGACCTGATGGTGGGCGATTCACCATCCGAAACTTCTGAGAAGGACCGCCTCCTTCTCCGCTGCTCTGTGGCGCGCTTCGCTTTCGCTCTGCCGCCGCCAACTCCTTGCCGGAGTCTTCCTGAACAATCGCAGCATCAATTATGTCGTTGAGGCTGCCGCGATTGAACATCGCCAGCTTGTCCTTCAGGAGCGGGTTAAGCCCCTGGTAAAAGTGGTCCCGCCGCTTCTCGTCCGTATCTGCGTGATACGACGCGTAGAGTGCGAGATCGTTGAACGCTCTGGAGTACTCCAGCGCGTTCCGGCTCCCTTGTTGCAGGTGTAGGAATTCCTGCGTCTTCCTCTTCATCAAACCGGGCGTTATATGATAGGCCCGGAAGGCCGTCCGAAACTCCGCCCAGGTCATCACTCGGTCGGTGGGTTGTGAAGCACAAAAGTTGGCCCACCACGCGCTCGCGGATCCTTGGAGCTGCTGGACCGCGAACTGAGTCTTGCGCTGCTCGCTGATTTGGAGCAGCCCGAACTTCATCTCTATGGCGCGGAGCCAGTTGTCCGCGTCAAGTGGTTCATCCGCCCTTGAGAATACAGGGGGATGAGTCGCCAGGAAGTCGGAGTAGGAGCTCTGTTGGCGCTCCTCACGATCTTGACGTCTCTCTGGGCGAGACGTATTCGCAATTAACGTTTGCAGCAGCTCTGTATGCTGCTGATGTGAACCCGCCATTGCCGCGACGATGTCGGCCAATGTAACCGTTGGCAGTGGCGGTGGCGGTGTTTGCTGTTGCTGTTGCTGCTGCTGTCCCGAGGAGTCCTCGGGAGGCGGTTGGGAGGTCTCTCCCCCTTGGCTAGTACCTCCAACATCAGGGTTGGCACGAGTACGCGTCATTCTGAAATTCAACACAGCAGCAATTAGCACATGTCTTACTCAAAATTCCATAAACAGCAGTAAGTATTGAAGCGACGCATGACTAACTTGCACAACATTCACATATATTGATAAAGCATAAACTTTATACAAGATACATTATTCTCGGACCTCCGAGAAGTCGTGCTCATGCCGTCACTACCTATACATACGCTACTGTCTACACGACATGTCACCGATTACAAAAGTTGGGTTACGCTACCCTAGCTGCCCTACTTGGCAACCGTAACCCCCTACTCGGAGTAGAACTCGACCTCCTGTGGGTCGTCCTCCTCCGGTACCTCTGCTGGTGGCTCTGGATCTACCACCTCTTCTCCCATTCCGGGTTCTCCCATTGCTGGAAGACCCAAGACTACCGGTACGCCCAATACCGGGGGCACGAGGTCCTGCAATGCATGCACCTCGTCCATAGCCTGGTTGTAGTCCTCTTCCCAGCCTTGTCCTTCCTCAATAGCGTCGTCCCGCTCTTGAGCAAGGTCCTCATTCTGCTGGGTTAGGGTCTGCACCAGCTCTTGCAACGCCGCAATGTCAACACGGCTCTTCTTCTTTGCCTTCTTCAGACGACGCAACTGATTGTGTTGTTCATTCAGTCGCTTGATCGTCGGAAGGAGCACATTGCGGAGTGCACTGTGAGCACTCTCAAAATGATCTCCACGGCTTGTGCTCTCCTTGAGCTTGGTGGCGAGATGCTCCGTATGAACAGCTTGGCTGTCCATCACAGCGTTTCCCGCCCTCATTTGGAGGCTGAGATTTGCCTCCGCGGGGTTGTACCTTGGGCAACTCGGGTTTGTTGCCTCTAGGTACCTCTCTTCCCACACATGCTGAGCTCGTCCCTCCACCGGAACGAGTGCGTATGGAGTTCCCTCCATAGCCTGCACGTGTAGTTGGCAGAAACGTGACATAGTGTCACGGGCTGCCACTTGCCACATCCCTTCCGGTTGTCTTCCTCTCACCGTGACGGTGAATGGCACCCAACCGGGTGGCGTAGGCCCTGCAGGAACCTCGACATGGATCGTCCACGTCTTGTTCCCCTCTTCGCCTTCTTCCTTGGTGAAGTATTGCGGCATCTGGTTGTACCCGAAATATTGGAGCATTAGCCACAATGCTCCCGGGTAGCCGCTACGGTCAGAGCAGTGGGAAACTACCCACCCGTTCTCCAACCGTTTATCTGCTGCCATCTGTAAAAATATATTTGAGAAATGTCAAATATTTATTTAAACAGTAAACCATTGAGTTATAACATAAGATATGTCATTGAACCCTTAACACTTGGAAACATAGTTCAAATTTTTAAACAAATTTGACTGCTGATCTGCTGTTCCCATGACAGCCCTGACCAGTTCCCATATTAATCTGATTTAGGCCAGGTTAAAAGCAAAACCAGTCCTGGAGCTCAACATCAAAGTTAAAGTTAACTTCAATAGCTTTCCAGAAAGTATTTGGTTGGCCTAAGATCTGCTCTGGTTCAACAGTTATGAGATGTCAAAGTTAACAGAATTTCTGGAAACAATTGGACAGCACCTCCCTGCCTTAGGTACTGATTTGATCCAAGAATTCCAGTTAATTCTGTTCCTAATCTGACAAAACTTTCTGTTACAAAGTTGTAACCCATCTCATAATCTTTCCAGAACTACCTCATTTCCTATTTTTGGATTTTTAAGCAGGAAGTTATGCTTAATTTACAGAGAGTTTACAGAGAGTCTTTGCTCTGTCCTGTTTTCTGGACAGTTTCAACTCTACTGCATTTTTCGAGTGGTTAAGGGACGAAACACCTCTGGAACTCAACAGAAAAGTTGTAAAGCTCCTCCAAAGCTTTCCAGAATGTATCATACGACCCCAACCTCGAAAGAACTCAACCTCTAACCTCTGATTACTTCAGCCTTGATTTAGCTGAAAACAGAGTGCTCTGTCCTTAACATCCTATAAGTTGAAAACTTATTAGCTTTGAATATCCTGTTCAAGGGAAGGAGTTACATCAAGTTTTACTACTTTGGATCAAAACCTTCAAATTTTAAATGAAGTTGTTCATTTTGTTGGGTGTGACGTCGATGCGTCACCAGATTATGTCGGTACTACGTCCTCACAAAGGAAAAACCTATACCGGACTTAGCCGGCGTCGTTACTTCAGTGGCACTACTCGTCACTCGCACACGGATACTACACGTCTACCGTTTCGTGGTAAGGCTACCTGCAGAAATTCAACCAATCATCAGACTCGGCTGCACACCGAGCCCGGAATCCATACAGTTGGTACATCCGGCCGTCATCACTCGCCCGGATGTTCTCAAGCCAAACACGCCCTGAGTTACGTGTTCACGTTTCAGACCACGTGACGGGGTCTCCCATGTTGCACCACGCACGCCAGGGACAGACGTTGCTCGAATACCCCAAACGACATGAAGAGTCGTAGAAGATACTAAAGCGGGTCGGGTTACCTGCCACCCGTGGGGCTCCACCCTTCAGCTTGTGCGCACTGGTGGACAGCGCTTACGTGCACCCCCCAAGACATGAACGTCCCGAGATGCACGATTTTCCGACATAACAAATAGGTTAATAAGCCACTTTCTATATACTAATAACATCCTTATACGGGCTACTAATTCGTTCCTCACTGGATTTTTGAAAAAGAAGACCTTTGTACTGTGTTAAACCTCAAGCGAGCTCTGATACCACGCTGACACGACCCCATTTGGTCCTGTCGAGCCAGGATCACGCCGAGGGGTGTTGCGTTGCACAACACCGTATAACACACGTCAAAGGTACAAAGCGGAAGCGGAAATTTTATTACATAAACAAGTTTATGAACATGTTTACATCAAAATAAGTTCAGTCTACACTCGCGGGTGTAGACTAAGCATCAAGTGCACGTTCAGCCCTCGAACGTGTCCTTGCTAGCACACACGCACACTAACTCTGCGGCGTGCACGACTCCCACTCGACGGGGTTCCCCTCCTGGGGTTCCGTCTCCTCTTCGGGAGTCCCTTCCTCATAGAACCCTGCAAAAGCTTCAAACACAAGCAGTGAGCACGAAGGCTCAGCAAGTCTGACCCGTCTCACCTAAACATGGAACTTCTACATGAGGGTAATGGGTTGCATGAGGTAAAAATCATTTGCAAGGACTCGCCTAATTAGTAGAATCTTACTTTCAAGTTTTAGCAGCAGGTTGTGGAGAACCTTACGCTAAGGCACATGAGAGAGCCGCAATCAAACAAGAAACACATTTCTCTCATGTACTTTGCCCAAAGTTGAAAAGAACTTTAGTTAGCACTAAGCTACAACATATCATTAACAATCAATATCCAACTTTCAATCAGCAACATTTTAACATGTAACTAGCCTGTTCTTTCTACGTCACGGTACATTGAACAAGTGGTACTCACTGACCGCGAGGGACGGCGATTATAATCGATTTACACCTGCAGGGTTACCCGAACAACCCGTCACGTACGCCCGTACTCGATGTTGCCTACAACAACCATCACGGACGCCGTACGCGACTACCTTTCACCCGTTAGCCAAATATTGAACCGGTCCCATCGTCCCGAGCAAGAGGTCCCTGCACGCGCATCTCTGTGCCGCCAGCTGATTTACACCTCGAGCTCTCAACCTACCCTCTGAACGACGGGCAATGCCTCAACACCCAGCTACCCGAGTTACATCAGTTTCCCGGTTCCCATATAGCCGGTAGGTCTTCGGTACTGTTCTAGCTTGTTCAACAGGCCCGCACACGGCTCGGTCCTCAATCGACACAAGCGGAGCTACAGCACTCAGGCCCCAAAGTCCTGCTGCCCTTACTCTCCGCTCGGTCTCATTTTCTTGCCATGTGTTTCATGTGCTATCTCTACCCGAGCAATGTGCCTCTAGCCTATTCTCGCGAGTAGTTCCAACTACTCGACTTGTACCGAATCCTACTCTATCCTAGCAATGCAGTAGCTAACGGGGTTTGCAATCCTAAACCCCAACCCATGGTTTTCTTGGCTATGCAGTTGGGTTTCCAATCAAGACTCTAATGCAAAGAACAATATTCAAAGATGTGCTCAAAACAATAAATATTTGTAAAAAGGTTAATGCAAACCGGTGCTTGCCTTGCTGCTCTTGGTCGTAGGCTAGCTGTTCCTCCGGAGTAACGAAGTCTAGGACTTCGGGTTCCTCCTCGATCTTAGCGACTACATGATAAGAACAATGTATGTATTAATTTAGAGGCCTTTGTATTAACTTTGAAGTTGTGAAGCCTATAACTCTTACTAGACAGACCTAATGACTGTGAAACTTTTACTGTGGCTTGGTTACAACCTAAACAAAGACTTGGTCAAGTTTTAGTTGCAGCAAAGCTCATTTGAGCCCTCCACAAATAATTATGTCCTTGACCTTAATTGGAACCCTTAGGGTGTTCTAGGAATTTTCATGAGACAAACTATGACTTTCTGAAAACTAGATTTTCAGAGAGTTCTAATGGAGTTGGTCTCACTTAATTTGGAAGTCTCTAACTAAAGATATGAGCTAAACAATTTCAGAGAAAATCCTGAAAATGTTTCTGAACATTTTCTATTTTCTCTGGAACAGTTTTACTAATCACACCATTAGGTGGACTAAATGAGCTCAAATGGATCTGAAATTTTTATGGTAGCTCAATGATATTTTGGTGAACATCTCAGCAAAATTTCAGGATTTTCCGCAAAAGGATTCTCCAGTTAAAATTCCTAACAGTTTAAACATTAAGGAATTAATTCTGGAGAATTAGGGAATTTCATGAAGTGAAACTTGATTTTCTGAAAGTACTCAGAGAGCTGAATCCAGCAAAATTTGGTTCACTCAATTTGGAGCTTTCTAGCCAAAGTTATAAGGATTTGAAGTTTGAAGGAAATCTGAAAATCGGGGAGAAGTTTAAACTCGCGCGTGGGCCCAGGGGACACGCGTCGCACGCCGAAGCGACAGCACACTGCGGCCCACAAGGCTTTTGCGCGCCAGCACACCCGATCCCGGCCGCAGCCGGATCCCGATTCAAAATATTTGCCGCTGACAGCTGGGGTCCACCCCCTTCTTCAACCTCGCGACACCCGCGCTCCGCCGCCGAGGGACCTCGCCGGAGAGCTCGCCGCTGGCTGCTGTACCGCTCCAAACTTCTTGATTCTGGCCGCCCCTGCCTACTTTTACTTGGGGAACATGATCCGAGGGTCAGCTGCTCATGACAACGGCCGGAGCATGGTCGGCGACGAGCCGCCATATCGGAACGACTTCGGCCATGTCGGCTGATGCTCCTAGTGCCTCAGCTACTTGGGAAACCGGTCGGGGAGCATCAGTGGACCTCAGAGAAGGTCGACATGAACTCGGGGCAGCTCGGGGAAGGCCCGAAATAGGTCCTCACCGTGCGCCCGATACCCCCCGTGCGTTCCGCCATTAGTAGACCTTGAATTACGCCGGGCACAGAAGTTCTCCGGCCCAGAGTTGTGAAGGCAACTTGTGCGTCACCGTGTCTAGTTCGTGTGGGAGTGGCCTGAGGCCCTCTAATCCTTTCTAGAGCACGAATTAAACAGAATCGTACCCGAGGGTCGTTCTGCACACAGAAAGGGGAAAAGTGGAAATTCGCCGCCGGTGAGCAACCACTCGAGCTATGGCTCGGGGATGAGCAGCACCGATCACTTGCGCGTCCAAGGGTGCCTTGGCTCGGGCGTGACAACGCCCAGGTTGGGCTGTCCACGAGAGCCCGAGGTGCGGCGGTTTCCAGTTCCGAGTTTGATCTTTCGGCACAGCCGATATCACTCGGTTTCAATCGATTTCTATCAATGGGAAGGATGGAGGATGGTTGCTAGTACCTTGCTGGGACCTTGGAATGGAAAGAGGGGGCTGCGATCGGCTTGATCAAGCAGGAACTCGAGCGGCGGCGATGGCAGTGGAAAAACAAGTCGTGTGCGTCGGCAGCTCGAGGAAATGGTGACTGAAGCACGCCGGGGAGGGAATAAATAGCCCGGCCGGCTGGTCTCCGGCTTGGGGCACGCAGCAGGAGCTGGCGCCGGCTGCCCCCTTCGGTGGCGCGCGCGCACAGCTGCCGGGAACCGACTGAACTGTGGTTCAGTCGGTTTGCTTTGAGGCAGAGGCTGACATGTGGGTCCCACTTCTCTTTTAACCTCTGAAATTTATTCCTAACAGCTGTGGTAAACAGTGAACCCTATTCTACCCTTGGCAATTCAAATTATTCACCCAAGAGCCATTTGAATTGATCAAAGTTCAAATGAGGTTTGGTTTGAATGAATTTCAGCACAAGTGCAGTTTGAAATTCAAATAAAGTTTGAATTTCTCCCCCTTAGCTCATGTCAAGATCAACTCCAAATGGAGTGAAAATTGGTGTGTGAGCTCACAAAAATGTGCTGAGCAAGAATATGCCTTCCACTTTTAAATTCAGTGGGTGAAAACAGTTTGAATTTGAATATGGTTTCAAACTGCCCTCTTCCTAACTATACCCAAAATGACCTCAAAAAGGTTTTGAATTTGGGTGGAACTTGGCATGGACATCCTTAGCAAAGTGTAGGAGTTTTCATATGTCCAGCCCATCTATATCACATGTGGGAAGTACCACTTTTGCAATGTGTGAGTTTGTTCCCTAATGAGCATGTTGATAATTGTTACTTGCTCTTTATTTGTGTTCATCATTCTTCCTCAAATGAGGTGTGTGGTGTGGTGATGAACACTGCAAATGAGTGTCAAAAACTGAGGCCCTTACAAGACAATACCTTAAGGTATACGAAGTCTCCTACTTCGAAGGTCAACTTTCTTCGCCTATTGTCCTCATAGCCTTTCTGTCGTGATTGAGCATCCTTTAAGTTCTCCAGAATCGTTTGGACTTGCTTTTCAGCTTCTTGTAGTACTTCGGGTCCAAACACCTGGTTTTCTCCGGTCTCATTCCAGAGCAGCAGTGTTCTACACCGTCTACCGTATAATGCTTCGAAAGGCGACATCTTCAAGCTAGCTTGATAGCTGTTGTTATAGGAGAATTCGGCGTACGGTAAACTCCTATCCCAACTACGCCCACGTTTCAAGGCGCAAGCTCTCAACATGTCCTCCAAAATTTGGTTTGTCCTTTCGGTTTGCCCATCAGTTTGTGGGTGATAGGCAGAGTGTAAGGGCCTCAGTTTTTGACACTCATTTGCAGTGTTCATCACCACACCACACACCTCATTTGAGGAAGAATGATGAACACAAATAAAGAGCAAGTAACAATTATCAACATGCTCATTAGGGAACAAACTCACACATTGCAAAAGTGGTACTTCCCACATGTGATATAGATGGGCTGGACATATGAAAACTCCTACACTTTGCTAAGGATGTCCATGCCAAGTTCCACCCAAATTCAAAACCTTTTTGAGGTCATTTTGGGTATAGTTAGGAAGAGGGCAGTTTGAAACCATATTCAAATTCAAACTGTTTTCACCCACTGAATTTAAAAGTGGAAGGCATATTCTTGCTCAGCACATTTTTGTGAGCTCACACACCAATTTTCACTCCATTTGGAGTTGATCTTGACATGAGCTAAGGGGGAGAAATTCAAACTTTATTTGAATTTCAAACTGCACTTGTGCTGAAAATCATTCAAACCAAACCTCATTTGAACTTTAATCAATTCAAATGGCTCTTGGGTGAATAATTTGAATTGCCAAGGGTAGAATAGGGTTCACTGTTTACCACAGCTGTTAGGAATAAATTTCAGAGGTTAAAAGAGAAGTGGGACCCACATGTCAGCCTCTGCCTCAAAGCAAACCGACTGAACCACAGTTCAGTCGGTTCCCGGCAGCTGTGCGCGCGCGCCACCGAAGGGGGCAGCCGGCGCCAGCTCCTGCTGCGTGCCCCAAGCCGGAGACCAGCCGGCCGGGCTATTTATTCCCTCCCCGGCGTGCTTCAGTCACCATTTCCTCGAGCTGCCGACGCACACGACTTGTTTTTCCACTGCCATCGCCGCCGCTCGAGTTCCGGCTTGATCAAGCCGATCGCAGCCCCCTCTTTCCATTCCAAGGTCCCAGCAAGGTACTAGCAACCATCCTCCATCCTTCCCATTGATAGAAATCGATTGAAACCGAGTGATATCGGCTGTGCCGAAAGATCAAACTCGGAACTGGAAACCGCCGCACCTCGGGCTCTCGTGGACAGCCCAACCTGGGCGTTGTCACGCCCGAGCCAAGGCACCCTTGGACGCGCAAGTGATCGGTGCTGCTCATCCCCGAGCCATAGCTCGAGTGGTTGCTCACCGGCGGCGAATTTCCACTTTTCCCCTTTCTGTGTGCAGAACGACCCTCGGGTACGATTCTGTTTAATTCGTGCTCTAGAAAGGATTAGAGGGCCTCAGGCCACTCCCACACGAACTAGACACGGTGACGCACAAGTTGCCTTCACAACTCTGGGCCGGAGAACTTCTGTGCCCGGCGTAATTCAAGGTCTACTAATGGCGGAACGCACGGGGGGTATCGGGCGCACGGTGAGGACCTATTTCGGGCCTTCCCCGAGCTGCCCCGAGTTCATGTCGACCTTCTCTGAGGTCCACTGATGCTCCCCGACCGGTTTCCCAAGTAGCTGAGGCACTAGGAGCATCAGCCGACATGGCCGAAGTCGTTCCGATATGGCGGCTCGTCGCCGACCATGCTCCGGCCGTTGTCATGAGCAGCTGACCCTCGGATCATGTTCCCCAATTAAAAGTAGGCAGGGGCGGCCAGAATCAAGAAGTTTGGAGCGGTACAGCAGCCAGCGGCGAGCTCTCCGGCGAGGTCCCTCGGCGGCGGAGCGCGGGTGTCGCGAGGTTGAAGAAGGGGGTGGACCCCAGCTGTCAGCAGCCGATATTTTGAATCGGGATCCGGCTGCGGCCGGGATCGGGTGTGCTGGCGCGCAAAAGCCTTTTGGGCCGCAGTGTGCTGTCGCTTCGGCGTGCGACGCGTGTCCCCTGGGCCCACGCGCGAGTTTAAACTTTTCCCCGATTTTCAGATTTCCTTCAAACTTCAAATCCTTATAACTTTGGCTAGAAAGCTCCAAATTGAGTGAACCAAATTTTGCTGGATTCAGCTCTCTGAGTACTTTCAGAAAATCAAGTTTCACTTCATGAAATTCCCTAATTCTCCAGAATTAATTCCTTAATGTTTAAACTGTTAGGAATTTTAACTGGAGAATCCTTTTGCGGAAAATCCTGAAATTTTGCTGAGATGTTCACCAAAATATCATTGAGCTACCATAAAAATTTCAGATCCATTTGAGCTCATTTAGTCCACCTAATGGTGTGATTAGTAAAACTGTTCCAGAGAAAATAGAAAATGTTCAGAAACATTTTCAGGATTTTCTCTGAAATTGTTTAGCTCATATCTTTAGTTAGAGACTTCCAAATTAAGTGAGACCAACTCCATTAGAACTCTCTGAAAATCTAGTTTTCAGAAAGTCATAGTTTGTCTCATGAAAATTCCTAGAACACCCTAAGGGTTCCAATTAAGGTCAAGAACATAATTATTTGTGGAGGGCTCAAATGAGCTTTGCTGCAACTAAAACTTGACCAAGTCTTTGTTTAGGTTGTAACCAAGCCACAGTAAAAGTTTCACAGTCATTAGGTCTGTCTAGTAAGAGTTATAGGCTTCACAACTTCAAAGTTAATACAAAGGCCTCTAAATTAATACATACATTGTTCTTATCATGTAGTCGCTAAGATCGAGGAGGAACCCGAAGTCCTAGACTTCGTTACTCCGGAGGAACAGCTAGCCTACGACCAAGAGCAGCAAGGCAAGCCCCGGTTTGCATTAACCTTTTTACAAATATTTATTGTTTGGAGCACATCTTTGAATATTGTTCTTTGCATTAGAGTCTTGATTGGAAACCCAACTGCATAGCCAAGAAAACCATGGGTTGGGATTTAGGATTGCAAACCCCGTTAGCTACTGCATTGCTAGGATAGAGTAGGATTCGGTACAAGTCGAGTAGTTGGAACTACTCGCGAGAATAGGCTAGAGGCACATTGCTCGGGTAGATATAGCACATGAAACACATGGCAAGAAAATGAGACCGAGCGGAGAGTAAGGGCAGCAGGACTTTGGGGCCTGAGTGCTGTAGCTCCGCTTGTGTCGATTGAGGACCGAGCCGTGTGCGGGCCTGTTGAACAAGCTAGAACAGTACCGAAGACCTACCGGCTATATGGGAACCGGGAAACTGATGTAACTCGGGTAGCTGGGTGTTGAGGCATTGCCCGTCGTTCAGAGGGTAGGTTGAGAGCTCGAGGTGTAAATCAGCTGGCGGCACAGAGATGCGCGTGCAGGGACCTCTTGCTCGGGACGATGGGACCGGTTCAATATTTGGCTAACGGGTGAAAGGTAGTCGCGTACGGCGTCCGTGATGGTTGTTGTAGGCAACATCGAGTACGGGCGTACGTGACGGGTTGTTCGGGTAACCCTGCAGGTGTAAATCGATTATAATCGCCGTCCCTCGCGGTCAGTGAGTACCACTTGTTCACTGTACCGTGACGTAGAAAGAACAGGCTAGTTACATGTTAAAATGTTGCTGATTGAAAGTTGGATATTGATTGTTAATGATATGTTGTAGCTTAGTGCTAACTAAAGTTCTTTTCAACTTTGGGCAAAGTACATGAGAGAAATGCGTTTCTTGTTTGATTGCGGCTCTCTCATGTGCCTTAGCGTAAGGTTCTCCACAACCTGCTGCTAAAACTTGAAAGTAAGATTCTACTAATTAGGCGAGTCCTTGCAAATGATTTTTACCTCATGCAACCCATTACCCTCATGTAGAAGTTCCATGTTTAGGTGAGACGGGTCAGACTTGCTGAGCCTTCGTGCTCACTGCTTGTGTTTGAAGCTTTTGCAGGGTTCTATGAGGAAGGGACTCCCGAAGAGGAGACGGAACCCCAGGAGGGGAACCCCGTCGAGTGGGAGTCGTGCACGCCGCAGAGTTAGTGTGCGTGTGTGCTAGCAAGGACACGTTCGAGGGCTGAACGTGCACTTGATGCTTAGTCTACGCCCGCGAGTGTAGACTGAACTTATTTTGATGTAAACATGTTCATAAACTTGTTTATGTAATAAAATTTCCGCTTCCGCTTTGTACCTTTGACGTGTGTTATACGGTGTTGTGCAACGCAACACCCCTCGGCGTGATCCTGGCTCGACAGGACCAAATGGGGTCGTGTCAGCGTGGTATCAGAGCTCGCTTGAGGTTTAACACAGTACAAAGGTCTTCTTTTTCAAAAATCCAGTGAGGAACGAATTAGTAGCCCGTATAAGGATGTTATTAGTATATAGAAAGTGGCTTATTAACCTATTTGTTATGTCGGAAAATCGTGCATCTCGGGACGTTCATGTCTTGGGGGGTGCACGTAAGCGCTGTCCACCAGTGCGCACAAGCTGAAGGGTGGAGCCCCACGGGTGGCAGGTAACCCGACCCGCTTTAGTATCTTCTACGACTCTTCATGTCGTTTGGGGTATTCGAGCAACGTCTGTCCCTGGCGTGCGTGGTGCAACATGGGAGACCCCGTCACGTGGTCTGAAACGTGAACACGTAACTCAGGGCGTGTTTGGCTTGAGAACATCCGGGCGAGTGATGACGGCCGGATGTACCAACTGTATGGATTCCGGGCTCGGTGTGCAGCCGAGTCTGATGATTGGTTGAATTTCTGCAGGTAGCCTTACCACGAAACGGTAGACGTGTAGTATCCGTGTGCGAGTGACGAGTAGTGCCACTGAAGTAACGACGCCGGCTAAGTCCGGTATAGGTTTTTCCTTTGTGAGGACGTAGTACCGACATAATCTGGTGACGCATCGACGTCACACCCAACAAAATGAACAACTTCATTTAAAATTTGAAGGTTTTGATCCAAAGTAGTAAAACTTGATGTAACTCCTTCCCTTGAACAGGATATTCAAAGCTAATAAGTTTTCAACTTATAGGATGTTAAGGACAGAGCACTCTGTTTTCAGCTAAATCAAGGCTGAAGTAATCAGAGGTTAGAGGTTGAGTTCTTTCGAGGTTGGGGTCGTATGATACATTTCTGGAAAGCTTTGGAGGAGCTTTACAACTTTTCTGTTGAGTTCCAGAGGTGTTTCGTCCCTTAACCACTCGAAAAATGCAGTAGAGTTGAAACTGTCCAGAAAACAGGACAGAGCAAAGACTCTCTGTAAACTCTCTGTAAATTAAGCATAACTTCCTGCTTAAAAATCCAAAAATAGGAAATGAGGTAGTTCTGGAAAGATTATGAGATGGGTTACAACTTTGTAACAGAAAGTTTTGTCAGATTAGGAACAGAATTAACTGGAATTCTTGGATCAAATCAGTACCTAAGGCAGGGAGGTGCTGTCCAATTGTTTCCAGAAATTCTGTTAACTTTGACATCTCATAACTGTTGAACCAGAGCAGATCTTAGGCCAACCAAATACTTTCTGGAAAGCTATTGAAGTTAACTTTAACTTTGATGTTGAGCTCCAGGACTGGTTTTGCTTTTAACCTGGCCTAAATCAGATTAATATGGGAACTGGTCAGGGCTGTCATGGGAACAGCAGATCAGCAGTCAAATTTGTTTAAAAATTTGAACTATGTTTCCAAGTGTTAAGGGTTCAATGACATATCTTATGTTATAACTCAATGGTTTACTGTTTAAATAAATATTTGACATTTCTCAAATATATTTTTACAGATGGCAGCAGATAAACGGTTGGAGAACGGGTGGGTAGTTTCCCACTGCTCTGACCGTAGCGGCTACCCGGGAGCATTGTGGCTAATGCTCCAATATTTCGGGTACAACCAGATGCCGCAATACTTCGCCAAGGAAGAAGGCGAAGAGGGGAACAAGACGTGGACGATCCATGTCGAGGTTCCTGCAGGGCCTACGCCACCCGGTTGGGTGCCATTCACCGTCACGGTGAGAGGAAGACAACCGGAAGGGATGTGGCAAGTGGCAGCCCGTGACACTATGTCACGTTTCTGCCAACTACACGTGCAGGCTATGGAGGGAACTCCATACGCACTCGTTCCGGTGGAGGGACGAGCTCAGCATGTGTGGGAAGAGAGGTACCTAGAGGCAACAAACCCGAGTTGCCCAAGGTACAACCCCGCGGAGGCAAATCTCAGCCTCCAAATGAGGGCGGGAAACGCTGTGATGGACAGCCAAGCTGTTCATACGGAGCATCTCGCCACCAAGCTCAAGGAGAGCACAAGCCGTGGAGATCATTTTGAGAGTGCTCACAGTGCACTCCGCAATGTGCTCCTTCCGACGATCAAGCGACTGAATGAACAACACAATCAGTTGCGTCGTCTGAAGAAGGCAAAGAAGAAGAGCCGTGTTGACATTGCGGCGTTGCAAGAGCTGGTGCAGACCCTAACCCAGCAGAATGAGGACCTTGCTCAAGAGCGGGACGACGCTATTGAGGAAGGACAAGGCTGGGAAGAGGACTACAACCAGGCTATGGACGAGGTGCATGCATTGCAGGACCTCGTGCCCCCGGTATTGGGTGTACCGGTAGTCTTGGGTCTTCCAGCAATGGGAGAACCCGGAATGGGAGAAGAGGTGGTAGATCCAGAGCCACCAGCAGAGGTACCGGAGGAGGACGACCCACAGGAGGTCGAGTTCTACTCCGAGTAGGGGGTTACGGTTGCCAAGTAGGGCAGCTAGGGTAGCGTAACCCAACTTTTGTAATCGGTGACATGTCGTGTAGACAGTAGCGTATGTATAGGTAGTGACGGCATGAGCACGACTTCTCGGAGGTCCGAGAATAATGTATCTTGTATAAAGTTTATGCTTTATCAATATATGTGAATGTTGTGCAAGTTAGTCATGCGTCGCTTCAATACTTACTGCTGTTTATGGAATTTTGAGTAAGACATGTGCTAATTGCTGCTGTGTTGAATTTCAGAATGACGCGTACTCGTGCCAACCCTGATGTTGGAGGTACTAGCCAAGGGGGAGAGACCTCCCAACCGCCTCCCGAGGACTCCTCGGGACAGCAGCAGCAACAGCAACAGCAAACACCGCCACCGCCACTGCCAACGGTTACATTGGCCGACATCGTCGCGGCAATGGCGGGTTCACATCAGCAGCATACAGAGCTGCTGCAAACGTTAATTGCGAATACGTCTCGCCCAGAGAGACGTCAAGATCGTGAGGAGCGCCAACAGAGCTCCTACTCCGACTTCCTGGCGACTCATCCCCCTGTATTCTCAAGGGCGGATGAACCACTTGACGCGGACAACTGGCTCCGCGCCATAGAGATGAAGTTCGGGCTGCTCCAAATCAGCGAGCAGCGCAAGACTCAGTTCAATGTCCAGCAGCTCCAAGGATCCGCGAGCGCGTGGTGGGCCAACTTTTGTGCTTCACAACCCACCGACCGAGTGATGACCTGGGCGGAGTTTCGGACGGCCTTCCGGGCCTATCATATACCGCCCGGTTTGATGAAGAGGAAGACGCAGGAATTCCTACACCTGCAACAAGGGAGCCGGAACGCGCTGGAGTACTCCAGAGCGTTCAACGATCTCGCACTCTACGCGTCGTATCACGCAGATACGGACGAGAAGCGGCGGGACCACTTTTACCAGGGGCTTAACCCGCTCCTGAAGGACAAGCTGGCGATGTTCAATCGCGGCAGCCTCAACGACATAATTGATGCTGCGATTGTTCAGGAAGACTCCGGCAAGGATTTGGCGGCGGCAGAGCGAAAGCGAAGCGCGCCACAGAGCAGCGGAGAAGGAGGCGGTCCTTCTCAGAAGTTTCGGATGGTGAATCGCCCACCATCAGGTCCGCGCTGGCAGCCACCACAGCGGTCGATGCCGTTCCGCAGTCGGCCGTATTCTTCACCGGCATTCCGGCCGGCACTGCCAGCACCACCGCAACAACAGCAGCAACAGCGGGCGATGCCGCGTGCGTTTGCACCTCCGCAACGCATGCCGGGCTTTCGTCCACCAAGTACTCCACCAGCAGCGGCCACATGTTACAAGTGTGGTCGTCCAGGACACTTCGCGAGCAGTTGCCCGGAGAGGCAAGGCGGCGGAGTGGTACCACAGTTTCCGGGGAGGAATCAACCCCGGAACCCTACTAATGCGCGGCGGGCAAACCCTAGGCCCGGCACTGTCCACCAGCTTGCCATTGAGGACGTGCCGGAGGGCGAGCCAATCCTTGCGGGTATGTTCCAACTCCACCAGCATCCCGCTATAATACTATTTGATTCAGGCGCCAAGCATAATTTTATTAGCCAAGCTTTCATTGCTAAACACAGCTTGCCAATACTACCCACCGATAGTCCATATTTAATTTGTTCACCGGGTGGGAAGATTTCAGCAAGCGTAATGGTCTCCAAAGCACCATTATGCTTAGCGGGTAGAGTGTACCCCACGTCTCTCATTATCTTAGAGGGACAGAAGGTCGATGTCATCCTAGGGATGTCGTGGTTAACCCGCCACGGCGCTGTTTTAGACACCGTCCTCCGAGTCGTGCACTTAAACTCAGGAGTGCACGGTTCTCACTCATTATTTCTGGACAGTCCAGAAATAAAACTTCCAAGTGTCTATCAAGCCACAACCATCAGATTGGAAGACATTCCAGTGGTCCGAGAGTTCCCTGATGTATTCCCGGATGATTTGCCGGGGATGCCACCCGATAGAGAGGTGGAGTTCAAGATTGAACTTGCACCGGGAACCATGCCAATATCCCGAAGGCCGTACAAGATGGCGCCCAAGGAGTTGGCGGAACTGAAGACTCAGCTCACGGACCTTCTGGAGAAGGGTTTTATTAGGCCGAGCTCCTCGCCATGGGGCTGTTCGGCATTATTTGTCAAAAAGAAGGATGAAACGTTGCGGCTTTGCGTGGACTACCGTCCATTAAATGCCGTAACCATCAAGAACAAGTACCCGTTGCCACGGATCGACATGTTGTTTGATCAGTTGGTCGAAGCAAAGGTCTTTTCCAAGATGGATTTAAGATCCGGGTACCATCAGATTAAGATCAGGGCTGAGGACATTCCAAAGACAGCTTTTTCGACAAGGTACGGACTTTATGAGTACCTGGTCATGTCCTTTGGCCTCACCAATGCTCCAGCTCACTTCATGTATTTAATGAACTCGGTGTTCATGCCGGAGCTGGACAAGTTTGTCGTGGTCTTCATCGACGACATCCTGGTATACTCCAAGTCGGAGGAAGATCACAAGAAACATCTGCGTATAGTCTTGCAACGGCTGCGGGATCACAAGTTATACGCAAAGTTCAGCAAATGCGAGTTTTGGATATCGCAAGTGCCTTTCCTCGGGCATATCATCTCAGCGGAGGGTATCGCTGTGGACCCGAGCAAAATCACGCAAGTGCTGAATTGGAAATCCCCGAGAACTGTTCATGAGGTACGGAGTTTCCTCGGACTCGCGGGATATTATCGGAGGTTCATTCCGAACTTCTCGAAGATTGCCAGGCCAATGACAGAGCTGCTGAAGAAGGCTACCAAATATGTTTGGAGTCCAGCATGTGAAGCAGCATTCAAGGCTTTAGTCAAGCACCTGACATCAGCACCGGTTTTGGCGCAGCCAGACACAACAAAACCGTTCGATGTGTACTGCGATGCATCCGGCATTGGGCTCGGATGTGTGCTGATGCAAGACAGAAGAGTGGTCGCGTATGGATCACGACAGCTTAGGAACCATGAGCAAAATTATCCAACTCACGATTTGGAGCTCGCTGCCGTGGTACTTGCACTGAAAATGTGGAGGCACTACCTACTCGGTAACCTCGTACATTTATATACCGACCACAAAAGCCTCAAGTACATCTTCACTCAGAAGGAGCTGAACATGAGGCAACGAAGATGGTTGGAACTGATAAAGGATTACGAGATAGAGATCCATTATCATCCGGGCAAGGCAAACGTTGTGGCAGACGCGCTAAGCCGCAAGTCACACGTCAATAATCTGACCATCACACCGTTGGAAGAGAGCGAACCACCACTACATGTGATTCCACATGGAGCTCTCTACAACCTAGCTTTGATCCCCACCATCCGTGAAGAGATAGCGGCAGCCCAGAAGAATGACAAGGGCATGTCACATTTGCGGAGACGTGTAGACAGTGGGGAGTTGAAATGTTTCCGGAAGGACGGAGACGGCGTCTTATGGTTCAAGGACCGGATCGTCGTACCCCGAAACCCGGAGTTAAGGAAGAGAATCTTTGATGAAGCTCACTTATCAAAGTTTTCTATTCACCCCGGCAGCAACAAGATGTATCAAGAACTCAGAAGCAAGTTTTGGTGGACACGGATGAAGCGAGAGACGGCAAAATACGTGTCCGAGTGTGATACATGTCGACGGGTGAAGGCAGACCACATGCGGAAACCGGGACTGCTGCAACCACTGGGCATTCCTGCCTGGAAGTGGGAGGACGTGAGCATGGATTTCGTCGTCGGTTTACCCACCACCTTACAGAAACATGATTCTGTGTGGGTGATCGTCGATCGGCTCACCAAAGTTGCCCATTTCATCCCGGTCAACACCAACTATAACGCCAAGAAGTACGCTGAACTGTACATCTCACGGATCCTATGCTTATACGGCGTACCCCGTACCATCGTATCGGACCGGGGCACTTTATTTGTGTCCCGTTTTTGGGAGCAGCTACACGCTGCCCTGGGGACGAAGCTGATCCGTAGTTCAGCCTACCACCCGCAGACGGATGGGCAAACGGAGCGGGTAAATCAAATCCTAGAAGACATGCTACGAGCTTGCGCTATCGACCACGGCAAGAATTGGGATGATCACTTGCCATTAGCCGAGTTCTCGTACAACAATGGGTACCAAGCCAGCATCAAGATGGCGCCCTACGAGGCGCTATACGGCAGGAAATGCCGCACACCACTGAACTGGTGTGAATCTGGCGAGAGGGTTACCTTCGGGACTGATCTTGTCAACAACGCGGAAGAAAAGGTTCGATTAATTCAAGCGAACCTAAAAGCCGCTCAATCCCGACAGAAACAGTATGCGGACCGGAGGAGGCGCCCATTACAATTCGAAGTTGGAGATCACGTATACCTACGAGTGTCTCCAATGAAGGGCGTAAACAGATTTGGGGTGAGAGGAAAGTTAGCACCCCGATTCATCGGTCCATTCCAGATTACCGAAAGATGTGGATCGGTGGCATACTGGCTAAGATTACCAGAAGCACTTTCCGGTGTGCACGACGTCTTTCACATTTCCCAGCTGAGGAAGTGTCTCAAGCTATCAACTACCGTTCAGCTGGAAGACATTGAAGAACTGCAACCGGATCTCACCTATCGGGAGGAACCGGTGCAGATTATTGATGAAAAGGCCCGAACCACACGCAACCGTACGTTGTGGTTCTACAAGGTTCTATGGAGTAATCACTCCATGGACGAAGCGACATGGGAGAGCGAAGAATTCCTTCGCACTAACTACCCCGACTTTTTCACGTCGCATATTCGGTAATTTTCCACCGTCCTCTCTCTCATTTCACCTTATAATCTCGGGACGAGATTCTTTTAAGGGGGGAGGAATGTAAGGGCCTCAGTTTTTGACACTCATTTGCAGTGTTCATCACCACACCACACACCTCATTTGAGGAAGAATGATGAACACAAATAAAGAGCAAGTAACAATTATCAACATGCTCATTAGGGAACAAACTCACACATTGCAAAAGTGGTACTTCCCACATGTGATATAGATGGGCTGGACATATGAAAACTCCTACACTTTGCTAAGGATGTCCATGCCAAGTTCCACCCAAATTCAAAACCTTTTTGAGGTCATTTTGGGTATAGTTAGGAAGAGGGCAGTTTGAAACCATATTCAAATTCAAACTGTTTTCACCCACTGAATTTAAAAGTGGAAGGCATATTCTTGCTCAGCACATTTTTGTGAGCTCACACACCAATTTTCACTCCATTTGGAGTTGATCTTGACATGAGCTAAGGGGGAGAAATTCAAACTTTATTTGAATTTCAAACTGCACTTGTGCTGAAATTCATTCAAACCAAACCTCATTTGAACTTTGATCAATTCAAATGGCTCTTGGGTGAATAATTTGAATTGCCAAGGGTAGAATAGGGTTCACTGTTTACCACAGCTGTTAGGAATAAATTTCAGAGGTTAAAAGAGAAGTGGGACCCACATGTCAGCCTCTGCCTCAAAGCAAACCGACTGAACCACAGTTCAGTCGGTTCCCGGCAGCTGTGCGCGCGCGCCACCGAAGGGGGCAGCCGGCGCCAGCTCCTGCTGCGTGCCCCAAGCCGGAGACCAGCCGGCCGGGCTATTTATTCCCTCCCCGGCGTGCTTCAGTCACCATTTCCTCGAGCTGCCGACGCACACGACTTGTTTTTCCACTGCCATCGCCGCCGCTCGAGTTCCTGCTTGATCAAGCCGATCGCAGCCCCCTCTTTCCATTCCAAGGTCCCAGCAAGGTACTAGCAACCATCCTCCATCCTTCCCATTGATAGAAATCGATTGAAACCGAGTGATATCGGCTGTGCCGAAAGATCAAACTCGGAACTGGAAACCGCCGCACCTCGGGCTCTCGTGGACAGCCCAACCTGGGCGTTGTCACGCCCGAGCCAAGGCACCCTTGGACGCGCAAGTGATCGGTGCTGCTCATCCCCGAGCCATAGCTCGAGTGGTTGCTCACCGGCGGCGAATTTCCACTTTTCCCCTTTCTGTGTGCAGAACGACCCTCGGGTACGATTCTGTTTAATTCGTGCTCTAGAAAGGATTAGAGGGCCTCAGGCCACTCCCACACGAACTAGACACGGTGACGCACAAGTTGCCTTCACAACTCTGGGCCGGAGAACTTCTGTGCCCGGCGTAATTCAAGGTCTACTAATGGCGGAACGCACGGGGGGTATCGGGCGCACGGTGAGGACCTATTTCGGGCCTTCCCCGAGCTGCCCCGAGTTCATGTCGACCTTCTCTGAGGTCCACTGATGCTCCCCGACCGGTTTCCCAAGTAGCTGAGGCACTAGGAGCATCAGCCGACATGGCCGAAGTCGTTCCGATATGGCGGCTCGTCGCCGACCATGCTCCGGCCGTTGTCATGAGCAGCTGACCCTCGGATCATGTTCCACAAGTAAAAGTAGGCAGGGGCGGCCAGAATCAAGAAGTTTGGAGCGGTACAGCAGCCAGCGGCGAGCTCTCCGGCGAGGTCCCTCGGCGGCGGAGCGCGGGTGTCGCGAGGTTGAAGAAGGGGGTGGACCCCAGCTGTCAGCGGCCGATATTTTGAATCGGGATCCGGCTGCGGCCGGGATCGGGTGTGCTGGCGCGCAAAAGCCTTGTGGGCCGCAGTGTGCTGTCGCTTCGGCGTGCGACGCGTGTCCCCTGGGCCCACGCGCGAGTTTAAACTTTTCCCCGATTTTCAGATTTCCTTCAAACTTCAAATCCTTATAACTTTGGCTAGAAAGCTCCAAATTGAGTGAACCAAATTTTGCTGGATTCAGCTCTCTGAGTACTTTCCAGAAAATCAAGTTTCACTTCATGAAATTCCCTAATTCTCCAGAATTAATTCCTTAATGTTTAAACTGTTAGGAATTTTAACTGGAGAATCCTTTTGCGGAAAATCCTGAAATTTTGCTGAGATGTTCACCAAAATATCATTGAGCTACCATAAAAATTTCAGATCCATTTGAGCTCATTTAGTCCACCTAATGGTGTGATTAGTAAAACTGTTCCAGAGAAAATAGAAAATGTTCAGAAACATTTTCAGGATTTTCTCTGAAATTGTTTAGCTCATATCTTTAGTTAGAGACTTCCAAATTAAGTGAGACCAACTCCATTAGAACCCTCTGAAAATCTAGTTTTCAGAAAGTCATAGTTTGTCTCATGAAAATTCCTAGAACACCCTAAGGGTTCCAATTAAGGTCAAGGACATAATTATTTGTGGAGGGCTCAAATGAGCTTTGCTGCAACTAAAACTTGACCAAGTCTTTGTTTAGGTTGTAACCAAGCCACAGTAAAAGTTTCACAGTCATTAGGTCTGTCTAGTAAGAGTTATAGGCTTCACAACTTCAAAGTTAATACAAAGGCCTCTAAATTAATACATACATTGTTCTTATCATGTAGTCGCTAAGATCGAGGAGGAACCCGAAGTCCTAGACTTCGTTACTCCGGAGGAACAGCTAGCCTACGACCAAGAGCAGCAAGGCAAGCCCCGGTTTGCATTAACCTTTTTACAAATATTTATTGTTTTGAGCACATCTTTGAATATTGTTCTTTGCATTAGAGTCTTGATTGGAAACCCAACTGCATAGCCAAGAAAACCATGGGTTGGGGTTTAGGATTGCAAACCCCGTTAGCTACTGCATTGCTAGGATAGAGTAGGATTCGGTACAAGTCGAGTAGTTGGAACTACTCGCGAGAATAGGCTAGAGGCACATTGCTCGGGTAGAGATAGCACATGAAACACATGGCAAGAAAATGAGACCGAGCGGAGAGTAAGGGCAGCAGGACTTTGGGGCCTGAGTGCTGTAGCTCCGCTTGTGTCGATTGAGGACCGAGCCGTGTGCGGGCCTGTTGAACAAGCTAGAACAGTACCGAAGACCTACCGGCTATATGGGAACCGGGAAACTGATGTAACTCGGGTAGCTGGGTGTTGAGGCATTGCCCGTCGTTCAGAGGGTAGGTTGAGAGCTCGAGGTGTAAATCAGCTGGCGGCACAGAGATGCGCGTGCAGGGACCTCTTGCTCGGGACGATGGGACCGGTTCAATATTTGGCTAACGGGTGAAAGGTAGTCGCGTACGGCGTCCGTGATGGTTGTTGTAGGCAACATCGAGTACGGGCGTACGTGACGGGTTGTTCGGGTAACCCTGCAGGTGTAAATCGATTATAATCGCCGTCCCTCGCGGTCAGTGAGTACCACTTGTTCACTGTACCGTGACGTAGAAAGAACAGGCTAGTTACATGTTAAAATGTTGCTGATTGAAAGTTGGATATTGATTGTTAATGATATGTTGTAGCTTAGTGCTAACTAAAGTTCTTTTCAACTTTGGGCAAAGTACATGAGAGAAATGCGTTTCTTGTTTGATTGCGGCTCTCTCATGTGCCTTAGCGTAAGGTTCTCCACAACCTGCTGCTAAAACTTGAAAGTAAGATTCTACTAATTAGGCGAGTCCTTGCAAATGATTTTTACCTCATGCAACCCATTACCCTCATGTAGAAGTTCCATGTTTAGGTGAGACGGGTCAGACTTGCTGAGCCTTCGTGCTCACTGCTTGTGTTTGAAGCTTTTGCAGGGTTCTATGAGGAAGGGACTCCCGAAGAGGAGATGGAACCCCAGGAGGGGAACCCCGTCGAGTGGGAGTCGTGCACGCCGCAGAGTTAGTGTGCGTGTGTGCTAGCAAGGACACGTTCGAGGGCTGAACGTGCACTTGATGCTTAGTCTACGCCCGCGAGTGTAGACTGAACTTATTTTGATGTAAACATGTTCATAAACTTGTTTATGTAATAAAATTTCCGCTTCCGCTTTGTACCTTTGACGTGTGTTATACGGTGTTGTGCAACGCAACACCCCTCGGCGTGATCCTGGCTCGACAGGACCAAATGGGGTCGTGTCACAGAGCTAAAATCCAGTCATGTACCCATGGCTTTCTGTAGCTTCCTCCAGAATCTAGAGGTAAAAAGAGAACCTCGATCTGAGACTATCCTCCTCAGAACTCTGTGACGGCACACGATCTGCTCCATGTACAACTCGGCTAATTGTGCAACGTTTTAATTGACCCTTACAGGGAGAAAATGGGCGGTTTTCGTCAATCGGTCCACGATAACCCAGATGGAGTCGTAACCCGACTGAGTACGTGGCAATCCGACGATGAAATCCATACTGATGTCCTCCCACTTCCATTCAGGTACCTTCAAGGGTTGCAACAATCCAGCGGGTCTTTGATGTTCAGCCTTCACCCATTGGCATGTGTCGCATAGGGCAACGTATTCGGCTATGTCCCTTTTCATACGGTCCCACCAATAACAAGTTTTCAAGTCCTTGTACATTTTGGTACTTCCGGGATGTAGGAATAGGGTGAATCATGTGCCTCCTTCAATATCATGTCGTGGAGGTGCTTCACGTTAGGCACACAAATCCTTTTTCCTAGCCAAAGCTTGCCCTTCTCATCTTCTTTGAAATCCTTCTCTATTTCTTGTCGGATCCTCTCCTTGATCTCCTTGATCTCCTCACCCGTTGCTGGGTCATCTCTTATCTCTTGCTCCAATGAGGAGTGGATCTCCATAATTTCCATGTTGTTCAAGAATCCAAGGTGTAACCGTTTGAACTCCTTACGTAGTTCGGGTGGTAGCTCCCGAACCGTGAGTTGGTGACATGCTCCCTTCCGGCTCAATGCATCAGCTACTACATTGGTCTTCCCAGGGTGGTAGTTGATTCCAACATCGTAATCCTTGATGAGTTCCAACCATCGACGTTGCCTCAAATTCAAGTCCGTTTGGGTAAATATGTACTTGAGGCTTTTATGATCCGTATAGATCTCACATCGATGACCAAGGATATAATGTCTCCAAATCTTCAATGCATGCACTACTGCTGCTAGCTCCAAGTCATGTGTAGGATAATTGAGCTCATGCTTCATTAATTGTCGTGAGGCATAGGCTACCACTTGTCCTTCTTGCATGAGCACACATCCAAGCCCCTGTCTGGATGTGTCACAATATATGTCAAAGCTCTTGCTTACGTCCGGCAATACCTAAACCGGCGCTGTGGTTAGCCTTTTCTTGAGCTCCTCAAAACTTTCTTGGCATGCTGGTGTCCATCGAAAGGCTTTTCCCTTCGTTAACAACTCCGTCATAGGCTTTGCTATCTTAGAGAAGTCTTTGGTGAATCTTTGATAGTATCCAGCAATCCCAAGAAAACTCCGAATATCCCTCACGTTTGCGGTTGGTCCCACTTCAGAACATCTCTTACTTTTCCGGGGTCAACCGATACCCCTTCTTCGGAGATAATGTGGCCTAGGAACCATATCTCCTTTAGCCAGAATTGACACTTGTTAAGCTTGGTATACAATTGATGCTCACACATTTTTTGCAAGGTGAATTTCAAATGTTCTTCATGCTCCTCCTCACTTTTTGAATACACCATAATGTCGTCGATGAAAACCACGACGAACTTATCCATGTACTCCATAAAAACCTTGTTCATGAGGTACATGAAGTATGCGGGTGCATTTGTTAACCCAAAAGACATGACGGCATATTCATATGAACCATACCGTGTTCGAAAGGCAGTCTTGGGTATATCGGAGGGCTTAATCTTCAGCTGGAAATATCCCGACCGAAGATCAATCTTTGAGAACACTCGGGCTCCTTTCATTTGGTCGAATAGGTCCTCTAAACGGGGCAGAGGGTATTTGTTCTTGATTGTCACCTCGTTGAGAGACCTATAGTCCACGCACATCCTTTGGGTTCCATCCTTCTTGTCTATGAAGAGCACGGGGGCTCCCCATGGCGACGAGCTTGGACGTATAAAATCCTTCTCCAACTGCTCCTGAATTTGCTTCTTGAGTTCTACTAGCTCATTGACGGGCATCCTATAGGGTCTCTTTGCTATGGGTGCAGTTCCAGGTACCAAATCAATGGCAAACTCAATGTCCCGATCAGGGGGCATACCTGGAAGCTCTTCAGTAAACACGTCCGGGAATTCTTGAACCACTGGAATGCTGTCCAATGTTGCTCCATTGACGTGGTTCATGATTGCCTTCTCAGTAGTCTGTTGGGCTGACTTAAACTCGATACGAATACCGTGCTCGTTTGTCAACTGCACGCTCCTTTCAGCACATTGGATTACCCCGTTGTGCTTGCTTAACCAATCCATCCCGAGTATTATTTCAATCCCTTGGGAATCCAAGACAATAAGGTTGGCAAGGAAGTCTACCCCCCTTATTTTAAGGCTTACTTACGGACATACTATATTAGTCCTCATCTCTCCACCAGGAGAATTAACTAACATAGAACATACTATATTAGGTTATGCTTGGCAACATACTTGGATGATATGAAGGAATGTGATGCTCCAGAATCAAATAAAATGGTGGCTGGGTTGGAATTGGCAAGGAACGTACCATTTACGACGTCCTCACCCTGTTGTGCTTCATTGTCCCCTCTGTTCGGTCGCAAGTTCTGCTTAGGCACATTGCCTTGCTGTCTAGGACCTCTCCTCGGGCACTGGCTCGCGAAGTGTCCTGTTTCCTTGCATGCAAAGCTTGCCCTGTTGCCTACGGCAGCAGGTACGTTGGGGCGGGGGTTTTGAACAGGAGCACCCATGTTGGGTCGGGGCACAGGAGGCAAAGGCACACGAGGTGCTTGTGCAACGGGTCGTTGTTGTGGTGGCTGATTAGGGCGGTATGCAGGAGCGGTCGATCCATACTGTGGTGCAGATGGGGCATGTACCTAGGTCGTACGTTGCTCCCTTGTGGCTGGTATGGCATCTTCCTCTTGCACTCTCGCTCGATCTCTCAGATCTTGCTTTCAACCACTATAGCCTTGTCAACCAGCTTCTGGAAGCTCGCGTAGTCATTGTTGAGGAGCTGAACCTGGATCTCATTGTTCAACCCTCTCATGAACAGGTACTACTTCCGTTGGTCCGAATTGACATCTTCGGGGGCGTACCGGGACAGTTGCGTGAACTTGTTGAGATACTCATTCACGCTTCTCTGTCCTTGGCGGAGACCTTAGATCTCCTGTCTCTTGAGCATCATTACACCCGCAGGGATGTAATGAGAGCAGAAACTCTCCTTGAACTCAGTCCAAGTGATCGTCTCCGGGTCGACATGAGCGTTGCATAGGGCATCCCAACAGTCAGCGGCAGCTCCCATGAGTTGGTGCGACGCAAAAAGAACCTTCTCTCGGTCATTGCACTGCACTATGGCAAGCTTCTTCTCCATGGATTTCAACCAGTCGTCGGCCTCCATGGGGTCGTTAGCTTGAGCAAAGGTGGGTGGTCGGGTACTCATGAACTCTCCCAGTCTGTTATGAGCCTGTGGTGGTGGTGGCGGTGGTGCCGGAATGGGGTTGTTGTTGTTGTCCTGCAACTCACCCAAAGTTTGGATCATGGTTTGCATAAGTTGATTCTGCATGGCCATCAACCGTTCCAGGTTGTTCTCACCAGCTTCGGGGTTAACAGGAACTTCGTCGTGGCCATCCTCTTGGTTGCCACGGACGTTCCTTCCTTGGCGGCCGGCGTTTCCTCTCACCATCTGTGAGAGAGAACGAAATAGAATAAAGGTTAGAAGGTTAGATGGATCCCCCTCACTATATGCATCAAGGTGGGTTGGACTGTATATATTAGCCCATATGAGGATGTGAACAAGCGCCGAGGCATCTCACACCTCTTTCTACTTATGTGTGGATATGGGCAACGCTTGAGACGTCCCACAACTCAAACTAAGCACACAATCACAAGCAATCACCACAAGGGCTCACACAACTCCTATTCAAGGCTTATTCAATGGGGCTCCTTTATGGCTTAGGGTGATGCCAAATCTATGATCTAACTATGGCTTCCCCTAGGTTTGTATCCTATATCAAGGTAGTTCCAATGCCAATCTTTGCATCCTAGGTTCGCATCCTATGGTCAGCGTGTGGCTCAGCTGCCAATCTGTGATCATTCTAGGTTGTGTGATCTACGATCAACCCGTGGCAGGTTGATACCAATCTATACCTGATACCAACTTGTGACTTCTATCTAAGCGTGTAACCTACTGTCAACCCGTGGCTCTGATACCAGTCTGTGACGCCCTCAATTCTGTGGAAAACCACGGAACCGAGAACTGATGCATATGTGTGCCCAGGATGTTCATCACACATACACATATATTCCACAAAATGAATTCAGAATATATATATATTACCATGAATAACAGGGTTTTATTACAATGTCTCATGAGTCTTGGACTCATGCTAACGGCGGAAGTCTTAATCTAACAGCAGAAATCTTTATTCTAGCAGCAGAAGTCTTCTAACTAATGCGGAAGCAATATAAACAGCAGCAGCTCCATCTCTGCTCCATCCCCACAGGCAAGGTTGAGAACAGATTACACGCCTAATGCTCCACTTGGTCTTCATAGTAATCTCCTCCTGTTGCTGATGATGAAATAATAATACAAGTTTGAGTACAATGATGTACTCAGCAAGTGCGGGAAAATATGCTATGTAGCTCACAACAAGGTAGGTATAAAAAGGCTCATTGCGAAAGCAAAGTTATTTATCAAAACCACGATAAAACAACAACTTATATCTAAGTGAATGTAATCCCAACATGTATTAAAATACCAATCATACCTCCATTATGTTCTTTACCTTCCATGTCCAACCAGACATTAATCAACTTCATTCTTGCTCACGAATACCTTCTCGTATTCACTACCATCTCACGAATACCATCTCGTATTCGCTACCATTTTATCTCATAAACAATTCCGTCTCACAACGAGGCCAATCTCGTTGCCACGACTCAACAGTCATGCATCCAAATCTTATCACCCGGACTCAACAGTCCCGAAAACCAAACCAAAATCAAACCATAACCAAAAACCAGAACCAGTAACCATAACCATCCCAAAATAACCATCCAACTAATCATGGAAGTTGGCCAGGCGCTCGTGACCATAAGCTCGGCTATCATGATAGTTTTAAGACTCTGCAGAGTTTGCACCTCTTTACCCACAAGTTTGTGATTTCGTCACCCGTCGACGACTGCAGAACCTCCATTATACCAGTACACAACCGTCGGTGTATGGCCAACAGATCACAAAATAGCCTTTACAAAGGGACTACTAGATGTATGGACTCACTAAGGTTTCACCGGCAGGCTAGAATCTCCAATTCTCCCACCCACGGGCCCCCTCTTGTGCCATGCAGTTCCTAGGGCAGTCCTCAGTCGAGTCCCATTCCCCCGCGCCTTCCACGGTCCATAACAATCTAGCAACTTACCTAATTACTCAGCTAAGCCGCACCCATACTTGGACTTGTGGTGGCACTGTTATCCTGGCATGTGCTCGCATGAACCGGTCCTTAGATCTACAGCAAGTAAAACCACCATCTCATGCTACCTCATTCACAAACCCGGCTTGCCGAGATCTCCCGTCGATCCATCTTCATTAACAACATCAGTTTCTCATTATCATTACGAGTGCAATTAGCTAGACACATCTATCTCGCTCCCCGTAATCCCATGGACTCAGCGAAGCATAAAAGTAAAAACATACCCGACTCATAAACTTCCTAGGAGACAATGGTGTTTTAACCAAAACTAGTAAACTCCTATAAAAGGTTTCCCATCATGTTTGACTCAGCACACACACCTTTTCGCAAAACAAAACAGTTTCCCAAAACATAGGATCAATATGGTCAAGGGGCACTTGCCTTGTTCTGGCGGTTCCTGTTGCTGAAAATCTTGTTGTTGTATTCCGTCGTAGGTAGCTCCCTGAGCTTGTCCTTCTATACACGATTACACACATACAAGATTCACAGCAATCAATATCATGCACAAACTTTAACTAGATGTGATGATGCATATGCATGTTAATCCTATGATGCGGTTTAGTTTGTACGTGTTCTTGTATGGCTTGCATGGGTTTTATGATGAACATAGTTGTAGAGATCAATTGTGGACGTGGCGATGATCTTGACTTTCGATCAACCCGATTATCAAGTGATCTGTCCATGAAAAAAGCTTCTATTCGAAAGGAAACAGATGCAAAGAAAACGTGATGATGTCGTAAGGTGGTATTGGAGACCTACCTTACGTTCTTCTTGGTCTTGGGGTCCTTCTCCTAGCAAGACAGATCGTTGGGGCTCTCTTCCGGTGATCTCTCTTGACCAAACTCCGGCGAAGGGTTTACTCGGCAAGCTGGGGATAGGGCTCTAAGTCGTCAGCTTAGGAGTTGGAAAAGAAGTTCGTGGTTTCGGCCAAAGGTTCTGGGTTCTATTTATAATCGGGAGGAGAAGAGTCCTAATCTGATTGTATTTCGAATAAGATCCTATTCAAATTGTCGTTGAATCTTAACAACTTATCCTAGATTGATTCGGTGCGGTAACATTGTGGAAATTGTGTCGGTTTCCTCCCGTTTTGGTATTCCCACGCGTACATAAGCAAAAACCGCTCCAGAATTCGTTACCTCCGCAGTGATGAGCTCCGGAAGCTCCATGTGTCCATCGGGGGCCTGGTCTCCCTTTTCCGAAGAGACGAGCTCCGGTTGTGCCGCGTGTCAAGCGAGCGAGACCTCCCTCTTTCTCAGAGGTGGGCTCCGCGTGTGCCACGTATCCTGGTGGTCGGGACCTCCTCTTTAGTGGCTACGGGTGTGCCACGTTTCCTAACAGTGCCAGATTTTCTTCCTTCTCAGAGACGAGCTCCGAGGTTGACACGTGTCCAATAGGACTGGACCTCCCGGAGGTGAGCTCCAAGAGCGACACGTTTCCTGCGTGGCTGGTCCTCTTTTTTCCGCGGTGAATAGCTCCTAAGGTGACACGTGTCCTGCAGGACTGGCCTCGCTTCTCCGTAGAGGCTAGCTCTGGGGCAACACGTGTCCCACAGGGTCGGACTTCTCCCCCTTTGTGGGGACGAGCCCCGAGCCTGCCACGTAGCCAGTTTAGCGGCGGACGTTGTCTTTGGCGCTCTCTGTGAACTGGATTTGGCTCCTTTTGGCTATCTTTTTGATATTTTCTCTGTTTCAGCTTATTTTAAACGTTGTTCTACATGAAACATGAATACATGCAGAAATATAAAATGAGGGTGTCACACAAGGTAGGAATAAAAGGCTCATTGCATAAAAGCAAAATTTGTTTCACAATCACTATAAAAACAACAACTATCTTTAAGTGAATTTATTCCCAACATATATCCTATTAAACCAGTAACATACCTCCAATATGATTTACCTCTTCTCATGTCTCATCCAGACATTTATCTTTCTCAATTCTTTTCCTCATACTCATGAATACCATCTCATATTCATGACCATCTCATCTCATATTCAATTCCATCTCATAACCGAGACCAAAGCTCATTATCACGACTCAACAGTCAGGAAACCAATCTTATTACCAAGACTCAACAGTTCCGAAAAACCAAATCCATAGACCAAACCAAACGAGTTACCAATCCGAATAACATCCCAATAACCTTCTCATCTAATCATGGAAGTTGACCAGGCGCTTGTGACCGGAAGCACGGCTATCATGATTGTTTTACACTCTGTAGAGGTGGCACCACTTTACCCACAAGTTTGTGATTTCGTCACCCGTCGGCGACTGCAGAACCTCCATTATACCAGTACACAACCGTCGGTGTATGGCCAAGAGATCACAAAATAGCCTTTACAAAGGGGCTACTAGATGTATGGACTCACTAAGGTTTCACAAGCAGGCTAGAATCACCATTCTCCCACCTACGGGCCCCCTCTTGTGCCATGCAGTTCCCAGGGCAGTCCTCTCTTGACTCCCATTCCCCGCGCCTTCCACGGTCCATAACAATCTAGCAACTTACCTAATTAGTCATCTAAGCCGCACCCATACTTGGCCTTGTGATGGCACTGTTTTCCTAGCATGTGCTCGCATGAACCGGTCCTTAGATCTGCGGCAAGTAAACCACCATCTCATTCTACCTCATCCACAAACCAAGCTTGCCTACACCTCCCCCGATTCATTTTTGTTATCAACATCGAGTTCACATTATCATTGTTCGTATGAGTGCAGTAGCTAGACACATTCTATCTCGCTTTCCATATCTCGTAGATTAGTGAAGCAAAAAGCAAAACGACCATACCCGACTCATCAACTTTCCCGGCAACAAGGGTGGTTAACAAAGCTAGTAAACTCCTATAAAAGGGTTTCCCATCAAGTTGACTCAAGAACACACACCTTTTCGCAAACAAAATAGTTCCAAAAACATGGGATCAATATGGTCAAGGGGCACTTGCCTTGTTCCTGTGGTTTCTGTTGCTCTTGGATCTCGAAGTCTTGGTTCTGTATTCCTTCGTAGATAGCTCCCTGGGCTTGTCCTTCTACTCACGATCACGCATATGCAAGATTCACAGCAATCAATTATCATGCACAATTCTTACTCAAGATGCAATGGTGCATATGCATGCTCTTCCATGGTGCTGTTTTTATTAGATCAGTTTGTACGTGTTCTTGCATGTTTTAGTGTCTTGCATGGGGTTTTACGATGAACAAGGGTGTAAGGATCTATGTGAGACCTATGTGTGCTGAATACATTGGCTTTGACGATAAAAGTTTTGAATACTACCAAAACACCTTTTTAACAAGGTCCGACTCTAGGTCTGAGCTCCTGCAAGGTCCGACGATAGGTCCGACTTGTTTTGGGTAGCTCCGGCAAGGTCCGACGTAAGGTACGACTTGCTTTGTCTAGGTATGACTTATTTTGGCTAGGTCCGACTTGTTTTTGCTATTTCCGGTGCTAGGTCCGACTAGTTTTGGTAAGTTCCGTGGTAGGTCCGACTAAGATTTAGTAAGCTCCAGCGCTGGGTTCGACTAGCTTTGGTAAGCTCCGGTTCAAGGACCGGTTAGCTTTGGTAAGGTTCGGAGCTTTATTGAAATGGTTCTGCTTTTAACTTGCAATGTTTTGAACTTGCTTTACTCTTATGGAAAGTTTGCTTAGTATGTTTTACTAAGTTTTTGGTGTGTTTTTGTGGTTATGGCTGATATCATTTTACTATGGTTTACAACATGCTTATGTGAGGTGCTCACATAAGATGTTGTAGTTTCGGAACTAACGAGAGTCAAGTCGAGGACTTGTGCTCGGAAGTATTGGTTGTTTATTCATGTGCAGGTGTTGCCTGATTTCAAGACATGGCTGGTGACGGGATCCATTGAACTAGTCTTCGGGAGAAGATGAGGTTCAACAACCAACTTCGGGAGGAATTGTGGTTGAGTTGATCGGAATGTCGCGCAGCATGTTTGGATATGAAGGTATCGTGGACGTTGTTGGAAGGTGTTTGCACGTGTGCAAGGAGTGAATGGACGTGGCAACATTGTTCCAAGGCGTGGTGAAGAGATATGGAAGTGGAGATATCTTTGAAAAGGTTCAACCGGCTGGATTTTGCGCTCAGGCTGTGACTGAGGCAGTTATGGTTTGTTTATAGAAAGTTTCGAGTTGGTTATAACAGGATTTCGTGTTAGGCATGAAGTAGAGTTGTTTTAGAAATGTTTGGGACGTTCCTTAGGTGTTTGGAAGTCTAAGATTGCTTCTATTTGCGTATAGAAGAGTCTTGAGCAGTATTAGAAAGTTACAGTTTGAATCCAAGTACGAGTAGGAGTCCTAGTTTGAATTGGATTGGCCTTATGGCTGGTTATATAAGCAAGGGAGGCCAAGGCTCGTGGGTGCACGACTTTGGGGCTGTTCCTCTTGTGTTTTGATAAATAAAATTCGTATTATAAAGGAACTTTTGTGCCTTGTTCGTCCGACTTGTTTCAGACAAGTTTTACTCGTCGAGTTTCTGTTCAGCACTACCTTGCTTTGGTTGTTTTATCATAACTCGAGTTTTACAGATCCAATTGATGTGATTATTTTTGGGTTATCTTGACAACTTGATTATCTATCATCTGTGAAAATTTCACGGTCATTGAATTTGTGGTTTCTGATTTACACGAGTTTCTTTGCAGTATTCTGGAGCTGTTTTTCTCGCGTAGGACAGATTGACCTTTCTTCGATCTTTCGATCGTAACTTGAGTTTCTCTCAACGGATTTTCATGATTCTTATTGTGACGTCTTCGTGACTTGATTCTCTACAATCTATAATAGTTTTGTCACAGTTGAACACGTTTAGATTAGTCGAACACTCAGTTTCTTTAACAGATCAGTTTTCTGCTGAGATTTTTTTTGTTGCTTTCGCTGAAAAGTTTTTATCGACCATTCACCCCCCTCTGGTAGCTTTACACGTTTACTTCGATCCTTCAATTGGTATCAGAGCCATGTTGCTCTAATCTTTGTGATTTGCATGTGTTTTGACTAATCATCATGGAGAAATACTCCGCCAAACCTTGTGTGTTTAGTGGTATTGATTTTCAGGTTTGGAAGGCACGCATGGAAGCTTTCATCCAGGCGCAACGATTTGCAATATGGGAAAAGGTGTACAAGCCTTACGATGTGCCTTCAAACGATCAAGTCACGGCTACAAACATGAGAGATGTTGACAACAACAACAAGGCTTGGAACTTGATCATACAAGGACTAACTTAGAGCGACTTCGACCGTGTTGCACACCTCCGATCGGCGTACGATGTGTGGAGAGCACTTTGTGACTACCACGAAGGATCCAACACGATCAAGGAGGTAAGACAGGATATGTTCACGAAAGAATGCATGCGCTTTTAAATGCAACCCGGTGAGTCCATTGATGACCTCTTTGCTCGCTTTAATAAAATTCTCAGCAACTTGTGTAGCGTCAATGTTATTTTTTCAAATGCTAAAAATGCTAGGCAATTACTAAGTGCATTAGACATGTCAATTTGGGAGATGAAAGTAACATCCATACGTGAATCCACTGTCATGGGTACTATTACATTAGATGTGCTTTATTCTAAGCTAAAAACACATGAAATTTACATTATATCACGTAAGAACCCAAATAAGACTATTACATTTGCCTCACAACGTGATATGCCTAGCTCCGGCCAATCATCTAGCAATACACTTGCTTTGCTGTCTTCACTAACCCTTGAACAGATTGAGGATTTTCCAGAGGAGGAGCTAGTACTTCTTTCTACTAGGTTCTCAAAAGTATTGCAAAATGTGAGAACTAGAAGGAGAGGAAGCTCCGGACCTCAACGATGCTTTGAATGTGGTAAGACAGGACACTTTCGTACAGATTCCCCTAACCTTTCAGGTCCTTCTAACCGTGATGAAAAGCAGAATAAAGTCAAGTCTTCTTTTGGCAACACCAACAAGAAAAAGAAGGGTTTTACAGGACGCAAACTGATAAACAGCTTCATCACCGCACTTCAAGAACTTGGCTCGAGTGATGTAGACATTGGAAGTGATGAAGATGAAGATGATCTGGCAAACTTATGCTTCATGGCGGGCAAATCAAAATAAAGTATGGAGGATGCAGAACACAACAGTGACAACGAAGAGTTATGTCCTACATGCGAAAAAATGTGTGATGTTATTTCTCGTGCCACTATTATTGTTAAGAAAAAGGACAAAAAGCTTAGGGACAATGCTGTTAAAATTGAGTCACTAGAATCTGAAATTAATCGTTTAAAATCCTTGATTCCTAGGGATGATTCCTGTTCCTCACGTGATTTAATATATGAACAATTGTCCTCTCTAAGAAGTGCACACACCTCCACACTTGATAAACTTGAACTTGAAATCAAAAAGAACAAAAAGCTTGCTGCACTTAATGATAAAAACTTGAAAGATGCTTGTTGTTCTACAATTGATTTTCATTGTTCTACTTGCGATGATATTGATAAGAAACTACAAGATGCTATGAAAGGAATTTCTATATTGAACAATGCTTTACGTCCTCATGAAGTTAAATATTGTTCCAATTGCAAATTAAAAGGAAAAACTTCATGAGAAAATTGTCTTGATCTATCAAATAAACTTGATAACATGCATAGAACATTAGATCGGTTTTGTAATGGGAATAAGATGTAGCGGACCGGAATCCGCTCATCCAGGATCGTAGAGGGTGGTGCCGCACGATGCGACACCCGACAGCACACGTCATAAGAACACAATATATTACATGGAAAACACAAACTGAATTGTACAAAAAGGTATATCTTCAGTTACAAACTAGTATTTATTTTACACAGCGGAAGTCTAGTCTGTACAACTCACGCTCTCCTATCTAGCAAAAGTTGGTTGCCAGCCCTAGGGCAACCCACACTAGCTGCACGTCTCAGCTCAGCGCGGCGTGTACGGCTCCCACACAGCCGTGGTCCCCGACGGAGGGTAACCCTTGCCGGTGGACTCGTACTCCGAGTCCGTGGGTGGCTCCTCACCTGAAAAACACTTAAGCAGCAACCGTGATCACGATGGCTCAACAAGGCTTAACCGACTCACCTAAGCATGAAACTCTACATGAGGTGTACAATGACATAGGTTAGTAATATTGCAGAAAAGGGACACGCCTACAAGTTCATCCTTAGTTCATCTTTTAGCAACAAGTTAACAGTTTGGAAATCTGAAATTTAGTAAGCAATATTTGGTGGCACCCATGTAGCAATACAATTATATCATAACAGGAAGATTGAATCATAACATTTCATACATTAGTCTACGTTATGACGCAGTGAACAAGCGGTACTCGTCACCATGAGGGACGGCGAATCGACTCGATATACACCTGCAAGGAAACCCAAAGAGCACGTCACGTACGCCCACCCGTGGAGCTGCAAAGCACGCTCACTCGATGTCGTACGGGACAACTTTTCACCCAACAGCCCAAACGTCGAACCGGTCGCACCGAAACGAGCAGGAGGTTCCCCACACGGAGCATCTCTCTATGCCCGTTGACAGATTTCCACCTTGCTGCCCTCAACCTACACCTATAAATCGGTGTGCTATGCCTCGACGCCCAGAGGTTTAGGCTAAATCGGTTTATCATGGCCCATATATCCGATATGCCTTCGGTACGTTCAATACATGTTCAGCAGGGCCGCACACGGATCGGTCCTCAATCGACATGGGCAGGGCTGCGCACACAAGACTTCCTCTTGCTGCGCCCTAGCCCCTGCCTAGTCTCATTTTCATTACTAAAGTGATCTCACATCACTCAACCGAACCCGTGTGTCCCAAGCCTATCTCGCGAGTAGATTCCAACTACTCGACTTGTACCGAAGCCCTATGAATCTTTAAGCATAGCCGTTCTACTCGATGTCTTAGATCCTACCCTCACTCTTATGGAACAATTCTGGTCATGCAAGTGGGGTTCCATCCATCCTGTACCTAATGCACCATCATACTTCACATGACACATGTAAACAAATTAAAACTTATAAACATGGTTAATGCAAACCGGGGATTGCCTTGTTGCTGCTGGTCAGGAGTCAGTTCTTCCTCTGGAAGCAGGAAGTATAGAACCTCCGGAGCTTCCTCGCCTTCAGCGACTACACGTTATTGAAATACTACATGTTAATGAATATGCATACAAGTTTATTGTAATACTGCTACTATTAGTTCTAATAACCAGTTTCTAACAGCTGGAACTCTGTTCAAGAATTTAAAATGGAACTGGGGTTTAGTGGTTTGGGTTTGGACCTAAGTACATGGTTAAGTGCTAAGTGGTTTTCCCCCTTTTCCATATTAATCCCTCAAGTGGTTAAACAGGACAGGGGTGATCCAGAGCTCCAATGAGCTGAGAATTTTTGTGTGAGTTCCTTGTCAGAAGAAAACCCTCTGGACCAAAATTTAACACTTTTCATTGAGTGGTTTGTTCAGAATAATATTCTTAGCAATTAAGCAAAGAAGAATTAATTCTGAGGTAACACCCCTGTTCATGCCCAACTTAGTGATCTAAAATTTCAATTATAGCTCATAGAGTTTGCATGAATTTTCCTATCATTTTTGGAGCTAAGGTTTGTCCAGAACTGAATTTCCATGTTTTGGAAATTCTCTGAAAATGTTTCTGTATTCAAATGAACACAGCACCTTCAAATTTGAATTGCTCTGATCAAATCAACTCCAAATGGTCTGAAACTTTTAAAGGGTTCAATAACATCCTAAGGAACATTCTGGCAAAATTTGGGGATTTTTGGATGAACCAAACTCCCTCTAAAATTCTTTGGCTGAAAAGCTTTAAAGAATTTTCCAGAATTAAATAATAGGTTTCATACTAATTGGGTTTCATATTTGGATTGTACTCTGTTAGAGGAATCCAACAAAATTTGTTTCATAATTTTTGGACTCTCCTACCCCAAGCTGTGGTCCTCCAAAGTTTAAACTACAAACTGGAAATTTCAAATTGTTTAAATGTCTGCCAGTGGGTCCCACCCGGCAGGTATTCCCCTTCCTCGCGCCAAACAGGGGCCCGCGGCGGCGCACTCCGGCGAGCATCGCTGGAACCACTTTTCCGGCTGTCTCCCGACCCCAAACTCGCCGCCCCGCTCTAACTCATGACGCTGAACTCAGCTCGGGGGTCGCCGGCGGCCGTAGCTCACCGGAACAGGGCTCCCGACGGTGACAGCGGCGGTTAGGGTTCCGGCGTGGTCGGGAATGCGTTACAACGCATCAAAACAATCGGCAAAGGGTCGGAGAGCACCGCGGAAGCTCGAGGGTGATGAAAATGGCCGCCAAACCCCATGAAAAGGTCGGCAACCTAGAGCTCCACGGTGACCCGAGCTATTACTCTATGGCGGCCCGAAAAACAACCAGAACCCGGCCATTTCGGGGTCATATCCCTTGATTCTTGGCCGAGGAGGGCCGCTAGGGAGTGAGGAAGGTGTGTGCAGGCTCACCCGAGCTGGGTTGGACGGTGCAGCTAGAATTCCGGGGTAGACCGACCCCTACCCGGTTGCACTAGTTCTCGGAATTCTTAGGAATTCTCTACGCTCGGTCTATCAATGGCTAGGAGGGTTGCAGCTACACGATCTGGAGACTAAGGCGCACCTTTTTCATGTAGAAGTCTGGCGGTGAAACTGGCCGTGGCGTGCTGTCCACGGAGAGCAATCCTCGGCATTCCGCCGGTGCTCTGTTCCTCGGCGCCCGTTGCCGAATTGCACGCGCCACAGGCTAGGAGCTTTGGGGTTGTGGGGCTGATGTGGTAGAGCATGCACGGGTGCTTCTTTTCGGTGCTGCTGGCATGAGCAACCGAGGCTCGGTTGGTGCCGGCGATCGGGAAAAGAGAGCGCGGCGGTGAGCTCCGGTTCTGTGCGGGTGTGAGGGAAACAGCGAGCGCGTGATCAATGAGGAAGGCGACATGCTGCTGTTTGCTCCCAGGGTAAAGATCGGGCCGAGGCAGCGGAGCCGGCAAGCTGGTTGCCAGCACGCTAGGAGGGGGCGAGGTGGCTGCTCGGTTGGCTCGGCGTCGAGTGCTGCACAGGCCCGGTAAACCGAGTTCGCCCGGTGTTGACTTAGGCCCGAAGTCTAGCTGACTGGTGGGCCCTCTTCCCCCCTAATCTTCTCTGTTGTGCAAATATCCCACCTACTCAGACTTGAAAAGGGAACTTAGCCACCAATTCAGAGGAAGAATTTGAATTCATCACTTCAAACTGGTTTGGCCACATTCCCTTCATATTTGAATTTGAAAATTCAAACTCAGTTTGAATTGTTACAAATTCGGCCCCCGACAAGATGAAGTCCAATGGGACTGAAAATTGATGGGGTTACTCAGGAAAATATGCTGAGTTTTAATATGAAGCTAACTTTTGAATTTGAGGGATGAAAGTTGCTGCAATTTGAATTTACATTCAAATTGGCCTCTTTTCCCAATACCTCCAAAAGTGCCTCAAAAATGTTGGATTTGTATGAAATTTGGCCTGAACCTTCCCAAGACTTTTATGTTCTAGGGGTGAGCTCAACCTCTCATGTTCATGTGTACAAATCCCACTTTTTGAAAATGAAAGCTTTCCCCTCTAATCACTCTTTTGATGGAGGTTACTTGCTCTTCACAATATTTCCTAAGATATCCACAACAAAAGCTGTGGTGTTGTGAGGTGAAGAAAAATTTTTCAAGTCCCTTTTCTTGGGCTTTTACATCCATCCTCCCTTAAAAGAATCTCATCCCGAGATTACAAAAGAAGAGATAGCGATGTAATATGGACTTACCCGTGCTGAGATACCATGAACTCCGGGTAATTTGAGCGAAGGAATTCCTCGCTCTCCCACGTCGCTTCTTCAGCGGTGTGGTTGCTCCAGGGTATCTTGTAGAACCACAACGTTCTGCTACACGTGGTTCTGGCTTTCTCATCAAGGATTTCCACCGGATACTCAGCATATGTCAGATCCGGTTTCAGCTCGCCGATGTCTTCGGTAGTAACAACAGCGGTATGTTTCAGACATTTTCTCAGCTGAGAGACATGGAAAATGTCATGGACACCAGCAAGAGGTGCCGGTAGCTCCAATCGATACGCTGCTGGTCCACACTTCTCGGTGATAGCGTAGGGTCCAATGAAACAGGAGCGAGCTTCCCCTTCACACCGAACCAGTGCACGCCTTTCATTGGAGACATGCGAAGGTATACGTGTTCCCCAACGTCAAAGTGCAACGGTCTATGCCTATTATCAGTGTAGCTCTTCTGCCGGGATTGAGCGGCCTTCAAGTTAGCTTGAATTGCACGAACGCGCTCTTCGGCGTCGTTCACCAAATCAACCCCGAATGTGACCCTTTCACCGGACTCGCACCAATTTAATGGGGTGCGGCATTTGCGACCGTAGAGAGCTTCGTAGGGCGCCATCTTGGTACTCGCCTGATAGCCGTTGTTGTACGAGAATTCTGCCAATGGTAGGTGATCATCCCAGTTCCTACCATGGTGGATGGCACATGCTCTCAACATGTCTTCTAATACTTGGTTCACCCCCTCTGTTTGCCCATCTGTCTGAGGGTGATAGGCGGAGCTCCTGATCAACTTAATACCCAATGCAGCGTGTAGATGCTCTCAAAAGCGAGATACAAATAATGCACCTCGATCTGAGACGATGGTCTTGGGTACCCCGTACAAACACAGAATCTTTGCTATGTATAGCTACGCATATTTGCCGGCATTGTAACGTGTATTCACCGGAATGAAGTGAGCCGTCTTGGTCAACCGATCAACGATTACCCAAATGGAATCATATTTGTTGACAGTTAGGGGCAATCCCACAATGAAATCCATGCTCACATCTTCCCATTTCCATGCCGGGATCTTCAGGGGTTGCAACAGCCCTGATTTCTTCATGTGATCAGCTTTCACTCATCGGCACGTATCGCACTCGGATACGTACTTCGCTACCTCCCGCTTCATCCGTGTTCACCAAAATTTCTTTTTCAAATCTTGGTACATCTTGTTGCTGCCCGGATGAATGGAGTACTTAGACAAGTGAGCTTCATCGAGGATTTTCTTCCTCAGCTCCATATCCCGGGGTACGACTACGCGGTCATTGAACCACAGCGTCCCCTCATCATCCTTCCGGAAACATTTGATCTCTCCATTGTCTATCCGTCTCCGGAGATGTGCCATGCCTATATCATCTTCCTGAGCTGCCATGATGTCCTCCCTAATCGTAGGGATGAGCGCAAGGTTGTACAACGATCCATAAGGAACCAAATATAGACTCGGCTCTTCCTCCTCCACCGGTGTAATGGTGAGGTGATGGACATGTGATTTCCGACTCAGCGCGTCGGCAACAACATTCGCCTTGCCGGGGTGGTAATGAATCTCAATTTCATAATCTTTGATCAATTCTAACCACCTCCTTTGCCTCATGTTCAGCTCCTTCTGGGTGAAAATGTATTTCAAGCTCTTGTGGTCGGTGTAGAGATGCACTAGATTCCCCAGGAGATAGTGCCTCCACATTTTCAGCGCCAAAACTACTGCAGCAAGCTCAAGATCATGAGTGGGATAATGCTGCTCATGGTTCCGAAGTTGGCGCGAGCCATATGCGACCACACGTCCTTCCTGCATCAACACGCAGCCGAGCCCAATACCGGACGCGTCACAATACACGTCGAAGGGCTTTGTTGTATCCGGCTGAGTAAGACCGGGGCTGTGGTGAGATGCTTCACCAATGTTTGGAATGCTCCTTCACACGCCGTGTTCCAAACATATTTCGTCCCTTTCTTCAGCAATTCTGTCATCGGCTTAGCGAGCTTGGAGAAGCTTGGAATGAATCTCCGATAGTATCCAGCTAACCCGAGGAAGATTCTGACTTCATGGACTGAAGTGGGAGCTTTCCATTTCAGCACTTGCTCTATTTTGCTTGGGTCAACCGCAATGCCTTCTGCTGAGATGATATGTCCCAACAATGGCACTTGGCTGATCCAAAACTCGCATTTACTGAACTTGGCGTAGAGCTTGTGGTCTCGCAATCATTGGAGGACAATCCGCAAGTGTTCGGCATGCTCGACTTCTGTCTTGGAGTAAACAAAGATATCGTCGATGAACACTACCACGAACTTGTCCAGCTCCGGCATGAACACCGAGTTCATGAGATACATGAAATGGGCTGGAGCATTTGTGAGACCGAAGGACATGACGAGATATTCATACAATCCATATCTCATCGAGAAGGCCGCCTTCGGGATATCCTCTGCTTGGATTTTTATCTGGTGATATCCAGAGCGAAGGTCCATCTTTGAGAACACACTTGCACCCACAAGTTGATCAAACAATATGTCGATGCGGGGCAGTGGGTACTTATTCTTGATGGTGATGGCGTTAAGCGGCCGGTAATCTACGCACAGCCTTAAGGTTTCATCCTTCTTCTTCACGAACAGCGCCGAGCATCCCCAAGGCGAGGAACTAGGCCTAATGAAACCCTTGCTCAACAGATCATTGAGCTGTTCCTTCAGTTCAGCCAGCTCATTTGGAGCCATTTTATATGGTCTCCGTGATATGGGCGTAGTCCCGGGTGCAAGTTCAATCTTGAACTCGACATCCCGCTCAGGTGGCATGCCCGGAAGATCATCCGGGAACACGTCAGGATACTCCCGGACTACGGGGATGTCCTCTAACTTGAGAGCTTCAGCATTATTAATTGCTGCAACTTCCCGGACTGGAGTGTCTAACACCATGGAATGCGAACAGAGGAATGGAGAGTTTAAATGAACCGTCCGTGTCCGAGTCTCTAGGACAGCGCCATGGTATTGTAGCCATGACATCCCTAATATTGCATCAATCTTTTGCCCCATAAGGATTATCAAGGTGGTTTTCCCACCTAAGCACAGAGGTGCTTTTGGAATCATCATATTAGCTGAAATCTTCCCTCCCGGTGAGCAAATCATATAAGTGCAGTCAGTTGGGAAGACTTGCATTTGATGCTTAGCCACATAGGACGCACTTATAAAGCTGTGGGTTGCACCAGAATCAAACAATATGACAATGGCTTGATTGTTGAGAGTAAACATACCCGCCAGCACGTTATCTCCCTCTGGGGCGTCCTCATGGTCAAGGTTGCGGACGCCACAAGTCCGCTGACCAACCTTCTTCACCGGCGGTCGGCCTCGAGCACCGCCCTGGAACTGGGCTTGCCCGCTGCTCTGCTGTCCCTGGGGACAGTCCTTCGCGAAGTGGCCCGCCTGGACACACGTGAAGCAGGTGAAACAGGGCGGTCCCCCGCTGATCGGTGGACGGAAACCCGGGGCGCGTTGTGGCGGTGGAAACTCCCGGGGTACCGTCTGCTGCTGCTGCTGCTTCTGCTGCTGTCTTGGTGGTGGCATCGGCGGACAGAACGGAGGTGACTGAAACGAACGTCCCCCAAACTGTTGAGGTCGCGCCGGTGGACGCCACTGCTGCCCGGATGGTGTCCGATACACCATACGGTACTTCTGGGGAGCGCCATCCCCACTGCTGGGTGGAGCGCTGCGCTTCCGCTGCTCAGCTGCCAACTCCTGCTGAGCGTCCTCTTGCATGATCGCGGCATTGACTAAGTCGTTGAAGGTGCCGCGATTCCACTGAACGAGGTGCGTCTTCATTTCGGGGTGTAACCCTCGATAGAAGTGTTCCCGCTTCTTCTCCTCAGTGGAGATATAGTCTGATGCATATTGCGCCAGATGGTTGAAGGCACGGGAGTAGTCATGGGCACTCCTCCCGCCCTGCTTCAGTTCCAAAAATTCTTGGAACTTCCTCTTCATGATCCCGAGAGGAATGTGATAGGCGTGGAACGCCTCCCGGAACTCTCCCCATTCCACGGCATGGCCGGCCGGACGTGAGGCGACATAGTTCGCCCACCACGCACCAGCTGCACCGTGGAGTTGCTGCGCTGCGATCAGAGTCTTCTGCCGCTCCGTACATTGGAGCAGCCCGAACTTGGACTCGATAGTCCGCAGCCAGTTGTCCGCCTCCAGTGGTTCTTCGGCTTCGGTGAACACTGGAGGTTGTGTACTCATGAAATCCGAGTACGACACTTCACGGGGCTCACGAGGCCCTCTGTCTTGACGCCCCCCCTGCCTGGGACATATTCTGCACGATTGTGCGGAGCAGGTCGATCTGCTCCTCACGACCTCCCACCAGTGCCGCTATCACATCCGTTAGAGTAAGCGGAGGCGGCGGTGGTGGCTTCTGCTGCGGGGTGCTGTCGTAGGCCGGTGGCTGGGAGTCATCACCTCCCTGTTGGCTAGAGCCACCAACCTCGTGCGTGGTCCTAGTGCAAACCATCTGCAACCATACGATAATAAACATCAGTCCCGCAACATATTGCATGCAGTCCAATAAAAATAGGCGTAAAAACATAATGACAATAAAACATGCGATACATCTCGTAGGTAGATAATGTAATAACTTTGCACAAGCTACACCATTACCAGACCAAACACAAGCTAGTTTAATCCAACTTGATGAACCTCCTCTTTGAAAGCTCACCATAACTAGGTTTGGTCACTACGAGACATTACTATCGCGTTGTCATCACGCAGACCACCCTTAGGATACAACACCCTCTCCAATGAGTTCAACTGTCACTCCTCTGTCAGAATGACCAGTTTCTACCTATTCCAAGTTTTTGATCTGGTTCTAGGCATTTTAATGACTCAAGCTGAATACCAAAGTTAAACTTAACTTCAGTATCTTTCCAACGAGTACTTATTTGCCCTCAGATCAGCTCTGGGTCAAAATTTATGGTTATTCAAAGTCAACAGAATTTCTGGAAAAATTTTAACAGCACCTCCCTTGGAAGTGACTGTTTTCAACCCTGCTTTCCACTGAAATCTGTGCTGAAATTTCAGAAACTTTGAATTGCAAAGATGTAACACATCTTCTACCCTTTATATAAATGTATCATATGAAAATTTTAGATTTTTCTACTGGGAGTTATGTTTGAAAAACAGAACAGTTCAGAGAATGTTTTACTCTGTCCTGGTTCTGGACAGTTTACATTTCTCTGGTATTTAAGCCATCTTAAGGTGTATTTCAGCTCTGGAAGTCTACAACAAAGTTGTAGGGTACTTAAATACCTTTCAAGAACTATATATCACACCACCCTGGGCTAAAATACCTGTGAGTTATGCCCTGTTGAAAACCAGCAAACTTGCTGCCCAAAACAGAGCACTCTGTTTTTCAGTCTTTTGGAACTACACTCAAACCCCCTCCAATTTTTCTACCAAACCAGGGTCCTAAATGTTGAACCTAGTGATTTTAATTCCTTGTTATCATTATTATCATGGATATGCCTACAATATCTCGGTACTACGTTCCTCACAAAAGAAAATCCTAACCGGATTATACCGGCATATACGTCTCAAGTGTGGCACTACACGGTCTCTCGCACACGTTTACTACACGGATACTTACGTGGTTAGTACCTGCAGAAGACCACACGATAATGGTTCACTCAAGGGTTGTTTTGACTTCAGGCAGTTCCATATTTGAAATTAAATACAAACGCCCGTATCATTGTCATACGGCCGTCCTTGAGTTAGGTCACGTCTCAAGGTACGTGATCGTGTTTCAACACCACACGACGGGGAACCCGAGTAGGTCATGAACAGGTCGTCACGGTTGGGAATGTTATCAACCCAACGGATACCACCTACTGCCCTGCAGGGCACGCCGATGGCAAGCGCTGCGTATGTCCTCCTGGGCTATTTCCAGACGAACACACTCTCGCGTTACTGACCACGCGATGGGGTCTCCACTTACTTGCCTAATGCACGCTAGGGATCAGCGTTTCATATGAACTCAAGAACATGAAGAGTCCAAGAGTTTCATATTGACGTCTCACACCAAGCTGCGAGACCTATCCCTGAACCACGTTCCTCATCAGGGGAGCTAACCGAAATTGAACCGCTTTCGGTGGCGTTCCTTAACATTCTTACCAGAGCGTAGGTGCGTCGTTACATAATTGAAATTCAGAATTATAACACATAGGTTAGTCTTTGCCACTTTAAGTAACTATGCTAATATAGTCCTTACTTGGGAAAACTACTGATTCCTCACTGTAATCCTAAGTTTTCCCATAATATAGTCCTTAAGTACTGTGCTATCCCCAATGCAGCTCTGATACCAGGCTGTGGCGGACCGGAACCCGCTCATCCAGGATCGCAGAGGATGGTGCCGCACGATGCGACACCCGACAGCACACGTCATAAGAACACAGTATATTACATGGGAAACACAAACTGAATTGTACAAAAAGGTACATCTTAAGTTACAAACTAGTATTTATTTTACACAGCGGAAGTCTACTCTGTACAACTCACGCCCGCCTATCTAGCAAAAGTTGGTTGCCATCCCTAGGGCAAGCCACACTAACTGCACGTCTCCGTTCAGCACGGCGTGTACGGCTCCCACTCAGCCGTGGTCCCCGACGGAGGGTAACCCTCGCCGGTGGACTCGTACTCCGAGTTCGTGGGTGGCTCCTCACCTGAAAAACACTTAAGCAGCAACCATGAGCACGATGGCTCAACAAGGCTTAACCGACTCACCTAAGCATGAAACTCTACATGAGGTGTACAATGACATAGGTTAGTAATATTGCAGAAAATGGACACGCCTACAAGTTCATCCTTAGTTCATCTTTTAGCAACAAGTTAACAGTTCAGAAATCTGAAATTTAGTAAGCAATATTTGTGCCACCCATGTAGCAATACAATTATATCATAACAGCAAGATTGAATCATAACATTTCATACATTAGTCTACGTTACGACGCAGTGAACAAGCGGTACTCATCACCGCGAGGGACGGTGAATCGACTCGATATACACCTGCAGGGAAACCCAAAGAGCACGTCACGTACGCCCACCCGTGGAGCTGCACAGCACGCTCACTCGATGTCGTACGGGACAACCTTTCACCCAACAGCCCAAACGTCAAACCGGTCGCACCGAAACGAGCAGGAGGTTCCCCACACGGAGCATCACTCTATGCCCGTTGGCAGATTTCCACCTTGCTGCCCTCAACCTACACCTATAAATCGGTGTGCTATGCCTCGAAGCCCGGAGGTTTAAGCTACATCGGTTTATCGGGGCCCATATATCCGATATGCCTTCGGTACGTTCAATACTTGTTCAGCAGGGCCACACACGGATCGGTCCTCAATCGACACGGGCAGGGCTGCGCACACAAGACTTCCTCTTGCTGCGCCCTAGCCCCTGCCTAGTCTCATTTTCATTACTAAAGTGATCTCACATCACTCAACCGAACCCATGTGTCCCAAGCATATCTCGCGAGTAGGTTCCAACTACTCGACTTGTACCGAAGCCCTATGAATATTTAAGCATAGCCTTTCTACTCGAGGTCTTAGACCCTACCCTCACTCTTATGGAACAATTCTGGTCATGCAAGTGGGGTTCCATCCATCCTATACCTAATGCACCATCATACTTCACATGACACATGTAAACAAATTAAAACTTATAAACATGGTTAATGCAAACCGGGGCTTGCCTTGTTGCTGCTGGTCAGGAGTCAGTTCTTCCTCTGGAAGCAGGAAGTCGAGAACCTCCGGAGCTTCCTCGCCTTCAGCGACTACACGTTATTGAAATACTACATGTTAATGAATATGCATACAAGTTTATTGTAATACTGCTGCTATTAGTTATAATAACCAGTTTCTAACAACTGGAACTCTGTTCAAGAATTTGAAAAGGAACTGGGGTTTAGTGGTTTGGGTTTGGACCTAAGTACATGGTTAAGTGCTAAGTGGTTTTCCCCCTTTTCCATATTAATCCCTCAAGTGGTTAAACAGGACAGGGGTGATCCAGAGCTCCAATGGATCTGAGAATTTTTGTGTGAGTTCCTTGTCACAAGAAAACCCTCTGGACCAAAATTTAGCACTTTTCATTGAGTGGTTTGTTCAGAATAATTTTCTTAGCAATTAAGCAAAGAAGAATTAATTCTGAGGTAACACCCCTGTTCATGCCCAACTTAGTGAACTACAATTTCAATTATAGCTCATAGAGTTTGCATGAATTTTCCTATCATTTTTGGAGCTAAGGTTTGTCCAGAACTGAATTTCCAAGTTTTGGAAATTCTCTAAAAATGTTTCTGTATTCAAATGAACACAGCCACCTTGAAATTTGAATTTCTCTGATCAAATCAACTCCAAATGGTCTGAAACATTTACAAGGGTTAACTAACATCCTAAGGAACATTTTGGAAAAATTTGGGGATTTTTGGATGAACCAAACTCCCTCTAAAATTCTTTTGGCTGAAAAGTTTAAAGAATTTTCCAGAATTAAATAATAGGTTTCATATTTGGATTGTACTCTGTTAGAGGAATCCAACAAAATTTGTTTCATAATTTTTGGACTCTCCTGCCCCAAGCTGTGGTCCTCAAAAGTTTAAACTACAAACTGGAAATTTCAAATTGTTTAAATGTCTGCCAGTGGGTCCCACCCGGCAGGTCTTCCCCTTCCTCGCGCCAAACAGGGGCCCGCGGCGGCACACTCCGGCGAGCGTCACCGGAACCGCTTTCCCGGCCGTCTCCCGACCCCAAACTTGCCGCCCCGCCGTAACTCATGACGCTGAACTCAGCTCGGGGGGTCGCCGGTGGCCGTAGCTCACCGGAACAGGGCTCCCGACGGTGACAGTGGCGGTTAGGGTTCCGGCGTGGTCGGGAATGCATCACAACGCATCAAAACGATCAGCAAAGGGTCGGAGAGCACCGCGGAAGCTCGAGGGTGATGAAAATGGCCGCCAAACCCCATGAAAAGGTCGGCAACCTAGAGCTCCACGGTGACCCGAGCTATTACTCTATGGCGGCCTGAAAAAACAACCAGAACCCGGCCATTTCGGGGTCATATCCCTTGATTCTTGGTCGAGGAGGGCCGCTAGGGAGTGAGGAAGGTGTGTGCAGGCTCACCCGAGCTGGGTTGGACGGTGCAGCTAGAATTCCGGGGTAGACCGACCCCTACCCGGTTGCACTAGTTCTTGGGATTCTTAGGAATTCTCTGCGCTCGGTCTATCAATGGCTAGGAGGGTTGCAGCTACACGATCTGGAGACTAAGGCGCACCTTTTTCGTGTAGAAGTCCGGCGGTGAAACTGGCCATGGCGTGCTGTCCACGGGGAGCAATCTACGGCTTTCCGCCGTTGCTCTGTTCCTCGTCGCCCGTTGCCGAATTGCACGCGCCACAGGCTAGGAGCTTCGGGGTTGTGGGGCTGACGTGGTAGAGCATGCACGGGCACTGCTTTTCGGTGCTGCTGGCACGAGCAACCGAGGCTCGGTTGGTGCCGGCGATCGGGAAAAGAGAGCGCGGCGGTGAGCTCCGGTTCTGTGCGGGTGTGAGGGAAACAGCGAGCGCGTGATCAATGAGGAAGGCGACGTGCTGCTGTTTGCTCCCGGGGTAAAGATCGGGCCGAGGCAGCGGAGCAGGCAAGCTGGTCGCCAGCGCGCGAGGAGGGGGCGAGGTGGCTGCTCGGTTGGCTCGGTGTCGAGCGCTGCTGAGGCCCGGTAAACCGAGTTCGCCCGGTGTTGACTTAGGCCCGAAGTCTAGCTGACTGGTGGGCCCTCTTCTCCCCCCTAATCTTCTCTGTTGTGCAAATATCCCACCTATTCAGACTTGAAAAGGGAACTTAGCCACCAATTCAGAGGAAGAATTTGAATTCATCACTTCAAACAGATTTGGCCACATTCTCTTCATATTTGAATTTGAAAATTCAAACTCAGTTTGAATTGTTACAAATTCGGCTCCCGAAGAGATGAAGTCCAATGGGACTGAAAATTGGTGGGGTTACTCAGTAAAATATGCTGAGTTTGAATATGAAGCTAACTTTGAATTTGAGGTATGAAAGTTGCTGCAATTTGAATTTACATTCAAATTGGCCTTTTTTCCCAATACCTCCAAAAGTGCCTCAAAAATGTTGGATTTGCATGAAATTTGGCCTGAACCTTCCCAAGACTTTTTAAGTTCTAGGGGTGAGCTCAACCTCTCATGTTGATGTGTACAAATCCCACTTTGTGAAAATGAAAGCTTTTCCCTCTAATCACTCTTTTGATGGAGGTTACTTGCTCTTCGCAATATTTCCTAAGATATCCACAACAAAAGCTGTGGTGTTGTGAGGTGAAGAAAAATTTTGCAAGTCCCTTTTCTTGGGCTTTTACATAAGAACCTAAACATGCTGCTGAATTCTTCCAAGTCTTGCAATGATAAAACTGGTTTAGGTTTTGATTCACATGCTCATGCTAAGGAACATCCACCTAAAATTGTAAAATCATTAGGAAGTGGTTTGATTCAAACAGTTCCTAAACAAAAAGAAGTGGTTTTTAAATCTGCAGGAGTGTTGTCACATTTGGGTTCAAATAAGCATACTGCATGCTCATCTAGACATGAACACAAAGTTAAATTTCATTGTACCTATTGTGGTAGAGATGGTCATGTCATAGATTTTTGTTATAGACTAGCTAAACAACATAAAAAGGAAAGGATGCAAGCTAGATCTTATAACTCTCATGCAAAATTTGCTGCACATACTAAACCGAATGTCAGGAACATGCAACCTGCTGTTATGAGTCAGGAATATTCAAAGTTTACCTCCGAAGCTTCAGTTTTTGCCTCCGAAGCTTCAGTTTTTGCCTCCGGACCTTCTGTTTTTGCCTCTGGAGCTACTGATTTTCGTGCTACACAAGTAACACCTCATAGGTCAGTAGTTAAGAACAAAAAATCTCAAACTTTGACTCATAAACCTGCTGTTTTATCTCAGCTTTCGCATGCTATTCCTGCTGGACGTCGTGTGACTCAGTACTGGATTCCTAAATGCCTTTTAACTAACCCCAGTATTGAGTCATCGACGTATTGTGCTTCTATGTAGGTTACACGCTTGAGGAAGGAGAACATTTGGATTGTGGATTCAGTTTGCTCACACCACATGACCTGTAACAAAGAATGGTTCTCCTCTCTCTCTTTTATGTCACGTGTGGAGAATCTTACTTTTGCCGATAATTCTCCAACTCCTATAATTGCTAAGGGTTCGGTTAGAGTAAATGATCACTACACTTTGAAGGATGTGGCACTTGTCAAAAATTTGAAATACAACTTGCTTTCTGTTTCACAATTGCTAGATGAAAATCTGGAAATTATTTTCAATAAAACTGCTGCAAAGTTGTAGGTTCAATTAGTGAGCTTATTTTTAACATGTCTCGGTTTGGAAGAGTTTTTAAAGATGATTTTGATATGTCTTCCTCTAAGCATAGATGTCTAAATGCAAATGATTCCAAAGATTTATATTTTTGGCATCGTAGACTTGGTCACGTAGGCTTTGATCATCTCACGCGTGTTAGTGCTCTTGATCGCATACGTGGGCTGCCTAAGCTTAAAGGGGACGAAGAAATTGTGTGCTCTTCTTGTAGACATGCTAAGATGGTTGCAGGTTCACATGCTCCTCTCACAATGACCATGACAACTGAACCGGGTCAACTTTTACACCTTGACACTGTAGGACCTTCACGTGTTCAATCCTTCGGAGGTAAATGGTATGTTCTTGTGATTGTTGATGACTATTCTAGATACTCTTGGGTTTACTTTATGGCATCTAAGAATGAAGCTTTTAGTCACTTTAGAACTTTATTTCTTAGATTATCAATTGATCATCCAGGATCTTTAAGAGCAATTAGAAGTGATAATGGAACGGAATTTAAAAATCAATCGTTTGATCACTTTTGTGCTGAAAATGCAATAGATCATCAATTTTCTTTACCATATGTACCTCAACAAAACGGTGTTGTAGAGAGAAAGAACAGAACCTTAGTTTAGATGGCTAGGACTATGCTTGATGAATATCAAATTCCTAGGAAATTTTGGGATGACGCAATTGCAACCGCTTGTTATGTCTCAAATCATGTTTTCTTGCGTGCTAAGCTAGGTAAAACACGGTATAAGCTCAGGTTTGGACATAGGCCTAGTGTCACACACTTTAGGGTCTTTGGTTGCAAATGCTTTGTTAAGAAACATGGTAATCTTGATAAATTTGAAGCTAGATCTGTTGATGGCATGTTTCTTGGTTATCCATCTCATACTAGAGGCTACCGTGTGCTTTTACTTAATACTAACAAAATTGTGGAGACTTGTGAGGATTCTTTTGATGAAGCTAGCCCAGGTACTACTAGTTCAAATGTTTCAGGTCTGGATCCATATCCACAGGGGGAGAGTAATTTCATTGAAGAAGAGGAAGAAGTGGTGCTCCTGCCCGAAAATTCAGCACCTAATAGCACTGTTCCAGCTCCTGATCTTGATTCACAGCCAGCACCGACGACCACCATTGCTGGTCCAGATCCTCCTCACGTCACAAGCTCATCTATTTGTGATGAACATGAAGAAGAAGAAGCTTGTGAAGTGTCCAGTCCCTCCGGATTCTCAAAAGTCATCCTCCACAACAAATTATTGGAAGCTTGCATGAACGAGTAACAAGATTCAGGTTTTTCGACCCCAATTCTCATGCTCATTCTGCTTTTGTTGCTTCTTTTTTGAACCCAAAGATATATCACACACACTCACTAATGAATCTTGGATTATTGCCATGCAATAAGAGTTAGAAAATTTTGAAAGAAATAATGTTTGGAAACTTGTACCTCCACCTCAAGGTCACACTTTAATTGGAACTAAATGGGTGTTTAAAAATAAACAAAGTGAGGATGGGGTTGTGGTTAGAAATAAGGCTAGGTTGGTTTCTCAAGTTTTCACACAAGTTGAAGGTCTAGATTTTGATGAAACTTTTTGTAGGATCGAAGTACACGTGTAAAGCTACCAGAGGGGGGGTGAATGGTAGATAAAAACTTTTCAGCGGAAGCAACAAAACACCCCTCAGCAGAAAACCGATCTGTTAAAGAAACCGTGTGTGCGACCAATCTAAACATGTTCAACTGTGAAAAAACTAGTATATATTGTAGAGAATGAAGTCACGAACAAGAATCATGAAAATCCTTTGAGAGAAACTCAAGTTACGATCGAAAGATCGAACAAAGGTCAATCTGTCCTACGCTAGAAAAACAGTTCTGGAATACTGCAAAGAAACTCGTGTAGATCAGAAACCACAGATTCAATGACCGTGAAATTTTCACAGATGATAGATAATCAAGTTTTGAAGACAACCCAAAAAGAATCACATCAATTGGATCTGTAAAACTCGTGTTATGATAAAACTACCGAAGTAAGGTAGTGCTGAACAGAAACTCGACGAGAAAAACTTGTCTGAAACAAGTTGGACGAACAAGGCACAAAAGTTCCTTTAGAATACGAATTTCATTTATCAAAACACAAGAGGAACAGCCCCAAAGTCGTGCTCTACATGAGCCTTGGCCTCCCTTGCTTATATAACCAGCTCTATGTCCAATCCAATTCAAACTAGGACTCCTACTTGGACTCAAACTGTAACTTTCCAATACTGTTCAAGACTCTTCTATACGTTGATAGAAGCAATCTTAAGACTTCCAAACACCTTAGGAACGTCCAAAACATTCCTAAAACAACTCTACTTCATGTCTAACACGAAATCCTATTATAACCAACTTGAAACTTTCCATAAACAAACCATAACCGCCTCAGCCGCAGCCTGAGCGCAAAATCCAGCCGGTTGAACCTTTTCGACCATATCTCCACTTCCATATCTCTTCACCACGCCTTGGAACCATGTTGCCACGTCCATGCACTGTCACACCCGGTTTCTCTAAAGAGCATCCGAGTGAATATCACATGTATGCCAGGATCATTTTCTCATACATGTGACGACAAATAGTGAAGCATCATTATATTACAAGCCAAGTGTTCGAATATAAATAGGTCTTACATAGCATACGTCTCGATGGACGATAATATGTTCATAACATGTAAATAAAGCAGCAGCGGAATATAAATCTTGTGGGCTCCGTCACAGGCGTTGCCCGGGGGACTCCGTGAACCTAGAATCCTTCTTCGAGACCAAAGTCTTGGTTATTGAACACCACATCATCCCCTTGACCTAAGCAGCAATTTAAACCAACAGAAAAGCAAGTTTGAGTACCGTTGGTACTCAGCAAGTGTGGGAAAATAATGTCATGCATGGCTAGAGCAAGGAGAGGTTGAACTCATGTTTAAAGCACTACGAAATTAATACCTATCACCTTAGCTTATTAAGCACCTACATTACACCACCGGTGAGATGGTCCCAATCCCTCAACCCATCATCAATATTAAGTAACCATAATCTCATCTCCAATGTTAAGATTCCCGCTTAACATCCTCAACTTCCCAATTCATCATCCTCTAATCATGAATAAGTCCAAGCCGCTCTTGACCGTGAGCACGGCTGTCATGACAGTTTTGACTCTGCAGAGTTTGTACCACTGTACCCACATGTAGTGATTTCATCCCCCGTTGCCAGGTGGACTAAAAGAACCTCCATTATGCCAGTGGCCGCGAACCACGTTCACACTTCCCAGGTGTGTAGCCAGGAGATCACTGCGAGGCCTTTACAAATGGATTCCCGACGAGCGTGGGCCAACTGAGGTTTCACCCCTAACAGCATACAAGAGGCTCCAACCCCGCTGCAGTGGCCCCCTCTTGAGCCTTGCGGTTCATATGGTAGTCCAGCTGACACCTATTCCCCGCACCATCCAAAACACCCATACTACACCGGGGTTTCACCTAATTAATTGGCCAGGCTGCCCCATCTCAGCATGTGGTTGGCACGGTAAAGCCAGGTTACATGTTCCATGAACCGGTCCTTAGGATCCAGGCAAGCACTAAACACAAACCTGAGTCTCGTGCACACAGCACCAACCAAATCATCCAACTTGCCTCGATCCCTACCTCTACATAACTCATAATATCTCATTCAAGAGTAAGGTAAATAAGTTGATGATCTCATATCCCACTTATCCCATTCTAAGCATGGCTAAGCATAAGTAATATGAATGAATGACATAATAAAATAAATCCCACCCCAGGTACAAGGAAGTGAGAATATGAAACTCTAGGGAAACTTCCTAGCTTGGGTACCATATTCCAAATTGACAATGCAAGTAATTAAATTCTAACTACACATCCTAGTATAGGATCAAAGTGGTCAAGGACACTTGCCTTCTTCTTGCTGCTCTGGGAATGGAAAGTCTTGGTCTTGAAAGGTGAGGAGCTGCTCTGGGGCTGGTTCTACTCATGCCAATACACATAGCAAAAGAAAACAACAATCCATAAGCCATAGTCCACACTTCCACTCATGCAAACCACACATACATACATATGAAAGTCATTCACATTTCTAAGTGTTGTGGTTACCCTAGATCTGTTGATTTTAGGCCTACATGCACTTTTAAACATATATATATTATTTCTAACTTTTGTATTCAGATTTCTATTTGCACACTATATACTAATTTCCAATTTGAACAATTTCTCTATATTTAATTAATACACTTCTTAGCCACAAAGTTTGCATGAAAGATAATTTCCTATTTCAATTAGGTTTTCAGATCTTCTACAAAATCCTAAATTGAAGTTTTTGGATTTGGAGACCTCATTTATCAGTTTCTAATTATGCAGACCTATTTTCCTATATTTTCAGATTTATTTTCTATGCCTAAAAGTGAACTTTAATATTAAAATAGTAAGACATATCACCTCAACAGAATAGGTTCTGATCTAAAATGTTCAATAAAATATTTTTTTGAACATCCTCTCTGATGGGAACCAATTTAAATTTATTTTACCCATTTTCAGAATTATTTCCTAGTCTAAAAATGTATTTCCAGAAATAATAAATGTAAGCAGCACTTAGTCAGTTCTCATTTCAGCCTAAAATCAGTTTTTAACTCATTCTAAAGGCTTTCCAAGTGCTAGGAAAATTTAAATTTGTATTTGCACATGTGTTTATATTACCTTTTGAATTTAAATTCTACTTAGATGTTCAAATTTCTGAATTTAATATCTTATAGGGTCTAAAAGGCAATTCCACCCTACTGCAGGGTTTAATATCTTATAGGTTTTCCTAATTTTTATTAAGTCCAGGGGCTAAAACTGATTTTTAAATGAATTTACATGAATTTCTGAAGGTCCAGGGGCTAGTTCAGAAGTTTCTGGTGCTAGCTCGTGTTTTCCGAGATCCTCAGGGGGTAGCGCGTAAGATTCCCGGCCTTTATAACGCTGGGCTGACGTGGGCCGTTGGATTTAAAACAGACGGCTGAGATTATAACGCGAAGCGGTACGGGTTAGATCTATTCGGGACCGCCCGATTTAAAATGGATGGGCCTCAGGGGGCCACGTCGCCCTGGCCGCGTGCGGGCGGCGCTGCCCGGCGGCGCGCGGCGGTGGGAGGCGGCGATCTCGCCGGAGAACTTCGGGTTTTTGTCTATACTCCCTAAAACTTGGATTTCTTGGCCTAGAATGGAAGAGGGGAGGAAGGGGATCTCACCTCGGGGTTTTTCTTGAGCTCGGAGGCCCTCGAAGGTGGTCGGCGACGAGGCCCGAGGGGAAATGCGGCGGTGCTCACCGGAGCTGTGTCTAGAGCGCAAAACCCCGGGTTTCCTTCACCTGCAAGACTCCCCAGCGGCGGTGGAACATGACAAGCACGTTAGATCAGGAAATCCGAACGAGGATCGAAGGAAAACGGCGGTAGAAGCTTCGGTTCTCACCGGGAAGAAAAATGGCCGATCGGAGAGGAGAAAGGGGCGGACCTCGGCGTTTATATGGGTGAGGGGGCGGCAGGGTCTTGTGTGGTTCGTGTCACACCGAGATCGGCCGCAGATCGTGGACGCAGGCGGCGAATCCGGACGGGGCGCGCGCGGCGGTTGCTTGGAGCGGGAAAAGACCGGGCGACGGTTGGAGAAGAAGGTGCAGACAGGCGGGTCCTGCACGGCAGTGAGAGGGAGAGGGGGAAGGAAGCTGCAGGCTGCTGGGCCGGCTGAGGTGGGTTTCAGCCCACTGGCCGTTTTTCTTTTTCTTTTTCCTTTTCATTTTCTGTTTTGATTCAAATTTAAATTCTAGTTTGAATTTGAATTGCTTCACCACATGCAATACGTCCAAAAAATTTAAATTCCCCTCTTTAGCAGGTTTTAGGGTGTTACAACTCTACCCTCCTTAAAAGAAATCTCGTCCTTGAGATTGGTGACTCTAGGAAAACAAATCCAGAAACTGTGCCTTAAGCTCGTTTTCTCGCTCCCATGTGGCTTCTGCTTCCGAGTGATGCTTCCACTGCACCTTGCACATTCGGATTCTTTTATTTCTTGTGAGGCGTTCCATTGTCTCCAAAATCTTGACCGGTTGTTCGGTATATGAAAGATCCTCTCATATATCCACCTCATTCATGGGTAATATCTCTTCGGGTGTTCTTAAACATTTCTTGAGTTGTGACACTTGGAATACATCGTGCACATCTGATAGGCGAGCCGGTAGTTCTAGTTGATATGCCACTGCGCCTTTCCTCTCCCGAATCTAGAATGGTCTGATGTATCGAGGTGATAACTTTCCTTTCACCTTGAACCGACGAAGTCCTCGGATAGGGGACACCTTGAGATAAACATAGTCTCCCACATTGAAAACAAGCTCTCTTCTTCGTACATCGGCATAGCTGTTTTGTCCGGTCTGGGCTATCCTCAAGTTGTTGCGGATTTCCCTCACTTTCGCCTCGGCTTCTTGTAGTACCTCGGGCCCAAACACTTTAGTTTCCCCTGTTTGGTTCCAAAATAGTGGAGTTCTGCACTGACACGACCCCACTGGTCCTGTCGAGCCAGGATCACGCTGAGGGGTGCTGCGTTGCACAACACCGTATAACACACGTCAAAGGTACAAAGCGGAAGCGGAAGCTTTATTACATAAACAAGTTTATTAACATGTTTACATCAAAATAAGTTTAGTCCACACTCGCGGGCGTAGACTAAGCATCAAGTGCACGTTCAGCCCTCGAACGTGTCCTTGCTAGCACACACGCACACTAACTCTGCGGCGTGCATGACTCCCACTCGACGGGGTTCCCCTCCTGGGGTTCCGTCTCCTCTTCGGGAGTCCCTTCCTCATAGAACCCTGCAAAAGCTTCAAACACAAGCAGTGAGCACGAAGGCTCAGCAAGTCTGACCCGTCTCACCTAAACATGGAACTTCTACATGAGGGTGATGGGTTGCATGAGGTAAAAAAAAATCATTTGCAAGGACTCGCCTAATTAGTAGAACCTTACTTTCAAGTTTTAGCAGCAGGTTGTGGAGAACTTTATGCTAAGGCACATGAGAGAGCCGCAATCAAACAAGAAACGCATTTCTCTCATGTACCTTGCCCAAAGTTAAAAAGAACTTTAGTTAGCACTAAGCTACAACATATCATTAACAATCAATATCCAACTTTCAATCAGCAACATTTTAACATGTAACTAGCCTGTTCTTTCTACGTCACGGTACAGTGAACAAGTGGTACTCACTGACCGCGAGGGACGGCGATTATAATCGATTTACACCTGCAGGGTTACCCGAACAACCCGTCACGTACGCCCGTACTCGATGTTGCCTACAACAACCATCACGGACGCCGTACGCGACTACCTTTCACCCGTTAGCCAAATATTGAACCGGTCCCATCGTCCCGAGCAAGAGGTCCCTGCATGCGCATATCTGTGCCGCCAGCTGATTTACACCTCGAGCTCTCAACCTACCCTCTGAACGACGGGCAATGCCTCAACACCCAGCTACCCGAGTTACATCAGTTTCCCGGTTCCCATATAGCCGGTAGGTCTTCGGTACTGTTCTAGCTTGTTCAACAGGCCCGCACACGGCTCGGTCCTCAATCGACACAAGCGGAGCTACAGCACACAGGCCCCAAAGTCCTGCTGCCCTTACTCTCCGCTCGGTCTCATTTTCTTGCCATGTGTTTCATGTGCTATCTCTACCCGAGCAATGTGCCTCTAGCCTATTCTCGCGAGTAGTTCCAACTACTCGACTTGTACCGAATCCTACTCTATTCTAGCAATGCAGTGGCTAACGAGGTTTTCGATCCTAAACCCAACCCATGGTTTTCTTGGCTGTGCAGTTGGGTTTCCAATCAAGACTCTAATGCAACAAACAAAGGGAAACAAGTATGTGCTCAAAACAATAATATTTGAAAAAAAGTTAATGCAAACCGGGGCTTGCCTTGCTGCTCTTGGTCGTAGGCTAGCTGTTCCTCCGGAGTAACGAAGTCTAGGACTTCGGGTTCCTCCTCGACCTTAGCGACTACATGATAAGTACAATGTATGTATTAATTTAGAGGCCTTTGTATTAACTTTGAAGTTGTGAAGCCTATAACCCTTACTAGACAGACCTAATGACTGTGAAACTTTTACTGTGGCTTGGTTACAACCTAAACAAAGACTTGGTCAAGTTTTAGTTGCAGCAAAGCTCATTTGAGCCCTCCACAAATAATTATGTCCTTGACCTTAATTGGAACCCTTAGGGTGTTCTAGGGATTTTCATGAGACAAACTATGACTTTCTGAAAACTAGATTTTCAGAGGGTTCTAATGGAGTTGGTCTCACTTAATTTGGAAGTCTCTAACTAAAGATATGAGCTAAACAATTTCAGAGAAAATCCTGAAAATGTTTCTGAACATTTTCTATTTTCTCTGGAACAGTTTTACTAATCACACCATTAGGTGGACTAAATGAGCTCAAATGGATCTGAAATTTTTATGGTAGCTCAATGATATTTTGGTGAACATATCAGCAAAATTTCAGGATTTTCCGCCAAAGGATTCTCCAGTTAAAATTCCTGACAGTTTAAACATTAAGGAATTAATTCTGGAGAATTAGGGAATTTCATGAAGTGAAACTTGATTTTCTGGAAAGTACTCAGAGAGCTGAATCCAGAAAAATTTGGTTCACTCAATTTGGAGCTTTCTAGCCAAAGTTATAAGGATTTGAAGTTTGAAGGAAATCTGAAAATCGGGGAAAAGTTTAAACTCGCGCGTGGGCCCAGGGGACACGCGTCGCACGCCGAAGCGACAGCACACCACGGCCCACAAGGCTTTTGCGCGCCAGCACACCCGATCCCGGCCGCAGCCGGATCCCGATTCAAAATATCGGCCGCTGACAGCTGGGGTCCACCCCCTTCTTCAACCTCGCGACACCCGCGCTCCGCCGCCGAGGGACCTCGCCGGAGAGCTCGCCGCTGGCTGCTGTACCGCTCCAAACTTCTTGATTCTGGCCGCCCCTGCCTACTTTTACTTGGGGAACATGATCCGAGGGTCAGCTGCTCATGACAACGGCCGGAGCATGGTCGGCGACGAGCCGCCATATCGGAACGACTTCGGCCATGTCGGCTGATGCTCCTAGTGCCTCAGCTACTTGGGAAACCGGTCGGGGAGCATCAGTGGACCTCAGAGAAGGTCGACATGAACTCGGGGCAGCTCGGGGAAGGCCCGAAATAGGTCCTCACCGTGCGCCCGATACCCCCCGTGCGTTCCGCCATTAGTAGACCTTGAATTACGCCGGGCACAGAAGTTCTCCGGCCCAGAGTTGTGAAGGCAACTTGTGCGTCACCGTGTCTAGTTCGTGTGGGAGTGGCCTGAGGCCCTCTAATCCTTTCTAGAGCACGAATTAAACAGAATCGTACCCGAAGGTCGTTCTGCACACAGAAAGGGGAAAAGTGGAAATTCGCCGCCGGTGAGCAACCACTCGAGCTGTGGCTCGGGGGTGAGCAGCACCGGTCACTTGCGCGTCCAAGGGTGCCTTGGCTCGGGCGTGACAACGCCCAGGTTGGGCTGTCCACGAGAGCCCGAGGTGCGGCGGTTTCCAGTTCCGAGTTTGATCTTTCGGCACAGCCGATATCACTCGGTTTCAATCGATTTCTATCAATGGGAAGGATGGAGGATGGTTGCTAGTACCTTGCTGGGACCTTGGAATGGAAAGAGGGGGCTGCGATCGGCTTGATCAAGCAGGAACTCGAGCGGCGGCGATGGCAGTGGAAAAACAAGTCGTGTGCGTCGGCAGCTCGAGGAAATGGTGACTGAAGTACGCCGGGGAGGGAATAAATAGCCCGGCCGGCTGGTCTCCGGCTTGGGGCACGCAGCAGGAGCTGGCGCCGGCTGCCCCCTTCGGTGGCGCGCGCGCACAGCTGCCGGGAACCGACTGAACTGTGGTTCAGTCGGTTTGCTTTGAGGCAGAGGCTGACATGTGGGTCCCACTTCTCTTTTAACCTCTGAAATTTATTCCTAACAGCTGTGGTAAACAGTGAACCCTATTCTACCCTTGGCAATTCAAATTATTCACCCAAGAGCCATTTGAATTGATCAAAGTTCAAATGAGGTTTGGTTTGAATGAATTTCAGCACAAGTGCAGTTTGAAATTCAAATAAAGTTTGAATTTCTCCCCCTTAGCTCATGTCAAGATCAACTCCAAATGGAGTGAAAATTGGTGTGTGAGCTCACAAAAATGTGCTGAGCAAGAATATGCCTTCCACTTTTACATTCAGTGGGTGAAAACAGTTTGAATTTGAATATGGTTTCAAACTGCCCTCTTCCTAACTATACCCAAAATGACCTCAAAAAGGTTTTGAATTTGGGTGGAACTTGGCATGGACATCCTTAGCAAAGTGTAGGAGTCTTCATATGTCCAGCCCATCTATATCACATGTGGGAAGTACCACTTTTGCAATGTGTGAGTTTGTTCCCTAATGAGCATGTTGATAATTGTTACTTGCTCTTTATTTGTGTTCATCATTCTTCCTCAAATGAGGTGTGTGGTGTGGTGATGAACACTGCAAATGAGTGTCAAAAACTGAGGCCCTTACATTCCTCCCCCCTTAAAAGAATCTCGTCCCGAGATTATAAGGTGAAATGAGAGAGAGGACGGTGGAAAATTACCGAATATGCGACGTGAAAAAGTCGGGGTAGTTAGTGCGAAGGAATTCTTCGCTCTCCCATGTCGCTTCGTCCATGGAGTGATTACTCCATAGAACCTTGTAGAACCACAACGTACGGTTGCGTGTGGTTCGGGCCTTTTCATCAATAATCTGCACCGGTTCCTCCCGATAGGTGAGATCCGGTTGCAGTTCTTCAATGTCTTCCAGCTGAACGGTAGTTGATAGCTTGAGACATTTCCTCAGCTGGGAAATGTGAAAGACGTCGTGCACACCGGAAAGTGCTTCTGGTAATCTTAGCCGGTATGCCACCGATCCACATCTTTCGGTAATCTGGAATGGACCGATGAATCGGGGTGCTAACTTTCCTCTCACCCCAAATCTGTTTACGCCCTTCATTGGAGACACTCGTAGGTATACGTGATCTCCAACTTCGAATTGTAATGGGCGCCTTCTCCGGTCCGCATACTGTTTCTGTCGGGATTGAGCGGCTTTTAGGTTCGCTTGAATTAATCGAACCTTTTCTTCCGCGTTGTTGACAAGATCAATCCCGAAGGTAACCCTCTCGCCAGATTCACACCAGTTCAGTGGTGTGCGGCATTTCCTGCCGTATAGCGCCTCGTAGGGCGCCATCTTGATGCTGGCTTGGTACCCATTGTTGTACGAGAACTCGGCTAATGGCAAGTGATCATCCCAATTCTTGCCGTGGTCGATAGCGCAAGCTCGTAGCATGTCTTCTAGGATTTGATTTACCCGCTCCGTTTGCCCATCCGTCTGCGGGTGGTAGGCTGAACTACGGATCAGCTTCGTCCCCAGGGCAGCGTGTAGCTGCTCCCAAAAACGGGACACAAATAAAGTGCCCCGGTCCGATACGATGGTACGGGGTACGCCGTATAAGCATAGGATCCGTGAGATGTACAGTTCAGCGTACTTCTTGGCGTTGTAGTTGGTGTTGACCGGGATGAAATGGGCAACTTTGGTGAGCCGATCGACGATCACCCACACAGAATCATGTTTCTGTAAGGTGGTGGGTAAACCGACGACGAAATCCATGCTCACGTCCTCCCACTTCCAGGCAGGAATGCCCAGTGGTTGCAGCAGTCCCGGTTTCCGCATGTGGTCTGCCTTCACCCGTCGACATGTATCACACTCGGACACGTATTTTGCCGTCTCTCGCTTCATCCGTGTCCACCAAAACTTGCTTCTGAGTTCTTGATACATCTTGTTGCTGCCGGGGTGAATAGAAAACTTTGATAAGTGAGCTTCATCAAAGATTCTCTTCCTTAACTCCGGGTTTCGGGGTACGACGATCCGGTCCTTGAACCATAAGACGCCGTCTCCGTCCTTCCGGAAACATTTCAACTCCCCACTGTCTACACGTCTCCGCAAATGTGACATGCCCTTGTCATTCTTCTGGGCTGCCGCTATCTCTTCACGGATGGTGGAGATCAAAGCTAGGTTGTAGAGAGCTCCATGTGGAATCACATGTAGTGGTGGTTCGCTCTCTTCCAACGGTGTGATGGTCAGATTATTGACGTGTGACTTGCGGCTTAGCGCGTCTGCCACAACGTTTGCCTTGCCCGGATGATAATGGATCTCTATCTCGTAATCCTTTATCAGTTCCAACCATCTTCGTTGCCTCATGTTCAGCTCCTTCTGAGTGAAGATGTACTTGAGGCTTTTGTGGTCGGTATATAAATGTACGAGGTTACCGAGTAGGTAGTGTCTCCACATTTTCAGTGCAAGTACCACGGCAGCGAGCTCCAAATCGTGAGTTGGATAATTTTGCTCATGGTTCCTAAGCTGTCGTGATCCATACGCGACCACTCTTCGGTCTTGCATCAGCACACATCCGAGCCCAATGCCGGATGCATCGCAGTACACCTCGAACGGTTTTGTTGTGTCTGGCTGCGCCAAAACCGGTGCTGATGTCAGGTGCTTGACTAAAGCCTTGAATGCTGCTTCACATGCTGGACTCCAAACATATTTGGTAGCCTTCTTCAGCAGCTCTGTCATTGGCCTGGCAATCTTCGAGAAGTTCGGAATGAACCTCCGATAATATCCCGCGAGTCCGAGGAAACTCCGTACCTCATGAACAGTTCTCGGGGATTTCCAATTCAGCACTTGCGTGATTTTGCTCGGGTCCACAGCGATACCCTCCGCTGAGATGATATGCCCGAGGAAAGGCACTTGCGATATCCAAAACTCGCATTTGCTGAACTTTGCGTATAACTTGTGATCCCGCAGCCGTTGCAAGACTATACGCAGATGTTTCTTGTGATCTTCCTCCGACTTGGAGTATACCAGGATGTCGTCGATGAAGACCACGACAAACTTTTCCAGCTCCGGCATGAACACCGAGTTCATTAAATACATGAAGTGAGCTGGAGCATTGGTGAGGCCAAAGGACATGACCAGGTACTCATAAAGTCCGTACCTTGTCGAAAAAGCTGTCTTTGGAATGTCCTCAGCCCTGATCTTAATCTGATGGTACCCGGATCTTAAATCCATCTTGGAAAAGACCTTTGCTTCGACCAACTGATCAAACAACATGTCGATCCGTGGTAACGGGTACTTGTTCTTGATGGTTACGGCATTTAATGGACGGTAGTCCACGCAAAGCCGCAACGTTTCATCCTTCTTTTTGACAAATAATGCCGAACAACCCCATGGCGAGGAGCTCGGCCTAATAAAACCCTTCTCCAGAAGGTCCGTGAGCTGAATCTTCAGTTCCGCCAACTCCTTGGGCGCCATCTTGTACGGCCTTCGGGATATTGGCATGGTTCCCGGTGCAAGTTCAATCTTGAACTCCACCTCTCTATCGGGTGGCATCCCCGGCAAATCATCCGGGAATACATCAGGGAACTCTCGGACCACTGGAAGGTCTTCCAATCTGATGGTTGTGGCTTGATAGACACTTGGAAGTTTTATTTCTGGACTGTCCAGAAATAATGAGTGAGAACCGTGCACTTCTGAGTTTAAGTGCACGACTCGGAGGACGGTGTCTAAAACAGCGCCGTGGCGGGTTAACCACGACATCCCTAGGATGACATCGACCTTCTGTCCCTCTAAGATAATGAGAGACGTGGGGTACACTCTACCCGCTAAGCATAATGGTGCTTTGGAGACCATTACGCTTGCTGAAATCTTCCCACCCGGTGAACAAATTAAATATGGACTATCGGTGGGTAGTATTGGCAAGCTGTGTTTAGCAATGAAAGCTTGGCTAATAAAATTATGCGTGGCGCCTGAATCAAATAGTACTATAGCGGGATGCTGGTGGAGTTGGAACATACCCGCAAGGATTGGCTCGCCCTCCGGCACGTCCTCAATGGCAAGCTGGTGGACAGTGCCGGGCCTAGGGTTTGCCCGCCGCGCATTAGTAGGGTTCCGGGGTTGATTCCTCCCCGGAAACTGTGGTACCACTCCGCCGCCTTGCCTCTCCGGGCAACTGCTCGCGAAGTGTCCTGGACGACCACACTTGTAACATGTGGCCGCTGCTGGTGGAGTACTCGGGGGACGAAAGCCCGGCATGCGTTGCGGAGGTGCAAACGCACGCGGCATCGCCCGCTGCTGCTGCTGTTGTTGCGGTGGTGCTGGCAGTGCCGGCCGGAATGCCGGTGAAGAATACGGCCGACCGCGGAACGGCATCGACCGCTGTGGTGGCTGCCAGCGCGGACCTGATGGTGGGCGATTCACCATCCGAAACTTCTGAGAAGGACCGCCTCCTTCTCCGCTGCTCTGCGGCGCGCTTCGCTTTCGCTCTGCCGCCGCCAACTCCTTGCCGGAGTCTTCCTGAACAATCGCAGCATCAATTATGTCGTTGAGGCTGCCGCGATTGAACATCGCCAGCTTGTCCTTCAGGAGCGGGTTAAGCCCCTGGTAAAAGTGGTCCCGCCGCTTCTCGTCCGTATCTGCGTGATACGACGCGTAGAGTGCGAGATCGTTGAACGCTCTGGAGTACTCCAGCGCGTTCCGGCTCCCTTGTTGCAGGTGTAGGAATTCCTGCGTCTTCCTCTTCATCAAACCGGGAGGTATATGATAGGCCCGGAAGGCCGTCCGAAACTCCGCCCAGGTCATCACTCGGTCGGTGGGTTGTGAAGCACAAAAGTTGGCCCACCACGCGCTCGCGGATCCTTGGAGCTGCTGGACCGCGAACTGAGTCTTGCGCTGCTCGCTGATTTGGAGCAGCCCGAACTTCATCTCTATGGCGCGGAGCCAGTTGTCCGCGTCAAGTGGTTCATCCGCCCTTGAGAATACAGGGGGATGAGTCGCCAGGAAGTCGGAGTAGGAGCTCTGTTGGCGCTCCTCGCGATCTTGACGTCTCTCTGGGCGAGACGTATTGGAGATGAGAGTCTGCAGCAACTCTGTGTGCTGCTGATGCGAGCCCGCCATTGCCGCGACAATGTCGGCCAATGTAACCGTTGGTAGTGGCGGTGGCGGGGTTTGCTGTTGCTGCTGCTGCTGCTGTCCCGAGGAGTCCTCGGGAGGTGGTTGGGAGGTCTCTCCCCCTTGGCTAGTACCTCCAACATCGGGGTTGGCACGAGTACGCGTCATTCTGAAATTCAACACAGCAGCAATTAGCACATGTCTTACTCAAAATTCCATAAACAGGAGTAAGTATTGAAGCGACGCATGATTAACTTGCACAACATTCACATATATTGATAAAGCATAAACTTTATACAAGATACATTATTCTCGGATCTCCGAGAAGTCGTGCTCATGTCGTCACTACCTATACATACGCTACTGTCTACACGACATGTCACCGATTACAAAAGTTGGGTTACGCTACCCTAGCTGCCCTACTTGGCAACCGTAACCCCCTACTCGGAGTAGAATTCGACCTCCTGTGGGTCGTCCTCCTCCGGTACTTCTGCTGGTGGCTCTGGATCTACCACCTCTTCTCCCATTCCGGGTTCTCCCATTGCTGGAAGACCCAAGACCACCGGTATGCCTAACACCGGGGGCACGAGGTCCTGCAATGCATGCACCTCGTCCATAGCCTGGTTGTAGTCCTCTTCCCAGCCTTGTCCTTCCTCAATAGCGTCGTCCCGCTCTTGAGCAAGGTCCTCATTCTGCTGGGTTAGGGTCTGCACCAGCTCTTGCAACGCCGCAATGTCAACACGGCTCTTCTTCTTTGCCTTCTTCAGACGACGCAACTGATTGTGTCGTTCATTCAGTCGCTTGATCGTCGGAAGGAGCACATTGCGGAGTGCACTGTGAGCACTCTCAAAATGATCTCCACGGCTTGTGCTCTCCTTGAGCTTGGTGGCGAGATGCTCCGTATGAACAGCTTGGCTGTCCATCACAGCGTTTCCCGCCCTCATTTGGAGGCTGAGATTTGCCTCCGCGGGGTTGTACCTTGGGCAACTCGGGTTTGTTGCCTCTAGGTACCTCTCTTCCCACACATGCTGAGCTCGTCCCTCCACCGGAACGAGTGCGTATGGAGTGCCCTCCATAGCCTGCACGTGTAGTTGGCAGAAACGTGACATAGTGTCACGGGCTGCCACTTGCCACATCCCTTCCGGTTGTCTTCCTCTCACCGTGACGGTGAATGGCACCCAACCGGGTGGCGTAGGCCCTGCAGGAACCTCGACATGGATCGTCCACGTCTTGTTCCCCTCTTCGCCTTCTTCCTTGGCGAAGTATTGCGGCATCTGGTTGTACCCGAAATATTGGAGCATTAGGCACAATGCTCCCGGGTAGCCGCTACGGTCAGAGCAGTGGGAAACTACCCACCCGTTCTCCAACCGTTTATCTGCTGCCATCTGTAAAAATATATTTGAGAAATGTCAAATATTTATTTAAACAGTAAACCATTGAGTTATAACATAAGATATGTCATTGAACCCTTAACACTTGGAAACATAGTTCAAATTTTTAAACAAATTTGACTGCTGATCTGCTGTTCCCATGACAGCCCTGACCAGTTTCCATATCAATCTGATTTAGGCCAGGTTAAAAGCAAAACCAGTCCTGGAGCTCAACATCAAAGTTAAAGTTAACTTCAATAGCTTTCCAGAAAGTATTTGGTTGGCCTAAGATCTGCTCTGGTTCAAAAGTTATGAGATGTCAAAGTTAACAGAATTTCTGGAAACAATTGGACAGCACCTCCCTGCCTTAGGTACTGATTTGATCCAAGAATCCCAGTTAATTCTGTTCCTAATCTGACAAAACTTTCTGTTACAAAGTTGTAACCCATCTCATAATCTTTCCAGAACTACCTCATTTCCTATTTTTGGATTTTTAAGCAGGAAGTTATGCTTAATTTACAGAGAGTTTACAGAGAGTCTTTGCTCTGTCCTGTTTTCTGGACAGTTTCAACTCTACTGCATTTTTCGAGTGGTTAAGGGACGAAACACCTCTGGAACTCAACAGAAAAGTTGTAAAGCTCCTCCAAAGCTTTCCAGAAATGTATCATACGACCCCAACCTCGAAAGAACTCAACCTCTAACCTCTGATTACTTCAGCCTTGATTTAGCTGAAAACAGAGTGCTCTGTCCTTAACATCCTATAAGTTGAAAACTTATTAGCTTTGAATATCCTGTTCAAGGGAAGGAGTTACATCAAGTTTTACTACTTTGGATCAAAACCTTCAAATTTTTAAATGAAGTTGTTCATTTAGTTGGGTGTGACGTCGATGCGTCACCAGATCATGTCGGTACTACGTCCTCACAAAGAAAAACCTATACCGGACTTAGCCGGCTTCGTTAGTTTAGTGGCACTACTCGTCACTCGCACACGGATGCTACACGTCTACCGTTTCGTGGTAAGGCTACCTGCAGAAATTCAACCAATCATCAGACTCGGCTGCACACCGAGCCCGGAATCCATACAGTTGGTACATCCGGCCGTCATCACTCGCCCGGATGTTCTCAAGCCAAACACGCCTTGAGTTACGTGTTCACGTTTCAGACCACGTGACGGGGTCTCCCATGTTGCACCACGCACGCCAGGGACAGACGTTGCTCGAATACCCCAAACAACATGAAGAGTCGTAGAGGATATCAAAGCGGGTCGGGTTACCTGCCACCCGTGGGGCTCCACCCTTCAGCTTGTGCGCACTGGTGGACAGCGCTTACGTGCACCCCCCAAGACATGAACGTCCCGAGATGCACGATTTTCCGACATAACAAATAAGTTAATAAGCCACTTTCTATATACTAATAACATCCTTATACGGGCTACTAACTCGTTCCTCACTGGATTTTTGAAAAAGAAGACCTTTGTACTGTGTTAAACCTCAAGCGAGCTCTGATACCACGCTGACACGACCCCACTGGTCCTGTCGAGCCAGGATCACGCTGAGGGGTGCTGCGTTGCACAACACCGTATAACACACGTCAAAGGTACAAAGCGGAAGCGGAAGCTTTATTACATAAACAAGTTTATTAACATGTTTACATCAAAATAAGTTTAGTCCACACTCGCGGGCGTAGACTAAGCATCAAGTGCACGTTCAGCCCTCGAACGTGTCCTTGCTAGCACACACGCACACTAACTCTGCGGCGTGCATGACTCCCACTCGACGGGGTTCCCCTCCTGGGGTTCCGTCTCCTCTTCGGGAGTCCCTTCCTCATAGAACCCTGCAAAAGCTTCAAACACAAGCAGTGAGCACGAAGGCTCAGCAAGTCTGACCCGTCTCACCTAAACATGGAACTTCTACATGAGGGTGATGGGTTGCATGAGGTAAAAAAAAATCATTTGCAAGGACTCGCCTAATTAGTAGAACCTTACTTTCAAGTTTTAGCAGCAGGTTGTGGAGAACTTTATGCTAAGGCACATGAGAGAGCCGCAATCAAACAAGAAACGCATTTCTCTCATGTACTTTGCCCAAAGTTAAAAAGAACTTTAGTTAGCACTAAGCTACAACATATCATTAACAATCAATATCCAACTTTCAATCAGCAACATTTTAACATGTAACTAGCCTGTTCTTTCTACGTCACGGTACAGTGAACAAGTGGTACTCACTGACCGTGAGGGACGGCGATTATAATCGATTTACACCTGCAGGGTTACCCGAACAACCCGTCACGTACGCCCGTACTCGATGTTGCCTACAACAACCATCACGGACGCCGTACGCGACTACCTTTCACCCGTTAGCCAAATATTGAACCGGTCCCATCGTCCCGAGCAAGAGGTCCCTGCACGCGCATCTCTGTGCCGCCAGCTGATTTACACCTCGAGCTCTCAACCTACCCTCTGAACGACGGGCAATGCCTCAACACCCAGCTACCCGAGTTACATCAGTTTCCCGGTTCCCATATAGCCGGTAGGTCTTCGGTACTGTTCTAGCTTGTTCAACAGGCCCGCACACGGCTCGGTCCTCAATCGACACAAGCGGAGCTACAGCACACAGGCCCCAAAGTCCTGCTGCCCTTACTCTCCGCTCGGTCTCATTTTCTTGCCATGTGTTTCATGTGCTATCTCTACCCGAGCAATGTGCCTCTAGCCTATTCTCGCGAGTAGTTCCAACTACTCGACTTGTACCGAATCCTACTCTATTCTAGCAATGCAGTGGCTAACGAGGTTTTCGATCCTAAACCCAACCCATGGTTTTCTTGGCTGTGCAGTTGGGTTTCCAATCAAGACTCTAATGCAACAAACAAAGGGAAACAAGTATGTGCTCAAAACAATAATATTTGAAAAAAAGTTAATGCAAACCGGGGCTTGCCTTGCTGCTCTAGGTCGTAGGCTAGCTGTTCCTCCGGAGTAACGAAGTCTAGGACTTCGGGTTCCTCCTCGACCTTAGCGACTACATGATAAGAACAATGTATGTATTAATTTAGAGGCCTTTGTATTAACTTTGAAGTTGTGAAGCCTATAACCCTTACTAGACAGACCTAATGACTGTGAAACTTTTACTGTGGCTTGGTTACAACCTAAACAAAGACTTGGTCAAGTTTTAGTTGCAGCAAAGCTCATTTGAGCCCTCCACAAATAATTATGTCCTTGACCTTAATTGGAACCCTTAGGGTGTTCTAGGGATTTTCATGAGACAAACTATGACTTTCTGAAAACTAGATTTTCAGAGGGTTCTAATGGAGTTGGTCTCACTTAATTTGGAAGTCTCTAACTAAAGATATGAGCTAAACAATTTCAGAGAAAATCCTGAAAATGTTTCTGAACATTTTCTATTTTCTCTGGAACAGTTTTACTAATCACACCATTAGGTGGACTAAATGAGCGCAAATGGATCTGAAATTTTTATGGTAGCTCAATGATATTTTGGTGAACATCTCAGCAAAATTTCAGGATTTTCCGCCAAAGGATTCTCCAGTTAAAATTCCTGACAGTTTAAACATTAAGGAATTAATTCTGGAGAATTAGGGAATTTCATGAAGTGAAACTTGATTTTCTGGAAAGTACTCAGAGAGCTGAATCCAGCAAAATTTGGTTCACTCAATTTGGAGCTTTCTAGCCAAAGTTATAAGGATTTGAAGTTTGAAGGAAATCTGAAAATCGGGGAAAAGTTTAAACTCGCGCGTGGGCCCAGGGGACACGCGTCGCACGCCGAAGCGACAGCACACCGCGGCCCACAAGGCTTTTGCGCGCCAGCACACCCGATCCCGGCCGCAGCCGGATCCCGATTCAAAATATCGGCCGCTGACAGCTGGGGTCCACCCCCTTCTTCAACCTCGCGACACCCGCGCTCCGCCGCCGAGGGACCTCGCCGGAGAGCTCGCCGCTGGCTGCTGTACCGCTCCAAACTTCTTGATTCTGGCCGCCCCTGCCTACTTTTACTTGGGGAACATGATCCGAGGGTCAGCTGCTCATGACAACGGCCGGAGCATGGTCGGCGACGAGCCGCCATATCAGAACGACTTCGGCCATGTCGGCTGATGCTCCTAGTGCCTCAGCTACTTGGGAAACCGGTCGGGGAGCATCAGTGGACCTCAGAGAAGGTCGACATGAACTCGGGGCAGCTCGGGGAAGGCCCGAAATAGGTCCTCACCGTGCGCCCGATACCCCCCGTGCGTTCCGCCATTAGTAGACCTTGAATTACGCCGGGCACAGAAGTTCTCCGGCCCAGAGTTGTGAAGGCAACTTGTGCGTCACCGTGTCTAGTTCGTGTGGGAGTGGCCTGAGGCCCTCTAATCCTTTCTAGAGCACGAATTAAACAGAATCGTACCCGAAGGTCGTTCTGCACACAGAAAGGGGAAAAGTGGAAATTCGCCGCCGGTGAGCAACCACTCGAGCTGTGGCTCGGGGGTGAGCAGCACCGGTCACTTGCGCGTCCAAGGGTGCCTTGGCTCGGGCGTGACAACGCCCAGGTTGGGCTGTCCACGAGAGCCCGAGGTGCGGCGGTTTCCAGTTCCGAGTTTGATCTTTCGGCACAGCCGATATCACTCGGTTTCAATCGATTTCTATCAATGGGAAGGATGGAGGATGGTTGCTAGTACCTTGCTGGGACCTTGGAATGGAAAGAGGGGGCTGCGATCGGCTTGATCAAGCAGGAACTCGAGCGGCGGCGATGGCAGTGGAAAAACAAGTCGTGTGCGTCGGCAGCTCGAGGAAATGGTGACTGAAGTACGCCGGGGAGGGAATAAATAGCCCGGCCGGCTGGTCTCCGGCTTGGGGCACGCAGCAGGAGCTGGCGCCGGCTGCCCCCTTCGGTGGCGCGCGCGCACAGCTGCCGGGAACCGACTGAACTGTGGTTCAGTCGGTTTGCTTTGAGGCAGAGGCTGACATGTGGGTCCCACTTCTCTTTTAACCTCTGAAATTTATTCCTAACAGCTGTGGTAAACAGTGAACCCTATTCTACCCTTGGCAATTCAAATTATTCACCCAAGAGCCATTTGAATTGATCAAAGTTCAAATGAGGTTTGGTTTGAATGAATTTCAGCACAAGTGCAGTTTGAAATTCAAATAAAGTTTGAATTTCTCCCCCTTAGCTCATGTCAAGATCAACTCCAAATGGAGTGAAAATTGGTGTGTGAGCTCACAAAAATGTGCTGAGCAAGAATATGCCTTCCACTTTTACATTCAGTGGGTGAAAACAGTTTGAATTTGAATATGGTTTCAAACTGCCCTCTTCCTAACTATACCCAAAATGACCTCAAAAAGGTTTTGAATTTGGGTGGAACTTGGCATGGACATCCTTAGCAAAGTGTAGGAGTCTTCATATGTCCAGCCCATCTATATCACATGTGGGAAGTACCACTTTTGCAATGTGTGAGTTTGTTCCCTAATGAGCATGTTGATAATTGTTACTTGCTCTTTATTTGTGTTCATCATTCTTCCTCAAATGAGGTGTGTGGTGTGGTGATGAACACTGCAAATGAGTGTCAAAAACTGAGGCCCTTACATGCACTTCCTCTGTGACACCCTCGCCTCGGGTGTCAGCATATGTTCATGTTCTATGAAGAGGAAACATTTTAATGAAAAATAGGAACAGAGAGAATTATCAAAAGAATAGCCAATAAAGCCCTCAGAGAGCGCCGAAGGCAACTTCCGCGGCCAGCAGGCCACGTGGCGTGCTCGGAGCTCATCCCTGCAAAGCGGGGAAAGGCCGTCGCCAAGCTGGCTACGTAGCAGGGGCTCGTCTCCGCAAAGGGGAGAGGTCCGATCCTATGGGACACGTGTTGCCCACGGAGCTAGCCTCTGCAGAAGAAGCAAAGGCATTTCCGCAAGACATGTGTCATCCTCGGAGCTAGTCCTCACAGAAATCAGAGGACCAGTCGCGCGGGATACGTGTTGATCTCGGAGCTCATCTCCGAGAAGTCCGTATCTATCGAACACGTGTCGCCACCGGAGCTTATCTCCGGGAGGTCTGTCGTTGCTGGACACGTGTCGACCTCGGGGCATGCCCCTGAAGAAAGAAGAAAGGAAGGTCCGGCGCCAACACGTGGCGTGCGAGGAGCTCACCTCCAAAGAAGGGGGATGTCTCGCTCCTGACACGCGGCACAACCGGAGCTCGTCTCTGCGGAGGAGGAGACACCAAGCCCCGGAAGGACACGTGGAGCCTCCGGAGCTCATCATCGCGGAGGTAACAAGTTCTGGAGCGGTTTTTACTCGTAAAGATACCGGTACGCAACAGAAACCGATCTAAATTCTACGATGTTACTAAAGATAATACGATAGGATCCAACAAAGATCTGAATAAGACTCTTATTCGGGATACAATCAGATTAGGACTCTTCTCTTCCCGATTATAAATAGAACCCAAAAACCTCTGACCAAAACCACAAAGTTCTCTTGCAACTCCTGAGCCGACGACTTAGAGCCCTAGCCCTAACTCGCCGAGCAAACCATCGCCGAAGCGCAACAAGGGAGATCATCGGAGAAGAACCGAGCGGTCTGAGGAGGACCTCGAAGTCAAGAAGAACGTGAGGTAGGACTTCAATATCATTGTGTTCATCTCTTTGCATCTGTTCTTCAATTCCTTTCGAACAGAAGCTTTCTCGTGGGCAGATCACTTGATGATCAGTTTGATCTAAAGACAAGATCATCGCCACGTCCACCTTTGATCCGAACACCTCTGTCCGTGCAAGCCATGCAAGAGCACACCAATCTAATAAAAATCATAGGATAGCATGCATGTGCATCATCGCATCTAGTTTAAGGTTTGAGCATGATATTGATTGTTGTGAATCTTGTATGTACGTGAATCCTACATAGCAGGACAAGCTCAGGGAGCTGTATACGACGAGCTACAGCAACAAGGTTTTGAGAATCAAGAACAACCGGAACCGCAAGAACAAGGCAAGTGCTCCTTGACCATATTGATCCTATGATTTGGGTAAAACTGTTTTGTTTTGCGAAAAGGTGTGCGTACTGAGTCAAACGTGATGGGAAGCCCTTTTTATAGGAGTTTACTAGTTTTGATTAAACCACCCTTGTCGCCTGGGAAGTTTATGAGTCGGGTATGGTTTTTGCGTTATGCTTCGCTGAGTCTATGGGATTGGGAAGCGAGATAGATGTGTCTAGCTAACTGCACTCATATTGATAATAAGTAACTGATGAGGTTAATGAATATGGATCGGAGGGAGATTTAGGAAAGCATGGGTTTGTGAATGAGGTAGCATGAGATGGTAGTTTTACTTGCCGTAGATCTAAGGACCGGTTCATGCATGCACATGCCAGGATAACAGTGCCACCACAAGGCCAAGTATGGGTGCGGCTTAGCTGAGTAATTAGGTAAGTTGCTAGAGTGTTATGGACTGTGGAAGGTGCGGGGAATGGGGATCGAGTGAGGACTGCCCTGGGAACTGCATGGCACAAGAGGGGGCCCGTGGGTGGGAGAATTGGAGATTCTAGCCTGCCGGTGAAACCTTAGTGAGTCCATACATCTAGTAACCCCTTTGTAAAGGCTATTTTGTGATCTCTTGACCATACACCGACGGTTGTGTACTGGTAAAATGGAGGTTCTGCAGTCGCCGACGGGTGACGAAATCACAAACTTGTGGGTAAAGAGGTGCAGACTTTGCAGAGTCTAAAACTATCATGATAGCCGAGCTTACGGTCACGAGCACCTGGCTAAACTGCCATGATTAGTTGGGATGGTTACTGATGGTTATTGGGAAGGTTCTTGGTTATGATTATTGGTTTGGTTATGGTTTGGTTTGGGACTGTTGAGTCTGGATGATAAGATGGTTGCATGACTGTTAAGTCATGGCAATGAGTTTAGTCTCGGTGTGAGATGAAGTTGTTTTGAGATGGTAGCGAATACGGGGAGGTATTCGTGAGATGGTAGCGAATACGAGGAGGTATTCATGAGTAAGAATGAGGTTGGTTAATGTTCGGGTGGAACATGGAAAGCGATGGAGGTATGTTGGTAATTTAATACATGTTGGGATTACATTTATCTAAAGTTAAGTTGCTGTTTTATCTTGGTTTTACAAATCTGCTTTTCTGCAATTAAGCCTTTTATGCCTACCTTGTCTATGAGCTGCATATCATGTGTTTTCCCGCACTTGCTGAGTACATCATTGTACTCAAACTTGCATTATTACTTCATCATCAGCAGCAGGAGAAGCCTACTATGAAGATCAAGTGGAGCAATATGGCGTGTGATCTGTTCTCAACCTTGTCTGTGGAGGGAGTAGAGATGGAGCCACTACTGCTTAGATTTGCCTCCGCATTAGTTTTTGCTTCCGCATTAAAATAAAGACTTCCGCTGCATAGAAATAAGAGTTCCGCTGTAAGCATGAGTCCAAGACTCATGAGACGTTGTAATAAACTCTGTTATTCGTGGTTATATATATTCTGAATTCAGTTTGTGGAATATATGTTTATGTGTGATGAACATCCTGGGCACACATATGCATTAGTTCTTGGTTCCGTGGTTTTCCACAGAATTGAGGGCGTCACAGATTGGTATCAGAGCCACAGGTTGACAGTAGGTTACACGCCTGTATAGAAACCTTAGATTGATATTAGAGCCACAGGTTAACAAGCAAGTTACACCCCTAAGTAGGAGTCGCAAGCATCCTAAGGTGAATAGCTTAGATTGGCCTTTAAAACCACTTTGGCATAGGAAACCATCCTTGAATAGGAGCTGTATGAGCCCTTGCAATGATTGTGTGTGATTATGTGCTTAATGTGAGTTGTGGGACGTCTCAAAAACGTTGTCCATATCCATACGTAAGAAGAAAGAGGTGTGAAATGCTTCGGCACTTGATCACATCCTCATATGGGCTAATATATATAGTCCAACTCACCTTGATGCATATAGTTGAAGGGACCTACCTAACCTTCTAACCTTCTATTCTATTTCGTTCTCTCTCACATATGGTGAGAGGAAACGCCAGCCGAAGGAACGTCCAGGAGGATGACCACGAGGAAGTTCCTGCTAACCCCGGAGCTGGTGAAAACCATCTGAAAAGGTTGATGGCCATGCAAAACCAGCTTATGCAAACCATGATCTAAACTTTGGGTCAGTTGCAGGCCAACCAAAACCCCGTTCCGGCACCACCGCCACCACCACTGCTGGCTCATAACAGGTTGGGAGAGTTTATGAGGACTCGACCACCCACCTTTGCTCAAGCAAGCGATCCCATGGAGGCCAGTGATTGGTTGAAATCCCTGGAGAAGAAGCTCGCCATTGTTCAGTGCAACGACCGAGAGATGGTTCTCTTCGCATCGCACCAACTTACGGGAGCCGCTGCTGACTGGTGGGATGCATTGAGAAATGCCCATGCCAACCCAGAGACAATCACTTGGACTGAGTTCAAGGAAAGTTTCCGCTCTCACTACATCCCTGCTGGTGTAATGATGCTCAAGAGGCAGAAGTTTGAAGGTCTCCGCCAAGGACAGAAGAGTATGAACGAGTATTTCAACATGTTCATACATCTGTCCCGGTATGCCCCCGAAGATGTCAACTCAGACCAGAGGAAGCAGTACCTGTTCATGAGAAGGTTGAACAATGAGATCCAGGTTCAGCTCCTCAACAATGACTACGTAAGCTTCCAGAAGCTAGTTGATAAGGCTATTGTGGTTGAAAACAAGATCCGAGAGATCGAGCGAGAGTGCAAAAGGAAGATGCCATACCAGCCCCAAGGGAGCAACGTACGACCTAGGTACATGCCCCCTGCCCCGCAGTATGGATCGACCACTCCTGCGTACCGCCCTGGTCAGCCACCACAGCAACAATTCGTTGCACCAGCACCTCGTGTGCCCATGCCTCCTGCACCCCGACCTAACAATGGTACTCCTGTTCAAAACCCCCGCCCAACGTACCTGCTGCCGTAGGCAACAGGGCATGCTTTGCATGCGGGGAAGTAGGCCACTTCGCTAACCAGTGCCCGAGGAGAGGCCCTGGACAGCAAGGTAACGTGCCCAAGCAGAACCAGCAACCAAACGGAGGGGACAACCAAGGGAAACGTGGACCGCAGAACTATGCTCGTGGCCACGTAAACCATATCACTGCTGAGGAAGCACAACAGGCTGAGGACATCGCAATTGGTATGTTCCTTGCCAACTCAAACCCAGCCACCATTTTATTTGATTCCGGAGCATCGCATTCCTTCATATCATCCAAATATGTTGCCAAACATCATCTACCCGTATCCCACTTAGAATGTGCTATGTTAGTTAATTCTCCCGGAGAAGAAATGAGGACTAATATAGTATGTCCTAAAGTAAGCCTTAAAATAAGGGGGGTAGACTTCCTTGCCAACCTTATTGTCTTGGACTCCCACGGGATTGACATCATACTCGGAATGGATTGGTTAAGCAAGCACAATGGAGTAATCCAATGTGCTGAAAGGAGCGTGCAGTTGACAAACGAACACGGCATTTGTGTCGAGTTTGAGTCAGCCCAGCAAACAACCGAACGGGCGAATTTGAACCACGTTGAAGGAACAACATTGGACAGCATTCCAGTGGTTCAGGAATTTTTGGACGTGTTCCCGAAAGAGCTTCCAGGAATGCCACCTGACTGGGACATCGAGTTTGCCATAGATTTGGTACCCGAAACTGCACCTATAGCTAAGAGACCATATAGGATGCCCGTCAACGAGCTAGTTGAACTCAAGAAGCAAATTCAAGAACAGTTGGAGAAGGGTTTTATCCGTCCAAGCTCGTCACCATGGGGATCTCCGGTACTCTTTGTGGACAAGAAGGATGGAACCCAAAGAATGTGCATGGACTACAGGTCTCTCAACGAGGTGACAATCAAGAATAAATACCCTCTGCCCCGTATAGAGGACCTGTTCGATCAAATGAAAGGAGCCCGAGTATTCTCCAAGATTGATCTTCGGTCGGGATACTTCCAGCTGAAGATTAAGCCGTCCGATATACCTAAGACAGCCTTTCAGACACGGTATGGTTGATATGAATATACCGTTATGTCTTTTGGATTGATGAATGCACCCGCATAATTCATGTACCTTATGAACAAGGTTTTCATGGAGTACTTGGACAAGTTCGTCGTGGTTTTCATCAACGACATTATGGTGTATTCAAAAAGTGAGGAGGAGCATGAAGAACATCTGAGATTGATCCTGCAGAAGTTGCGTGAGCATCAATTGTATGCCAAGCTCAACAAGTGTCAATTTTGGCTAAAGGAAATATCTTTCCTAGGCCACAGTATCTCCAAGTAAGGGGTATCGGTTGATCCTGGAAAGGTGGGAGATGTTCTGAAGTGGGACCAACCGAAGAGCGTGAGGGATATTCGGAGTTTCCTTGGGATGGCAGGATACTATCGGCGCTTCATTAAAGACTTCTCTAAGATAGCAAAACCTATGACGGAGTTGCTAATGAAGGGAAAAGTCTTTCAATGGACACAAGCCTGCCAAGAAAGTTTTGAGGAACTCAATAAAAGGCTAACCACAGCACCAGTTTTGGTATTGCCAGATGTAAGCAAGAGCTTTGACATATATTGTGACGCATCCAGACAAGGGCTCGGATGTGTACTCATGCAGGAAGGACAAGTGGTAGCCTATGCCTCACGACAATTAAAGAAGAACGAGCTTAACTATCCTACACATGACTTGGAGCTAGAAGCAGTGGTGCATGCATTAAAGATTTGGAGACATTATATCCTTGGACATCGATGTGAGATCTATACGGATCATAAAAGCCTCAAGTACATATTTACACAAACGGACTTGAATTTGAGGCAACGTCAATGGTAAGAACTCATCAAGGATTATGATGTGGGAATCAACTACCACCCCGGGAGGGCCAATGTAGTAGCTGATGCATTGAGCCGAAAAGGAGCATGTCACCAACTCACGGTTCGGGAGCTACCACCCGAACTACGGAAGGAGTTCGAACGGTTGCACCTCAGATTCTTGAATAACATGGAGATAATGGAGATCCACTCCCCATTGGAGCATGAAATAAGAGAAGGCCAAGCAACGGACGAGGAGATCAAGGAGATCAAGGAAAGAATCCGACAAGGAATAGAGAAGGATTTCAAGGAGGATGAAAAGGGTACGCTTTGGCTAGGAAAAAGGATTTGTGTGCCGAACATAAGACACCTCCGCGACATGATATTGAAGGAGGCACATGATTCACCCTATTCCATACATCCAGGAAGCACCAAAATGTACAAGGACTTGAAAACTTGTTATTGGTGGGATGGTATGAAGAGGGATATAGCCGAATACGTTGCGCTATGCGACACATGCCAACGGGTAAAGGCCGAACATCAAAAACCCGTTGGATTGTTGCAACCTTTGAGAATACCCGAATGGAAATGGGAGGACATCAGTATGGACTTCATCGTCGGATTACCACGTACTCAGTCGGGATACAACTCCATCTGGGTCATTGTGGACCGATTGACGAAAACTGCCCATTTTCTTCCGGTAAAGACCAGTTACAACGTTGCACAATTGACAGAGTTGTACATGGAGCAGATCGTGTGCCGTCACGGAGTTCCGAAGAGGATAGTCTCAGATCGAGGTTCTCAGTTTACCTCTAGATTCTGGAGGAAGCTGCAGAAAGCCATGGGTACACGACTGGATTTTAGCTCCGCCTACCACCCACAAACAGATGGACAAACCGAAAGGACAAACCAAATTTTGGAGGACATGTTGAGAGCTTGCGCCTTAAAACGTGGGCGTAGTTTGGATAGGAGTTTACCTTATGCTGAATTCTCCAATAACAACAGCTATCAAGCTAGCTTAAATATGTCGCCTTTCGAAGCCTTATATGGTAGACGGTGTAGAACGCCACAGTTCTGGAACGAGACTGGAGAGAACCAGGTGTTTGGACCCGAAGTACTACAAGAAGCTGAAAAGCAGGTCCAAACGATACGGGAGAACTTAAAGGCTGCCCAGTCACGACAGAAAGGCTATGCAGACAATAGGCGTAGGAAGTTGACCTTTGAAGTGGGAGACTTCGTATACCTTAAGGTATCGCCTATCCGAGGCCAACGATGCTTCAACGTCAAAGGCAAGCTAGCACCTTGCTACATCGGACCCATTAAGATTTTGGACAAGCGAGGAGAAGTAGCCTATGAACTAGAGCTCCCAAACCACCTCTCCGACGTACATGACGTGTTTCATGTATCCCAGCTCAAGAAGTGCTTGAGAGTACCAGAGGAACAAGTGTCAATGTGAGAGCTTGAACTTCAAGAGCACCTGACTTACGCAGAACACCCTGTCCGAATCTTGGACGTAAAGGAAAGGGTCACCCGAAACAAGGTGATTCGATGGTGCAAGGTACAATGGAGCCATCACACCAAAGCTGAAGCCACATGGGAGCGTGAAGAGGATATCAAGGCAGAATTTCCCCATCTATTTCCTACTAACGAATCTCGAGGGCGAGATTCAATTTAAGGGTGGTAGATTTGTGACACCATCGCCTCGGGTGTCAGCATATGTTCATGTTCTATGAAGAGGAAACATTTTAATGAAAAATAGGAACAGAGAGAATTATCAAAAGAATAGCCAATAAAGCCCTCAGAGAGCGCCGAAGGCAACTTCCTCGGCCAGCAGGCCATGTGGCGTGTTCGGAGCTCATCCCTGCAAAGCGGGGAAAGGCCGTCGCCAAGCTGGCTACGTAGCAGGGGCTCGTCTCCGCAAAGGGGAGAGATCCGATCCTATGGGACACATGTTGCCCACGGAGCTAGCCTCTGCAGAAGAAGCAAAGGCATTTCCGCAAGACACGTGTCATCCTCGGAGCTAGTCCTCACGGAAATCAGAGGACCAGTCGCGCGGGATACGTGTTGATCTCGGAGCTCATCTCCGAGAAGTCCGGATCTATCGAACACGTGTCGCCACCGGGGCTTATCTCCGGGAGGTCTGTCGTTGCTGGACACGTGTCGACCTCGGGGCATGCCCCTGAAGAAAGAAGAAAGGAAGGACCGGCGCCAACACGTGGCGTGCGTGGAGCTCACCTCCAAAGAAGTGGGATGTCTCGCTCGTGACACGCGGCACAACCGGAGCTCGTCTCTGCGGAGGAGGATATACCAGGCCCCGAAAGGACACGTGGAGCCTCCGTAGCTCATCATCGCGGAGGTAACGAGTTCTGGAGCGGTTTTTACGCGTAAAGATACCGGTACGCAACAGAAACCGATCTAAATTCCACGATGTTACTAAAGATAAGACGATATGATCTAACAAAGATCTGAATAAGACTCTTATTCGGGATACAATCAGATTAGGACTCTTCTCTTCCCGATTATAAATAGAACCCAAAAACCTCTGACCGAAACCACAAACTTCTCTTGCAACTCCTGAGCCGACGACTTAGAGCCCTAGCCCTCACTCGCCGAGCAAACCATCGCCGAAGCGCAACAAGGGAGATCATCGGAGAAGAACCGAGCGGTCTGAGGAGGACCTCGAAGTCAAGGAGAACGTGAGGTAGGACTTCAATATCATTGTGTTCATCTCTTTGCATCTGTTCTTCAATTCCTTTCGAACAGAAGCTTTCTCATGGGCAGATCACTTGATGAACAGTTTGATCTAAAGACAAGATCATCGCCACTTCCACCTTTGATCCGAACACCTCTGTCCGTGCAAGCCATGCAAGAGCACACCAATCTAATAAAAATCATAGGATAGCATGCAAGTGCATAATCGCATTTAGTTTAAGGTTTGAACATGATATTGATTGCTATGAATCTTGTATGTACGTGAATCCTACATAGAAGGACAAGCTCAAGGAGCTGTCTACGACGAGCTACAGCAACAAGGTTTTGAGAATCAAGAACAACCGGAACCGCAAGAACAAGGCAAGTGCTCCTTGACCATATTGATCCTATGATTTGGGTAAAACTGTTTTATTTTGCGAAAAGGTGTGCGTACTGAGTCAAACGTGATGGGAAGCTTTTTTATAGGAGTTTACTAGTTTTGATTAAACCACCCTTGTCGCCTGGGAAGTTTATGAGTCGGGTATGGTTTTTGCTTTATGCTTCGCTGAGTCTATGGGATTGGGAAGCGAGATAGATGTGTCTAGCTAACTGCACTCGTATTGATAATAAGTAACTGATGAGGTTAATGAATATGGATCGGAGGGATATCTAGGCAAGCCTGGGTTTGTGAATGAGGTAGCATGAGATGGTGGTTTTACTTGCCGTAGATCTAAGGACCGGTTCATGCATGCACATACCAGGATAACAGTGCCACCACAAGGCCAAGTATGGGTGTGGCTTAGCTGAGTAATTAGGTAAGTTGCTAGAGTGTTATGGACTCTGGAAGGAGCGGGGAATGGGGGTCGAGTGAGGACTGCCCTGGGATCTGCATGGCACAAGAGGGGGCCCGTGGGTGGGAGAATTGGAGATTCTAGCCTGCCGGTGAAACCTTAGTGAGTCCATACATCTAGTAACCCCTTTGTAAAGGCTATTTTGTGATCTCTTGACCATACACCGACGGTTGTGTACTGGTAAAATGGAGGTTCTGCAGTCGCCGACGGGTGACGAAATCACAAACTTGTGGGTAAAGAGGTGCAAACTCTGCAGAGTCTAAAACTATCATGATAGCCGAGCTTACGGTCACGAGCACCTGGCTAAACTGCCATGATTAGTTGGGATGGTTACTGATGGTTATTGGGAAGGTTCTTGGTTATGATTATTGGTTTGGTTATGGTTTGGTTTGGGACTGTTGAGTCTGGATGATAAGATGGTTGCATGACTGTTAAGTCATGGCAATGAGTTTGGTCTCGGTGTGAGATGAAGTTGTTTTGAGATGGTAGCGAATACGGGGAGGTATTCGTGAGATGGTAGCGAATACAAGGAGGTATTCGTGAGTAAGAATGAGGTTGGTTAATGTTCGGGTGGAACATGGAAAGTGATGGAGGTATGTTGGTAATTTAGTACATGTCGGGATTACATTCATCTAAAGTTAAGTTGCTGTTTTATCATGGTTTTACAAATCTGCTTTTCTACAATTAAGCCTTTTATGCCTACCTTGTTTATGAGCTGCATATCATGTGTTTTCCCGCACTTGCTGAGTACATCATTGTACTCAAACTTGCATTATTACTTCATCATCAGCAGCAGGAGAAGCCTACTATGAAGATCAAGTGGAGCAATATGGTGTGTGATCTGTTCTCAACCTTGCCTGTGGAGGGAGTAGAGATGGAGCCACTACTGCTTTGATTTGCCTCCGCATTAGTTTTTGCTTCCGCATTAAAATAAAGACTTCCACTTCATAGAAATAAGACTTCCGCTGTAAGCATGAGTCCAAGACTCATGAGACGTTGTAATAAACTCTGTTATTTGTGGTTATATATATTCTGAATTCAGTTTGTGGAATATATGTATATGTGTGATGAACATCCTGGGCACACATATGCATTAGTTCTTGGTTCCGTGGTTTTCCCCAGAATTGAGGGCGTCACAGATTCGTATCAGAGCCACGGGTTGACAGTAGGTTACAAGCCTAGATAGAAACCTTAGATTGATATTAGAGCCACAGGTTAACAAGCAAGTTACACCCCTAAGTAGGAGTCGCAAGCGTCCTAAGGTGAATAGCTTAGATTGGCCTTTAAAACCACCTTGGCATAGGAAACCATCCTTGAATAGGAGCTGTATGAGCCCTTGCAATGATTGTGTGTGATTATGTGCTTAATGTGAGTTGTGGGACGTCTCAAAAACTTTGTCCATATCCATACGTAAGAAGAAAGAGGTGTGAAATGCTTCGGCACTTGATCACATCCTCATAAGGGCTAATATATATAGTCCAACTCACCTTGATGCATATAGGTGAAGGGACCTACCTAACCTTCTAACCTTCTATTCTATTTCGTTCTCTCTCACGGATGGTGAGAGGAAACGCCAGCCGAAGGAACGTCCAGGAGGATGACCACAAGGAAGTTCCTGCTAACCCCGGAGCTGGTGAAAACCATCTGGAAAGGTTGATGGCCATGCAAAACCAGCTTATGCAAACCATGATCCAAACTTTGGGTCAGTTGCAGGCCAACCAAAACCAGCTTATGCAAACCATGATCCAAACTTTGGGTCAGTTGCACGCCAACCAAAACCCCGTTCCGGCACCACCGCCACCACCACCGCTGGCTCATAACAGGTTGGGAGAGTTCATGAGGACTCGACCACCCACCTTTGCTCAAGCAAGCGATCCCATGGAGGCCAATGATTGGTTGAAATCCATGGAGAAGAAGCTCGCCATTGTTCAGTGCAACGACCGAGAGAAGGTTCTCTTCGCATCGCACCAACTTACGGGAGCACTGACTGGTGGGATGCCTTGAGCAACGCCCATGCCAACCCAGAGACAATCACTTGGACTGAGATCAAGGAAAGTTTCCGCTCTCACTACATCCCTGCTGGTGTAATGATGCTCAAGAGGCAGGAGTTTGAAGGTCTCCGCCAAGGACAGAAGAGTGTGAACGAGTATTTCAACAAGTTCATACATCTGTCCCTGTACGCCCCCGAAGATGTCAACTCAGACCAGAGGAAGCAGTACCTGTTCATGAGAGGGTGGAACAATGAGATCCAGGTTCAGCTCCTCAACAATGACTATGTAAGCTTCCAGAAGCTAGTTGATAAGGCTATTGTGGTTGAAAACAAGATCCGAGGGATCGAGCGAGAGTGCAAAAGGAAGATGCCATACCAGCCCCAAGGGAGCAACATACGACCTAGGTACATGCCCCCTGCCCCGCAGTATGGATCGACCACTCCTGCGTACCGCCCTGGTCAGCCACCACAGCAACAATTCGTTGCACCGGCACCTCGTGTTCTTATGCCTTCTGCGCCCCGACCTAACAATGGTACTCCTGTTCAAAACCCCTGCCCCAACGTACCTGCTGCCGTAGGCAACAGGGCATGCTTTGCATGCGGGGAAGTAGGTCACTTCGCTAACCAGTGCCCGAGGAGAGGCCCTGGACAGCAAGGTAACATGCCCAAGCAGACCCAGCAACCAAACGGAGGGGACAACCAAGGGAAACGTGGACCACAGAACTATGCTCGTGGCCATGTAAACCATGTCACTGCTGAGGAAGCACAACAGGCTGAGGACATCGCAATTGGTATGTTCCTTGCCAACTCCAACCCAGCCACCATTTTATTTGATTCCGGAGCATCGCATTCCTTCATATCATCCAAATATGTTGCCAAACATCATCTACCCGTATCCCACTAAGAATGTGCTATGTTAGTTAATTCTCCCAGAGGAGAAATGAGGACTAATATAGTATGTCCCAGAGGAGAAATGAGGACTAATATAGTATGACCAATGTGCTGAAAGGAGCGTGCAGTTGACAAACGAACACGGTATTCGTGTCGAGTTTGAGTCAGCCCAGCAAACAACCGAACGGGCGAATTTGAACCACGTCAAAGGAACAACATTGGACAGCATTCCAGTGGTTCAGGAATTTTCGGACGTGTTCCCCAAAGAGCTTCCAGGAATGCCACCTGACCGGGACATCGAGTTTGCCATAGATTTAGTACCCGAAACTACACCTATAGCTAAGAGACCATATAGGATGTCCGTCAATGAGCTAGTTGAACTCAAGAAGCAAATTCAAGAACAGTTGGAGAAGGGTTTTATCCGTCCAAGCTCGTCACCATGGGGAGCTCCGGTACTCTTCGTGGACAAGAAGGATGGAACCCAAATAATGTGCATGGACTACAGGTCTCTCAACGAGGTGACAATCAAGAATAAATACCCTCTGCCCCGTATAGAGGACCTGTTCGATCAAATGAAAGGAGCCAAAGTATTCTCCAAGATTGATCTTCGGTGGGGATACTTCCAGCTGAAGATTAAGCCCTCCGATATACCTAAGACAGACTTTTGGACACGGTATGGTTCATATGAATATACTGTTATGTCTTTTGGATTGATGAATGCACCCGCATACTTCATGTACCTTTTGAACAAGGTTTTCATGGAGTACTTGGACAAGTTCATCGTCGTTTTCATTGACGACATTATGGTGTATTCAAAAAGTGAGGAGGAGCATGAAGAACATCTGAGATTGACCCTGCAGAAGTTGAGTGAGCATCAATTCTATGCCAAGCTCAACAAGTGTCAATTTTGGCTAAAGGAAATATCTTTCCTAGGCCACATTATCACCAAGGAAGGGGTATCGGTTGATCTTGGAAAGGTGAGAGATGTTCTGAAGTGGGACCAACCGAAGAGCGTGAGGGATATTCGGAGTTTCCTTGGGATGGCAGGATACTATCGGCGCTTCATTAAAGACTTCTCTAAGATAGCAAAACCTATGACGGAGTCGCTAATGAAGGGAAAAGTCTTTCAATGGACACAAGCTTGCCAAGAAAGTTTTGAGGAACTCAAGAAAAGGCTAACCACAGCACCAGTTCTGGTATTGCCAGACGTAAGCAAGAGCTTTGACATATATTGTGACGCATCTAGACAAGGGCTCGGATGTGTACTCATGCAGGAAGGACAAGTGGTAGCCTATGCCTCACGACAATTAAAGAAGTACGAGCTTAACTATCCTACGCATGACTTGGAGCTAGCAGCAGTGGTGCATGCATTAAAGATTTGGAGACATTATATCCTTGGACATCGATGTGAGATCTATACGGATCATAAAAGCCTCAAGTACATATTTACACAAACGGACTTGAATTTGAGGCAACTTCGATGGTTAGAACTCATCAAAGATTATGATGTGGGAATCAACTACCACCCCGGGAGGGCCGATGTAGTAGCTGATGCATTGAGCCGAAAAGGAGCATGTCACCAACTCACGGTTCGGGAGCTACCACCCGAACTACGGAAGGAGCTCGAATGGTTGCACCTCGGATTCTTGAATAACGTGGAGATAATGGAGATCCACTCCCCATTGGAGCATGAAATAAGAGAAGGCCAAGAAACGGACGAGGAGATCAAGGAGATCAAGGAAAGAATCCGACAAGGAATAGAGAAGGATTTCAAGGAGGATGAAAAGGGTACGCTTTGGCTAGGAAAAAAGATTTGTGTGCCGAACATAAGACACCTCCGCGACATGATATTGAAGGAGGCACATGATTCACCCTATTCCATACATCCAGGAAGCACCAAAATGTACAAGGACTTGAAAACTTGTTATTGGTGGGATGGTATGAAGAGGGATATAGCCGAATACGTTGCCCTATGCGACACATGCCAACGGGTAAAGGCCGAACATCAAAAACCCGCTGGATTGTTGCAACCTTTGAGAATACCCGAATGGAAATGGGAGGACATCAGTATGGACTTCATCGTCGGATTACCACGTACTCAGTCGGGATACGACTCAATCTGGGTCATTGTGGACCGATTGAACAAAACTGCCCATTTTCTTCCGGTAATGACCAGTTACAACGTTGCACAATTGGCAGAGTTGTACATGGAGCAGATCGTGTGCCGTCACGGAGTTCCGAAGAGGATAGTCTCAGATCGAGGTTCTCAGTTTACCTCTAGATTCTGGAGGAAGCTGCAGAAAGCCATGGGTACACGACTGAATTTTAGCTCCGCCTACCACCCACAAACAGATGGACAAACCGAAAGGACAAACCAAATTTTGGAGGACATGTTGAGAGCTTGCGCCTGAAAACGTGGGCGTAGTTTGGATAGGAGTTTACCTTATGCTGAATTCTCCAATAACAACAGCTATCAAGCTAGCTTAAAGATGTCGCCTTTAGAAGCCTTATATGGTAGACGGTGTCGAACGCCACTGTTCTGGAACGAGACTGGAGAGAACCAGGTGTTTGGACCCGAAGTACTACAAGAAGCTGAAAAGCAGGTCCAAACGATACGGGAGAACTTAAAGGCTGCCCAGTCACGACAGAAAGGCTATGCGGACAATAGGCGTAGGAAGTTGACCTTTGAAGTGGGAGACTTCGTATACCTTAAGGTATCGCGTATCCGAGGCCAACGACGCTTCGACGTCAAGCGAGGAGAAGTAGCCTATCAACTAGAGCTCCCAAACCACCTCTCCGACGTACATGACGTGTTTCATGTATCCCAGCTCAAGAAGTGCTGGAGAGTACCAGAGGAACAAGTGTCAATGGGAGAGCTTGAACTTCAAGAGGACCTGACTTACGCAGAACACCCTGTCCGAATCTTGGACGTAAAGGAAAGGGTCACCCGAAACAAGGTGATTCGATGGTGCAAGGTACAATGGAGCCATCACACCAAAGCTGAAGCCACATGGGAGCGTGAAGAGGATATCAAGGCAGAATTTCCCCCATCGATTTCCTACTAACGAATCTCGAGGGCGAGATTCAATTTAAGGGGGGTAGATTTGTGACACCCTCGCCTCGGGTGTCAGCATATGTGTAACACCCCAAATTTTGATTCAAAACCCTAAACCATGTTCAGAGGGGAATTTAAAATTTTTTGGACGTGTTGCATGTTTTGCAAAAATTCAAATTCAAACTGGAATTCAAATTAGACTCAAAACAGAAAAGAAATGGAAAAAGAAAAAAAAAAGAAAACGGGAAAACCGGCCAGTGGGCCGAAACCCGCCAGCCGGCCCAGTTTCCCCGCGCGCGCCCGCGCTCTCTCACACAGACAGGTGGGACCCACCTGTCATCCCTAACCCCGCGACCCCGGACTCTCCCGCGCGCGCGCGATCTTAACCGATCGGAATACCGCGTCCCTCAGCCCGAATTCCGGTCCCAGAAGAATCAAACTCGATCACAACTGACCCACCGCCCTTCCTCGGCTATAAAAACCCCAGCCCCGATCGGTTTTTCCCACGCGATCGCCGATTTTTACTCCGGTGAGCACCGAGACTTCACCGGTGAATTCTGGCCGATCTAAGCTCGGAAACTCTGATCTAACTCGCTGGTCTTGATCCACCGCCTCCGGGGAGCTTTGCAGGTGCAGAAAACTCGGAGACTTACGGTGTAAATCCAGCGCCGACGAGCTTCGCCGTGGTTTTGCCTCGGACCTCGCCGCCGATCACTTTCCAGGACCCCCGAGCTCGAGAAAACCCCCGAGGTGAGATCCCTGACCTCCCCTCTACCGATCTATGCCATAAGATCACAGTTCTAGGCAGAATTCTCGAGGATCCGAAACTTTCCGGCGAGATCGCCGCTTCCCGCCGCCGTGCGCCGCCGGCAGCGCCGCCCGCGCTCGATCAGAGCGACGTGGCCGCTTGTGCGCCGTTTATTTTAAATCGCACGGTAGACTTTAAAACCCCGCGTACCGGTTCGATGTTAAAATCTCAGCCGTCGGTTTAAAATCGGACGGTCCACGTCAGCCCCGCGTTATAAAGACTGGAATTCTTACGTGCTACCCCCTGGGGTTCTCGGGAAATAAGAGCTAGCCCCGGAAGCTTCTGATCTAGCCCCTGGAACTCCAGAAAATCATGTAAATTCAGTTAAAAATCAGTTTTAGCCCCTGGATTTAATAAAAATTAGGAAAAACACCTCTGATAAGTGTAGCTAGACCCCTGGAAATTATGAAAATAATATTATAGACCCTGTAATGGGGTGAGTTCATTATTTTAGCCCTGTTTAGTATTTAATTTAGAAAATTGAATATGTAACTAGTGTTTAAAAAATAAAAAGTGGGACAAACATAATTGTCAAAATTAATTAAAAGCTTTCTCAGTACTTAGAAAACTTTGGAGTGAGATAAAAATATATTTTGGGCTGAAATGAATCTGTTTCATTTATTAATCACATTATTTAGTATAGGGACACATTTTTAAGTAAAGAATAGCTATAGAAAAAAAAATAGGGAAAATAATTATGAAATAGTTTACATCAGAGGCCAAGGTCAAAATATGTTATTCAATTATTTAGGACCAAAACCTATACTGTTTAGATGATGTGTATTACTAATTTCATAATAAAATACACAATTATGCATAGGAATATAAATCTGAAAATATAGCGACTAGTAAATGATAAATGGAGTTTTTAAAATTCAAAGAGTTCAGTTTAGGGTTGATAGAAATTATGAAGGCACATATGGAGAAGAAAAATACTTTTCTTACATACTTGGTAGTTTAATATAAGGAATTTATTTAAAACTGAAACACACATATAAATATATATATATAGTATGTAAGTATAAATATGAACACCAAAGTAGGAATCATACACATATAAATAAAAGTGTGTGCAAGCCACAGATCAAAACACAAAGTAACCACAACACATATAATGGTGAATGAATTTCATAAATATGAATGTGTTGTTTGTATGAAGTAAGAAGTGTGAACTATGTCTCATGATTGTTGTTTTTCTTTTGCTATGTGTGATGGTATGAAGTAGAACCTGTTCAAGAGCAAGTTATTCCTTTCCAAGATCAGGACTACCCATTTCAAGAGCAGCAAGAAGGAGGCAAGTGTCCTTGACCACTTTGATCCTATGCTAGGATGTGTATATAGAATTATTTGCATTGTCAAATGAAATATGAAACCCATGCTAGGAAAGTTTCCCTAGAATTGCATTACCTTGTTTCCTTGTAGCTTGGGTTGGGATTTATTTTGTCATGTCATTTATTTACATGCATTTGCTTAGCCATGCCTAGAATGGGATATTTGGGAAATGAGATCATCAGTTTATATTACCATACTCTTGAATGAGACATTGTGAGTTATGTAGAGGTAGGGATCAAGGCAAGTTGGATGTTTTGGTTGTGTGCTGGGTGCACGAGACTTGGGTTTGTGTTTAGTACTTGCCTGGATCCTAAGGACCGGTTCATGGAGCATGTAACCCGGCTTTACAGTGCCAACCACATGCTGAGATGGGGCAGCTTGGCCAATTAATTAGGTGTATCCCCGGCGTAGTATTGGTGTGTTGGATGGTGCGGGGAGTAGGTGTCAGCTGGACTACCATATGAACCGCAAGGCTCAAGAGGGGGCCACTGCAGCGGGGTTGGAGCCTCTTGTATGCTGTTAGGGGTGAAACCTTAGTGGGCCCACGCTCGTCGGGAATCCCTTTGTAAAGGCTTCGTAGTGATCTCCTGGCTGCACACCTGGGAAGTGTGAATGTGGATCGTAGCCACTGGCATAATGGAGGTTCTTTTAGTCCACCCGGCAACGGGGGATGAAATCACTACATGTGGGTACAGTGGTACAAACTCTGCAGAGTCAAAACTGTCTTGACAGCCGTGCTCACGGTTAAGAGCGGCCTGGACTTATAAATGATTAGAGGAGTGAAGGTTTTTGGAAGTTGTGGACGTTAAGCGGGGAGCTTAACATTGGAAATGATGTTATGGTTATTAGATTATGATGATGGATAGGAGATTGGGACCATTTCACTTGTGTAGTAATGTAGGTGCTTAATAAGCTAAGGTGATAGATATTAATTGCGTAGTGCTTTAACCATGAGTTAAATCTCTCCTTGTTCTAGCCATGCATGATATAATTTTCCCACATTTGCTGAGTACCATTGGTACTCAACCTTGCATATTTGTTGGTTTATATTGCTGCTCAGGTCAAGATAATGAGGTGGTGTATAATGACCAAGATTTTGGACCCGAGGAAGGTTTTTAGGTTCATGAAGACCCCGGGCAACGCCTGTGGTGGAGCCCTAAAAGAATAATATTCCGCTGCTAGTTTATTTACTTGTGATGAAGCATTAGTGTCCATTGAGACATTTGCGATGTAAGACTTACTTATATTCGACACCTGGCTTGTAATAAATGATGCTTCACTATTTGTCATCACATGTATGAGAAAATGATCCTGGCATACATGTGATATTCACTTGGTTGTTCTTCGGAAAAACCGGGTGTGACAGAGGTGGTATCAGAGCCAAGGTTGCCCGTAGGAACGTGGACCTAGGTAGAAATGGACGTATTTAAGGGCCCTATTTTCTTAAAAACTATTTTCCAAGGTGTGGGTTGAAAAAGCGTTATTTAAAGAGTTATTTTTTTCATCTTACCCCAACTTTCATTCAAAATAGGATTTTTGTTTGAGATTTTATCTAACCTAATTTTAAATCCTCTTTGTTTTAGATGGTTCGCATGATTCGCACCGCTCGCAAGTCCACAGGAGGGAGAGTTCCCGTAGTTGCCCTTGCCGAAAGAGAGGAGAGTCGTCCAGTGACGTACCTTTCCTACGGATTGGCAGTAGGAGACTTGTTGCGCCGTCTTCGGCGTATGCTCGAAGCCGCCGGCAATACGGGCAAGCTAATCATCCACTATAACTCCACCAGGACCATCCGTGAGAAGACGGAAGAATGGAGTTCGGAGATGAGGATTATACACGAGAATCAGCTGCTTAAGATTCACCACTCTCCAGCTTGTCGAGCAACACAAGTTGACGCGGAGAAAGATGTCACCTGGGAGGCCATCACCTGCCAGAGTCACATCTATCGTCGCCACTTGGACAAAACTGAGTACATGTATGTCCTCCAACGTGAGAGTGGTACCACGGAGTACAAGTACCCACCGGTGCAGCAAGGGACTTCCCATGAGCACATGGACTTGTGCTTGGAGGACGCTGCTATGCTCAGCACTCGACTGCAGGAGTGTCAACAAGAGCTTCAGGATGTCCGAGACACCCTGAAGGAAACGGAGGCGTTGCTGCGAGCTTGCTTAAAGGCGAGAGAAAGAGGAGATGGGAATGAACTGTGTGTCACCGTGAATGATACATGGACTACTGACTCCCCGGATCGCCGAGCGATCAGGCGTCGTCGCACTTCTCCACCAGCAGCCTCCCCACCCAAAGCAGAGTCAGAAGGTAGCCGAAATGAGGAGGAAGATCCCGAGGAGCCAGCTCAAGAGGACGAGTAGTATAGAGTCTTTCCCTTAGCTAGCAAGAGGTCGAGTAGTCGAGTCGTTACGTAGTTAATGGTGTGATAATGCTTGGTGTGTGACGTGAGTTGTGGAAGCCATGAGCAATTGTCCACAGCCTCATCTTCAGATTGTTTTGCTTTGGTGTGTGAACCCACAGGAAATAATAGTGCATTTATTTGGTGTGAGATATGAACCCTCGTAAAAGTATAACAAAGCCTCAACACTTCAAAGTACAAACCAATGAAAGTAGTAAGATGATACTAAATGATTTCCAATTAACATTGGTTGATTCTGCCAGATGGCCGGAAGAGGAAAAGACGTGCTGCCAACCCCGCCAACAACAATGATGAGGCATGTAACCCCCATCTTTCTGGAGGCCAGGACAGGGGTGGTCGCCGTGAAGAAGTTGATCCTCTCCACCAAATGCTGGAGAATCAAAATCAGCTCATCCAGAACTTGACTCAAGTGGTGGCCAATCTGCATCAAGTTCCACCTACACAAGCTGCACCACGCCAACCAAGGTTGAGTGAGTTTCTAAGAACTCCACCTCCAAAGTTTGCAAGTGCTGCTGAACCTCTGGAGGCAGATGATTGGCTGAAGACCATTGAAAGTAAGATGAGGATAATACAATGCCAAGGGTATGAGAGGGTGCTGTTTGCCTCTCATCAATTGCATGGACCTGCTGCTGATTGGTGGACCGCCTACGTGGCCGCCCATCATGACCCTGAGAACATCACTTGGGAAGAGTTCAAGCGTAGCTTCCGCAACCACTACATCCCAAGAGGTGAACTCAAAAACAAGAGGAAAGAGTTTCTGGGACTGCAGCAGGGAAACATGACGGTGAGGGAATACCTCACTAAATTTACTCAACTATCCCGTTATGCTCCACGAGACATAGAGACTGATGAGCAGAAACAAGATTGTTTCGTAGAAGGACTTACCGCAGAGATGCAGTGTGCAATGTCCTCCAATGAGTATGAAAGCTTTCAAAAGATGGTGGACAGAGCATTTGTGGTGGAAAGGAAGCTAAAGGCCCTGGAAAATGAGAATAAGAGGAAGGCGGGGTGGTCACATCAGGCCTCAGGGAGCAACACCCGCCCACGTATGATGCAACAACCTACGGGGCAGACGAGCCGTGCTGCGGTACCATATTCAGCACCAAGAGGGTACAACCCAAACTACAGGCCTCCCGCAGCACCAGCACAGCCGCAACGTCAGTTTGTGCAGCAGCCTCGCCCCGCATATCCACCTCGACCAGCAGTGCAAGGACCCCCAAACCAACCCCAAGACAACAAGGGCCAGGCATCTAAGATTGGGGTGCAATGTTTCAGCTGTGGTGAAGTGGGGCACCACGCCCATAAATGCCCAAAGAAGAAGCCTGCGCCGCCACAACAGCAGAATGTAATGAGAGGACGGGTGAACCACGTCACCATGGAGGAAGCACAAGATGCACCCGACGTGGTAGTTGGTAAGTTTCCTGCCAATTTACACCTTGCAACTCTGCTGTTTGATTCTGGTGCTACCCACTCGTTCATTGCTCAAGGGTTTGTTAAGAAGCATGACCTAGCAACCACACAAATGAACCATATGCTAGCGGTAAACTCTCCAGGTGGAGAAATAAGGACAAGACAAGTGTGTCCCAAAGTGAACCTAGACATTAATGGGGTAGTATTTACGGCTAACCTCATAGTGATAGATTCACAAGGGATAGATATTATTTTGGGTATGGATTGGTTGACCAAACATAAAGGAATCATCCATTGTTCGACCAGAACGGTGGAACTAACTCACCCCAGTGGCACAAGAGTAAAGTTCATAACGATACACGAGCCTATGAGGGACATTAAATTAAATCAAGTGGAGGTAAAAGTTGAGGAAATTAGGACTATCAGGGAGTATCCAGATGTTTTTCCGGAGGAGTTGCCAGGTATGCCTCCCGACCGTGACGTGGAATTCACAATTGAGCTAGTACCGGGAACAGCCCCGATATACAAGAGACCTTATCGAATGGACTCTAAGCAGCTAGAAGAGCTCAAGGATCATTTGAGAGAATTGACGGAGAAGGGGTATATTCGCCCTAGTTCCTCACCATGGGGAGCTCCGGTGATATTTGTGCCCAAGAAAGACGGAACCCAAAGGTTATGCGTGGATTACCGTGCTTTGAATGAGGTAACCATCAAGAACAAATACCCATTACCCCGCATTGAAGACTTGTTTGATCAGTTGAGGGGAGCTTGTGTGTTCTCGAAAATTGATCTCAGGTCGGGATACCACCAACTCAAGATAAGGCAATCTGATATTCCCAAGACAGCTTTCGTATCTCGGTACGGACTGTATGAATACACTGTCATGCCTTTCGGGCTAACCAATGCCCCGGCATATTTCATGTACCTCATGAACAAGGTATTTATGGAATATCTGGACAAATTTGTGGTGGTTTTCATAGATGATATTCTCGTCTTCTCCAAAGATGAAGAAGAACATGAGAAACATCTAAGGTTGGTGTTACAGAGGCTGAGAGAACACCAACTATATGCCAAGTTGAGCAAGTGTGAGTTTTGGCTGAAGAGAGTTCCCTTTTTAGGACATATAATCTCGGAGGGAGGAATCTCCGTAGATCCCGCCAAAATCGAGGATATCCAGAAGTGGAAGACACCTGAAAATGTCGGGGAAGTTCGAAGCTTTTTGGGATTGGCTGGATACTATCGACGGTTTATTGAGGGATTCTCCAAGATCTCGAGACCTCTCACCAAACTGTTGGAGAAGGGAATCACATTCACCTGGACGCCACAGTGCGAGACGAGCTTTCAGGAGCTAAAGAAGAGATTGACAACAGCCCCAGTGTTGGTTATGCCTGATATGCAGAAGAATTTCACAGTGTACTGCGATGCCTCTGGAAATGGGTTGGGATGTGTTCTCATGCAAGAAGGACATGTCGTGGCATATGCATCCCGGCAGCTTCGGAAGCACGAGAAGAACTATCCTACACATGACCTAGAACTAGCCGCAGTGGTACACGCGTTGAAAATTTGGCGGTACTATTTGATGGGGAAGAGGACAGAGATATATACGGATCATAAGAGTTTGAAGTACATATTCACACAGCCAGATCTCAACCTCAGACAAAGGAGATGGTTAGAGCTAATCAATGACTTTGATATAGGCATCAACTATCATCCCGGGAAAGCAAACGTCGTGGCCGTTGCTTTGAGTCGGAAAGTGCGGGTCAATAAGTTGAGCTTGAAGGACATGCCTGCAGAATTGAAGGACGAGGTTATAAGACTCAATCTATGTCTAGTAAATAGTGGTGAAGCCATCGCCATGGAAGTGGACTCCACACTGGAGCAAGACATACGCGAGGGCCAAAAGAATGATGAGAAGATACAAGAGATCAGACAGCTCATCAAGGAAAATAAAGCTCTGGTTTTAGAGAGGATGAACAAGGAACGGTGTGGCACGGGAAAAGGATCTGTGTGCCAGAAGTAAAAGAGATCCGTGAATTAATTTTGAAGGAGGCTCACGATTCCGACTATTCCATTCATCCTGGGAGTACGAAGATGTACCAGGACATCAAAAGCAGGTATTGGTGGTATGGCATGAAGCGAGATGCCGCGGAACATGTTGCCCTATGTGACACATGTCAGTTGGTGAAAGCAGAACATCAACGACCCGCGGGATTATTGCAACCACTCAAAGTGCCTGAATGGAAGTGGGAAGAAATCAACATGGATTTTATCGTGGGATTGCCTAGGACCCAATCCGGGTATGATTCAATATGGGTCATTATTGATAGGCTAACCAAGGTAGCTCATTTCATCCCTGTGAAAGAAAGATACAGCGGATCCAAATTGGTAGAATTGTACATGTCAAGGATTGTATGTTACCATGGAGTGCCAAAGAAGATAGTGTCGGACCGAGGGACACAGTTCACCTCGAGGTTTTGGCAGAAGTTGCATGAAACCATGGGAACCCATCTGAATTTCAGCTCTGCCTATCATCCCCAAACTGACGGGCAGACGGAGAGAACCAATCAGATCCTTGAAGATATGTTAAGGGCATGTGCACTCAAAAACAATAGGAGTTGGGATAAGAACTTACCGTATGTGCGGAGTTTTCCTATAACAACAGTTATCAAGCTAGCATGAAGATGTCACCGTTTGAAGCTTTGTATGGAAGGAAGTGCAGAACTCCCCTATTTTGGAACCAAACAAGAGAAAGTAAAGTGTTTGGTCCAGAAGTGCTACAAGAAGCCGAGGCAAAGGTGAGGGAGATTCGCAAAAACTTGAGGATAGCACAAACACGCCAGAAGAGCTATGCCAATGTACGAAGAAGAGAGCTCGTTTTCAACGTGGGAGACTATGTTTATCTCAAGGTGTCCCCTATCAGAGGACTTCGTCGGTTCAAGGTGAAAGGGAAGTTGTCACCTCGATACATCGGACCCTTTCAAGTTTTGGAAAGAAAAGGCGAAGTGGCGTACGAACTAGAGTTACCAGTTCATCTATCGGACGTGCACAATGTATTCCATGTGTCACAACTCAAGAAATGCCTGAGGACGCCTGAGGAGGTGTTACCCATGAATGAAGTGGATGTAGCTGAAGATTTGTCTTATGCCGAGCAACCATACAAGATTTTGGAGACAATGGAACGCCTCACCAGAAATAAAAGAATCCGGATGTGCAAGGTGCAGTGGAAGCATCACTCAGAAGAGGAAGCCACCTGGGAACGGGAAGATGAGCTCAAGGCACAATTTCCGGAATTGTTTTCTTAGAAACACCAATCTCGAGGACGAGATTTCTTTTAAGGGGGGTAGAGCTGTAACACCCCAAATTTTGATTCAAAACCCTAAACCATGTTCAGAGGGGAATTTAAAAATTTTTGGACGTGTTGCATGTTTTGCAAAAATTCAAATTCAAACTGGAATTCAAATTAGACTCAAAACAGAAAAGAAATGGAAAAAGAAAAAAAAAAGAAAACGGGAAAAACCGGCCAGTGGGCTGAAACCCGCCAGCCGGCCCAGTTTCCCCGCGCCAGCCCGCAGCCGCGCGCGCCCGCGCTCTCTCACACAGACAGGTGGGACCCACCTGTCATCCCTAACCCCGCGACCCCGGACTCTCCCGCGCGCGCGCGATCTTAACCGATCGGAATACCGCGTCCCTCAGCCCGAATTCCGGTCCTAGAAGAATCAAACTCGATCACAACTGACCCACCGCCCTTCCCCGGCTATAAAAACCCCAGCCCCGATCGGTTTTTCCCACGCGATTGCCGATTTTTACTCCGGTGAGCACCGAGACTTCACCGGTGAATTCTGGCCGATCTAAGCTCGGAAACTCTGATCCAACTCGCTGGTCTTGATCCACCGCCTCCGGGGAGCTTTGCAGGTGCAGAAAACTCGGAGACTTACGGTGTAAATCCAGCGCCGACGAGCTTCGCCGTGGTTTTGCCTCGGACCTCGCCGCCGATCACTTTCCAGGACCCCCGAGCTCGAGAAAACCCCCGAGGTGAGATCCCTGATCTCCCCTCTACCGATCTATGCCATAAGATCACAGTTCTAGGCAGAATTCTCGAGGATCCGAAACTTTTCGGCGAGATCGCCGCTTCCCGCCGCCGTGCGCCGCCGGCAGCGCCGCCCGCGCTCGATCAGAGCGACGTGGCCGCTTGTGCGCCGGTTATTTTAAATCGCACGGTAGACTTTAAAACCCCGCGTACCGGTTCGATGTTATAATCTCAGCCGTCGGTTTAAAATCGGACGGTCCACGTCAGCCCCGCGTTATAAAGACTGGAATTCTTACGTGCTACCCCCTGGGGTTCTCGGGAAATAAGAGCTAGCCCCGGAAACTTCTGATCTAGCCCCTGGAACTCCAGAAAATCATGTAAATTCAGTTAAAAATCAGTTTTAGCCCCTGGATTTAATAAAAATTAGGAAAAACACCTCTGATAAGTGTAGCTAGACCCCTGGAAATTATGAAAATAATATTATAGACCCTGTAATGGGGTGAGTTCATTATTTTAGCCCTGTTTAGTATTTAATTTAGAAAATTGAATATGTAACTAGTGTTTAAAAAATAAAAAGTGGGACAAACATAATTGTCAAAATTAATTAAAAGCTTTCTCAGTACTTAGAAAACTTTGGAGTGAGATAAAAATATATTTTGGGCTGAAATGAATCTGTTTCATTTATTAATCACATTATTTAGTATAGGGACACATTTTTAAGTAAAGAATAGCTATAGAAAAAAATAGGGAAAATAATTATGAAATAGTTTACATCAGAGGCCAAGGTCAAAATATGTTATTCAATTATTTAGGACCAAAACCTAAACTGTTTAGATGATGTGTATTACTAATTTCATAATAAAATACACAATTATGCATAGGAATATAAATCTGAAAATATAGCGACTAGTAAATGATAAATGGAGTTTTTAAAATTCAAAGAGTTCAGTTTAGGGTTGATAGAAATTATGAAGGCACATATGGAGAAGAAAAATACTTTTCTTACATACTTGGTAGTTTAATATAAGGAATTTATTTAAAACTGAAACACACATATAAATATATATATATATATAGTATGTAAGTATAAATATGAACACCAAAGTAGGAATCATACACATATAAATAAAAGTGTGTGCAAGCCACAGATCAAAACACAAAGTAACCACAACACATATAATGGTGAATGAATTTCATAAATATGAATGTGTGGTTTGTATGAAGTAAGAAGTGTGAACTATGTCTTATGATTGTTGTTTTTCTTTTGCTATGTGTGATGGTATGAAGTAGAACCTGTTCAAGAGCAAGTTATTCCTTTCCAAGATCAGGACTACCCATTTCAAGAGCAGCAAGAAGGAGGCAAGTGTCCTTGACCACTTTGATCCTATGCTAGGATGTGTAGATAGAATTATTTGCATTGTCAAATGAAATATGAAACCCATGCTAGGAAAGTTTCCCTAGAATTGCATTACCTTGTTTCCTTGTAGCTTGGGTTGGGATTTATTTTGTCATGTCATTTATTTACATGCATTTGCTTAGCCATGCCTAGAATGGGATATTTGGGAAATGAGATCATCAGTTTATATTACCATACTCTTGAATGAGACATTGTGAGTTATGTAGAGGTAGGGATCAAGGCAAGTTGGATGTTTTGGTTGTGTGCTGGGTGCACGAGACTTGGGTTTGTGTTTAGTACTTGCCTGGATCTTAAGGACCGGTTCATGGAGCATGTAACCCGGCTTTACAGTGCCAACCACATGCTGAGATGGGGCAGCTTGGCCAATTAATTAGGTGTATCCCCGGCGTAGTATGGGTGTGTTGGATGGTGCGGGGAGTAGGTGTCAGCTGGACTACCATATGAACCGCAAGGCTCAAGAGGGGGCCACTGCAGCGGGGTTGGAGCCTCTTGTATGCTGTTAGGGGTGAAACCTCAGTGGGCCCACGCTCGTCGGGAATCCCTTTGTAAAGGCTTCGTAGTGATCTCCTGGCTGCACACCTGGGAAGTGTGAATGTGGATCGTAGCCACTGGCATAATGGAGGTTCTTTTAGTCCACCCGGCAACGGGGGATGAAATCACTACATGTGGGTACAGTGGTACAAACTCTGCAGAGTCAAAACTGTCTTGACAGCCGTGCTCACGGTTAAGAGCGGCCTGGACTTATTCATGATTAGAGGAGTGAAGGTTTTTGGAAGTTGTGGACGTTAAGCAGGGAGCTTAACATTGGAAATGATGTTATGGTTATTAGATTACGATGATGGATGGGAGATTGGGACCATTTCACTTGTGTAGTAATGTAGGTGCTTAATAAGCTAAGGTGATAGATATTAATTGCGTAGTGCTTTAACCATGAGTTAAATCTCTCCTTGTTCTAGCCATGCATGATATAATTTTCCCACACTTGCTGAGTACCATTGGTACTCAACCTTGCATATTTGTTGGTTTATATTGCTGCTCAGGTCAAGATAATGAGGTGGTGTATAATGACCAAGATTTTGGACCCGAGGAAGGTTTTTAGGTTCATGAAGACCCCGGGCAACGCCTGTGATGGAGCCCTAAAAGAATAATATTCCGCTGCTAGTTTATTTACTTGTGATGAAGCATTAGTGTCCATTGAGACATTTGCGATGTAAGACTTACTTATATTCGACACCTGGCTTGTAATAAATGATGCTTCACTATTTGTCATCACATGTATGAGAAAATGATCCTGGCATACATGTGATATTCACTTGGTTGTTCTTCGGAAAAACTGGGTGTGACAATATGTTCATGTTCTATGAAGAGGAAACATTTTAATGAAAAATAGGAACAGAGAGAATTATCAAAAGAATAGCCAATAAAGCCCTCAGAGAGCGCCGACGGCAACTTCCGCGGCCAGCAGGCCACGTGGCGTATTCGGAGCTCATCCCTGCAAAGCGGGGAAAGGCCGTCGCCAAGCTGGCTAGTAGCAGGGGCTCGTCTCCGCAAAGGGGAGAGGTCCGATCCTATGGGACACGTGTTGCCCACAGAGCTAGCCTCTGCAGAAGAAGCAAAGGCATTTCCGCAAGACACGTGTCATCCTCGGAGCTAGTCCTCGCGGAAATCAGAGGACCAGTCGTGCGGGATACGTGTTGATCTCGGAGCTCATCTCCGAGAAGTCCGGATCTATCGAACACGTGTCGCCACCGGAGCTTATCTCCGGGAGGTCTGTCGTTGCTGGACACGTGTCGACCTCGGGGCATGCCCCTGAAGAAAGAAGAAAGGAAGGACCGGCGCCAACACGTGGCGTGCGCGGAGCTCACCTCCAAAGAAGGGGGATGTCTCGCTCGTGACACGCGGCACAACCGGAGCTCGTCTATGTGGAGGAGGAGATACCAGGCCCCGGAAGGACACGTGGAGCATCCGGAGCTCATCATCGCGGAGGTAACGAGTTCTGGAGTGTTTTTTACGCGTAAAGATACCGGTACGCAACAGAAACCGATCTAAATTCCACGATGTTACTAAATAGACGATAGGATCCAACAAAGATCTGAATAAGACTCTTATTCGGGATACAATCAGATTAGGACTCTTCTCTTCCCGATTATAAATAGAACCCAAAAATCTCTGACCGAAACCACAAACTTCTCTTGCAACTCCTGAGCCGACGACTTAGAGCCCTAGCCCTAAGTCGCCGAGCAAATCATCGCCGAAGCGCAACAAGGGAGATCATCGGAGAAGAACCGAGCGGTCTGAGGAGGACCTCGAAGTCAAGAAGAACGTGAGTTAGGACTTCAATATCATTGTGTTCATCTCTTTGCATCTGTTCTTCAATTCCTTTAGAACAGAAGCTTTCTCGTGGGCAAATCACTTGATGATCAGTTTGATCTAAAGACAAGATCATCGCCACGTCCACCTTTGATCCGAACACCTCTGTCCGTGCAAGCCATGCAAGAGAACACCAATCTAATAAAAATCATAGGATAGCATGCATGTGCATCATCGCATCTAGTTTAAGGTTTGAGCATGATATTGATTGCTGTGAATCTTGTATGTACGTGAATCCTACATAGCAGGACAAGCTCAAGGAGCTGTCTATGACGAGCTACAGCAACAAGGTTTTGAGAATCAAGAACAACCGGAACCGCAAGAACAAGGCAAGTGCTCCTTGACCATATTGATCCTATGATTTGGGTAAAACTGTTTTGTTTTGCAAAAAGGTGTGCGTACTGAGTCAAACATGATGGGAAGCCCTTTTTATAGGAGTTTACTAGTTTTGATTAAACCACCCTTGTCGCCTGGGAAGTTTATGAGTCGGGTATGGTTTTTGCTTTATGCTTCGCTGAGTCTATGGGATTGGGAAGCGAGATAGATGTGTCTAGCTAACTGCACTCGTATTGATTATAAGTAACTGATGAGGTTAATGAATATGGATCGGAGGGATATCTAGGCAAGCCTGGGTTTGTGAATGAGGTAGCATGAGATGGTGGTTTTACTTGCCGTAGATCTAAGGACCGGTTCATGCATGCACATGCCAGGATAACAGTGCCACCACAAGGCCAAGTATGGGTGCGGCTTAGCTGAGTAATTAGGTAAGTTGCTAGAGTGTTATGGACTGTGGAAGGCGCGGGGAATGGGGGTCGAGTGAGGACTGCCCTGGGAACTGCATGGCACAAGAGGGGGCACGTGGGTGGGAGAATTGGAGATTCTAGCCTGCCGGTGAAATCTTAGTGAGTCCATACATCTAGTAACCCCTTTGTAAAGGCTATTTTGTGATCTCTTGACCATAAACTGACGGTTGTGTACTGGTAAAATGGAGGTTCTGCAGTCGCCGACGGGTGACGAAATCACAAACTTGTGGGTAAAGAGGTGCAAACTCTGCAGAGTCTAAAACTATCATGATAGCCGAGCTTACGGTCACGAGCACCTGGCTAAACTGCCATGATTAGTTGGGATGGTTACTGATGGTTATTGGGAAGGTTCTTGGTTATGATTATTGGTTTGGTTATGGTTTGGTTTGGGACTGTTGAGTCTGGATGATAAGATGGTTGCATGACTGTTAAGTCATGGCAATGAGTTTGGTCTCGGTGTGAGATGAAGATGTTTTGAGATGGTAGTGAATACGGGGAGGTATTCGTGAGATGGTAGCGAATACGAGGAGGTATTCGTGAGTAAGAATGAGGTTGGTTAATGTTCGGGTGGAACATGAAAAGCGATGGAGGTATGTTGGTAATTTAATACATGTTGGGATTACATTCATCTAAAGTTAAGTTGTTGTTTTATCAAGGTTTTACAAATCTGCTTTTCTGTAATTAAACCTTTTATGCCTACCTTGTTTATGAGCTGCATATCATGTGTTTTCCCGCACTTGCTGAGTACATCATTGTACTCAAACTTGCATTATTACTTCATCATCAGCTGCAGGAGAAGCCTACTATGAAGATCAAGTGGAGCAATATGGCGTGTGATTTGTTCTCAACCTTGCCTGTGGAGGGAGTAGAGATGGAGCCACTACTGCTTAGATTTGCCTCCGCATTAGTTTTTGCTTCCGCATTAAAATAAAGACTTCCGCTGCATAGAAATAAGACTTCCGCTGTAAGCATGAGTCCAAGACTCATGAGACGTTGTAATAAACTCTGTTATTCGTGGTTATATATATTCTGAATTCAGTTTGTGAAATATATGTATATGTGTGATGAACATCCTGGGCACACATATGCATTAGTTCTCGGTTCCGTGGTTTTCCACAGAATTGAGGGCGTCACATCCTCCCATACAACGCCTCAAATGGTGGCATCTTCATACTAGTCTGATAACTGTTGTTGTAGGAGAACTCTGCATACGGTAAGTTCATATCCCAACTCCTATTGTTCTTGAGTGCACAAGCTCTCAGCATATCCTCAAGGATTTGATTGGTTCTTTCCGTCTGTCCGTCAGTCTGGGGGTGATAGGCAGAACTAAACTTCAGATGAGTTCCCATGGTTTCTTGTAACTTCTGCCAGAACCTTGAGGTGAACTGTGTTCCTCGATCTGACAATATCTTCTTGGGCACTCCATGAAAACATACAATTCTTGACATGTACAATTCTGCCAATTTGGATCCACTGTAGCTTTCTTTCACAGGGATGAAATGAGCTACATTGGTTAGCCTATCGATGATGACCCATATCGAATCGTATCCTGATTGGGTCCTAGGCAGTCCCACTATGAAGTCCATACCTATTTCTTCCCATTTCTATTCAGGCACTTTGAGTGGTTGCAATAGTCCTGCGGGTCTTTGATGTTCTGCTTTCACCACCTGACATGTGTCACATAGGGCAACATGTTCTGCGACATCTCGCTTCATGCCATACCACCAATATCTGCTCTTGAGGTCATGATACATCTTCGTACTCCCAGGCTGAATGGAATAGTCGGAATCATGAGCCTCCTTCAAAATCAGTTCACGAATCTCCTTCACCTCAGGCATACAGATTCTTTTCCCATGCCACACCGTACCTTGTTCATCCTTTCTGAACCCAGGGGCTTTATTTTCTTTGATGAGTTCTCTAATTTCTTGTATCTTCTCGTCATTCTTCTGACCGTTGCGTATTTCTTGCTCTAATGTGGATTCCACTTCCATGGCGATGGCCTCACCACTCACGAGACATAGATTGAGTTTTGCAATCTCTTCCTTCCATTCTGTAGGCATGTCCTTTAAGCTCAACATGTTGACCTGCACCTTCCGGCTTAAAGCATTAGCCACGACGTTCGCTTTCCCAGGATGATAGTTGATGCCCACATCAAAGTCATTGATTAGCTCTAACCATCTCCTTTGTCTGAGGTTGAGATCTGGCTGTGTGAAAATGTACTTTAAGCTCTTATGATCCGTATATATCTCCGTCCTCTTTCCCATCAAGTAATGCCGCTGAATCTTCAATGCGTGCACCACTGCGGCTAGTTCTAGGTCGTGCGTAGGATAGTTCTTCTTGTGTTTTCGGAGCTGCCGAGACGCATAGGCAACGACATGCCCCTCTTGCATGAGAACACATCCCAACCCGTGTCCAGATGCATCGTAATACAGCGAAAAATTCTTCTGCATATCTGGCATAACTAGCACTGGGGCTGTTGTCAATCTTTTCTTCAGTTCTTGAAAACTCGTCTCACACTTCGGTGTCCATGTGAATGTGATTCCCTTCTCTAACAATTTGGTAAGGGGTCTCGAGATCTTGGAGAAACCCTCAATGAACCGTCGATAATACCCAGCCAATCCTAAGAAGCTTCGAATTTCCCCGACATTTTCATGGGTCTTCCACTTCTGCACATCCTCAATCTTGGTGGGATCTACGGAGATTCCTCCCTCCGAGATTATATGTCCTAAGAAGGGAACTCTCTTTAGCCAAAATTCACACTTGCTCAACTTGGCATATAGTTGGTGTTCTCTCAGCTTTTGCAACACCAGTCTTAAATGTCTCTCATGTTCTTCTTCATCTTTGGAAAAGACGAGAATGGCATCAATGAAAACCACCACAAATTTGTCCAGATATTCCATGAATACCTTCTTCATGAGATACATGAAATATGCCAGGGCATTAGTTAGTCCGAACGGCATGACGGTGTATTCATACAGCCCGTACCGAGATACGAAAGCTGTCTTTGGAATGTCGGTTTGCCTTTTCTTCAGTTGGTGGTATACCGACCTGAGATCAATTTTTGAGAACACACAAGCTCCCCTCAACTGATCAAATAGGTCTTCAATGCGGGGTAACGGGTACTTGTTCTTGATGGTTACTTCGTTCAATGCACGGTAGTCTACGCATAACCTTTGGGTTCCGTCCTTCTTGGGCACAAATATCACTGGAGCTCCCCATGGTGAGGAACTAGGACGAATATACCCCTTCTCTGTCAATTCTCTTATATGTTCCTTGAGCTCCTCCAGCTGTTTGGAGTCCATCCGATAAGGCCTCTTGTATATTGGGGCTGTTCCAGGTACTAGTTCAATCACGAATTCCACTTCAAGATCGGGAGGCATACCGGGCAACTCCTCTGGAAAAACGTCTAGATATTCTATGATAATCCTTATCTCTTCTACTTCCACCTCAACTTGATTGAGTTTAATGTCCATCCTATGTTCTTGCACGGCTATGAACTTCACTTTTGTGCCACTAGTGTGAGTTAGTTCCACCGTTCTTGTCGAACAGTGGATGATACCTTTATGTTTGGTCAACCAATCCATGCCCAAAATGATATCTATCCCTTGGGAGTCTATCACTATGAGGTTTGCAGTAAATACTACCCCACTAATGTCTAGATTCACCTTGGGACACATTTGTCTTGTTCTTATTTCTCCCCCTGGAGAGTTCACTGCTAACATATGGTTCATTTGTGTTGTTGCTAGATCATGCTTCTTAACAAACCCTTGAGCAATGAACGAGTGGGTAGCACCAGAATCAAACAATAGGGTTGCAATGTGTAAATTTGCAGGAAACTTACCAATTACCACGTCAGGTGCCTCTTGCGCTTCCTCCATGGTCACGTGGTTCACCCGTCCTCGCATCACATTCTGCTGTTGTGGCTGCATGGGCTTCTTCTATGGGCACTTATGGGCGTAGTGCCCCACTTCAGCACAGTTGAAACATTGCACCCCAACTTTAGGTGCTTGGCCTTTGTTATCTTGGGGTTGGTTCTGTGGCCCTTGTCCTGCTGGTCGAGGTTGCTAAGTGGGGCGTGGCTGTTGCACAAACTGACGCTGCAGCTGTACTGGTGCTGATGGAGGCTTGAAGATCGGGTTGTACCCTCTTGGTGTCGGGTAGGGTACCACAGCACAGCTCGTCTGCCCTGCCAGTTGCTGCATCATACGTGGACGTGTGTTGCTGCTTGATGCTTGGTGTGACCATCCCATCTTCCTCTTGTTTTCATTCTCCAAGGCCTTCAGCTTCCTTTCCATGACAAACGCTCGGTCTACCATCTTTTGGAAGCTTTCATATTCATTGGAAGACATTGCACATTGCATTTCCATAGTAAGTCCTTCCACAAAACAGTCCTGTTTTTGCTCATCAGTTTCGATGTCCCGTGGTGCATAACGGGATAGTTGGGTGAACTTGGGGAGGTATTCCCTCACAGTCATGCGCCTTGCTGCAGTTCCAAGAACTCCTTTCTCTTGTTTTTGAGTTCACCCCTTGGTATGTAGTGGTTGCGGAAACTGCGCTTGAACTCTTCCCAAGTGATGTTCTCAGGGTCATGATGGGCTGCCACGTAAGCGGTCCACCAATCAGCAGCAGGTCCATGCAATTGGTGAGAGGAAAACAGCACCCTCTCATACCCTTGGCATTGTATGATCCTCATCTTGCTCTCAATGGTATTTAGCCAATCATCTGCCTCCAGGGGTTCAGCAGCACTTGCAAACTTCGGGGGTTGAGTTCCCAGAAACTCACTCAACCTTGGTTGACGTGGTGCAGCTTGTGGGGGTGGAGCTTGGTGCTAGTTTGCCACCACTTGAGTTAGACTCTGGATGAACTGATTCTGATTTTCGATCATCTAGTAGATAGGATCAGCTCCTTCACGGCGACCACCCCTGTCTTGTCCTCCAGAAAGGTGAGGATTGCCGGCCTCATCGTTGTTGTTGTTGGGGTTGGCACCACGACTTTCTCCTCTTCCAGCCATCTATCATGATCAACCAAGTGTTAACTTAAAGCATTACGTATTAACTTCCCAAATTGCTTGTTTAAACTTAAACTTTTGAGGCCTTAATATTTAAACAATTTCTGAAGATTTCACGTAGATCTTTGGGCATCACGTCTCATGCGAAAATAAATGCACTATTGATTCATAGGGGTTCACACACCAAAGCAAAGCAACCAAAAGACGAGGTTGTGGACAAATGCCCATGGCTTCCACAACTCACGTCACACACCAAACATTAACACACAAATAAATAGGGTATTGACTCAACTACTCGATAACCTGCTGCAATAAGGGAAATGAATCTAAACAACTCATATCACTGATCTGGCTTGTCGGGGTCTTCCTCATTATTGTGGCTGCCCTCTGATTCCGCTTTATGTGGGGAAGCTTCTGGTGGAGAAGTGCGGCGACGCTTGCTCGCCCGGCGTTCTGGGGAGTCAGGAGTCCACGTGTCATTCACGGTGACAAACAGTTCATTCCCATCTCCTCTTTCTCTAGCCCTCAAGCTGGCGCGAAGTAACGCCTCAGTCTCCTTTTGGGTGTCACGAACATACTGAAGCTCCTGCTGGCACTCCTGTAGTCGAGTGCTGAGCACAGCTGCATCCTCCAATCACAGGTCCATGTGCTCATGGGAAGTCCCCTGCTGCACTGGCGGGTACTTGTACTCCGCGGTGCCACTCTATGACACCCTCGTCTCGTGTTTCTGCATGTATTCATATTTCATGTAGAGAAAAACATTTTAAAAGATGTGGGAACAGAGGAATTATCCAATAGGTAGCCAGTAAGAGCCGAATCCAGTTCATAGAGAGCTTCAAAGACAACTTCCACGGACTGCTGGCCACGTGGCGTATTCGGAGCTCATCCCTGTGAAGTGGGGAGAGGTCCACCGCTAAACTGGCTATGTGGCAGGCTCGGGGCTCATCTCCGCAAAAGGGGAGAGGTCCGACCCTGTGGGACACGTGTTGCCCCCGGAGCTAGCCTCTGCGGAAGAAGCAAAGGCATTTCTACAGGACACATGTCACCTTCGGAGCTAGTCACCGCGGAAATCAGAGGACGAGTCGCGCGGGATACGTGTCGATCTCGGAGCTCAACTCCGAGGGGTATGGTTCTATCGAGCAAGGGTCGCCACCGGAGCTTATCTCCGGGAGGTCCGTTGCTGCTGGACACATGTTAACCTCGGAGCTCGTCTCTGAGAAGAAAGGAAAGTCTGGCGCTACTTGACACGTGGCGTACGCGGAGCTCACCTCCGAAGGAGAGGGAAGTCTTGATCGTTTGACACGCGGCACAACCGGAGCCTGTCTCTGAGGAAAGGGAGAGACCAGGACCCGGTGGACACGTGGAGCCTCCGGAGCTCATCACCGAGGAGGTAACGAGTTCTAGGAATGGTTTTGGATTCTGTACGCGTAGAAATACTGGAACAGAAACCAACCTGAATTCCACAATGATACCGCACCAAATCAACTAAAGATAAGTTGTAGGATTCGACAACAAATTTGAACAGGACTCTTATTCAGGATAAAATCAGATTAGGACTCTTCTCTTCCCGATTATAAATAGAACCCAGAACCTCTGGCCGAAACCACAAACTTCTTTTCCAACTCCTGAGCCGACGACTTAGAGCCCTAGTCCCAACCCGCTGAGTAAACCATCGCCGGAGTGCAGCAGGGAAGATCGCCAAAGAAAAGACAAACGATCTGAGAAGGACCTCGAGACCGAGAAGAACGTAAGGTAGGTCTCCAATACCACCTTACGACATCGTTGTGTTTTCTTTGCATCTGTTCTTTGATTCCTTTCGAACAGAAGCCTTCTCGTGGACAGATCACTTGATGATCAGGTTGATATAAAGACAAGATCATCGCCACATCCACTTTTGATCCGAACACCTCTGTTCATCATAAAATCCATGCAAGCCATGCAAGAACACATACAAACCAATCTAATAAAACTAATCATAGGATAGCATGCATGTGCATCATCGCATCTAGTCTAAGGTTGGTGCATGATATTGATTTCTGTGAATCTTGTGTGCACGTGATCCTACCTAGCAGGACAAGCTCAGGGAGCTGTCTACGACGAGCTGCAGCAACAAGGTTTTGAGATCCAAGAACAACCGGAACCTCAAGAACAAGGCAAGTGCTCCTTGACCATATTGATCCTATGTTTTGGGTAAAACTGTTTCGTTTTGTGAAAAGGTGTGTGTGCTGAGTCAAACATGATGGGAAACCCTTTTTATAGGAGTTGACTAGTTTTGGTTAAACCACCCTTGTCGCCAAGGATGTTTATGAGTCGGGTATGATTTTTTCTTTATGCTTCACTGAGTCTATGGGATTGGGAAGCGAGACAGATGTGTCTAGCTAACTGTACTCGTAATGATAATGAGAAACTGATGATGTTAATGAACATGGATCTGAGGGAGATCTAGGCAAGCTTGGGTTTTTGAATGAGGTAGCATGGGATGGTGGTTTACTTGCCATAGATCTAAGGACCGGTTCATGCATGCACATGCCAAGATAACAGTGCCACCACAAGACCAAGTATGGGTGCGGCTTAGCTGAGTAATTAGGTAAGTTGCTACAGTATTATGGACTGTGGAAGGCGCGGGGAATGGGAGTCGAGTGAGGACTGCCCTAGGAACTGCATGGCACAAGAGGGGGCCCGTGGGTGGGAGAATTGGAGATTCTAGCCTGCCGGTGAAACCTTAGTGAGTCCATACATCTAGTAGCCCCTTTGTAAAGGCTATTTTGTGATCTCTTGACCATACACCGACGGTTGTGTACTGGTATAATGGAGGTTCTGCAGTTGCCAACCGGTGACGAAATCACAAACTTATGGGTAAAGAGGTGCAAACTCTGTAGAGTCTAAAACTATCATGATAGTCGGGATGGTTATTGGGATGGTTCTTGATTATGGTTATTGATTTTGGTTATGGATTGGTTTTGGGACTGTTGAGTCCGGGTGATAAGATGATTGCATGACTGTTGAGTCATGGCAACGAGATTGGTCTCGGTGTGAGACGAAGTTGTTTATGAGATAAGATGGTAGCGAATACGGGAAGGTATTCGTGAGATGGTAGCGAATATAGGAAGGTATTCGTGAGATGGTAGCGAATACGAGGAGGTATTCGTGAGTAAGAATGAAGTTGGTTAATGTTCGGGTGGAACATGGAAAGTGATGGAGGTATGTTGGTAATTTAATACATGCTGGGATTACATTAATCTAAAGTTAAGTTGCTGTTTTATCATGATTTTATAAATCTGCTTTTCTGCAAATGAGCTTTTTTTATACCTACCTTGTTATGAGCTACATATCATGTGTTTTTCCCGCACTTGGTGAGTACATCATTATACTCAAACTTGCATTATTATTTCATCATCAGCAGCAAGGGAAGACTACTATGAAGACCAAGTGGAGCATTAAGGCGTGTGATCTGTTCTCAACCTTGCCTGTGGAGTGAGTAGAGATGGAGCCACTGCTGCTTAGATTTGCTTCCGCATTAGTTAAATTGCTTCCGCATTAGAATAAAGACTTCCGCTGCATAGAAACAAAGACTTCCGCTGTGAGCATGAGTCCAAGACTCATGACACATTGTAATAAACTCTGTTATTCGTGGTTATATATATTCTGAATTCAGTTTGTGGAATATATGTGTATGTGTGATGAACATCCTGGGCACACATATGCATTAGTTCTCGGTTCCGTGGTTTTCCACAGAATTGAGGGTGTCACATTAGGACTCTTCTTTTCCCGATTATAAATAGAATCCAGAACCTCTGGCCGAAACCACGAACTTCTTTTCCAACTCCTAAGCCAACGACTTAGAGCCCTAGCCTCAACTCGCTGAGAAAGCCATCGCCGAAGTTCAGCAAGGGATATCGCCGGAAGAGAGCCCAACGATCTCAGAAGGACCTGAGACCGAGAAGAACGTATGGTAGGTCTCCAATACCACCTTACGACATCGTTGTGTTTTCTTTGCGTCTGTTCTTCGATTCCTTTCGAACAGAAGCTTTCTCGTGGACAGATCACTAGTTGATCGGGTTGATCTTAAGACAAGGTCATCGCCATGTCCACATCTGATCCGAACACCTCTGTTCACCGTAAAACCCTGCAAGCCGTGCAAGAACCCGTACAAACCAACCTAATAAAACTAAACTGCATTATAGGATAGCATGCATACGCATCATCGCATCTAGTTTAAAGTTTGTTCATAAGTATTAATTGTTATGAATCTTGTATGGGCGTGATTGCGTATAGAAGGACAAGCTTAGGGAGCTGTTTACGACGAGCTGCCACAACAAGGTTTCGAGATCCAAGAGCCACCAGAACCGCAAGAACAAGGCAAGTGCTCCTTAACCATATTGATCCTATGTTTTGGGTAAAACTGTTTTGTTTTGCAAAAAGGTGTGTGTGCTGAGTCAAACATGACGGGAAACCCTTTTATAGGACATTACTAGTTTTGATTAAACCACCTTTGTAGCCTGGGAAGTTTATGAGTCGGGTATGGTTTTTACTTTTATGCTTCGCTGAGTCCATGGGATTGGGAAGCGAGATAGATGTGTCTAGCTAACTACACTCATAATGATAATGAGAAAATTGATGTTGATAATGAACATGGATCGGAGGGAGATCTAGGCAAGCCTGGGTTTGTGAATGAGGTAGCATGAGATGGTGGTTTACTTGCCGTAGATCTAAGGACCGGTTCATGCATGCACATGCCAGGATAACAGTGCCACCACAAGGACAAGTATGGGTGCGGCTTAGCTGAGTAATTAGGTAAGTTTCTAGAGTGTTATGGACTGTGGAAGGCGCGGGGAATGGAAGTCGAGTGAGGACTGCTCTGGGAATTGCATGGCACAAGAGGGGGCCCGTGGGTGGGAGAATTGGAGATTCTAGCCTGCCGGTGAAACCTTAGTGAGTCCATACATCTAGTAGCCCCTTTGTCAAGGCTATTTTGTGATCTTTGGCCATAGACTGACAGTTGTGTACTGGTATAATGGAGGTTCTGCAGTCGCCGACGGGTGACGAAATCACAAACTTGTGGGTAAAGAGGTGCAAACTCTACAGAGTTCTTAAAACTATCATGATAGCCGAGCTTACGGTCACGATCGCCTGGCCAACTGCCATGATAAGATGGGATGGTTATTGGTTATGGTTTTGGATGGTTTTATTATGGTTTGGTTTTGGGACTGTTGAGTCCGGGTGATAAGATGGGTTGCATGACTGTTGTGTCGTGGCAACAAGGTTGGTCTCGGTGGGAGACGAAGTTGTTATGAAATGAAATGGTAGTGAATACGAGATGGTATTCGTGAGATGGTAGCGAATACGAGGAGGTATTCGTGAGAATGAGGTTGATTGATGGCTGGTTGTGACATGGAAAGGTAATAAACGTAATGGAGGTATGATTGGTATTTTAACACAAGTTGGGATTACATTCACTTAAGATGAGTTACTGTTTTACTATGGTTTTGATAAATAACTTTGCTTTCCGCAATGAGCCTTTTATACCTACCTTGGTATGAGCTACATATCATATTTTCCAGCACTTGCTGAGTACATCATTGTACTAAAACTTGCATTATCATTTCATCATCAGCAACAGGAGAAGACTACTATGAAGGCCAAGTGGAGCATTAAGGCGTGTGATCTGTTCTCAACCTTGCCTGTGGGAATGGGCCATTGCTGCTTAGATTTGCTTCCGCATTAGTTAAATTGCTTCCGCACTAGAATAAAGACTTCCGCTGCATAGAAATAAAGACTTCCGCTGTGAGCATGAGTCCAAGACTCATGAGACATTGTAATAAACCCTGTTATTCGTGGTAATATATAATCTGAATTCAGTTTGTGGAACATATGTGTATGTGTGATGAACATCCTGGGCACACATATGCATTGGTTCTCGGTTCCGTGGTTTTTCACAGAATTGAGGGCGTCACAGATTGGTATCAGAGCCACGGTTGACAATAGGTTACACGCCTAAATAGGAAACACAGATTGATATCAAAAAGCCACAAATAGGGTTAGATTACACACCTAGATACAATCACAGATTGGTATTAGACACCGATTGGTAGCTAAGCCACGCTGACCAAAGGAAGCATCCTAGGATGCTTAGATTGGCCTTGAAACTACCTTGACATAGGAAGCCATCCTTGAATAGGAGTTATGTGAGCCATTGCAATGATTGTTTGTGATTGTGTGCTTAGTGTGAGTTGTGGGACGTCTCAAAACGTTGTCCATATCCACACGTAAGTAGAAAGAGGTGTGAGATGCTTTTGGCACTTGTTCACATCCTCATATGGGATAGTATATATATACAGTCCAACTCACCTTGATGCATATAGTTGAGGGAACCTACCTAACCTTCTAACATTCTATTATATTTCGTTCTCTCCGACAGATGGTGAGAAGAAACGCCGGCTGAAGGAACATCCGTGACAACCAAGAGGATGGTCACGATGAAGTTCCTGTTAACACCGGAGCTAGCGAGAACCACCTGGAACGGTTAATGGCCATGCAGAACCAACTTATGCAAACCATGATCCAAACTTTGGGTCAATTGCAGGCCAACAACAACAACCCTGTTCCGGCACCACCGCCACCACCACCACCGGCTCATAACAGGCTGGGAGAGTTCATGAGGACTCGACTACCCACCTTTGCTCAAGCTAACGACCCCATGGAGGCCGATGACTGGTTGAAATCCATGGAAAAGAAGCTTGCCATAGTGTAGTGCAATGACCGAAAGAAGGTGCTCTTTGCGTCGCACCAACTTACGGGAGCCGCTGCTGACTGGTGGGATGCCCTAAGCAACGCTCATGCCAACCTGGAGACGATCACTTGGACTGAGTTCAAGGAAAGTTTCCACTCTCATTACATCCCTTCTGGTGTAATGATGCTCAAGAGACAGGAGTTCGAAGGTCTCCGCCAAGGATAGAGAAGTGTGAATGAGTACCTCAATAAGATCACACAACTGTCCCGGTATGCCCCTGACAATGTCAACTCAGACCAGAGGAAGCAATACCTGTTCATAAGAGGGTTGAACAATGAGATCCAGGTTCAGCTCCTCAACAATGACTACGCAAGCTTTCACAAGCTGGTTGACAAGGCTATAGTGATTGAAAACAAGATCCGAGAGATCGAGCGAGAGTGCAAGAGGAAGATGCCATACCAGCCTCAAGGGAGCAACGTACGACCTCGGTACAAGCCCCAGCTGCACCGCAATATGGATCGACCACTCCTGCATACCGCCCTAGTCAGCCACCACAGCAACGACCCGTTGCACCAGCACCTCGTGTGCCCATGCCTCCTGTGCCCTGACTTAACATTGGCACTCCTGTTCAAAACCCCCGCCCCAACGTACCAGCTGCCGTAGGCAAAAGGGCATGCTTTGCATGCTGGGAAATAGGACACTTCACGAACCAGTGCCTGAAGAGAGGTCCTGGACAGCAAGGCAACGTGCCCAAACAGAACCCGTGACCGAACGGAGGGGACAATCAAGGAAACCGGGCACAGCAGAACTATGCTCGCGGCAACGTGAACCATGTCTCTGCTGAGGAAGCACAACAGGCTGAGGACGTCGTAATTGGTATGTTCCTTGCCAACTCCAATCCAGCCACCATCTTATTTGATTCTGGAGCATCACATTCCTTTATATCATCCGAGTTTGTTGCCAAGCATAATCTACCCATATCCCACTTAAAATGTGCTATGTTAGTTAATTCTCCCGGAGGAGAGATGAGGACTAATATAGTGTGTCCGAAAGTAAGCCTTAAAATAAGGGGGGTAGACTTCCTTGTCAACCTTATTGTCTTGAATTCCCAAGGGATTGACATTATACTCGGGATGGATTGGTTAAGCAAGCACAACGTGGTAATCCAATGTGCTGAAAGAAGCGTGCAGTTGACAAATGAGCACGGCATCCGTGTTGAGTTTGAGTCAGCCCAACAAACAACCAAAAAGGCAATCTTGAACCACGTTGAAGGAGCAACATTGGACAGCATTCTAGTGGTTCAAGAATTCCCGGACGTGTTTCAAGAAGGGCTTCCAGGTATGCCCCCTGATCAGGACATTGAGTTTGCCATTGATTTGGTACCCGGAACTGCACCCATAGCAAAGAGACCCTATAGGATGCCTGTCAATGAACTAGTAGAACTCAAGAAGCAAATTCAAGAGCAGTTGGAGAAGGGTTTTATACGTCCAAGCTCGTCACCATGGGGAGCTCCTGTGCTCTTCGTAGACAAGAAGGATGGAACCCAAAGGATGTGTGTGGACTATAGGTCTCTCAACGAGGTGACAATCAAGAACAAATACCCTCTGCCCCGTATAGAGGACCTGTTCGACCAAATGAAAGGAGCCTGAGTGTTCTTCAAGATTAATCTTCGGTCGGGATATTTCCAGCTGAAGATTAAGCGCTCTGATATACCCAAGACTGCTTTTCGAACGTGGTACGGGTCGTATGAATATACCATCATGTCTTTTGGGTTAAGAAATGCACCTGCATACTTCATGTACCTCATGAACAAGGTTTTCATGGAGTACTTGGATAAGTTCATCGTGGTTTTCATCGACGACATTATGGTGTATTCAAAAAGTGAGGAGGAGCATGAAGAACATTTGAAATTGACCTTGTAGAAATTGCGTGAGCATCAATTGTATGCCAAGTTTAACAAGTGTCAATTCTGGCTAAAGGAAATATCGTTCCTAGGCCACATTATCTCCGAAGAAGGGGTATCGGTTGACCCCGGTAAAGTGAGAGATGTTCTAAAGTGGGACCAACCGCAAAACGTGAGGGATATTCGGAGTTTTCTTGGGATGGCTGGATACTATCGAAGATTCATCAAAGACTTCTCTAAGATAGCAAAGCCTATGACGGAGTTGCTAACGAAGGGAAAAGCCTTTCGATGGACACCAGCATGCCAAGAAAGTTTTGAGGAGCTCAAGAAAAGGCTAACCACAGCGCCGGTTTTGGTATTGCCGGACGTAAGTAAGAGCTTTGACATATATTGTGACGCATCCAGACAGGGGCTCGGATGTGTGCTCATGCAAGAAGGACAAGTGGTAGCCTATGCCTCACGACAATTAAAGAAACACGAGCTTAATTATCCTACACATGACTTGGAGCTAGCAGCAGTAGTGCATGCATTAAAAATTTTGAGACATTATATCCTTGGTCATCGATGTGAGATCTATACGGATCATAAAAGCCTCAACTACATATTTACCCAAACGGACTTGAATTTGAGGCAAAGTCGATGGTTGGAACTCATCAAGGATTACGATGTTGGAATCAACTATCACCCTGGGAAGGCCGATGTAGTAGCTGATGCAGTAAGCTGGAAGGGAGCATGTCACCAACTCACGGTTCGGGAGCTACCACCCGAACTACGAAAGGAGTTCGAACGGTTACACCTCGGATTCTTGAACAACATGGAAATGATGGAGATCCGCTCTTCATTGGAGCAAGAGATAAGGGATGGCCAAGCAACGGATGAGGAGATCAAGAAGATCAAGGAAAGGATTCGACAGGGAATAGAGAAGGATTTCAAAGAAGATGAGAAGGGTACGCTCTGGCTAGGAAAAAGGATTTGTGTGCCTAACGTGAAGCACCTCCGCGACATGATATTGAAGGAGGCACATGATTCACCCTACTCCATACATCCCGGAAGTACCAAAATGTACAAGGACTTGAAAACATGTTATTGGTGGGATGGTATGAAAAGGGACATAGCCGAATACGTTGCCCTATGCGATACATGCCAACGGATGAAGGCCGAACATCAAAGACCCGCTGGATTGTTGCAACCTTTGAAGGTACCAGAATGGAAGTGGGAGGACATCAATATGGATTTCATTGTCGGATTGCCACGTACTCAATCGGGTTATGACTCCATCTGGGTAATCATGGACCGATTGACGAAAACAGCCCATTTTCTCCCTATAAAGGCCAATTACAACGTTGCACAATTAGCCGAGTTGTACATGGAGCAGATCGTGTGCTGTCATGGAGTCCTGAAGAGGATAGTCTCAGATTGAGGTTCTCAGTTTACCTCTAGATTCTGGAGGAAGCTGCAGAAAGCCATGGGTACATGACTGGATTTTAGCTCCGCCTATCACCCACAAACTGATGGGCAAACCGAAATGACAAACTAAATTCTGGAGGACATGTTGAGAGCTTGCGCCTTGAAACGTGGGCGTAGTTTGGATAGCAGTTTACCATACGCCGAATTATCCTATAACAACAGCTATCAAGCTAGCTTGAAGATGTCGCCTTTCGAAGCATTATACGGTAGACGGTGTAGAACACCGCTGTTCTGGAACGAGACCGGAGAGAACCAGGTGTTTGGACCCGAAGTGCTACAAGAAGCTGAAAAACAAGTCCAAACAATTCGGGAGAACTTAAAGGCTGCTCAATCACGAAAAAAAGGCTATGCGGACAATAGGCGAAGGAAGTTGACTTTCGAAGTAGGAGACTTCGTATACCTTAAGGTATCGCCTATCCGAGGCCAATGACGTTTCAACATCAAAGGCAAGCTAGCACCTCGCTATATCGGACCATTTAAGATTTTGGACAAGCGAGGAGAAGTAGCCTATCAACTAGAGCTTCCAACATATCTCTCCGACGTACATGACGTGTTTCATGTATCCCAACTCAAGAAATGCTTGAGAGTACCAGAGGAGCAAATACCAATGGAAGGGCTTCAACTTCAAGAAGACCTGACTTATGCGGAGCACCCTGTTCGAATTTTGGACGTAAAGGAAAGGGTCACCAGGAACAAAGTAATTCGATGGTGCAAGGTGCAATGGAGCCATCACACCGAAGCTGAAGCCACATGGGAGCGTGAAGAAGACATCAAGGCAGAATTTCCCCATCTGTTCTCTACTAACGAATCTCGAGGGCGAGATTCAATTTAAGGGGGGTAGATTTGTGACACCCTCATCCCTGATTTCTGCATGTATTCATATTTCTTGTAGAGAAAACATTTTAAAAAGAAGTGGGAACAGAGGAAATATCGAAAGGATAGCCAATACGAGCCGAATCCAGTTTCCGGAGAGCGCCGAAGACAACTTCCGCGGCCGCTGGCCACGTGGCGTGTTCGGAGCTCATCCCTGTGAAGTGGGGAGAGGTCCGCCGCTAAACTGGCTACGTGGCAGGCTCGGGGCTCATCTCTGCAAAGGGGGATAGGTCCGACCCTGTGGGACACGTGTTGCCATCGGAGCTAGCCTCTGCGGAAGAAGCAAAGGCATTTTCCGAAGGACACATGTCACCTTTGGAGTTAGTCACCACGGAAATCAGAGGACCAGTCGCGCGGGATACGAGTCGATCTAGGAGCTCACCTCCGAGAGGCCCGGTTCTATCGTACACGTGTCGCCACCAGAGCTTATCTCCGGGAGGTCCATCACTGTTGGACACGTGTTAACCTCGGAGCTCGTCTCTGAGAGGAAAGGAAGTCTGGCGCTGGAGCTACCTCCGGAGAGAGGAAAGGTCCGGCACTGACACATGGCGTGCGTGGAGCCACCTCCGAATAGAGAGGAGGTCCCGACCGCCAGGATACATGGCGCACGTGGAGCTCACCTACGAAAGAGAAGGGGGGGTCTCGCTCGCTTGACACACGGCACAACCGGAGCTCGTCTCTGCGGAAAGGGAGAGACCAGGCCCAGTGGACACGTGGAGCTTCCGGAGCTCATCACCGAGGATGTAACGAGTCCTAGAGCAGTTTTGGATTCTGTATGCGTGGAAATACCGGTACGGAGGAGAAACCAACCTGAATTCCACAATGTTACCGCACCAAATCGACTAAAGATGTGTTGTTAAGATTCAACGACGATCTGAATAGGACTCTTATTCGAAGTCCAATCAGATTAGGACTCTTCTTTTCCCGATTATAAATAGAACCCAGAACCTCTGGCCGAAACCACGAACTTCTTTTCCATCTCCTAAGACAACGACTTAGAGCCCTAGCCTCAACTCACCGAGAAAGCCATCGCTGGAGTTCAGCAAGGGAGATCGCCGGAAGAGAGCCCAACGATCTGAGAAGGACCTGAGACCGAGAAGAACGTAAGGTAGGTCTCCAATACCACCTTACGACGTCGTTGCATTTTCTTTGCGTCTGTCCTTCGATTCCTTTCGAACAGAAGTTTTCTCGTGGACAGATCACTAGTTGATCGGGTTGATCTTAAGACAAGGTCATCGCCACGTCCACATCTGATCCGAACACCTCTGTTCACCGTAAAACCCTGCAAGCCGTGCAAGAACCCGTACAAACCGACCTAATAAAACAAAACTGCATTATAGGATAGCATGCATACGCATCATCGCATCTAGTTTAAAGTTTGTACATAAGTATTGATTGTTATGAATCTTGTATGGGCGTGATTGCGTATAGAAGGACAAGCTCAGGGAGCTGTTTACGATGATCTGCAACAACAAGGTTTCGAGATCCAAGAGCCACCAGAACTGCAAGAACAAGGTAAGTGCTCCTTGACCATATTGATCCTATGTTTTGGGTAAAACTGTTTTGGTTTGCGAAAAGGTGTGTGTGCTGAGTCAAACATGACGGGAAACCCTTTTATAGGAGTTTACTAGTTTTGATTAAACCACCCATGTAGCCTAGGAAGTTTATGAGTCGGGTATGGTTTATACTTTTATGCTTCGCTGAGTCCATGGGATTGGGAAGCGAGATAGATGTGTCTAGGTAACTACACTCATAATGATAATGAGAAAATTGATGTTGATAATGAACATGGATCGGAGGGAGATCTAGGCAAGCCTGGGTTTGTGAATGAGGTAGCATGAGATGGTGGTTTACTTGCCGTAGAGCTAAGGACCGGTTCAAGCATGCACATGCCAGGATAACAGTGCCACCGCAAGGCCAAGTATGGGTGCGGCTTAGCTGAGTAATTAGGTAAGTTGCTAGAGTGTTATGGACTGTGGAAGGCGCAGGGAATGGGAGTCGAGTGAGGACTTCCCTGGGAACTGCATGGCACAAGAGGGGGCCCGTGGGTGGGAGAATTGGAGACTCTAGCCTGCCGGTGAAACCTTAGTGAGTCCATACATCTAGTAGCCCTTTTGTAAAGGCTATTTTGTGATCTCTTGGCCATACACCGACGGTTGTGTACTGGTATAATGGAGGTTCTGCAGTCGCCGACAGGTGAAGAAATCACAAAATTTGTGGGTAAAGAGGTGCAAACTCTGCAGAGTTCTTAAAACTATCATGATAGCCGAGCTTACGGTCACGAGCGCCTGGCCAACTGCCATGATTAGTTGGGATGGTTATTGGGATGGTTATTGGTTATGGTTTTGGATGGTTTGGTTTTGGGACTGTTGAGTCCGGGTGATAAGATGGGTTGCTGTGACGCCCTCAATTCTGTGGAAAACCATGGAACCGAGAACTAATGCATATGTGTGCCCAGGATGTTCATCACACATACACATATGTTCCATAAACTGAATTCAGATTATATATTCCCACGAATAACAGAGTTTATTACAATATCTCATGAGTCTTGGACTCATGCTCACAGCGGATGTCTTTATTTCTATGCAGCAGAAGTCTTTATTCTAATGCGGAAGCAATCTAACTAATGCGGAAGCAAATCTAAGCAGAAGTGGCTCTATCTCTACTCCCTCCACAGGCAAGGTTGAGAAAAGATTACGCGCCTAATGCTCCACTTGGTCTCCATAGAAATCTTCTTCTGCTGTTGCTGATGAAATAATAATGCAAGTTTGAGTACAATGATGTACTCAGAAAGTGCGGGAAAAATATGATATGTAGCTCATAACAAGGTAGGTATAAAAAGGTTCATTTGCAAAAAAGCAGATTTATAAAACCATGATAAAACAGCAACTTAACTTATAATGAATGTAATCCCAACGTGTATTAAATTACCAACATACCTCCATCACTTTCCATGTTCCACCTGAACATTAACCAACTTCATTCTTGCTCACGAATACCTCCTCGTATTCGCTACCATCTCACGAATACCTTCTCGTATTCGCTACCATCTTATCTCATAAACAACTTCGTCTCACACCGAGACCAATCTCGTTGCCATGACTCAACAGTCATGCAACCATCTTGTCACCCGGACTCAACAGTCCCAAAACCAAACCATAACCATAATCAATAACCATAACCAAGAACCATCCCAATAACTGTAACACCCCAAAACCTGTTAAGAGGGAAATTTAAAAATTTTTGGACGTATTGCATGTGGTGCAGAAATTCAAATTCAAATTGGAATTCAAATTAAACTCAAAACAGAAAAGAAAAAGAAAAAGAAAAAGAAAAAAACAAACCCCCCGGCCAGTGGGCCGAAACCCACCAGCCGGCCCACCTCTCCCCCGCACCAGCCCGCAGCCGCGCGCCCCGTTTTCTTCTCACTGACGTGTGGGGCCCGCCATCTTCTTCCTCCTCTCGCGCGCGCGCTCGGCCAACCGGGACTCCTCTCTCCCCCGAATCGAAACCGCGCCGGATAAGCGTGTATCCCAGCTGAATTTCGGTTCTAGACGACGCAAACTCGATCACAACCGAACGCCGCCCTCCCCCGGCTATATAAACACCGGCACCGTCCTGATTTTCACCCGCGATCGGCTGTTTTTCCTCCCGGTGAGAACCGAAGCTCCGATCACCGTTTTCTCTCGATCTCTGCTCGGGTTCTCTGATCTAACGCGCTGATCGTGTTCCACCGCCTCTGGGGAATCACGCAGGTGCAGAAAACTCGGTGGTTTGCGCTTCAAACACAGCGCCGACAAGCATCGCCGTGAATTCACCTCGGACCTCGTCGCCGACCACCTTCCAGGACCTCCGAGCTCAAGAAAAACCCCGAGGTGAGATCCCCGACCTCCCCTGTACCGATCTATGCCACGAAATCCCAGTTTTAGGAAGAATTGAGGAAGATCCGAAGTTTTCCGGCGAGATCGCCGCCTTCCGCCGCCAGGCAGCGCCGCCAGCGCTCGATCAGAGCGACGTGGCCGCTTGTGCGCCGTCTATTTTAAATCGCACGGTAGAATTGAAATCCCCGCGTACCGGTTCGACGTTATAATCTCAGCCCTCTGTTTTAAATCGGACGGTCCACATCAGCCCCGCGTTATAAAGGTCGGGATTCTTACGCGCTATCCCCTGGGGATCTCGGAAAATACGAGCTAGCCCCGGAAACTTCAGATCTAGCCCCTGGAACTTCAGAAATTCATGTAAATTCATTTAAAAATCAGTTTTAGCCCCTGGACTTAATAAAAATTAGGAAAACCCCTCTGTTATGTGTAGTTAGACCCATGGAAATTTATGAAATTATATAATAGACCCTGTAATGGGGTGAGTTTGCCTTTTTAACCTTATATAATATTAAATTTAGGAATTTGAATATGTAATTAAGATTTAATTTGAAAAGGGTGAGGCACACACATTGTAAATTCAAGTGTAAACTCTACTAACAATTGGAAAGCTTTAGAATGAACTAAAAATAAATTTTAGGCTGAAACGAAATCTGTTTGGGTGTGTTCATGTTTATTAGATATAGAAACACATTTTTAGGCTAGGAAATAATTCTGAAAATTGATAAAATAAATTTAAATTAGATCACATCAGAGGAGAAGTTCAAAAATATATTATTTAATATTTTAGATCAGAACCTATTCTGTTTAGATGAGGTGTCTTACAATTTCCATAATAAAGTTCACATTTAGGTATAGAAAATAAATCTTAAAATATAGGAAAATAGGTATGCATAACTAGAAAATGATAAATGAAGTCTCCAAATCCAAAGATTTCAGTTTAGGATTTGGAAGAAGATCTGAAAACCCATTTGGAGTAGGAAAATACCTTCCATGCATACTTGGTAGCTAAGATGTGTATCAATTGAATATAAGGGATTTGTTCAAATTGGAAATTCATATATAGTGTGCAAACATAAAATCTGAATACAAAAGTTAGAAAACATATGCACATGTTTAAAAGTGCATGTAAGCCAAAAAAGTTGGAAATTCATATATAGTCCTTGACCACTTTGATCCTATACTAGGATGTGTAGCTAGAATTATTTGCATTGTCAATTGAAATATGAGACCCATGTTAGGAAGTTTCCCTAGAATTGCATTACCATGTTTCCTTGTAGCTTGAGTTGGGAATTATTTTATCATGTCATTTATTTATGCTTAGCCATGGTTAGAATGGAATAATTGGGATATGAGATCATCAATTTATTTACCTTACTCTTGAATTGAGATATCATGAGTTATGTAGAGGTAGGGATCGAGGCAAGTTGGATGATTTGGTTGGTGCTGGGTGCACGAGACTCGGGTTTGTGTTTAGTACTTGCCTGGATCCTAAGGACCGGTTCATAGAGCATGTAACCTGGCTTTACCGTGCAAACCACATGCTGAGATGGGGCAGCTTGGCCAATTAATTAGGTGTATCCCCGGCGTAGTATGGGTGTGTTGGATGGTGCGGGGAGTAGGTGTCAGCTGGACTACCATATGAACTGCAAGGCTCAAGAGGGGGCCACTGCAGCGGGGTTGGAGCCTCTTGTATGCTGTTAGGGGTGAAACCTCAGTGGGCCCATGCTCGTCGAGAATCCCTTTGTAAAGGATTCGTAGTGATCTCCTGGCTACACACCTGGGAAGTGTGAATGTGGTTCGTAGCCACTGGCATAATGGAGGTTCTTTTAGTCCACCCGGCAACGGGGGATGAAATCACTACATGTGGGTACAGTGGTGCAAACTCTGCAGAGTCAAAACTGTCATGACAGCCGTGCTCACGGTCAAGGTCGGCTTGGACTTATTCATGATTAGAGGATGATGACTTTGGAAGTTGTGGATGTTAAGAGGGGAGCTTAACATTGGAATTGATGTTATGGTTATTTGATTATGATGATGGGATGGGAGATTGGGATCATTTCACCTATGTAGTAATGTAGGTGCTTAATAAGCTAAGGTGGTAGGCAATAATTGCGTAGTGCTTCAACCATGAGTTCAACCTCTCCTTGTTCTAGCCATGCATGACATAACTTTCCCACACTTGCTGAGTACCAACGGTACTCATCCTTGCATATTTGTTGGTTTATATTGCTGCTCAGGTCAAGAGAATGATGTGGTGTTTAACGATCAAGACTTTGGACCCGAAGAAGGTTTCTAGGTTCATGGAGTCCCCCGGGCAACGCCTGTGACGGAGCCCACAAGAATAATATTTCCGCTGCTGTTTTATTTACATACTATGAACTTATTATCGTCCATCGAGACGTATGCTATGTAAGACTTATTTATATTCGACATCTGGCTTGTAATAAATGATGCTTCACTATTTGTCATCACATGTATGAGAAAATGATCCTGGCATACATGTGATATTCACTCGGTTGTTCTTCGGAGAAACCGGGTGTGACAGAAGTGGTATCAGACCCAAGGTTGCCCGTAGGAATGTGGACCTAGGTAGAAATAGACGTATTTAAGGACCCCATTTTCTTAAAAACTATTTTACAAGGTGTGGGTTGAAAAGTGTTATTTAATGGGGTCACTTTCTTCATCTTATCCCAACTTTTATTCAAAATAGGATTTTTGTTTAAAATTTTCTCTAACTTAAGTTTAAATGCTTTATGTTTTAGATGGTTCGCATGATCTGCACCACCCGCAAGTCCACCGGAGGGAGAGTTCCCGTAGTTGCCCTTGCCCTGAGAGAGGAGAGCCGTCCGGTGACGTATCTCTCCTGCGGATTGGCAGTAGGAGGCTTGTTGCGCCGTCTTCGACGTATGCTCCAAGCCGCCAGCAATACAGGCAAGCTAATCATACACTATAGCTCCACCCGGACCATCCGGGAGAAGCAGGAAGAATGGAGTTCGGAAATGAGGATTATCCATGAAAATCAGCTGCGTAAGATCCACCGCTCTCCAGCTTGTCAAGCGACACAGGTTGATGCGGAGAAGGATGTCACCTGGGAGGCAATCACCTGTCAGAGTCACATCTATCGTCGCCACCTGGACAGGACTGAGTACATGTATGTCCTCCAGCGTGAGAGCGGTACGACGGAGTATAAGTACCCGCCAGTGCAGCAGGGGACTTCCCATGAGCACATGGACTTGTGCTTGGAGGATGCTGCTATGCTCAGCACTCGACTGTAGGAGTGTCAGCAGGAGCTTCAGGATGTTCGTGACACCCTGAAGGAAACCGAGGCGTTGCTTCGAGCCAGCTTGAGGGCGAGAGAAAGAGGAGATGAGAATGAACTGTGTGTCACCGTGAATGACACATGGACTCCTGACTCCCCAGATCGCCGGGCGATCAGGCGTCGTCGCACTTCTCCACCAGCAGCCTCCCCACCCAAAAAGGAGTTAGAAGGCAGCCGCAATAATGAGGAAGACCCCGAGGAGCCAGCTCAGTGATACGAGTCGTGTAGAGTCCTTCTCCATAGTTCAGCAGGTTATCGAGTAGGCGAGTCAATACTTTAGTTAATAGTGTGTTAATGTGTGGTGTGTGACGTGAGTTGTGGAAGCCATGAGCAATTGTCCACAACCTCGTCTTCAGGTTGTTTTGCTTTGATGTGTGAACCCCTATGAAATTAATAGTGCATTTATTCTTGCATGAGACATGAACCCTCAGAAAAATATAAATACAACAAGGCCTCAACATTACAAAGTATAAACAAGTAAAATTGGTAAGATAATACGTAATGCTTTAAATTAACATCTGGTTAATCATGATAGATGGCCGGAAGAGGAAAGGGTCATGGTGCCAACCCCGCCAACAACAACGATGAGGCCGGCAACCCTCATCTTTCTGGAGGCCAAGACAGGGGTGGTCGCCGTGAAGGAGTTGATCCCATCCACCAAATGCTTGAGAATCAAAATCAGCTCATCTAGAACCTGACTCAAGTGGTGGCCAACTTGCACCAAGCTCTACCTCCACAAGCTGCACCACGCCAACCATGGTTGAGTGAGTTTCTGGGAACTCAACCTCCAAAGTTTGCAAGTGCTGCTGAACCCTTGGAGGCAGATGACTGGCTAAAGACCATTGAGAGCAAGATGAGGATCATATAATGGCAAGGGTATGAGAGGGTGCTGTTTGCCTCTCACCAATTGCATGGACCTGCTGCTGATTGGTGGACCGCTTACGTGGCCGCCCATCATGACCCTGAGAACATCACTTGGGAAGAGTTCAAGCGTAGCTTCCGCAACCATTACATACCAAGGGGTGAACTCAAAACAAGAGGAAGGAGTTCCTGCGATTGCAGCAAGGAAACATGACTGTGAGGGAATACCTCACTAAATTCACTCAACTATCCCGTTATGCCCCACGGGACATAGAGACCAATGAGCAGAAACAGGATTGTTTCGTGGAAGGACTTATCGCAGAAATGCAGTGTGCAATGTCCTCCAACGAGTATGAAAGCTTCCAAAAGATGGTGGACAGAGCATTTGTTGTAGAAAGGAAGCTGAAGGCCTTGGAAAATGAGAACAAGAGGAAGGCGGGATGGTCACACCAAGCCTCAGGTAGAAACACCCGCCCACGTCTGATGCAGCAACCCGCAGGGCAGACGAGCCGTGCTGCGGTACCCTACTCAGTACCGAGAGGGTACAACCTGAACTTCAGGCCTCCGGCAGCGCCAGCACCACCAAAACGTCAGTTTGGACAGCAGCCTCGCCCTACATATCAACCTCGACCAGCAGTGCAAGGACCACCAAACCAACCCCAAGACAACAAAGGCCAGGCACCTAAAGTTGGGGTGCAATGCTTTAACTGTGGTGAAGTGGGGCACTACGCCCATAAGTGCCCAAAGAAGAAGCCCGTGCAGCCGCGACAGCAGAATGTAATGCGAGGACGAGTGAACCACGTCACCATGGAGGAGGCGCAAGAGGCACCCGACGTGGTAGTTGGTAAGTTTCCTGCCAATTTACACATTGCAACCCTGTTGTTCGATTTTGGTGCTACCCACTCATTCATTACCCAAGGGTTTGTTGAGAAGCATGACCTAGCAACAACACAAATGAACCATATGCTAGCAGTAAACTCTCCAGGTGGAGAAATAAGGACAAGACAAGTGTGTCCCAAGGTGAATCTAGACATTAATGGGGTAGTATTTACTGCCAACCTCATAGTGATAGATTCACAAGGTATAGACATTATTTTGGGCATGGATTGGTTGACCAAACATAAGGGAATCATCCATTGTTCGACCAGAACGGTGGAACTAACTCACCCTAGTGGCACAAGAGTAAAGTTCATAACCATACAAGAGCCTAGGAGGGACATTAAATTAAATCCAGTTGAGGTGAAAGTGGAGGAGATCAGGATTATCAGGGAATACCCAGATGTTTTTTGAGAGGAGTTGCCAGGTATGCCTCCCGATCGTGAGGTAGAATTCGCGATTGAGCTAGTGCCTGGAACAGCTCCGATATACAAGAGACTTTATCGGATGGACTCCAAGCAACTGGGAGAACTCAAGGATCATCTAAGAGAATTGACAGAGAAGGGGTATATTCATCCTAGTTCCTCACAATGGGGAGCTCCAGTGATATTTGTGCCCGAGAAGGACGGAACCCAAAGGTTATGCGTAGACTACCGTGCCTTGAATGAAGTACCCATCAAGAACAAGTACCCATTACCCCGCATTGAAGACTTGTTTGATCAGTTGAGGGGAGCTTGTGTGTTCTCGAAAATTGATCTCAGGTTGGGATACCACCAACTTAAGATAAGGCAAACTGATATTCCAAAGACAGCTTTTGTATCCCGGTACGGACTGTATGAATACACCGTTATGCCTTTCGGGCTAACTAATGCCCCGGCATACTTCATGTATCTCATGAACAAGGTATTCATGGAATATCTGGACAAATTTGTGGTGGTTTTCATAGATGACATTCTCGTCTTCTCCAAAGATGAAGAGGAACATGAGAAACATCTAAGGTTGGTATTGAAGAAGCTGAGAGAACACCAACTATATGCCAAGTTGAGCAAGTGTGAGTTTTTGCTGAAGAGAGTTCCCTTCTTAGGACATATAATCTCGGAGGGAGGAATCTCCGTAGATCCCGCCAAGATCGAGGATATACAGAAGTGGAATACCCCTGAGAATGTCGGGGAAGTTCGAAGCTTCTTGGGATTGGCTGGATACTATCGACGGTTCATTGAGGGATTCTCCAAGATCTCGAGACCCCTCACCAAACTATTGGAGAAGGGAATCACATTCACATGGACGCCGCAGTGCGAGACGAGTTTTCAGGAGCTAAAGAAAAGATTGACAACAGCCCCAGTGCTAGTTATGCCAGATATGCAGAAGAACTTTTTAGTGTACTGCGATGCCTCTGGAAATGGGTTGGGATGTGTTCTCATGCAAGAAGGGCATGTCGTGGCTTATGCATCCCGGCAGCTCCGGAAACACGAGAAGAACTATCCTACACATGACCTAGAGCTAGCTGCAGTAGTACACGCGTTGAAGATTTGGCGGCATTACTTGATGGGGAAGAGGACAGAGATATATACGGATCATAAGAGCTTAAAGTACATTTTCACACAGCCAGATCTCAACCTCAGACAAAGGAGATGGTTAGAGCTAATCAGCGACTTTGATGTGGGCATCAACTATCATCCTGGGAAAGCGAACGTCGTGGCAGATGCTTTAATCCGGAAGGTGCAAGTCAATAGGTTGAGCTTGAAGTACATGCCTACAGAGTTGAAGGAAGAGGTTATAAAACTCAACCTATGTCTAGTGAATAGTGGTGAAGCCATCGCCATGGAAGTAGACTCCACCTTAGAGCGAGACATACGCGATGGTCAAAAGAATGATGAGAAGATACAAGAAATCCGACAACTCATCAAGGAAAATAAAGCCCCTGGTTTCAGAGAGGATGAACAAGGTACGGTGTGGCACGGGAAAAGAATCTGTGTGCCTGAAGTAAAGGAGATCCGTGAATTGATTTTGAAAGAGGCTCACGATTCTGACTATTCCATTCATCCTGGGAGTACGAAGATGTACCAGGACCTCAAGAGCAGGTATTGGTGGTATGGCATGAAGCGAGATGTCGCAGAACATGTTGCCCTATGTGACACATGTCAGTTGGTGAAAGCGGAACATCAACGACCCGCGGGATTATTGCAACCACTTAAAGTGCCTGAATAGAAATGGGAAGAAATCGGTATGGATTTCATGGTGGGATTGCCTAGGACCCAATCAGGATATGATTCGATATGGGTCATCATCGACAGGCTAACCAAGGTAGCTCATTTCATCCCCTTGAAAGAAAGCTACAGCGAATCCAAATTGGCAGAATTGCACATGTCATGGATCGTGTGTTACCATGGAGTGCCAAAGAAGATAGTGTCGGATCGAGGGAAACATTTCACCTCAAGGTTCTGGCAGAAGTTGCATGAAACCATGGGAACCCATCTGAATTTTAGTTCTCCCTATCATCCCCAAACTGACGGGCAGACGGAAAGAACCAATCAGATCCTTGAGGATATGCTGAGAGCGTGCGCACTCAAAAACAATCGGAGTTGGGATAAGAACTTACCGTATGCGGAGTTGTCCTATAACAACAGCTATCAGGCTAGTATGAAGATGTCACCGTTTGAAGCTTTGTATGGGAGGAAGTGCAGAACTCCCCTATTTTGGAACCAAACGGGGGAAAGTAAAGTGTTTGGGCCCGAGGTATTACAAGAAGCCGAGGAGAAAGTGAGGGGAATCCGCAGCAACTTGAGGATAGCACAGACACGACAAAAGAGCTATGCCGATGTTCGGAGAAGAGAGCTTGTTTTCAACGTGGGCGACTATGTCTACCTCATGGTGTCCCCTATCCGAGGACTTCGTCGGTTCAAGGTGAAAGGGAAGTTATCACCTTGATACATCGGACCCTTTCAAGTTATGGAGAGAAAAGGCGAAGTGGCGTATCAACTAGAATTACCGGCTCGCCTATCGGATGTGCATGACGTATTCCATGTGTCACAGCTCAAGAAATGTCTGAGAACACCTGAAGAGATGTTACCCATGAATGAGGTTGACGTAGCTGAGGATCTGTCTTATGCCGAGCAACCATCCAAGATTTTGGAGACAATGGAACGCCTCACAAGAAATAAAAGAATCCGGATGTGCAAGGTGCAGTGGAAGCATCACTCGGAAGAGGAAGCCACATGGGAGCGAGAAGACGAGCTTAAGGCACAGTTTCCGGAATTGTTTTCTTAGTACAACCAATCTTGAGGACGAGATTTCTTTTAAGGGGGGTAGAGCTGTAACACCCCAAAACCTGTTAAGAGGGGAATTTAAAAATTTTTGGACGTATTGCATGTGGTGCAGAAATTCAAATTCAAATTGGAATTCAAATTAAACTCAAAACAGAAAAGACAAAGAAAAAGAAAAAGAAAAAACAAACCCCCCCGGCCAGTGGGCCGAAACCCACCAGCCGGCCCACCTCACCCCCGCGCCAGCCCGCAGCCGCGCGACCCGTTTTCTTCTCACTGACGTGTGGGGCCCGCCATCTTCTTCCTCCTCTCGCGCGCGCACTCGGCCGACCGGGACTCCTCTCTCCCCCGAATCAAAACCGCCCCGGATACCCGCGTATCCCAGCTGAATTTCGGTTCTGGACGACGCAAACTCGATCACAACCGAATGCCGCCCTCCCCTGACTATATCAACACCGGCACCGTCCTGATTTTCACCCGCGATCGGCTGTTTTTCCTCCCGGTGAGAACCGAAGCTGCGATCAACGTTTTCTCTCGATCTCTGCTCGGGTTCTCTGATCTAACGCGCCGATCGTGTTCCACCGCCTCCGGGGAATCACGCAGGTGCAGAAAACTCGGTGGTTTGCGCTTCAAACACAGCACCGACGAGCATCACCGTGAATTCACCTCGGACCTCGTCGCCGACCGCCTTCTAGGACCTCCGAGCTCAAGAAAAACCCCGAGGTGAGATCCCCGACCTCCCCTATACCGATCTATGCCATGAAATCCCAGTTTTAGGATGAATTGACGAAGATCCGAAGTTTTCCGGCGAGATCGCCGCCTTCCGCCGCCGGGCAGCGCCGCCCTCGCTCGATCAGAGCGACGTGGCCGCTTGTGCGCCGTCTATTTTAAATCGCACGGTAGAATTGAAATCCCCACGTACCGGTTCGACGTTATAATCTCAGCCGTCTGTTTTAAATCGGACGGTCCACATCAGCCCCGCGTTATAAAAGCTTGGATTCTTACGCGCTACCCCCTGGGGATCTCGGAAAATACGAGCTAGCCCCGGAAACTTCAGATCTAGCCTCTGGAACTTCAGAAATTCATGTAAAATCATTTAAAAATCAGTTTTAGCCCCTGGACTTAATAAAAATTAGGAAAACCCCTCTGTTGTAGTTAGACCCCTGGAAATTTATGAAATAATATAATAGACCCTGTAATGGGGTGAGTTTGCCTTTTTAACCTTATATAATATTAAATTTAGGAATTTGAATATGTAATTAAGATTTAAATTTAAAAGGGTGAGGCACACACATTGTAAATTCAAGTGTAAACTCTACTAACAATTGGAAAGCTTTAGAATGAACTAAAAATAAATTTTAGGCTGAAACGAAATCTGTTTGGGTGTGTTCATGTTTATTAGATCTAGAAACACATTTTTAGGCTAGGAAATAATTCTGAAAATTGATAAAATAAATTTAAATTAGATCACATTAGAGGAGAAGTTCAAAAAAATATTATTTAATATTTTAGGTCAGAACCTATTCTGTTTAGATGAGGTGTCTTACTATTTCCATAATAAAGTTCACATTTAGGTATAGAAAATAAATCTTAAAATATAGGAAAATAGGTATGCATAACTAGAAAATGATAAATGAAGTCTCCAAATCCAAAGATTTCAGTTTAGGATTTGGAAGAAGATCTGAAAATCCATTTGGAGTAGGAAAATACCTTCCATGCATACTTGGTAGCTAAGATGTGTATCAATTGAATATAAGGGATTTGTTCAAATTGGAAATTCATATATAGTGTGCAAACATAAAATCTGAATACAAAAGTTAGAAAACATATGCACGTGTTTAAAAGTGCATGTAAGCCAAAAATCCACGCACATAGAGTAACCACAACACATAGAAATGTGAATGACTTTCATAGATGTGAATGTGTGGTTTGTATGAAGTGAAAGTGTGAACTATGTCTTATGGACTGTTGTTTTCTCTTGCTATGTGTGTTGGCATGAATAGAACCTGCCCCAGAGCAAGTTGTTCCCTTCCAAGAACAAGACTTTCCATTCCCAAAGCAGCAGGAAGAAGGCAAGTGTCCTCGACCACTTTGATCCTATACTAGGATGTGTAGCTAGAATTATTTGCATTGTCAATTGAAATATGAGACCCATGTTAGGAAGTTTCCCTAGAATTGCATTACCATGTTTCCTTGTAGCTTGGGTTGGGAATTATTTTATCATGTCATTTATTTATGCTTAGCCATGCTTAGAATGGGATAATTGGGATATAAGATCATCAATTTATTTACCTTACTCTTGAATTGAGATATCATGAGTTATGTAGAGGTAGGGATCGAGGCAAGTTGGATGATTTGGTTGGTGCTGGGTGAACGAGACTCGGATTTGTGTTTAGTACTTGCCTGGATCCTAAGGACCGGTTCATAGAGCATGTAACCTGGCTTTACCGTGCCAACCACATGCTGAGATGGGACAGCTTGGCCAATTAATTAGGTGTATCCCCGGCGTAGTATGGGTGTGTTGGATGGTGCGGGGAGTAGGTGTCGGCTGGACTACCATATGAACCGCAAGGCTCAAGAGGGGGCCACTGCAGCGGGGTTGGAGCCTCTTGTATGCTGTTAGGGGTGAAACCTCAGTGGGCCCACGCTCGTCGGAAATCCCTTTGTAAAGGCTTCGTAGTGATCTCCTGGCTACACACCTGGGAAGTGTGAATGTGGTTCGTAGCCACTGGCATAATGGAGGTTCTTTTAGTCCACCCGGCAACGGGGGATGAAATCACTACATGTGGGTACAGTGGTGCAAACTCTGCAGAGTCAAAACTATCACGACAGCCGTGCTCACGGTCAAGAGTGGCTTGGACTTATTTGTGATTAGAGGATGATGACTTTGGAAGTTGTGGATGCTAAGCGGGGAGCTTAACATTGGAATTGATGTTATGGTTATTTGATTATGATGATGGGATGTGAGATTGGGATCATTTCACCTATGTAGTAATGTAGGTGCTTAATAAGCTAAGGTGGTAGGCAATAATTGCGTAGTGCTTCAACCATGAGTTCAACATCTCCTTATTCTAGCCATGCATGACATAACTTTCCCACACTTGCTGAGTACCAACGGTACTCAACCTTGCATATTTGTTGGTTTATATTGTTGCTCAGCTCAAGAGAATGATGTGGTGTTTAACGATCAAGACTTTGGACCCGAAGAAGGTTTCTAGGTTCATGGAGTCCCCCGGGCAACGCCTGTGACGGAGCCCACAAGAATAATATTTCCGCTGCTGTTTTATTTACATACTATGAACTTATTATTGTCCATCGAGACATATGCTATGTAAGACTTATTTATATTCGACACCTGGCTTGTAATAAATGATGCTTCACTATTTGTCATCATATGTATGAGAAAATGATCCTGGCATACATGTGATATTCACTCGGTTGTTCTACGGAGAAACCGGGTGTGACAATAACCATCCAACTAATCATGGCAGTTGGCCAGGCGCTCGTGACCGTAAGCTCGGCTATCATGATAGTTTTAAGAACCCTGCAGAGTTTGCACCTCTTTACCCACAAGTTTGTGATTTCGTCACCCGTCGGCGACTGCAGAACCTCCATTATACCAATACACAACCATCGGTATATGGTCAAGAGATCACAAAATAGCCTTTACAAAGGGGTTACTAGATGTATGGACTCACTAAGGTTTCACCGGCAGGCTAGAATCTCCAATTCTCCCACCCACGGGCCCCCTCTTGTGCCATGCAATTCCCAGGGCAGTCCTCACTCGACTCCCATTCCCCGTGCCTTCCACAGTCCATAACACTCTAGAAACTTACCTAATTACTCATCTAAGCCGCACCCATACTTGGCCTTTTGGTGGCACTGTTATCCTGGCATGTGCATGCATGAACCGGTCCTTAGATCTACGGCAAGTAAACCACCATCTCATGCTACCTCATTCACAAACCAGGCTTGCCTAGATCTCCCTCTGATCCATGTTCATTAACATCATCAGTTTCTCATTATCATTACGAGTGCAGTTAGCTAGACATATCTATCTCGCTTCCCAATCCCATGGACTCAGCGAAGCATAAAAGTAAAAACCATACCCGACTCATAAATTTCCCTGGCGAAAAGGGTGGTTTGACCAAAACTAGTAAACTCCTATAAAAAGGGTTTCCCATCATGTTTGACTCAGCACACACACCTTTTCGCAAAACAAAACAGTTTCACACAAAACATAGGATCAATATGGTCAAGGAGCACTTGCCTTGTTCTTGCGGTTCCGGTTGTTCTTGGATCTCAAAACCATGTTGCTGCAGTTCGTCGTAGACAGCTCCCTGAGCTTGTCCTGCTATGTAGGATCACGTGCATACAAGATTCACAGTAATCAATATCATACACAAACTTTAAACTAGATGTGATGATGCATATGCATGCTATCCTATGATTAGTTTTATTAGATTGGTTTGTACGTGTTCTTGCATGGCTTGCATGGATTTTATGATGAACAGAGGTGTTCGGATCAAAGGTGCACACGATGATGATCTTGTCTTTAGATCAACCAGATCTTCAAGTGATCTGTCCACGAGAAGGCTTCTGTTCGAAAGGAATCAAAGAACAGATGCAAAGAAAACACAACAATGTCGTAAGGTGGTATTGGAGACCTAACTTACGTTCTTCTCGGTCTCAAGGTCCTCCTCAGATCGTTGGGCTTTTCTCCGGCGATCTTCCTTGCTGCGCTCCGGCGATGGTTTACTCGGCGGGTTGGGACTAGGGCTCTAAGTCGTCGGCTCAGGAGTTGGAAAAGAAGTTTGTGGTTTCGGCCAGAGGTTCTGGGTTCTATTTATAATCGGGAAGAGAAGAGTCCTAATCTGATTGTATTCCAAATAAGAGTCATGTTCAAATTTGTCATTGAATCTTACAACTTATCTTTAGTTGATTTGGTGCGGTATCATTGTGGAATTCAGATCGGTTTCTAGTCCGATATTTCTACGCGTGCAGAATCCAAAAACCGTCCCTAGAACTCGTTACCTCCTCGGTGATGAGCTCTGGAGGCTCCACGTGTCCACCGGGTCCTGGTCTCTCCCTCTCCGTAGGGACGAGCTCCGGTTGTGCCGCGTGTCAAGTGAGCAAGACTTTACTCTCCGTCAGAGGTGAGCTCCATGTGCGCCATGTATCCTGGCGGTCAGGACCTCCTCTCTTATTCGGATGTGGCTCCGCACAGGCCACGTGTCAGTGCCGGACCTTTCCTCTCTTCTTTCCTCAGAGATGAGCTCCGAGGTAGACACATGTCCAACAGTGACGGATCTTCCCGGAGATAAGCTCCGGTGGCGACATGTGTTCAATGGAACCGTACCTCTTGGAGGTGAGTTCTGAGATCGACAAGTATCCCGTGCGACTGGTCCTCTGATTTCCGTGGTGACTAGCTCCGAAGGTGACATGTGTCCTGCGGAAATGCCTTTGCTTCTTCCGCAGAGGCTAGCTCCGGGGCAACACGTGTCCCACAGGGTCGGACATTTCCCCCTTTGCGGAGATGAGCCCCGAGCCTGCCACGTAGCGAGTTTAGCGGCGGACCTCTCCCCACTTCGCAGGGATGAGCTCCGGACACGCCACGTGGCCAGCGGGCCGCGGAAGTTGTCTTCGCCGCTCTCCAGAAACTGGATTCGGCTCTTATTGGCTATCTTTTCGATGTTTTCTCTGTTCCCTCTTCTTTTAAAATGTTTCTCTACATGAAATATGAATACATGCAGAAATCAGGGATGAGGGTGTCACAGTTGCATGACTGTTGAGTCGTGGCAACAAGGTTGGTCTCGGTGGGAGACGAAGTTGTTATGAAATGAAATGGCAGCGAATACGAGATGTATTCGTGAGATGGTAGCGAATACGAGGAGGTATTCATGAGAATGAGGTTGATTGATGGCTGGTTGTGACATGGAAAGGTAATAAACGTAATGGAGGTATGATCGGTATTTTAACACAAGTTGGGATTACATTCACTTAAGATGAGTTACTGTTTTACTATGGTTTTGATAAATAACTTTGCTTTCCACAATTAGCCTTTTTATACCAACCTTGTTATGAGCTACATATCATATTTTCCCGCACTTGCTGAGTACATCATTGTACTCAAACTTGCATTATCATTTCATCATCAGCAACAGGAGAAGACTACTATGAAGACTAAGTGGAGCATTAAGGCGTATGATCTGTTCTCAACCTTGCCTGTGGGAATGGAATAGAGATGGAGCCATTGCTGTTTAGATTTGCTTCCGCATTAGTTAAATTGCTTCCGCATTAGAATAAAGACTTCCGCTGCATAGAAATAAAGACTTCCGCTGTGAGCATGAGTCCAAGACTCATGAGACATTGTAATAAATTCTGTTATTCGTGGTAATATATAATCTGAATTCAGTTTGTGGAACATATGTGTATGTGTGATGAACATCCTGGGCACACATATGCATTAGTTCTCAGTTCCGTGGTTTTCAACAGAATTGAGGGCGTCACATCATGGTCATTTTGAGAGGAGCATGTGAACCTGCAACCATCTTAGCATGTCTACAAGAAGAGCACACAATTTCTTTGTCCCCTTTAAGCTTAGGCAGCCCACGTATGCGATCAAGAGCACTAACGCGCGTGAGATGATCAAAGCCTACGTGACCAAGTCTACGATGCCAAAAATATAAATCTTTGGAATCATTTGCAACTAGACATCTATGCTTAGAGGAAGACATATCAAAATCAGCTTTAAAAAACTCTTCCAACCCAAGACATGTTAAAAATAAGCTCACTATTTGAACCTACAACTTTGCAGCAGTTTTTATTGAAAATAATTTCCATATTTTCATCTAGCAATTGTGAAACGGAAAGCAAGTTGTATTTCAAATTTCTGACAAGTGCCAAATCCATCAAAGTGTAGTGATTATTTACTCTAACTGAACCCTTAGCAATTATAGGAGTTGAAGAATTATCGGCAAAAGTAACATTCTCTACACGTGACACAAAAGAGAGAGAGGAGAACCATTCTTTGTTACCGGTCATGTGGCGTGAGCAACCTGAATCCATGTCACACCCGGTTTATCCAAAGAACAACCGAGTGAATATCACATGTAAGACAGGATCATTTTCTCATACATGGGATGACAAATAGTGAAGCATCATTTATTACAAGCCAGGTGTCGAATATAAATAAGTCTTACATAGCATATGTCTCGATGGACGATAATAAGTTCATCACAAATAAATAAACTAGCAGCGGAATAATTATTCTCGTGGGCTCCGTCACAGGCGTTGCCCGGGGGACTCCATGAACCTAGAATCCTTCTTCGGGTCCAAAGTCTTGATAATTAAACACCACTTCAATATCTTGACCTGAGCAGCAATATAAACCAACAAATATGCAAGGTTGAGTACCGATGGTACTCAGCAAGTGTGGGAAAATTATGTCATGCATGGCTAGAGCAAGGAGAGATTGAACTCAGGGTTTAAGCACTACGCAATTAATACCTACCACCTTAGCTTATTAAGCACCTACATTACTACACAGGTGAAATGGTCCCAATCTCCCAACCCATCATCATAATCAAATAACCATAACATCATTTCCAATGTTAAGCTCCCCGCTTAACATTCACAACTTCCAAAGTCATCATCCTCTAATCATGAATAAGTCCAAGCCGCTCTTGACCGTGAGCACGGCTGTCATGACAGTTTTGACTCTGCAGAGTTTGTACCACTGTACCCACATGTAGTGATTTCATCCCCCGTTGCCGGGTGGACTAAAAGAACCTCCATTATGCCAGTGGCCACGAGCCACATTCACACTTCCCAGGTGTGTAGCCAGGAGATCACTACGAAGCCTTTACAAAGGGATTCCCGACGAGCGTGGGCCCACTGAGGTTTCACCCCTAACAGCATACAAGAGGCTCCAACCCCGCTGCAGTGGCCCCCTCTTGAGCCTTGCGGTTCATATGGTAGTCCAGCTGACACCTACTCCCCGCACCATCCAACACACCCATACTACGCCAGGGATACACCTAATTAATTGGCCAAGCTGCCCCATCTCAGCATGTGGTTGGCACGGTAAAGCCAGGTTACATGCTCCAAGAACCGGTCCTTAGGATCCAGGCAAATACTAAACACAAACTCGAGTCTCGTGCACCCAGCACACAACCAAAACATCCAACTTGCCTTGATCCCTACCTCTACATAACTCACAATATCTCATTCAAGAGTATGGTAAAATAAACTGATGATCTCATATTCCAAATATCCCATTCTAAGCATGGCTAAGCATATGCATAATAATAAATGACATGATAAAATAAATCCCAACCCAAGCTACAAGGAAACAAGGTAATGCAATTCTAGGGAAACTTCCTAACATGGGTTTCATATTTCAGTTGACAATGCAAATAATTCAATCTACACATCCTAGCATAGGATCAAAGTGGTCAAGGACACTTGCCTCCTTCCTGCTGCTCTTGGAATGGGTAGTCCTTATCTTGGAAAGGAAGAACTTGCTCTGGAGCAGGTTCTACATCATACCATCACACATAGCAAAAGAAAAACAACAATCCATAAGACATAGTTCACACTTCCACTTCATACAAACCACACATTCAGATGTAATAAAACCATTCACAAATTCTATGTGTTGTGGTTACTCTATGTGTGTTGATCTTTGGTTACATGCACTTTTAATTCATGTATATATGATTCCTACTTTTGTATTCACATTTATGCTTGCATACCTTATATATGAGTTTCCAATTTAAATAAATTCATTATATTCAATTACTACACCTTTTAGCTACCAAGTATGCATGAAAGGTATTTTCCTTCTCCATATGTGTCTTCAGAATTTCTACCAACCCTAAACTGAATTCTTTGGATTTTAGAAACTTTGTTTATCATTTACTAGTTGCTATATTTTCAGATTTATTTCCTATGCCTAAATGTGAACTTTATTATGAAAATAAGAAGACACATCATCTAAACAGAATAGGTTCTGATCTAAAATATTTAATAATATATTTTTGACCTTTTCCTCTGATGTAAACTATTTTACATTTATTTTCCCTATTTTCAGAACTATTCTTTACTTAAAAATGTGTCCCTATAACTAATAAATGTGAATAATAAATTTAACAGATTCATTTCAGCCAAAAATCTATTTTTATCTCACTCCAAAGTTTTCTAAGTACTGAGAATGTTTTAATTTAAATTTGACAATATGTTTGTCCCACTTTTTAAATTTTAAATACTAGCCACATATTCAATTTCCTAAATTTAATATCAAACAGGGTTAAAAAGGTAAACTCTCCCCACTACAGGGTCTATTATATTATTTTAAGAATTTCCAGGGGTCTAACTACACATAACAGAGGGGTTTTCCTAATTTTTATTAAGTCCAGGGGCTAAAACTGATTTTTAAATGAATTTACATGATTTTGTGAAGTTCCAGGGGCTAGATCAGAAGTTTCTGGGGCTAGCTCTTATTTCCCGAGAACCCCAGGGGGTAGCACGTAAGAATTCTAGTCTCTATAACGCGGGGCTGACGTGGACCGTCCGATTTAAAACAGACGGCTGAGATTATAACGTCGAACCGGTACGCGGGGATTTAAACTCTACCGTGCGATTTAAAGTAAACGGCGCACAAGCGGCCACACTCTGATCGAGCGCGGGCGGCGCTGCCCGGCGGCGCACGGCGGCGGGAGGCGGCGATCTCGCCAGAGAGTTTCGGATCTTCGTAAATTCTTCCTAGAACTGTGATTTTATGGCATAGATCGGTGGAGTGGAGGTCGGGGGTCTCACCTCGGGGGTTTTCTTGAGCTCGGAGGTCCTGGAAGGCGGTCGGCGACGAGGTCCGAGGTGAATTCATGGCGAGGCTCGTCGGCGCTGTGTTTGAACCGCAAACCACCGAGTTTTCTGCACCTGCGAGGTTCCCCGGAGGCGGTGGATCAAGACCAGCGAGTTAGATCGGAATTTCCGAGCGTAGATCGGCCAGAATTCGCCGGAGGGGCTCGGGTTCTCACCGGCGTAAAAACGGCGGATCGCGTGGGAAAAACAGAACGAGGCCGGGGTTTTTATAGACGGGGGAGGGCGGCGGGTTTGTTTAGATCGAGTAGGAGTCCTCCGGAACCAGAATTCGGCCAGAAATCCGGTCGGTTGCGATCCCGCGCGCGGGGGAACAGTCCGGGTTTCAGACGATCGGGGGTTAGGGATGACAGGTGGGTCCCACCTGTCTACGAGAGGGAGCGTGGGCGCGCGGCTGCGGGCTGGCGCGGGGGCAGGGTGGGCCGGCTGGTGGGTTTCGGCCCACTGGCCTGTTTTTTTTCTGTTTTCCTTTTTCTTTTTCTATTTCTTTTTTGTTTTGAGTTTAATTTGAATTCCAGTTTGAATTTGAATTTTCGCAACACATGCAACACGTCCAAAAATTTTTAAACTCCCCTCTGAACAGGATTTTGGGGTGTTACAGCTCTACCCCCCTTAAAATAAATCTCGTCGTCGAGATTGGTGGTTCTAAGAAAACAATTCCGGAAATTGTGCCTTAAGCTCATCTTCTCGCTCCCAGGTGGCTTCCTCTTCCGAGTGATGCTTCCACTGCACCTTGCACATCCGGATTCTTTTATTTCTGGTGAGGCGTTCCATTGTCTCCAAAATATTGTATGGTTGCTCGGCATAAGACAAATCCTTAGCTACGTCCACTTCATTCATGGGTAACACCTCTTTAGGCGTCCTCAGGCATTTCTTGAGTTGACACATGGAATACATCGTGCACATCCGATAGGCGAGCCGGTAATTCTAGTTGATAAGCCACTTCGCCTTTCCTCTCCAGAACTTGAAAGGGTGCGATGTATCGAGGTGACAACTTCCTTTTTACATTGAACCGACGACGTCCTCGGGTAGGGGACACCTTGAGATAGACATAGTCTCCCACGTTGAAAACAAGCTCTCTTCTTCGTACATCGGCATAGCTCTTTTGGCGTGTCTGTGCTATCCTCAAGTTGTTGCGAATTTCCCTCACTTTCGCCTCTGCTTCTTGTAGTACTTCGGGACCAAACACTTTACTTTCCCCTGTTTGGTTCCAAAATAGGGGAGTTCTGCACTTCCTCCCATACAAAGCGTCGAACGGTGACATCTTCATACTAGCCTGATAGCTGTTGTTATAGGAGAATTCCGCATACGGTAAGTTCTTGTGCCAACTCCGATTGTTTTTGAGTGCACATGCCCTCAGCATATCCTCAAGAATCTGATTGGTTCTTTCCGTCTGCCCATCAGTTTGGGAATGATAGGCAGAGCTGAAATTCAGATGGGTTCCCATGGTTTCATGCAATTTCTGCCAGAACCTTGAGGTGAACTGCGTCCCTCAATCTGACACAATCTTCTTCGGCACTCCATGGTAACACACGATCCTTGACATGTACAATTCTGCCAATTTGGATCCGCTGTAGCTTTCTTTCACGGGGATGAAATGAGCTACCTTGGTTAGCCTGTCAATGATGACCCATATCGAATCATATCATGATTGGGTCCTAGGCAGTCCTACTATGAAATTCATACCGATTTCTTCCCATTTCCATTCAGGCACTTTGAGTGGTTGCAATAATCCCGTGGGTCGTTGATGTTCTGCTTTCACCAACTGACATGTGTCACATAGGGCAACATGTTCCGCGACATCTCGTTTCATGCCATACCACCAATACCTTCTCTCGAGGTCCTGGTACATCTTCGTACTCCCAGGACGAATGGAATAGTTAGAATCATGAGCCTCCTTCAAAATCAATTCACGGATCTCCTTTACTTCTGGCACACAGATTCTTTTCCCGTGCCACACCGTTCCTTGTTCATCCTCTCTAAAACCAGGAGCTTTATTTTCCATAATGAGTTGTCTGATCTCTTGTATCTTCTCGTCATTCTTTTGACCCTCGTGTATGTCTCGCTCGAGTGTGGAGTCCACTTCCATGGCGATGGCTTCACCACTATGTACCAGGCATAGATTGAGCTTTATAACCTCGTCCTTCAATTCTGCAGGCATGTCCTTCAAGCTCAACTTATTGACCTGCACTTTCCGACTTAAAGCATGGGCCACGATGTTTGCTTTCCCGGGATGATAGTTGATGCCCACATCAAAGTCATTGATTAGCTCTAATCATCTCCTTTGTCTGAGGTTGAGATCTGGCTGTGTGAAAATGTACTTCAGACTCTTATGATCCGTATATATCTCTATCCTCTTCCCCATCAAATAGCGTCGCCAAATTTTCAACGTGTGTACCAATGCGGCTAGTTCTAGATCATGTGTAGGATAGTTTTTCTTGTGCTTCCGGAGTTGTCCCGATGCATAAGCCACGACATGCCCTTCTTGCATGAGAACACATCCCAACCCATTTCCAGAGGCATCGCAGTACACCGTAAAGTTCTTTTGCATATCTGGCATAACCAGCACTGGGGTTGTTGTCAATCTTTTCTTTAACTCCTGAAAACTCGTCTCGCACTGTGGCGTCCATGTGAATGTGATTCCCTTCTCCAACAGTTTGGTGAGGGGTCTCGAGATCTTAGAGAATCCCTCAATAAACCGTCGATAGTATCCAGCCAATCCCAAAAAGCTTCGAACTTCCCCGACATTTTCAGGGTCTTCCACTTCTGTATATCCTCGATTTTGGCAGGATCCACGGAGATTCCTCCCTCCGAGATTATATGTACTAAGAAGGGAACTCTCTTCAGCCAAAACTCACACTTGCTCAACTTGGCATATAGTTGGTGTTCTCTCAGCCTTTGCAACACCAACCTTAGATGTTTCTCATGTTCTTCTTCATCTTTGGAGAAGACGAGAATGTTATCTTTGAAAACCACCACAAATTTGTCCAGATATTCCATGAATACCTTGTTCATGAGATACATGAAGTACGCCGGGGCATTAGTTAGCCTGATAGGCATGACAGTGTATTCATACAATCCGTACCGAGATACGAAAGCTGTCTTGGGAATATCAGATTGCCTTATCTTGAGTTGGTGGTATCCCGACCTGAGATCAATTTTCGAGAACACACAAGCTCCCCTCAACTGATCAAACAAGTCTTCAATGCGGGGTAATGGGTACTTGTTTTTGATGGTTACCTCATTCAAGGCACGGTAATCCACGCATAACCTTTGAGTTCCGTCCTTTTTGGGCACAAATATCACCGGAGCTCCCCATGGTGATGAACTAGGGCGAATATACCCCTTCTCCGTCAATATTCTCAAATGATCCTTGAGTTCTTCTAGCTGCTTGGAGTCCATCCGATAAAGGTCTCTTGTATATCGGGGCTGTTCCAGGCACTAGCTCAATTGCGAATTCCACTTCACGATCGGGAGGCATACCTGGCAAATCCTCCAGAAAAACATCTGGATATTCCATGATGGTCCTGATCTCCTCAACTTTCACCTCAACTTTATTTAATTTAATGTCCCTCCTAGGCTCTTGTATTGTTATAAACTTTACTTTTGTGCCACTAGGGTGCGTTAGTTCCACCATTCTGGTCGAACAATGGATGATTCCTTTATGTTTGGTCAACCAATCCATACCCAAGATAATATCTATCCCTTGTGAATCTATCACTATGAGGTTAGCAGTAAATACTACCCCATTAATATCTAGGTTCACCTTGGGACACACTCGTCTTGTCCTTATTTCTCCACCCGGAGAGTTTACGGCTAGCATATAGTTCATTTGTGTTGTTGCTAGGTCATGCTTCTTAACAAACCCTTGAGCAATGAACGAGTGGGTAGCACCAGAATCAAACAGCAGGGTTGCAATGTGTAAATCGGCAGGAAACTTACCAACTACCACGTCGGGTGCCTCTTGTGCTTCCTCCATGGTGACGTGGTTCACCCGTCCTCTCATTACATTCTGCTGTTGTGGCTGCGCGGGCTTCTTCTTTGGGCACTTATGGGCATAGTGCCCCACTTCACCACAATTAAAACATTGCACCCCAACCTTAGGTGCTTGGCCTTTATTGTCTTGGGGTTGGTTTGGGGGTCCTTGCACTGCTGGTCGAGGTGGATATGTGGGGCGAGGCTGCTGTACAAACTGACGTTGCGGCTGTGCTGGTGCTGCCGGAGGCCTGTAGTTCGGGTTGTACCCTCTTGGTGCTGAGTAGGGTACCGCAGCACGGTTCGTCTGCCCTGCAGGTTGCTTCATCAGACATGGGCGGGTGTTGCTCCCTGAGGCTTGGTGTGACCACCCGACCTTCCTCTTGTTCTCATTTTCCAAGGCCTTCAGCTTCCTTTCTACCACAAATGCTCTGTGCACCATCTTTTGGAAGCTTTCATACTCATTTGAGGACATTGCACACTGCATTCTGCGGTAAGTCCTTCCACGAAACAATCTTGTTTCTGCTCATCAGTCTCTATGTCTCGTGGGGCATAACGGGATAGTTGAGTAAATTTAGTGAGGTATTCCCTCACCGTCATATTTCCTTGCTGCAGTCCCAAGAACTCCTTCCTCTTGTTTTTGAGTTCACCTCTTGGGATGTAATGGTTGCGGAAGCTACGCTTGAACTCTTCCCAAGTGATGTTCTCAGGGTCATGATGAGCGGCCACGTAGGCGGTCCACCAATCAGCAGCAGGTCCATGCAATTGATGAGAGCCAAACAGCACCCTCTCATACCCTTGGCACTGTATGATCCTCATCTTGCTTTCAATGGTCTTTAGCCAATCATCTGCCTCCAGAGGTTCAGCAGCACTTGCAAACTTTGGAGGTTGAGTTCCTAGAAACTCACTCAACCTTGGCTGGCGTGGTGCAGCTTGTGGAGGTGGAACTTGATGCAAGTTGGCCACCACTTGAGTCAAGTTCTGGATGAGCTGATTTTGATTCTCAAGTATTTGGTGGAGGGGATCAACTCCTTCACGGCGACCACCCCGGTCCTGGCCTCCAGAAAGATGAGGGTTGCATGCCTCGTCGTTGTTGTTGGCGGGGTTGGCAGCACGTCCTTTTCCTCTTCCGGCCATCTGGCATGATCAACCAATGTTAATTTAAAGCATTACGTATCATCTTACTACTTTCACTTGTTTGTACTTTGAAGTGTTGAGGCTTTGTTATACTTTTCTGAGGGTTCATATCTCACACAAAAATAAATGCAATATTATTTCATGGGGGTTCACACACCAAAGCAAAACAATCTGAAGACGAGGCTGTGGACAATTGCATCATGGCTTCCACAACTCACGTCACACACCAAGCATTACCACACCATTAACTAAGGTAACGACTCGACTATTCGACATCTTGCTAACTAAGGGAAGGACTTTACACTACTCGTATTCACTGAGCTGGCTCCTCGGGGTCTTCCTCATCATTGCGGCTGCCTTCTGACTCTGCTTTGGGTGGGGAAGCTGCTGGTGGAGAAGTGCGACGACGCCTGATCGCCCGGCGATCTGAGGAGTCAGGAGTCCATGTATCATTCACAGTGACACACAGTTCATTCCCATCTCCTCTTTCTCTCGCCCTCAAGCAGGCTCGAAGCAACGCCTTGGTTTCCTTCAGGCTGTCACAAACATCCTGAAGCTCCTGCTGACACTCCTGCAGTCGAGTGCTAAGCATAGCAGCATCCTCCAAGCACAGGTCCATGTGCTCATGGGAAGTCCCCAGCTGCACTGCGGGTACTTGTACTCCGTTGTACCACTCTCGCGCTGGAGGACATACATGTACTCAGTCCTGTCCAGGTGTCGACGATAGATGCGACTCTGGCAGGTGATGGCCTCCCAGGTGACATCCTTCTCCGCATCGACCTGTGTCGCTCGACAAGATGGAGAGCGGTGGATCTTGAGTAGCTGATTTTCATGGATAATCCTCATTTCTGAACTCCATTCTTCCCGCTTCTCCCGGATGGTTCTGGTGGAGTTGTAGTGTATGATTAGCTTGCCCGTATTGCCGGCGGGTTCGGGCATACGTCGAAGACGGCGCAACAAGCCTCCTACTGCCAATCCGTAGGAAAGGTACGTCACCGGACGGCTCTCCTCTCTTTCGGCAAGGGCAACTACGGGAACTCTCCCTCCTGTGGACTTGCGAGCGGTGCGAATCATGCGAACCATCTAAAACAAAAAGCATTTAAACTTAGGTTAGATAAACTTTTTAAACAAAAATCCTATTTTGAATGAAAATTGGGGTAAGATGAAGAAAGTGACTCATTAAATAACACCTTTCAACACACACCTTGTAAAAATTGTTTTTAATAAAATAGGGCCCTTAAATACGTCCATTTCTACCTAGGTCCACGTTCCTACGGGCAACCTTGGCTCTGATACCACTTCTGTCACACCCGGTTTATCCAAAGAACAACCGAGTGAATATCACATGTATGCCAGGATTATTTTCTCATACATGGGATGACAAATAGTGAAGCATCATTTATTACAAGCCAGGTGTCGAATATAAATAAGTCTTACATAGCATATGTCTCGATGGACGATAATAAGTTCATCACAAATAAATAAACTAGCAGCGGAATAATTATTCTCGTGGGCTCCGTCATAGGCGTTGCCCGGGGGACTCCATGAACCTAGAATCCTTCTTCGGGTCCAAAGTCTTGATCATTAAACACCACTTCATTATCTTGACCCGAGCAGCAATATAAACCAACAAATATGCAAGGTTGAGTACCGATGGTACTCAGCAAGTGTCGGAAAATTATGTCATGCATGGCTAGAGCAAGGAGAGATTGAACTCAGGGTTAACACTACGCAATTAATACCTACCACCTTAGCTTATTAAGCACCTACATTACTACACAGGTGAAATGGTCCCAATCTCCCAACCCATCATAATAATCAAATAACCATAACATCATTTCCAATGTTAAGCTCCCCGCTTAACATTCACCACTTCCAAAGTCATCATCCTCTAATCATGAATAAGTCCAAGCCGCTCTTGACCGTGAGCACGGCTGTCATGACAGTTTTGACTCTGCAGAGTTTGTACCACTGTACCCACATGTAGTGATTTCATCCCGTGTTGCCGGGTGGACTAAAAGAACCTCCATTATGCCAGTGGCCACGAACCACATTCACACTTCCCAGGTGTGTAGCCAGGAGATCACTACGAAGCCTTTACAAAGGGATTCCCGACGAGTGTGGGTCCACTGAGGTTTCACCCCTAAAAGCATACAAGAGGCTCCAACCCCGCTGCAGTGGCCCCCTCTTGAGCATTGCGGTTCATATGGTAGTCCAGCTGGCACCTACTTCCCGCACCATCCAACACACCCATACTACGCCGGGGATCCACCTAATTAATTGGCCAAGCTGCCCCATCTCAGCATGTGGTTGGCACGGTAAAGCCAGGTTACATGCTCCATGAACCGGTCCTTAGGATCCAGGCAAGTACTAAACACAAACCCGAGTCTCGTGCACCCAGCACACAACCAAAACATCCAACTTGCCTTGATCCCTACCTCTACATAACTCACAATATCTCATTCAAGAGTATGGCAAAATAAACTGATGATCTCATATTCCAAATATCCCATTCTATGCATGGCTAAGCATATGCATAATAATAAATGACATGATAAAATAAATCCCAACCCAAGCTACAAGGAAACAAGGTAATGCAATTCTAGGGAAACTTCCTAACATGGGTTTCATATTTCATTTGACAATGCAAATAATTCTATCTACACATCCTAGCATAGGATCAAAGTGGTCAAGGACACTTGCCTCCTTCCTGCTGCTCTTGGAATGGGTAGTCCTGATCTTGGAAAGGAAGAACTTGCTCTGGAGCAGGTTCTACATCATACCATCACACATAGCAAAAGAAAAACAACAATCCATAATACATAGTTCACACTTCCACTTCATACAAACCACACATTCACATGTAACAAAACCATTCACAAATTCTATGTGTTGTGATTACTCTATGTGTGTTGATCTTTGGCTTACATGCACTTTTAATTCATGTATATATGATTCCTACTTTTGTATTCACATTTATGCTTGCATACTTTAAATATGAGTTTCCAATTTAAATAAATTCCTTATATTCAATTACTACACCTTTTAGCTACCAAGTATACATGAAAGGTATTTTCCTTCTCCATATGTGTCTTCAGAATTTCTACCAACCCTAAACTGAATTCTTTGGATTTTAGAAACTTCATTTATCATTTACTAGTTGCTATATTTTCAGATTATTTCCTATGCCTAAATGTGAACTTTATTATGAAAATAACAAGACACATCATCTAAACAGAATAGGTTCTGATCTAAAATATTTAATAATATATTTTTGACCTTTTCCTCTGATGTAAACTAATTTACATTTATTTTCCCTATTTTCAGAACTATTCTTTACTTAAAAATGTGTCCCTATAACTAATAAATGTGAATAATAAATTAAACAGATTCATTTCAGCCAAAAATCTATTTTTATCTCACTCCAAAGTTTTCTAAGTACTGAGAAAGTTTTTAATTTAAATTTGACAATATGTTTCTCCCACTTTTTAAATTTTAAATACTAACCACATATTCAATTTCCTAAATTTAATATCAAACAGGGTTAAAAAGGTAAACTCTCCCCACTACAGGGTCTATTATATTATTTTAAGAATTTCCAGGGGTCTAACTACACATAACAGAGGGGTTTTCCTATTTTTTATTAAGTCCAGGGGCTAAAACTGATTTTTAAATGAATTTACATGATTTTCTGAAGTTCCAGGGGCTAGATCAGATGTTTCCGGGGCTAGCTCTTATTTCCCGAGAACCCTAGGGGGTAGCACGTAAGAATTCCAGTATTTATAACGCGGGGCTGACGTGGACCGTCCGATTTAAAACAGACGGCTGAGATTATAACGTCGAACCGGTACGCGGGGGTTTAAACTCTACCGTGCGATTTAAAATAAACGGCGCACAAGCGGCCACGTCGCTCTGATCGAGCGCGGGCGGCGCTGCCCGGCGGCGCACGGTGGCGGGAGGCGGCGATCTCGCCGGAGAGTTTCGGATCTTCGTAAATTCTTCCTAGAACTGTGATTTTATGGCATAGATCGGTGGAGTGGAGGTCGGGGATCTCACCTCGGGGGTTTTCTTGAGCTCGGAGGTCCTGGAAGGCGGTCGGCGACGAGGTCCGAGGTGAATTCACGGCGAGGCTCGTCGGCGCTGTGTTTGAACCGCAAACCACCAAGTTTTCTGCACCTGCGAGGTTCCCCAGAGGCAGTGGATCAAGACCAGCAAGTTAGATCGGAATTTCCGAGCGTAGATCAGCCAGAATTCGCCGGAGGGGCTCGGGTTCTCACCGGAGTAAAAATGGCGGATCGCGTGGGAAAAACAGAACGAGGCCGGGGTTTTTATAGACGGGGGAGGGCGGCGGGTTTGTTTAGATCGAGTGGGAGTCCTCCGGAACCAGAATTCGGCCGGAAATACGGTCGGTTGCGATCGCGCACGCGCGGGGGAACAGTCCGGGTTTCGGACGATCGGGGGTTAGGGATGACAGGTGGGTCCCACCTGTCTGCGAGAGGGAGCGCGGGCGCGCGGCTGCGGGCTGTCGCGAGGGCAGGGTGGGCCGGCTGGTGGGTTTCGGCCCACTGGCCGGGTTTTTTTTCTGTTTTCCTTTTTCTTTTTCTATTTCTTTTCTGTTTTTGAGTTTAATTTGAATTCCAGTTTGAATTTGAATTTTTGCAACACATGCAACACGTCCAAAATTTTTTAAACTCCCCTCTGAACAGGATTTTGGGGTGTTACAATCCACAATCCAAATGTTCTCCTTCCTCAAGCGTGTAACCTACATAGAAGCACAATACGTCGATGACTCAATACTGGGGTTAGTTAAAAGGCATTTAGGAATCCAGTATTGAGTCACACGACGTCCAGCAGGAATAACATGCGAAAGCTGAGATAAAACAGCAGGTTTATGAGTCAAAGTTTGAGATTTTTTGTTCTTAACTACTGACCTATGAGGTGTTACTTGTGTAGCATGAAAATCAGTAGCTCCGGAGGCAAAAACAGAAGGTCCGGAGGCAAAAACTGAAGCTCCGGAGGCAAACTCAGCAAGTGCGGGAAAATATGCTATGTAGCTCACAACAAGGTAGGTATAAAAAGGTTCATTGCAGAAAGCAAAATTATTTATCAAAACTACGATAAAACAGCAACTTATCTTTAAGTGAATGTAATCCCAACATGTATTATAATACCAATCACACCTCCATTATGTTCATTACCTTCCATGTCCCAACCAGACAGTAATCAACCTCATTCTTTCTCACGAATATCTTCTCGTATTCGCTACCATCTCATCTCATAAACAATTCTGTCTCACACCGAGACCAATCTCGTTGCCATGACTCAACAGTCGTGCAACCAATCTTATCACACGGATTCAACAGTCCCGAAAACCAAACCAAAACCAAACCATAACCAATAATCATAACCAATAACCATAACCATCCCAAAATAACCATCCAACTAATCATAGAAGTTGACCAGGCGCTCGTGACCGTAAGCTCGGCTATCATGATAGTTTTAGACTCTGCAAAGGCTGTACCACTTTACCCACAAGTTTGTGATTTCGTCACCCGTCGGCGACTGCAGAACCTCCATTATACCAGTACACAACCGTCGGTGTATGGTCAAGAGATCACAAAATATCCTTTACAAAGGGGCTACTAAATGTATGGACTCACTAAGGTTTCACCAGCAGGCTAGAATCTCCAATTCTCCCACCCACGGGCCCCCTCTTGTGCCATGCAGTTCCCAGGGCAGTCCTCACTCGACTCCCATTCCCCGCGCCTTCCACAGTCCATAAAAATCTAGCAACTTACCTAATTACTCAGCTAAGCTGCACCCATACTTGGCCTTGTGGTGACACTGTTATCCTAGCATGTGCTCGCATGAACCGGTCCTTAGATCTACGGCAAGTAAAACCACCATCTCATGCTACCTCATTCACAAACCCGGCTTTCCTAGATCTCCCTCCGATCCATGTTAATTAACAACATCAGTTTCTCATTATCATTACGAGTGCAGTTAGCTAGACACATCTATCTCGCTCCCCGTAATCCCATGGACTCAGCGAAGCATAAAAGTAAAAACCATACCTGACTCATAAACTTCCTAAGCGACAAGGGTGTTTTAACGAAAACTAGTAAACTCCTATAAAAGGTTTCCCATCATGTTTTACTCAGCACACACACCATTTCGTAAAACAAAACAGTTTCCCAAAACATAGGATCAATATGGTCAAGGGGCACTTGCCTTGTTCTGGCAGTTCCTGTTGCTCAAAATCTTGTTGTTGTAGTCCTTCGTAGGTAGCTCCCGGAGCTTGTCCTTCTATACACGATCATGCACATACAAGATTCACAGCAATCAATATCATGCGCGAACTGTACTTTAAGATGCAATGATGTATATGCATGTTAATCCTATGGTGCAGTTTTTATTAGATTGGTTTGTACATGTTCTAGCATGGATTGCATGGTTTTACGATGAACAGAGGTGTTCGGATCAAATGTGGACGTGGCGATGATCTTGTCTTTAGATCTAGATCAAACCGATCAACAAGTGATCTGTCCACGAAAAAGTTTCTGTTCGAAAGGAATCAAAGGATAGATGCAAAGAAAACGCGATGATGTCGTAAGGTGGTATTGGAGACCTACCTTACGTTCTTCTTGGTCTCGGGGTCCTTCTCCTATCAGACCGATCGTTGGGGCTCTCTTCCGGCGATCTCTCTCGACTGAACTGCGGCGAAGGGTTTATTCGGTGAGCTGGGGCTATGGCTCTAAGTCGTCGGCTCAGGAGATGGAAAAGAAGTTCGTGGTTTCGGCAAAAGGTTCTGGGTTCTATTTATAATCGGGAAGAAAGAGTTCTAATCTAATTGGACTTCGAATAAGAGTCCTATTCAACTTGTCGTTGAATATTAACAACTTATATTTAGTTGATTTGGTGTGGTAACATTGTGGAATTCGTGTCGGTTTCCTCCCGTACCAGTATTTCATCGCGTATAGAAGCAAAAACCGCTCCAGAAATCGTTACCTCCGCGGTGATGAGCTCCGGAAGCTCCACGTGTCCATCGGGCCTGGTCTCCCCCCTTCCGCAGAGACGCGCTCCGGTTGTGCCGCGTGTCAAGCGAGCGAGATCTCCCTCTTTCTCAGAGGCGGGCTCCGCGTGTGCCACGTATTCTGGCGGTCGGGACCTCCTCTTTATTCGGAGGTGGCTCCGGGTGTGCCACGTGTCTTAACAGCGCCAGACTCCTTTCTTCTCAGAGACGAGCTCCGAGGTTGACACGTGTCCAATAGGACCGGACCTCCCGGAGGTGAGCTACGGAGGTCACACGTGTCCGGTAGTGTCGGACCTCCCGGAGGTGAGCTCCGGAGGTGACACGTGTCCGGTAGTGTCGGACCTCCCGGAGGTGAGCTCCGAGAGCGACATGTGTCCCGCGTGGCTGGTCCTCTCTTTTCCGTGGTGAATAGCTCCTAAGGTGACACGTGTTCTGCGGGACTGGCCTCGCTTCTCCGCAGAGGCTAGCTCCGGGGGCAACACGTGTCCCACAGGATCGGACCTCTCTCCCTTTGCTGAGATGAGCCCCGAGCCTGCCACGTAGCCAGTTTAGCGGTGGACCTCTCCCCATATGAGGAGATGAGCTCCGAAGGTGCCATGTGGCCAGCGAGCCGCGGGAGTTGTCTTCGGCGCTCTCTGTACATTGGAATTTGCTCTTTTTGGCTAACTTTTTTATTATTTCTACGTTTCAACTTATTTTAAAAGTGTTTTTCTACATGAAACAGGAATACATGCAGAAACCAAAAATGAGGGCGTCAAAAATCTACCCCCCTTAAATTGAATCTCGCCCTTGAGATTCGTTAGTAGAGAATAGATGAGGGAATTCTGCCTTGATGTCTTCTTCACGCTCCCATGTGGCTTCAGCTTCGGTATGATGGCTCCATTGTACTTTGTACCATCGGATCACTTTGTTCCTCGTGACCCTTTCCTTTACGTCCAAAATTCGGATGGGGTGCTCCGCATAGGTCAGGTCCTATTGAAGTTCAAGCTCTTTCATTAGTACTTGCTCCTCTGGTACTCTCAAGCACTTCTTGAGCTGGGATACATGAAACACGTCATGTACGTCGGAGAGGTATGTTGGGAGCTCTAGTTGATAGGCTACTTCTCCTCGCTTGTCCAAAATCTTAAACGGCGCGATGTAGCGAGGTGCTAGCTTGCCTTTGACGTTGAAACGTCGTTGGCCTCGGATAGGTGATACCTTAAGGTATACGAAGTCTCCTACTTCGAAAGTTAACTTTCTTCGCCTATTGTCCGCATATCCTTTCTGTCGTGACTGAGCAGCCTTTAAGTTCTCTCGTATGGTTTGGACTTGCTTTTCAGCCTCTTGTAGCACTTCTGGTCCAAACACTTGGTTCTCTCCGGTCTCGTTCCAAAATAGCGGTGTCCTACACCGTCTATCATATAATGCTTCGAAAGGCAACATCTTCAAGCTAGCTTGATAGCTGTTGTTATAGGAGAATTCGGCGTACGGTAAACTCCTATCCCAACTACGCCCACGTTTCAAGGCGCAAGCTCTCAACATGTCCTCCAAAAATTGGTTTGTCCTTTCGGTTTGTCCATCGGTTTGTGGGTGATAGGCGGAGCTAAAATCCAGTCGTGTACCAATAGTTTTCTGCAGCTTCCTCCAAAATCTAGAGGTAAACGGAGAACCTCGATCTGAGACTATCCTCTTCGGGACTCCATGACGGCACACAATCTGCTCTATGTACAACTCAGCTAATTGTGCAACGTTGTACTTGGCCCTTACAGGGAGAAAATGGGCTGTTTTCGTTAATCGGTCCACGATAACCCAGATGGAGTCATAACCCAACTGAGTACGTGGCAATCTGACGATGAAATCCATACTGATGTCTTCCCACTTCTACTCGGGTACCTTCAAGGGTTGCAACAATCCAGAGGGTCTTTGATGTTCAACCTTCACCCGTTGGCATGTGTCGCATAGGGCAACGTATTCAGCTATGTCCCTTTTCATACCATCCCACCGATAACAAGTCTTCAAGTCCTTGTACATTTTGGTGCTTCCGTGATGTATGGAATAGGGTGAATCATGTGCCTCTTTTAATATCGTGTAGCGGATGTGCATCACGTTAGGCACACAAATCCTTTTTCCTAGCCAAAGCGTACCCTTCTTATCTTCCTTGAAATCCTTCTCTATTCCTTGTCGGATCCTTTCCTTGATTTCCTTGATCTCCTCATCCGTTGCTTGGCCATCTCTTATTTCTTGCTCCAATAAAAAGTGGAGTTCCATCATTTCCTTCTGGTTCAAGAATCTGAGGTGTAACCGTTCGAACTCCTTGCGTAGTTCGGGTGGTAGCTCCCGAACCGTGAGTAGGTGACATGCTCCCTTCCAGATCAATGCATCAGCTACTACATTGGTCCTTCCAGGGTGGTAGTTGATTCCAACATTGTAATCCTTGATGAGTTCCAAACATCGACGTTGCCTCAAATTCAAGTACGTTTGTGTAAATATGTACTTGAGACTTTTATGATCCGTATAGATCTTGCATCGATGACCAAGGATATAATGTCTATAAATCTTCAATGCATGCACTACTGCTGCTAGCTCCAAGTCGTGTGTAGGATAATTAAGCTTGTGCTTCTTTAATTGTCGTGAGGCATAGGCTACCACTTGTCCTTCTTGCATGAGCACACATCCGAGCCCTTGTCTGGATGCTTCACAATATATGTCAAAGCTCTTGCTCACGTTCGGCAATACCAAAACCGGTGCTATGGTTAGCCTTTCCTTGAGCTCCTCAAAACTTTCTTGGCATGCTGGTGTCCATCGGAAGGCTTTTCCCTTCTTTAGCAACTCCGTCATAGGCTTTGCTATCTTAGAGAAGTCCCTGATAAACCTTCGGTAGTATCCAGCCATCCCAAGATAACTTCGAACATCCCTCACGTTTTGCGGTTGGTTCCACTTCAGAACATCTCCCACTTTTCGAGATCAACCGATACCCCTTCCTCGGAGATAATGTGGCCTAGGAATGATATCTCTTTTAGCCAAAATTGACACTTTTAAGCTTGGCATACAATTGATGCTCGCGCATTTTCTGCAAGGTCAATCTCAAATTGTGACACCCTCATTTCTAATTTCTGCATGTATTCATGTTTCATGTAGAGAAAACATTTTAAAAGAAGCTGAAACAGAGAAAATATCAAAAAGATAGCCAAAAGGAGCCAAATTCAGTTCACAGGAGAGTGCCAAAGACAACTCCCGCCGCTAAACTGGCTACATGGCAGGCTCGGGGCTCATCCCCACAAAGGGGTGGAGAAGCCCGACCCTGTGGGACACGTGTTTCCCCTGGAGCTAGTCTCTGTGGAGAAGCGAGGCCAGTCCCGCAGGATACATGTCATCTTAGGAGCTATTCACCGCGGAAAAACAGAGGACCAGTCGCGCGGGATATGTGTCGATCTCAAAGCTCATCTCCGGGAGGTTCGGTCCTATTGGACACGTGTTACCACTGGAGCTTATCTTCGGGAGGACCATCACTGTCGGTCACGTGTCAGCCTCGGAGCTCTTCTCTGAGAAGAAAGAAAGTCTGGCGCTGTTAAGACATGTGGCACACCCGGAGCAACCTCCGAAGAGAGGGGAGGTCTGGCACTAACACGTGGCGTGCATGGAACCACCTCCGAATAGAGAGGAGGTCCCGACCGCCAGGATACGTGGCGCACGTGGAGCCCACCTCTGATAAAGAGGGAGGTCTCGCTTGCTTGACACGCGGCACAACCGGAGCTCGTCTCTTCAAAAAAGGGAGACCAGGCCCCCGATGGACACGTGGACCTTCCGGAGCTCATCACCACGGAGGTAACGAGTTCTGGAGCGGTTTTTGCTTCTGTATGCGTGGAAATACCGGTACGGAGAGGAAACTGACACGAATTCCACAATGTTACCGCACCAAATCAACTAGAGTAAGTTGTTAAGATTCAACGACAAGTTGAATAGGACTCTTATTCGAAGTCTAATCAGATTAGAACTCTTTCCTTCCGATCATAAATAGAACCCAGAACCTTGGCCGAAACCATAAACTTCTTTTCCACCTCCTGAGCCGATGACTTAGAGCCCTAGCCCTAGCTCGCCGAGTAAACCCTTCGCCGGAGTTTGGTCGAGAGAAATCGCCGGAAGAGAGCCCAATGATCTGTCTGATAGGAGAAGGACCCCGAGACGAAGAAGAACGTAAGGTAGGTCTCCAATACTACCTTACGACATCATCGCGTTTTATTTGCATCTGTTCTTCGATTCCTTTCGAACAGAAACTTTTTTGTGGACAGATCACTTGTTGATCGGTTTGATCTAGAGTCAAAATCATCACCACGTCCACATTTGATCCGAACACCTCTGTTCATCGCAAAACCATGCAATCCATGCTAGAACACGAACAAACCGATCTAATAAAAACTGCACCACAGGATTAACATGCATATACATCATTGCATCTTAAAGTAGAGTTTGTGCATGATATTGATTGCTGTGGATCTTGTATGTGCGTGTGTATAGAAGGACAAGCTCTGGGATCTACCTACGACGGACTATGTAACACCCCAAAATCTGTTAAAGAGGGGAATTTAAAAAAAACTTTGGACGTAATGCATGTGGTGAAACAATTCAAACTCAAACTGGAATTCAAATTTGAATCAAACAGAAAAGAAAAAGGAAAAAAAAAGAAAAAAAAGAAAAATGGCCAGTGGGCCGAAACCCTCCCAGCCGGCCCAACAGCCCGCGGCTGTTTTTCCCCTCCCCCTCTCTCTGACGTGCGGGGCCCTCATGTCATCTTATTCCCCCCGCGCGCGCCCAACCACCCCAATACTCCCGCGCCGATCGCTGTTGCCACGCCCGATTTCCTCGCCCCAGAGCCGCGATCTCCAGCCCACGCATTGCTGCACATCTAAACCAACCCCCGCCGCCCTCCTTCGCCCATTTAAGCGCAAAAATCCACCCCCTTTTCTCCCCGATCGACCCGCCTCAGTTTCCGGTGAGAACCAAAGCTCCCATCCCCATTTTCTTTCGATCTTCTTCCTTTCTCTCTGATCTAATGCGTGTAGTGCGTCCTGCCGCCGCCGGGGAGTCCTGCAGGTGAAGAAGACCCGGTGTTTTGCGCTCTAGACGCAGCTCTGGTGAGCACCTGTAACACCCGAAAACCTGCTAAAGAGGGGAATTTAAAAAATTTTGGACGTAATGCATGTGATAAAGCAATTCAAATTCAAACTGGAATTCAAGTTCAAATCAAAACAGAAAAAAAAAAGGAAAAAGAAAAACGGCCAGTGGGCCGAAACCCACTCAGCCGGCCCAAGACCGCGCGCCAGCCAGCCCAAACCAGCGCCCCCCTCTCTCCCTCTCTCTGACGCGCGGGGCACGCCGGTCATCTTCTTCCCCCACGCGCCCCAACCGACCCCGGCCCTCTCTCGCGCCCGATCAAAACCACCCCCCGGAACCCGTGCTCCCAGCCCCGATTCTCGGTCCCGGTCACCCCAGCGTGATCTCAACAGACCCGCCGCCCTCCCTCGCCCATTTATAAGCTGACGATCGCCTTTGTTTCCTCCCCGATCGACTCGCTTCAGTACCGGTGAGACCGAGACCCTCTCTGCCGTTTTCTCCCAACCTTCGCCCGATTTCTCTGATCTAACGGGCTTGTTACGTTCCACCGCCGCCGGGGAGCCCTGCAGGTGAAGGAAACGACATGTCTTGTGCCCCAACAGTCGCTCCGACAAGCACCGAGTGCCATTGCCGTACTTCGACGCCGCCGACCGACTTCCAGGGCCTCCGAGTGCAGGAAAACCCCTAGGTGAGCATCCCCTACCCCTCCGCAGCCGATCCGTGCAAAAAGGTGCGAGTTCTAGCGTGTAGCGGCAAAAACCGAGGCTGCGCCGGCGAGATCGCCGCCCCCGCCGCCGCGCGCGGGGACTGGCTCTGGCCAGGGCGACGTGGCCCCTTGAGGGCCGCCTATTTTAAATCGCACGGTAGAAATTAAATCGACGCGTACCGCTTTGACAATCTAATCTGAGCTGTCTGTTTTAAATCAAACGGCCCACATCAGCCCCGCATTATAAAGGCCGGGATTCTTACGCGCTACCCCCTGGGGATCTCGGAAAACACGAGCTAGCCTCGGAAACTTCTGATCTAGCCCGTGGACCTTCAGAAAGTTATGTAAATTAATTTAAAACTCAGTTTTAGCCCCTGGACTTAATAAAAATTAGGAAAACCCCTATGTTATGTGTAATTAGGCCCCTGAAAATTTAGGAAATAGTAATTAAACCCTGCAATAGGGTGGATTTGCCTTTTAGACCCTTTAGGAATATTAAATTTGGAAATTTGAACATGTGACTAGGATTTAAATTTAAATGGTGATGCAAACACATGTGCAAATATGAATTTAAACTCTCCTAGCACTTGGAAAACTTTAGAATGAGTTAAAAATAGATTTTAGGCTGAAATGAAATCTACCTAAGTGTTGCTCATTTTTATTATCTCTAGAGACATATTTTAGGCTAGGAAATAATTTTAAAAACTAGTAAAATAAATTTAAATTGTTTCACATCAGAGAGGAAGTTCAAAAATATTTTATTGAACATTTTAGATCAGAACCTATTCTGTTTAGATGATATGCCTTACTATTTTAATATTAAAATTTACTTTTAGGCATAGAAAATAAATCTGAAAATATAGGAAAATAAGTATGAATAATTAGGAAATGATAAATGAGGTCTTCAAATCCAAAAACTTCAGTTTAGGATTTTGTAGAAGATCTGAAAACCTATTTGGAGTAGGAAATTATCTTTCATGCAAACTTTGTGGCTAAGAAGTGTATTAATTAAATATAAAGAATTTGTTCAAATTGGAAATTCATATATAGTGTGCAAATAGAAATCTGAATACAAAAGTTAGAAATAATGTATATATGTTTATAAGTGCATGTAGGCCCAAAATCAACACATCTAGGGTAACCACAACACTTAGAAATGTGAATGACTTTCATATGTATGTATGTGTGGTTTGCATGAAGTGAAAGTGTGGACTATGGCTTATGGATTGTTGTTTTCCTTTGCTATGTGTATTGGCATGAGTAGAACCTGCCCCAGAGCAAGTTCTCCCCTTCCAAGACCAAGACTTTCCATTCCCAGAGCAGCAGGAAGAAGGCAAGTGTCCTTGACCACTTTGATCCTATACTAGGATATGTAGTTAGAATTTAACTGCATGGTCAATTTGGAATATGATACCCATGCTAGGAAGTTTCCCTAAAATTGCATTATCTTGTTTCCTTGTATCTTGGGTTGGGATTTATTTTACTATGTCATTCATTCATATTACTTATGCTTAGCCATGCTTAGAATGGGATAAGTGGGATATGATACCATCAACTTATTTACCTTACTCTTGAATGAGATATTATGAGTTATGTAGAGGTAGGGATCAAGGCAAGTTGGATGATTTGGTTGGTGTGGTGTGCACGAAACTCGGGTTTGTATTTAGTACTTGCCTGGATCCTAAGGACCGGTTCATGGAGCATGTAACCTGGATTTACCGTGCCAACCACATGCTGAGATGGGGCAGGTTGGCCAATTAATTAGGTGTATCCCCGGCGTAGTATGGATGTTTTGGATGGTGCGGGGAATAGGTGTCAGCTGGAATACCTTATGAACCGCAAGGCTCAAGAGGGGCCACTGCAGCGGGGTTGGAGCCTCTTGTATGCTGTTAGGGGTGAAACCTCAGTGGGCCCACGCTCGTCGGGAATCCCTTTGTAAAGGCCTCGTAGTGATCTCCTGGCTACACACCTGGGAAGTGTGAACGTGGTTCGCGGCCACTGGCATAATGGAAGTTCTTTTAGTCCACCCGGCAACGGGGGATGAAATCACTACATGTGGGTACAGTGGTGCAAACTCTGCAGAGTCAAAACTGTCATGACAGCCGAGCTCACGGTCAAGAGCGGCTTGGACTTATTCATGATTAGAGGATGATTTGGGAAGTTGAGGATGTTAAGCGGGAAGCTTAACATTGGAGATGAAATTATGGTTACTAAATATTAATGCTGGGTTGAGAGATTGGTACCATTTTACCTGTGTAGTAATGTAGGTGCTTAATAAGCTAAGGTGATAGGTATTAATTGCGTAGTGCTTTAACCATGAGTTCAACCTCTCCTTTCTCTAGCCATGCATGACATAACTTTCCCACACTTGCTGAGTACCAACGGTACTCAAACATGCATTTCTGTTGGTTTAAATTGCTGCTCAGGTCAAAGGGATGATGTGGTGTTCAATGACCAAGACTTTGGACCCGATGAAGGTTTCTAGGTTCTCGGAGTCCCTCGGGCAATACCTGTGACGAAGCCCACAAGATTTATGTTCCGCTGCTGTTTTATTTACATGTTATGAACTTATTATCGTCCATCGAGACGTATGCTATGTAAGACTTATTTATATTCGAACACCTGGCTTGTAATATGATCATGCTTCACTATTTGTCGTCACATGTATGAGAAAATGATCCTGGCATACATGTGATATTCACTCGGTTGTTCTTCGGAGAAACCGCGTATGACAGAAGTGAAGTGGTATCAGAGCCAAGGTTGCCCGTAGGAACATGGACCTAGGTAGAAATGGACGTATCTAAGGACCCTATTTTCTTAAAAACTATTTTACAAAGGTGTGGGTTGAAAGTGTTATTTAATGGGGTCACTTTATTCACCTTGTCCCAACTTTTATTCAAAATACAATCTTTATTTAATTCGTATCTAACTTAATTTTAAATGCTTTATGTTTCAGATGGTTCGCATGATCCGCACCGCCCACAAGTCCACCGGAGGGAGAGTTCGTGTAGTTTCCCTTGCCTTGAGAGAGGAGAACCGTCCGGTGACGTACCACTCCTACGGGTTGGCAGTAGGAGGATTGTTGCGCCGTCTTCAGCGTATGCTCCACGCCGCCGGCAATGTGGGCAAGCTGATCATACACTACAGCTCCACCAGGACCATCCGTGAGAAGCGGGAAAAATGGAGCTCAGAGATGAGGATTATCCATGAAAATCAGCTGCTCAAGATCCACCGCTCTCCAGCTTGTCGGGCGACTTAGGCCGATGCTGAGAAGGATGTCACCTGGGAGGCCATCACCTGCCAGAGTTACATCAACCGTCGCCACCTGGACAGGACTGAGTACATGTATGTCCTCCAGCGTGAGAGTGGCACCGCGGAGTACATGTACCCGCCAGTGCAGCAGGGGACTTGCCATGAGCACATGGACCTGTGCTTGGAGGATGCTGCTATGCTCAGCACTCGACTGCAGGAGTGCCAGCAGGAGCTTCAGGATGTTTGTGACACCCTGAAGGAGACTGAGGGCGTTGCTTCGCGCCATCTTGAGGGCGAGAGAAAGAGGAGATGGGAATGAACAGTGTGTCACCGTGAATGATACGTGGACTCCTGACTCCCCAGACCGCCGGGCGAGCAAGCGTCGCCGCACTTCTCCACCAGCAGTTTCCCCACCTAAAGCGGAATAAGAGGGCAGCCGCAATAATGAAGAAGACCCCGACGAGCTAGCTCAGTGATACGAGTTGTTTAGAGTCATTCCCCTTATTTTAGCAGGTTATCGAGTAGTCGAGTCAATACCCTATTTATTTGTGTGTTAATATTTGGTGTGTGACGTGAGTTGTGGAAGCCATGGGCATTTGTCCACAACCTCGTCTTTAGGTTGCTTTGCTTTGGTGTGTGAACCCCTATGAATCAATAGTGCATTTTGTTTTCGCGTGAGACGTGAAGTCCAAAGATCTACGTGAAATTTTCAGAAATTGTTTAAATATTAAGGCCTCAAAAGGTTAAGTTTAAACAAGCAATTTGGGAAGTTAATACGTAATGCTTTAAGTTAACATTTGGTTGATCATGATAGATGGCTGGAAGAGGAAAGGTGTAACACCCCAAAATCCTGTCAAAAGAGGAATTTAAAAATTTTTGGACGTGTTGCATGTGTTGCAAAAATTTAAATTTGAACTGGAATTCAAATTCAAATTCAAACCAGAAAGAAATGGAAAAAAAGGAAAACAGAAAAAACCGGCCAGTGGACCGAAACCCACCAGCCGGCCCACTCGATCCCGCGCCAGCCCGCAGCCATGCGCGCCCCCCCTCTTTCCCATTGACATGCGGGGCCCGCCAACCTTTCTTCCTCCTCGCGCTCGGGCCCGCGCTCGGCCGGACTCTCTCACCCCGAATCAAAACCGACCGGAAAATCTCGCATATCCCAATCGACTTTCGGACCCCGATGTCACACCCGGTTTTTCCGAAGAAACAACCAAGTGAATATCACATGTATGCCAGGATCATTTTCTCATACATGTGATGACAAATAGTGAAGCATCATTTATTACAAGCCAGGTGTCGAATATAAGTAAGTCTTACATAGTAAATGTCTCGATGGACAATAATAAGTTCATCACAAGTAAATAAACTAGCAGCGGAATATTATTCTTTTAGGGCTCCATCACAGGCGTTGCCCGGGGGTCTCCTTGAACCTAGAAACCTTCTTCGGGTCCAAAGTCTTGGTCATTATACACCACCTCATTATCTTGACCTGAGCAGCAATATAAACCAACAAAAATGCAAGGTTGAGTACCAATGGTACTCAGCAAGTGTGGGAAAATTTTATCAAGCATGGCTAGAACAAGGAGAGGTTGAACTCATGGTTAAAGCACTACGCAATTAATACCTATCACCTTAGCTTATTAAGCACCTACATTACTACACAGGTGAAATGGTCCCAATCTCCCAACCCATTATCATAATCCAATAACCATAACATCATTTCCAATGTTAAGCTCCCCGCTTAACTTTCAAAACCATCAATTCCTCTAATCATGAATAAGTCCAGGCCGCTCTTAACCGTGAGCACGGCTGTCAAGACAGTTTTGACTCTGCAGAGTTTGTACCACTGTACCCACAAGTAGTGATTTCATCCCCCGTTGCCGGGTGGACTAAAAGAACCTCCATTATGCCAGTGGCTACGTTCCACATTCACACTTCCCAGGTGTGTAGCCAGGAGATCACTACGAAGCCTTTACAAAGGGATTCCCGACGAGCGTGGGCCCACTGAGGTTTCACCCCTAACAGCATACAAGAGGCTCCAACCCCGCTGCAGTGGCCCCCTCTTGAGCCTTGCGGTTCATATGGTAGTCCAGCTGACACCTACTCCCCGCACCATCCAACACACCCATACTACGCCGGCGATACACCTAATTAATTGGCCAAGCTGCCCCATCTCAGCATGTGGTTGGCACTGTAAAGCCGGGTTACATGCTCCATGAACCGGTCCTTAGGATCCAGGCAAGTACTAAACACAAACCCAAGTCTCGTGCACCCAGCACACAACCAAAACATCCAACTTGCCTTGATCCCTACCTCTACATAACTCACAATGTCTCATTCAAGAGTATGGTAATATAAAATGATGATCTCATTTCCCAAATACCCCATTCTAAGCATGGCTAAGCAAATGCATGTAAATAAATGACATGACAAAATAAATCCCAACCCAAGCTACAAGGAAACAAGGTAATGCAATTCTAGGGAAACTTTCCTAGCATGGGTTTCATATTTCATTTGACAATGCAAATAATTCTATCTACACATCCTAGCATAGGATCAAAGTGGTCAAGGACAATTGCCTCCTTCTTGCTGCTCTTGAAATGGGTATTCCTGGTCTTGGAAATGAATCACTTGTTCTTGAACAGGTTCTACTTCATACCATCACACATAGCAAAAGAAAAACAACAATCCATAAGACATAGTTCACACTTACACTTCATACAAACCACACATTCACATTTATGAAATTCATTCACCATTATATGTGTTGTGTTTCTGTTTTAAATAAATTCCTTATATTAAACTACTACACCTTTTCACTACCAGGTATGTATGAAAAGTATTTTTCTTCTCCATATATGCCTTCAGAATTTCTACCAACCCTAAACTGAATTCTTTGGATTTTAGAAACTCCATTTATCATTTACTAGTTGCTATATTTTCAGATTTATATTCCTATGCATATTTGTGTATTTTATTATGAAACTAGTAATACACATCATCTAAGTAGTATAGGTTTTGGTCCTAAATAATTTAATAACGTATTTTGACCTTGGCCTCTGATGTAAACTATTTCATAATTATTTTCCCCTTTTTTTTTATATAGCTATTCTTTACTTAAAAATGTGTCCTTATACTAAATAATGTGAATAATTAAATGAAACAGATTCATTTCAGCCCAAAATATATTTTTATCTCACTCCAAAGTTTTCTAAGTACTGAGAAAGTTTTTAATTAATTTTGATAATTATGTTTGTCCTCCTTTTTAATTTTTAAACACTAGTTACATATTCAATGTTTTAAATTAAATACTAAACAAGGCTAAAATAATGAATTCACCCCATTACAGGGTCTATAATATTATTTTCATAATTTCCAGGGGTCTAGCTACACTTATCAGAGGTGTTTTTCCTAATTTTTATTAAGTCTAGGGGCTAAAACTGTTTTTTTAAATGAATTTACATGATTTTCTAGAGTTCCAGGGGCTAGATCTGAAGTTTCCGGGGCTAGCTCTCAATTCCAGAGAACCCCAGGGGGTAGCACGTAAGAATTCCAGTCTTTATAATGCGGGGTTGACGTGGACCGTTCGATTTTAAACCGACGGCTGAGATTATAACATCGAACCGGTACGCGGGGTTTTAAACCCTACCGTGCGATTTAAAATAAACGGCGCACAAGCGGCCACGTCGCTCTGATCGAGAGCGGGCGGCGCTGCCGGCGGCGCACGGCGGCGGGAAGCGGCGATCTCTCCGGAAAGTTTCGGATCCTCGAGAATTCTGCCTAGAACTGTGATCTTATGGCCTAGATCGGTAGAGGGGAGGTCAGGGATCTCACCTCGGGGGTTTTCTCGAGCTCGGGGGTCCTGGAAAGTGATCGGCGGCGAGGTCCGAGGCAAAACCACGGCGAAGCTCGTCGGCGCTGGGTTTACACCGTAAGTCTTCGGGTTTTCTGCACCTGCAAAGTTCCCCGGAGGCGGTGGATCAAGACCAGCGAGTTAGATCAGAGTTTCCGAGCTTAGATCGGCCAGAATTCACCGGCGAAGTCTCGGTGCTCACCGGAGTAAAAATCGGCGATCGCGTGGGAAAAACTGATCGGGGCTGGGGTTTTTATAGCCGGGGAAGGGCGGTGGGTCTGTTGTGATCGAGTTGGAGTCCTCTGGGACCAGAATTCAGGCGGCGGGACGCGGTTTGCGGGCGGTTAAGATCGCGCGCGCTCGGGGGAAAAGTCCGGGGTCGCGGGGGCTCAGGGTTAGGGATGACATGTGGGTCCCACCTGTCTGTGAGAGACAGCGCGGCGCGCGCGGGGGCGGGCTGGCGCGGGGAAACTGGGCCGGCTGGTGGGTTTCGGCCCAGTGGCTGGTTTTTTTCCCGTTTCTCTTTTTCTTTTTCCATTTCTTTTCTGTTTTGAGTATAATTTGAATTCCAGTTTGAATTTGAATTTTTGCAAAACATGCAACACGTCCAAAAATTTTTAAATTCCCCTCTGAACATGGTTTAGAGTTTTGAATCAAAATTTGGGGTGTTACAGCTCTACCCCCCTTAAAAGAAATCTCGTCCTCGAGATTGGTGTTTCTAAGAAAACAATTCCGGAAATTGTGCCTTGAGCTCATCTTCCCGTTCCCAGGTAGCTTCCTCTTCTGAGTGATGCTTCCACTGCACCTTGCACATCCGGATTCTCTTGTTTCTGGTGAGGCGTTCCATCGTCTCCAAAATCTTGTATGGTTGCTCGGCATAAGACAAATCCTCAGCTACATCCACTTTATTCATGGGTAACACCTCTTCAGGCGTCCTCAGGCATTTCTTGAGTTGTGACACATGGAATACATCGTGCACGTCCGATAGATGAACCGGTAACTCTAGTTGGTACGCCACTTCGCCTTTTCTTTCCAAATCTTGAAAGGGTCCGATGTATCGAGGTGACAACTTCCCTTTCACCTTGAACCGACAAAGTCCTCTGATAGGGGACACCTTGAGATAAACATAGTCTCACACGTTGAAAACGAGTTCTCTTCTTCGTACATCAGCATAACTCTTCTGGCGTGTTTGTGCTATCCTCAAGTTGTTGCGAATCTCCCTCACCTTCGCTTCGGCTTCTTGTAGCACTTCTGGACCAAACACTTTACTTTCTCCTGTTTGGTTCCAAAGTAGGGGAGTTCTGCACTTCCTTCCATACAAAGCTTCAATCGGTGACATCTTCATACTAGCTTGATAACTGTTGTTATAGGAAAACTCCGCATACGGTAAGTTCTTGTCCCAACTCCTATTGTTTTTGAGTGCACATGCCCTTAACATGTCTTCAAGGATCTGATTGGTTCTCTCCGTCTGCCCGTCAGTTTGGGGATGATAGGCAGAGCTGAAGTTCAGATGGGTTCCCATGGTTTCATGCAACTTCTGCCAAAACCTCGAGGTGAACTGTGTCCCTCGGTCCGACACTATCTTCTTTGGCACTCCATGGTAACACACAATCCTTGACATGTACAATTCTGCCAATTTGGATCCGCTGTAGCTTTCTTTCACAGGGATGAAATGAGCTACCTTGGTTAGCCTATCAATAACGACCCATATTAAATCATACCCGGATTGGGTCCTAGGCAATCCCACGACAAAATCCATGCTGATTTCTTCCCACTTCCATTCAGGCACTTTGAGTGGTTGCAATAATCCCGCGGGTCGTTGATGTTCTGCTTTCACCAACTGACATGTGTCACATAGGGCAACATGTTCTGCGACATCTCGCTTCATGCCATACCACCAATACCTGCTTTTGAGGTCCTGGTACATCTTCGTACTCCCAGGATGAATGGAATAGTCAGAATCATGAGCCTCCTTTAAAATCAATTCACGGATCTCCTTTACTTCTGGCACACAGATTCTTTTCTCGTGCCACACCGTTCCTTGTTCATCCTCTCTAAAACCAGGAGCTTTATTTTCCTTGATAAGCTGTCTGATCTCTTGTATCTTCTCATCATTCTTTTGGCCCTCGCGTATGTCTCGCTCGAGTGTGGAGTCCACTTCCATGGCGATGGCTTCACCACTATTTACTAGACATAGATTGAGCCTTATAACTTCGTCCTTCAATTCTGCGGGCATTTCTTTCAAGCTCAACTTATTGACCTGCACTTTCCGACTCAAAGCATCGGCCACGACGTTTGCTTTCCCAGGATGATAGTTGATGCCCACATCAAAGTCATTGATTAGCTCTAACCATCTCCTTTGTCTGAGGTTGAGATCTGGCTGTGTGAATATGTACTTCAAACTCTTATGATCCGTATATATCTCTGTCCTCTTCCCCATCAAATAGTGCCGCCAAATTTTCAACGCGTGTACCACTGCAGCTAGTTCTAGGTCATGTGTAGGATAGTTCTTCTCGTGCTTCCGAAGCTGCCGGGATGCATAAGCCACGACATGTCCTTCTTGCATGAGAACACATCCCAACCCATTTCCAGAGGCATCGCAGTATACTGTGAAATTCTTCTGAATATCTGGCATAACCAACACTGGGGCTGTTGTCAATCTTTTCTTTAGCTCCTGAAAGCTCGTGTCGCACTGTGGCGTCCAGGTGAATGTGATTCCCTTTTCCAACAGTTTGGTGAGAGGTCTTGAGATCTTGGAGAATCCCTCAATAAACCGTCGATAGTATCCAGCCAAGCCCAAAAAGCTTCGAACTTCCCCGACATTTTCATGGGTTTTCCACTTCTGGATATCCTCGATTTTGGCGGGATCTACGGAGAGTCCTCCCTCCGAGATTATATGTCCTAAAAAGGGAACTCTCTTCAGCCAAAACTCACACTTGCTCAACTTGGCATATAGTTGGTGTTCTCTCAGCCTCTGTAACACCAACCTTAGATGTTTCTCATGTTCTTCTTCATCTTTGGAGAAGACGAGAATATCATCTATGAAAACCACCACAAATTTGTCCAGATATTCCATGAATACCTTGTTCATGAGGTACATGAAATATGCCGGGGCATTGGTTAGCCCAAAAGGCATGACAGTGTATTCATACAGTCCGTACCGAGATACGAAAGCTGTCTTGGGAATATCTGATTGCCTTATCTTGAGTTGGTGGTACCCCGACCTGAGATCAATTTTCGAGAACACACAAGCTCCCCTCAACTGATCAAACAAGTCTTCAATGCGGGGTAATGGGTACTTGTTTTTGATGGTTACCTCATTCAAGGCACGGTAATCCATGCATAACCTTTGGGTTCTGTCTTTCTTGGGCACAAATATCACCGGAGCTCCCCATGGTGAGGAACTAGGGCGAATATACCCCTTCTCCGTCAATTCTCTCAAATGATCCTTGAGCTCTTCTAGCTGCTTGGAGTCCATTCGATAAGGTCTCTTGTATATCGGGGCTGTTCCCGGTACTAGCTCAATTGCGAATTTCACGTCACGGTCGGGAGGCATACCTGGCAATTCCTCCGGAAAAACATCTGGATATTCCTTGATAGTCCTGATTTCGTTAACTTTCACCTCCACTTGATTTAATTTAATGTCCCTCCTAGGCTCGTGTATCGTTATGAACTTTACTCTTGTGCCATTGGGGTGAGTTAGTTCCACCGTTCTGGTCGAACAATGGATGATTCCTTTATGTTTGGTCAACCAATCCATACCCAAAATAATATCTATCCCTTGTGAATCTATCACTATGAGGTTAGCCGTAAATACTACCCCATTAATGTCTAGGCTCACTTTGGGACACACTTGTCTTGTCCTTATTTCTCCACCTGGAGAGTTTACGGCTAGCATATGGTTCATTTGTGTGGTTGCTAGGTCATGCTTCTTAACAAACCCTTGAGCAATGAACGAGTGGGTAGCACCAGAATCAAACAGCAGAGTTGCAAGGTGTAAATTGGCAGGAAACTTACCAACTACCACATCGGGCGCCTCTTGTGCTTCCTCCATAGTGACGTGGTTCACCCGTCCTCTCACTACATTCTGCTGTTGTGGCGGCGCAGGCTTCTTCTTTGGGCATTTATGGGCGTAGTGCCCCACTTCACCACAGCTGAAACATTGCACCACAATCTTAGATGCTGGGCCCTTGTTGTCTTGGGGTTGGTTTGGGGGTCCTTGCACTGCTGGTCGAGGTGGATATGCGGGGCGAGGCGGCTGCACAAACTGACGTTGCGGCTGCACTGGTGCTGCGGGTGGCCTGTAGTTTGGGTTGTACCCTCTTGGTGCAGAATAGGGTACCGCAGCACGGCTTGTCTGCCCCGTAGGTTGTTGCATCATACGTGGGCGGGTGTTGCTCCCTGAGGCCTGATGTGACCACCCAGCCTTCCTCTTATTCTCATTTTCCAGGGCCTTTAGCTTCCTTTCCACCACAAATGCTCTGTCCACCATCTTTTGAAAGCTCTCATACTCATTTGAGGACATTGCGCACTGCATTTCTGCGGTAAGCCCTTCCACGAAACAATCTTGTTTCTGCTCATCAGTCTCTATGTCTCGTGGAGCATAACGGGATAGTTGAGTAAATTTAGTGAGGTATTCCCTCACCGTCATGTTTCCCTGCTGCAGTCCCAAAAACTCTTTCCTCTTGTTTTTAAGTTCACCTCTTGGGATGTAGTGGTTGCGGAAACTACGCTTGAACTCTTCCCAAGTGATGTTCTCAGGGTCATGATGGGCGGCCACGTAGGCGGTCCACCAATCAGCAGCAGGTCCCTGCAATTGATGAGAGGCAAACAGCACCCTCTCATACCCTTGGCATTGTATTATCCTCATCTTACTTTCAATGGTCTTCAGCCAATCATCTGCCTCCAGAGGTTCAGCAGCACTTGCAAAATTTGGAGGTTGAGTTCCTAGAAACTCACTCAACCTTGGTTGGCGTGGTGCAGCTTGTGGAGGTGGAACTTGATGCAAGTTGGCCACCACTTGAGTCAAGTTCTGGATGAGCTGATTTTGATTCTCCAGCATTTGGTGGAGAGGGTCAACTTCATCACGGCGACCACCCCTGTCCTGGCCTCCAGAAAGATGAGGGTTGCATGCCTCATCATTGTTGTTGGCGGGGTTGGCAGCACGTCCTTTTCCTCTTCCGGCCATCTGGCAGAATCAATCAAATGTGAATTTGATACCATTTAGTATCATCTTACTACTTTCATTTGTTGGTACTTTGAGGTGTCGAGGCTTTGTTAAAATTTTACGAGGGTTTATATCTCACACCAAATAAATGCACTATTATTTCATGTGGGTTCACACACCAAAGCAAAACAATCTGAAGACGAGGCTGTGGACAATTGCTCATGGCTTCCACAACTCACGTCACACACCAAGCATCATCACACCATTAACTACGTAACGACTCAACTACTCGACCTCTTGCTAGCTAGGGGAAAGACTCTACACTACTCGTCCTCTTGAGCTGGCTCCTCGGGATCTTCCTCCTCATTTCGGCTACCTTCTGACTCTGCTTTGGGTGGGGAGGCTGCTGGTGGAGAAGTGCGACGACGCTTGATTGCTCGGCGATCCGGGGAGTCAGGAGTCCATGTATCATTCACGATGACACACAGTTCATTCCCATCTCCTCTTTCTCTCGCCTTTAAGCAAGCTCGCAGCAACGCCTCCGTTTCCTTCAGGGTGTCTCGGACATCCTGAAGCTCTTGTTGACACTCCTGCAGTCGAGTGCTGAGCATAGCAGCATCCTCCAAGCACAAGTCCATGTGCTCATGGGAAGTCCCTTGCTGCACCGGTGGGTACTTGTACTCCGTGGTACCACTCTCACGTTGGAGGACATACATGTACTCAGTTTTGTCCAAGTGGCGACGATAGATGTGACTCTGGCAGGTGATGGCCTCCCAGGTGACATCTTTCTCCGCTTCAACTTGTGTTGCTCGACAAGCTGGAGAGTGGTGAATCTTAAGCAATTGATTCTCGTGTATAATCCTCATCTCCGAACTCCATTCTTCCCTCTTCTCACGGATGGTCCTGGTGGAGTTATAGTGGATGATTAGCTTGCCCGTATTGCCGGCGGCTTCGAGCATACGACGAAGACGGCGCAACAAATCTCCAACTGCCAATCCGTAGGAAAGGTACGTCACGGGACGACTCTCCTCTCTTTCGGCAAGGGCCACTACGGGAACTCTCCCTCCTGTGGACTTACGAGCGGTGCGAATCATGCGAACCATCTAAAACAAAAGAATTTAAAATTAGGTTAGATAAATTCTCAAATAAAAATCCTATTTTGAATGAAAGTTGGGGTAAGATGAAGAAAATGACTCCTTTAATAACACTTTTCCACCCACACCTTGGAAAATAGTTTTTAAGAAAATAGGGCCCTTAAATACGTCCATTTCTACCTAGGTCCACGTTCCTACGGGCAACCTTGGCTCTGATACCACCTCTGTCACAACCGGTTTTTCCGAAGAAACAACCAAGTGAATATCACATGTATGCCAGGATCATTTTCTCATACATGTGATGACAAATAGTGAAGCATCATTTATTACAAGCCAGGTCTCGAATATAAGTAAGTCTTACATAGTAAATGTCTCGATGGACAATAATAAGTTCATCACAAGTAAATAAACTAGCAGCGGAATATTATTCTTTTAGGGCTCCATCACAGGCGTTGCCCGGGGGTCTCCTTGAACCTAGAAACCTTCTTCGGGTCCAAAGTCTTGGTCATTATACACCACCTCATTATCTTGACCTGAGCAGCAATATAAACCAACAAAAATGCAAGGTTGAGTACCAATGGTACTCAGCAAGTGTGGGAAAATTTTATCATGCATGGCTAGAACAACGAGAGGTTGAACTCATGGTTAAAGCACTACGCAATTAATACCTATCACCTTAGCTTATTAAGCACCTACATTACTACACAGGTGAAATGGTCCCAATCTCCCAACCCATTATCATAATCCAATAACCATAACATCATTTCCAATGTTAAGCTCCCCGCTTAACTTTCAAAACCATCAATTCCTCTAATCATGAATAAGTCCAGGCCGCTCTTAACCGTGAGCACGGCTGTCAAGACAGTTTTGACTCTGCAGAGTTTGTACCACTGTACCCACAAGTAGTGATTTCATCCCCCGTTGCCGGGTGGACTAAAAGAACCTCCATTATGCCAGTGGCTACGTTCCACATTCACACTTCCCAGGTGTGTAGCCAGGAGATCACTACGAAGCCTTTACAAAGGGATTCCCGACGAGCGTGGGCCCACTGAGGTTTCACCCCTAACAGCATACAAGAGGCTCCAACCCCGCTGCAGCGGCCCCCTCTTGAGCCTTGCGGTTCATATGGTAGTCCAGTTGACACCTACTCCCCGCACCATCCAACACACCCATACTACGCCGGGGATACACCTAATTAATTGGCCAAGCTGTCCCATCTCAGCATGTGGTTGGCACTGTAAAGCCGGGTTACATGCTCCATGAACCGGTCCTTAGGATCCAGGCAAGTACTAAACACAAACCCAAGTCTCGTGCACCCAGCACACAACCAAAACATCCAACTTGCCTTGATCCCTACCTCTACATAACTCACAATGTCTCATTCAAGAGTATGGTAATATAAAATGATGATCTCATTTCCCAAATATCCCATTCTAAGCATGGCTAAGCAAATGCATGTAAATAAATGACATGACAAAATAAATCCCAACCCAAGCTACAAGGAAACAAGGTAATGCAATTCTAGGGAAACTTTCCTAGCATGGGTTTCATATTTCATTTGACAATGCAAATAATTCTATCTACACATCCTAGCATAGGATCAAAGTGGTCAAGGACACTTGCCTCCTTCTTGCTGCTCTTGAAATGGGTATTCCTGGTCTTGGAAATGAATCACTTGTTCTTGAACAGGTTCTACTTCATACCATCACACATAGCAAAAGAAAAACAACAATCCATAAGACATAGTTCACACTTACACTTCATACAAACCACACATTCACATTTATGAAATTCATTCACCATTATATGTGTTGTGTTTCAGTTTTAAATAAATTCCTTATATTAAACTACTACACCTTTTCACTACCAGGTATGTATGAAAAGTATTTTTCTTCTCCATATATGCCTTCAGAATTTCTACCAACCCTAAACTGAATTCTTTGGATTTTAGAAACTCCATTTATCATTTACTAGTTGCTATATTTTCAGATTTATATTCCTATGCATATTTGTGTATTTTATTATGAAACTAGTAATACACATCATCTAAGTAGTATAGGTTTTGGTCCTAAATAATTTAATAACGTATTTTGACCTTGGCCTCTGATGTAAACTATTTCATAATTATTTTCCCCTTTTTTTTTATATAGCTATTCTTTACTTAAAAATGTGTCCTTATACTAAATAATGTGAATAATTAAATGAAACAGATTCATTTCAGCCCAAAATATATTTTTATCTCACTCCAAAGTTTTCTAAGTACTGAGAAAGTTTTTAATTAATTTTGACAATTATGTTTGTCCTCCTTTTTAATTTTTAAACACTAGTTACATATTCAATGTTTTAAATTAAATACTAAACAAGGCTAAAATAATGAATTCACCCCATTACAGGGTCTATAATATTATTTTCATAATTTCCAGGGGTCTAGCTACACTTATCAGAGGTGTTTTTCCTAATTTTTATTAAGTCCAGGGGCTAAAACTGTTTTTTAAATGAATTTACATGATTTTCTAGAGTTCCAGGGGCTAGATCTGAAGTTTCCGGGGCTAGCTCTCAATTCCAGAGAACCCCAGGGGGTAGCACGTAAGAATTCCAGTCTTTATAATGCGGGGTTGACGTGGACCGTTCGATTTTAAACCGATGGCTGAGATTATAACATCGAACCGGTACGCGGGGTTTTAAACCCTACCGTGCGATTTAAAATAAATGGCGCACAAGCGGCCACGTCGCTCTGATCGAGAGCGGGCGGCGCTGCCGGCGGCGCACGGCGGCGGGAAGCGGCGATCTCGCCGGAAAGTTTCGGATCCTCGAGAATTCTGCCTAGAACTGTGATCTTATGGCCTAGATCGGTAGAGGGGAGGTCAGGGATCTCACCTCGGGGGTTTTCTCGAGCTCGGGGGTCCTGGAAAGTGATCGGCGGCGAGGTCCGAGGCAAAACCACGGCGAAGCTCGTCGGCGCTGGGTTTACACCGTAAGTCTTCGGGTTTTCTGCACCTGCAAAGTTCCCCGGAGGTGGTGGATCAAGACCAGCGAGTTAGATCAGAGTTTCCGAGCTTAGGTCGGCCAGAATTCACCGGCGAAGTCTCGGTGCTCACCGGAGTAAAAATCGGCGATCGCGTGGGAAAAACTGATCGGGGCTGGGGTTTTTATAGCCGGGGAAGGGCGGTGGGTCTGTTGTGATCGAGTTGGAGTCCTCTAGGACCAGAATTCGGGCGGCGGGACGCGGTTTCCGGGCGGTTAAGATCGCGCGCGCTCGGGGGAAAAGTCCGGGGTCGCGGGGGCTCAGGGTTAGGGATGACATGTGGGTCCCACCTGTCTGTGAGAGACAGCGCGGCGCGCGCGGGGGCGGGCTGGCGCGGGGAAACTGGGCCGGCTGGCGGGTTTCGGCCCACTCGCCGGTTTTTTTCCCGTTTCTCTTTTTCTTTTTCCATTTCTTTTCTGTTTTGAGTATAATTTGAATTCCAGTTTGAATTTGAATTTTTGCAAAACATGCAACACGTCCAAAAATTTTTAAATTCCCCTCTGAACATGGTTTAGAGTTTTGAATCAAAATTTGGGGTGTTACACCCGAAGACTCCAGCTCGATCTAAACCAACCCACCGCCCTCCCACGTCTATAAAAACCCCGGCATCGTCCCGTTTTCCCCCACGATCCACCGATTTTCTCTCCGGTGAGAACCTGAGCCCCTCCGACGAATTCTGCCCGATCTACGCTCGGGAATTCTGATCTAACTCGCTGGTCTTGATCCACCGCCTCCGGGGAACCTCGCAGGTGCAGAAAACGCGGTGGTTTGCGGTTCCAACAGAGCGCCGACGAGCCTCGCCATGAATTCACCTCGGACCTCGTCGCCGACCGCCTTCCAGGACCTCCGAGCTCAAGAAAACCCCCGAGGTGAGATCCCCGACCTCCCCTCCACCGATCTATGCCATAAAATCACAGTTTTAGGAAGAATTGACGAAGATCCGAAACTCTCCGGCGAGATCGCCGCCTCCCGCCGCCGTGCGCCGCCGGGCAGCGCCGCCCACGCTCGATCAGAGCAACGTGGCCGCTTGTGCGCCGTCTATTTTAAATCGCACGGTAGAGTTTAAATCCCCGCGTACCGGTTCGACGTTATAATCTCAGCCGTCTGTTTTAAATCGGAAGGTCCACGTCAGCCCCGCGTTATAAAGACTGGAATTCTTACGCGCTACCCCCTGGGGTTTTCGGAAAATAAGAGCTAGCCCCGGAAACTCCTGATCAAGCCCCTGGAACTTCAGAAAATCATGTAAATTCATTTAAAAATCAGTTTTAGTCCCTGGACTTAATAAAAATTAGGAAAAACCCCTCTGTTAAGTGTAGCTAGACCCCTGGAAATTCTTAAAATAATATAATGGACCCTGTAGTGGGGTGAGTTTACCTTTTTAACCCTATTTGATATTAAAGTTAAGAATTTGAATAAGTGGCTAGTATTTAAAATTTAAAAGGTGGGACAAACATATTGTCAAATTCAAATTAAAAACTTTCCCAGTACTTAGAAAACCTCGGAGTGAGATATAAATAGATTTTTGGCTGAAATGAATCTGTATAAGTGATTATTCACATTTATTAGTTAGAGGGGCACATTTTTAAGTAGAGAATAATTCTGAAAATTAGAAAAATAAATGTAAAATAGTTTACATCAGAGGAAAAGATCAAAAATATATTATTAACTATTTAGGATCAGAACCTATTCTGTTTAGATGATGTGTCTTACTATTTTCATAATAAAGTACACATTTAGGCATAGGAAGTGAATTTGAAAATATAGCAAGCTAGGTATAAATAATTAGAAAATGATAAATGAAGTTTCCAAAATCCAAAGAATTCAGTTTAGGGTTGGTAGAAGTTCTGAAGACACATAGGGAGTAGGAAAATACCTTTCATGCATACTTGGTAGCTAAAAGGTGTAGTAATTGAATATAAGGAATTTATTTAAATTGGAAACTCATAGTATGCAAGCATAAATGTGAACACAAAAGTAGGAACCATATATACATGATTAAAAGTGCATGTAAGCCACAAATCAACACCCGTAGAGTAACCACAACACATATAATTGTGAATGACTTTCATAAATGTGAATGTGTGGTTTGTTATGAAGTGGAAGTGTGAACTATGTCTTATGGATTGTTGTTTTTCTTTTGCTATGTGTGATGGTATGATGTAGAACCTGCTCCAGAGCAAGTTCTCCCTTTCCAAGATCAGGACTACCCATTCCAAGAGCAGCAGGAGGGAGGCAAGTGTACTTGACCACTTTGATCCTATCCTAGGATGTGTAGATAGAATTATTTGCATTGTCAATTGAAATATGAAACCCATGCTAGGAAGTTTCCCTAGAATTGTATTACCTTGTTTCCTTGTAGCTTGGGTTGGGATTTATTTTATCATGTCATTTATTATTATGCATATGCTTAGCCATGCTTAGAATGGGATATTTGGGATATGAGATCATCAGTTTATTTTACCATACTTTTGAATGAGATATTGTGAGTTATGTAGAGGTGGGATCAAGGCAAGTTGGATGATTTGGTTGGTGCTGGGTGCACAAGACTTGGGTTTGTGTTTAGTACTTGCCTGGATCCTAAGGACCGGTTCATGGAGCATGTAACCTGGCTTTACCGTGCCAACCACATGCTGAGATGGGGCAGCTTGGCCAATTAATTAGGTGTATCCCCGGCGTAGTATGGGTGTGTTGGATGGTGCGGGGAATAGGTGTCAGCTGGACTACCAAATGAACCGCAAGGCTCAAGAGGGGGCCACTGCAGCGGGGTTGGAGCCTCTTGTATGCTGTCAGGGGTGAAACCTCAGTGGGCCCATGCTCGTCGGGAATCCCTTTGTAAAGGCTTCGTAGTGATCTCCTGGCTACACACCTGGGAAGTGTGAATGTGGTTTGAGGCCACTGGCATAATGGAGGTTCTTTTAGTCCACCCGGCAACGGGGGATGAAATCACTACATGTGGGTACAGTGGTGCAAACTCTGCAGAGTCAAAACTGTCATGACAGCCGTGCTCACGGTCAAGAGCGGCTTGGACTTATTCATGATTAAAGGATTGATGGTTTTGGAAGTTGTGAATGTTAAGCGGTGAGCTTAACATTGGAAATGATGTTATGGTTATTTGATTATGATGATGGGATGGGAAATTGGGACCATTTCACTTGTGTAGTAATGTAGGTGCTTAATAAGCTAAGGTGGTAGGTATTAATTGCGTAGTGCTTTAACCCTGAGTTCAATCTCTCCTTGCTCTAGCCATGCATGACATAATTTTCCCACACTTGCTGAGTACCATCGGTACTCAACCTTGCATATTTGTTGGTTTATATTGCTGCTCAGGTCAAGATAAAGTGGTGTTTAATGATCAAGACTTTGGACCCGAAGAAGGTTTCTAGGTTCATGGAGTCTCCCGGGCAACGCCTGTGACGGAACCCACAAGAATAATTATTCCTCTGCTAGTTTATTTACTTGTGATGAACTTATTATTGTCCATCGAGACATTTGCTATGTAAGACTTATTTATATTCGACACCTGGCTTGTAATAAATGATGCTTCACTATTTGTCATTACATGTATGAGAAAATGATCCTGGCATACATGTGATATTCACTCGGTTGTTCTTCGGATAAACCGGGTGTGACAAAAGGGTCGTGGTGCCAACCCCAACAACAACGATGAGGCCGGCAACCCTCATCTTTCTGGAGGACAAGACAGGGGTGGTCGCCGTGAAGGAGCTGATCCTATCTACCAAATGCTCGAAAATCAGAATCAGCTCATCGAGAGTTTAACTCAAGTGGTGGCCAACTTGCACCAAGCTCCACCTCCACAAGCTGCACCCCGTCAACCAAGGTTGAGTGAGTTTCTAGGAACTCAACCCCCAAAGTTTGCAAGTGCTGCTGAACCTCTGGAGGCAGATGATTGGCTAAAGACCATTGAGGGCAAGATGAGGATCATACAATGCCAAGGGTATGAGAGGGTGCTGTTTGCCTCTCACCAATTGCATGGACCTGCTGCTGATTGGTGGACCGCTTACGTGGCAGCCCATCATGACCCCGAGAACATCACATGGGAAGAGTTCAAGCACAGTTTCCGCAACCACTACATACCAAGGGGTGAACTCAAAAACAAGAGAAAGGAGTTCTTGGGACTGCAGCAAGGTAACATGACCGTGAGGGAATACCTCACTAAGTTCACCCAACTATCCCGTTATGCACCACGGGACATCGAAACCGATCAGCAGAAACAAAACTCTTTTGTGGAAGGAATTACCATGGAGATGCAATGTGCAATGTCCTCCAATGAGTATGAAAGCTTCCAAAAGATGGTAGACAGAGCATTTGTCGTGGAGAGGAAGCTGAAGGCCTTGGAGAATGAAAACAAGAGGAACGCGGGATGGTCACACCAAGCCTCAGGTAGCAACACACGTCCACGTCTGATGCAGCAACCCGCAGGGTAGACGAGCCGTGCTGTGGTACCCTACTCAGCACCAAGAGGGTACAACCCGAATTTCAGGCCTCCGTCAGCACCAGCACATCCGCGGCGTCAGTTTGTACAGCAGCCTCACCCCACATATCAACCTCGACCAGCAGGACAAGAACCACCGAACCAACCCCAAGATAACAAAGGCCAGGCACCCAAAGTTGGGGTGCAATGCTTCAACTGTGGTGAAGTGGGGCACTACGCCCATAAGTGCCCAAAAAAGAAGCCCATGCAGCCACAACAGCAGAATGTGATGCGAGGACGGGTGAACCACGTGACCATGGAGGAAGCGCAAGACGCACCTGACGTGGTAATTGGTAAGTTTCCTGCCAATTTACACATTGCAACCCTATTATTCGATTCTGGTGCTACCCACTCGTTCATTGCTCAAGGGATTGTTAAGAAGCACGGTCTAGCAACAACACAAATGAACCATATGTTAGCAGTGAACTCTCCAGGGGAGAAATAAGGACAAGACAAGTGTGTCCCAAGGTGAATCTAGACATTAATGGGGTAGTATTTACTGCAAACCTCATAGTGATAGACTCACAAGGGATAGATATTATTTTGGGTATGGATTGGTTGACCAAACATAAAGGAATCATCCATTGTTCGACAAGAACGGTGGAACTAACTCACCCTAGTGGCACAAAAGTGAAGTTCATGACCGTACAAGAACCTAGGGGGGACCTTAAACTCAATCAAGTTGAGGTGGAAGTTGAAGAGATCTGGATTATCAGGGAATATCCAGACGTTTTTCTAGAGGAGTTGCCAGGTATGCCCTCCGATCGTGAAGTAGAATTCGCAATTGAACTAGTGCCTGGAACAACCACGATATACAAGAGGCCTTATCGGATGGACTCCAAACAGCTGGAAGGGCTCAAGGAGCATATAAGAGAATTGACAGAGAAGGGGTATATTCGTCCTACTTCCTCACCATGGGGAGCCCCAGTGATATTTGTGCCCAAGAAGGACGGAACCCAAAGGTTATGTGTAGACTACCGTGCGTTGAACGAAGTAACCATCAAGAACAAGTACCCATTACCCTGCATTGAAGACTTATTTGATCAGTTGAGGGGAGCTTGTGTGTTCTCAAAAATTGATCTCAGGTCAGGATACCACCAACTGAAGATAAGGCAAACCGACATTCCAAAGACAACTTTCGTATCTCGGTACGGGCTGTATGAATACACCGTCCTGCCGTTCGGGCTAACTAATGCCCCGGCATACTTCATGTATCTCATGAACAAGGTATTCATGGAATATCTGGACAAATTTGTGGTGGTTTTCATTGATGACATTCTCGTCTTCTCCAAAAATGAAGAAGAACATGAGGGACATTTAAGATTGGTGTTGCAAAAGCTGAGAGAACACCAACTATATGCCAAGCTGAGCAAGTGTGAATTTTGGCTGAAGAGAGTTCCCTTCTTAGGACATATAATCTCGGAGGGAGGAATCTCGGTAGATCCCACCAAGATCGAGGATGTGCAGAAGTGGAAGACCCCTGAAAATGTCGGGGAAGTTCGAAGCTTCTTAGGATTGGCTGGGTATTATCGACGGTTTATTAAGGGTTTCTCCAAGATCTCGAGACCCCTCACCAAATTGTTAGAGAAGGGAATCACATTCACATGGACACCGCAGTGCGAGACGAGTTTTCAAGAATTGAAGAAAAGATTGACAACAGCCCCAGTGCTAGTTATGCTGGATATGCAGAAGAATTTTTCGGTGTACTACGATGCATCTGGACACGGGTTGTGATGTGTTCTCATGCAAGAGGGGCATGTCGTGGCCTACGCATCCCGGCAGCTTCGAAAACACGAGAAGAACTATCCTACACATGACCTAGAGCTAGCCGCAGTGGTACACGCATTGAAGATTTGGCGGCATTACTTAATGGGAAAGAGGACAGAGATATATATGGATCATAAGAGCTTAAAGTACATTTTCACACAGACAGATCTCAACCTCAGACAAAGGAGAAGGTTAGAGCTAATCAACGACTTTGATGTGGGCATCAACTATCATCCTGGGAAAGCGAACGTCGTGGCGGATGCTTTAAGCCGGAAGGTGCAGGCCAACATGTTGAGCTTAATGGACATGCCTATAGAATTGAAGGAATGGATTGCAAAACTCAATCTATGTCTGGTGAATAGTGGTGAGGCCATCGCCATGGAAGTGGACTCCACATTAGAGCAAGACATACGCAACGGTCAGAAGAATGACGAGAAGATACAAGACATTAGAGAACTCATCAAAGAAAATAAAGCCCCTGGGTTCAGAGAGGATGAACAAGGTACGGTGTGGCATGGGAAAAGGATCTGTGTGCCCAAGGTTTAGGAGATCCGTGAACTGATTTTTAAGGAGGCTCATGATTCCGACTACTCCATTCATCCTGAAAGTACGAAGATGTATCATGACCTCAAGAGCATATATTGGTGGTATGGCATGAAGCAAGATGTCGCGGAACATGCTGCCCTATGTGACACGTGTCAGTTGGTGAAAGCAGAACATCAACGACCCGCGGGACTATTGCAACCACTCAAAGTGCCTGAATGGAAATGGGAAGAAATAGGTATGGACTTCATAGTGGGACTACCCAGGACCCAATCGGGATATGATTCGATATGGGTCATCATCAACAGGCTAACCAAGATAGCTCATTTCATCCCCGTGAAAGAAAGCTACAGCGGATCCAAATTGGCGGAATTGTACATGTCAAGGATCGTGTGTTTTCATGGAGTGCCAAAGAAGATAGTGTCAGATCGAGGGACACAGTTCACCTCAAGGTTCTGGCAGAAGTTGCATGAAACCATGGGAACTCATCTAAATTTTACTTCTGCCTATCACCCCCAGACTGACGGGTAGACGGAAAGAACCAATCAGATCCTTGAGGATATGCTGAGAGCGTGTGCGCTCAAGAACAATAGGAGTTGGGATAAGAACTTACCTTATGCGGAGTTCTCCTATAACAACAGCTATCAGGCTAGTATGAAGATTTCACCCTTTGAGGCTTTGTATGGGAGGAAGTGCAGAACTCCACTATCTTGGAACCAAACAGGGGAAAGTAATGTGTTTGGGCCCGAGGTACTACAAGAAGCCGAGGCAAAAGTGAGGGAAATTCGCAACAATTTGAGGATAGCACAGACCCGACAAAAGAGTTATGTTGATGTACGGAGAAGAGAGCTTATTTTCAATGTGGGGGACTATGTCTATCTCAAGGTGTCCCCTATCCGAGGACTTCGTCGGTTCAAGGTGAAAGGGAAATTATCACCTCGATACATCAGACCCTTTCAGATTTTGGAGAGGAAAGGCGAAGTGGCATACCAACTAGAACTACCGGCTCGCTTATCAGATGTGCACGCTGACATGACCCCACGGTCTTGTCAAGCCAGGATCACGCTGAGGGGTGCTGCGTTGCATAGCACCGGATAACACACATCAAAGGTAGAAAGCGGAAGCGAAATTTTATTACATAAACAAGTCTATGAACATGTTTACATCAAAATAAGTCCAGTCTACACTCACGGGCGTAGACTACGCGTCAAGTCCACGTTCAGCCCTTGAACATGTCCTTGGTAGCACACACGCACACTAACTCTGCGGCGTGCACGACTCCCACTCGACGGGGTTCCCCTCCTGGGGTTCTGTCTCTTCCTCGGGAGTCCCTTCCTCATAGAACCCTGCAAAAGCTTCAAACACAAGCAGTGAGCACGAAGGCTCAGCAAGTCTGACCCGTCTCACCTAAACATGGAACTTCTACATGAGGGATGATGGGTTACATGAGGTAAAAATTCATTTGCAAGGACTCGCCTAATTAGTAGAACCTTACTTTCAAGTTTTAGCAGCAGGTTCTGGAGAACCTTACGCTAAGGCACATGAGAGAGCCGCAATCAAACAAGAAATGCATTTCTCTCATGTACTTTGCCCAAAGTTGAAATGAACTTTAGTTAGCTCTAAACTACAGCAAGTCATTAGCAATCAAGTCCATCTTTCAATCAGCAACATTTTAACATGTAACTAGCCTGTTCTTTCTACGACACGGTACAGTGAACAAGTGGTACTCACTGACCGTGAGGGACGGCGATTATAATCGATTTACACCTGCAGGGTTACCCGAACAACCCGTCACGTACGCCCGTACTCGATGTTGCCTACAACAACCATCACGGACGCCATACGCGACTACCTTTCACCCGTTAGCCAAATGTTGAACCGGTCCAATCGTCCCAAGCAAGAGGTCTCTGCACGCGCATCTCAGTGCCGCCAGCCGATTTACACCTCAAGCTCTCAACCTACCCTCTGAACGACCAGCTATGCCTCAACACCCAGCTACCCGAGTTACATCAGTTTCCCGCTTCCCATATAGCCGGTAGGTCTTCGGTACTGTTCTAGCTTGTTCAACAGGCCCGCACACGGCTCGGTCCTCAATCGACACAAGCAGATCTACAGCACACAGGCCCCAAAGTCCAGTTGCCCTTACCCTCCGCTTCGTCTCATTTTCTGGCCATGTGTTTCATGTGCTATCACTACCAGAGTCGAGTGCCTCTAGCCTATGCTCGCGAGTAGTTCCAACTACTCGACTTGTACCGAATCCTACTCTATCATAGCATTGCAGTAGCTAACGGGGTTTGCAATCCTAAACCCAACCCATGGTTTTCTTGGCTATGCAATTGGGTTTCCAAACAAGACTCTAATGCAAAGAATCATAATACTCAAGTAAGTGCACAAAACAATAAAAATTTGTAAAAGGTTAATGCAAACCGGAGCTTGCCTTGCTGCTCTTGGTCATAGGATAGCTGTTCCTCTGGAGTAACGAAGTCTAGGACTTCGGGTTCCTCCTCCACCTTAGCGACTACATGATAAAAGTAATACATGTATTAATTTAAATGCAGTTGTATTTACTTTTAACTTGTGAAGTCTACAACTCTTACTAGACAAGCCCAATGACTGCGAAATTTTAACTGTGGCTTGGTTACAACCAAAACAGAGACTTGGTAAAGTTTTAGTTGCAGCAAAGCTCGTTTGAGCCCTCCACAATTAATTATGTCCTTGACCTTAATTGAAGGCTTTTAGGGTGTTCTAAGGATTTTCATGAAACAAACTGTGACTTTCTGAAAACTAGATTTTCAGAGGGTTCTAATGGAGTTGGTCTCACTTAATTTGGAAGTTCCTAACTAAAGATATGAGCTAAACAATTTCAGAGAAAATTCTGAAAATGTTTCTGAACATTTTCTATTTTCTCTGGAACAGTTTCACTAATCACACCATTAGGTGGATTAAATGAGCTCCAATGGGTCTGAAATTTTATGGTAGTTCAGGGATATTTTGGTGAACATTCCAGCAAAATTTCAGGATTTTCCTCCAAAGGATCCTCCAGTTAAAATTCCTAACAATTTAAACTTTGAAGAATTAATTCTGGAGAATTAAGGAATTTCATGAAGTGAAACTTGATTTGTTGGAAAGAACTCAGAGAGCTGAATCCAACAAAATTTGGTTCACTCGATGTGGAGCTTTCTAGTCAAAGTTATGAGGATTTGAAGTTTGGAAGAATTCTGAAAATCGGGGAAAAAGTTTAAACTCTCGGGGGCCCGAGGGGACACGCGTCGAGCACGGAGGTGTCCGGCACACCGGAGCTCACAGGGTATTTCGCGCCAGCACAGCCGATCCCGGCCACACCCAATCCCTATTTAAATTCTTCAGCCGCTGACACGTGGGCCAGTTGGCTTCTTCTTCCTCCCGCCGTTCTCTCGCGCCCGCAGCGCCGACATCGCCGGAGCAGACCCGGAGCTCGCCGGCTCGCCGCTGCTGGACCTCCCATGGTCTGAAACTCGCCGCTAGGGGGTTGTCGACGTCGAGGAACACGTCGGTGGTGCCAGGTCGGGCTGAGGGTGACCGGAAATAGCTCGGCGACGTGCCGCGGCCTCGGTTGAGGTTCGGCGCTGTCGACCGTGGGTCCTAACCCGCCAACACCTCGAACAAACGGTCCTACAGCATCAGTGTACCTCTAGGAAGCTCGACAAGGTGTCAGAAGGGTTCAGGGTTGGTGGCAAGTCGGTCGGCACCGTGTGACCGATCGTGCCCGCCATGACCGCCCTTGATCGAGCTCGAAATTCGTCACTCCTAGACAGTTTCACGCCACGGATGCAGAAAAGAACTTGATCGCCGGCTAGTCCAGCGTCTATGTGCAAGATTTGATAACCTCCGAAAGATCATAAAGCGAGAATTTAAAGAAACCGTACCGGAAGCTCGGTTTACGGTCGCCGGAGCAAAAACTGGAAATTCTCTGTGGATTCTTCACGGTTTGCTTCCAAACTTGGAGGAGAGCAGCACGGTGATCGCGCGCTCCTGTTGCCTCTCTTGCTGGACCATGAAAACGCCTGTGGAACGCTGTCCACAGGCGCCTGACTCTCGGCTGAGGCTAGGTCGCCGCGGTGGCGATCGTTTTCGAGCACCGGAGGTCGGAGCTCGGGGTTTCTGGCGTTGGGGAGGTAGAGTGCGATCTCAGGTGACCGTCTATCAGCTCAGGGAGGGAGAAGGCGAGCTGGTTTCGCGGTTCTCCGATCGAGCAGAGAGGCGGCAGGTTGGTGGCTCGGTGATCACGGAAGAGGAGAAAATGATTGGTGTCTGCCCCCATGGAGCGCCTTAAGAGGGCCCGGGAACTGCCCTTGGGCTCGCGTGTGGGCGTGAGAAGCAGCTGGTGGCGCTGCTGCCCCTCGGTGGCTAGGGCAGCTGCTCCTGAGCGTGGAGTCGGCAGCTGCTCGGTGGAAGTTCCCACCGAGACTTTGACTTTGGGTGCAAGTTTCTCCTTCTTCCCTCTATGACATGTGGGTCCCACCTGTGGTTTTAACCTCTGAAATTTACTCCTAATCACTGTAGTAAACAGTGAGACCCATAATACCCCTGGTGATTCAAATTATTCACCCATGAGCCATTTGAATTGATTAGAATTCAAATTGGGTTTGGTTTGAATGAATTTGAGCACAAGTTCAGTTTTGAATTCAAATAATGTTTGAATTTGTCCCACTTAGCTCATGTCAAGATCAACTCCAAATGGAGTGAAAATTGGTGTGTGGGCTCACAAAAATGTGCTGAGTAAGAATATGCCTTCCACTTTTGAATTCATGGGATAAAAACAGTTTGAATTTGAATATGGTTTCAAACTGCCCTCTTTCTAGCTATACCCAAAATGACCTCAGAAAGGTTTTGAATTTGGGTGAAACTTGGCATGGACATCCTTAGCAATTTGTAGGAGTTTTCATATGTCCATCCCACCTATATCACATGTGGGAAATACCACTTTTGCAATATGTGAGTTTGTTCTCTAATGAGCATGTTGATGGTGGTTACTTGCTCTTCATTTGTGTTCATCAACTTTCCTCAAATGAGGTGTGTGGTGTGGTGATGAACACTTCAAATATGTGCCAAAAACTGAGGCCCTTACATTCCTCCCCCCTTAAAAGAATCTCGTCCCGAGATTATAAGGTGAAAATGAGAGAGAGGACGGTGGAAAATTACCGGATATGCGATATGAAAAAGTCGGGGTAGTTGGCGCGAAGAAATTCTTCGCTCTCCCATGTCGCTTCGTCCATGGGGTGATTACTCCATAGAACCTTGTAGAACCACAATGTACGGTTGCATGTGGTTCGGGGCTTTTCATCAATAATCTGCACCTGTTCCTCCCGATAGGTCAGATCCGGTTGCAGTTCTTCAATGTCTTCCAGCTGAACGGTAGTTGATAGCTTGAGACACTTCCTCAGCTGGGAAATGTGAAAGACGTCATGCACACCGGAAAGTGCTTCAGGTAATTTCAGCCGGTATGCCACTGATCCACATCTTTCAGTAATCTGAAATGGACCGATGAATCGGGGTGCTAACTTTCCTCTTACCCCAAATCTGTTTACGCCCTTCATTGGAGACACCCGTAGGTATACGTGATCTCCAACTTCGAATTGTAATGGGCACCTTCTCCGGTCCGCATACTGTTTCTGACGGGATTGAGCGGCTTTTAGGTTCGCTTGAATTAGTCGAAACTTTTCTTCCGCGTTGTTGACAAGGTCAACACTGAAGGTAACCCTTTCGCCAGATTCACACCAATTCAGTGGTGTGCGGCATTTCCGCCCGTATAGCGCCTCGTAGGGCGCCATCTTGATGCTGGCTTGGTACCCATTATTGTACGAGAACTCGGCTAACGGCAAGTGATCATCCCAATTCTTGCCGTGGTTGATAGCGCAAGCTCGTAGCATGTCTTCCAAGATTTGATTTACCTGCTCCATTTGCCCATCCGTCTGTGGGTGGTATGCTGAACTACGGATCAGTTTCGTCCCCAAGGCAGCGTGCAGCTGCTCCAAAAAACGGGACACAAATTAAGTGCCCCGATCTGATATGATAGTACGGGGTACGCCGTACAAGCATAGGATCCGTGAGATGTACAGTTCAGCGTACTTCTTGGCGTTGTAGTTGGTGTAGACCGGGATGAAATGGGCAACTTTGGTGAGCCGATCGACGATCACCACACCAAATCATGTTTCTGCAAGGTGGTGGGTAAACCAATGACGAAGTCCATGCTCACATCCTCCCACTTCCAGGCAGGAATGCCCAGTGGTTGCAGCAGTCCCGGTTTCCGCATGTGATCTGCCTTCACCCCTCGACATGTATCACACTCGGACACGTATTTTGCAGTCTCTCGCTTCATCCATGTCCACCAAAACTTGCTTCTGAGTTCTTGATACATCTTGTTGCTGCCGGGGTGAATAGAAAATTTTGATAAGTGAGCCTCATCAAAAATTTTCTTCGGTAATTCTGGGTTACGGGGTACGACGATCCGGTCCTTGAACCATAGGACGCCGTCTCCGTCCTTCCGGGAACATTTCAGCTCCCCACTGTCTACGCGTCTCCGCAAATGTGACATGCCCTTGTCATTCTTCTGGGCTGCCGCTATCTCTTCACGGATGGTGGGGATCAAAGCTAGGTTGTAGAGAGCTCCGTGTGGAATCACACGTAGTGGTGGTTCGCTCTCTTCCAACGGTGTGATGGTCAGATTATTGACGTGTGACTTGCGGCTCAGCGCATCTGCCACTACGTTTGCCTTGCCCGGATGATAATGGATCTCTATTTCGTAATCCTTTATCAGTTCTAACCATCTTCGTTGCCTCGTGTTCAGCTCTTTCTGAGTGAATATGTACTTGAGGCTTTTGTGGTCGGTATATAAATGTACGAGGTTACCGAGTAGGTAGTGCCTCCACATTTTGAGTGCGAGTACCACGGCAGTGAGCTCCAAATCGTGGGTTGGATAATTCTTCTCATAGTTTCTAAGCTGCCGTGACCCATACGCGACCACCCTTCGGTCTTGCATCAGCACACATCCGAGCCCAATGCCGGATGCATCGCAGTACACATCGAACGGTTTTGTTGTGTCTGGCTGCACCAAAACCGATGCTGATGTCAGGTGCTTGACTAAAGCCTTGAATGCTGCTTCACATGCCGGACTCCAAACATATTTGGTAGCCTTCAGCAGCTTTGTCATAGGCTTGGCAATCTTCGAGAAGTTCGGAATGAACCTCCGATAATATCCCGTGAGCCCGAGGAAACTCCGTACCTCGTGAACAGTTCTCGGGGATTTCCAATTCAGCACTTGAGTGATCTTGCTCGGGTCTACAGCGATAGCCTCCGCCGAGATGATATGCCCGATAAAAGGCACTTGCGATATCCAAAACTCGCATTTGCTGAATTTCACGTATAACTTTCGATCCCGCAGCCGTTGCAAGACTATACGCAGGTGTTTCTTGTGATCTTCCTCCGACTTGGAATATACCAGAATGTCGTCGATGAAGACCACGACAAACTTGTCCAGCTCCGGCATGAATAGTGAGTTCATCAAATACATGAAGTGAGCTGGAGCATTGGTGAGGCCGAAGGACATGACTAGGTACTCATAAAGTCCGTACCTCGTCGCGAAAGCCGTCTTCGGAACGTCCTCAGCCCTTATCTTAATCTGATGGTACCCGGATCTTAAGTCCATCTTGGAAAAGATCTTTGCTTCGACCAACTGATCAAAAAACATGTCAATCCGTGGCAACGGGTACTTGTTCTTGATAGTTACGGCATTTAATGGACGATAGTCCACGCAAAGCCGTAACGTATCATCCTTCTTCTTGACAAATAATGCCGAACAGCCCCATGGCGAGGAGCTCGGCCTAATAAAACCCTTCTCCAGGAGGTCCGTGAGCTGAGTCTTCAGTTCAGCCAACTCCTTGGGCGCCATCTTGTACGGCCTTCGGGATATTGGCATGGTTCCCAGTGCAAGTTCAATCTTGAACTCCACCTCTCTATCAGGTGGCATCCCCGGCAAATCATCCGGGAATACGTCAGAGAACTCTCGAACCACTGGAATATCTTCCAATCTGATAGTTGTGGACTGATAGACACTTGGAAGTTTTATTTCTGGACTGTCCAGAAATAATGAGTGAGACTCGTGCACTTCTGAGTTTAAGTGCACGACTCGAAGGACGGTGTCTAAAACAGCGCTGTGGTGGGTTAACCACGACATCCCTAAGATGACATTGACCTTTTGTCCCTCTAAGATTATGAGAGACGTCGGGTAAACTCTACCCTCTAAGCATAATGGTGCTTTTGGAACCATCATGCTTGCTGATATTTTCCCACCCGGCGAACAGATCACATAGGGACTATCGGTGGGTAGTATTTGCAAGCTATATTTATCAATGAAAGCTTGGCTAATGAAGCTATGCGTGGCGCCTGAATCAAATATATAGCGGGATGCTGGTGGAGTTGGAACACACCCGCAAGGATTGGCTCGCCCTCCGGCACGTCCTCAATGGCAAGCTGGTGGACGGTGCCGGGCCTAGGGTTTTCCCGCCGCGCATTAGTAGGGTTCCGGGGTTGATTCCTCCCCAGAAACTGTGGTGCCACTCCGCCGCCTTGCCTCTCCGGGCAACTGCTCGCGAAGTGTCCTGGACGACCACACTTGTAACATGTGGCCGCTGCTGGTGTAGTACTTGGGGGACGAAAGCCCGGCATGCGTTGCTGAGGTGCATACGCACGCGGCATCGCCCGCTGCTGCTGCTGTTGTTGTGGAGGTGGTACTGGCAGTGCCGGTCTGAATGCCGGTGAGGAGTACGGTCGACTGCGGAACGGCATCGACCGCTGTGGTGGCTGCCAGCGTGGACCTGATGGTGGGCGATTCACCATCCGAAACTTCTGAGAAGGACCGTGTCCTTCTCCGCTGCTCTGCGGCGCGCTTCGCTTTCTCTCCGCCGCCGCTAACTCCTTGTCGGAGTCCTCCTGAACAATCGCAGCATCAATGATGTCGTTGAGGCTGCCGCGATTGAACATCGCCAACTTATCCTTCAGGAGCGGGTTAAGCCCCTGGTAAAAGTGGTCCCGCCGCTTCTCATCCGTATCTGCGTGATACGACACGTAGAGCGCGAGATCGTTGAACGCTCTGGAGTATTCCAGCGCGTTCCTGCTCCCTTGTTGCAGTTGTAAGAATTCCTGCGTCTTTCTTTTCATTAGACCTGGCGGTATATGATAGGCCCTGAAGGCCGTCCGGAACTCCGTCCAGGTCATCACTTGGTCGGTGGGCTGTGAAGCACAGAAGTTGGCCCACCACGCGCTCACGGATCCTTGGAGCTGCTGGACCGCGAACTGAGTCTTGCTCTGCTCGCTTATCTGGAGCAGCCCGAACTTCATCTCTATTGCGCGGAGCCAGTTGTCCGCATCAAGAGGTTCATCTGCCCTTGAGAATACAGGGGGATGAGTCGCTAGGAAGTCGGAGTAGGAGCTCTGTTGACGCTCCTCCCGGTCTTGACGTCTCTCCGGGCGAGACGTATTGGCGATGAGAGTCTGCAGCAACTCGGTGTGCTGCTGGTGTGAACCTGCCATTGCCACGACGATGTCGGCCAATGTAACCGTTGGCAGTGGCGGTGGCGGTGTTTGCTGTTGCTGTTGCTGCTGCTGTTGTCCCGAGGAGTCCTCGGGAGGCTGTTGGGAGGTCTCTCCCCCTTGGCTAGTACCCCCAACATCAGGGTTGGCACGAGTACGCGTCATTCTGAAATTCAAAACAGCAGCGATTAGCACATGTCTTACTTAAAATTCCATATGCAACAGTAGGTATTGAAGTGACACATAATTAATTTGCACAACATTCACATATATTGATAAAGCATAAACTTTATACAAGATACATTATTCTCGGGTCTCTGAGAAGTCGTGCTCATGTCGTCACTACGTATACATACGCTAGTGTTTACACGACATGTCACCGATTACAAAAGTTGGGTTACGCTACCCTAGCTGCCCTACTTGGCAACCGTAACCCCCTACTCGGAGTAGATATCGACCTCCTGTGGGTCGTCCTCCTCTGGTACCTCTGCTGGTGGCTCTGGATCTACCACCTCTTCTCCCATCCCGGGTTATCCCATTGCTGGAAGACCCAAGACCACTGGTACGCCTAACACCGGAGGTACGAGGTCCTGCAATGCATGCACCTCTTCCATGGCTTGGTTGTAATCTTCTTTCCAGCCTTGCCCTTCCTCAATAGCATCGTCCTGCTCTTGAGCAAGGTCCTCGTTCTGCTGGGTCAGATTCTGTACCAGTTCTTGCAATGCCGTGCTATCAACACGGCTCTTTTTCCTTGCCTTCTTCAGACGACACAACTGATTGTGTTGTTCATTCAGTTGCATGATCGTCGGAAGGAGCACATTGCGGAGTGCGCTGTGAGCACTCTCGAAATGGTCTCCACGGCTCGTGCTCTCCTTGAGCTTCGTGGCGAGATGCTCCGTATGAACAGCTTGGCTGTCCATCACGGCGTTTCCCGCCCTCATCTGGAGGCTAAGGTTTGCCTCCGCGGGGTTGTACCTTGGGCAACTCGGGTTCGTTGCCTCCCGGTACCTCTCTTCCCACACATGCTGAGCTCGTCCCTCCACCGGAATGAGCACGTATGGAGTACCCTCCATAGCTTGCACGTGTAGTTGGCAGAAACGTGACATAGTGTCATGGGCTGCCACTTGCCACACCCCTTCCGGTTGTCTTCCTCTCACCGTGATGGTGAAGGGCACCCAACCGGGTGGCGTAGGTCCTGCAGGGACCTCGACATGGATTGTCCACGTCTTGTTCCCCTCTTCGCCTTCTTCCTTGGCGAAGTACTGCGGCATCTGGTTATACCCGAAATATTGGAGCATTTGCCACAATGCTTCCGGGTAGCCACTACGGTGAGAACAGTGGGAAACCACCCACCCGTTCTCCAACTGTTTATCTACTGTCATCTGTAAACATATATTTGAGAAATGTGAAATATTTATTTAAATAGTAAACCCTTGAGTTATAACATAAGACATGTCATTGAACCCATAAAACTTGGAAACATAGTTCAAATTTTAAACAAATTTGACTGCTGATCTGCTGTCTACATGACAGCCCTGATCAGTTTCCATTTCAACCTGATTTAGGCCATGTTAAGGGCAAATCCAATTCTGGAGCTCAACATCAAAGTTAAAGCTAACTTCAATAGCTTTCCAGAAAGTATTTGCTTGGCCTAAGATCTGTCCTGGTTCAAAAGTTATGAGATGTCAAAGTTAACAGAATTTCTGGAGAAAATTGGACAGCACCTCCCTGCTTTAGGTACAGATTTAATCCAAGAATTCCAGTTAATTCTGTTCCTAATCTCACAAAACTTTCTGTTACAAAGTTGTAACCCATCTCATAAGCTTTCCATAACTATCTCATTTTCTATTTTTTTATTTTTAAGCAGGAAATTATGCTTAATTTACAGAGAGTGTTTGCTCTGCCCTGTTTTGTGGACAGTTTCAACTCTACTGCATTTTTCGATTGGTTAAGGGATGAAACACCTCTGGATCTCAATAGAAAAGTTGTAAAGCTCTTCCAAAGCTTTCCAGAAATGTATCATATGTCCCTAACCTTGAAAGAACTCAACCTCTAACCTCTAATTAACTTCAGCCTTGATTCGGCTGAAAACAGAGTGCTCTGTCCTTAATAACCTATAAGTTGAAAACTTGTTAACTTTGAATATCTTGTTCAAGGGAAGATGTTACATCAAGTTTTACTACTTTAGATCAAAACCTTTAAGTTTTAAATGAAGTTGTTCATTTAGTTGGGTGTGATGTTGATGCGTCACCAGATTATGTCGGTACTACGTCCTCACAAAGAAAAACCTATACCGGACTTAGCCGGCTTCGTTATTTCAGTGGCACTAAACGTCACTCGCACATGGATGCTACACGTCTACCGTTTCGTGGTCAGGCTACCTGCAGAAACTCAAGCAATCGTCAGACTCGGCTGCACACCGAGCCTGGAATCCATACAGTTCGTACACCCAGCCGTCATCACTCGCCCAGATGTTCACAAGCAAAACACGCCTTGAGTTACGTGTTCACGTTTCAGACCACGTGACGGGGTCTCCCAAGTAGCACCACGCACGCCAGGGACAGACGTTGCTCGAATACCCCAAACGACATGAAAAGTCGTAGAGGATATCAAAGCGGGTCGGGTTACCTGCCACCCATGGGGCTCCACCCTTCAGCTTATGCGCACTGGTGGACAGCGCTTACGTGCACCCCCCAAGACATAAACGTCCTGAGATGCACGATTTTCCGACATAGACAAATAGGTTAATATGCCACTTTCTATATGCTAATAACATCCTTATACGGGCTACTAACTCGTTCCTCACTGGATTTTTGAAAAAGTTGACCTTTGTACTGTGTTAAACCTCAAGCGAGCTCTGATACCAATGCTGACACGATCCCACGGTCTTGTCAAGCCAGGATCACGCTGAGGGGTGCTGCGTTGCACAGCACCGGATAACACACGTCAAAGGTACAAAGCGGAAGCAAAATTTTATTACATAAACAAGTCTATGAACATGTTTACATCAAAATAAGTCCAGTCTACACTCACGGGCGTAGACTACGCATCAAGTCCACGTTCAGCCCTTGAACGTGTCCTTGGTAGCACACACGCACACTAACTCTGCGGCGTGCACGACTCCCACTCGACGGGGTTCCCCTCCTGGGATTCTGTCTCTTCCTCGGGAGTCCCTTCCTCATAGAACCCTGCAAAAGCTTCAAACACAAGCAGTGAGCACGAAAGCTCAGCAAGTCTGACCCGTCTCACCTAAACATGGAACTTCTACATGAGGGGTGATGGGTTACATGAGGTAAAAATTCATTTGCAAGGACTCGCCTAATTAGTAGAACCTTACTTTCAAGTTTTAACAGCAGGTTGTGGAGAACCTTACACTAAAGCACATGAGAGAGCCGCAATCAAACAAGAAACGCATTTCTCTCATGTACTTTGCCCAAAGTTGAAATGAACTTTACTTAGCTCTAAACTACAGCAAGTCATTAGCAATCAAGTCCATCTTTCAATCAGCAACATTTTAACATGTAACTAGCCTGTTCTTTCTACGTCACGGTACAGTGAACAAGTGGTACTCACTGACCACGAGGGACGGCGATTATAATCGATTTACACCTGCAGGGTTACCCAAACAACCCGTCACGTACGCCCGTACTCGATGTTGCCTACAACAACCATCACGGACGTCGTACTCGACTACCTTTCACCCGTTAGCCAAATGTTGAACCAGTCCAATCGTCCCGAGCAAGAGGTCTCTGCATGCGCATCTCAGTGCCGCCAGCCGATTTACACCTCGAGCTCTCAACCTACCCTCTGAACGACCAGCTATGCCTCAACACCCAGCTACCCGAGTTACATCAGTTTCCCGGTTCCCATATAGCCGGTAGGTCTTCGGTACTGTTCTAGCTTATTCAACAGGCCGCACACGGCTCGGTCCTCAATCGACACAAGCAGAGCTACAGCACACAGGCCCCAAAGTCCTGTTGCCCTTACCCTCCGCTTGGTCTCATTTTCTTGCCATGTGTTTCATGTGCTATCACTACCCGAGTCGAGTGCCTCTAGCCTATGCTCGCGAGTAGTTCCAACTACTCGACTTGTACCGAATCCTACTCTATCATAGCATTGCAGTAGCTAACGGGGTTTGCAATCCTAAACCCAACCCATGGTTTTCTTGGCTATGCAATTGGGTTTCCAAACAAGACTCTAATGCAAAGAATCATAATACTCAAGTAAGTGCTCAAAACAATAAAAATTTGTAAAAGGTTAATGCAAACCGGAGCTTGCCTTGCTGCTCTTGGTCGTAGGCTAGCTGTTCCTCCTGAGTAACGAAGTCTAGGACTTCGGGTCCTCCTCGACCTTAGCGACTACATGATAGAAGTAATACATGTATTAATTTAAATGCAGTTGTATTTACTTTTAACTTGTGAAGTCTACAACTCTTACTAGACAAGCCCAATGACTGTGAAATTTTTACTGTGGCTTGGTTAAAACCTAAACAGAGACTTGGTCAAGTTTTAGTTGCAGCAAAGCTCATTTGAGCCCTCCACAATTAATTATGTCCTTGACCTTAATCAAAGGCTTTTAGGGTGTTCTAAGGATTTTCATGAAACAAACTATGACTTACTGAAAACTAGATTTTCAGAGGGTTCTAATGGAGTTGGTCTCACTTAATTTGGAAGTTCCTAACTAAAGATATGAGCTAAACAATTTCAGAGAAAATTCTGAAAATGTTTCTGAACATTTTCTATTTTCTCTGGAACAGTTTCACTAATCACACCATTAGGTGGATTAAATGAGCTCCAATGGGTCTGAAATTTTTATGGTAGTTCAGGGATATTTTTTTGAACATTCCAGCAAAATTTCAAGATTTTCCTCCAAAGGATCCTCCAGTTAAAATTCCTAACAGTTTAAACTTTGAGGAATTAATTCTGGAGAATTAAGAAATTTCATGAAGTGAAACTTGATTTGTTGGAAAGTACTCAGAGAGCTGAATCCAACAAAATTTTGTTCACTCGATTTGGAGCTTTCTAGTCAAAGTTATGAGGATTTGAAGTTTGGAAGAATTCTGAAAATCGGGGAAAAAGTTTAAACTCTCGGGGGCCCGCGGGGACACGTGTCGAGCGCGGAGGTGTCCGGCACACCAGAGCTCACAGGGTATTTCGCGCCAGCACAGCCGATCCCGGCCACACCCGATCCCGATTTAAATTCTTCAGCCGCTGACACGTGGGCCAGCCGGCATCTTCTTCCTCCCGCCGTTCTCTTGCGCCCGCAGCGCCGACCTCACCGGAGCAGTCCCGGAGCTCGCCGGCTCGCCGCTGCTGGACCTCCCATGGTCTGAAACTCGCCACCAGGGGGTTGTCGACGTCGAGGAACACGTCGGTGGTGTCAGGTCGGGCTGAGGGTGACCGGAAATAGCTCGGCGACGTGTCGCGGCCTCGGTTGAGGTTCGGCGCTGTCGACTGTGGTTCTAACCCGCCAACACCTCGAACAAACGGTCCTACAGCATCAGTGTACCTCTAGGAAGCTTTACAAGGTGTCAAAAGGGTTCAGGGATGGAGGCAAGTCGGTCGGCACCGTGTGACCGATCGTGCCCGCCATGACCGCCCTTGATCGAGCTCGAAATTCGTCACTCCTAGACAGTTTCACGCCACGGATGCAGAAAAGAACTTGATCGCCGGCTAGTCCAGCGTCTATGTGCAAGATTTGATAACCTCCGAAAGATCATAAAGCGAGAATTTAAACAAACCGTACCAGAAGCTCGGTTTACGGTCGCCGGAGCAAAAACTGGAAATTCTCTGTGGATTCTTCACGGTTTGCTTCCAAACTTGGAGGAGAGCAGCACGGTGATCGCACGCTCCTGTTGCCTCTCTTGCTGGACCGTGAAAACGCCTGTGGAACGCTGTCCACGGGCGCCTGACTCTCGGCTGAGGCTAGGTCGCCGCGGTGGCGATCGTTTTCGAGCACCGGAGGTCGGAGCTCGGGGTTTCTGGCGTTGGGGAGGTAGAGTGCGATCTCAGGTGACCGTCTAGCAGCTAGGGGAGGGAGAAGGCGAGCTGGTTTCGCGGTTCTCCGATCGAGCAGAGAGGCGGCAGGTTGGTGGCTCGGTGATCACGGAAGAGGAGAAAATGATCGGTGCCTGCCCCCGTGGAGCGCCTTAAGAGGGCCCAGGAACCGCCCTTGGGCTCGCATGTGGGCGCGGGAAGCAGCTGGTGGCGCTGCTGCCCCTCGGTGGCGAGCGCAGCTGCTCCCGAGCGTGGAGTCGGCAGCTGCTCGGTGGAAGTTCCCACCGAGACTTTGACTTTGGGTGCAAGTTTCTCCTTCTTCCCTCTATGACATGTGGGTCCCACCCGGGGTTTTAACCTCTGAAATTTACTCCTAATCACTGTAGTAAACAGTGAGACCCATAATACCCCTGGTGATTCAAATTATTCACCCATGAGCCATTTGAATTGATTAGAATTCAAATTGGGTTTGGTTTGAATGAATTTGAGCACAAGTTCAGTTTTGAATTCAAATAAAGTTTGAATTTGTCCCACTTAGCTCATGTCAAGATCAACTCCAAATGGAGTGAAAATTGGTGTGTGGGCTCACAAAAATGTGCTGAGTAAGAATATGCCTCCCACTTTTGAATTCATGGGATAAAAACAGTTTGAATTTGAATATGGTTTCAAACTGCCCTCTTTCTAGCTATACCAAAAATGACCTCAGAAAGGTTTTGAATTTGGGTGAAACTTGGCATGGACATCCTTAGCAATTTGTAGGAGTTTTCATATGTCCAGCCCACCTATGTCACATGTGGGAAATACCACTTTTGCAATATGTGAGTTTGTTCTCTAATGAGCATGTTGATGGTTGTTACTTGCTCTTCATTTGTGTTCATCAACTTTCCTCAAATGAGGTGTGTGGTGTGGTGATGAACACTTCAAATATGTGTCAAAAACTGAGGCCCTTACACACGATGTATTCTATGTGTCACAGCTCAAGAAATGTTTAAGAACGCCCAAAGAAATGTTACCCATGAATGAGGTGGACGTACGAGAGGATCTTTCTTATGCCGAGCAACCGGTCAAGATTTTGGAGACAATGGAACGCCTCACAAGAAATAAAAGAATCCGAATGTGCAAGGTGCAGTGGAAGCATCACTCGGAAGCTGAAGCCACATGGGAGCGAGAAGACGAGCTTAAGGCCCAGTTTCCGGATTTGTTTTCCTAAAATCACCAATCTCGAGGACGAGATTTCTTTTAAGGGGGGTAGAGCTGTAGCACCCCAAAACCTGTTAAAGAGGAGAATTTAAAATTTTTTGGACGTAATGCATGTGATAAAGCAATTCAAATTCAAACTGGAATTCAAATTCAAATCGAAACAGAAAAAGAAAAGGAAAAGGAAAAAGAAAAACGGCCAGTGGGCCGAAACCCGCTCAGCCGGCCCAAGACCGCGCGCCAGCCATCCCAAACCCGCGCCCCCCCTCTCTCCCTCTCTCTGACGCGCGGGGCCCACCCGTCATCTTCTTCCCCCGCGCGCCTCAACCGATCCCGGCCCTCTCTCTCGCCCGATCAAAACCAACCCCCCGGAACCCGCGCTCCCAGCCCCGATTTTCGGTCCCGGGCACCCCAGCGTGATCTCAACAGACCCGCCGCCCTCCCTCACCCATTTATAAGCCGATGATCGCCTTTGTTTCCTCCCCGATCGACTCGCTTCAGTACCGGTGAGACCGAGACCCTCTCTGCCAGTTTCTCCCAACCTTCGCCCGATTTCTCCGATCTAACGGGCTTGTTACATTCCACCGCCGTTGGGGAGCCCTGCAGGTGAATGAAACGACGTGTCTTGCGCCCCAACAGTCGCTCCGACGAGCACCGAGTGCCATTGCCGGACTTCAACGCCGCCGACCGACTTCCAGGGCCTCCGAGTGCAGCAAAACCTCTAGGTGAGCATCCCCTACCCCTCCGCAGCCGATCCGTGCAAAAAGATGCGAGTTCTAGCATGTAGCGGCAAAAACCGAGGCTGCGACGGCGAGATCGCCGCCCCCGCCGCCGCGCGCGCAGGCTGGCTCCGGGCAGGGCGACGTGGCCCCTTGAGGGCCGTCTATTTTAAATCGCACGGTACAAATTACATTGACACGTACCGCTTCGACAATCTAATCTGAGCCGTCTGTTTTAAATCCAACGGCCCACGTCAGCCCCGCATTATGAAGGCCGGGATTCTTACGCGCTACCCCCTGGGGATCTCGGAAAACACGAGCTAGCCCCGGAAACTTCTGATCTAGCCTTTGGACCTTCAGAAATTTATGTAAATTCATTTAAAACTCAGTTTTAGCCCCTGGACTTAATAAAAATTAGGAAAACCACTCTGTTATGTGTAATTAGGCCCCTGAAAATTTAGGAAATAGTAAATTAAACCCTGCAGTAGGGTGGATTTGCCTTTTAGACCCTATAGGAATATTAAATTTAGAAATTTGAACTTGTGGCTAGGATTTAAATTTAAATAGTGATGCAAACACATCTGCAAATATGAATTTAAACTCTCCTCGCACTTGAAAAACATTAGAATGAGTTAAAAATAGATTTTAGGCTGAAATGAAATCTGCCTAAGTGTTGCTCATTTTTATTATCTCTAGAGACACATTTTAGGCTAGGAAATAATTCTAAAAACTAGTAAAATAAATTTAAATTGTTTCACATCAGAGAGGAAGTTCAAAAATATTTTATTGAACATTTTAGATCAGAACCTATTCTGTTTAGATGATATGCCTTACTATTTTAATATTAAAATTTACTTTTAGGCGTAGAAAATAAATCTGAAAATATAGGAAAATAAGTATGCATAATTAGGAAATGATAAATGAGGTCTCCAAATCCAAAAACATCAGTTTAGGATTTTGTAGAAGATCTGAAAACCTATTTGGAGTAGGAAATTATCTTTCATGCAAACTTTGTGGCTGAGAAGTGTATTAATTAAATATAAAGAATTTGTTCAAATTGGAAATTCATATATAGTGTGCAAATATAAATCTGAATACAAAAGTTAGAAATAATGTATATATGTTTAAAAGTGCATGTAGGCCTAAAATCAACACATCTAGGGTAACCCCAACACTTAAAAATGTGAATGACTTTCATATGTATGTATGTGTGGTTTTGCATGAAGTGAAAGTGTGGACTATGGCTTATGGATTGTTGTTTTCTTTTGCTATGTGTATTGGCATGAGTAGAACCTACCCCAGAGCAAGTTCTCCCCTTCCAAGACAAAGACTTTCCATTCCCAGAGCAGCAGGAAGAAGGCAAGTGTCCTTGACCACTTTGATCCTATACTAGGATGTGTAGTTAGAATTTAATTTCATGGTCAATTTGGAATATGATACCCATGCTAGGAAGTTTCCCTAGAATTGCATTATCTTGTTTCCTTGTAGCTTGGGTTGGGATTTATTTGGCTATGTCATTCATTCATATTACTTATGCTTAGCCATGCTTAGAATGGGATAAGTGGGATATGATATCATCAACTTATTTACCTTACTCTTGAATGAGATATTATGAGTTATGTAGAGGTAGTGATCAAGGCAAGTTGGATGATTTGGTTGGTGCGGTGTGCACGAGACTCGGGTTTGTGTTTAGTACTTGCCTGGATCCTATGGACCGGTTCATGGAGCATGTAACCTGGCATTACCGTGCCAACCACATGCTGAGATGGGGCAGCTTGGCCAATTAATTAGGTGTATCCCCGGCGTAGTATGGGTGTTTTGGATGGTGCGGGGAATAGGTGTCAGCTGGACTACCTTATGAACCGCAAGGCTCAAGAGGGGGCCACTGCAGCGGGGTTGGAGCGTCTTGTATGCTGTTATGGGTGAAACCTCAGTGGGCCCATGCTCGTCGGGAATCCTTTTGTAAAGGCCTCGTAGTGATCTTCTAGCTACACACCTGGGAAGTGTGAACGTGGTTCGCGGGCACTGGCATAATGGAGGTTCTTTTAGTCCACCCGGCAACGGGGGATGAAATCACTACATGTGGGTACAGTGGTGCAAACTCTGCAGAGTCAAAACTGTCATGACAGCCGTGCTCACGGTCAAGAGCGGCTTGGACTTATTCATGATTAGAGGATGATTTGGGAAGTTGAGGATGTTAAGCGGGAAGCTTAACATTGGAGATGAAATTATGGTTACTAAATATTGATGATGGGTTGAGAGATTGGGACCGTTTCACCTGTGTAGTAATGTAGGTGCTTAATAAGATAAGGTGATAGGTATTAATTGTGTAGTGCTTTAACCATGAGTTCAACCTCTCCTTGCTCTAGCCATGCATGACATAACTTTCCCACACTTGCTGAGTACCAACAATACTCAAACTTGCATTTCTGTTGGTTTAAATTGCTGCTCAGGTCAAAGGGATGATGTGGTGTTCAAGGACCAAGACATTGGACCCGATGAAGGTTTCTAGGTTCACGGAGTCCCCCGGGCAACGCCTGTGACGAAGCCCACAAGATTTATGTTCCGCTGCTGTTTTATTTACATGTTATGAACTTATTATCGTCCATCGAGACGTATGCTATGTAAGACTTATTTATATTCGAACACCTGGCTTGTAATATGATCATGCTTCACTATTTGTCGTCACATGTATGAGAAAATGATCCTGGCATACATGTGATATTCACTCAGTTGTTCTTCGGAGAAACCGGGTGTGACAGCACCGCCGAGTTTCCTCCTCGGACCTCGTAGCCGACCGCCTTCTAGGTCCTCCGAGCTCAAGAAAACCCCCGAGGTGAGATCCCCTACTCCCCTTCCTCCAAATTTTGCAGAGAAAACGGTAGTCTAGGGCCGGTAGATGAGATTTCGGGAAATTCCGGCGAGATCTCCGCCTCCCGCTACCGCGCGCCGCCGGGCAGCGCCGCCCGCACACGGCTAGGGCGACGTGGCCCTTTGTGGCCCGTCCATTTTAAATCGGGCGGATGAAAACGGAACCCCCGTGTACCCCTTCGCGTTATAATCTCAGCCGTCCATTTTAAATCCAACGGCTCACGTCAGCCCCGCGTTATAAAGACCCGGAATCTTACGCGCTACCCCCTGGGGATCTCGGAAAACACGAGCTAGCCCCGGAAACTTCTGATCTAGCCCCTGGATCATCAGAAATTCATGTAAATTCAATTAAAAATCAGTTTTAGCCCCTGGACTTAATAGGAATTAGGAAGACCTCCCTATTTTGCACACTTAGACCCCTGCAAATTTAGGAAATGAGAAATGGGGCCCCACTGCAGTGTGAAATTGCACTTCAGCCCCTAGGAAGAATTAATTTCAGGAAATTGAATATGTGAATACGATTTAAATTTAAACAGAGGTGAAGATTCAGTTGAATTATCCTAACCCTGTTTAAAAATTGGTAGAACAATCTGAGGTCTGAATTTGGAGGGGAGATAAACTTTTAAACTAAATGAGATTGCTGCTTTGTAATTTATCGATGAAATATACCCTTTAGGCATAAAACAAATTTAAAACATGGGAGAATAAATCTAAGTAACCAAAAAGGGGTAGAAAATTTTTTATAAAGGTTCTGTTTGGTTAATTGGAACAGTAGGATTTTTTTATGAATTTAGGTTGCTGTTTTACTGGTAAAAATTCATTTTTAGACTAGAAAATAATTCTGAAAATGGGTAAAAACAAATTTAAATTGATCCTCATCAGAGAGGAAGTCAAAAGATATTTTATTGGACATTCTAGATCAGAACACATTCTGTTTAGGAGATATGTTGTGCTATTTTAGTATTAAAGATTACTTTTAGGTATGGAAAATAAATATGTAAATATAGGAAAATAGGTATGCCTAATTAGAAAATGTCAAGTGAGGTTTCCCAAATCCAAAACTTCAAATTAAGATTTTGTAGAAGATCAAGAACCTATTTGTAGTAGGAAGTTATCTCTTATACAAATTTTTTGTCTAAGAAGTGTATTATCCCATATAGAAAATTTGTTCAAATTGGAAATTCATATATAGTGTGCACTTAGAAATCTGAATATTGAAGCTAGAAATAATATATATGTTCAAAAGTGCATGTATTCTTAGAATCAACATATCTAGGGTAAACACAACACTTAAATATGTGTATGACTTTCATATGTATGCATGTGTGGTTTGTATGAGTGGAAATGTGGACTATGGCTTATGGAATGTTGTTTTCTTTTGCTATGTGTATTGGCATGAGTAGAACCAGCCCTAGAGCAGGTTCTCACCTTTCAAGATCAAGACCTTCCATTCCCAAAGCAGCAGGAAGAAGGCAAGTGTTCTTGACCACTTTGATCCTATACTAGGATGTGTAGTTAGAATTTAATTGCACTGTCAATTTGGAATATGAGACCCAAGCTAGGAAGTTTCCCTAGATTTTCATTATCTTATTTCCTTGTAGCCTGGGTTGGGATTTATTTTATTATGTCATTTATTTATATACTTATGCTTAGCCATGCTTAGAATAGGATAAGTGAGATATGAGATCATCAACATGTTTACCTTACTCTTAAATGATATATTATGAGTTATGTAGAGGTAGGGATCGAGGCAAGTTGGATGATTTGGTTGGTGCTGTGTGCACGAGACTCGGGTTTGTGTTTAGTGCTTGCCTGGATCCTAAGGACCGGTTCATGGAGCATGTAACCTGTCTTTACCGTGCCAACCACATGCTGAGATGGGGCAGCTTGGCCAATTAATTAGGTGTATCTCCGGCGTAGTATGGATGTTTGGATGGTGCGGGGAATAGGTGTTAGCTGGACTACCATATGAACCGCAAGGCTCAAGAGGGGGCCACTGCAGCGGGGTTGGAGCCTCTTGTATGCTGTTAGGGGTGAAACCTCAGTGGGCTCACACTCGTCGGGAATCCCTTTGTAAAGGTCTCGTAGTTATCTCCAGGGTACACACCTCGGAATTGTGAACGTGGTTCACGGCCACTAGCATAATAGAGGTTCTTTTAGTACACCCGGCAACGGGGGATGAAATCACTACATGTGGGTACAGTGGTGCAAACTCCGCAGAGTCAAAACTGTCATGACAGCCGTGCTCACGGTCAACAGCAGCTTGGACATATTCATGATTAGAGGATGATGAATTGGGAAGTTGAGGATGTTAAGCGGGAAGCTTAACATTGGAGATGAGATTATGGTTACTTGATATTGATGATGGGTTTAGGGATTGGGACCATTTCACCTGTGTAGTAATGTAGGTGCTTAATAAGCTAAGGTGATAGGTATTAATTGCGTAGTGCTTTAACCATGAGTTCAACCTCTCCTTGCTCTAGCCATGCATGACATAACTTTCCCACACTTGCTGAGCACCAAGGGTACTCAAGCTTACTTTTCTATTGGTTTAAATTGCTGCTCAGGTCAAGGGGATGATGTGGTATTCAATGACCAAGACTTCGGACCCGAAGAAGGATTGTAGGTTCACGGAGTCCCCCGGGCAACGCCTGTGATGGAGCCCACAAGATTTATATTCCGCTGCTGTTTTATTTACATGTTATGAACATATTATCGTCCATCGAGACGTTATGCTATGTAAGACTTATTTCTATTCGAATACTTGGCTTGTATTATAATGATACTTCACTATTTGTCGTCACATGTATGAGAAAATGATCCTGGCATACATGTGATATTCACTCGGTTGATCTTTGGAGAAACCGGGTGTGACAGAAGTGGTATCAGAGCCAGGTTGCCCGTAGGAACGGGGACCTAGGTAGAAATGGACGTATTTAAGGACCCTGTTTTCTTAAAAACTATTTTACAAAAGTTGTGGGTTGAAAGTGTTATTTAATGGGGTCCCTTTATTTGTTCATCTTGCCCCAACTTTTATTCAAAATACAGTCTTTATTTAATAACTTGATTTTAAATGCTTTATGTTTTAGATGGTTCACATGGTCCGCACCGCCCTCAAGTCCACCGGAGGGAGAGTTCCTGTAGCTGCCCTTGCCTTGAGAGAGGAGAATCGCCCGGTGACGTACCACTCCTACGGGTTGGCAATAGGAGGCTTAATGCGCCGTCTTTGGCGTATGCTCCACGCCGCCGGCAATGTTGGCAAGCTGATCATACACTACAGCTCCACCAGGACCATCCGTGAGAAGTGTGAAGAATGGAGCTCAGAGATGAAGATTATCCATGAAAACCAGCTGCTCAAGATCCACCGCTCTCCAGCTTGTCGGGAGACTCAGGCCGATGCTGAGAAGGATGTCACCTAGGAGGCCATAACCTGCCAGAGTTACATCAACCGTCACCACCTGGACAGGACTGAGTACATGTATGTCCTCCAGCGTGAGAGTGGCACCGCGGAGTACAAGTACCCGCCAGTGCAGCAGGGGACTTCCCATGAGCACATGGACCTGTGCCTGGAGGATGCAGCTATGCTTAGCACTCGACTGCAGGAATGCCAGCAGGAGCTTCAGGATGTTCGTGACACCCTGAAGGAGACTGAGGCGTTGCTTCGCGCCAGCTTGAGGGCGAGAGAAAGAGGAGATGGGAATGAACTGTGTGTCACCGTGAATGACACGTGGACTCCTGACTCCCCAGACCGCCGGGCGAGCAAGCGTCGCCGCCCTTCTACACCAGCAGCTTCCCCACCTAAAGCGGAATCAGAGGGCAGCCGCAATGATGAGGAAGACCCCGACGAGCCAGCTCTGTGATACGAGTTGTTAGAGTCATTTCCCTTATTTCCGCATGATTATCGAGTAGTCGAGTCAAGAACCCATCTGTTTGCTTGTTAGTGTTTGGTGTGTGACGTGAGTTGTGAAGCCATAGGCACTTGTCCACAACCTCATCTTTAAGTTTTCTTTGCTTTGGTGTGTGGACCCCTATGAATCAATAGTGCATTTATTTTCACCAGAGACATGACGCCAAAAGATCCATGTGAAATCTTCAGAAATTGTCTAGATATTAAGGCCTCAAAAGTTTAAGTTTAAACAAGCAATTTGGGAAGTTAATGCGTAATGATTAAAGTTAACATTTGGTTGATCATGATAGATGGCTGGAAGAGGAAAAGGTCGTGGTGCCAACCCCAACAACAACAATGATGAGGACGCCAATCCTCACCTTCCTGGAGGGCAACACAGGAGTGATCGCCGTGAAGGAGCTGATCCTATCTACCAAATTATCGAAAATCAGAATCAGCTCATCCAGAGTTTAACTCAAGTGGTGGCCAACTTAGACCAAGCTCCACCCCCACAAGCTGCACCACGTCAACCAAGGTTGAGTGAGTTTCTAGGAACTCAACCCCCAAAGTTTGCAAGTGCTGCTGAACCTCTGGACGCATATTATTGGCTAAAGACCATTGAGAGCAAGATGAGGATCATACAATGCCAAGGATATGAGAGGGTGCTGTTTGCCTCTCACCAGTTGCATGGACCCGCTGCTGATTGGTGGATCGCTTACGTGGCAGCCCATCACGACCCCGAGAACATCACTTGGGAAGAGTTCAAGCGCAGTTTCCGCAACCACTACATACCAAGGGGTGAACTCAAGAACAAGAGAAAGGAGTTCTTGGGACTGCAGCAAGGCAACATGACTGTGAGGAAATACCTCACCAGGTTCACCAAACTATCCCGTTATGCACCACGGGACATCGAAACTGATGATCAGAAACAGGACTGTTTTGTTGAAGGACTTACTATGGAAATGCAATGTGCAATGTCTTCCAACAAATATGAAAGTTTCCAAAAGATGGTAGACAGAGCGTTTGTCGTGGAGAGGAAGCTGAAGGCCTTGGAGAATGAAAACAAGAGAAAGATGGGATGGTCACACCAAGCATCAAGCAACAACACCTGTCCGCGTCTGATGCAGCAACCTGCAGGGCAGACGAGTCGTGCTGTGGTACCTTACCCGACACTGAGAGGGTACAACCCGAACTTCAGGCCTCCATCAGCACCAGTACAGCCGCAGCGTCAGTTTGTGCAGCAGCCACGCCCCACTTATCAACCTCGACCAGAAGGACAAGGGCCACAGAACCAACCCCAAGATAACAATGGTCAGGCACCTAAAGTTGGGGTGCAATGCTTCAACTGTGGTGAAGTGGGGCACTACGCTCATAAGTGCCCAAAGAATAAGCCTATGCAGCCATAGCAGCAGATTGTGATGCGAGGACGGGTGAACCACGTGACCATGGAGGAAGCGCAAGAGGCACCTGACGTGGTAATTGGTATGTTCTCTGCAAATTTACACATTGCAACCCTATTGTTCGATTCTGGTGCTACCCACTCATTCATTGCTCAAGGATTTGTTAAGAAGCATGATCTAGCAACAACACAAATGAATCATATGTTAGCAGTGAACTCTCCAGGGGGAGAAATAAGAACAAGACAAGTGTGTCCCAAGGTGAATCTAGACATTAATGGGGTAGTATTTAATGCAAACCTAATAGCGATAGACTCACAAGGAAGAGATATTATTTTGGGTATGGATTCGTTGACCAAACATAAAGGTATCATCCATTGTTCGACTCGAACGGTGGAACTAACTCACGCTAGTGGCACAAAAGTGAAGTTCATAGCCGTACAAGAACCTAGGAGGGACATTAAACTCAATCAAGTTGAGGTGGAAGTGGAAAAGATAAGGGTTATCAGGGAATATCCAGACGTATTTCCAGAGGAATTGCCAGGTATGCCTCCAGATCGTGAAGTGGAATTCACGATTGAACTAGTACCTAGAACAGCCCCGATATACAAGAAGCCTTATCGGATGGACTCCAAATAGCTGGAAGAGCTCAAAGAACATATAAGAGAATTGACAAAGAAGGGGTATATTCGTCCTAGTTCCTCGCCATGGGGAGCTCCTGTGACACCCTCATCTTGGGTATCAGCATATGTTCATGCTTTATGAAGAGGAAACATTTTAAGAAAAGAAGGAACAGAGAAAAATATCAAAAGGATAGACAATAAGAGTTGAATCTAGCTCTCAGAAAGCGCCGAAGACAACTCACCGCGGCCAACGGCCACGAGGCGTGTTCGGAGCTCGTCCCTGCGAGGTGCGGAGAGGTCCGCCGCTAAAATAGCTACGTGGCAGGTTCGGGACTCATCTCCACAAAAGGGGAGAGGTCCGACCCTGGGGAACACGTGTTGCTCTCGGAGCTTTCCTCTGCGGAAGAAGCAAAGGCGTTTCCGCAGGACAAACGTCACCTGCGGAGCTAGTCATCACGGAAATCAGAGGACCGGTCGCACGGGATACGTGTCGATCTCGGAACTCACCTCTGAGAGGTCCGGTTCCCTCGGACACGTGTCGCCACCGGAGCTTATCTCCGGGAGGTCTGTCGCTGCTGGACACGTGTTGACCTCGGGGCATGTCCCTGAAGAAAGAAGAGAGGAAAGACCGGCGCCAACATGTGGCGTGCGCGGAGCTCACCTCCAAAGGAGGGGGAGGTCTCGCTCGTTGACATGCGTCACAACCGGAGCTCACCTCTGCGGAGAAGGAGATACCAGGCCCCGGAAGGACACGTGGAGCCTCCGGAGCTCATCGCCGCGAAGGTAACTGTAAAGGTCCCAAAATTATGAATACAAAGGAACACTTTTTTGCAAAAGTTGGTTTCATGTGTATGAGATTTGGGACTTGTTAAAACTTTTCCCCACATGTGATAACACACATGAGGGCTTTTCTTCACACAAGTTCAAATGTTTGTTTGAAAACTTGGAACCCAAGAGGGGTCTAAAACAAAGATGGGAAGTTCTCATGGGTGTGAGAAAACAAAACTCAGACTTGGAACAATTGTTCAAACTCAAAATTCAAATGAGAGCAACAATGGAAATTCAAAACTGTTGTGCTACAAATCTCATTTGCAGCATCCAAAATTTAAATCAGATTTCATATTTGAATTCCTTGGGTCCAAATTAGGGGGTGTGCAAAGTTTCATGATTTATAGAAATGATTTGCAACCCATTTTCCAAAATGGACTTTAAATAGCAAAGAATTCAAATGCATATTTGAATTTGGATAAAACTTGCCCAATTATCCAAATGCCTCTCAGATTTAAACTTCCACAATTGAATTCCATCAATACTCAAATTGGGGAGATATTTTAGAAGGGATAAGGAGGACTGACATGTGGGACCCACATGTCATTGGGAGGACTGAAAATTTACAAAAAGATTTTCAGTGAAGCAGCCAGTCGCTGTTTGTTTTCCTCCCACGCGAAGCAACGGCCGAAGCCGCCTTCCCTCCGCTCGACACCGAGCTCGGCCGACGCCTCCACCTCCTGCTGGCTCCCCTTCGTGATGGAGAGCTGCTGGACGTCGGTAGCCACCGCCTCTCTCGCGACTTTACCGAAGCCACGGGCTGTTCTCTCTCTCCCCACGCGTGAGACGAACAGAGACGCCGCCGAGCTCTAAACCGGTCGCCCACCGCCCAGCTCGCGTGCAAGCCCCGGCTGATCGGCCAAACAACACTACTATCATCCCCACGACTTCCTCGAGCCATCACTGAGCGGATTCACGCTCTCTGCACCGAGAACGGCGAGTTCCCGCGGCGGCCGCCACACAACGGCGACACCCTGCTCCCGTGGACAGCCTCCTCCAGAGCTTGTCACGACCAAGCAAGGCCACTCTGGGTCACGCAGGAGCTCCGTGCAGCTTCCACCCGAAGCACAGAGCCTGCCTCGGCCTCTCGACGGCGAATTTGGAAGATCCTCTCCGGCCGGTGAAAACCATCCTTCCGGTATGATTCTGCAAAATTCCCGATCGATTGTTGTTTAGACACCACGAAACTTCGCACACACAAGCCAGACCTGTAGGCGCACCAGTTCTCTTTTGAAACCTCGCATGAAACACCCTGTGCACGGTGCAATTTCAAGCTTCCCGAGCCCCTATGCGGCCATGCCGAGCTTGGCCAACCTCCACTGGTGCTGTAGAATCTTTCTAGGGAGCTTTTTTGCGGGCTATAGCGCCGGGGCGACGTCGCCGTACTTCATCCGAGACAGTGCACCGTCGCGGGCTAGTTTGGGGGCCCTGCCAGCTCGAGCAAACCCCATCAGCGTGTACCTCACGGGAAATTAGGGGCTGGCGGCGAGTTTCAGCGGCAGGGGTGGCCGGACGACCGATTCCGGAGCTTCTCCGGCGAGCCCGGCGGCGGGATAGCGCCGGGGCGGGAGGTAGACGAAGGTGCTACCGGCCCCACGCGTCAGTCACCCGGCAACAGTGGGCTGGATATTCTGTGGCGCGGGATCGGCTGTGACAGCGTGGGAAATGACCCTGTGACCCCGTGTGGTACTCCCTCAGCAGCTGACAGGTGCTCCTTGGTCCCACAGTCAGTTTGAACATTTCTCGGATTTATTCAAATTCCAGAATTTTTCCCCAAACTTTAGAAGAGCATAACTTTTGCTAGGAACCTCCAAAATTAGTGATTCAAATTGGGTTAGATTCAGATTGACAAACTATATCCAAATATGCAACCCAATTTGTATGAAAGTCTTTATTTAATTCTGGAAAATTATTTAAATCCTTTCAGCAAAAGAATTTTAGAGGGAGTTTGGTGTATCCAAAAATCATAAAATTTTGCCAGAATATTCTATAGAGTGTTATTATACTCCTGTAAAAGTTTCAGCTCATTTGGAGTTGAATTGGTCAGGGTAATTCAGATTGTAAGTTCCTGTATTCAAATGAATACAGAAACATTTTCAGAGAATTTCCAAAACTTGTAAATTCAGTTCTGGGAAATTCTTAGCTCCAATAATCCTAGGAAAATTCATGTAGACTTTAGGAACTATAATTGAAATTGCGGTTCACTGAGTTTGACATGAACATTGGTGTTAACTCAGAATTAATTCATCTTTGATTAAACACTTAGAGAATTGTTCTGAATAAACCACTCCATGAAAAGTGCTAAATTTTGGTCCAGAGGACTTTCTTGTGACAGGGAACTCACATGAAAATTCTCAGCTCCATTAGAGCGCTGGATCACCACTGTCATGTGTAATCTCTTAAGGTGATCAACACTTAAGTGGGAAAAGCACTTAATATTTGATCTTAGTGTTTAAGCCCAACCCAAACCACTAGCACCAGTGTCATTTTAAATTCTTGAACAGAGTTCCAGTTTTAAAACTGTCCTTAGATCTTATTAGCAAAAGCTTTTCAATTAAATACATATGCATGATCATATCGTGTAGCATCTACGTGAAGAACGTGAGGTGGACTTAAAGTGAAGATCAAGGAGGAAGGAAAACAAGTGGTCAAGCTCCAAGTGATCGTCACTAACTGATTGTAACCTTAGTCACCTGCAAAACAGGCAAGCCCTGGTTTGCATTTGAACAGTTTTATAAAGCATTTTCATTTGTAGAGATCATAGCTTTGCATCGTTGATTGCATTACGTCTAGATGATATTGAAAACCCCACTTGCATGACCAGAAATACCTAAGAGAGAAAGGGTAGAATAGCAACTCCTCGGGGGAATTTGGCTACGCTAATGTTAGTAGGAAAGGTCCGGTAGAAGACGAGTAGTTGGAATCTACTCGCGAGTTTAGGGCTGGTGTACTTGGAACGGGTCCAATTTAGAGAAGATGAGGAAAGTTCACACATAAGAAATGGAGACCAGGCAGGGAGGTTTAGATGCAGCAGGTTGCAGGCCGTGCGTGCATAGCCCTGCCTGTGTCGGTTAAGGCCCGTCCGTGCTTGGCCCTGTTGGACAAGTTTGAGTTGTGTACCGGGCGCATACTGGCTATATGGGACCCAGGAAACCGATGTACCTTGGGAGATCCAGAGTGGAACTTTTCCAACTGCCTTAGGCTTTCGGCGTCAGGGTAGCAGGAGGTACCTCGCTTAAGAACATACCACAGCGAGTATGTACCTTGAGGGAGCTTGCGTACTTGGGGCAGTTGGACTGCGTCCAATGTGGAAGATCTTGGGAAAGGTGGCCGCGTACAACGTCAGTCGAGGTTGCTGCCGGCAACTCGGAGTACGGGTGTACGTGTCATGTAGTCCGGGCGTGTACTGATTCAAATCACCGTCGCTCGCGGTTATATGAGCATACTTGCCCACTGCGTCTTGACGTAGTAAGAACTGAACTGGTTATTCTTTCGAACTTGATAAGGCTGTGCTATAACTTGTTTTACAACCATGATTGAATTAGAGATAGTCTCATTAAACTTTACTTTCACTTTGTGCAAGGAGAATCGCAACAAAGCGTTTCTTGTTTGATTGTGGAGTTGCGATGCTTTTCGGCTCAAGGTCTGCACAATGAGGCTTAAAATGTGAAAGCTAAGGATCAAATTTAGGCGAGTCCTTTATGCAAATCTAGGCAACCCAATTGCAACCGTCGTGCATGTAGAGTTTCTTGCTTAGGAGAGACGGGTCAGACTTGCTGAGCCTATGTGCTCACGCTTGCTATATAAGTGGTTTTGCAGGTTAACATCGATGCTGAAAAGAAGGTTGTCCGGTCAGATTCAGAGACTTCCGAGTCATTTAACCCAGGGAGAACCCAGCCGCTGTTGTTGTCTTCGTGTTGCTAGCGAGAGGAGTCCGAGGGCTGGACTTCATCTCGAGTGCTTTTAGTTATTCGATGTGAGTTGATATAGACTTCCGCTGTAGTTACTCGATGTAAAGTATTTACAAAGAAAAACTTGTAAGCTTCCGCTATTGTTTTATGTAATACATTGTTCCTGATATGTGTGCTGTTGGGTGCCGCACAACACGGCACCACCCAATGCGATTCCCAGGTGAGTGGCCTGTCTCGGCTGAGCGGGCCGCGTCAGCGTGGTATCAGAGCTGATCCCTGTCTCAGTCGGTACCGCGCCCGTCTCAGTTGGTATCAGAGCTGCATTGGTAATAGCACACGGAATAAGGAAGGTATTACGACAAAAATTTAGGTTACGGTGAGGATACGGTACTAGGCCCACATAAGGATTATTATTAGCTTATTATGAAGGTGGCAACCTAACTTACTTGTTATGTCGGAAAATTGTGCATCTCGGGACGCGTTATGTCTTGGGGGGTGCATGTAAGCGCTGTCCACCAGTGCGCATAAGCTGAAGGGTGGAGCCCCACGGGTGGCAGGTAACCTGACCCGCTTTAGTATCCTCTATGACTCCTCAGGTCGTTTGGGGTACTCGAGCAACGTATGTCCCAGGCGTGCGTGGTGCAATTTGGGAAACCCCATCACGTGGTTAGTAACGTGAACACGTAGCTCAAGGCGTGTTTGGCTTGAGAACACCTGTGCGAGTGATGACGGACAGGTGTAAGAACTGTATGGATACCGGGTTCAGTGTGCAGCCGGACCTGACGATTGAGTGTGACTTGTTCAGGATTAACCATTAAACTGTAGTATGAATAGTACACATTTGCAAGTGACCGTTTTAGTGCCACCTAAGATACGAATATGCCGGTATAATTCGGTTAGGATTTTCTTTTGGTGAGGCTACGTAGTACCAACATGCTTCTTATGGTGCATCGACACCGTACTAAACTTAATAACCTCTTCCCTTTGAAGAAATGACTCATGAATTAACTTTCAACTAAAAACGAATTTTTGAAACAAATATTAGTTACTGAACTCTTATTTTAGAGCTAAGATTCAAATGAGAGGAAGACTAGGCTTCAAGGATTTCAAAAACAGAGTGCTCTGTTTTCGGCAGAAATTTTTGCTGGACTTCAACAGAGCATAACTCTGAGTAAATTGACCCAATTAAGGTGTATAATACAGTTCTGGAAAGCTTCTCAAGTAATCTACAACTTATTTGTAGAGCTCCAGAGCAAAATCACAAGCTAAATGGGTAGAAAGTTCAGAGGAAGGTGAATTGTCCAGAACCAGGACAGCAACAAAACCTCTCTGGACCTTTCTGTTTTTAAGCCATAACTTTCTGTAGAGAAACCCTTAAGAATCTTATGATACACCATTGGATAGGTTATTAAATGTGCAACATTGTTGTAGTTCAAAGTTTGTTCAGGTTCTTATTGTATTTACCTATACAACTGAGATAAAATCAGCCACGTACAAAGGAGGTGATGGCAAATTTTATCCAGGAATTCTGTCAAATTTGGAAAATCATAACTTTAAATCTGGAGCTGATCTGGAGGCATATGAGTACTCGTTGGAAATATAATGAAGTTAACTTTAACTTTGGTATTCAACTCGAGATATGAAAATGCTTTTAACTACATCAAAATCTGGAGATAGTGCACAAAGGTCTGTCCTGTACAGATAGGCTGAATAGCTATGCCTACTAAGGAGTTGTGTAAACATGAATTTTGTTACTGCTTTCGTAAAGTTTTGACATAATCATGTTTCCATTAGTCTCACATACTGCTGAGTTCTTGTGTAACTCTTCTCAACTACATGTTTGCAGTATGGTTCGTACTCGCTCTAGGAGTAGGGCCGGAAGTTCTCGTCGAGGCGGTGATGCTTCCATTCCACCGTTGGAACCACCATCCACGGGATGGATGGATCTTATGACTCGAGTTGTCGAGTCTAATCAAGAGAACGCTAGGCTACTCCAAGAAGCAACACAAGAACACACACGCTTACTCCAAGGTTTGGTACAGCAAGGCGTACTCCAGAACACGCAACAAGTTGTTCCGTCTCGGGACGCTTATCTGCATTTCTTGGGGACTCAACCGCCAATTTTTACTGAAGCCACCGAACCTGTGGAAGCAGATCAATGGCTTCGTGTCATGGAGTCAAAATTTGGAGTATTCAAGTGTGATGAATATCAGAAGACAAAGTTTGCCGCTCAACACCTCCATGGAGCCGCCGGAAACTGGTGGGTGGATCATCTTGCCACCATTCCGGAGGACCATCAAGTGACATGGAGGTAGTTTTATGAAGCCTTTCGTACTCGTTACATACCACTAGGTATTGTCAAGGCAAAGCGGGAGGAATTTTTGGGCTTGAAGCAAGGGGACATGAGTGTCCTCGAGTATGTCAGGAGATTTAATCTTTTGGCCCAATATGCTCCCGAATATGTGGCGAAAGAAGAGGCACGGTGTGACCTATTCTTCCATGGCCTGAGTGCCATATTACGGGAAAAGCTGGCCGTACACAATAATGGCAGTTACACCGACATGGTCGATGCGGCTTTCATTCAAGAGAAGCCGACACTGGAGTGGCAAGCTGAGAAGAGAAAGGTGAGTGAGACCGAGCAGGCTAGCACAAGTTATGTGCCTCAAAAGTACCGTTTGGTGTATCAAACGCCACCCGGTGAAAGATGGAGGCCACCTGTACGATCAACTCCTCAGAGATTGATTGCTGGTCAAGTTCTACAACTTGCACCACCTCCACAGCCGCAGCATCAGACGGTGGTTTGTGCTCCATTGCTGCAGCCATGTGTACCTAGCAGTCCACCGCAAATCAACGAAGAACCGGAGAGGCATCCGTGTTTGACTTGTGGGCGTACGGGCCATTATGCTAGGCAATGTCCGGAGGGAATTCGAGGCTACAGGTTATCATATTTACAACAATACGATCCGTACCTTAATCTGCAGATAGGAGGGCAGATAAGGGGCAATATTCACTATACTGTGATTGATGATGTTCCGGAAGGAGAAGCCGCTTTAGAAGGGATGTTTTCTCTGAATCAGCTACCGGTTTTAGTTCTCTTTGATTCCGGTGCCACACACAACTTCATTAGCCAATCTTTTGTGGCTCAACATCAGCTCCAAACAGTTTATACAAAGAGGAAATACCTCATATCTTCGCCCGGGGGCAGCAGGACCGCAAGTGAAGTTGTCTCCCGAGCACCTCTTTGTTTGGGGGTAAAATATACCCTACGACCCTCATTATTCTTGAAGGTCTGAAGATTGACATCATTTTGGCGATGTCGTGGTTGAATTACCACCAGGCGGTTCTTAACATCAGCCCCAGGACCGTTGAGCTCAACTCCCCACAGGACGGTCTTCATATATTATGTCTGGGCGCCAAACGGCAGCAGATTGCAACAGTGAACCACACGGAAGCTGTTAAGATAGAGGACATTCCGGTGGTACGTGAGTATCCGGATGTGTTTCCCGAAGATTTACCGGGCATGCCGCCCGAACGAGACATTGAGTCCAAGATTGAACTTATACAGGGAACAACACCGATATCACGAAGGCCGTACAAGATGGCACCCAATGAACTGGCAGAATTGAAGATACAACTGAATGACCTAATGAGCAAGGGTTTTATACGACCGAGTTCGTCACCTTGGGGTTGTTCAGCGTTGTTTGTCAAGAAGAAGGACGAAACACTACGGCTTTGTGTTGATTATCGTCCTTTGAATGCCGTTACAATCAAGAACAAGTATCCACTACCTCGCATTGATATGCTCTTCGATCAATTAGTGGGTGCGAAGTTATTTTCGAAGATGGATCTTCGGTCCGGATATCATCAGATTAAAATCCGGGCAGAAGATATTCCGAAGACGGTATTCTCAACGAGATACGGGCTGTATGAGTATCTTGTTATGTCTTTTGGTTTGACCAACGCCCCGACACACTTTATGTACCTGATGAATTCAGTGTTCATGCCAGAGTTGGATAAATTCGTCGTTGTCTTCATCGACGATATCTTGGTGTACTCCAAGTCAGAGGAAGAACATGCTGAACATCTGCATATTGTGCTACAAAGATTGCGAGATCATCAGCTCTATGCAAAATTCAGCAAGTGCGAATTCTGGATTAATCAAGTACCTTTTCTCAGACACATCATTTCAGCGGAGGGCATCGCTGTAGATCCGAGTAAGATTATCCAAATGCAGAAATTGGAGTCACCAAAGTCAGTACATGAAATCCGTAGCTTCCTCGGTTTAGCGGGTTATTACCGGAGGTTCATTCCGGTTTTCTCCAAGATTGCTAAACCGATGACGGAATTACTAAAGAAGAACACCAGATTTATGTGGGGTGCTCCGTGTGAACAAGCTTTCAAGACTTTAGTGAAGCATCTCACAACAGCCCCAGTTCTTGCTCAGCCAGATAAAACGAAGCCATTCGACGTTTATTGCGATGCATCTGGCATCGGTCTTGGCTGCGTGCTGATGCAAGATAGACGAGTGGTCGCTTATGGATCTCGTCAACTCAGAAATCACGAGCAGCATTATCCAACTCATGATCTTGGGTTAGCTGCCGTGGTCCTTGCTTTGAATATGTGGAGGCATTACTTCCTCGGAAATCTTGTACACCTCTACACCGACCACAAGAGCTTGAAGTACATCTTCACTCAGAAAGAATTGAACATGAGGCAACGAAGATGGCTAGAGCTCATTAAAGATTATGAACTTGAGATTCAATATCATCCAGGAAAGGCGAATGTGGTCGACGATGCGCTCAGTCGTAAGGCGCATATCCATCACCTAAATATCGCTGAAATGGATGATGACGAACCAAGCCTCCGTGTCATACCGTATGGAGCTCTCTATAATCTCGCTCTCATCCCTACCATCCGAGAAGAGATCATTGAAGCTCAACGAAAAGACAAGGGTATGGGTCACATACGGCGAAGGATAGACAATGGAGAAATGAAGTGCTTCCGGAAGGACACTGAAGGTACTTTGTGGTTCAACGACCGGATTGTAGTACCCCGGGATATGGGACTACGGAAGAAAATTTTGGATGAAGCTCATTTGTCCAAGTTTTCCATTCATCCAGGCAGTAATAAAATGTACCAAGATCTCCGGAAGAAGTTTTGGTGGACACGTAACGTGAAGTTGCAAAGTACGTTTCAGAGTGTGATACGTGTCAAAGAGTCAAGGCCGACCACATGAAGAAGACAGGCCTGTTGCAGCCACTGCAAGTACCGGTATGGAAGTGGGAAGACTTGAGTATGGACTTCACCGTCGGGTTGCTGATGACCTCCCACAACCATGATTCGATTTGGGTAATCATTGATCGGTTGACCAAATCGGCAAATTTCATCCCTGTGCATACTAGGTATAATGCAAAGCAGTATGTGGAGCTGTATATAGCACGGATCTTGTCCTTATATGGAGTTCTCCGTACCATTGTGTGAGATAGAAGATCGCTGTCCGTAGCCCGTTTTTGGGAGCAGCTACACGCATCCTTGGGGACCAAACTAATTAGAAGCTCTGCGTATCACCCTCAAACCGATGGGCAAACTGAGAGGGTGAATCAAATACTGGAAGATATGCTAAGAGCATGTGCCATCCACCATGGTAAGAGCTGGGATGACCACTTACCGCTGGCAGAGTTCTCGTACAACAACGGATATCAGACGAGCATTAAAATGGCACCATATGAAGCTCTATATGGCCGGAAGTGCCGTACACCATTGAATTGGTGCGAATCCAGTGAACGAGTAACGTTCGGGGTTGATATTGTCAATGAAGCCGAAGAGAGAGTTCAGATAATACAAGAGAACCTCAAAGCTGCTCAATCTCCTCAAAAGAGCTACGCGGACCAGAGACGTCGACCGCTGTATTTCGAAGTCGGAGAGCACGTGAATCTTCGTGTGTCTCCGATGAAGGGGATTCATCAGTTCGGTGTCAAGGGGAAACTTGCTCCCCGATTCATTGGTCCGTTTACTATCACGGAGAAGTGCGGAACTGTAGCCCACCGGCTGGAACTACCGGCATGTCTTGCTGGTATTCACGACATATTTCACGTGTCCCAGCTACGGAAATGTCTCAAGTTAACCACTGTCATCCGCACCGAAGACATCGATGAGTTGAAACCGGATCTCACCTACGTCGAGCAACCTATACAGATTATCGACGAAAAGACCCGGATCACCAGGAACCGGACTTTGAAATTTTACAAAGTCCTGTGGAGTAATCATACCCCGGAAGAGGCGACGTGGGAAACCGAAGATTACATCCACAAGAACTTTCCGGAGCTTTTGTCATAAACTTTGTAATTACCTCCCGTCTCGTTCTTCTTTTGAATCTCGGGACGAGATTCCTTTTAAGGGGGGAGGAATGTAAAGGTCCCAAAATTATGAATACAAAGGAACACTTGTTTGCAAAAGTTGGTTTCATGTGTATGAGATTTGGGACTTGTTAAAACTTTTCCCCACATGTGATAACACACATGAGGGCTTTTCTTCACACAAGTTCAAATGTTTCTTTGAAAACTTGGAACCCAAGAGGGGTCTAAAACAAAGATGGGAAGTTCCCATGGGTGTGAGAAAACAAAACTCAGACTTGGAACAATTGTTCAAACTCAAAATTCAAATGAGAGCAACAATGGAAATTCAAAACTGTTGTGCTACAAATCTCATTTGCAACAGCCAAAATTTAAATCAGATTTCATATTTGAATTACTTGGGTCCAAATTAGGAGTGTGTGCAAAGTTTCATGATTTATAGAAATGATTTGCAACCCATTTTCCAAAATGGACTTTAAATAGCAAAGAATTCAAATGCATATTTGAATTTGGATAAAACTTGCCCAATTATCCAAATGCCTCTCAGATTTAAACTTCCACAATTGAATTCCATCAATATTCAAATTGGGGAGATATTTTAGAAGGGATAAGGAGGACTGACATGTGGGACCCACATGTCATTGGGAGGACTGAAAATTTGCAAAAAGATCTTCAGTGAAGCAGCCAGTCGCTGTTTGTTTTCCTCCCACGTGAAGCAACGGCCGGAGCCGCCTTCCCTCCACTCGACACCGAGCTCGGCCGACGCCTCCACCTCCTGCTGGCTCCCCTTCGCGCTGGAGAGCTGCTGGACGTCGGTAGCCACCGCCTCTCTCGCCTCTCTACCGAAGCCACGGGCTGTTCTCTCTCTCCCCACGCATGAGACGAACAGAGACGCCGCCGAGCTCTAAACCGGTCGCCCACCGCCCAGCTCGCGTGCAAGCCCCGACTGATCGGCCAAACAACACCACCATCGTCCCCACGACTTCCTCGAGCCATCACTGAGCGGATTCACGCTCTCTGCACCGAGAACGGCGAGTTCCCGCGGCGGCCGCCACACAACGGTGACACCCTGCTCCTGTGGACAGCCTCCTCCAGAGCTTGTCACGACCAAGCAAGGCCACTCTGGGTCGCGCAGGGGCTCCGTGCAGCTTCCACCCGAAGCACAGAGCCAGCCTCGGCCTCTCGACGGCGAATTTTGAAGATCCTCTCCGGCCGGTGAAAACCAACCTTCCAGTATGATTCTGCAAAATTCCCGATCGATTGTTGTTTAGACACCACGAAACTTCGCACACACAAGCCAGACATGTAGGCGCACCAGTTCTCTTTTGAAACCTCGCATGAAACACCCTGTGCACGGTGCAATTTCAAGCTTTCCGAAGGCGGCTATGGCGGGAAGGTGCGGGTGCACGGTGAACCCTAGGGTAGAGCGGTCCCCGAGCCCCTATGCGGCCATGCCGAGCTTGGCCAACCTCCACTGGTGCTGTAGAATCTTTCTAGGGAGCTTTTTGAGGGCTATAGCGCCGGGCCGACGTCGCCGGACTTCATCCGAGCCGGTGCACCGTCGCGGGCTAGTTTGGGGGCCCTGCCAGCTCGAGCAAACCCCATCAGCGTGTTCCTCACGGAGAATTAGGGGCTGGCGGTGAGTTTCAGCGGCAGGAATGGCCGGACACCGATTCCGGAGCTTCTCCGGCGAGCCCGGCAGCGGGATAGCGCGGGGGCGGGAGGTAGACGAAGGTGCTACCGGCCCCACGCGTCAGTCGCCCGGCAACAGTGGGCTGGATATTCTGTGGCGCGGGATCGGCTGTGACAGCGCGGGAAATGACCCTGTGATCCCGTGTGGCACTCCCTCAGCAGCTGACACGTGCCCCTTGGTCCCACAGTCAGTTTGAACATTTCTCGGATTTATTCAAATTCCAGAATTTTTCCCCAAACTTTAGAAAAGCATAACTTTTGCTAGGAACCTCCAAAATTAGTGATTCAAATTGGGTTAGATTCAGATTGACAAACTCTATCCAAATATGCAACCTAATTTGTACGAAAGTCTTTATTTGATTCTGGAAAATTCTTTAAAGCTTTTCAGCAAAAGAATTTTAGAGGGTGTTTGGTGTATCCAAAAATCCTCAAATTTTGCCAGACTGTTCTTTAGGGTGTTATTAGACTCCTGTAAAAGTTTCAGCTCATTTGGAGTTGAATTGATCAGGGTAATTCAGATTGTAAGTTCCTGTATTCAAATGAATACAGAAACATTTTCAGAGAATTTCCAAAACTTGTAAATTCAGTTCTGGGAAATTCTTAGCTCCAATAATCCTAGGAAAATTCATGTAGACTATAGGAACTATAATTGAAATTGTGGTTCACTGAGTTTGACATGAACATGGGTGTTAACTCAGAATTAATTCATTTTTGATTAAACACTTAGAGAATTGTTCTGAATAAACCACTCCATGAAAAGTGCTAAATTTTGGTCCAGAGGACTTTCTTGTGACAAGGAACTCACATGAAAATTCTCAGCTCCATTAGAGCTCTGGATCACCACTGTCATGTGTAATCTCTTAAGGTGATCAACACTTAAGTGGGAAAAGCACTTAATATTTGATCTTAGTGTTTAAGCCCAACCCAAACCACTAGCACCAGTGTCATTTTAAATTCTTGAACAGAGTTCCAGTTTTAAAACTGTCCTTAGATCTTATTAGCAAAAGCTTTTCAATTAAATACATATGCATGATCATATCGTGTAGCATCTACGTGAAGAACGTGAGGTGGACTTAAAGTGAAGATCAAGGAGGAAGGAAAACAAGTGGTCAAGCTCCAAGTGATCGTCACTAACTGATTTTAACCTTAGTCACCTGCAAAACAGGCAAGCCCCGGTTTGCATTTGAACAGTTTTATAAAGCATTTTCATTTGTAGAGATCATAGCTTTGCATCGTTGATTGCATTACGTCTAGATGATATTGAAAACCCCACTTGCATGATCAGAAAGACCTAAGAGAGAAAGGGTAGAATAGCAACTCCTCGAGGGAATTTGGCTACGCTTATGTTAGTGGGAAAGGTCCGGTAGAAGACGAGTAGTTGGAATCTACTCGCGAGTTTAGGGCTGGTGTACTTGGAACGGGTCCAATTTAGAGAAGATGAGGAAAGTTCACACATAAGAAATGGAGACCAGGCTGGGAGGTTTAGATGCAGCAGGTTGCAGGCCATGCGTGCATAGCCCTGCCTGTGTCGGTTAAGGCCCGTCCGTGCTTGGCCCTGTTGGACAAGTTTGAGTTGTGTACCGGGCGCATACTGGCTATATGGGACCCAGGAAACCGATGTACCTTGGGAGATCCATAGTGGAACTTTTCTAACTGTCTTAGGCTTTCGGCGTCAGGGTAGCAGGAGGTACCTCGCTTAAGAACATACCACAGCGAGTATGTACCTTGAGGGAGCTTGCGTACTCGGGGCAGTTGGACTGCGTCCAATGTGGAAGATCTTGGGAAAGGTGGCCGCGTACAACGTCAGTCGAGGTTGCTGCCGGCAACTCAGAGTACGGGTGTACGTGTCGTGTAGTCCGGGCATGTACTGATTTGAATCACCGTCGCTCGCGGTTATATGAGCATACTTGCCCACTGCGTCTTGACGTAGTAACAACTGAACTGGTTATTCTTTTGAACTTGATAAGGCTGTGCTATAACTTGTATTGCAACCATGATTGAATTAGAGATAGGCTCATTAAACTTTACTTTCACTTTGTGCAAGGAGCATCGCAACAAAGCGTTTCTTGTTTGATTGTGGAGTTGCGATGCTTTTCGGCTCAAGGTCTGCACAATGAGGCTTAAAATCTGAAACCTAAGGATCAACTTTAGGCGAGTCCTTTATGCAAATCTAGGCAACCCAATTGCAACCGTCGTGCATGTAGAGTTTCTTGTTTAGGAGAGACGGGTCAGACTTGCTGAGCCTATGTGCTCACGCTTGCTATATAAGTGGTTTTGCAGGTTAACATCGATGCTGAAAAGAAGGTTGTCCGGTGAGACTCGGAGACTTCCGAGTCATTTAACCCAGAGAGAACCCAGCTGCTGCTGTTGTCTTCGTGTTGCTAGCGAGAGGAGTCCGCGGGCTGGACTTCATCTTGAGTGCTTTTAGTTATTCGACATGAGTTGATATAGACTTCCGCTGTAGTTACTTGATGTAAAGTATTTACAAAGAAAAACTTGTAAGTTTCCGCTATTGTTTTATGTAATACATTGTTTCTCATATGTGTGCTGTTGGGTGCCGCACAACACGGCACCACCCAATGCGATTCCCAGGCGAGTGGCCTGTCTCGGCTGAGTGGGCCGCGTCAGCGTGGTATCAGAGCTGAGCCCTGTCTCAGTCGGTACCGCGCCCGTCTCAGTAACGAGTTCTGGAGCGGCTGTTACGCGTAAGAATACCGGTACGTAAAGGAAACCGACCTGAATTCCACAATGTTACCGCACCAAATCAACTAAAGATAAGATGATAGGATCCAACGACGATCTGAATAAGACTCTTATTCGGGATACAATCAGATTAGGACTCTTCTCTTCCCGATTATACATAGAACCCAGAACCTCTGGCCGAAACCACAAACTTCTTTTCCAACTCCTGAGCAGACGACTTAGAGCCCTAGCCCTAACTCGCCGAGTAAACCATCGCCGAAGCGCAACAAGGGAGATCATCGGAGGAGAACCGAGCGGTCTGAGGAGGACCTCGAAAACCAAGAAGGGCGTAAGGTAGGACTCCGACACCACCTTACAGCATCTTTATATTCTCCTTGCATCTGTTGTTTGATTCCTTCCAGAAGCCTTCTCGTGGATAGATCACTTGATGATCAGGTTGATCTAAAGACAAGATCATCGCCACATCCACCTTTGATCCGAACACCTCTGTCCATGCAAGCCATGCAAAAACACGTACAGACCAATCTAATAAAATTAATCATAGGATAGCATGCATGTGCATCATCGCATCTAGTTTAAGGTTTGTGCATGATATTGATTGCTGTGAACCTTGTATGCACGTGATCCTACCTAGCAGAACAAGCTCGGGGAGCTGTCTACGACGAACTGCAGCAACAAGGTTTTGGGATTCAAGAACAACCGGAACCGCAAGAACAAGGCAAGTGCTCCTTGACCATGTTGATCCTATGTTTTGGGTAAAACTATTTTGTTTTGCGAAAAGGTGTGTGTGCTGAGTCAAACATGATGGGAAACCCTTTTTATAGAAGTTTACTAGTTTTGGTTGAACCACCCTTGTCGCCTGGGAAGTTTCTGAGTCGGGTATGGTTTTTACTTTATGCTTCGCTGAGTCTAAGGGATTGGGAAGCGAGATAGATGTGTCTAGCTAATTGCACTCGTAAATGATAATGAGAAACTGATGATGTTAATGAACATGGGTCGAAGGGAGATCTAGGCAAGACTGGGTTTGTGAATGAGGTAGCATGAGATGGTGGTTTACTTGCCATAGATCTAAGGACCGGTTCATGCATGCACATGCTAGGATAACAGTGCCACCACAAGGCCAAGTATGGGTGCGGTTTAGCTGAGTAATTAGGTAAGTTGCTAGAGTGTTATGGATTGTGGAAGGCGCGGGGAATGGGAGTCGAGTGAGGACTGACCTGGGAACTGCATGGCACAAGAGGGGGCCCGTGGGTGGGAGAATTGGAGATTCTAGCCTGCCGGTGAAACCTTAGTGAGTCCATACATCTAGTAACCCCTTTGTAAAGGCTATTTTGTGATCTCTTGACCATACACCAACGGATGTGTACTGGTATAATGGAGGTTCTGTAGTTGCCGACGGGTGACGAAATCACAAACTTGTAGGTAAAGAGGTGCAAACTCTTCAGAGTCTAAAACTATCATGATAGCCGAGCTTACGGTCACGAGCACCTGGCTAAACTGCCATGATTAGTTGGGATGGTTATTGGGAAGGTTCTTGGTTATGGTTAATGAGTTTGTTATGGTTTGGTTGTTGGGACTGTTGAGTCCGGGTGATAAGATGGTTGCATGACTGTTGAGTCATGGCAGCGAAACTGGTCTCGGTGTGAGACAAAGTTGTTTATGAGATAAGATGGTAGCGAATACGTGAAGGTATTCGTGAGATGGTAGCGAATACGAGGAGGTATTCGTGAGTAAGAATGAGGTTGGTTAATGTTCAGATGGAACATGGAAAACGATGAAGGTATGTTGGTAATTTGATACATGCTGGGATTACATTCATCTAAAGTTAAGTTGCTGTTTTATCATGGTTTTATAAATCTGCTTTTCTGCAAATAAGCCTTTTTATACCTACCATGTTATGAGCTGCATATAATTTTTTTCCCGCACTTGCTGAGTACATCATTGTACTCAAACTTGCATTATTATTTCATCATCAGCAGCAGGAGAAGCCTACTATGAAGACCAAGTGGAGAATTACGGTGTGTGATCTGTTCTCAACCTTGCCTGTGGAGGGAGTAGAGATGGAGCCACTTCTGCTTAGATTTGCTTCCGCATTAGCTAAATTGCTTCCGCTTTAGAATAAAGACTTCCGCTGTGAGCATGAGTCCAAGACTCATGAGATATTGTAATAAACTCTGTTATTCGTGGTAATATATAATCTGAATTCAGTTTGTGGAACGTATGTGTATGTGTGATGAACATCCTGGGCACACATATGCATTAGTTCTCGGTTCCGTGGTTTTCCCACAGAATTGAGGGCGTCACAGATTGGTATCAGAGCCACGGGTTGACAGTAGGTTACACGCCTAGATAGAAACCTTAGATTGATATTAGAGCCACGGGTTAACAGCAAGTTACACCCCTAAATAGGAGTCCTGGATTGGTATTAGACCCAGACTGGTAGCTAAGCCACGCTGACCAAAGGAAGCGTCCTAGGGTGAATAGCTTAGATTGGCTTTAGACCCACCTTGACATAGGAAACCATCCTTGAATAGGAGTTGTATGAACCCTTGCAATGATTGTTGGTAATTGTGTGCTTAGTGTGAGCTGTGGGACGTCTCAAAATGTTGTCCATATCCACATATAAGAAGAAAGAGGTGTGAGATGTCTCAGCACTTGCTCACATCCTCATGGGGGCTGATATATATATAGTCCAACACACCTTGATGCATATAGTTGGAGGGAATCTACCTAACCTTCTAACATTCTATTTTATTTTGATCTCTCTCACAGATGGTGAGAGGAAATGCCGGCCGAAGGAACGTCCAGGAGGATGACCATGATGATGTTCCTGCTAACCCGGGAGCTGGCGAAAACCATCTGGAAAGGTTGATGGCCATGCAAAACCAGCTTATGCAAACCATGATCCAAACTTTGGGTCAGTTGCAGGCCAACCAAAATCCCGTTCCGGCACCGCCGCCACCACCACCGTCGGCTCATAACAGGTTGGGAGAGTTCATGAGGACCCGACCACCCACCTTTGCTCAAGCTAGTGATCCCATGGAGGCCGATGATTGGTTAAAATCCATGGAGAAAAAAGCTTGCCATTGTTCAGTGCAATGACCGAGAGAAGGTTCTCTTCGCGTCGCACCAACTTACGGGAGCCGCTGCTGACTGGTGGGATGCCCTGAGCAATGCTCATGCCAACCCGGAGACAATCACTTGGCCTGAGTTCAAGGAAAGTTTCCGCTCTCACTACATCCCCGCTGGTGTAATGATGCTCAAAAGGCAGGAGTTCGAAGGTATCCGCCAAGGGCAGAAAAGTGTGAATGAGTATCTCAACAAGTTTATACAACTGTCCCGGTATGCCCCCGAAGATGTCAACTCAGACCAAAGGAAGCAGTACCTGTTCATGAGAGGGTTGAACAATGAGATCCAGGTTCAGCTCCTCAACAATGACTACGTAAGCTTCCAGAAGCTGGTTGACAAGGCCATAGTGGTTGAAAACAAGATCCGAGAGATTGAGCGAGAGTGCAAGAGGAAGATGCCATACCAGCCCCAATGGAGCAACGTACGACCTAGGTACATGCCCCCTGTACCGCAGTATAGATCGACCACTCCTGCATACCGCCCTGGTCAGCCACCACAGCAACAATTCGTTGCACCGGCACCTCGTGTGCCCATGCCTCCTGCACCCCGACCTAATAATGGTGCCCCTGTTCAAAACCCCCGCCCCAACGCACCTGCTCCCGTAGGAAACAGGGCATGCTTTGCATGCGGGGAAGTAGGCCACTTCGCGAACCAGTGCCCGGGGAAAGGCGCTGGAGAGCAAGGTAACGTGCCCAAGCAGAACCCGCGACCGAACGGAGGAGACAATCAAGGCAACCGTGGACAGCAGAACTATGCTTGCGGCCACGTGAACCATGTCACTGCCGAGGTAGCACAACAGGCTGAGGATGTCGTAATTGGTATGTTCCTTGCCAACTCCAACCCAGCCACCATCTTATTTGATTCTGGAGCATCGCATTCCTTCATATCATCTAAATATGTTGCCAAACATCATCTACCCATATCCCACTTAGAATGTGCTATGTTAGTTAATTCTCCCGGAGGAGAAATGAGGACTAATATAGTATGTCCTAAAGTAAGCCTTAAAATAAGGGGGGTAGACTTCCTTGCCAACCTTATTGTCTTGGACTCCCAAGGGATTGATGTCACACCCGGTTTATCCGAAGAACAACCGAGTGAATATCACATTTATGCCAGGATCATTTTCTCATACATGTGATGAGAAATAGTGAAGCACCATTTATTACAAGCCAGGTGTCGAATATAAATAAGTCTTACATAGAAAATGTCTCGATGGACAATAATAAGTTCATCACAAGTAAATAAACTAGCAGCGGAATAATTATTCTTGTGGGCTCCGTCACAGGCGTTGCCGGGGGACTCCATGAACCTAGAAACCTTCTTCGGGTCCAAAGTCTTGATCATTAAACACCACTTCATTATCTTGACCTGAGCAGCAATATAAACCAACAAATATGCAAGGTTGAATACCGATGGTACTCAGCAAGTGTGGGAAAATTATGTCATGCATGGCTATAGCAAGGAGAGATTGAACTCAGGGTTAAAGCACTACGCAATTAATACCTACCACCTTAGCTTATTAAGCACCGACATTACTACACAGGTGAAATGGTCCCAATTTCCCATATCATCATCATAATCAAATAACCATAACATCATTTCCAATGTTAAGCTCCCGCTTAACATTCACAACTTCCAAAACCATCAATCCTCTAATCATGAATAAGTCCAAGCCGCTCTTGACCGTGAGCACGGCTGTCATGACAGTTTTGACTCTGCAGAGTTTGCACCACTGTACCCACATGTAGTGATTTCATCCCCCGTTGCCGGGTGGACTAAAAGAACCTCCATTATGCCAGTGGCCTCAAACCACATTCAAACTTCCCATGTGTGTAGCCAGGAGATCACTACGAAGCCTTTATAAAAGGATTCCCGACGAGCATTGGCCCACTGAGGTTTCACCCCTAACAGCATACAAGAGGCTCCAACCCCGCTGCAGTGGCCCCCTCTTGAGCCTTGCGGTTCATATGATAGTCCAGCTGATACCTATTCCCCGCACCATCCAACACACCCATACTACGCCGGGGATACACCTAATTAATTGGCCAAGCTGCCCCATCTCAGCATGTGGTTGGCACGGTAAAGCCAGGTTACATGCTCCATGAACCGGTCCTTAGGATCCAGGCACGTACTAAACAAAAACCCAAGTCTTGTGCACCCAACACCAACCAAATCATCCAACTTGCCTTGATCCCTACCTCTACATAACTCACAATATCGCATTCAAAAGTATGGTAAAATAAACTAATGATCCCATATCCCAAATATCCCATTCTAAGCATAGCTAAGCATATGCATAATAATAAATGACATGATAAAATAAATCCCAACCCAAGCTACAAGGAAACAAGGTAATGCAATTCTAGGGAAACTTCCTAGCATGGGTTTCATATTAAAATTGACAATGCAAATAATTCTATCTACACATCCTAGCATAGGATCAAAGTGGTCAAGGACAATTGCCTCCTTCCTGCTGCTCTTGGAATGGGTAGTCCTGATCTTGGAAAGGGAGAACTTGCTCTGGAGCAGGTTCTACATCATACCATCACACATAGCAAAAGAAAAGCAACAATCCATAAGACATAGTTCACACTTCCACTTCATAACAAACCACACATTCACATTTATGAAAGTCATTCACAATTATATGTGTTGTGGTTACTCTATGGGTGTTGATTTGTGGCTTACATGCACTTTTAATCATGTGTATATGATTCCTACTTTTGTGTTCACATTTATGCTTGCATACTATGAGTTTCCAATTTAAATAAATTCCTTATATTCAATTACTACACCTTTTAGCTACCAAGTATGCATGAAAGGTATTTTCCTACTCCCTATGTGTCTTCAGAACTTCTACCAACCCTAAACTGAATTCTTTGGATTTTGGAAACTTCATTTATCATTTTCTAATTATTTATACCTAGCTTGCTATATTTTCAAATTGACTTCCTATGCCTAAATGTGTACTTTATTATGAAAATAGTAAGACACATCATCTAAACAGAATAGGTTCTGATCATAAATAGTTAATAATATATTTTTGATCTTTTCCTCTGATGTAAACTATTTTATATTTATTTTTCTAATTTTCAGAATTATTCTCTACTTAAAAATGTGCCCCTCTAACTAATAAATGTGAATAATCACTTATACAGATTCATTTCAGCCAAAAATCTATTTGTATCTCACTCCAAGGTTTTCTAAGTACTGGGAAAGTTTTTAATTTGAATTTGACAATATGTTTGTCCCACCTTTTAAATTTTAAATACTAGCCACTTATTCAAATTCCTAACTTTAATATCAAATAGGGTTAAAAAGGTAAACTCACCCCACTACGGGGTCCATTATATTATTTTAAGAATTTCCAGGGGTCTAGCTACACTTAACAGAGGGTTTTTTCCTTATTTTTATTAAGTCCAGGGGCTAAAACTGATTTTTAAATGAATTTACATGATTTTCTGAAGTTCGAGGGGCTAGATCAGAAGATTCCGGGGCTAGCTCTTATTTTCCGAGAACCCTAGGGGGTAGCGCGTAAGAATTCCAGTCTTTATAACGCGGGGCTGACGTGGACCGTCCGATTTAAAACAGACGGCTGAGATTATAACGTCGAACCGGTACGCGGGGATTTAAACTCTACCGTGCGATTTAAAATAGATGGCGCACAAGCGGCCACGTCGCTCTGATCGAGCGCTGGCGGCGCTGCCTGGCGGCGCACGGCGGCGGGAGGCGGCGATCTCGCCGGAGAGTTTCGGATCTTCTTCAATTCTTCCTAAAACTGTGATTTTATGGCATAGATCGGTGGAGGGGAGGTCGGGGATCTCACCTCGGGAGTTTTCTTGAGCTCGGAGGTCCTGGAAGGCGGTCGGCGACGAGGTCCGAGGTGAATTCACGGCGAGGCTCATCGGCGCTGTGTTGGAACCGCAAACCACCGCATTTTCTGCACCTGCGAGGTTCCCCGGAGGCGGTGGATCAAGACCAGCGAGTTAGATCAGAATTCCCGAGCGTAGATCGGGCAGAATTCGCCGGAGGGGCTCGGGTTCTCACCGGAGAGAAAATCAGCGGATCGTGGGGGAAAACGGGACGATGCCGGGGTTTTTATAGACGGGGGAGGGCGGTGGGTTGGTTTAGATCGAGCTGGAGTCTTTGGGGTCCGGAAGTCGGCTGGGATACGCGAGATTTTCCGGTCAGTTTTGATTCGGGGTGAGAGAGTCCGGCCGAGCGCGGGCGTGAGCGCGAGGAGGAAGAAAGGTTGGCGGGCCCCGCATGTCAGTGGGAATGAGGGGGGCGCGCGGCTGCGGGCTGGCGCGGAATCGAGTGGGCCGGCTGGTGGGTTTCGGCCCACTGGCCGGTTTTTTTCTGTTTTCCTTTTTCTTTTTCCATTTCTTTCTGGTTTGAATTTGAATTTGAATTCCAGTTCGAATTTAAATTTTTGCAACACATGCAACACGTCCAAAAAATTTTAAATTCCTCTCTTGACAGGATTTTGGGGTGTTACAGCTCTACCCCCCCTTAAAAGAAATCTCGTCCTCGAGATTGGTGGTTCTAAGAAAACAATTACGGAAATTGTGCCTTAAGCTCATCTTCTCGCTCCCAGGTGGCTTCCTCTTCTGAGTGATGCTTCCACTACACCTTGCACATCCGGATTCTTTTATTTCTTGTGAGGCGTTCCATTGTCTCCAAAATCCTGGATGGTTGCTCGGCATAAGACAAATCCTCAGCTACGTCAACCTCATTCATGGGTAACACCTCTTCAGGTGTTCTCAGACATTTCTTGAGTTGTGACACATGGAACACATCGTGCACATCCGATAGGCGAGCCGGTAATTCTAGTTGATACGCCACTTCGCCTTTCCTCTCCAGAAATTGAAGGGGTCCGATGTATCGAGGTGACAACTTCCCTCTCACCTTGAACCGACGAAGTCCTCGGATAGGGGACACCTTGAGATAGACATAGTCTCCCACGTTGAAAACGAGCTCTCTTCTTCGTACATCGGCATAGCTCTTTTGCCGTGTTTGTGCTATCCTCAAGTTGTTACGAATTTCCCTCACTTTCGCCTCGGCTTCTTATAGTACTTCGGGACCAAACACTTTACTTTCCCCTGTTTGGTTCCAAAACAGGGGAGTTCTGCACTTCCTCCCATACAAAGCTTCGAATGGTGACATCTTCATACTAGCCTGATAGCTGTTGTTATAGGAGAACTCCGCATACGGTAAGTTCTTGTCCCAACTCCGATTGTTTTTGAGTGCACATGCCCTCAGCATATCCTCAAGAATCTGATTGGTTCTTTCCGTCTGCCCGTCAGTTTGGGGATGATAGGCAGAACTAAAGTTCAGATGGGTTCCCATGGTTTCGTGCAACTTCTGCCATAACCTCGAGGTGAACTGTGTCCCTCGATCCGACACTATCTTCTTTGGCACTCCATGGTAACACACGATCCTTGACATGTACAACTCCGCCAATTTGGATCCACTGTAGCTTTCTTTCACGGGAATGAAATGAGCTACCTTGGTTAGCCTGTCGATGATGACCCATATCGAATCATATCCTGATTGGGTCCTAGGCAGCCCCACTATGAAATCCATACCGATTTCTTCCCATTTCCATTCAGGTACTTTGAGTGGTTGCAATAATCCCGAGGGTCGTTGATGTTCTGCTTTTACCAACTGACATGTGTCACATAGGGCAACATGTTCCGCGACATCTCGCTTCATGCCATACCACCAATACCTGCTCTTGAGATCCTGGTACATCTTCGTACTCCCAGGATGAATGGAATAGTCGGAATCGTGAGCCTCTTTCAAAATCAATTCACGGATCTCCTTTACTTCAGGCACACAAATTCATTTCCCGTGCCACACCGTTCATTGTTCATCCTTTCTGAACCCAGGAGCTTTATTTTCCTTGATAGGTTGTCTGATCTCTTGTATCTTCTCGTCATTCTTTTGACCCTCGCGTATGTCTCGCTCTAGTGTGGAGTCCACTTCCATGGCGATGGCTTCACCACTATTCACAAGGCATAGATTGAGCCTTATAGCCTCTTCCTTCAATTCTGCAGACATGTCCTTCAAGCTCAACTTATTGACCTGCACTTTCCGACTTAAAGCATCTGCCACGACGTTTGCTTTCCCAGGATGATAGTTGATGCCCACATCAAAGTCGTTGATTAGCTCTAACCATCTCATTTGTCTGAGGTTGAGATCTGGCTGTGTGAAAATGTACTTTAAACTCTTATGATCCGTATATATTTCTGTCCTCTTCCCCATCAAGTAATGCCGCCAAATCTTCAACGCGTGTACCACTGCGGCTAGTTCTAGGTCATGTGTAGGATAGTTCTTCTCATGCTTCCGGAGCTGCCTGGATGCATAAGCCACGACATGCCCTTCTTGCATGAGAACACATCATAACCCGTTTCCAGAGGCATCGCAGTACACCGTAAAGTTCTTCTGCATATCTGGCATAACGAGCACTGGGGCTGTTGTCAATCTTTCCTTTAACTCCTTAAAACTCGTCTCGCACTGCGGCGTCCATGTGAATGTGATTCCCTTCTCCAACAGTTTGGTGAGGGGTCTCGAGATCTTGGAGAATCCCTCAATGAACCGTCGATAGTATCCAGCCAATCCCAAGAAGCTTCGAACTTCCCCGACATTTTCAGGGGTCTTCCACTTCTGTATATCCTCGATTTTGGCGGGATCCACGGAGATTCCTCCCTCCGAGATTATATGTCCTAAGAAGGGAACTCTCTTCAGCCAAAACTCACACTTGCTCAACTTGGCATACAGTTGGTGTTCTCTCAGCCTCTGCAACACCAACCTTAGATGTTTCTCATGTTCTTCTTCATCTTTGGAGAAGACGAGAATGTCATCTATGAAAACCACCACAAATTTGTCCAGATATTCCATGAATACCTTGTTCATGAGATACATGAAGTACGCCGGGGCATTAGTCAGCCCAAAAGGCATGACAGTGTATTCATACAGTCCGTACCGAGATACCAAAGCAGTCTTGGGAATATCAGATTGCCTTATCTTAAGTTGGTGGTATCCCGAACTGAGATCAATTTTTGAGAACACACAAGCTCCCCTCAACTGATCAAACAAGTCTTTAATGCGGGGTAATGGGTACTTATTCTTGATGGTTGCCTCATTCAAGGCACGGTAGTCCACGCATAACCTTTAGGTTCCATCCTTTTTGGGCACAAATATGACCGGGGCTCCCCAAGGTGAGGAACTAGGACGAAAATACCCCTTCTCCGTCAATTCTCTCAAATGATCCTTGAGTTCTCCCAACTGCTTGGAGTCCATCCGATAAGGTCTCTTGTATATTGGGGCTGTTCCAGGCACTAGCACAATTGCGAATTCCACTTCACGATTAGGAGGCATACCTGGCAATTCCTCCGGAAAAACATCTGGATATTCCTTGATGGTCCTGACCTCCTCCACCTTCACCTCAACTTGATTTAATTTAACGTCCCTCCTAGGCTCTTGTATTGTTATAACTTTACTTTTGTGCCACTAGGGTGTGTTAATTCCACCGTTCTGGTCGAACAATGGATGATTCCCTTATGTTTGGTCAACCAGTCCATGCCCAAAATAATATCTATCCCTTGTGAATCTATCACTATGAGGTTAGCAGTAAATACTACCCCATTAATGTCTAGGTTCACTTTGGGACACACTTGTCTTGTCCTTATTTCTCCACCTGGAGAGTTTACTGCTAGCATATGATTCATTTGTGTTGTTGCTAGGTCATGCTTCTTAACAAACCCTTGGGCAATGAACGAGTGGGTAGCACCAGAATCAAACAACAGGGTTGCAATGTGTAAATTGGCAGGAAAGTTACCTACTACCACGTCAGGTGCCTCTTGCGCTTCCTCCATGGTGACGTGGTTCACCATCCTCTCATTACATTCTGCTGTTGTGGCTGCGTGGGCTTCTTCTTTGGGCACTTATGGGCGTAGTGCCCCACTTCACCACAGTTGAAACATTGCACCCCAACCTTAGGTGCCTAGCCTTTGCTGTCTTGGGGTTGGTTTGGGGGTCCTTGCATTGCTGGTCGAGGTTGATGTGTAGGGCGAGGCTGCTGTACGAACTGACGTTGTGGCTGTATTGGTGCTGCCGGAGGCCTATAGTTCGGGTTGTACCCTCTTGGTGCTGAGTAGGGTACCGCAGCACGGTTCGTCTACCCCGCGGGTTGCTGCATCAGACGTGGGCGGGTGTTGCTCCCTGAGGCCTGATGTGACCACCCGGCCTTCCTCTTGTTCTCATTTTCCAAGGCCTTCAGCTTCCGTTCTACCACAAACGCTCTGTCCACCATCTTTTGGAAGCTTTCATATTCGTTGGAGGACATTGCACACTGCATTTCTGCGGTAAGCCCTTCCACGAAACAATCCTGTTTCTGCTCATCAGTCTCTATGTCCCGTGGGGCATAACGGGATAGTTGGGTGAATTTAGTGAGGTATTCCCTCACCGTCATGTTTCCTCGCTGCAGCCCCAAGAACTCCTTTCTCTTGGTTTTGAGTTCACCCCTTGGTATGTATTGGTTGCGGAAGCTACGCTTGAACTCTTCCCAAGTGATTTTCTCAGGGTCATGATGGGCGGCCACATAGGCGGTCCACCAATCAGCAGCAGGTCCATGTAATTGATGAGAGGCAAACAGCACCCTCTCATACCCTTGGCACTGTATGATCCTCATCTAGCTCTCAATGGTCTTTAGCCAATCATCTGCCTCCAGAGGTTCAGCAGCACTTGCAAACTTTGGAGGTTGAGTTCCTAGAAACTCACTCAACCTTGGTTGGCGTGGTGCAGCTTGTGGGGGTGGAACTTGATGCAAGTTGGCCACCACTTGAGTCAAGTTCTGGATGAGCTGATTTTGATTCTCAAGCATTTGGTGGAGGGGATCAACCCCTTCACGGCGACCACCCCTGTCTTGGCCTCCAGAAAGATGAGGGTTGCAGGCCTCATCATTGTTGTTGGCGGGGTTGGCAGCACGACCTTTTCCTCTTCCGGTCATCTAGCATGATCAACCAAATGTTAATTTAAAGTATTACGTATTATCTCACTACTTTCACTTATTTGTACTTTGAAGTGTTGAAGCTTTGTTATACTTTTCTGAGGGTTCATATCTCATACAAAAATAAATGCACTATTATTTCATGTGGGTTCACACACCAAAGCAAAACAATCTGAAGATGAGGCTGTGGACAATTGCTCATGGCTTCCACAACTCACGTCACACACCAAGCATTAACACCATTAACAAACGTAACGACTCGACGATTCGACATCTTGCTAACTAAGGGAAAAACTCTACACTACTCGTATCACTGAGCTGGCTTCTCGGGATCTTCCTCATTATTGCGGCTTCCTTCTGACTCCGCTTTGGGTGGGGAGGCTGCTGGTGGAGAAGTGCGACGACGTCTGATCGCCCGGCGATCTGGGGAGTCAGGAGTTCATGTACCATTCACGGTGACATACAGCTCATTCCCATCTCCTCTTTCTCTCGCCCTCAAGCAGGCTAGCAGGAACGCCTCCGTTTCCTTCAGGGTGTCCCGAACATCCTGAAGCTCTTGCTGACACTCCTGCAGTCGAGTGCTGAGCATAACAGCATCCTCCAAGCACAAGTCCATGTGCTCATGGGAAGTCCCCTGCTGCACTGGCGGGTACTTATACTCCGTTGTACCACTCTCGTGCTGGAGGACATACATGTACTCAGTCCTGTCGAGGTGTCGACGATAGATGTGACTCTGGCAGGTGATTGCCTCCCAGGTAACATCCTTCTCTGCATCGACCTGTGTCGTTCGACAAGCTGGAGAGCGGTGGATCTTGAGCAGCTGATTTTTATGGATAATCCTCATCTCTGAACTCCATTCTTCCCTCTTCTCATGGATTGTCCTGGTGGAGATATAGTGTATGATCAGCTTTCCCGTATTGCCGGCGACTTGGAGCGTACGTCGAAGACGGCGCAACAAGCCTCCTACTGCCAATCCATAGGAAAGGTACGTCACCGGACGGCTCTCCTCTCTTTGGGCAAGGGCAACTACGGGAACTCTCCCTCCTGTGGACTTGCGAGCGGTGCGAATCATGCGAACCTTTTAAAACAGAAAGCATTTAGGTTAGGTAAACTTTTAAACAAAAATCCTATTTTGAATGAAAGTTGGGGTAAGATGAAGAAAGTGACTCATTAAATAACACTTTTCAACACACACCTTGTAAAATAGTTTTTAAGAAAATAGGCCCTTAAATACGTCCATTTCTACCTATGTCCACGTTCCTACGGGCAACCTTGGCTCTGATACCATTTCCGTCACACCCGGTTTATCCGAAGAACAACCGAGTGAATATCACATGTATGCCAGGATCATTTTCTCATACATGTGATGACAAATAGTGAAGCACCATTTATTACAAACCAGGTGTCGAATATAAATAAGTCTTACATAGAAAATGTCTTGATGGACAATAATAAGTTCATCACAAGTAAATAAACTAGCAGCGGAATAATCATTCTTGTGGGCTCCGTCACAGGCGTTGCCCGGGAGACTCCATGAACCTAGAAACCTTTTTTGGGTCCAAAGTCTTGATCATTAAACACCACTTCATTATCTTGACCTGAGCAGCAATATAAACCAACAAATATGCAAGGTTGAGTACCGATGGTACTCAGCAAGTGTGGGAAAATTATGTCATGCATGGCTAGAGCAAGGAGAGATTGAACTCAGGGTTAAAGCACTACGCAATTAATACCTACCACCTTAGCTTATTAAGCACCGACATTACTACACAGGTGAAATGGTCCCAATTTCCGAACCCATCATCATAATCAAATAACCATAACATCATTTCCAATGTTAAGCTCCCGCTTAACATTCACAACTTCCAAAACCATCTATCCTCTAATCATGAATAAGTCCAAGCCGCTCTTGACCGTGAGCACGGCTGTCATGACAGTTTTGACTCTGCAGAGTTTGCACCACTGTACCCACATGTAGTGATTTCATCCCCCGTTGCCGGGTGGACTAAAAGAACCTCCATTATGCCAGTGGCCTCAAACCACATTCACACTTCCCAGGTGTGTAGCCAGGAGATCACTACGAAGTCTTTACAAAGGGATTCCCGACGAGCATGGGCCCACTGAGGTTTCACCCCTAACAGCATACAAGGAGCTCCAACCCCGCTGCAGTGGCCCCCTCTTGAGCCTTGTGGTTCATATGGTAGTCCAGCTGACACCTATTCCCCGCACCATCCAACACACCCATACTACGCCGGGGATACACCTAATTAATTGGCCAAGCTGCCCCATCTCAGCATGTGGTTGGCACGGTAAAGCCAGGTTACATGCTCCATGAACCGGTCCTTAGGATCCAGGCAAGTACTAAGCACAAACCCAAGTCTTGTGCACCCAGCACCAACCAAACCATCCAACTTGCCTTGATCCCTACCTCTACATAACTCACAATATCGCATTCAAAAGTATGGTAAAATAAACTAATGATCTCATATCCCAAATATCCCATTCTAAGCATGGCTAAGCATATGCATAATAATAAATGACATGATAAAATAAATCCCAACCCAAGCTACAACGAAATAAGGTAATGCAATTCTAGGGAAACTTCCTAGCATGGGTTTCATATTTCAATTGACAATGCAAATAATTCTATTTACACATCCTAGCATAGGATCAAAGTGGTCAAGGACACTTGCCTCCTTCCTGCTGCTCTTGGAATGGGTAGTCCTGATCTTGGAAAGGGAGAACTTGCTCTGGAGCAGGTTCTACATCATACCATCACACATAGAAAAAGAAAAGCAACAGTCCATAAGACATAGTTCACACTTCCACTTCATAACAAACCACACATTCACATTTATGAAAGTCATTCACAATTATATGTGTTGTGCTTACTCTATGGGTGTTGATTTGTGGCTTACATGCACTTTTAATCATGTGTATATGATTCCTACTTTTGTGTTCACATATATGCTTGCATACTATGAGTTTCCAATTTAAATAAATTCCTTATATTCAATTACTACACCTTTTAGCTACCAAGTATGCATGAAAGGTATTTTCCTACTCCCTATGTGTCTTCAGAACTTCTACCAACCCTAAACTGAATTTTTTGGATTTTGGAAACTTCATTTATCATTTTCTAATTATTTATACCTAGCTTGCTATATTTTCAAATTCACTTCCTATGCCTAAATGTGTACTTTATTATGAAAATAGTAAGACACATCATCTAAACAGAATAGGTTCTGATCCTAAATAGTTAATAATATATTTTTGATCTTTTCCTCTGATGTAAACTATTTTATATTTATTTTTCTAATTTTCAGAATTATTCTCTACTTAAAAATGTGCCCCTCTAACTAATAAATGTGAATAATCACTTATACAGATTCATTTCAGCCAAAAATCTATTTGTATCTCACTCCATGGTTTTCTAAGTACTGGGAAAGTTTTTAATTTGAATTTGACAATATGTTTGTCCCACCTTTTAAATTTTAAATACTAGTCACTTATTCAAATTCCTAACTTTAATATCAAATAGGGTTAAAAAGGTAAACTCACCCCAATACAAGGTCCATTATATTATTTTAAGAATTTCCAGGGGTCTAGCTACACTTAACAGAGGGGTTTTTCCTAATTTTTATTAAGTCCAGGGGCTAAAACTGATTTTTAAATGAATTTACATGATTTTCTGAAGTTCCAGGGGCTAGATCAGAAGTTTCCGTGGCTAGCTCTTATTTTCCGAGAACCCCAGGGGTTAGCGCGTAAGAATTCCAGTCTTTATAACGCGGGGCTGACGTGGACCGTCCGATTTAAAATAGACGGCTGAGATTATAACGTCGAACCGGTACGCGGGGATTTAAACTCTACCGTGCGATTTAAAATAGACGGCGCACAAGCGGCCACGTCGCTCTGATCGAGCGCGGGCGGCGCTGCCCGGCGGCGCACGGCGGCGGGAGGCGGCGATCTCGCCGGAGAGTTTCGGATCTTCGTCAATTCATCCTAAATCTGTGATTTTATGGCATAGATCGGTGGAGGGGAGGTTGGGGATGTCACCTCGGGGGTTTTCTTGAGCTCGGAGGTCCTGGAAGGCGGTCGGCGACGAGGTCCGAGGTGAATTCACGGCGAGGCTCGTCGGCGCTGTGTTGGAACCACAAACCACCGCGTTTTCTGCACCTGCGAGGTTCCACGGAGGCGGTGGATCAAGACCAGCGAGTTAGATCAGAATTCCCGAGCGTAGATCGGGCAGAATTCGCCGGAGGGGCTCGGGTTCTCACCGGAGAGAAAATCAGCGGATCGTGGGGGAAAACGGGACGATGCCGGGGTTTTTATAGACGGGGGAGGGCGGTGGGTTGGTTTAGATCGAGCTGGAGTCTTCGGGGTCCGGAAGTCGGCTAGGATACGCGAGATTTTCCGGTCGGTTTTGATTCGGGGTGAGAGAGTCCGGCCGAGCGCGGGCGTGAGCGCGAGGAGGAAGAAAGGTTGGCGGGCCCCGCATGTCAGTGGGAAAGAGGGGGGCGCGCGCGGCTGCGGGCTGGCGCGGAATCGAGTGGGCCGGCTGGTGGGTTTCGGCCCACTGGCCGGTTTTTTTCTGTTTTCCTTTTTCTTTTTCCATTTCTTGCTGGTTTGAATTTGAATTTAAATTCCAGTTCGAATTTAAATTTTTGCAACACATGCAACACGTCCAAAATTTTTAAATTCCTCTCTTGACAGGATTTTGGGGTGTTACAATTGACATCATACTCGGAATGGATTGGCTAAGCAAGCACAACGGGGTAATCCAATGTGCTGAAAGAAGCGTGCAGTTGACGAACGAGCACAGTATGCGTGTCGAGTTTGAGTCAGCCCAGCAAACAACCGAACGGGCAAATTTGAACAAGGTCGAAGGAACAACATTGGACAGCATTCCAGTGGTTCAGGAATTTTCGGACGTGTTCCCGGAAGAGCTTCCAGGTATGCCACCTGACCGGGACATCGAGTTTGCCATCGATTTGGTACCCGGAACTGCACCCATAGCCAAGAGACCTATAGGATGCCCGTCAACGAGCTAGTTGAACTCAAGAAGAAAATTCAAGAACAGTTGGAAAAGGGTTTTATCCGTCCAAGCTCGTCACCATGGGGAGCTTCGGTGCTCTTTGTAGACAAGAAGGATGGAACCCAAAGGATGTGCGTGGACTATAGGTCCCTCAACGAGATAACAATCAAGAACAAATACCCTCTGCCCCGTATAGAGGACCTGTTCGACCAAATGAAAGGAGCCTGAGTGTTCTCCAAGATTGATCTTCGGTCGAGATACTTCCAGCTGAAGATTAAGCCCTCCGATATACCTAAGACAGCCTTTCGGACACGGTATGGTTCGTATGAATATACCGTTATGTCGTTTGGGTTGACAAATGCACCCGCATACTTCATGTACCTTATGAACAAGGTCTTCATGGAGTACTTGGACAAGTTCGTCGTGGTTTTCATCGATGACATTATGGTGTATTAAAAAAGTGAGGAGGAGCATGAAGAAAATCTGAGATTGACCATGCAGAAGTTGCGTGAGCATCAATTGTATGCCAAGCTCAACAAGTGTCAATTTTGGCTAAAGGAAATATCTTTCCTAGGCCACATTATCTCCAAGGAAGGGGTATCGGTTGATCCAGGAAAGGTGAGAGATGTTCTAAAGTGGGACCAACCGAAGAGCATAAGGGATATTCCGATTTTTCTTGGGATGGCTGGATACTATCGACGCTTCATTAAAGACTTCTATAAAATAGCAAAACCTATGACGGAGTTGCTAATGAAGGGAAAGGTCTTTCAATGGACACCAGCCTGCCAACAAAGTTTTGAGGAACTCAAGAAAAGGCTAACCACAGCACCAGTTCTGGTATTGCCAGACGTAAGCAAGAGCTTTGCCATATAGTGTGACGCATCCAGACAGGGGCTCGGATGTGTGCTCATGCAGGAAGGACAAGTGGTAGCCTATGCCTCACGTCAATTAAAGAGACACGAGCTCAATTATCCTACACATGACTTGGAGTTAGCAGCAGTAGTGCATGCATTGAAGATTTGGAGACATTATATCCTTGGCCATCGATGTGAGATCTATACGGATCATAAAAGCCGCAAGTACATATTTACCCAAACGGATTTCAATTTGAGGCAACGTCGATGGTTAGAGCTTATCAAGGATTATGATGTTGGAATCAACTACCACCCCGGGAAGGCCAATGTAGTAGCTGATGCATTGAGCCGAAAGGGAGCATGTCACCAACTCACGGTTCGGGAGCTACCACCCAAACTACGTAAGGAGTTCAAACGGTTACACCTCGGATTCTTGAATAACATGGAAATAATAGAGATCCACTCCTCATTGGAGCAAGAAATAAGAGAGGGCCAAGCAACGGACGAGGAGATCAAGGAGATCAAGGAAAGAATTCGACATGGAACAGAGAAGGATTTCAAGGAGGATGAAAAGGGTACACTTTGGCTAGGAAAAAGGATTTGTGTGCCGAACATAAGACACCTCCGCGACATGATATTGAAGGAGGCACATGATTCCCCCTATTCCATACATCCTGGAAGCACCAAAATGTACTAGGACTTGAAAACTTGTTATTGGTGGGATGGTATGAAGAGGGATATAGCCGAATACATTGCCCTATGCGACACATGCCAATGGGTGAAGGCCGAACATCAAAAACCCCCTGGATTGTTGCAACCTTTGAAAATACCTGAATGGAAGTGGGAGGACATCAGTATGGATTTCATCATCGGATTGCCACGTACTCAGTCGGGATACGACTCCATCTGGGTCATTGTGGACCGATTGACAAAAATCGCCCATTTTCTCCCTGTAAAGACCAGTTACAACGTTGCACAATTGGCAGAGTTGTACATGGAGCAAATCGTGTGCCGTCACGGAGTTTCGAGGAGGATAGTCTCAGATCGAGGTTCTAAGTTTACCTCTAGATTCTGGAGGAAGCTGCAGAAAGCGATGGGTACACGATTAGATTTTAGCTCCGCCTATCACCCACAAACAGATGGACAAACCGAAAGGACAAACCAAATTTTGGAGGACATGTTGAGAGCTTGCGCCTTGAAACATGGGCGTAGTTGGGATAGGAGTTTACCGTATGCCGAATTCTCCTATAAAAACAGCTATCAAGCTAGCTTGAAGATGTCGCCTTTCAAAGCATTATATGGTAGACGGTGTAGAACGCCACTGTTTTGGAACGAGACCGGAGAGAACCAGGTGTTAGGACCCGAAGTGCTACAAGAAGCCGAAAAGCAAGTCCAAACGGTATGGGAGAACTTAAAAAGCCGCTCAGTCACGACAGAAAGGCTATGCGGACAATAGGCGTAGGAAGTTGACCTTCGAATAGGAGACTTCGTATTATCTTAAGGTGTCGCCTATTCGAGGCCAACGACGTTTCAACGTCAAAGGCAAGCTAGCACCTCGCTACATCGGACCATTTAGGATTCTGGACAAGCAAGGAGAAGTAGCCTATCAACTAGAGCTCCCAACCCACCTCTCCGACGTACATGACGTGTTTCATGTATCCCAGCTCAAGAAGTGCTTGAGAGTACTAGAGGAGCAAATACCAATAGAAGAGCTTGAACTTCAAGAAGACCTTACTTATGCGGAACACCCTGTCCAAATTTTGGACGTGAAGGAAAGGGTCACCAGAAACAAAGTAATTCGATGGTGCAAGGTACAATGGAGCCATCACACCGAAGCTGAAGCCACATGGGAGCGTGAAGAGGATATCAAGGCAGAATTTCCTCATCTATTTTCTACTAACGAATCTCGAGGGTGAGATTCAATTTAAGGGGGGTAGATTTGTGACACCCTCATCTCGGGTGTCAGCATATGTTCATGCTTTATGCAGAGGAAACATTTTAAGAAAAGAAGGAACAGAGAAAAATATCAAAAGGATAGACAATAAGAGCCGAATCTAGATCTCAGAAAGCGCCAAAGACAACTCACCGCGGCCGACGGCCACAAGGCGTGTTCGGAGCTCGTCCCCGCGAGGTGGGGAGAGGTCCGCCGCTAAAATAGCTACGTGGAAGGTTCGGGACTCATCTCCGCAAAAGGGGAGAGGTCCGACCCTGGGGGACACGTGTTGCTCTCGGAGCTTTCCCCTGCGGAAGAAGCAAAGGCGTTTCCGTAGGAGACATGTCACCTGCGGAGCTAGTCATCACGGAAATCAGAGGACCGGTCGCACGGGATACGTGTCGATCTCGGAACTCACCTCCGAGAGGTCCGGTTCCCTCGGACACGTGTCGCCACCAGAGCTTATCTTCGGGAGGTCGGTCGCTGCTGGACAGGTGTCGACCTCGGGGCATGTCCCTAAAGAAAGAAGAGAGGAAAGACCGGCGCCAACACATGGTGTGCGCGGAGCTCACCTCCAAAGGAGGGGGAGGTCTCGCTCGTTGACACGTGGCACAACCGGAGCTCGCCTCTGCGGAGAAGGAGATACCAGGCCCCGGAAGGACACGTGGAGCCTCCGGAGCTCATCGCCGCGAAGGTAACCAGTTCTGGAGCGGCTGTTACGCGTAAGAATACCGGTACGTAAAGGAAACCAACCTGAATTCCACAACGTTACCGCACCAAATCAACTAAAGATAAGATGATAGGATCCAACGATGATCTGAATAAGACTCTTATTCGGGATACAATCAGATTAGGACTCTTCTCTTCCCGATTATAAATAGAACCCAGAACCTCTGGCCGAAACCACAAACTTCTTTTCCAACTCCTGAGCCGACGACTTAGAGCCCTAGCCCTAACTTGCCGAGTAAACCATCGCCGAAGCGCAACAAGGGAGATCATCGGAGGAGAACCGAGTGGTCTGAGGAGGACCTCGAAAACCAAGAAGGGCATAAGGTAGGACTCCGACACCACCTTACGGCATCGTTGTATTCTCCTTGCATATGTTCTTTGATTCCTTCCAGAAGCCTTCTCGTGGATAGATCACTTGATGATCAGGTTGATCTAAAGACAAGATCATCGCCACATCCACCTTTGATCCGAACACCTCTGTCCATGCAAGCCATGCAAAAACACGTACAGACCAATCTAATAAAATTAATCATAGGATAGCATGCATGTGCATCATCGCATCTAGTTTAAGGTTTTTGCATGATATTGATTGCTGTGAATATTGTATGCACGTGATCCTACCAAGCAGAATAAGCTTGGGGAGCTGTCTATGACGAACTGCAGCAACAAGGTTTTGGGATTCAAGAACAACCGGAACCGCAAGAACAAGGCAAGTGCTCCTTGACCATGTTGATCCTATGTTTTGGGTAAAACTATTTTGTTTTGCGAAAAGGTGTGTGTGCTGAGTCAAACATGATGGGAAACCCTTTTTATAGGAGTTTACTAGTTTTGGTTGAACCACCCTTGTCGCCTGGGAAGTTTATGAGTCGGGTATGGTTTTTGCTTTATGCTTCGCTGAGTCTATGGGATTGGGAAGCGAGATAGATGTGTCTAGCTAATTGCACTCGTAAATGATAATGAGAAACTGATGATGTTAATGAACATGGGTCGAAGGGAGATCTAGGCAATTCTGGATTTGTGAATGAGGTAGCATGAGATGGTGGTTTACTTGCCATAGATCTAAGGACCGGTTCATGCATGCACATGCCAGGATAACAGTGCCACCACAAGGCCAAGTATGGGTGTGGCATAGCTGAGTAATTAGGTATTTTGCTAGAGGGTTATGGACTGTGGAAGGCGCGGGGAATGGGAGTCGAGTGAGGACTGCTCTGGGAACTGCATGGCACAAGAGGGAGCCCGTGGGTGGGAGAATTGGAGATTCTAGCCTGCCGGTGAAACCTTAGTGAGTCCATACATCTAGTAACCCCTTCATAAAGGCTATTTTATGATCTCTTGACCATACACCAACGGATGTGTACTGGTGTAATGGAGGTTCTGTAGTCGCCGACGGGTGACGAAATCACAAACTTGTGGGTAAAGAGGTGCAAACTCTGCAGAGTCTAAAACTATCATGATAGCCGAGCTTACGGTCACGAGCACCTGGCTAAACTTCCATGATTAGTTGGCATGGTTATTGGGAAGGTTCTTGGTTATGGTTAATGAGTTTGTTATGGTTTGGTTGTTGGGACTGTTGAGTCCGGGTGATAAGATGGTTGCATGATTGTTGAGTCATGGCAGCGAAACTGGTCTCGGTGCGAGACAAAGTTGTTTATGAGATAAGATGGTAGCGAATACGTGAAGGTATTCGTGAGATGGTAGCGAATACGAGGAGGTATTCGTGAGTAAGAATGAGGTTGGTTAATGTTCAGGTGGAACATGGAAAGCGATGAAGGTATGTTGGTAATTTAATACATGCTGGGATTACATTCATCTAAAGTTAAGTTGCTGTTTTATCACGGTTTTATAAATCTGCTTTTCTGCAAATAAGTCCACATTAGCTAAATTGCTTCCGCTTTAGAATAAAGACTTCCGCTGTGAGCATGAGTCCAAGATTCATGAGGTATTGTAATAAACTCTGTTATTCGTGGTAATATATAATCTGAATTCAGTTTGTGGAACGTATGTGTATGTGTGATGAACATCCTGGGCACACATATGCATTAGTTCTCGGTTCCGTGGTTTTCCCACAGAATTGAGGGCGTCACAACTCCCGTGATATTTGTGCCTAAGAAGGACGGAACCAAGAGGCTATGCGTAGACTACCATGCATTGAATGAGGTAACCATCAAGCATAAGTATCTGTTACCTCGCATTGAAGACTTATTTAATCAGTTGAGAGGGGCTTGTGTATTCTCAAAAATTAATCTTAGGTCGGGATATCACCAACTTAAGATAAGGACAACCGACATTCCAAAGACAACTTTCGTATCTCGGTACGGGCTGTATGAATACACCGTCATGCTGTCCGGGCTAACTAATGCCCCGGCATATTTCATGTATCTCATGAACAAGGTGTTCATGGAATATCTGGACAAATTTGTAGTGGTTTTCATTGATGACATTCTCGTCTTCTCCACAGATGAAGAAGAACATGAGGGACATTTAAGACTGGTGTTGCAAAAGTTTAGAGAACACCAACTATATGCCAAGTTGAGCAAGTGTGAGTTTTGGCTGAAGAGAGTTCCTTTCTTAGGACACATAATCTCGGAGGGTGGAACCTCCGTTGATCCCGCCAAGATCGAGGATGTGTAGAAGTGGAAGACCCCCTGAAAATGTCGGGGAAATTCGAAGCTTCTTAGGATTGGCTGGGTATTATCGACGGTTCATTAAGGGTTCCTCCAAGATCTCGAGACCCCTCACCAAATTGTTAGAAAAGGGAATTACTTTCACATGGACACCGGAGTGTGAGACGAGTTTCCAAGAGCTGAAGAAAAGATTGACAACAGCCCCAGTGCTAGTTATGCCAGATATGCAGAAGAATTTTTTGGTGTATTGCGATGCATCTGGACACGGGTTGGGATGTGTTCTCATGCAGGAGGGGCATGTCGTTGCCTATGCGTCCCGGCAGCTCTGAAAACACGAGGAAAACTACCCTACGCATGACATAGAACTAGCCGCAGTGGTCCACGCATTGAAGATTTGGCGGCATTACTTGATGGGAAAGAGGACAGAGATATATACAGATCATAAGAGCTTAAAGTACATTTTCACACAGCCAGATCTCAACCTCAGACAAAGGAGATGGTTAGAGCTAATAAACGACTTTGATTTGGGCATCAACTATAATCCTGGGAAAGCGAACGTCGCGGCAGATGCTTTAAGCCGTAAGGTGCACGTCAACATGTTGAGCTTAAATGACACGCCCACGGAGTTGAAGGAAGAGATCGCAAAACTCAATCTATGCCTGTGAATAGTGGTGAGGCCATTTCCATGGAGGTGGACTCCACATTGGAGCAAGACATATGCAACGGTCAGAAGAATGATGAGAAGATACAAGAAATCAGAGAACTCATCAAAGAGAATAAAGCTCCTGGGTTCAGAGAGGATGAACAAGGTACGGTGTGGCATGGGAAAAGAATCTGTGTGCCTCAGGTGAAGGAGATCCGTGAACTGATTTTGAAGGAGGCTCATGATTCCTACTATTCCATTCATCCTGGGAGTACGAAGATGTATCATGACCTCAAGAGCAGATATTGGTGGTATGGCATGAAGCGAGATGTCGCGGAACATGTTGCCCTATGTGACACATGTCAGCTAGTAAAAGCAGAACATCAAAGACCCGCGGGACTGTTGCAACCCCTCAAAGTGCCCGAATGGAAATGGGAACAAATAGGTATGGACTTCATAGTGGGACTGCCTAGGACCCAATCGGGATATGATTCGATATGGGTCATCATCGACAGGCTAACTAAGGTAGCCCATTTCATCCCCGTGAAAGAAAGATACAGTGGATCCAAATTGGCAGAGTTGTACATGTCAAGAATCGTGTGTTTTCATGGAGTGCCAAAGAAGATAGTGTCAGATCGGGGGACACAGTTCACCTCAAGGTTCTGGCAGAAGTTACATGAAACCATGGGGACTCATTTGAATTTCAGTTCTGCGTACCATCCGCAGACCGACGGGCAGACTGAAAGAACCTATCAGATCCTTGAGGATATCCTGAGAGCTTGTGCACTCAAGAACAATAGGAGTTGGGATAAGAACTTAACCTATGCAGAGTTCTCCTACAACAACAGTTATCAGGCTAGTTTGAAGATGTCACCATTTGAGGCATTGTACGGGAGGAAGTGCCGAACTCCACTATTTTGGAACCAAACTGTGGAAAGTAAAGTGTTTGGGCCCGAGGTACTACAAGAAGCCGAGGCGAAAGTGAGGGAAATCCGCAACAATTTGAGGATAGCACAGACCCGACAAAAGAGCTATGCCGATGTAGGGAGAAGAGAGCTCATTTTCAACATGGGGACTATGTTTATCTCAAGGTGTCCCCTATCCGAGGGCTTCGTCGGTTCAAGGTGAAAGGGAAATTATCACCTCGATACATCAGACCCTTTCAAATTTTGGAGAGGAAAGGCGAAGTGGCATATCAGCTAGAACTACCGGCTCGCCTATCAGATGTGCACGATGTATTCCATGTGTCACAACTCAAGAAATGTTTAAGAACACCCGAAGAGATGTTACCCATGAATGAGGTGGACATACGAGAGGATCTTTCTTATGCCGAGCAACCGGTCAAGATTCTGGAGACAATGGAACGCCTCACAAGAAATAAAAGAATCCGAATGTGCAAAGTGCAGTGGAAGCATCACTCGGAAGCAGAAGCCACATGGGAGCGAGAAGACGAGCTCAAGGCACAGTTTCCGGATTTGTTCTCCTAGAGTCACCAATCTCGAGAACGAGATTTCTTTTAAGGGGGGTAGAGTTGTAACACCGCAAAATCTGTTAAAGAGGGGAATTTAAAAAAATTTTGGACGTAATGCATGTGGTGAAACAATTCAAACTCAAACTGGAATTCAAATTTCAATCAAACAGAAAAGAAAAAGGAAAAAAACAAAAACGGCCAGTTGGCCGAAACCCTCCCAGCCGGCCCAACAGCCCGCAGTTGTTTTTCCCCTCCCCCTCTCTCTGATGGGCGGGGCCCGCGTGTCATCTTCTTCCCTGCCCGCGCGCCCAACCACCCTGATACTCCCGCGCCGATCGTCGTTGCCACGCCCCATTTCCTCGCCCCAGAGCCGCGATCTCCAGCACACGAATTGCTGCACATCTAAACCAACCCCCGCCGCCCTCCTTCCCCCATTTAAGCACCAAAATCTGCCCCCTTTTCTCCCCGATCGACCCGCCTCAGTTCCCGGTGAGAACCGAAGCTCCCATCCCCTTTTTCTTTTGATCTTCGTCCGTTCTCTCTGATCTAATGCGTGTAGTGCGTCCTGCCGTCACCGGGGAGTCATGCAGGTGAAGAAGACCCGGTGTTTTGCGCTCTAGACACAGTTCCGGTGAGCACCGCCGAGTTTCCTCCTCGGACCTCGTCGCAGACCGCCTTCCAGGACCTCCGAGCTCAAGAAAACCCCTGAGGTGAGATTCCCTACTCCCCCTCCTCCGAATTTTGCAGTGAAAACGGTAGTCTAGGGCCGGTAGATGAGATTTCGGGAAATTCCGGCGAGATCGCCGCCTCCCGCCGCCGCGCGCCGCCGGCAGCGCCGCCCGCACACGGCTAGGGTGACGTGGCCCTCTGTGGCCCGTCCATTTTAATTCGGGCGGATGAAAACGGAACCCCCGCGTACCCCTTCGCGTTATGATCTCAGCCGTCCGTTTTAAATCCAACGGCTCACGTCATCCCCGCGTTATAAAGGCCGGGAATCTTACGTGCTACCTCCTGGGGATCTCAGAAAACATGAGCTAGCCCCGGAAACTTCTGATCTAGCCCCTAGATCATCAGAAATTCATGTAAATTCAATTAAAAATCAGTTTTAGCCCCTGGACTTAATAGGAATTAGGAAGACCTTCCTATTTTGCACACTTAGACCCCTGCAAATTTAGGAAATGAGAAATGGGGCCCCACTGCAGTGTGAAGTTGCACTTCAGCCCCTAGGAAGAATTAATTTCAGGAAATTGAATATGTGAATAGGATTTAAATTTAAACAGAGGTGAAGATTCAGTTGAATTATCCTAACCCTGTTTAAAAATTGGTAGAACAATCTGAGGTCTGAATTTGGAGGGGAGATAAACTTTTAAACTAAATGAGATTGCTGCTTTGTAATTTATCTCTGAAATATACCCTTTAGGCATAAAAAATTTAAAACATGGGAGAATAAATTTAAGTAACCAAAAAGGGGTAGAAAAAATTTATAAAGGTTCTGTTTGGTTAATTGGAGCAGTAGGAATTTTTGTATGAATTTATGTTGCTGCTTTATTGGTAAAAATTCATTTTTAGACTAGAAAATAATTCTGAAAATGGGTAAAAACAAATTTAAATTGATCCTCATCAGAGAGGAAGTCAAAAGATATTTTATTGGACATTTTAGATCAGAACACATTCTGTTTAGGAGATATGTTGTGCTATTTTAGTATTAAAGATTACTTTTAGGTATGGAAAATAAATATGTAAATATAGGAAAATAGGTATGCCTAATTAGAAAATGTCAAGTGAGGTTCCCCAAATCCAAAACTTCAAATTAAGATTTTGTAGAAGATCAAGAACCTATTTGGAGTAGGAAGTTATACTTTATACAAATTTTGTGTCTAAGAAGTGTATTATCCCATATAGAAAATTTGTTCAAATTGGAAATTCATATATAGTGTGCACTTAGAAATCTGAATATTGAAGCTAGAAATAATATATATGTTCAAAAGTGCATGTATTCTAGAATCAACATATCTAGAGTAAACACAACACTTAAATATGTGTATGACTTTCATATGTATGCATTTGTGGTTTGTATGAGTGGAAATATGGACTATGGCTTATGGAATGTTGTTTTCTTTTGCTATGTGTATTGGCATGAGTAGAACCAGCCCCAGAGCAGGTTCTCACCTTTCAAGATCAAGACCTTCCATTCCCAGAGCAGCAGGAAGAAGGCAAGTGTCCTTGACCACTTTGATCCTATACTAGGATGTGTAGTTAGAATTTAATTGCATTGTCAATTTGGAATATGATACCCAAGCTAGGAAGTTTCCCTAGATTTTCATTATCTTATTTCCTTGTAGCCTGGGTTGGGATTTATTTTATTATGTCATTTATTTATATACTTATGCTTAGCCATGCTTAGAATGGGATAAGTGGGATATGAGATCATCAACTTGTTTACCTTACTCTTGAATGAGATATTATAAGTTATGTAGAGGTAGGGATCGAGGCAAGTTGAATGATTTGTTTGGTGCTGTGTGCATGAGACTCGGGTTTGTGTTTAGTGCATGCCTGAATCCTAAGGACCGGTTCATGGAGCATGTAACCTGGCTTTACCGTTGCCAACCACATGCTGAGATGGGGCAGCTTGGCCAATTAATTAGGTATATCTCCGACGTAGTATGGATGTTTGGATGGTGCGGGGAATAGGTGTCAGCTGGACTGCCATATGAACCGCAAGGCTCAAGAGGGGGCCACTGCAGCGGGGTTGGAGCCTCTTGTATGCTGTTAGGGGTGAAACCTCAGTGGGCTCACACTCGTTGGGAATCCCTTTGTAAAGGCCTCGTAGTGATCTCCGAGCTACACACCTCGGAAGTGTGAACATAGTTCGCGGCCACTGGCATAATGTAGGTTCTTTTAGTCCACCCGGCAACGGTGGATGAAATCACTACATGTGGGTACAGTGGTGCAAACTCTGCAGAGTCAAAACTGTCATGACAGCCGTGCTCACGGTCAAGAGCGGCTTCGACTTATTCATGACTAGAGGATGATGAATTGGGAAGTTGAGGATGTTAAGCGGGAAGCTTAACATTGGAGATGAGATTATGGTTACTTGATATTGATGATGGGTTGAGGGATTGGGACCATTTCACCTGTGTAGTAATGTAGGTGCTTAATAAGCTAAGATGATAGGTATTAATTGCGTAGTGCTTTAACCATGAGTTCAACCTCTCCTTGCTCTAGCCATGCATGACATAACTTTCCCACACTTGCTGAGTACCAACGGTACTCAAGCTTGCTTTTCTGTTGGTTTAAATTGCTGCTCAGGTCAAGGGGATGACGTGGTGTTCAATGACCAAGACTTTGGATCCAAAGAAGGATTCTAGGTTCACGGAGTCCCCCGGGCAACGCCTGTGATGGAGCCAACAAGATTTATATTCCGCTGCTGTTTTATTTACATGTTATGAACATATTATCGTCCATCGAGACTTTATGCTATGTAAGACTTATTTCTATTCAAATACTTGGCTTGTATTATAATGATGCTTCATTATTTGTCGTCACATGTATGAGAAAATGATCCTGGCATACATGTGATATTCACTCGGTTGATCTTTGGAAAAACCGGGTGTGACAGACTACAACAACAAGATTCTGAGCAACAGGAACCGCCAGAACAAGGCAAGTGCCCCTTGACCATATTGATTGTTTTGGAAAACTGTTTTGTTTTGCGAAAAGGTGTGTGTGCTGAGTCAAACATGATGGGAAACCCTTTTATAGGAGTTTGCTAGTTTTGGTTAAACAACCTTTATCACCAGGGAAGTTTATGAGTCGGGTATGGTTTTACTTTTATGCTTCCCTGAGTCCATGGGATTGGGAAGCGAGATAGATGTGTCTATCTAACTCAACTCGTAATGATAGTAAGAAACTGATGTTGCTAATGAACATGGATCGGAGGGAGTTCTAGGCAAGCCTGGATTTGTGAATGAGGTAGAAAGAGATGGTGGTTTACTTGCCGTAGATCTAAGGACCGGTTCATGCGAGCACATGCCAGGATAAAAGTGCCACCACAAGGCCAAGTATGGGTGCGGCTTAGCTGAGTAATTAGGTAAGTTGCTAGATTGTTATGGACCGTGGAAGGCGCGGGGAATGGGAGTCGAGTGAGGACTGCCCTGGGAACTGCATGGCACAAGAGGGGGCCCGTGGGTGGGTGAATTGGATATTCTAGCCTGCCGAAGAAACCTTAGTGAGTCCATACATCTAGTAGCCCCTTTGTAAAGGCTATTTTGTGATCTCTTGGCCATACACCGACGGTTGTGTACTGGTATGATGGAGGTTCTGCAGTCGCCGACGGGTGACGAAATCACAAAAAGTGGTACAACCTCTGCAGAGTCTAAAACTACCATGATAGCCAAGCTTACGGTCACGAGCGCCTGGCCAACTTCCATGATTAGTTGGATGGTTATTTTGGGATGGTTTTGGATGGTTTGGTTTTGGTATGGTTTTTGGGACTGTTGAGTTTGGGTGATAAGATTTGTTGCATGACTGTTGAGTCATGGCAACGAGATTGGTCTCGGTGTGAGACGGAATTGTTTATGAGATGAGATGGTAGCGAATACGAGAAGGTATTCGTGAGCAAGAATGAGGTTAATTAATGACTGGTTGGGACATGGAAGGTAATGAACGTAATGGAGGTATGATTGGTATTTTAATACACGTTGGGATTACATTCTCTTAAAGATAAGTTGCTGTTTATCATGGTTTTGATAAATAAATTTTCTTTTTTGCAATGAGCCTTTTTATACCTACCTTGTTGTGAGCTACATATCATATTTTCCCGCACTTGCTGAGTACATCATTGTACTCAAACTTGCATTGTTATTTCATCATCAGCAACAGGAGAAGATTACTATGAAGACCAAGTGGAGCATTAGACATGTAATCTATTCTCAACCTTGCCTGTGGGGATGGAGCAGAGATGGAACTGCTGCTGCTGTTTAGATTGCTTCCGCATTAGTTAGAGGACTTCCGCTGCTAGAATATAGACCTCCGCTGTTAGATTAAGACTTCCGCTGTTAGCATGAGTCCAAGACTCATGAGACATTGTAATAAACCCTGTTATTCGTGGTAATATATATTCTGAATTCAGTTTGTGGAATAGATGTGTATGTGTGATGAACATCCTGGGCACACATATGCATCAGTTCTCGGTTCCGTGGTTTTCCACATAATTGAGGGCGTCACAGACTGGTATTAGAGCCACAGGTTGACGGTAGGTTACACGCTTAGATAGAGATCACAGATTGGTAAGCTAAGCCACGCTGACCATAGGATGCAAGCCTAGGATGCATAGATTGGCATTGGAACAATCTTGACATAGGATACAAGCCTAGGAGAAGCCATAGTTGGATCACAGATTGGCATCACCCTAAGCCATATAGGACCCCCATTGAATAAGTCTTGAATAGGAGTTGTGTGAGCCCTTGTGATGGTTGTTGTGATTGTGTGCTTAATGTGAGTTGTGGGACGTCTTAAGCATTGCCCATACCCACACATAAGTAGAAAGAGGTGTGAGATGTCTCGGCACTTGTTCACATCCTCATATGGGCTAATATATACAGTCCAACCCACCTTGATGCATATAGTAATGGGGATCCATCTAACCTTCTAACTCTATTCTATTTCGTTCTCTCTCACAGATAGTGAGAGGAAACGCCGGCCGACAAGGAAGAAACGTCCGTGGCAACCAAGAGGATGGCCACGACGAAGTTCCTGTTAACCCCGGACCTGGTGAGAACAACCTGGAACGGTTTATGGCCATGCAGAACCAACTTATGCAAACCATGATCCAAACTTTGGTCAGTTGCAGGCCAACAACAACAACCCCGTTCGGGCACCACCGCCCCCACCACCGCCACCACCACAGGCTCATAACAGACTGGGAGAGTTCGTGAGGACTCGACCACCCACCTTTGCTCAAGCTAACGATCCCATGGAGGCCGATGACTGGTTGGAATCCATGGAGAAGAAGATTGCCATGGTGCAGTGCAATGACCGAGAGATGGTTCTTTTTGTGTCACACCAACTCATGGGAGCTGCCGCTGACTGGTGGGATGCTTTATGCAACGCTCATGTCGACCCGGAGACGATCACTTGGACTGAGTTCAAGGAGAGTTTCCGCTCTCATTACATCCCTGCTGGTGTAATGATGCTCAAGAGACAGGAGTTCGAAGGTCTCCGCCAAGGAAGAGAAGCGCGAATGAGTATCTTAACAAGTTCACGCAACTGTCCCGGTACGCCCCCGAAGATGTTAACTCGGACCAAAGGAAGCAGTACCTGTTCATGGTAGGGTTGAATAATGAGATCCAGGTTCAGCTCCTCAACAATGACTATGCGAGCTTCCAGAAGCTGGTTGACAAGGCTATAGTAGTTGAAAGCAAGATCCGAGAGATCGAGCGAGAGTGCAAGAGGAAGATGCCATACCAGCCCCAAGGGAGCAACGTACGACCTCGGTACATGCCCCCAGCCGCACCGCAGTTTGGATCGACCACTCCTGCATACCGCACTAGTCAGCGACCACAGCAACAATCCGTTGCACAAGCACCTCGTGTGCCATTGCCTCCTGTGCCCCGACCCAACATGGGCACTCCTGTTCAAAACCCCTGCCCCAATGTACCTGCTGCCGTGGGCAACAGGTCATGCTTTGCACGCGGGGAAACAGGACACTTCGCGAGCCAGTGCCCGAGAAGAGGCCCTGGACAGCAAGGCAACGTGCCCAAGCAGAACCCGCAACCGAACGGAGGGGACAATCAAGGAAACCGTGTACAGCAGTACTATGCTCGCGGCAACGTGAACCATGTCTTTGCTGAGGAAGCACAACAGGCTGAGGACATCGTAATTGGTATGTTCCTTGCCAATTTCAACCCAGCCACCATTTTATTTGATTCTGGAGCATCACATTCCTTCATATCATCCAAGTATGTTGCCAAGCATAAACTACCCATATCATACTTAAAATGTGCTATGTTAGTTAATTCTCCCGGGGGAGAGATGAGGACTAATATAGTATGTCTGAAAGTAAGCCTTAAAATAAGGGGGGTAGACTTCCTTGCCAACCTCATTGTCTTGGATTCCCAAGGGCTTGACATAATACTCGGGATGGATTGGTTAAGCAAGCACAACAGAGTAATCCAATGTGCTGAAAGGAGCGTGCAGTTGACAAATGAGCACGATATCCGTGTCGAGTTTAAGTCAGCTCAACAAACTACTGAAAAGGCAATTTTGAACCACGTCGAAGGAGCAACATTGGACAGCATTCCAGTGGTTCAGGAATTCTCGAACGTGTTTCCAGAAGAGCTTCCAGGTATGCCACCTGACCAGGACATTGAGTATGCCATTGATTTGGTACCCAGAACTGCACCCATAGCAAAGAGACCCTATAGGATGCCCGTCAATGAACTAGTGGAACTCAAGATGCATATTCAGGAGCAGTTGGAGAAGGGTTTTATACGTCCCAGCTCGTCACCATGGGGAGCCCCCGTACTCTTCGTAGACAAGAATGATGGGACCCAAAGGATGTGCGTGGACTATAGGTCTCTCAATGAGGTGATAATCAAGAACAAATACCCTCTGCCACGTATAGAAGACCTATTCGACCAAATGAAAGGAGCCCGAGTGTTCTCCCAGATTGATCTTCGGTCGAGATACTTCCAGCTGAAGATTAAGCCCTCTGATACACCCAAGACTGCCTTTCGAACACGGTATGGTTCATATGAATATACCGTCATGTCTTTTGGGTTAACAAATGCACCCGCATACTTCATGTACCTTATGAACAAAGTTTTCATGGAGTACTTGGTTAAGTTCGTCGTGGTTTTCATCGACGACATTATGGTGTATTCAAAAAGTGAGAAGGAGCATGAAGAACATTTGAAATTGACCTTGCAGAAAATGCATGAGCATCAATTGTATCCCAAGCTTAACAAGTGTCAATTTTGGCTAAAGGAGATATCGTTTTGTAACACCCCAAAACTTGTTAAGAGGGGAATTTAAAAATTTTTGGACATATTGCATGTGGTGCAGAAATTCAAATTCAAATTGGAATTCAAATTAAACTCAAAACAGAAAAGAAAAATAAAAAGAAAAAACAAACCCCCCCGGCCAGTGGGCCAAAACCCACCAGCCGGCCCACCTCACCCCCGCGCCAGCCCACAGCCGCGCGCCCCGTTTTCTTCTCACTGACGTGTGGGGCACGCCATCTTCTTCCTCCTCGCGCGCGCGCTCGGCCGACCGGGACTCCTCTCTCTCCCGAATCGAAACCACCCCGGATACCCGCGTATCCCAGCCGAATTTCGGTTCTGGACGACTCAAACTCGATCACAACTGAACGCCACCCTTCCCCGGCTATATAAACACCGGCATTGTCCCGTTTTTCACCCGCGATCGGCTGTTTTTCCTCCCGGTGAGAACCGAAGCTCCGATCACCGTATTCTCTCGATCTTTGCTCGGGTTCTCTGATCTAAAGCGCCGATCCTGTTCCACCGCCTCCGAGGAATCACACAGGTGCAGAAAACTCGGTGGTTTGCGCTTCAGACAGAGCGCCGACGAGCATCGCCGTGAATTCACCTCGGACCTCGTCGGCGACCGCCTTCCAGGACCTCTGAGCTCAAGAAAAACCCCGAGGTGAGATCCCCGACCTCCCCTCTACCGATCTATGCCATGAAATCCCAGTTTTAGGTAGAATTGATGAAGATCCGAAGTTTTCCGGCGAGATCGCTGCCTCCCGCCGCCGCGCGCCGCCGGGCAGCGCCGCCCGCGCTCGGTCAGAGCGACGTGGCCGCTTGTGCGCCGTCTATTTTAAATCGCACGGTAGAATTGAAATACCCGCGTACCGGTTCGACGTTATAATCTGAGCCGTCTATTTTAAATCGGACGGTCCACGTCAGCCCCACGTTATAAAGGCCGGTATTTTTACGCGCTACCCCCTGGGGATCTCGGAAAATACGAGCTAGCCCCGGAAACTTCTGATCTAGCCCCTGGAACTTCAGAAATTCATGTAAATTCATTTAAAAAACAGTTTTAAACCCTGGACTTAATAAAAATTAGGAAAACCCCTCTGTTATGTGTAGCTAGACCCCTGGGAATTTGCGAAATAATATAATAGACCCTGTAGTGAGGTAAGTTTACCTTTTTAACCCTCTATGACATTAAAATTAGAAATTTAGATATGCAATTCAGATTTAAATTTAACACGGTGATACAAACACATTGTAAATTTAAAAGTAAACTCTCCTAACACTTGGAAAACTTTGGAGTGAGTTAAAAATAGATTTTTAGCTGAAATGAATCTGTCTAATTGATTGTTCACATTTATTAGTTATAGGGACACATTTTTAGGTTAGAGGATAATTCTGAAAATTGGTAAAATAAATGTAAATTAGTTCACATCAGAGGAGAAGTTCAAAAATATATTATTCAATATTTTAGATCAGAACCTATTCTGTTTGGATGATGTGTCTTACTATTTTCATAATAAAGTTCACATTTAGGTATAGAAAATAAATCTGAAAATATAGGAAAATAGGTATGCATAACTGGAAAATGATAAATGAAGTCTCCAAATCCAAAGATTTCAGTTTAGAATTTGGTAGAAGATCTGAAAACCCATTTGGAGTAGGAAAATACCTTCCATGCATACTTGGTAGCTAAGATGTGTATCAACTGAATATAAGGAATTTGTTCAAATTGGAAATTCATATATAGTGTGCAAACATAAATCTGAATACAAAAGATAGAAATCATGTGCACATGTTTAAAAGTGCATGTAAGCCCAAAATCAACACACCTAGAGTAACCACAACACATAGAAATGTGAATGACTTTCATAGATGTGAATGTGTGGTTTGTATAAAGTGAAAGTGTGAACTATGTCTTTTGGACTGTTGTTTTCTTTTGCTATGTGTGTTGGCATGAATAGAACCTGTCCCAGAGCAAGTTCTTCCCTTTCAAGATCAAGACTTTCCATTCTCAGAGCAGCAAGAAGAAGGCAAGTGTCCTTGACCACTTTGATCCTATGCTAGGATATGTAGATAGAATTATATGCATTGTCAATTGAAATATGGAACCCATGTTAGGAAGTTTCCCTAGAGTTGCAATATCTTGTTTCCTTGTAGCTTCGGATTGGGATTTATTTTATCATATCATTTATTGACATGCTTATGCTTAGCCATGCTTAGAATGGGATAATTGGGATATGAGATCATCAGTTTATTTACCATACTCTTGAATGAGATATTCTGAGTTATGTAGAGGTAGGGATCAAGGCAAGTTGGATGTTTTGGTTGGTGCTGGGTGCACGAGACTCAGGTTTGTGTTTAGTACTTGCCTGGATCCTAAGGGCCGGTTCATGAAGCATGTAACCTGGCTTTACCGTGCCAACCACATGCTGAGATGAGGCAGCTTGGCCAATTAATTAGGTGTATCCCCGACGTAGTATTGGTGTGTTGGATGGTGCGGGGAGTAGGTGTCAGCTGGACTACCATATGAACCGCAAGGCTCAAGAGGGGGCCACTGCAGCGGGGTTGGAGCCTCTTGTATGCTGTGAGGGGTGAAATCTCAGTGGGCCCACGCTCGTCGGGAATCCCTTTGTAAAGGCTTCGTAGTGATCTCCTGGCTACACACCTGGGAAGTGTGAATGTGGTTCGTGGCCACTGGCATAATGGAGGTTCTTTTAGTCCACCCGGCAACGGGGGATGAAATCACTACATGTGGGTACAGTGGTGCAAACTCTGCAGAGTCAAAACTGTCATGACAGCCGTGCTCACGGTCAAGAGCGGCTTGGACTTATTCATGATTAGAGGATGATGACTTTGGAAGCGTGGATGTTAAGCGGAGAGCTTAACATTGGAAATGATGTTATGGTTATTTGATTATAATGATGGGATGGGAGATTGGGACCGTTTCACCTGTGTAGTAATGTAGGTGCTTAATAAGCTAAGGTGGTAGGTAATAATTGCGTAGTGCATTAACCATGAGTTCAACCTCTCCTTGTTCTAGCCATGCATGACATAACTTTCCAACACTTGCTGTGTACCATCGGTACTCAACCTTGCATATTTGTTGGTTTATGTTGCTGCTCAGGTCGAGAGAATGATGTGGTGTTTAATGATCAAGACTTTGGACCCGAAGAAGGTTTCTAGGTTCATGGAGTCCCCCTGGCAACGCCTGTGACGGAGCCCACAAGAATAATATTCCGCTGCTATTTTATTTACTTGTTATGAACTCATTATCGTCCATCGAGACATATGCTATGTAAGACTTATTTATATTCGACACCTGGCTTGTAATAAATGATGCTTCACTATTTGTCATCACATGTATGAGAAAATGATCCTGGCATACATGTGATATTCAATTGGTTGTTCTTCGGAGAAACCGGGTGTGACAGAAGTGGTATCAGAGCCAAGGTTGCCCGTAGGAACGTGGACCTAGGTAGAAATGGACGTAGTTAGGGACCCTATTTTATTAAAAACTATTTTACAAAGGTGTGGGTTGAAAAGTGATATTTAATGGGCCACTTTATCCATCTTACCTCATCTTTTATTCAAAATAGGATTTTTGTTTAAAATCTTATCTAACTTAATTTTAAATGCTTTATGTTTTAGATGGTTTGCATGATCTGCACCGCCTGCAAGTCCACCGGAGGGAGAGTTCCCGTAGTTTCCCTTGCCCTGAGAGAGGAGAACCGTCCGGTGACGTATCTTTCCTACGGATTGGCTGTAGGAGGCTTGTTGCGCCGTCTTCGACGCATGCTCCTGTAACAGGCTCTGATGCCAGGCTGATACGGCCCCACGGGACCTTGTTGGGTGGTGTCGTGTTATGCGGCACCCAACAGCACACGGGTCGATGAACACCCATCATATTACATAAATAGTTTGCGGAAGCGTACAAGATTGTTTTACAAATAAATATATATATCAGAGTAAACTACAGCGGAAGACTCTCACTCTCACGATTCATATCTAAACTAGCAACAAAGAAACGGTCCAGCCCGCGGACGTTTCTTACTAGCAACACGAAGACAATCTGCAGCGGCGAGGATGCTCTTAGAGTAAGCACTCGGAGGTTCTCGAGTCTCATCGGCACCCCTTCTCATAATCAGCGAGTCAATTACCTGCAAAACAACTCGGATAGCATCCGTGAGCATAACGCTCAGCAAGATTTAACCGTCACCCTAAACATGAAACTCTAAGTGAGGTTATGAACCTAACATAGGATGGCATAAGCATAAGTAAACTCGCCTAAAAGTGAATCCTTACTTTCAGTATTAATTGCAGCATTTTAAGTAACCCTGGGCACGCCACATCGGGAGTCCACAATCAGACAAGAAACGCTTTCCCCCGATGTAAATTGCTCATGGCATAAAAGAATCGAGTTTGCACTAGCCTATTCATCAAGCTTCCATACAAGGTAGAATAATACTTCACATCAAGATGATTAGATCCTTTCTCATGCAAGTTCTTACTACGTCACGACTGTGAGAACAAGTATGCTCGGTCCATTCCGCGAGCGACGGTGATTCAAATCAATAACACCCGGACTACACGACACGTACACCCGTACTCGACGTTGCCTACAACAACCATCACTGACGTCGTACGTGGCAGCCTTTCCCCCGTTTCACCCCCGCTGAATCGATCAAGTCGCCCCGTACAGTAGCTACTCTCATGGTGCACCTTCCGACGTGAGATGTCATGAGAATATTCCCCACATACTGCACACCGGCCGTCCGCCTGAGGCGACCCGAAAAGTCCCAACGACAGCTTCCCGAGGTACATCGGTTTACTGGGTCCCATATAGCCAGCATGAGTCCGGTATACAACTCAAACTTGTTCAACAGGGCCGCATACGGATCGGTCCTTGACCGACACGGACAGGTCTACAGCACCCAGGCCCCTATGTCCTGCTGCTCCTAGAACCTTCCGGTCTCAACTTTAACATGCTAATTCAATTACGAACCAATCCCGTATGCCCCTGTTGTTCCTAAATCTGCGAGTAGCATCTCACCACTCGACTTCTACCGAACCGTACTTAAGCATGGCAGTTCTACACGGTGAAAGACACCTACCCAATACTCCATGGGTCATTTGGCTATGCAAGAGGAGTATCAATCACTAGACCTAATGCACAGTTCATATCTTGACCGAAAGTGAGTACAAAATAAAAACTTAACAGCTGTTAAATGCAAACCGGAGCTTGCCTGTTTTGCAGGGTAGTCGTATATAAGCAGTTAATATCCTTGCAGATCCACCCTTGACTCTCCGGAGCTGGATCCACTTTGATGAATCACTCCTTTGAGTCCCCTTCGTTGTGGTTCCTATTGAAATGCATATGCATATGTTTCATGGAATGTAATGGAAAGAAGTTATAGAATTACTTTCTTAAGAACAGAGGTTGTGTGGAAAAGCCAAGCATGTCTTGGTTTGCCTCTGTGGTGCAAAGAACAGAATTAAACTAATTTGACCTTAAGGCCCTTAGCTATACACTAACCCTTTTCTCTAATGAACATAATAGATAAGCTGAAAAGATTTGAGTGCAACTGAAGAACAAGAACTCCAATGGCCTCAAAACTTTTACAGCAGGTTCTATACTACCTAAGGATTTAGCTTGCCAAATTGCAGCTAATGTGGAGTCATATTGTGTCCCCCCATAATTCTCACAATATCTCTTATGTATTTTTCCCTTATACATAAGTATGGAGAATAAGAACAGGGAGTTCCAGGACTTATCTTGGGCTGATAATTTACATGTGAGTTTTTTTTATCACATGAGAGTCATCTGGTCCAAAATTCAGCCCTTTTACTTGGGTAGTTCTCCCAGAACAATTCTTTAAGCATTTGTACTCAATAGAATTAATTCTGTAGTAATGTGCATTTTCATGCCCAACTAAGTGAACTACAATTCCAAGTATGTCCCAGAGAGCTTGCCTAAATTTTCCTATGATTTTTGGAGCTATGGATTGCTCAGAACAGATTTTTGAAGTGGGAAACATTTTCTGAAAATGTTTCTGGACTCTTATGAACACAGCAGATTGTTTTTAGCAAATTCCTACTCACATGATCTTCAAATGAGCTGAAAATTTGCTATGAGGTCAACAATATGCTAAAGAATATTCTGGCAAAATTTGGGTATTTTTGGATAAACCAAACTCCCTCTATAATTCTTTTTCAGAAAAACTTCCAAGAATTTTCCAGAATTAAATAATTCGTTTCATACAAATTGGGTTGTACCTCTGGATAGTACTCTCTTAAAGGAATCCAACAAAATTTATCTCACTATTTTTGGAGCTTCCTACACCAAGTTATGCATTTTACAATTTTGCACAACTCTCTGTGTGATTTTTAAACAGCACAGTCGCGCGTGGGGCCCACGGGTCAGGTGCTTCTTCAACCTCCCGCCAGAGCCCGCGGTGCACACCAGAAGAAAACTTGGCATGGCTCGTTCTCCCTCATTTCTCCACCAAATGAGCTCCGGTTTCGCCCTACATGCTCCGGGGAACGTGGCGCAGCTGCCGGGCAAGGTTTCCCCGCATGAAAACGGCTGTAGGTGGGTCGGCACCGGCGGGGCGGCTCGGGAGCTTGACATGGACGCGTTCCAGCGTGTCCAAGGCATCTCCCGGCGAGCTATGATGTCCTACAGCATCCCTATGGTTCTAGGAACATGGAACGGGGATCAGATCATGCAGGAAGTGGCTGCAACCTAGTCCTCACCGTGGACCATGGCAGTTTTGGCCGCCGGCGATGATTTCTCGTCGCCCGGGGCCTAGGAGGGTCGGTTTCCTTTGGTTTTCGGCGTGCGAGGGCGCTAGGGCATCTAGTTGCTGTGGTTTGAATTGTAGGAGGTGTGATCAATCGGTTTGGGAGAATTTCCCGAATTAAACACATGCTGTTTTATACGTGCGCCGGTGCCAAAACTTGAATTCCGGCTAGCCGGCGTCGGGGGAAAGCAAGAGGACGACGGGATGAGGATCAGTACCTCCTGGCGCACCTCTGTGACCTCTTGAGCTTGCCGGAGAGGCGCTGGGCTGGCCGGGAGACAGGGGCAGTGGAGCAGCGCCGATGAGGTGCTCTGCCCTCGGTTTCTTTGCGAGGAGGAGAAAGCAATTGGGCTTTGCTTTGGCCGGGGGGGGGCACGTTATCACGTTGGGGGTGCGGCCAGAACCGACCCCAGGGCGCCAGCGCATGGAGACCGGCAGCAGGAGCTGTCACCAGCAAGCTGCTCGGTGGCGCTCGCAAGCTGCTCGGGAAAAGTTCCCACCGAGAGCAAAACTTAGGGAGTAAGTCTCCTCCTTTAGCTCTATGACCTGTGGGTCCCACCCCCCATTTCTTCACCAAATATCTTCTCAAGCTGATCTTTTCACTCCCCAAAATTCTAAGTTTTAAAAAGGTGGGCTAGAATTTGAATTCTTCAAATTCAGTTTGAATTTGCAAGACTAAATCTGAATTTGGTTTAGAATTTGCAATTTCTTCTCTTTAGCTCTCCTTTGAGCCCACCCTACAATTGAAAAGTTGGTGATAACCTTTTCCCTAAAAACTCAACTATATGGTTTCATGTTAATTCAAAGTTTTTGGGTCACCATATGTGTGAACTTTGAATTTTCAAATCTGAATTTTAAACTCACATGCAAAGAGGTATTTAACTCCTTATTGGTCCAACACTTTTAAGTAAAAAGGTGAACCTCATGTTGGATGTTCATCCATGTATTACTTTGCATGAAGAAAAGTTTTAGCAAGTCCCATTTTTCATGTCTTGGCCACACATATGAACTCAAACTTTAGTTTTTATTCACACACATTTTTGGGACTTTTACATCCCTCCCCCCTTAAAAGAATCTCGTCCCGAGATTACAAAACATGACCGAGACGGGAGAGGTAATTACAAACTGTACAAAGCTAAAAATTCCGGATAGTTGGTGCGGAGGTAATCTTCACTTTCCCACGTCGCCTCTTCCGCGGTGTGATTACTCCACAGCACCTTGAAAAATCGGATCGTCCGGTTCCGGGTTACCCGGGTCTTTTCATCCAAAATCTGGACCGGTCGCTCGGTGTAGGTCAGGTCCGGTTTCAATTCGTCGATGTCCTCAGTGCGAACAGCAGCAGTGAATTTGAGGCACTTCCGCAGCTGTGAAACATGAAATACATCATGAACACCCGCTAGACTTGCCGGTAATTCCAGCCGGTAGGCTACGGGTCCACACTTCTCCGTGATAGCAAAAGGACCAATAAAACGGGGAGCGAGTTTCCCCTTTACACCGAACCGGTGAATTCCCTTCATCGGAGACACACGAAGATACACGTGTTCTCCGACGTCAAAATGTAATGGCCTACGCCTTTGATCAGCGTAGCTCTTCTGTCGGGACTGGGCAGCCTTTAAGTTCTCTTGTATCAACCGAACTCGGTCTTCGGCTTCGTTGACAAGATCAGTCCCAAACAGAACTCTTTCGCCGGACTCACACCAATTCAGTGGTGTGCGACACTTCCGGCCATAGAGAGCTTCATACGGTGCCATTTTAATACTCGCTTGATAACCGTTGTTGTATGAAAACTCCGCCAGCGGTAGGTGATCGTCCCAATTCCTACCGTGGTGGATGGCACACGCTCTCAACATATCCTCAAGTACTTGATTCACCCTCTCAGTTTGTCCATCGGTTTGAGGGTGATATGCGGAGCTCCTAATCAGCTTAGTGCCCAACGAGGCATGCAGCTGCTCCCAAAACCGAGCAACGAACAACGCACCTCGATCTGAGACGATGGTCTTTGGGACACCATGTGAGCAAATAATTCTGGAGATGAATAACTCCACATATTGCCTTGCTCGATAATGAGTGTTCACCGGTATGAAATGAGCCGACTTTGTCAACCGGTCGACAATCACCCATATCGAGTCATGCTTCCTGGATGTGAGCGGTAATCCGACGATGAAGTCCATACTCACATCCTCCCATTTCCACGCCGGAATTTTCAAAGGTTGTAGCGGTCCGGCTTTCCGCATATGATCAGCCTTGACCCGTCTACACGTATCGCATTCGGATACGTATTTAGCAACCTCCCTCTTCATCCTCGTCCACCAAAATTTCTGTTTCAAATCTTGGTACATCTTGTTACTCCCGGGATGAATGGCAAACTTAGACAGGTGGGATTCATCCAAGATCTTCTTCCGGAGTTTCATATTACGCGGTACCACTATACGGTCGTTAAACCATATCGTGCCGTTCTCATCCTTCCGGAAACATTTCACCTCTCCGTTGTGCAGTCTTCTCCGTATGTGAGACATGCCTCTGTCTCTTCTTTGAGCCTCAACAATCTCTTCACGGATTGTTGGAATGAGCGCGAGATTATAAAGCGCGCCATACGGAATGACACGGAGGCTTGGTTCTTCGTCTTCTAACTCAGCGGCCGCTAAGTTGTGAACATGGGCCTTCTGACTAAGAGCGTCGGCAACCACGTTGGATTTTCCCGGGTGATAGTGGATCTCAATTTCATAATCTTTTATGAGCTCCAACCATCTCCGTTGTCTCATATTCAGCTCCTTCTGCGTGAAGATGTACTTCAGGCTTTTATGGTCGGTGTAGAGGTGAACAAGATTACCCAGTAGGTAATGCCTCCACATCTTTAACGCCAACACCACAGCAGCAAGCTCAAGATCGTGAGTTGGATAATGCTGCTCGTGGTTTCGCAGTTGACGAGACCCATAGGCGACTACACGCCCTTCTTGCATCAGAACGCAGCCGAGACCGATGCCGGATGCATCACAGTATACATCGAATGGCTTCGTCGTGTCCGGCTGAGCAAGAACTGGAGCCGTTGTGAGATGTTTCACCAAAGTTTTGAATGCGGCTTCACATGCTGCATTCCACATGTATTTAGTGCCCTTCTTCAGCAGCTCCGTCATTGGTTTAGCAATCTTTGAGAAGCTCGGAATAAACCTCCGATAATACCCCGCTAAACCTAAGAAACTTCGGACCTCGTGGACCGATTTGGGAGATTCCCACTTCAGCACTTGTTCAATCTTGCTGGGGTCCACGGCGATACCTTCTGCTGAAACAATATGGCCTAGGAAAGGCACTTGATCGATCCAGAACTCGCACTTGCTGAACTTGGCATATAACTGGTGCTCCCGCAACCGTTGTAGCACAATGCGCAGATGTTCAGCATGCTCTTCTTCAGATTTGGAGTAAACCAATATGTCGTCGATGAATACCACGACGAACTTGTCTAACTCCGGCATGAACACAGAATTCATCAAATACATGAAGTGTGCCGGAGCGTTGGTTAATCCAAATGACATGACGAGATACTCGTAGAGTCCGTATCTCGTCGAGAAAGCTGTCTTTGGTATGTCCTCCGGTCGGATCTTGATTTGATGATATCCCGACCGAAGATCCATCTTCGAAAATACCTTTGCACCCACCAGCTGATCGAACAGGATGTCGATGCGGGGCAAAGGATACTTGTTCTTGATTGTGACAGCATTGAGAGGACGATAGTCAACACATAGCCGTAGTGTTTCGTCCTTCTTCTTAACGAACAGCGCTGAGCAACCCCAAGGTGAAGAACTTGGTCGTATGAAACCCTTGCTCATGAGTTCATTCAGTTGCTCTTTCAACTCCGCTAGCTCGTTAGGTGCCATCTTGTAAGGTCTTCGTGAAATAGGCGTCGTTCCCGGCGCCAGTTCAATTTTGAACTCGACGTCCCGTTCGGGCGGCATGCCCGGTAAGTCATCGGGAAATACGTCGGGATAATCACGTACCACCGGAATATCTTCAAGCTTCAGCGCTTCCGTGTGGTAGGCCTGTACCATATCTGGATCTTCGCTGTCTAAAAACAGCGTGTGCTGTCCGTGAAGCGGCGAGTCAATCTGGACAGTCCGGTTACTGATATTGAGAACGGCACCGTGACGATTTAACCAAGACATTCCCAATATAATGTCTATCTTCTGCCTATCCAACATAATCAGCGATGTTGGGTATATCTTTCCGCCCAAACACAAAGCTGCTCGGGACACAATCTGATTGGCAGAGATATTTCCTCCAGGTGAACGTATAAGAAAACTCGTCGTGGGAGTATTGGTGGATAATTGGTGCTGATCCACGCATGTTTTGCTGATAAAATTGTGGGTTGCACCTGAATCAAAAAGTACCAATACGGGCACGTCCTTGAGAGTAAACATGCCCGCTAACACCGGTGCTCCCTCCGGGACATCCTCAATCGCAAGATGTTGCACACTCCCGGATTGGAATGCTGTTATGTTGACTGGAGCAGGTGGCGGCATACCACCTGATGATGATGGCTGTCTGGTGTTTACCAACTTCTCCCGACATTCCTGCCTAAAATGCCCAAAACGGTGGCAATAAGAACACGGAGGTTTCCCCGGTTCTTCGTTGACTTGTGGTTGAGAAGTTGAGGCACTTGGCTGCAGCAATGATGCAACAGGTATCATTCGTTGCTGCGGCAATGGCGCTGCTTCAAGATAAGATTCTTGAGCAGGAAATCTGTACAGAGTTGATCTCCCTGGTGCTTGCCATATCTCTTCGGATGGTGTGTGATACACCACACGGTATTTACGAGGAACGATTGGTGTGTCTTCTTGCACATCCTCTCGGTCCCTCTTCTCTGCTTGACACTCAAGTGTCGCTTGTTCTTGCAGCAGAGCAGCACTGATCAACTCGGTGTAACTGCCTTGATTGAACAAAGCTAACTTCTCTTTTAGTATGGCACTCAAGCCATAGAAAAAGTAGTCACACATTGCAGCTTCGCTCGTCGCATAAGCAGGAGCATATTGTGCCAGAAGGTTGAATCTTCGGACATAATCGAGGACATTCATGTTCCCCTGCTTCAAGTTTCTGAATTCTTGCTGTTGGGCCTTGATAAAACCCATAGGAATGTGACGAGCACGGAATGCTTCACGAAATTCCGTCCATTCCACTTGATGGCCTTCCGGAACGGTGGCGAGATACGCAAACCACCAATTTCCGGCGGCTCCATGGAGCTGTTGAGCTGCAAATGATGTCTTCTGGTACTCGTCGCACTCAAACACTCCAAACTTGGACTCCATAACTCGAAGCCACTGATCAGCTTCCACTGGTTCATTGGCCTCCGTGAAAATTGGCGGTTGTGTCGCCAAGAAATCCAAGTAGGCGTTTCGAGGTGGAACGTCCTGTTGCGCGTGTTGGAGTAACCCCTGTTGTACCAAGGCTTGGAGTAGTCTTGTGTTCTCTTGACTTGACTCGACCATCTGAGCCATGATATCCGCCCATACCGTTGATGGCGGTGCCCCTGGTGGAGTCGAGTCATCACCGTCTCGATGAGAACCTTCAGTCCTACTCGGAGAATGAGTACGCACCATACTGCAAAGCATAATTTTGAGGGGAGTCACAACTTGATCTAGCAGTATGTGAAAGTATGTAAAACATGAACATGCTAAAACTTTATGAAAGCATAACAATATTTCATGTTTACACATCTTTCTAAAGCCAACATATCCAGTCCCTCATTCGGTACAAAACAGACCTTTCAGTACTTAACCCAGAATTTGATCCAGTTACTAGCATTTTCATAACTCAAGTTGAATACCAAAGTTAAAGTTAACTTCAGTATATTTTCAACGAGTACTCACATGCCCCTATATCATTTCTGGAACAAAAGTTAGGATTGTTCAAAGTTGACAGAATTTCTGGCTAAAATTTGCCAGCACCTCCTTTGTATGTGGCTGTTTTCATCACAGTTTTACATACAACTGGGGTACAATTCTGAACAAACTATGAACTAGAAAATCGTTGCAAATTTCCTAAACTTTCCAACGGTGTATCATATGACCCTTAGAAATTTTTCTACAGACAATGACGGCTAATTTACAGCAACATCGAGAGAAGTCTGCAGCTGCTCTGTTTTCTGAACAGTTTGCATTCATCTGGACGTTCAACCAAGTTGGTGTCGGATTTGGCTCTGGAGTTCTACAGAAAAGTTGTAGAGCACTTAATAAACTTTCCAGAACCGTATCAAACACCTCCATTGGGTCAAACTAATCAGAGTTACGCTCTGTTAAAGTTCGGCAAAACTTCTGCCAGAACAGAGCACTCTGTTTTTGAGATCAAAAGAAGCCAAGTAATTCTCTTCTTTGAAACTTAGTTCAAATGAAGAGTTCAGTAACTAATATGTGCTTTATCACATCCATTTTTAGTTTGAAAGTTAGTCATGAATGATTTCTTCATAGGTAAGAATACTATCCAGTGTAGTACGGTGACGATGCACCGTAAGACATATGACGGTACTACGTTGCCTCACCAAAGAAAAACCTAACCGGATTACACCGGCATACACGTATCATTAGGTGGCACTAAAACGATCACTCACAAACGTGTTCTACACGCACTAAGGTTTTTCGTGGTTAGTACCTACATAAAACACACTCAATCATCAGGTTCGGCTGCACACCGAACCCGGTATCCATAACAGTTTGTACACCCGGCCGTCATCACTCGCCCAGGTGTTCTCAAGCCAAACACGCCTTGAGCTACGTGTTCACGTTACTGACCACGTGACGGGGTCTCCCAAATTGCACCACGCACGCCTGGGAAGACGTTGCTCGAATACCCCAAACGACATGAAGAGTCGTAGAGGATACTAAAGCGGGTCGGGTTACCTGCCACCCGTGGGGCTCCACCCTTCAGCTTGTGCGCACTGGTGGACAGCGCATACGTGCACCCCCCAAGACATACTCGTCCCGAGATGCACGATTTTCTGACATAACAAATAGGTTAGCTTGCCACCTTCATATTATGCTAATAGTAGTCCTTATGTGGGCCTAGTACCGTTATCTCACCGTATCCTAAGTTTTTGACATAATATGATGCTCAATCCGTGCTCTGTTCCCAACGCAGCTCTGATACCATGTGTAACAGGCTCTGATGCCAGGCTGATACGGCCCCACGGGACCTCGTTGGGTGGTGCCGTGTTATGCGGCACCCAACAGCACACGGGTCGATGAACACCCATCATATTACATAAATAGTTTGCGGAAGCGTACAAGATTGTTTTACAAATAAATATATATATCAGAGTAAACTACAGCGGAAGACTCTCACTCTCACGATTCATATCTAAACTAGCAACAAAGAAACGGTCCAGCCCGCGGACGTTTCTTACTAGCAACACGAAGACAATCTGCAGCGGCGAGGATGCTCTTAGAGTAAGCACTCGGAGGTTCTCGAGTCTCATCGGCACCCCTTCTCATAATCAGCGAGTCAATTACCTGCAAAACAACTCGGATAGCATCCGTGAGCATAACGCTCAGCAAGACTTAACCGTCACCCTAAACATGAAACTCTAAGTGAGGTTATGAACCTAACATAGGATGGCATAAGCATAAGTAAACTCGCCTAAAAGTGAATCCTTACTTTCAGTATTAATTGCAGCATTTTAGGTAACCCTGGGCACGCCACATCGGGAGTCCACAATCAGACAAGAAACGCTTTCCCCCGATGTAAATTGCTCATGGCATAAAAGAATCGAGTTTGCACTAGCCTATTCATCAAGCTTCCATACAAGGTAGAATAATACTTCACATCAAGATGATTAGATCCTTTGTCATGCAAGTTCTTACTACGTCACGACTGTGAGAACAAGTATGCTCGGTCCATTCCGCGAGCGACGGTGATTCGAATCAATAACACCCGGACTACACGACACGTACGCCCGTACTCGACGTTGCCTACAACAACCATCACTGACGTCGTACGTGGCAGCCTTTCCCCCGTTTCACCCCCGCTGAATCGATCAAGTCGCCCCCTACAGTAGCTACTCTCTTGGTGCACCTTCCGACGTGAGATGTCATGAGAATATTCCCCACATACTGCACACCGGCCGTCCGCCTGAGGCGACCCGAAAAGTCCCAACGACAGCTTTCCGAGGTACATCGGTTTACTGGGTCCCATATAGCCAGCATGAGTCCGGTACACAACTCAAACTTGTTCAACAGGGCCACATACGGATCGGTCCTTGACCGACACGGACAGGTCTACAGCACCCAGGCCCCTATGTCCTGCTGCTCCTACAACCTTCCGGTCTCAACTTTAACTTGCTAATTCAATTACGAACCAATCCCGTATGCCCCTGTTGTTCCTAAATCTGCGAGTAGCATCTCACCACTCGACTTCTACCGAACCGTACTTAAGCATGGCAGTTCTACACGGTGAAAGACACCTACCCAATACTCCATGGGTCATTTGGCTATGCAAGAGGAGTATCAATCACTAGACCTAATGCACAGTTCATATCTTGACCGAAAGTGAGTACAAAATAAAAACTTAACAGCTGTTAAATGCAAACCGGAGCTTGCCTGTTTTGCAGGGTAGTCGTATATAAGCAGTTAATATCCTTGCAGATCCACCCTTGACTCTCCGGAGCTGGATCCACTTTGATGAATCACTCCTTTGAGTCCCCTTCGTTGTGATTCCTATTGAAATGCATATGCATATGTTTCATGGAATGTAATGGAAAGAAGTTATAGAATTACTTTCTTAAGAACAGAGGTTGTGTGGAAAAGCCAAGCATGTCTTGGTTTGCCTCTGTGGTGCAAAGAACAGAATTAAACTAATTTGACCTTAAGGCCCTTAGCTATACACTAACCCTTTTCTCTAATGAACATAATAGATAAGCTGAAAGGATTTGAGTGCAACTGAAGAACAAGAACTCCAATGGCCTCAAAACTTTTACAGCAGGTTCTATACTACCTAAGGATTTAGCTTGCCAAATTGCAGCTAATGTGGAGTCATATTGTGTCCCCCCATAATTCTCACAATATCTCTTATGTATTTTTCCCTTATACATAAGTATGGAGAATAAGAACAGGGAGTTCCAGGACTTACCTTGGGCTGATAATTTACATGTGAGTTTTTTTTATCACATGAGAGTCATCTGGTCAAAAATTCAGCCCTTTTACTTGGGTAGTTCTCCCAGAACAATTCTTTAAGCATTTGTACTCAATAGAATTAATTCTGTAGTAATGTGCATTTTCATGCCCAACTAAGTGAACTACAATTCCAAGTATGTCCCAGAGAGCTTGCCTAAATTTTCCTATGATTTTTGGAGCTATGGATTGCTCAGAACAGATTTTTGAAGTGGGAAACATTTTCTGAAAATGTTTCTGGACTCTTATGAACACAGCAGATTGTTTTTAGCAAATTCCTACTCACATGATCTTAAAATGAGCTGAAAATTTGCTATGAGGTCAACAATATGCTAAAGAATATTCTGGTAAAATTTGGGTATTTTTGGATAAACCAAACTCCCTCTATAATTCTTTTTCAGAAAAACTTCCAAGAATTTTCCAGAATTAAATAATTCGTTTCATACAAATTGGGTTGTACCTCTGGATAGTACTCTCTTAAAGGAATCCAACAAAATTTATCTCACTATTTTTGGAGCTTCCTACACCAAGTTATGCATTTTACAAGTTTGCACGACTCTCTGTTTGATTTTTAAACAGCACAGTCGCGCGTGGGGCCCACGGGTCAGGTGCTTCTTCAACCTCCCGCCAGAGCCCGCGGTGCACACCAGCAGAAAACTTGGCATGGCTCGTTCTCCCTCATTTCTCCACCAAATGAGCTCCGGTTTCGCCCTACATGCTCCTGGGAACGTGGCGCAGCTGCCGAGCAAGGTTTCCCCGCATGAAAACGGCTGTAGGTGGGTCGGCACCGGCGGGGCGGCTCGGGAGCTTGACATGGACGCATTCCAGCGTGTCCAAGGCATCTCCCGGCGAGCTATGATGTCCTACAGTATCCCTATGGTTCTAGGAACATGGAACGGGGATCAGATCATGCAGGAAGTGGCTGCAACCTAGTCCTCACCGTGGACCATGGCAGTTTTGGCCGCCGGCGATGATTTCTCGTCGCCCGGGGCCTAGGAGGGTCGGTTTCCTTTGGTTTTCGGCGTGGGAGGGCGCTAGGGCATCTAGTTGCTGTGGTTTGAATTGTAGGAGGTGTGATCAATCGGTTTGGGAGAATTTCCCGAATTAAACACATGCTGTTTTATACGTGCGCCGGTGCCAAAACTCGAATTCCGGCTAGCCGGCGTCGGGGGAAAGCAAGAGGACGACGGGATGAGGATCAGTACCTCCTGGCGCACCTCTGTGACCTCTTGAGCTTGCCGGAGAGGCGCTGGGCTGGCCGGGAGACAGGGGCAGTGGAGCAGCGCCGATGAGGTGCTCTGCCCTCGGTTTCTTTGCGAGGAGGAGAAAGCAATTGTGCCTTGCTTTGGCCGGGGGGGCACGTTATCACGTTGGGGGTGCGGCCAGAACCGACCCCAGGGCGCCAGCGCATGGAGACCGGCAGCAGGAGCTGTCACCGGCAAGCTGCTCGGTGGCGCTCGCAAGCTGCTCGGGAAAAGTTCCCACCGAGAGCAAAACTTAGGGAGTAAGTCTCCTCCTTTAGCTCTATGACCTGTGGGTCCCACCCCCCATTTCTTCACCAAATATCTTCTCAAGCTGATCTTTTCACTCCCCAAAATTCTAAGTTTTAAAAAGGTGGGCTAGAATTTGAATTCTTCAAATTCAGTTTGAATTTGCAAGACTAAATCTGAATTTGGTTTAGAATTTGCAATTTCTTCTCTTTAGCTCTCCTTTGAGCCCACCCTACAATTGAAAAGTTGGTGATAACCTTTTCCCTAAAAACTCAACTATATGGTTTCATGTTAATTCAAAGTTTTTGGGTCACCATATGTGTGAACTTTGAATTTTCAAATCTGAATTTTAAACTCACATGCAAAGAGGTATTTAACTCCTTATTGGTCCAACACTTTTAAGTAAAAAGGTGAACCTCATGTTGGATGTTCATCCATGTATTACTTTGCATGAAGAAAAGTTTTAGCAAGTCCCATTTTTCATGTCTTGGCCACACATATGAACTCAAACTTTAGTTTTTATTCACACACATTTTTGGGACTTTTACAGCTCCAAGCCGCCGGCAATACGGGCAAGCTAATCACACACTACAGCTCCACCCGAACCATCCGTGAGAAGCGGGAAGAGTGGAGTTCAGAAATGAGGATTATCCACGAAAATCAGCTGCTCAAGATCCACCGCTCTCCAGCTTGTCGAGCGACACATGTCGATGCGGAGAAGGATGTCACCTGGGAGGCCATCACCTGCCAGAGTCACATCTACCGTCGCCACCTGGACAGGACTGAGTACATGTATGTTCTCCAACATGAGAGTGGTACGACGGAGTACAAGTACCCGCCAGTGCAGCAATGGACTTCCCATGAGCACATGGACCTGTGCTTGGAGGATGCTGCTATGCTCAGCACTCGAGTGCAGGAGTGTCAGCAGGAGCTTCAGGATGTTCGTGACACCCTGAAGGAGACCGAGGCGTTGCTTCGAGCCAGCATGAGGGCGAGAGAAAGAGGAGATGGGAACGAACTTTGTGTCACCGTGAATGACATATGGACTCCTGACTCCCCAGATCACCGGGCGATCAGGCGTCGTCCCACTTCTCCACCAGCAGCCTCCCCACCCAAAGCAGATTCAGAAGGCAGCCGCAATAATGAGGAAGATCCCAAGGAGCCGGCTCAGTGATACGAGTCGTGTAGAATCCTTCCCCATAGTTCCGCAGGTTATCGAGTAGGCGAGTCAATACCTTAGTTAATGGTGTGTTAATGTGTAGTGTGTGACGTGAGATGTGGAAGCCATGAGCAATTGTCCACAACCTCGTCTTCTGGTTACTTTGCTTTGATGAGTGAACCCCTATGAAATCAAAAGTGCATTTATTTTTGCGTGAGACATGAACCCTCAGAAAATATAAATACAACAAGGTCTCAAAATTTTAAAGTTTAAACGAGTAAAATTGGAAGATAATACGTAATGCTTTAAATTGACATTTGGTTGATCATGATAGATGGCCGGAAGAGGATAGGGTCGTGGTGCCAACCCCGCCAACAACAACGATGAGGCCGGCAACCCTCATCTTTCTGGAGGCCAAGACAAGGGTGGTCACCATGAAGGAGTTGATCCCATGCACCAAATGCTTGAGAATCAAAATCAGCTCATCCAGAACCTGACTCAAGTAGTGGCCAACTTGCACTAAACTCCACCTCCACAAGCTGCACCATGTCAACCAAGGTTGTGTGAGTTTCCAGGGACTCAAGCTCCAAAGTTTGCAAGTGCTGCTGAACCTCTGGAGGCAGATGATTGGCTAAAGACCATTGAGAGCAAGATGAGGATCATACAATGCCAAGGATATGAGAGGGTGCTGTTTGCCTCTCACCTATTGCATGGACCTGCTGCTGATTGGTGGACCGCTTACGTGGCCGCCCATCATGACCCCGAGAACATCACTTGGGAAGAGTTCAAGCGTAGCTTCCGCAACCATTACATACCAAGGGGTGAACTCAAAAAACAAGAGGAAGGAGTTCTTGGGATTGCAGCAAGGAAACATGACTGTGAGGGAATACCTCACTAAATTCACTCAACTATCCCGTTATGCCCCACGGGACAAAGAGACTGATGAGCAGAAACAGGATTGCTTCGTGGAAGGACTCACAGCAGAAATGCAGTGTGCAATGTCCTCCAACGAGTATGAAAGCTTCCAAAGATGGTGGATAGAGCATTTGTTGTAGAAAGGAAGCTGAAGGCCTTGGAAAATGAAAACAAGAGGAAGGCGGGATGGTCACACCAAGCTTCGTGTAGCAACACACGCCCACGTCTGATGCAGCAACCCGCTGGGCAGACGAGCCGTGCTGCGGTACCCTACTCAGCACCCAGAGGGTACAACCCGAACTTCAGGCCTCTGTCAGCACCAACACAGCCACAACATCAGTTTGTACAGCAGCCTCGACCCACATATCAACCCCGACCAGCAGTACAAGGACCCCCAAATCAACCCCAAGACAACAAAGGCCAGGCACCTAAGGTTGAGGTGCAATGCTCTAACTGTGGTGAAATGGGGCACTACGCCCATAAGTGCCCAAAGAAGAAGCCCGTGCAGCCGCAACAGCAGAATGTGATGCGAGGATGGGTGAACCACGCCACCATGGAGGGGGCGCAAGAGGCACCCGACGTGGTAGTTGGTAAGTTTCCTGCCAATTTGCACATTGCAAACCTGTTGTTCGATTCTGGTGCTACCCACTCGTTCATTGTCCAAGGGTTTGTTAAGAAGCATGATCTAGCAACAACACAAATGAACCATATGCTAGCAGTAAACTCTCCAGGTGGGGAAATAAGGACAAGACAAGTGTGTCCCAAGGTGAATCTAGACATTAATGGGGTAATATTTACTGCCAACCTCATAGTGATAGATTCACAAGGGATAGATATTATTTTGGGCATGGTTTGGTTGACCAAACATAAGGGAATCATCCATTGTTCGACCAGAACGGTGGAACTAACTCACCCTAGTGGCACAAGAGTAAAGTTTATAACAATACAAGAGCCTAGGATGGACATTAAATTAAATCAGGTTGAGGTGAAAGTGAAGGAGATCAGGATTATTAGGGAATATCCAGACGTTTTTCCGGAGGAGTTGCCAGGTATGCCTCCCGATCGTGAAGTGGAATTCGCGATTGAACTAGTGCCTGGAACAGCTCCGATATACAAGAGACTTTATCGGATGGACTCCAAGCAGCTGGGAGAACTCAATAATCATTTGAGAGAGTTCACAGAGAAGGGGTACATTCGTCCTAGTTCCTCACCATGGGGAGCTCCAGTGATATTTGTGCCCAAGAAGGACGGGACCCAAAGGTTATGCGTAGACTACCGTGCGTTGAATGAGGTAACCATCAAGAACAAGTACCCATTACCCCACATTGAAGACTTGTTTGATCAGTTGAGGGGATCTTGTGTGTTCTCGAAAATTGATCTCAGTTCGGGATACCACCAACTTAAGATAAGGCAAACTCATATTCCCAAGACAGCATTCGTATCTCGGTACGGACTATATGAATACACCGTCATGCTTTTCGGGATAACTAATGCCCCGGCATACTACATGTATCTCATGAACAAGGTATTTATAGAATATCTGGACAAATTTGTGGTGGTTTTCATAGATGACATTCTTGTCTTCTCCAAAGGTGAAGAAGAACATGAGAAACATCTAAGGTTGGTGTTGCAGAAGCTAAGAGAACACCAACTATATGCCAAGTTGAGCAAGTGTGAGTTTTGGCTGAAGAGAGTTCCCTTCTTAGGACATATAATCTCAGAGGGAGGAATCTCCGTAGATCCCGCCAAGATTGAGGATGTACAGAAGTGGAAGACCCCTGAGAATGTCGGGGAAGTTTGAAGCTTCTTGGGATTGGCTGGATACTATCGACGGTTTATCGAGGGTTTCTCCAAGATTTTGAGACCCCTCACCAAACTGTTGGAGAAGGGAATCGCATTCACATGGACGCCGCAGTGCGAGACGAGTTTCCAGGAACTGAAGAAGAGATTGACAACAGCCCCAGTGCTAGTTATGCCAGATGTGCAGAAAAACTTTTCGGTGTACTGCGATGCCTCTGGAAACGGGTTGGCATGTGTTCTCATGCAAGAAGGGCATGTCGTGGCTTACTCATCCCGGCAGCTCTGGAAACACGAGAAGAACTATCCTACACATGACCTAGAACTAGCCGCAGTGGTACACGCGTTGAAAATTTGGCGGCACTACTTGATGGGGAAGAGGACAGAGATATATACGGATCATAAGAGTTTAATGTACATTTTCACACAGCCAGATCTCAACCTCAGACAAAGGAGATGGTTAGAGCTAATCAATGACTTTGATGTGGGCATCAACTATCATCCTGGGAAAGCAAACATCGTGGCAGATGCTTTAAGCTGGAAAGTGCAGGTCAATAGGTTGAGCTTGAAGGACATGCCTGCAGAATTGAAGGACGATGTTATAAGACTCAATCTATGCTTGGTGAATAGTGGTGAAGCCATCGCCATAGAAGTGGACTCCACACTAGAGCAAGACATACGCGAGGGTCAAAAGAATGATGAGAAGATACAAGAAATCAGACAACTCCTCAAGGAAAATAAAGCCCCTGGTTTCAGAGAGGATGAACAAGGTACGGTGTGGCACGGGAAAAGGATTTGTGTGCCTGAAGTAAAGGAGATCCGTGAATTGATTTTGAAGGAGGCTCACGATTCCGAGTATTCCATTCATCCTGGCAGTACGAAGATGTACCAGGACCTCAAGAGCAGGTATTGGTGGTATGGCATGAAGCGAGATGTCGCAGAACATGTTGCCCTATGTGACACATGTCAGTTGGTGAAAGTGGAACATCAACGACCCGCGGGATTATTGCAACCACTCAAAGTGCCTGAATGGAAATGGGAAGAAATCGATATGGATTTCATAGTGGGACTACCTAGGACCCAATAAGGATATGATTCGATATGGGTCATCATTGACAGGCTAACCAAGGTAGCTCATTTCATCCCTATGAAAGAAAGCTACAGCGGATCCAAATTGGCAGAATTATACATTTCAAGGATCGTGTGTTTCCATGGAGTGCCAAAGAAGATAGTATCAGATCGAGGGACACAGTTCACTTCAAGGTTCTGGCAGAAGTTACATGAAACCATGGGAACCCATCTGAATTTTAGTTCTTCCTATCATCCCCAAACTGACGGGCAGACGGAAAGAACCAATCAGATCCTTGAGGATATGCTGAGAGCGTGTGCACTCAAAAACAATTGGAGTTGGGATAAGAACTTACCGTATGTGGAGTTCTCCTATAACAACAGCTATCAGGCTAGTATGAAGATGTCATCGTTTGAAGCTTTGTATGGGAGGAAGTGCAGAACTCCCCTATTTTGGAACCAAACGGGGGAAAGTAAAGTGTTTGGGCCCGAGGTATTACAAGAAGCCGAGGCGAAAGTGAGGGAAATCCGTAACAACTTGAGGATAGCACATCCACGACAAAAGAGCTATGCCGATGTACGGAGAAGAGAGCTCGTTTTCAACGTGGGGGACTATGTCTACCTCAAGGTGTCCCCTATCCGAGGACTTTGTCGGTTCAAGGTGAAATGGAAGTTATCACCTCAATACATCGGACCCTTTCAAGTTCTGGAAAGGAAAGGCGAAGTGGCGTATCAACTAGAATTACCGGCTCGCCTATCGGATGTGCATGACGTATTCCATGTGTCACAGCTCAAGAAATGTCTGAGAACACCTGAAGAGATGTTACCCATGAATGAGGTTGACGTAGCTGAGGATCTGTCTTATGCCGAGCAACCATCCAAGATTTTGGAGACAATGGAACGCCTCACAAGAAATAAAAGAATCCGGATGTGCAAGGTGCAGTGGAAGCATCATTCGGAAGAGGAAGCCACATGGGAGCGAGAAGACGAACTTAAGGAACAGTTTCCGGAATTGTTTTCCTAGAACCACCAATCTCCAGGACGAGATGTCTTTTAAGGGGGGTAGAGCTGTAACACCCCAAAACTTGTTAAGAGGGGAATTTAAAAATTATTGGACGTATTGCATGTGGTGCAGAAATTCAAATTCAAATTAAACTCAAAACAGAAAAGAAAAAGAAAAAGAAAAAGAAAAAACAAAACCCCCGGCCAGTGGGCCGAAACCCACCAGCCGGCCCACCTCACCCCCGCGCCAGCCACAGCCGCGCGCCCCGTTTTCTTCTCACTGACGTGTGGGGCCCGCCATCTTCTTCCTCCTCGCGCGCGCTCGGCCGGCCGTGTAACACCCCAAAATCCTGTCAAGAGAGGAATTTAAAAATTTTGGACGTGTTGCATGTGTTGCAAAAATTTAAATTCGAACTGGAATTCAAATTCAAATTCAAACCAGAAAGAAATGGAAAAAGAAAAAGGAAAACAGAAAAAAACCGGCCAGGGGGCCGAAACCCACCAGCCGGCCCACTCGATCCCGCGCCAGCCCGCAGCCGCGCGCGCCCCCCCTCTTTCCCACTGACATGCGGGGCCCGCCAACCTTTCTTCCTCCTCGCGCTCGCGCCCGCGCTCGGCCGGACTCTCTCACCCCGAATCAAAACCGACCGGAAAATCTCGCGTATCCTAGCCGACTTCCGGACCCCGAAGACTCCAGCTCGATCTAAACCAACCCACCGCCCTTCCCCGTCTACAAAAACCCCGGTATTGTCCCGTTTCCCCCCACGATCCGCCGATTTTCTCTCCGGTGAGAAGCCGAGCCCTCCGACGAATTCTGCCTGATCTACGCTCGGGAATTTTGATCTAACTCGCTGGTCTTGATCCACCGCCTCCGGGGAACCTCGCAGGTGCAGAAAACGCGGTGGTTTGCGGTTCCAACACAGCGCCGACGAGCCTCGCCGTGAATTCACCTCGGACCTCGTCGCCGACCGCCTTCCAGGACCTCTGATCTCAAGAAAACCCCCGAGGTGAGATCCCCGACCTCCCCTGCACCGATATATGCCATAAAATCACAGTTTTAGGAAGCATTTACGAAGATCCAAAACTCTCCGGCGAGATCGCCGCCTCCCGCCGCCGTGCGCCGCTGGGCAGCGCCGCCCGCGCTCGATCAGAGCGACGTGGCCGCTTGTGCGCCGTCTATTTTAAATCGCACGGTAGAGTTTAAATCCCCGCGTACCAGTTCGACGTTATAATCTCAGCCGTCTGTTTTAAATCGGACGGTCCACATCAGCCCCGCGTTATAAAGACTGAAATTCTTACGCGCTACCCCCTGGGGTTCTCGGAAAATAAGAGCTAGCCCCGGAAACTTCTGATCTAGCCCCTGGAACTTCAGAAAATCATGTAAATTCATTTAAAAATTAGTTTTAGCCCCTGGACTTAATAAAAAATTAGGAAAAACCCCTATGTTAAGTGTAGATAGACCCCTGGAAATTCTTAAAATAATATAATGGACCCTGTAGTGGGGTGAGTTTACCTTTTTAACCCTATTTGATATTAAAGTTAGGAATTTGAATAAGTGGCTAGTATTTAAAATTTAAAAGGTGGGACAAACATATTGTCAAATTCAAATTAAAAACTTTCCCAATACTTAGAAAACCTTGGAGTGAGATACAAATAGATTTTTGGCTGAAATGAATCTGTATAAGTGATTATTCACATTTATTAGTTAGAGGGGCACATTTTTAAGTAGAGAATAATTCTGAAGATTAGAAAAATAAATGTAAAATAGTTTACATCAGAGGAAAAGATCAAAAATATATTATTAACTATTTAGGATCAGAACCTATTCTGTTTAGATGATGTGTCTTACTATTTTCATAATAAAGTACACATTTAGTCATAGGAAGTGAATTTGAAAATATAGCAAGCTAGGTATAAATAATAGAAAATGATAAATGAAGTTTCCAAAATCCAAAGAATTCAGTTTAGGGTTGGTAGAAGTTCTGAAGACACATAGGGAGTAGGAAAATACCTTTCATGCATACTTGGTAGCTAAAAGGTATAGTAATTGAATATAAGGAATTTATTTAAATTGGAAACTCATAGTATGCAAGCATAAATGTGAACACAAAAGTAGGAATCATATACACATGATTAAAAGTGCATGTAAGACACAAATCAACACCCATAGAGTAACCACAACACATATAATTGTGAATGACTTTCATAAATGTGAATGTGTGGTTTGTTATGAAGTGGAAGTGTGAACTATGTCTTATGGATTGTTGCTTTTCTTTTGCTATGTGTGATGGTATGATGTAGAACCTGCTCCAGAGCAAGTTCTCCCTTTCCAAGATCAGGACTACCCATTCCAAGAGCAGCAGGAAGGAGGCAAGTGTCCTTGACCACTTTGATCCTATGCTAGGATGTGTAGATAGAATTATTTGCATTGTCAATTGAAATATGAAACCCATGCTAGGAAGTTTCCCTAGAATTGCATTACCTTGTTTCCTTGTAGCTTGGGTTGGGATTTATTTTATCATGTCATTTATTATTATGCATATGCTTAGCCATGCTTAGAATGGGATATTTGGGATATGAGATCATCAGTTTATTTTACCATACTTTTGAATGCGATATTGTGAGTTATGTAGAGGTAGGGATCAAGGCAAGTTGGATTATTTGGTTGGTGCTGGGTGCACAAGACTTGGGTTTGTGTTTAGTACTTGCCTGGATCCTAAGGACCGGTTCATGGAGCATGTAACCTGGCTTTACCGTGCCAACCACATGCTGAGATGGGGCATCTTGGCCAATTAATTAGGTGTATCCCCGGCGTAGTATGGGTGTGTTGGATGGTGCGGGGAATAGGTGTCAGCTGGACTACCATATGAACCGCAAGGCTCAAGAGGGGGCCACTTCAGCGGGTTGGAGCCTCTTGTATGCTGTTAGGGGTGAAACCTTAGTGGGCCCACGCTCGTCGGGAATACCTTTGTAAAGGCTTCGTAGTTATCTCCTGGCTACAGACCTTGGAAGTGTGAATGTGGTTCGTAGCCACTGGGATAATGGAGATTCTTTTAGTCCACCCGGCAACGGGGGATGAAATCACTACATGTGGGTACAGTGGTGCAAACTCTGCGGAGTCAAAACTGACATGATAGCCGTGCTCACGGTCAAGAACGGCTTGGACTTATTCATTATTAGAGGATGATGACTTTGGAAGTTGTGGATGTTAGGCGGGGAGCTTAACATTGGAAATGGTGTTATGGTTATTGGGTTATGATGATGGGATGGGAGATTGGGACTATTTCACCTGTGTAGTAAGGTAGGTGCTTAATAAGCTAAGGTGGTAGGCAATAATTGCGTAGTGCTTCAACCCTGAGTTCAACCTCTCCTTGTTCTAGCCATGCATGACATAACTTTCCCACACTTGCTGAGTACCATCGGTACTCAACCTTGCATATTTGTTGGTTTATATTGCTGCTCAGGTCAAGAGAATGATGTGGTGTTTAATGATCAAGACTTTGGACCCGAAGAAGGCTTCTAGGTTCATTGTGACACCCTCAATTCTGTGGAAAACCACGGAACCGAGAACTAATGCATATGTGTGCTCAGGATGTTCATCACACATACACATACGTTTCACAAACTGAATTCAGATTATATATCACCACGAATAACAGAGTTTATTACAATACCTCATGAGTCTTGGACTCATGCTCACAGCGGAAGTCCTTATTTTTCCGCAGCGGAAATCTTATTTAAATGCGGAAGCAAAAACTAATGCGGAAGCAAAACTAAGCAGAAGTGGCTCCATCTCTATTCACTCCACAGGCAAGGTTGAGAACAGATCACACGCCATAATGCTCTACTCGGTCTTCATAGTAGTCTTCTCTTGCTGTTGATGAAGAAATAATAATGCAAGTTTGAGCACAATGATGTACTCAGCAAGTGCGGGAATAACACACGATATGCAGCTCATAAACAAGGTAGGTATAAAAGGCTTATTTGCAGAAAAGCAAATTTATAAAACCATGATAAAACAGCAACTTAACTTTAGATGAATGTAGTCCCAGCATGTATTAAATTACCAACATACCTCCATCACTTCCCGTGTTCCATCCGAACATTAACCAATCCTTTACTCATACTCACGAATACCTCCTCGTATTCGCTACCATCTCATCTCATAAAACAACCTCGTCTCGTACTGAGACCAATCTAATGTCATGACCCACCAGTCATGCAACCCTTTCATCATCCAGACTTAAATATTCCAGACCAAACCATAACCAAAACCATAACCAGGAACCTTCCTAATAACCATTCCAGTAACCATCCCATCTAATCATGGCAGTTTAGCCAGGTGCTCATAACCGTAAGCTCGGCTATCATGATAGTTTTAGTAACTTTGCAGAGTTTGCACCTCTTTACCCACAAGTTTTTGATTTCGTCACCCATCGGCGACTGCAGAACCTCCATTATACCAGTACACAACCGTAGGTGTATGGTCAAGAGATCACAAAATAGCCTTTACAAAGGGGTTACTAGATGTATGGACTCACTAAGGTTTCACCGGCAGGCTAGAATCTCCAATTCTCCCACCCACGGGCCCCCTCTTGTGCCATGCAGTTCCCAGGGCAGTCCTCACTCGACTCCCATTCCCCGCTCCTTCCACAGTCCATAACACTCTAGCAACTTACCTAATTACTCAGCTAAGCCGCACCCATACTTGGCCTTGTGGTGGCACTGTTATCCTGGCATGTGCATGCATGAACCGGTCCTTAGATCTACGACAAGTAAAACCACCATCTCATGCTACCTCATACACAAACCCAGGCTTGCCTAGATCTCCCTCCGATCCATGTTCATTATTAACATCAGTTTCTCATTATTATTATGAGTGCAGTTAGCTAGACACATCTATCTCGCTTCCCAATCCCATGGACTCAGCGAAGCATAAAACAAAAACCATACCCGACTCATAAACTTCCCAGGCGACAAGGATGGTTTAATCAAAACTAGTAAACTTCTATAAAAAGGGTTTTCCCATCATGTTTGACTCAGCACACACACCTTTTCGCAAAACAAAATAGTTTTACCCAAAACATAGGATCAACATGGTCAAGGAGCACTTGCCTTGTTCTTGCGGTTCCGGTTGTTTTTGATTCTCAAAACCTTGTTGCTGCAGTTCGTCGTAGACAGCTTCCTGAACCTGTCCTGCTATGTAGGATTCACGTGCATACAAGATTCACAGCAATCAATATCATGCACAAAACCCTAAACTAGATGCGATGATGCACATGCATGCTATCCTATGATTAGATTGATTAGATTGATCTGTACGTATTCTTGCATGGCTTGCATGGTCAGAGGTGTTCGGATCAAAGGAGGTCGTGGCAATGATCTTATTTTTAGATCAAACTGATCATCGAGTGATCTGTCCATGAAAAGGCTTCTGTTCGAAAGGAATCGAAGAACAGATGCAAAGAGATGAACAACATGATGTCGTAGGTGGTACTGAAGTCCTACCTCACGCTCTTCTTGCCTTTGAGGTCCTCCTCAGGCCGCTTGGCTCTTTCTCCGATGATCTCCCTTGTGCTTTCGGCGATATTTTGCTTGGCGAGTTAGGGCTAGAGCGCTAAGTCGTCGGCTCAGGAGTTGAAAGAGAAGTTCGTGGTTTCGGCCAGAGGTTTTGGGTTCTATTTATAATCGGGAAGAGAAGAGTCCTAATCTAATTGGATCCCGAATAAAAGTCTTATTCAGATCTTGTTGGATCCTGACGTCTTATCTTTGGTAACGTTGTGGAGTTTGGATCGGTTTTCATTGCGTACTGGTATCTTTACGCGTAAAAACCGCTCCAGACTCGTTACCTCCGTGATGATGAGCTCCGGAAGCTCCACGTGTCCTCCGGGGCCTGGTATCTCCTCGTCCGCAGAGACGAGCTCCGGTTGTGCCGCGTGTCACGAGCGAGACCTCCCTCTTCTTCGGAGACGAGCTCCACGCACGCCACGTGTGGGCGCCGGTCTTTCCCCTCTTCTTTCCTCAGGGACATGCCCCGAGGTCGACACGTGTTTAGCTGCGACGGACCTTCCGGTGATAAGCTCTGGTGGCGACACGTGTTCGATAGGCCCGAACTTCTCTGGGATGAGCTCCGAGATTAACACATATCCCGTGCGACTGGTCCCCTGACTTCCGCGAGGACTAGCTCCGAGGACGACACGTGTCCTATGAAAAATGCCTTTGCTTCTTCCGCAGAGGCTATCTCCGCGGGCAGTACGTGTCCCATAGGGTCGGACCTCTTTCCAATTTTGGAGGTGACCCCCGAGCCTGCCACGTATCCAGTTTAGCGTCGGACCTCTCCCTATCTCTCGGGAATGAGTTCCGAACACACCACGTGGTCTGCTGGTCGTGGAAGTTGCTTTCGGCGCTCTCGGAGAGCATTATGGGCTATCTTTTTTGATACTTGTCTCCGTTCCCTCTTTTCTAAAAAATGTTTTTCTTCTTCATAAACATGAACATATGCTGACACCCGGGATGAGGGTGTCACAAATCTACCCCCTTAAATTGAATCTCGCCCTCTAGATTCGTTAGTAGAAAATAGATAGGGGAATTCAGCCTTAATATCCTCTTCACGCTCCCATGTGGCTTCAGCTTCAGTGTGATGGCTCCATTGTACCTTGCACCATCGAATCACTTTGTTTCGGGTGACCCTTTCCTTTACGTCCAAGATTCGGATACGGTGTTCTGCGTAAGTCAGGTCCTCTTGAAGTTTAAGTTCTCCCATTGACACTTGTTCCTCTGGTATTCTCAAGCACTTCCTGAGCTGAGATACATGAAACACATCATGTACGTCGGAGAGGTGGTTTGGGAGCTCTAGTTGATAGGCTACTTCTCCTTGCTTACCCAAAATCTTAAATGGTCCGATGTAGCGAGGCGCTAGTTTGCCTTTGACGTTAAAACGTCGTTGGCCTCGGATAGGCGATACCTTAAGGTATACGAAGTCTCCAACTTCAAAGGTCAACTTTCTACGCCTGTTGTCCGCATAGCCTTTCTGTCGTGACTGAGCAGCCTTTAAGTTCTCCCGTATCGTTTGGACTTGCTTTTCAGCCTCTTGTAGTACTTCGGGTCCAAACACCTGGTTCTCTCCAGTCTCGTTCCAGAACAGTGGCGTTCTACACTGTCTACCATATAAGGCTTCCAAAGGCGACATCTTCAAGCTAGCTTGATAGCTGTTGTTATAGGAGAATTCGGCATATGGTAAACTCCTATCCCAACTACGCCCACGTTTCAAGGCGCAAGCTCTCAACATGTCCTCCAAAATTTGGTTAGTCCTTTCGGTTTGCCCATCTGTTTGTGGGTGATAGGCAGAGCTAAAATCTAGTCGTGTACCCATGGATTTCTGCAGCTTCCTCCAGAATCTAGAGGTAAACTGAGAACCTCGATCTGAGACTATCCTCTTCGGAACTCCATGACGGCACACGATCTGCTCCATGTACAACTCTGCCAACTGTGTAACGTTGTAACTGGCCTTTACCGGAAGAAAATGGGCGGTTTTCGTCAGCGGTCCACAATGACCCAGATGGAATCGTATCCTGACTGAGTTCGTGGCAATCCGACAATAAAGTCCATACTGATGTCCTCCCATTTTCATTCAGGTATTTTCAAAGGTTGCAACAACCCAGCGGGTTTTTGATGTTCGGCTTTTACCTGTTGGCATGTGTCGCATAGGGCAACGTATTCGGCTATATCCCTTTTCATACCATCCCACCAATAGCAAGTTTTCAAGTCCTTGTACATTTTGGTGCTCCCGGGATGTATGGAATAGGGTGAATCATGTGCCTCCTTCAATATCATGTCGCGAAGGTGTCTTATGTTTGGCACACAAATCCTTTTTCCTAGCCAAAGCGTACCCTTTTCATCTTCTTTGAAATCCTTCTCTATCCCTTGTCGGATTCTTTCCTTGATTTCCTTGATCCCCTCGTCCGTTGCTTGTCCCTTTCTTATTTCTTGCTCCAATGAGGAGTGGATCTCCATCATTTCCATGCTATTCAAGAATCCGAGGTGTAACCGTTCGAACTCCTTACGTAGTTCGGGTGGTAGCTCCCGAACCGTGAGTTGGTGGCATGCTCCCTTTCTGCTCAATGCGTCAGCGACCACATTGGCCTTCCTGGGGTGGTAGTTGATTCCCACATCATAATCCTTGATGAGTTCTAACCATCGACGTTGCCTCAAATTCATGTCCGTTTGTGTAAATATGTACTTGAGGCTTTTATGATCCGTATAGATCTCGCATCGATGACCAAGGATATAATGCCTCCAAATCTTCAATGCATGCACTACTGCTGCTAACTCCAAATCATGTGTAGGATAGTTAAGCTCGTGCTTCTTTAATTGTCGTGAGGCATAGGCTACCACTTGCCCTTCCTGCATGAGCACACATCCGAGTCCTTGTCTGGATGCGTCACAATATATGTCAAAGCTCTTGCTTACGTCTGGCAATACCAGAATTGGTGCTGTGGTTAGCCTTTTCTTGAGTTCCTCGAAACTTTCTTGGCAGGCTTGTGTCCATTGAAAGACTTTTCCTTTCATTAACAACTCCATCATAGGTTTTGTTATCTTAGAGAAATCTTTAATGAAGCGCCGATAGTATCCTGCCATTCCAAGGAAACTCCGAATATCCCTCACGCTCTTCGGTTGGTCATTTCAGAACATCTCTCACCTTTCCAGGATCAACCGATACCCCTTCCTTGGAGATGATGTGGCCTAGGAAGGATATTTCCCTTAGCCGAAATTGACACTTGTTGAGCTTGGCATACAACTGATGCTCGCGCAACTTCTGCAAGGTCAATCTCAGATGTTCTTCATGCTCCTCCTCACTTTTTGAATACACCATAATGTCGTCGATGAAAACCACGACGAACTTGTCCAAGTACTCCATGAAAACCTTATTCATAAGGTACATGAAGTATGCGGGTGCATTCGTCAATCCAAAAGACATAACGGTATATTCATATGAACCATACCGCGTCCGAAAGGCCGTCTTAGGTATATCGGAGGGCTTAATCTTCAGCTGGAAATATCCCGACCGAAGATCAATCTTGGAGAACACTTGGGCTCCTTTCATTTGATCGAACAGGTCCTCTATACGGGGCAGAGGGTATTTATTCTTGATTGTTACCTCGTTGAGAGACCTGTAGTCCACGCACATTCTTTGGGTTCCGTCCTTCTTATCCACGAAGAGTACCGGGGCTCCCCATGGTCACGAGCTTGGCCAGATAAAACCCTTCTCTAACTGTTCTTGGATTTGCTTCTTAAGTTCTACTAACTCGTTGACGGGCATCCTATATGGTCTCTTAGCTATGGGTGCAGTTCCAGGTACCAAATCTATGGCAAACTCAATGTCCCGTTCAGGTGGCATACCTGGAAGTTCTTCCGGGAACACATCCGAAAATTCCTGAACCACTGGAATGTTGTCCAATGCTACTCCTTCAACATGGTTCAAATCCGCCCGTTCAGGTGCTTGCTGGGCTGACTCAAACTCGACACGGATACCGTGTTCGTTTGTCAATTGCACGCTTCTCTCAGCGCATTGGATTACCCCATTATGCTTGCTTAACCAGTCCATTCTGAGTATGATGTCAATTCCGTGGGAGTCCAAGACAATAAGGTTGGCAAGGAAGTCTACCCCCCTTATTTTAAGGCTTACCTTAGGACATACTATACTAGTCCTCATTTCTCCTCCGGGAGAATTAACTAACATAGCACATTCTAGGTGGGATACGGGTATATGATGTTTGGCAACATATTTGGATGATATGAAGGAATGCGATGCTCCGGAATCAAATAAAATGGTGGCTGGGTTGGAGTTGGCAAGGAACATACCAATTGCGACGTCCTCAGCCTGTTCTGCCTCCTCAGCAGTGACATGGTTAACGTGGCCACGAGCATAGTTCTGTGGTCCTCGGTTCCCTTGGTTGTCCCCTCCGTTTGGTCGCTGGTTCTGCTTGGGCACATTACCTTGCTGTCCAGGGCCTCTTTTCGGGCACTGGTTAGCGAAGTGGCCTACTTCCCCACATGCAAAGCATGCCCTGTTGCCTACGGCAGCAGGTACATTGGGGCGTGGGTTTTGAACAGGAGCGCCATTGTTAGGCCGGGGCGCAGGAGGCATGGGCACACGAGGTGCCGGTGCAACGGGCCGTTGCTGTGGTGGCTGACCAGGGCGGTACGTAGGAGTGGTCGATCCATACTGCGGTGCAGGGGGCATGTATCTAGGTCGTACGTTGCTCCCTTGGGGCTGGTATGGGATCTTCCTTTTGCACTCGCGCTCGATCTCTCGGATCTTGTTTTCCACCACAATAGCCTTATCAACCAGCTTCTGGAAGCTTACGTAGTCATTGTTGAGGAGCTGAACTTGGATCTCATTGTTCAACCCTCTCATGAACAGGTACTGCTTCCTCTGATCTGAGTTGACATCTTCGGGGGCATATCGGGACAGTTGTATGAACTTGTTGAGATATTCGTTCACACTTTTCTGCCCTTGGCGGAGACCTTCAAACTCCTGCCTCTTGATCATCATTACGCCAACAGGGATGTAGTGGGAGCGGAAACTTTCCTTGAACTCAGTCCAAGTGATTGTCTCCGGGTTGGCATGGGCGTTGCTCAAGGCATCCCACCAGTCAGCAGCTGCTCCCATCAGTTGGTGCGACACAAAGAGAACCTTCTCTCGGTCGTTGCACTGAACAATGGCAAGCTTTTTCTCCATGGATTTCAACCAATCATCGGCCTCCATTGGATCGCTTGCTTGAGCAAAGGTGGGTGGTCGAGTCCTCATGAACTCTCCCAGCCTGTTATGAGCCGGTGGTGGTGGTGGCGGTGGTGCCGGAACGGGGTGTTGGTTGGCCTGCAATTGACCCAAAGTTTGGATCATGGTTTGCATAAGCTGGTTTTGCATGGCCATCAACCTTTCTAGGTTGTCTTCGCCAGCTCCGGGGTTAGCAGAAACTTCCTCGTGGTCATTTTCCTGGACGTTCCTTCGGCTGGCGTTTCCTCTCACCATCTGTGAGGGGGAACGAAATAGAATAGAAGGTTAGAAGGTTAGATAGGTCCTTTCAACTATATGCATCAAGGGGAGTTGGACTATATATATTAGTCCTTATGAGGATGTGATCAAGTGCCGAAGCATTTCACTCTTCTTTCTTCTTACGTGTGGATATGGACAACGTTTTTAAGACGTCCCACAACTCACACTAAGCACATATTCACAAATAATCATTACAAGGGTCCACTCAACTCTTATTCAAGGATGGTTTCCTATGTCAAGGTGGTTTCAAGGCCAATCTAGGCTATTCATCCTAGGATGCTTCCTTTGGTCCGCGTAGGTTCTATTTAGGGGTATAGCTTGCTGTTAACCCGTGATTCTAATATCAATCTAAGGTTTCTATCTAGGCGTGTAACCTACTGTCAACCCGTGGCTCTGATACCAATCTGTGACGCCCTCAATTCTGTGGAAAACCATGGAACCGAGAACTAATGCATATGTGTGCCCAGGATGTTCATCACACGTACACATACGTTCCACAAACTGAATTCAGATTATATATCACCACGAATAACAGAGTTTATTACAATACCTCATGAGTCTTGGACTCATGCTCACAGCGGAAGTCCTTATTTCTACGCAGAGGAAATCTTATTTAAATGCGGAAGCAAAAACTAATGCGGAAGCAAAACTAAGCAGAAGTGGCTCCATCTCTATTCACTCCACAGGCAAGGTTGAGAACAGATCACACGCCATAATGCTCTACTCGGTCTTCATAGTAGTCTTCTCTTGCTGTTGATGAAGAAATAATAATGCAAGTTTGAGCACAATGATGTACTCAGCAAGTGCGGGAATAACACACGATATGCAGCTCATAAACAAGGTAGGTATAAAAGGCTTATTTGCAGAAAAGCAAATTTATAAAACCATGATAAAACAGCAACTTAACTTTAGATGAATGTAGTCCCAGCATGTATTAAACTACCAACATACCTCCATCACTTCCCGTGTTCCATCCGAACATTAACCAATCCTTTACTCGTACTCACGAATACCTCCTCGTATTCGCTACCATCTCATCTCATAAAACAACCTCGTCTCGTACTGAGACCAATCTCATGTCATGACCCACCAGTCATGCAACCCTTTCATCATCCAGACTTAACAATTCCAGACCAAACCATAACCAAAACCATAACCAGGAACCTTCCCAATAACCATTCCAGTAACCATCCCATCTAATCATGGCAATTTAGCCAGGTGCTCATAACCGTAAGCTCGGATATCATGATAGTTTTAGTAACTTTGCAGAGTTTGCACCTCTTTACCCACAAGTTTGTGATTTCGTCACCCGTCGGCGACTGCAGAATCTCCATTATACCAGTACACAACCGTAGGTGTATGGTCAAGAGATCACAAAATAGCCTTTACAAAGGGGTTACTAGATTTATGGACTCACTAAGGTTTCACCGGCAGGCTAGAATCTCCAATTCTCCCACCCACGGGCCCCCTCTTGTGCCATGCAGTTCCCAGGGCAGTCCTCACTCGACTCCCATTCCCCGCGCCTTCCACAGTCCATAACACTCTAGCAACTTACATAATTACTCAGCTAAGCCGCACCCATACTTGGCCTTGTGGTGGCACTGTTATCCTGGCATGTGCATGCATGAATCGGTCCTTAGATCTACGACAAGTAAAACCACCATCTCATGCTACCTCATACACAAACCCAGGCTTGCCTAGATATCCCTCCGATCCATGTTCATTATTAACATCAGTTTCTCATTATTATTATGAGTGCAGTTAGCTAGACACATCTATCTCGCTTCCCAATCCCATGGACTCAGCGAAGCATAAAACAAAAACCATACCCGACTCATAAACTTCCCAGGCGACATGGATGGTTTAATCAAAACTAGTAAACTTCTATAAAAAGGGTTTTCCCATCATGTTTGACTAAGCACACACACCTTTTCGCAAAACAAAATAGTTTTACCCAAAACGTAGGATCAACATGGTCAAGGAGCACTTGCCTTGTTCTTGCGGTTCCGGTTGTTTTTGATTCTCAAAACCTTGTTGCTGCAGTTCGTCGTAGACAGCTTCCTGAACCTGTCCTGCTATGTAGGATTCACGTGCATACAAGATTCACAGCAATCAATATCATGCACAAAACCCTAAACTAGATGCGATGATGCACATGCATGCTATCCTATGATTAGATTGATTAGATTAATCTGTACGTATTCTTGCATGGCTTGCATGGTCAGAGGTGTTCGGATCAAAGGAGGTCGTGGTGATGATCTTATTTTTAGATCAAACTGATCAGCGAGTGATCTGTCCACGAAAAGGCTTCTGTTCGAAAGGAATCGAAGAACAGATGCAAAGAGATGAACAACATGATGTCGTAGGTGGTATTGAAGTCCTACCTCACGCTCTTCTTGCCTTTGAGGTCCTCCTCAGGCCGCTTGGCTCTTTCTCCAATGATCTCCCTTGTGCTTTCGGCGATGTTTTGCTTGACGAGTTAGGGCTAGAGCGCTAAGTCGTCGGCTCAAGAGTTGAAAGAGAAGTTCGTGGTTTCGGCCAGAGGTTTTGGGTTCTATTTATAATCGGGAAGAGAAGAGTCCTAATCTAATTGGATCCCGAATAAAAGTCTTATTCAGATCTTGTTGGATCCTGACGTCTTATCTTTGGTAACGTTGTGGAGTTTGGATCGGTTTTCATTGCGTACTGGTATCTTTACGCATAAAAACCGCTCCAGACTCGTTACCTCCGTGATGATGAGCTCCGGAAGCTCCACGTGTCCTCCGGGGCCTGGTGTCTCCTCGTCCGCAGAGACGAGCTCCGGTTGTGCCGCGTGTCATGAGCGAGACCTCCCTCTTCTTCGGAGACGAGCTCCACGCACGCCACGTGTGGGCGCCGGTCTTTCCCCTCTTCTTTCCTCAAGGACATGCCCCGAGGTCGACACGTATTTAGCTGCGACGGACCTTCCGGTGATAAGCTCCGGTGGCGACACGTGTTCGATAGGCCCGTACTTCTCTGAGATGAGCTCTGAGATTAACACATATCCCGTGCGACTGGTCCCCTGACTTCCGCGAGGACTAGCTCCGAGGACGACACGTGTCCTATGAAAAATGCCTTTGCTTCTTCCGCAACGGCTATCTCCGCGGGCAGTACGTGTCCCACAGGGTCGGACCTCTTTCCAATTGCGGAGGTGACCCCCGAGCCTGCCACGTATCCAGTTTAGCGTCGGACCTCTCCCTATCTCTCGGGAATGAGTTCCGAACACACCACGTGCTCTGCTGGTCGTGGAAGTTGCTTTCGGCGCTCTCGGAGAGCATTATGGGCTATCTTTTTTGATACTTGTCTCCGTTCCCTCTTTTCTAAAAAATGTTTTTCTTCTTCATAAACATGAACATATGCTGACACCTGGGATGAGGGTGTCACATTTATGGAGTCCCCCGGGCAACGCCTGTGACGGAGCCCACAAGAATAATATTTCGCTGCTATTTTATTTACATGTTATGAACTTATTATTATCCATCGAGACGCATGCTTTGTAAGACATATTTATATTCGACACCTGGCTTGTAATAAATGATGCTTCACTATTTGTCATCACATGTATGAGAAAATGATCCTGGCATACATGTGATATTCACTCGGTTGTTCTTTGGAGAAACCGGGTGTGACAGAAGTGGTATCAGAGCCAAGGTTGCCCGTAGGAACGTGGACCTAGGTAGAAATGGACGTAGTTAGGAACCCTATTTTCTTAAAAACTATTTTACAAAGGTGTGGGTTGAAAAGTGTTATTTAATGGGCCACTTTATTCATCTTACCCCATCTTTTATTCAAAATAGGATTTTTGTTTAAAATCTTATCTAACTTAGTTTTAAATGCTTTATGTTTTAGATGGTTCGCATGATCCGCGCCGCCCGCAAGTCCACCGGAGGGAGAGTTCCATAGTTGCCCTTGCCCTGAGAGAGGAGAACCGTCCGGTGACGTATCTCTCCTACGGATTGGCAGTAGGAGGCTTGTTGCGCCGTCTTCGACGCATGCTCCAAGCCGCCGGCAATACGGGCAAGCTAATCATACACTATAGCTCCACCCGGACCATACGGGAGAAGCAGGAAGAATGGAGTTCAGAAATGAGGATTATCCATGAAAATCAGCTGCTTAAGATCCACCGCTCTCCAGCTTGTCGAGCGACACATGTCGATGCGGAGAAGGATGTCACCTGGGAGGCCATCACCTGCCAGAGCCACATCTACCGTCGCCACCTGGACAAGACTGAGTACATGTATGTTCTCCAGCGTGAGAGTGGTACGACGGAGTACAAGTACCCGCCAGTGCAGCAAGGGACTTCCCATGAGCACATGGACCTGTGCTTGGAGGATGCTGATATGCTCAGCACTCGACTGCAGGAGTGTCAGCAAGAGATTCAGGATGTTCGTGACACCCTGAAGGAGACCGAGGTGTTGCTTCGGGCCAGCTTGAGGGCTAGAGAAAGAGGAGATGGGAACGAACTGTGTGTCACCGTGAATGACACATGGACTCCTGACTCCCCAGATCGCCGGGCGATTAGGCGTCGTCGCACTTCTCCACCAGCAGCCTCCCCACCCAAAGCGGAGTCAGAAGGCAGCCGCAATAATGAGGAAGATCCCGAGGAGCCAGCTCAGTGATACGAGTCGTGTAGAGTCCTTCCCCATACTTCAGCAGGTTATCGAGTAGGCGAGTCAATACCTTAGTCAATGGTGTGTTAATGTGTGGTGTGTGCCGTGAGTTGTAGAAGCCATGAGCAATTGTCCACAACCTCGTCTTCAGGTTGCTTTGCTTTGATGTGTGAACCCCTATGAAATTAGTAGTGCATTTATTTTTGCGTTAGACATGAACCCTCAGAAAAATATAAATACAACAAGGCCTCAACATTACAAAGTGTAAACAAGAAAATTGGTAAGATAATACGTAATGCTTTAAATTGACCTTTGGTTGATCAAGATAGATGGCCGGAAGAGGAAAGGGTCGTGGTGCCAACCCCGCCAACAACAACGATGAGGCCGGCAACCCTCATCTTTCTGGAGGCCAAGACAGGGGTGGTCGCCGTGAAGGAGTTGATCCCATCCACCAAATGCTTGAGAATCAAAATCAGCTCATCGAGAACCTGACTCAAGTGGTGACCAACTTGCACCAAGCTCCACCTCCACAAGCTGCACCACGCCAACCAAGGTTGAGCGAGTTTCTAGGGACTCAACCTCCAAAGTTTGCAAGTGCTGCTGAACCTCTGGAGGCAGATGATTGGCTAAAGACCATCGAGAGCAAGATGAGGATTATACAATGACAAGGGTATGAGAGGGTGCTGTTTGCCTCTCACCAATTGCATGGACCTGCTGCTGATTGGTGGACCGCTTACGTGGCCGCCCATCATGACCCTGAGAACATCACTTGGGAACAGTTCAAGCGTAGCTTCCGCAACTATTACATACCAAGGGGTGAACTCAAAAACAAGAGAAAGGAGTTCTTGGGATTGCAGCAAGGAAACATGACTGTGAGGGAATACCTCACTAAATTCACTCAACTATCCCGTTATACCCCACGGGACATAGAGACTGATGAGCAGAAACAGGATTGCTTCGTGGAAGGACTCACAGCAGAAATGCAGTGTGCAATGTCCTCCAATGAGTATGAAAGCTTCCAAAAGATGGTGGACAGAGCATTTGTTGTAGAAGGGAAGCTGAAGGCCTTGGAAAATGAAAACAAGAGGAAGGCGGGATGGTCAAACCAAGCCTCGGGCAGCAACACCCGCCCACATCTGATGCAGCGACCCGCAGGGCAGACGAGTCGTGCTGTGGTACCCTACTCCGCGCCGAGAGGGTACAATCCGAACTTCAGGCCCCGTCAGCACCAACACAGCCACAGCGTCAGTTTGTACAGCAGCCTCGCCCCGCACATCCACCTCGACCAGCAGTACAAGGACCCCCAAACCAACCCCAAGACAACAAAGGCCACACACCTAAGGTTGGGGTGCAATGCTTTAACTGTGGTGAAGTGAGGCACTACGCCCATAAGTGCCCAAAGAAGAAGCCCGTGCAGCCGCAACAGCAGAATGTGATGCGAGGACGGGTGAACCACGTGACCATGGAGGAAGCTCAAGAGGCACCTGACGTGGTAGTTGGTAAGTTTCCTGCCAATTTACACATTGCAACCCTGTTGTTTGATTCTGGTGCTACCCACTCGTTCATTGCTCAAGGGTTTGTTAAGAAGCATGATCTAGCAACAACACAAATGAACCATATGCTAGCAGTGAACTCTCCAGGTGGAGAAATAAGGACACGACAAGTGTGTCCCAAGGTGAATCTAAACATTAATGGGGTAGTATTTACTGCCAACCTCATAGTGATAGATTCACAAGGGATAGATATTATTTTGGGCATGGATTGGTTGACCAAACATAAGGGAATTGTCCATTGTTCGACCAGAACGGTGGAACTAACTCACCCTAGTGGCACAAGAGTAAAGTTCATAACAATACAAGAGCCTAGGAGGGACATTAAATTAAATCAAGTTGAGGTGAAAGTGGAAGAGATCAGGATTATCAAGGAATATCCAGACGTTTTTCCGGAGTAGTTGCCAGGTATGCCTCCTGATCGTGAAGTGGAATTCGCGATTGAGCTAGTGCCTGGGACAGCTCCGATATACAAGAGACCTTATCGGATGGACTCCAAGCAGCTGCGAGAATTCAAGGATCATTTAAGAGAGTTGACAGAGAAGGGGTACATTCGTCCTAGTTCCTCACCATGGGGAGCTCCAGTGATATTGGTGCCCAAGAAGGGTGGGACCCAAAGGCTATGTGTGGACTACCGTGCGTTGAATGAGGTAACCATCAAGAACAAGTACCCATTACCCCGCATTGAAGACTTGTTTGATCAGTTCAGGGGAGCTTGTGTGTTCTAAAAAATTGATCTCAGGTCGGGATACCACCAACTTAAGATAAGGCAAACTGATATTCCCAAGACAGCTTTCGTATCTCGGTACGGACTGTATGAATACACCGTCATGCCTTTCGGGCTAACTAATGCCCCGGCATACTTCATGTATCTCATGAACAAGGTATTCATGGAATATCTGGACAAATTTATGGTGGTTTTCATAGATGACATTCTCGTCTTCTCCAAAGATGAAGAAGAACATGAGAAACATCTAAGGTTGGTATTGCAGAAGCTGAGAGAACACCAACTATATGCCAAGTTAAGCAAGTGTGAGTTTTGGCTGAAGAGAGTTCCCTTCTTAGGACATATAATCTCGGAGGGAGGAATCTCCGTAGACCCTGCCAAGATCGAGGATGTACAGAAATGGAAGACCCCTGAGAATGTCGGGGAAGTTTGAAGCTTCTTAGGATTGGCCGGGTATTATCGACGGTTTATTGAGGGATTCCCCAAGATCTCGAGACCCCTCACCAAACTGTTGGATAAGGGAATCACATTCACATGGACGCCGCAGTGCGAGACGAGTTTTCAAGAGCTAAAGAAAAGATTGACAACAGCCCCAATTCTAGTTATTCTAGATATGCAGAAGAACTTTTCGGTGTACTGCGATGCCTCTGGAAACGGGTTGGGATGTGTTCTCCTGCAAGAGGGGCATGTCGTGGCTTATGCGTCCCGGCAGCTCCGGAAACACGAGAAGAACTATCCTACACATGACCTAGAACTAGCCCCAGTGGTACACGCGTTGAAGATTTGGCGGCACTACTTGATGGGGAAGAGGACAGAGATATATACGGATCATAAGAGCTTAAAGTACATTTTCACACAGCCAGATCTCAACCTCAGACAAAGAAGATAGTTAGAACTAATCAACGACTTTGATGTGGGAATCAACTATCATCCTGGGAAAGTGAACGTCGTGGCAGATGCTTTAAGCCGGAAGGTGCAGGTCAATAGGTTAAGCTTGAAGGACATGCCTACAGAATTGAAGGAAGAGGTTATAAAACTCATTCTATGTATGGTGAATAGTGGTGAAGCCATCGCCACGGAAGTGGATTCTACCTTAGAGAAAGACATCCGCAATGGTCAAAAGAATGACGAGAAGATACAAGAGATTAGAGAACTCATCAAGGAAAATAAAGCCCCTGGGTTCAGAGAGGATGAACAAGGTATGGTGTGGCACGGGAAAAGAATCTATGTGCCTGAAGTAAAGGAGATCCGTGAATTGATTTTGAAGGAGGCTCATGATTCAAACTATTCCATTCATCTTGGGAGTACGAAGATGTACCATGACCTCAAGAGCAGGTATTGGTGGTATGGCATGAAGCGAGATGTCGCGGAACATGTTTCCCTATGTGACACATGTCAGTTGGTGAAAGCAGAACATCAATGACCCGCGGGATTATTGCAACCACTTAAAGTGCCTGAATGGAAATGGGAAGAAATCGATATGGATTTCATAGTGGGATTACCCAGGACCCAATCAGGATATGATTCGATATGGGTCATCATTGACAGGCTAACCAAGGTAGCTCATTTCATCCCCGTGAAAGAAAGCTACAGCGGATCCAAATTGGCGGAGTTATACATGTCAAGGATCGTGTGTTACAATGGAGTGCCAAAGAAGATAATGTAGGATCGAGGGACACAGTTCACCTCAAGATTCTGGCAGAAGTTGCATGAAACCATGGGAACTCATCTGAATTTTAGTTCTGCCTATCATCCCCAAACTGACGGCAGATGGAAAGAACCAATCAGATCCTTGAGGATATGCTGAGAGTGTGTGCACTAAAAAACAATCGGAGTTGGGATAAGAATTTACCATATGCGGAGTTCTCCTATAACAACAGCTATCAGGCTAGTATGAAGATGTCACCATTTGAGGCTTTGTATGGGAGGAAGTGCAGAACTCCCCTATTTCGGAACCAAACGGGGGAAAGTAAAGTGTTTGGACCCGAAGTACTACAAGAAGCCTAGGCGAGAGTGAGGGAAATTCACAACAACTTGAGGATAGCACAGACACGACAAAAGAGTTATGCCGATGTTCGGAGAAGAGAGCTCGTTTTCAACGTGGGGGACTATGTCTACCTCAAGGTGTCCCCTATCCGAGGACTTCGTTGGTTCAAGGTGAAAGGGAAGTTATCACCTCGATACATCGGACCCTTTCAAGTTCTGGAGAGGAAAGGCGAAGTGCCATATCAACTCGAACTGCCGGCTCGTCTATCGGATGTGCACGATGTATTCCATGTGTCACAGCTCAAGAAATGTCTGAGGACACCTGAAGAGATGTTACCCATGAATGAGGTTGACGTAGCCGAGGATCTGTCTTATGCCGAGCAACCGGTCAAGGTTTTGGAGACGATGGAGCGCCTCACAAGAAATAAAAGAATCCGGATGTGCAAGGTGCAGTGGAAGCATCACTCGAAAGAGGAGGCCACATGGGAGCGAGAAGACGAGCTTAAGGCACAGTTTTCGGAATTGTTTTCCTAGGACCACCAATCTCGAGGACGAGATTTCTTTTAAGGGGGGTAGAGCTGTAACACCCCAAAACCTGTTAAGAGGGGAATTTAAAAAAATTTGGATGTATTGCATGTGGTGCAGAAATTCAGATTTAAATTGGAATTCAAATTCAACTCAAAACAGAAAAGAAAAAGAAAAAACAAAACCCTCCGGCCAGTGGGCCGAAACCCACCAGCCCGCAGCCGCGCACCCCGTTTTCCTCTCATTGACACGTGGGGCCCGCCGTCTTCTTCCTCCTCGCGCGCGCGCTCAGCCGATCCCGGGACTTCTCTCTCTCCCGAATCGAAACCACCCCCGGAAACCCGCAACTCCAGCCGAATTCTGGTCCCGGACGACTCAAACTCGATCACAATCGACACACTGCCCTCCCCCGTCTATATAAACGCCGGCATCGTCCCGTTTTCCCCCACGATCGGCTGTTTTTCCTCCCGGTAAGAACCGAAGCTCCGATCACCGTTATCTCACGATCTCTGCTCGGATTTTCCGATCTAATGCGCCGATCGTGTTCCACCGCCTCCGGGGAATCACGCAGGTGCAGAAAACGCGGTGGTTTGCGCTCCAGACACAGCGCCGACGAGCATCGCCGCGATTTCATCTCGGACCTCGTCGCCGACTGCATTCCAGGACCTCCGAGCCCAAGAAAAACCCCGAGGTGAGACCCCCGACGTCCCCTCTACCGATCTATGCCATGAAATCCCAGTTTTAGGAAGAATAGACGAAGATCCGAAGTTTTCTGGCGAGATCGCCGCCTTCCGCCGCTTGTGCGCCGTCTATTTTAAATCGCACGATAGAATTGAAATCCCCGCGTACCGGTTCGACGTTATAATCTCAGCCGTCTGTTTTAAATCGGACGGTCCACGTCAGCCCCGCATTATAAAGACCGGGATTCTTACGCGCTACCCCCTGGGGATCTCGGAAAATACGAGCTAGCCCCGGAAACTTCTGATCTAGCCCCTGGAACTTCAGAAATTCATGTAAATTCATTTAAAAATCAGTTTTAGCCCCTGGACTTAATAAAAATTAGGAAAACCCCTCTGTTATGTGTAGTTAGACCCCTGGAAATTTATGAAATAATATAATAGACCCTGTAGTGGGGTGAGTTTACCTTTTTAACCCTATATGATATTAAATTTAGGAATTTGAATATGTGATTAGTATTTAAAATTTAAAAGATGGGACAAACACATTGTAAATTCAAATTTAAACTCTCCTAGCACTTGGAAAACTTTGGAGTGAGTTAAAAATGGATTTTAAGCTGAAATGAATCTGTCTAATTGATTGTTCACATTTATTAGTTATAGGGACACATTTTTAGGTTAGAGAGTAATTCTGAAAATTGGTAAAATAAATGTAAATTAGTTCACATCAGAGGAGAAGTTCAAAAATATATTATTTAATATTTTAGATCAGAACCTATTCTGTTTAGATCATGTGTCTTACTATTTTCATAATAAAGTTCACATTTAGGTATAGAAAATAAATCTGAAAATATAGGAAAATAGGTATGCATAACTAGAGAATGATAAATGAAGTCTCCAAATCCAAAGATTTCAGTTTAGGATTTGGTAGAAGATCTGAAAACCCATTTGGAGTAGGAAAATACCTTCCATGCATACTTGGTAGCTAAGATGTGTATCAATTGAATATAAGGAATTTGTTCAAATTTGAAATTCATATATAGTGTGCAAACATAAATCTGAATACAAAAGTTAGAAATCATATGCACATGTTTAAAAGTGCATGTAAGCCAAAAATCAACACACATAGAGTAACCACAACACTTAGAAATGTGAATGACTTTCATAGATGTGAATGTGTGGTTTGTATGAAGTGAAAGTGTGATCTATGTATTATGGATTGTTGTCCTCTTTTGCTATTGTGTTGGCATGAATAGAACCTGCCCCAGAGCAAGTTCTTCCCTTCCAAGACCAAGACTTCCCATTCTCAGAGCAGCAAGAAGAAGGCAAGTGTCCTTGACCACTTTGTTCCTATACTAGGATGTGTAGATAGAATTATTTGCATTGTCAATTGAAATATGAAACCCATGCTAGGAAGTTTCCCTAGAATTGCATTAACTTGTTTTCCTTGAAGCTTGGGTTGGGATTTGCTTTATTATGTCATTCATTCATATTACTTATGCTTAGCCATGCTTAGAATGGGATAAGTGGGATATGATATCACCAACTTGTTTACCTTATTCTTGAATGAGATGTTATGAGTTATTTAGAGGTAGGGATCGAGGCAAGTTGGATGATTTGGTTGGTGCTGGGTGCACGAGACTCGGGTTTGTGTTTAGTACTTGCCTGGATCCTAAGGACCGGTTCATGAAGCATGTAACCTGGCTTTACCATGCCAACCACATGCTGAGATGGGGCAGCTTGGCCAATTAATTAGGTGTATCCCCGGCGTAGTATGGGTGTGTTGGATGGTGCGGGGAATAGGTGTCAGCTGGACTACCATATGAACCGAAAGGCTCAAGAGGGGGCCACTGCAGCGGGGTTGGAGCCTCTTGTGTGCTGTTCGGTGTGAAACCTTAGTGGGCCCACGCTCGTCGGGAATACCTTTGTAAAGGCTTCATAGTGATCTCCCGGCTACACACCTGGGAAGTGTGAATGTGGTTCGTAGCCACTGGCATAATGGAGGTTCTTTTAGTCCACCCGGCAATGGGGGATGAAATCACTACATGTGGGTACAGTGGTGCAAACTCTGCAGAGTCAAAACTATCATGACAGCCGTGCTCACGGTCAAGAGCGGCTTGGACTTATTCATGATTAGAGGATGATGACATTGGAAGTTGTGGATGTTAGGCGGGGAGCTTAACATTGGAAATGGTGTTATGGTTATTGGGTTATGATGATGGGATGGGAGATTGGGACTATTTCACCTGTGTAGTAAGGTAGGTGCTTAATAAGCTAAGGTGGTAGGCAATAATTGCGTAGTGCTTCAACCCTGAGTTCAACCTCTCCTTGTTCTAGCCATGCATGACATAACTTTTCCATACTTTCTGAGTACCATCGGTACTCAACCTTGCATATTTGTTGGTTTATATTGCTGCTCAGGTCAAGAGAATGATGTGGTGTTTAATGATCAAGACTTTGGACCCGAAGAAGGCTTCTAGGTTCATGGAGTCCCCCGGGCAACGCCTGTGATGGAGCCCACAAGAATAATATTCCGCTGTTATGAACTTATTATCGTCCATCAAGACGCATGCTTTGTAAGACATATTTATATTCAACACCTGGCTTGTAATAAATGATGCTTCACTATTTGTCATCACATGTATGAGAAAATGATCCTGGCATACATGTGATATTCACTCGGTTGTTCTTTGGAGAAACCGGGTGTGACACCTTGTCGCCAGGGAAGTTTATGAGTCAGGTATGGTTTTACTTTTATGCTTCACTGAGTCCATGGGATTGGGAAGCGAGATAGATTTGTCTAGCTGACTGCACTCGTAATGATAATAAGAAACTGATGTTGCTAATGAACATGGATCGGAGGGAGATCTAGGCAAGCCTGGGTTTGTGAATGAGGTAGAAAGAGATGGTGGTTTATTTGCCGTAGATCTAAGGACCGGTTCATGCGAGCACATGCCAGGATAACAGTGCCACCACAAGGACAAGTATGGGTGCGGCTTAGCTGAGTAATTAGGTAAGGTGCTAGGTTGTTATGGACCGTGGAAGGAGTGGGGAATCGGTGTCGAGTGAGGACTGCCCTGGGAACTGCATGGCACAAGAGGGGGCCTGTGGGTGGGAGAATTGGAGATTCTAACCTGCCGGTGAAACCTTAGTGAGTCCATACATCTAGTAGCCCCTTTGTAAAGGCTATTTTGTGATCTCTTGGCCATACACCGACGGTTGTGTACTGGTATAATGGAGGTTCTGCAGTCGCCGATGGGTGAGGAAATCACAAACTTGTGGGTAAAGTGGTACAACCTCTGCAGATTCTAAAACTATAATTATAGTCGAGCTTACGGTCGCGAGCGCCTGACCAACTTCCATGATTAGTTGGATGGTTATTTTGGGATGGTTATGGTTATTGGTTATGATTATTGGTTATGGTTTGGTTTTCGGGTCTGTTGAAACCGGGTGATAAGATTGGTTGCATGACCGTTGAGTCATGGCAACGAGATTGGTCTCGGTGTGAGACGGAATTGTTTATGACATGAGATGGTAGCGAATACGAGAAGGTATTCTTGAGCAAAAATGAGGTTGATTAATGTCTGGTTGGGACATGGAAGGTAATGAACATAATGGAGGTATGATTGATATTTTAATACATGTTGGGATTACATTCACTTAAATATAAGTTGTTGTTTTATCGTAGTTTTGATAAATAACTTTGCTTTCTGTAATGAGCCTTTTTATACCTACCTTGTTGTGAGCTACATAGCATATTTTCCTGCACTTGCTGAGTACATCATTGTGCTCAAACTTGTATTATTATTTCATCATCAGCAACAGGAGAAGATTACTATGAAGACCAGGTGGAGCATTAGGCGTGTAATCTGTCCTCAACCTTGCCTGTGGGGATGGAGTAGAGATGGAGCTGTTGCTGCTTAGACTACTTCCACATTAGTTAGAAGACCTCCGCTGTTAGATTAAGACTTCCGTTGAGAGCATGAGTCCAAGACTCATGAGACATTGTAATAAACCCTGTTATTCATGGTCATATATATTCTGAAATTCAGTTTCTGGATGATGTGTATATGTGTGATGAACATCCTGGGCACACATATGCATCAGTTCTCGGTTCCGTGGGTTTTCCACAGAATTGAGGGCGTCACAGATTGGTATCAGAGCCACGGGTTGACGGTAGGTTACACGCTTAGATAGAGGTCACAAATTGGTATCAGGCACAGATTGGTGTCAACCTGCCACGGGTTGATGGTAGATCACACAACCGAGATAGGTCACAGATTGGTAAGCTAAGCCACACTGACCATAGGATACAATCCTAGGAGAAGCCATAGTTGGATCACAGATTTGGCATCACCTTAAGCCATATAGGATCCCCATTGAATAAGCCTTGAATAGGAGTTGTGTGAGCCTTTATGGTGATTGCTTGTAATTGTGTGCTTAGTGTGAGTTGTGGGACGTCTCAAGCGTTGCCCATACCCACGCATAAGTAGAAAGAGGTGTGAGATGCCTCGGCACTTATTCACATCCTCATATGGGCTAATATATACAGTCCAACCCACCTTGATGCATATAGTAAGGGGGATCCATCTAACCTTCTAACCTCTATTCTATTTTGTTCTCTCTCAAAGATGGTGAGAGGAAACGCCGGCCGCCAGGGAAGGAACGTCCGTGGCAACCAAGAGGATGGCCACGACGAAGTTCCTGTTAACCCCGGAGCTGGTGAGAACAACCTGGAACGGTTGATGGCCATGCAGAATCAACTTATGCAAACCATGATCCAAACTTTGGGCCAGATGCAGACCAACAACAACAACCCCGTTCCAGCACCACCGCCACCACCACCACATGCTCATAACAGACTGGGAGAGTTCATGAGGACTTGACCACCCAGCTTTGCTCAAGCTAATGACCCCATGGAGGCCGACGACTGGTTGAAATCCATGGAGAAGAAGCTTTCCATAGTGCAGTGCAATGACCGAGAGAAGGTTCTTTTTGCATCGCACCAACTCATGGGAGCGGCCGCTAACTGGTGGGATGCCCTATGCAACGCTCATGTCGACCCAGAGACGATCACTTGGACTGAGTTCAAGGAGAGTTTCCGCTCTCATTACATCCCTGCTGGTGTAATGATGCTCAAGAGACAGGAGTTCGAAGGTCTCCACCAAGGACAGAGAAACGTGAATGAGTATCTTAACAAGTTCACGCAACTGTCCCGGTATTGCCCCCGAAGATGTCAACTCGGATCAACGGAAGCAGTACCTGTTCATGAGAGGGTTGAACAATGAGATCCAGGTTCAGCTCCTTGACAATGACTACGCGAGCTTCCAGAAGCTGGTTGACAAGGCTATAGTGGTTAAAAGGAAGATCCGAGAGATCGAGCGAGTGTGCAAGATGAAGATGCCATACCAGCCTCAAGGGAGCAACGTACGACCTCGGTACATGCCCCCAGCTGCACCGCAGTATGGATCGACCGCTCCAGCATACCGCCCTAATCAGCCACCACAGCAACGACCCGTTGCACAAGCACCTCGTGTGCCTTTGTCCCCTGTGCCCCGACCCAACATGGGCCCTCCTGTTCAAAACCCCCGCCCCAACGTACCTGCTGCCGTAGGCAACAGGGCATGCTTTGCATGCGGGGAAACAGGACACTTCGCGAGCCAGTGACCGAGGAGAGGCCCTGGACATCAAGGCAACGTGCCTAAGCAGAACCCACGACCGAACGGAGGGGATAATCAAGGAAACCGTGGACAGCAGTACTATGCTCGCGGCAACGTGAACCATGTCTCTGCTGAGGAAGCACAACAGGCTGAGGACGTCGTAATTGGTATGTTCCTTGCCAATTCCAACCCACACTACAGGAAAAACGATCATTGACGACGGCCAAATTTATTGTCGACGGGGCCGTCGTCTTTAACTTTTTTGACGACGGCTTTGTCTAGCCGTCGTCAATAACACTGTTATTGACGATGGCCAGACGAGCACCTCATCAATAAATAATTGACGACGGTGCCCGTCATCTTTAACTTAATTCGGGCCCACCCGAGGAGTTATTAACGATGGTGACCTAGCACCGTCGTCAATAACAAAGTTATTGACGACAGTTGAACGAGTACTGTCGTCAATAAATAATTGATGACGGTGCCCGTCGTCTTTAACTTAATTCGGGCCCATCTGAGGAGTTATTGACGACGGTGACCTAGCACCGTCATCAATAACAAAGTTATTGACGACAGCTGAACGAGTACCGTCGTCAATAAATTATTGATGACGGTGCCCGTCGTCTTTAACTTTTATTGACAACGGTGACCAGGCACCGTCGTCAATAACGGGACATATAACCCGTACGCGAGCCGGGAGGTGGCCAGTGCCGCCTCCCGACTCGCGCTGAGGTCTCGTCGCCGCCGCCCTCCCCGCCGGTCCCCGCCGCCGGCCGCCTCCCCACTCGCGCCGAGGTCTCGTCGCCGCCGCCCTCCCCGCCGGTCCCCGCTGCCGCCGCCGCCGGTCGCCGGTCCCCACCGCCGCCGCTCGAGGTAAGTCCCCTTCCCCCTCCGGCCCTCCCCCCGCTCCCCCTCCCCCTCCGGCCTTACCCCCGCTCTCCCCCTCCCCCTCCGGCCCTCACCCCGCTCTCCCCCTCCCCCTCTGGCCCTCCCCCCGTACAATCTGTTTGTCCTGCTGCTGGATGACACAAAGTTCCAAAGAGCACACCACTGCCAACCAAATCCAGAACTGCTCTAGTATTATATTACTCTCCCCATTACAATATATGTATGTGTGTGTATATTTATCTAGAAAGGGAACAAAAAACATAGATCATCCTGTACTATGTATCTGGTTGTAAAATTCTTTGTTTATATTGCACCATGCCATCTATTTCAAACTCCTGCTTTAACCATCTTTATATTTGAAGGCTTTTCCATCAACCTAGAATGTTTTCAAGATGTGCAAACAACATCAGTTGATGACAACCCAGCTTCTAGAGTTGCTACACCCCAGCTCCTTGTAACCTGTTAAATTTCAGAACCCTGAGCCTCACTCTCTCCTATAGCAATGAAAAATGAGAAATGGAAGATGTAGGGACATCATGTCTTTTAAATACCTTTTTAGGAATCGGCCGGGGCAGAAGTAGCTTGAAGGCTAGCAAGATTCTTCTGAAGCTGGCCCAAATGAAATGCAGTAACAAGCCACAGGAAGCAGAGCTGATATAAAAAAACTGTTAAGACGTATCTACCAGAACTTAATAAATCCAAAAACATGGTTGGCACACACAAAACTTCATGTATCAAGTCCTTGAAGAAATTATCCGATACCAGGGTCAACAGTAGTTTGTTTTTGCATATGCAAAGATATCAAGGATATTTTCCTTCTTTCTGTACAACTACAAAAGGGGCTACAACAAACTGCTAGAACTGCCGCCCTCTAGTAGGAATCTTGGATGAAGGAGAGATGGTACATGCATTCGAGCAAGCAAGAAAACAAATGCAGATCCTTTTTACATGAAGGGCCCTGATATTAGGACCACGAGAGTATTGCAACCGCTGACTTTGGCGGATGCATCATGCCTTTTTGTATTATTTACCTTAGTAGGATTTGCAATTGGGTTCCCAAAATGATATTCTTATTAGAACAGTTTCGATATCATCTTCACAAGAGACAACTTACCATTTTGCCATATTTGTTTCTTTAGGAAGAAATATCACCTTTTTATGTTGGTATCGTTGCCTTGTCAATGAAAGTATAGAATGCACAACACCTTCTACACTAACTGTGTATGTACAGTGTATTCACATCATCAGTGCAGTTGTCAGTTATTACATACCCTCTCCCCGCTCTCCCCTCCCCCTCTGGCCCTCCCCCCGCTCTCCCCCTCCCCCTCCGGCCTCTCCCCCGCGAGGCCGAGAAGGAGCGCGACAGTATGTAATATGCTTAGAACTAGAAGCAATAGGAATCTAACTCAATCTGAAAGTGGAGCGGGCTTGTCCACTAGCCCACTTAGTACACCTCACTGAAAACATGCTAACGACCATCACAACGACCCGCAACTTTGCTAGCGGGTTGAAGTGGGTCTCATCCACGCGCCCGCTGGATACTGTGGACGCGCCGCACAAACCCGCTAATCCCACATATATCTGCAAGGCCCGCTTTCAGAATTCGTTCCTCTACTGTTCAAATCAACGTATCGAGCTCTAAGACAGCACCACCTGTGAGCCGCCGCCAGCCAGCCAATGACGCTGGACAGGGAGGACATTTTGGAGGACGTGTGCTAGTACCAGTCCCGGTCGCCGCCGCCCATCCCCGCCACCGCCGCCGCCCGTCGCCGCCGTCCCGGTCGCCGCCGCCCGTCCGCCCTGCCTCCTCTGCCTCCTCCCGCCTCCTCCGCCGCCTAGCTGGCCGCCCGCCTCCTCTGCTGCCGCCGCCGCCGCCACACCCACCTCCCCTCCTCGCCTGACGCTCGCCTAGGCGTCGCAGCGGCCGGCTTGTAACCACAGCACCAGGACCTCCCACCCATGCCAAACATAGTGAAAGGAAATTGTAGATGACCCAAGCATCATAGCTGAAACATGACGAGATAGGAAAGTTCAAAATGAGCTGGTAGTACAACTATTAGTTCAAGGACTTCTGCAACTCTAGTAAGAAAAGCTACCATCGTATGGACAACGTCGCAAAAACATGATGAAGAGAAAGAAAGACTTCTGTCTGGCCGCCATCGCCTGGCCGAGCGTCACCGATGCCGGCGCCGCCTCCGCCCGCCACCATCACTGCAAGGCGCTGCTGGCCCCTCGCGCTACCACCGTCGATGCCTCACGCTGGCGATTCCTCGCGCCGCCACACCCCGCCCTGCCGCCGCGCACCACCATCCCGTGCCCCGCCCCACTGCGCACCGCCATCCCGCGCCCCGCCCCGCCGCCGCCGCTGCCGTCCCGCCCCAAGCCCCGCCCGGCCGCCCCTGCTTGCGCCGAGCTCCGGCCGCGCCTCGGCCGCCCCGTGCCCCGACCTTAGTTGATTAATTGTTTAATTAGTATTGTTATTGATTATTGTTTAAATAATACTTTGATTGATTGTGTGATTAGTTACTATATGTAAATAAATGGGTTTCGTCCCGGTCCAGCCTGACACGACCCATTTAGGGTCTGTCATGGCCCATTTATTGGTAATGTATTAGTCGAGACAGGCACCGAGGACGGCAAGCTCCCGCGCGTGGACGGCAGGCCCCGACGGTGCGGTTTCATCTTTGACCCACTTACGACGGGGCATAACGTACGACGGCTAACCCTAAAGGCGTCGTAAGGTAATGGCAGGCCCCAACGGGGCATAACTTAGGACGACTAACCCACTTCTTTGTCTCTCGTTCTTTCCTTCTCTCTCGTTCTTTCCTCTCTCTCTTTTAAATGACTCAAAAACGAAAGATTGACGTAAACCTATACAACATGCGTCACCCGTTTCGAACGGGCCCGTCTCACATGTGTTACGCATGTGAGGCGTGTACGTTCGGAATTGTCCCTTTTTGGACAGCCTGGGAGTGACCGAGGGGGCGTGGCATGTGATGAAACACGGGTTTAGGTCTAGATGAGATTTTGACGACATAACCCTGTTGTTCTCTGCTGCACCATTTTCGGGCGTGCAGTGGAGAACAGCGGGGTTATGCTGCCGAAATTTTGTTTGGATCCATACCACGCGTCTCGTCATCAGCACGCTCCGCTCGATCACTCTTGGGTGGGTTTAGGACCTATCCTTTCCAATAGATGTAGGGCCGTGAAATAAATAAATTATAAAGTAACTATAATTTCCTTGACATTAAACTGCGGATTCAAACATGGGTGAGGATCGTAGTTGGATGTATACCGGTTGGAAGAACAGTTCCGGTGGTCACTCGGATGAGTGGTTCGCAAAGACAGATGCTTTTGTAGATCGAGCTTTTTCATTGTCAAAGATCGATAAGGTGCGGTGCCCATGTACGAAATGTCAAGGTGCAAAGTGTTGGGACAAAGTGAATTTGGCGTTTCACTTATGTCGATACGGTTTCATGCAAGATTATGAGGTGTGGACCTTTCACGGTGAGACATCTTCTCAACCCTTACAAGTTTCAGATGAGGATGACAACACGGGGGTCGATAGGATGGACGAGATGCTTGATGCCATAAATCCTGAATTGATGGAGGATCCTCCTCCAACGGAGGTTGAAGTGTTTTTCACGCTTCTCAAAGCTTCAGAAGAGCCGTTGCATGAACACACCGAAGTGATGCTCCTTACTTTCAAGACTAGATTTATGGCCATTAAGTCTAAGTATTTCTTCTCCAATAACTGCTACAACGATCTTATCAAATTGATCAGCGATATCCTTCCACAACCACATAAAGTGCCTAAAGATCTGTATCAGTCTAAGAAGTTGATTTCTGGTCTAGGTATGAAATATGAGAAGATTGATATGTGTCTAGACAATTGCATGCTTTTTTGGAGAGAGCATGCCAACGAGAACAAGTGCTTAAAATGTGGTAAAGTGAGATTTGTCGAAGTTGTTAATGACGACGGTTCAAAAGTAATGACTCAAGTCGTACAGAAGCAGCTTCGCTACTTGCCTGTCACACCTAGGTTCAAGCGTTTGTTTCTATCTAAAAAAACAGCTAGACACATAAGGTGGCATAAAGAAGGTGTACGTGAGAACAACAGCATGATGGTGCACCCGTCGGACGGTGAGGCATGGAAGGCGCTTGACCGCTTCGATCCAGATTTCGCCAATGACGCGAGAAATATTCGCTTTGGGTTGGCAACAGATGGCTTCTCACCGTTTAGTACAAACGCCACACCATACTCTTGTTGGCCCGTGTTCGCTATTCCGTACAACTTACCACCATCGCTTTGTATGAAGTATGAGTTCATGTTCCTATGCCTTATTGTACCTTGACCGGATCATCCTGGTTCACGACTGAACGTGATGATGCAGCCATTGATTGAAGAGTTCAAATGTTATGGACAGGAGTCGAAGCGTACGACTGTTATAGAAAACAGAAATTCAACCTTCGAGCTGCGTACTTGTGGTCTGTTCATGATTTTCCAGCTTACGGCATGTTTTCTGGCTGGAGCACTCATGGTCGATTGACATGTCCAATATGTGCTTCGGACACGGATTGTTTTCGTCTAAGTCATGGTGGCAATATATGCTACTTTGATTGTCATAGACGTTGGTTACCGCCAAATCACATGTTTAGGCAACAGAGAAATGCCTTCAGGAAGGGTACCATTGTAAAAAGGGACCACCACAACGTCTGAACGGGTCGGAAATTGTTAAACAGCTCAACAATCTAGTGCCAGATGAAGGTCGTCCTAGATATTTTGTTGGTTACGGAGAGGATCACAATTGGACTCATATATGTGCACTATGGGAGTTACCGTATATGAAGTCTTTAATTCTAATGCATAACATTGATGTCATGCACCAGGAACGTAACATGGGCGAATGCATCATAAGCACGTGCTTGGATATGACGGGCAAAACAAAAGACAATATAAAAGCTCGGAAGGATTTGGTAGAGGTTTGTAACCGACCAAGTCTTGAGCTCTCCGAAGCTGGTGGCAAACCACGAGCTTCTTTTTGCCTTTGACCAAAAGAAAAGAAAGAAGTCTTCAAGTGGTTGAAACAGTTGAAGTTCCCAGACGGTTATGCTGCTAGCCTGAGAAGAGCCGTTAATGTTAAGGCTGGAAATCTTACTGGTTTGAAGAGCCATGATGATCACATAATCATGGAAAGACTTCTGCCGGTTATGTTTCGAGGCTATCTTGACGATGAGGTGTGGAAGGTGTTAGCCGAGCTTAGCTATTTTTATAGACAGCTTTGTGCTAAAGAAATCAAAAGGGAGATGATGGAGAAGTTGGAAAAAGAGATACCCGTGCTTTTATGTAAGATGGAAAAAGTATTTCCTCCAGGGTTCTTCAATCCAATGCAACACCTTCTAATTCATCTTCCATATGAAGCTAAAGTAGGTGGCCCTGTTCAATATAGGTGGATGTACTACATTGAAAGAGCACTCAGATGTCTAAAACTGATGGTTCGTAATAGGGCAAGGGTTGAAGGATGCATCGCCGAAGCATTTACACTTCAGGAGATAGGATACTTTTCAAGTGTCTACTTTGCAGAAGAACACAATGTTAATGCATCGGTGTTACGGTACAATATGGCTGAAGCAACCTCTTGTAGCGAACTCTCACTTTTTCAAACAAGAGGCACCACTGTTGGTAGTGGCACGAGCTATGATGCTTCAGCAGATGAAAAGACAGCTGCTTTGTTATACATGTACGCTAACATAGATGGGATGGACAATTTTTTTCAGTAAGTGGTTGTTCAACATCTATACTAATTTGTGTGGTGTGTTATACATCTACACTAATAATTCTGTTTTGTCCTGATTTAGTGAGTTCGATCGATAAAATTGGAAGTCTAAGCAGCAACCTACTAGCAAGCAAATACAAACAATGCGACACTATGGAGTAAATGGAGGACCTAACTTCTAAACCTGGTTTCGAAATCATGTAACGTTTTCCTTGTCTTGTTCCTCTTAGTAATTATGTTCATAGCATAAAATAGTCTTCTTACTTCATATGTTGGACAGTGCAAGACACAAGCCGGTGTTCATGAAGATCTGCGACAACTGTCCAACGGATCCATTAAAGTTAAACTCTTTGGTCGATATGATGTCAATGGGTTCCGATTCCGTTCAACTCAATTTGAAGCTCAACGTCCTCTAAGGGCAACATCAAACACCGGAGTTGTGACGAGGGCCGCCGATGCTGAAGGACGTGAAACTAATTTCTATGGGATCATAAACAAAATCCTAGAATTTAGTTTTGCCGGGAGTAAAGACCTTAAAGTAGTCTTCTTTGACTGCGATTGGTTTTATAATAACTATGGAACTCGACAAAACCAATTTGGCATGGTAGAAGTCAAACACAAGGACCGACTACGAGGCTACGACACCTTTGTCCTTGCACACCAAGTCGAACAAGTGTACTATCTACAATATCCATGCGAAAAACTTAGTGCATGGTGGGTTGTACAAAAGGTGAATCCTCGTGAGCGGTTATATACACCGGACAATACTGGTTACATTGATGAGGCAGATGTTGTTTACCCAGAAGAAGAGTTGCCGAATTCTTTTGTCGTTGAGCCTGGTCTATGACTCGATGAATTAGTTGGAGATGCACAAGATGTACAGACTCATAATGTGAAAAAACGAAAACGGCGAACAACCATGACAAAAGATCGATGGTCCGGTTTACGAAGTAGAGTACATGATCGTGATACTGATGAATTTCGAAATTGAGTACAAGTATCGTTTCTTTCATCTCTTCTTTCGTCTTCTATATTTTCCTTTAAATTCATTATCAAATTTCCTTTCATCAGGATGTCATCGAGCAGCAGACGACGGGGGACGCGGGGCTTTCTGCCCCCGAGAGCAGACTCCGTTTTCCAGGGCTGTCAGTCTAGCAATGGTAGACTGTCTCAGCTGTTGGGCCTCGACAGAGGCTAGGGGTCACGAGAGCGGTCACGACAGGTAAAGAATATTAAATTACATAAATTATATAAATAAATTTCTTAAATCTATATTACCAATCTTCAAATTTTAGGACGACTCTACGTCTGAGGAGACAGAGGCCAGGGGTCCACAGGTTTCAGAGCCTGTTACAGATCCTGTTTCAGACACCACAGGTTTCGGAGCCTGTTACAGATCCTGTTTCGTATCCTCTTCAGGTTCCGGCACCACAGGATTCAGACCCTGCTTCAGAGCCTTCCATAGAGCCTGATGTGGAGCCGGCTCCACAGCGGCGTTACAGGAGGAGCCACTACGTGGCTCCTCCTCCGGTTCCTGCACGGCCAGAAGATCGGGTCGTTATTCGTCCGGTTAGCGATAGGTAAGTGAATCTATAACAAATCAATTTAGATATTTTAACACTTATATATGTACTATTTGAGAATCGTGTATTAGGTCTTGGGCCGATGACTCGTTCACGGGTCAAGGACGCCACCGCCAGGTCAACGCTGTCCTGGGCCAGCTCATCCGTTGTCACTACCCCGGTCTAGTGAACGGACGGGCTGCTACGTCTTGGGACGATTACGCTACGGACCAGGACATTACCTACGGCAACCACCAGGAGCATGTGTGGCATGAATTCATGGTAAGTAAATCGTCTATTCGTGAAATGCGAACCTATTATATGTTAAATACATTAACTTGTATTTTCTACTTGTAGAAATATTACCGTTTGGAGGACGAGGCCCAGCTGGATCACGCTCGCCTGGTCTTCAACAACAACGCTAGGAAGCTCCTGACGCAGTCGATTTCAACGGCTCGCATTCAGGCTACGAAGGCGTACTATAAGTTGCATCTGGACGAGGGTGAGCCGGGGCAGTTTAGGGATGTGGCGGACAAGTACTTGATGGAGGCACAGTACGCAGAGGTTAATTCTTTATTTTACTTTGCTTCATTATCCAATTTTCATCAATGTTTTCATCCAACAAGAAATGTGTGCAGGTCAGCGTACCGTGGCTTGAGTCCTGTCCGGACGCCTACAGTTCCCTATGTGCTCGTTGGGTGAGCCAGGGCTTCCAAGGCTTGTCGATGACCCGCCGACAGAGTCGAGGGACGGACGGGAAACACCGTCTTGGCGGGGACGGCTACGTACGCCTTGATAAACGGATGGTAAGTGATACTCGAATTATATTCTAGTTAATTTCTATCGCTATCATTGTGCTAACACGTATCGATAGGAGCGCGAGATCGGTCAGGAGCCGACCACTATCCAGGTGTGGAGGAGGGGTCACATGGGAAGTGACCCCTCGCAGCCTGATCAGCTGTCTTCTCAGACAGCGACAGAGACGTTGGTGAGTTCTTTAGTTGACTTAATTGTATTCTCTTTAAAACTTCTGATGACTTTAATTTTCTGTATTTTCAGGAAAAGTATGGGGAGGAGGTGCGGAGGCTTCGAGGCAACGATTACGATTGGCAGAACTCGCCGATCGTACTTGAAGCCGCTTATGCAAGAGGTGGCGGTAAACCTCACGGCCGGTGAGTTCTATTGTTTTTCATTTACTTTCATTAACTTCGAGACACGAAACTTTAATACTCTTACTTTGTTGTGTAGGTTGGCCATCTTCGATGGAGTAGTAGACTCGAGGGAGGCGCGGTCTTACTCGAGGGCCTCTTCATCGCAGGGTGGATCCAGCAGGCGTGGCAGCCGTGATCTGGAGCTCCAGAGTGTCCAGGAGGAGCTCCAGAGGACGCAGGAAGCGCTGAGGCTCGCGAACGAGAGGCAGGCAGCCGAGCTCCGGGCTAGGGACGAGTATCAACACTCGTACATGCTACAGCTGCAAGCTGCCATGCAGGTAAGTTCAGATCATTGTACTCAACGTTTCTAATATATAAATGACATGTATAATAATTTACTTCATATTTGCAGGCTATGGCCACAGGACAGCCCGTTGTCTTTCCTCAGTGGGCGCCGCCACCGATACAGCTACCACAAGGGCCAACGTCAGGAGCACAGGTACAAAATTTCTCATAATAGCTGCAACTAGTTAAATTTGCTCAAATTTAGTTGAATTTGATCAAACTTACTTAAACTTAGAGAAAACTAGTTAAACATCCTCAAACTGAGTAAAATATGGTACAACTTACTCAACTATAGTCAAATATGACCAAACTTACTCAAAAATAGCCAAAACTATTTGAACTAGCTCAAACACAAACACTACTAGTCCATACTTCTCAAACTTAGTAAAATATGAGCAAACTTACTCAAACATAGCCAAATCTAGCTAACTTGCTCAATTCTAACTTGTAATGAGTTTATTTAATCATATACACATTTGTGAACTTCTAATTTGTCTAACTATACATGTACATCATAGGGATTGGCGACGTGGGCTCAGGAAACTCCATCCCCTCAGCAACCAGCGTTTGGACGAGCGCACGACGACTTCCTGGACTCCGGTGGCAGCGGTCGGGGTAGCGTAGGGTAGTGTGGCATGCGTATAGTGTTTTTATGCAATTCTGTGATGTATATTTTAATTGTCTGTGATCTGGCCATCGAGCCAGGGCTGGCCTCGAAGCCAGGGCAGGATTTTCTGTTGTTTTAAAAAAAATTGGAAAGCTTATTGACGACGGTTTCTGGTACTTGGCCGTCGTCAATAAGCCATTAGTATTGACGACGGCCAGGTACCAGAAACCGTCGTCAATAAGCAATTGTTATTGACGACGGCCTAGTGGAAACCGTAATCAATAAGCCATGGTTACTGACGACGGTTGAAATCCTGGCCGTCGTCAATAAGCTTATTGACGACAGCCCGATTTAGCTGTCGTCAATAAGCCATTGTTATTGACGACGGCCAGGTACCAGAAACCGTCTTCAATAAGCCATCGTAACTGACAACGGTTCATATCCTAGCTGTCGTCAATAAGTTTATTGACGACAGCTAGATTTATCTGTCGTCAATAAATTTATTGACGACTAATAATTGACGACAGCCGAAAACCGTCGTCTATAAAGTTTTACCATCGTCAATAACTTACTGACGACGGTAGTGTTCTTATTGACGGTTTCTGGTCGTCGTCTACTGTAGTGCCAGCCACCATTTTATTTGATTCTGGAGCATCATATTTCTTCATATCATCCAAGTATGTTACCAAGCATAATCTACCCATATCACACTTAAAATGTGCTATGTTAGTTAATTCTCCCGAGGGATAGATGAGGACTAATATAGTATGTCCGAAAGTAAGCCTTAAAATAAGGGGGGTAGACTTCCTTGCCAACCTCATTGTCTTGGATTCCCAAGGTCTTGACATAATACTCGGGATGGATTGGTTAAGCAAACACAACGGAGTAAGCCAATGTGCTGAAAGGAGCGTGCAGTTGACAAACGAGCACAATATTCGTGTCGAGTTTAAGTCAGCCCAACAAACAACCAAAAGGGCAATTTTGAACCACGTCGAAGGAGCAACATTGGACAGCATTCCAGTGGTTCAGGAATTCTCGGACGTGTTTCCAGAAGAGCTTCCAGGTATGCCACCAGACCGGGACATTGAGTTTGCCATTGATTTGGTACCCGGAACTGCACCCATAGCAAAGAGACCCTATAGGATGCCCATCAATGAACTAGTGGAACTCAAGAAGCAAATTCAGGAGCAGTTGGAGAAGGGTTTTATACGTCCAAGCTCGTCACCATGGGGAGCCCCCGTGCTCTTCGTAGACAAGAAGGATGGGACCCAAAGGATGTGCGTGGACTATAGGTCTCTCAACGAGGTGACAATCAAGAACAAATACCCTCTGCCCCGCATAGAAGACCTATTCGACCAAATGAAAGGAGCCCGAGTGTTCTCCAAGAATTATCTTCGGTCGGGATACTTCGAGCTGAAGATTAAGCCCTCCGATATACCCAAGACTGCCTTTCGAACACGGTATGGTTCGTATGAGTATACCGTCATGTCTTTTGACACGACCCCACGGTCTTGTCGATCCAGGATCACGCTGAGCGGTGCTGCGTTGCACAACACCGTATAACACACATCAAAAGTACAAAGCGGAAGCAAACTTTTATTACATAAAGTGGTTTATGAACATTTGTACATCAAAATAAGTCCAGTCTACACTCACGGGCGTAGAATACGCATGAAGTCCACGTCCAGCCCTTGAACGTGTCCTTGCTAGCACACACGCACACTAACTCTGCGGCGTGCACGACTCCCACTCGACGCGGTTCCCCTCCTAGGGTTCCGTCTCCTCTTCGGGAGTCCCTTCCTCATAGAACCCTGCAAAAGCTTCAAACACAAGCAGTGAGCACGAAGGCTCAGCAAGACTGACCCGTCTCTCCTAAGCAAGGAACTTCTACATGAGGGGTGATGGGTACATGAGATAAAACAATTTGCAAAGGACTAGCCTAATTATTGGAACCTTACTTTCAAGTTTTAGCAGCAGGTTGTGGAGAACCTTACGCTAAGGCACATGAGAGAGCCACAATCAAACAAGAAACGTATTTCTCTCGTGTACTTTGCCCAAAGTTGAAAGGAACTTTAGTTAGCTCTAATCTACAACAAACCATTAGCAATCAAGTCCATCTTTCAATCAGCAACCTTTTAACATGTAACTAGCCTGTTCTTTCAACGTCATGGTACAGTGAACAAGTGGTACTCACTGACCGCGAGGGACGGCGATTATAATCGATTTGCACCTGCAGGGTTACCCGAATAACCCGTCACATACGCCCGTACTCGATGTTGCCTACAACAACCATCACGGACGCTGTACGCAACTACCTTTCACCCGTTAGCCAAATGTTGAACCGGTCCAATCGTCCCGAGCAAGAGGTCTCTGCACAGGCATCTCAGTGCCGCCAGCCGATTTACACCGCGAGCTCTCAACCTACCCTCTGAACGACCAGCTATGCCTCAACACCCAGCTACCCGAGTTACATCGGTTTCCCTGTTCCCATATAGCTGGTAGGTCTTCGGTACTGTTCTAGCTTGTTCAACAGGCCCGCACACGGCTCGGTCCTCAATCGACACAAGCGGAGCTACAGCACACAGGCCCCAAACTCCTGCTGCCCTTACTCTCCACTTGGTCTCATTTTCTTTCCATGTGTTTCATGTGCTATTTCTACCCGAGTCGAGTACCTCTAGCCTATGCTCGCGAGTAGTTCCAACTACTCGACTTGTACCGAATCCTACACTATCTTAGCATTGCAGTAGCTAACGGGCTTTGCAATCCTAAACCCAACCCATGGTTTTCTTGGCTATGCAATTGGGTTTTCAAACAAGACTCTAATGCAAGGAATCATAATACTCAAAGAAGTGCTCAAAACAGTAAAAATTTGTAAAACGGTTAATGCAAACCGGAGCTTGCCTTGCTGCTCTTGGTCGTAGGCTAGCTGCTCCTCCGGAGTAACGAAGTCTAGGATTTCGGGTTTCTCCTCGACCTTAGCGACTACATGATAGCAGAAGTACATGTATCAATTTAAATGTATTTGTATTAAGTTTGAACTTGTGAAGCTTATAAGTCCCACTAGACATACTCTATGACTGTGAAACTTTTACTGTGGCTTGGTTACAACCTACACAGAGGCTTGGTCAAGTTTTAGTTGCAGCAAAGCTCATTTGAGCCCTCCACAATTAATTATGTACTTGATCTTAATTAAAGGCTTTTAGGGTGCTGTAAGGATTTTCATGAAACAAACTATGACTTTCTGAAAACTAGATTTTCGGAGGGTTCTAATGGAGTTGGTCTCACTTAATTTGAAGGTTCCTAGCTAAAGATATGAGCTAAACCATTTCAGAGAAAATTCTGAAAATGTTTCTGAACATTTTCTATTTTCTTTGGAACAGTTCCACTAATCACACCTTAGGTGGATCAAATTAGCTCAAATGGATCTGACATTTTTATTGTCGTTCAGGGATATTTTGGTGAACATCCCAGAAAAATTTCAGGATTTTCCTCCAAAGGATTCTCCAGTTAAAATTCCAAACAGTTTAACTTGAAGGAATTAATTCTGGAGAAATAAGGATTTTCAAGAAGTGAAACTTGATTTGCTGGAAAGTACTCAGAGAGCTGAATCCAAAAAAATTTGGTTCACTCAATTTGGAGCTTTCTAGCCAAAGTTATGAGGATTTGAAGTTCTAATGAAATCTGAAAATCGGGGGAAAAGTTTAAATCTGCCGGGGCCCGCGGGGACACGTGTTAGGCGCGGAGGTGACCGCACACTGAGGCCCACAGGGTCTTTGCGCGCCAGCACACCCGATCCCGATTTAAAATTTTGAGCCGCTGACGCGTGGGCCAGCCGGCTTCGTCTTCCTCCCGACGCGCCCGCGCCGCCTCCCCTCGCCGGAGCAGATCCGGAGCTCGCTGGCTCGCCGCTGCCGGCCATCCCATGGTCTGAAACTCGCCGCCAGGGGGTTGTCGACGTCAAGGAACATGTCAGTGGTGTCAGTTCGGGCTGGCGGTGACCGGAAATAGCCCGGCGACGTGCCGCGGCCTCGGTTGAGGTTCGGCGCCGTCGTCCGTGGGTTCTAACCCGCCAACACCTCGAACAATCGGTTCTACAGCATCAGTGTACCTCTAGGAAGCTCGAAAAGGTGTCAAAAGGGTTCAAAGATGGCGGCAAGTCGGTCAGCACTGTGTGACCGAGCGTGCCCGCCATGAGCGCCCTTGATCAAGCTCGAAATTCGTCATTCCTAGTCGGTTTCATACCACGGATGCAGAAAGGAACTTGATCGCCGGCTAGTCCAGCGTCTATGTGCAAGATTTGATACCTAGAGAAGGATCTTAGAGCGATAATTTGAAGGATCCGTACCGGAAGCTCAGTTTAAGGTCGCCGGAGCAAAAACTGGAAATTCGCCATGGACTCTTCACTGTTTGCTTTCATACTTGGAGGAGAGCAGCACGGCTGTTGCACGCTCCTGCTGCTACCCTTGCTTGCCCATGAAAACGCCTGTGGAACGCTGTCCACGAGCGCCTGACCTTCGGCTGAGGCTAGGTCGCCGCTGTGGCGATCGTTCTCCGGCACGGGAGGTCGGAGCTCGGGGTTTTTGGCGTCGGGGAGGTGGAGTGCGATCTCAGGTTGCTGTCTAGCAGCTCAGGGAAGAAGGAGGCGAGATGTTTTCACGATTTTCCCGATTGAGCAGAGAGCTTCGGGGAGAAGAACTGCCGCTGCTCGGGTCGCACGCGAGGGGATAAAGCCAGCCGATCCCTGCTCGGGCTGAGGCGGTGCCTGTCGCGTGGAGGCGCGAGCATGCCGCCCTTGGCGCCAGCGCGCGCGGGAAGGAAGCAGCTAGTGGCACCGGTGGCTTCTCGGTGGCACAGCCGACAGCTGCTCGGTGGAATTTCCCAGCGAGGCTGTGACTTTGTGTGCAAGACTTCCCTCCTTCTCTCTATGACATGTGGGTCCCACCCGGGGTTTTAACCACTGAAATTTACTCCTAATCACTGTTGTAAACAGTGAGCCCCAAAATACCCCTGGTGATTCAAATTATTCACCCATGAGCCATTTGAATTGATTAGAATTCAAATTGGGTTTGGTTTGAATGAATTTCAGCACAAGTTCAGTTTAGAATTCAAATAAAGTTTGGATTTGTCCCACTTAGCTCATGTCAAGATCAACTCCAAATGGAGTAAAAATTGGTGTGTGAGCTCACAAAAATGTGCTGAATAAGAATATGCCTCCCACTTTTGAATTCATGGGATAAAAACAGTTTGAATTTGAATATGGTTTCAAACTGCCCTCTTTCTAGCTATACCCAAAATGACCTCAAAAGGTTTTTGAATTTGGGTGAAACTTGGCATGGACATCCATAGCAATGTGTAGGAGTTTTCATATTTCCAGCCCCTCTATATCACATTTGGGAAATACCACTTTTGCAATATGTCAGTTTGTTCTCTAATGAGCATGTTGATGGTGGTTACTTGCTCTTCATTTGTGTTCATCAACTTGCTTCAAATGAGGTGTGTGGTGTGGTGTGGTGATGAACACATTAAACATGTGTCAAAAAATGAGGCCCTTACATCTTTTGGGTTAACAAATGCACCCGCATACTTCGTGTACCTTATGAACAAGGTTTTCATGGAGTACATGGATAAGTTCGTCGTGGTTTTTATCGACGACATTATGGTGTATTTCAAAAGTGAGGAGGAGCATGAAGAACATTTGTGTGACACCCTCAATTCTGTGGAAAACCCCGGAACCGAGAACTGATGCATATGTGTGCCCAGGATGTTCATCACACATACAAATATGTTCCACAAACTGAATTCAGAATATATATTACCATGAATAACAGGGTTTATTACAATGTCTCATGAGTCTTGGACTCATGCTAACAGCGGAAGTCTTCATCTAACAGCGGAAGTCTTTATTCTAGCAGCGGAAGTCCTCTAACTAATGCGGAAGCAATCTAAACAGCAGCAGCAGCTCCATCTCTGCTCCATCTCCACAGGCAAGGTTGAGAATAGATTACACGCCTAATGCTCCACTTGGTCTTCATAGTAATCTTCTCCTGTTGCTGATGATGAAAGAATAATGCAAGTTTGAGCACAATGATGTACTCAGCAAGGGCGGGAAAATATGATATGTAGCTCACAACAAGGTAGGTATAAAAAGGCTCATTGCAAAAAAAACCAAAGTTATTTATCAAAACCATGATAAACAGAAACTTATATATAAGCGAATGTAATCGCAACGTGTATAAAAATACCAATCATACCTCCATTATGTTCATTACCTTCCATATCCCAACCAGACATTATTCAACCTCATTCTTGCTCACGAATACCTTCTCGTATTCGCTACCATCTCATCTAATAAACAATCCCGTCTCACACCGAGACCAATCTCGTTGCCATGACTCAACAGTCATGCAACCAATCTTATCACCCAGACTAAACAGTCCTGAAAACCAAACCAAAACCAAACCATCCCAAAATAAACATCCAACAAATCATGGAAGTTGGTCAGGCGCTCGTGACCATAAGCTCGGCTATCATGATAGTTTTAGACTCTGCAGAGGTTGTACCACTTTACCCAAAAGTTTGTGATTTCGTCACCCGTCGGCGACTGCAGAACCTCCATTATACCAGTACACAACCGTCGGTGTATGGCCAAGAGATCACAAAATAGCCTTTACAAAGGGGCTATTAGATGTATGGACTCACTAAGGTTTCACCGGCAGGCTAGAATCTCCAATTCTCCCACCCACAGGCCCCCTCTTGTGCCATGCAGTTCCCAGGGCAGTCCTCACTCGACTCCCATTCCCCGTGCCTTCCACGGTCCATAACAATCTAGCAATTTACCTAATTACTCAGCTAAGCCGCACACATACTTGGCCTTGTGGTGGCACTGTTATCCTGGCATGTGCTCGCATGAACCGGTCCTTAGATCTACGACAAGTAAACCACCATCTCTTTCTACCTCATTCACAAACCCAGGCTTGCCTAGATCTCCCTCCGATCCATGTTCATTAGCAACATCAGTTTCTTATTATCATTACGAGTGCAGTTAGCTAGACACATCTATCTCGCTTCCCAATCCCATGGACTCAGGGAAGCATAAAAGTAAAACCATACCCGACTCATAAACTTCCCTGGCGATAAGGGTGGTTTAACCAAAACTAGTAAACTCCTATAAAAGGGTTTCCCATCATGTTTGACTCAGCACACACACCTTTTCACAAAACAAAACAGTTTCCCAAAACATAGGATCAATATGGTCAAGGGGCACTTGCCTTGTTCTGGCGGTTCCTATTGCTCAAAATCTTGTTGTTGTACTCCGTCGTAGGTAGCTTCCTGATCTTGTCCTTATATACAAGATCACGCACATACAAGATCCACAGCAATCAATATCATGCACAAACTCTACTTTAAGATGCAATGATGTATATGCATGTTAATCCTGTGGTGCAGTTTTTATTAGATCGGTTTGTTCGTGTTCTAGCATGGATTGCATGGTTTTACGATGAACAGAGGTGTTCGGATCAAATATGGACGTGGTGATGATCTTGACTCTAGATCAAACCGATCAACACGTGATCTGTCCACGAAAAAGTTTATGTTCGAAAGGAATCGAAGCACAGATGCAAAGAAAACGCCGATGATGTCGTAAGGTAGTATTGGAGACCTACCTTACGTTCTTCTTAGTCTCGGGGTCCTTCTCCTATCAGACAGATTGTTGGGCTCTCTTCCGGCGATTTCTCTTGGCGAAACTCCGGCGAAGGGTTTACTCGGCGAGCTGGGGCTAGGGCTCTAAGTCGTCGGCTCAGGAGGTGGAAAAGAAGTTTATGGTTTTGGCCAAGGTTCTGGGTTCTATTTATGATCGGATGGAAAGAGATCTAATCTGATTAGACTTCAAATAAGAGTCCTATTCAACTTGTCGTTGAATCTTAACAACTTATCTCTAGTTGATTTGGTGCGGTAACATTGTGTAATTCGTGTCAGTTTCGTCTCCGTACCAGTATTTCCACACGTACAGAAGCAAAAACCGCTCCACAACTCGTTACCTCCGCGGTGATGAGCTCCGGAAGCTCCACGTGTCCATCGGGGGCCTGGTCTCCCTTTTTTGAAGAGACGAGCTCTGGTTGTGTCGTGTGCCAAGCGAGCGAGACCTCCCTCTTTCTCAGAGGCGGGCTCCGTGTGTGCCACGTATCCTGGCGGTCGGGACCTCCTCTCTATTCGGAGGTGGCTCCGCGCACGCCACGTGTCAGTGCCGGACCTCCCCTCTCTTCGGAGGTGGCTCCGGGTGTGCCACGTGTCTTAACAGCACCATACATCCTTTCTTCTCAGAGACGAGCTCCGAGGTTGACACATGTCCAACAGTGACAGTCCTCCCGAAGATAAGCTCCGGTGGTAACACGTGTCCAATAGGACCGAACCTCCCGGAGATGAGCTCCGAGATCGAAACGTATCCCGCGCGACTGGTCCTCTGTTTTTCCGCGGTGAATAGCTCCTAAGATGACACGTATCCTGCAGGACTGGCCTCGCTTCTCTGCAGAGACTAGCTCTGGGGGAAACACGTGTCCCACAGGGTCGGGCTTCTCCCCCCCTTTGTGGGGACGAGCCCCGAGCCTGCCATGTAGCCAGTTTAGCGGCGGGAGTTGTCTTCCGCGCTCTCTGTGAACTGGATTTGGCTCATTTGGCTATTTTTTTGATATTTTCTCTGTTTCAGCTTCTTTTAAAATGTTTTCTCTACATGAAACATTAATACATGCTGAAACCAGAGGGTGTCACAAATGTACCCCACTTAAATTGAATCTCGCCCTCGAGATTTGTTAGTAGAGAATATATGAGGGAATTCTGCCTTGATGTCTTCTTCACGCTCCCATGTGGCTTCAACTTCGGTGTGATGGGTCCATTGTACCTTGCACCATCGGATCACATTGTTCCTTGTGACCCTTTCCCTTATGTCCAAAATTCGGACAGGGTGCTCCGCATAGGTCAGGTCCTCTTGAAGTCCAAGCTCTTCCATTGGTACTTGCTCCTATGGTACTCTCAAGCACTTCTTGAGCTGGGATACATGAAACATGTCATGTACGTCGGAGAGGTGTGTTGGGAGCTCTAGCTGATAGGCTACTTCTCCTCGCTTGTCCAAAATCTTAAAGTGTCCGATGTAGCAAGGTGCTAGCTTGCCTTTGACGTTGAAGCGTCGTTGCCCTCGGATAGGCGATACCTTAAGGTATACGAAGTCTCCTACTTCGAAAGTCAACTTCCTTCGCCTATTGTCCGCATAGCCTTTCTGTCGTGACTGAGCTGCCTTTAAGTTCTCCCATATCATTTGGACTTGCTTTTCAGCTTCTTGTAGCACTTCGGGTCCAAACACCTGGTTCTCTCAGGTTTCGTTCCACAACAGCGGTGTTCTACACCGTCTACCGTACAATGCTTCGAAAGGCTCGTGGTGGATTGCATGAAGAGGGTTCATCGGCGAACCTTAAGGCGTTTAAAACTCACCCAGAGATGGACTGTGGCCGCCGGGCGACGAGTTCTTGTCGCGGCGGCTTTCACACGGCGCCGTGGAGGAAATCGAGCTCGGGCCAGGGTTCCCTTGCAGCTAGCGCCTCGTTCTTGCTTTGGGCACGTCGAGGGAGGTACGGTGACGCTGGAACCGAGCTCAGTTCGTCTGCAACGACGTGGAACAGCCGGGCGTCGGTGGACCGACTGTTTCCTTCACGTGCGGCCGAGTTCTTCGTCGAGGGTATGTGATAACGGGCGAGCAGCTGCAGTGAGGCGATTTGCAAGGTGACGTGCTCCCGGTTTGAGTCGATAAGAGCAAAGAAAACGAGCCTCAAGCTGCTCGGGAGATGGCGGCAATGCTTCCTCGGGGGCGCTTGCTCTGTTCGGCAGCTTAGGTCTGTGCTCGGCACCGAACAGAGAGACTTCGGATGCAAGTCACTTCTTTCCAATGATATGTTGGTCCATTGCTTTTCTCCCCCAAAATATCTCCAATTTGGCACATTGCAAACTTCAGTAATGAGGAGTTCAAAATTGACCTCCGTTTGGGAAATTGACCAGGTGTACTTCAGTTTTATAAATTGAATTCAAATTTCAAGGAAATTCAAAGCCTCTTTAACATATAAATTAAAGTGCCTCCAAATTTTCTCAAACTTTGCCATCCCACTAATTCGAACCTGAAGAATTTGAATATGCCATCTGATTTTTCAGTTGGCCACTGCAAATAGGAATTTTGAACCAACAGTTTGAACTTCCTTTTTGAAATGGCCACCTTATCTTTGAAGTGAACAATTTAGTTCAAAGACTGAATTTAAAAGCCTCTTGCACATGACAACATTCACATGTTTAGAAAAGTTTTTGCAAGTCCCATTCTCTTGAATTTGAAACCCAACTTTATTTACAATTCAAGTTTTGTATTTACACGTTTTGGGACTTTTACATTCCTCCCCCCTTACAAAGAATCTCGTCCCGAGATTCATAATTAAGAACAATGTGAGGAGGATGACTATCGGACATAAGCCTCTAATAACTACGGATGATTGAACTGTAAATACTCCTCGCTTTCCCATGTAGCTTCGTCGGACGTGTGATTTTCCCATAGCACCTTGAAAAAATACAGCGTCCGATTTCTTGTCTCGCGAGTCTTCTCGTCAATTATCTGGGTTGGATGCTACATAAGTGAGGTCCGGCTTCAAATCTGCTATGCCTTCCGTGAGAATTCCCGTTGGAACTTTTATGCACTTTCGCAACTGAGATATGTGGAAGACATTATGAACTCCGGCTAAGGCTGCCGGTAGCTCCAATTGGTATGCCACGGGTCCACATCTTTCGATGATGGCAAAGGGACCGATAAAATGTGGAGATAATTTTCCTTTCACTCCGAAACGGTGAATTCCTTTCATGGGAGGTACATGGAGATATTCGTGGTCTCCAACTTAAATGTTCAAAAGACGACGTCTCTTATCCGTATAGCTCTTTTTTCTGTACTGAGCGGCTTTAAGATTTTCTTGAATAAGCCTTACCGGCTCTTCAGCTTCATTTACGAGATCAATCCTGTAAATAACTCTCTCGCCAGATTCACACCAGTTCAAGGGTGTGCGGCACTTCCGGCCGTAGAGAGCTTCATAAGGTGCCATCTTGATGCTCACTTGATATCCATTATTGTAAGAGAATTCCGCCAATGGTAGATGATCGTCCCATCCTTTACCATGATGAATGGCACATTCTCGAAGAATATCTTCAAGAACTTGGTTCACCGTCTCCGTTTGCCCATCGGTTTGAGGATAATAAGCAGAGCTTCTAATCAATTTGGTTCCCAGTGAGGCATGTAGCTGCTCCCGGAGACGAGCAACAAACAACGCGCATCGATCGGAAATGATCGTACAGGGAACTCCATGTAGGCACAGTATTCTGGCAATTAACAGCTCCGCATACTTTTTGGCATAGAATCCCGTATGTACCGGGACGAAGTGTGCTGATTTGGTCAACCAATCAACGATCACCCAAATTGAGTCATGCTTATTGGACGTGAGAGGTAATCCGACAATGAAGTCCATACTAATATCCTCCCACTTCCATGCCGGAATGCTTAGCGATTGCAATGTTCTCGCTTTCTTCATGTGGTCGGCTTTAACTCGCCGACACGTATCACATTCTGATTCGTATTTAGCAATCTCCCGTTTCATCCGGGTCCACCAAAATTTAGTTTTCAACTTTTGATACATCTTGTTGCTGCCCGGATGAATAGAAAATTTTGATAAGTGAGCCTCATCTAAAATTTTCTTCCGCATTCTCATAGCATGGGTTACAACTATCTGGTCCTTGAACCATAAAGTACCTTCATCATCTAACCGGAAAGATTTTATTTCCCCGTTCTTCAACCTTCTCCTAATATGAGACATGCCCTTGTCTTTCTTTTAAGCTTTCATAACCTCCTCTAATGTGGGTATGAGAGCTAGATTATGTAGAGCTCCATATGGAACCAAGTAGAGACTCGGTTCTTCCTCTTCTATTGGCGTAATGGTTAAATTGTGAATTTGAGATTTCTGGCTGAGTGCATCGGCAACCACATTTGCCTTGCCCGGATGATAATGAATTTCAATCTCATAGTATTTGATCAGTTCTAACCATCGCCGTTGTCTCATATTCAACTCTTTTTGAGTGAATATGTACTTCAAGCTTTTATGGTCGGTGTAGAGATGAACTAGATTTCCCAATAGGTAGTGTCTCCACATCTTCAACGCTAATACCACGGCAGCAAGCTCAAGATTATGAGTTGGATAATGTTGTTCATGATTACGTAATTGCCGTGACCCATATGCGACCACGTGTCCTCCTTGCATGAGTACACGACCAAGTCCGATGCTGGACACATCACAATAAACATCAAAAGGCTTGGTTGTATCCGTTTGAGCTAAAACCGGGGCTGTTGTGAGGTGTTTCACCAACGCTTGAAAAGCTTCCTCACATGGTTTGCTCCAATCATAATTGATGCCCTTTTTCAGTAGCTCCGTCATAGGTTTAGAGATTTTTGAGAAGCTCAGGATGAACCTCCGATAATATCCCGCCAAACCTAAGAAGCTACGAACTTCATGGACTGATGTTGGAGACTTCCATTTCAGCACTTGTTCAATCTTGCTTGAATCAACAGTGATGCCTTCCGCTGAAATAATATGTCCAAGAAATGGCACTTGGTTGATCCAGAATTCACATTTACTAAACTTTGCATAGAGCTTGTGATCTCTCAATCGTTGGAGCACATTATGCAAATGTTTAGTGTGTTCCTCCTCTGATTTGGAATAGACCAAGATATTGTCGATGACTACCACGACGAACTGATCCAACTCCGGCATGAACACCAGTTCATAAGATACATAAAGTGAGCCGGAGCATTGGTCAACCCAAATTACATGACAAGATACTCATAGACACATAATTAACAATTCCCACTTTGGACATGGTTTTCTTTGCTGTCCAAGATCATTAGTTAGAACTGGACCCGCAGACATCATATTGCTGCTTGGTTCAGTTGCTTCATTGACGTTGTGTTCATTGTCAATTCGAAGTGGGATCATCTTCAATACCTTGAGCGGAATAATATTCTAGTGCACATTGTTGGTACCGGGGTGCACGAGAAATCAGTTGTTGCTGCGGTGGAGGTAACTAAAACCTTTGTGGAGTATAAGAGTTGTCATACTCCATGAATGACTTCTCTTTTTGTGGAACCTCTCGACCGGAAGGTGAACGGATTACCAACCGATACTTCTGAGGCATATGATTGCATTCATCCTATGATGAGTCCCTCTCCCTCATTTCTTTAAGGAAGAGATTGGAATAATATTCCTGAGTATAACACCCTCAATTTCACTACCATGCATTGCATAAATTTTTCATGTAGAGAAGCAGTTGAAAAGAAGTAGAAATGGAGAAAGAACCCTAGAAATGGAGAAAGAACCATAGAAATGGAGAAAAGAACCCTATAAATAGAGAAAGACCATATAAATGGAGAAAGAACCATATAGATGGAGAAAGGAATATAGAAATGGAGAGTAATGAAAATAAAATAGCTAAATTGAGACAACTCAAATTTCTCCCTTCCCAAAAAATCCCAAATTCTTCCCAAATTTTCCTGATTTTCCCTAAATTCCCCAAAATTCCCCTAGAGGGAATTTTCCCCCAAATTGGCCGCACCAATTAAGGGGGAGACCCCTTGGCCGCAGCCCTTGAGGGGGGAAACCCTATCCCCCACATTTAGGACTCTTTCGTTAAGTCCCCCACCTCTAGGACTCTTTGGTGAAGTCCCCCACCTCTAGGAAACTTTGGTTAAGTCCCCCACTGCTAGGACTCTTTGGTTGACTCCCCTACCTTTAGGACTCTTTGTTTCCACCCCTAGGACTCTTTGGTTGAGTCCCATACCTCTAGGACTCTTTGTTTCCACCCCTAGGACTCTTTTTTCCCCCTTATAAATATAACCCGCACACACTGGCTGCACCCCTCTCTCTTTTGGTCGTCCCCCCTGCTGCCAAGCCCCCTTCCTTGCTGCCAAGTCATCGAGTTCCCCTCTGCCGGAGTTTGGTCGCCGGTGAGCCCCGCCGACGAGTCCCACCATCGAGCCCCTTCGTCGAGCCCCGCCGTCGAGCCCTGTCGTCGATCCCCGCCATCGAGCCCCGTTGTCGAGACCCGCTGACGAGCCCCGTCACGCCTCGCCGTCGCCGGAGAAGAAGCCCGATGATCTGCCCTACCATAATTTTCCATAGAAAAATCCCCCGCTGCTGCCGTTGCTAGGAGAAAGGCCCTGCCACAAGGAGGAAGTGAGGTAGGTCTTCATTACCCATCTTACGACGTCACCGCTGTTTCTATGCATCCGTTTTCTTCGCCTCCTTCAAGCAGAAACTTTTGCGTGTGGACAAATCGTGTTTTGATCAATTTTTGACGGTGGAATTGATCTAGATCTTGTGTCAAGATCATGACCACGTCCACACTTGATCTCTACACCCTTGTTCATCATAAAACCCCATGAAAGCCCCTTAAAACATGCAAGAACACGTACAAACTGGTTTTATAATCTGCACTATAGGATTTGCATTAATCTACCCCATTGCATCTTGAGTAAAGTTTGTGCATGATGATTCATTGCTGTAAATTTTGTATGTATGTGATCGTGAGTAGAAGGACAAGCTCAAGGGGCTGTCTACGAGGAACTACAGCACCAAGACTTTGAAACACTTGGGCAACAAGAACCACGGGAGCAAGGCAAGTGCCCGTTGAGCATATTGATCCCATGTTTTTGAAACTGTTTTTCTTGCGAAAACGTGTATGCTTGAGTCAACTTGATGGGACACCCTTTTATAAGAGTTTACTAGTTTTGTTAACCATCCTTGTCGCCGGAAAAGTTGATGAGTTGGGTATGGTCGTTTTTCCTTTTTGCTTCGCTTAAATTACGGGATACAGGAAGCTGAATTAAAACATGGCTAGCTACTGCACTCATATGAATAATGATGATGAGAACTTGATGATGTTAATGAGCATGGAATCAGGGAGATCTAGGCAAGCTTGGTTCGTAGATGATGCTGAATGAGATGGTGGTTTGCTTGTCGTAGATCTAAGGACCGGTTCATGCGAGCACATGCCAGAAAAATAGTGCCACCACAAGGCCAAATATGGGTGCGGATTAGCTGACTAATTAGGTGTGTTGCTAGCTTGTTATGGACCGTTGGATGGCACGGGGAATGGGAGTCGAGGAGGACTGTCCTGGAAACTGCATGGCACAAGAGGGAGCCTGTGGGTGGGAGAATGGAGATTCGAGCCTGTTGGTGAAACCTCAGTGGGTCCGTACAACCTAGTAGCCCCTTTGTAAAGGCTATTTTGTGATCTCTTGGCCATACACCGACGGTTGTGTACTGGTATAATGGAGGTTTTTCTAGTCGCCGATGGGTGACGAAATCACGAACTTGTGGGTAAAGTGGTGCCACCTCTGCAGAGTGTAAAACTATCATGATAGCCGTGCTTCCGGTCACAAGCACCTGGCCAACTTCCATGATTAGAGGCAAAACTTGGGATGGATATTCGGTATGGTTGTGGTATGGTCCTTGGGATTGGTTTTGGGACTTTTTTGAGTCATGACAATGAATTTGGTTACGGTTATATGAATATGAGATGGTTATGAATATTTATGAGTATGAGATGAGCTTGAGAAAGATTATTGGCTGGTTGAGACATGATAAATGGTGAATTATGGTCAAGGAATGTTGCTGATTTAACTTGTTTATGATGGGATTGAACTCACCTAGAAATAGTTGTTGTTTTTATCATGTTTATGAAATAAATTTTGCTTGCTGCAATGAGCGTTTTTATTGCCTACCATGTTGTAAACTACATGTCATACTTTTTCCCGCATTTGTTGAGTACAACATGTACTCATCCTTGCATTCCAACATATACATCAGCTACAGGAGAAGAGTACTTCGAGGAACATGTGGAGTACTAGGCGTGCGCACTACCGTCAACATGCCTGTGGAGTTGAAGTTGGAGCCTGCTGTCTTTAGTGATTTTCCTCTGTCGTTTAGAGTCTTCCGCTGCTAAATAAGTTAGACATTCATGAGTGAGACATTGAGTCATTTTAATAAAGTAATTAAACACTATTTATTCACGTTTATATTCTGAATTCAGGTTGTGGATTACATGTGTATGTGTGATGAACATCCTGGGCACACATATGCATTCACTTGGTTCTATTTTTGGAACCGGGTGTCACAAATTGGTACCAGAGCCACGTTGACCATAGGACGCAAGCCTAGGTAGAATGGACACTCTAAAACACAGAGGAACACCCCTCTAAACTGCTATTTTCGTAAATTGCTTGCAGCTGCACTTGACTTGTCAATTCAGCCACCGCAAAGTGCTATTTTCAGCCCCTCTTTTCTCTTCTTTTTGACAGCAACATTTTTATTTTCTTGCTTCATAGCTTCTGAAGTTTTGGAGTAGTTTTCTTCTCCTCTAAAGCTTCTCATGTCTTATTTATAAATGCCGGTGATTAGGAGCATAGCACGCATAAGGACTCGTCCACCACCACGTGGGAGTGCACTTAACCCCATTGAGGTGTCCGATGGACCATACTGGGAGTAGATAAAGATGGAACCTCATGATGAAGATGAAGTCAATAGCTCTGTGCATGAGGAAGAGGATCCGGAAGAGGTGGAACCATTCGAAGACGACATGGGAGATGATCCACAAGAACGGCATTGGTACGAACCTCAGGAGGAGTTTCACGCGGGCTTACACCCCGTGGAGCCTCATGAAGCTATGTCAGGAGGAGATGAATCTGAGGAGGAGCCACCCCTTGCTGAGGCCAATAATAAAGGTGATGAACGGGCCAACCGTTCAGTTCAAGAATTCCTGTCCGACAGAATGGAAGGAGGACACATATCCAAGGAGCTCAAAGAATTTCTGGATTGCTGCAGCTTATACCCAGAAAATCTTCTCAAGAAAGTCACTCCTCTCGGACATGAAGAGTGGAAGGCTGAAATAACCATCCTATCTAAAAGTAGGGTTTTCACCAGGCACTTCGCACCCACATGGAGAGCTACAAGGGCAGATGCTATCGATGATGCTTTATGGGATGCACTCACCGGACTGTGCTACGCCTTCCGTGAGCAGCTTGAGCACACTACTTTTGAGCTGCACCCGTATCGGAAAAAGTGTACAAGAGAGATCATTGGACCCCATGGAGGAGCTCTTTCCAAGCCACAAGTGTGACGGACCGGAATCCACTCATCCAGGATCGCAGAGGGTGGTGCCGCGCGATGCGACACCCGACAGCACACGTCATAAGGACAGATTATATTACATGGGAAAACAAACTGAACTGTACAAAGAGGTACAATACTCAGCTACAAACTATTATTCTTTATTACACAGCGGAAGTCTACTATTCTACAACTCACGCCCGCCTACCTAGCAAAAGTCGGTTGCCCAGCCCTAGGGCAACCCACACTAGCTGCACTCCTCAGCTCAGCGCGGCGTGTACGGCTCCCACTCAGCCGTGGTCCCCGACGGAGGGTAACCCTCACCGGTGGACTCGTACTCCGAGTCCGTGGGTGGCTCCTCACCTGAAAAACACTTAAACAGCAACCGTGAGCACGATGGCTCAGCAAGGCTTAACCGACTCACCTAAGCACGAAACTCTACATTAGGTGTACCATGACATAGGATAGTAATGTTGCAGCAAATGGACACGCCTACAAGTTTATCCTTAGTTCATCTTTTAGCCACAAGTTAACGGTTTATGAAGCTGAACTTTAGTGAGCATTATTTGGTGGCACACAAGTAGCAATACAATTATATCATAACAGCAATATTAAATCATAACATTTCATTCATTAGTCTACGTTACGACGCAGTGAACAAGCGGTACTCGTCACCGCGAGGGACGGCGAATCGACTCGTTATACACCTGCAGGGAAACCCAAAGAGCACGTCACGTACGCCCACCCATGGAGCTGCACAGCACGCTCACTCGATGTCGTACGGGACAACCTTGCACCCAACAGCCCAAACGTCGAACCGGTCGCACCGAAACGAGCAGGAGGTTCCCCACACGGAGCATCTCTCTATGCCCGTTGGCAGATTTCCACCTTGCTGCCCTCAGCCTACACCTATAAATCGGTGCGTTATGCCTCGACGCCTGGAGGTTTAGGTTACATCAGTTTATCGGGGCCCATATATCCGATATGCCTTCGGTACGTTCAATACTTGTTCAGCAGGGCCGCACACGGATCGGTCCTCAATCGACACGGGCAGGGCTGCGCACACAAGACTCTCTCTTGCTGCGCCCTAGCCTCTGCCTAGTCTCATTTTCATTACTAAAGTGATCTCACGTCACTCAACCGAACCCGTGTGTCCCAAGCCTATCTCGCGAGTAGATTCCAACTACTCGACTTGTACTGAAGCCCTATGAATTATTAAGCATAGCCTGTCTACTCGAGGTCTTAGACACTACCCTCACTCTTAGGGAAAAATTCTGGTTATGCAAGTGGGGTTCCATCCATCCTATACCTAATGCACAAACATACTTCATATGACGCATGTAAACAAAGTAAAACTTATGAAAGGGATAATGCAAACCGGGGCTTGCCTTGTTGCTGCTGGTCAGTAGTTAGTTCTTCGTCCGGAAGAAGGAAATCCAGCACTTCTGGGGTCTCTTCTTCAATGGCTACACGTTGAATACAATACTACATGTAAATTTAAATGCAATGTGTGAACTCAAATACATAATTGCTAATAACTCTGGCTAGCCCTCCCCTTTGGTTCTGAAATTTTTATGGTGGATTGGTAGGGTCCTAACCAGAGTTGTGACCAAGTTTTATTTGAAACAAAGTTCAATTAAACCTTGTACAAATAAAAGCCTCTTTGGTCGATAATTGAGCCTCTAAATAATTCTAGGGTTTTTCATGGCTCCCACCATTACTTTCTGGAAACTAGAATTTAGGACGGTTCTAATGGAGTTGGTTTCATGTCATTTGAAGAATTCTACAGAAAGTTATGTCCTAATAAGATTGGAGAAAATCTGAAAAATGTTTCTGTACATCTTTCTATTTTCTCTGGGCAGTTCCCTTATTCATCCAATTAGGGTAACTAAATAAACTTGGATGAGTCTGAAAATTTTACTGGGATTCAGGGATTTTCCAATGAACCTTTCAGCCAAATTTCAGAATTTTTCATAACGTAGTTCTCCAGATAAAATTCCCAACATTTTAAACTTTAGGGATTTAATTCTGGGAAAATATTCACTTTCATGAGCTGAATTTGGTATTGCTGGAAAGTTCTCAGAGAGTTGAATCCAACAAAATTTGGTTCACCCGATTTGGAGCTTTCTAGCCAAAGTTATGAGGATTTGAAGTTTGGAAGAATTCTGAAAATCGGGGGAAAAGTTTAAACTCTCAGGGCCCGCGGGGACACGTGTCGAGTGCGGAGGTGTCCGGCACACCGGGGATACCTCACGTGTCGAGCGCGGAGGTGTCCGGCACACCGGAGCTCACAGGGTATTTGCGCGCCAGCACAGCCGATCCCTGGCCACACCCGACCCCGATTTAAATTCTTCAGCCGCTGACACGTGGGCCAGCCGGCTTCGTCTTCCTCCCGCCGTTCTCTCACGCCCGCGCCACCGACCTCGCCGGAGCAGACTCGGGGCTCGCCTGCTCCCCGCTGCCGGACCTCCCATGGTCTGAAACTCGCCGCCAGGGGGTTTTCGACGTCGAGGAACACGTCGGGGGTGACAGGTCGGGCTGGGGGTGACCGGAAGTAGCTCGGCGACGTGCCGCGGCCTCGGTTGAGGTTCGACACCGTCGACCGTGGTTTCTAAACCCGCCAACACCTCGAACAAACGGCCCTACAGCATCAGTGTACCTCTAGGAAGCTCGACAAGGTGTCAAAAGGGTTCAGGGATGGCGGCAAGTCGGTCGGCACCGTGTGACCGATCGTGTCCGCCATGACCGCCCTCGATCGAGCTCGAAATTCGTCACTCCTAGACAGTTTCACGCTACGGATGCAGAAAAGAACTTGATCGCCGGCTAGTCCAGCGTCTATGTGCAAGATTTGATGACCTCCGAAAGATCATAGAGCGAGAATTTAAAGAAACCGTACCGGAAGCTCGGTTTATGGTTGTCGGAGCAAGAACTGGAAATTCTCTGTGGATTCTTCACGGTTGGCTTCCAAACTTGGAGGAGAGCAGCACGGTGGTCGCGCGCTCCTGTTGCCTCTCTCGCTGGACCGTGAAAACGCCTGTGGAACGCGGCCCCCGGGCGCCTGACTCTCGGCTGAGGCTAGGTCGCCGCGGTGGCGATCGTCTTTGGGCAAAGGAGGTCGGAGCTCGAGGTTTCTGGCGTTGGAGAGGTGGAGTGCGAGCTCAGGTGGCTGTCTAGCAGCTCAGGGACGAAGGAGGAGATGGTTTTGCTGGTTTTCCCGATTGAGCAGAGAGCTGCGGCGAGAAACAATGCAGCTGCTCGGGTTTGCCCTCGAGAAGATAAAGCTGGCCGACTCCTGCTCGGCTGAGGCGGTGCCGGTCGCGTGGGGGCGCGAGCCAGCCGCCCTGGGCGCCAACGCGCGGAGAGGGAAGCAGCTGGTGGCGCCGGTAGCTGCTCGGTGGCACAGCCGACAGCTGCTCGGCGGACTTTCCCACCGAGACTCTGACTTTGGGTGCAAGTTTCTCCTTCTTCCGTCTATGACATGTGGGTCCCACCCAGGGTTTTAACATCTGAAATTTACTCCTAATCACTGTTGTAAACAGTGAGCCCCGTAATACCCCTGGTGATTCAAATTATTCACCCCTGAGCCATTTGAATTGAATAGAATTCAAATTGGGTTCGGTTTGAGTGAATTTCAGCACAAGTTCAGTTTTGAATTCAAATAAAGTTTGAATTTGTCCTACTTAGCTCATCTCGATCAACTCCAAATGGAGTGAAAATTGGTGTGTGAGCTCACAAAAATGTGCTGAATAAGAATATGCCTCCCAGTTTTAAATTCATGGGACAAAAACAGTTTGAATTTGAAAGTGGTTTCAAACTGCCCTCTTTCTATCTATACCCAAAATGACCTCAAAAAGGTTTTGAATTTGGGTGAAACTTGGCATGGACATCCTTAGCAATGTGTAGGAGTTTTCATAAGTCCAGCCCACCTATATCACATGTGGGAAATACCACTTTTGCAATATGTGAGTTTGTTCTCTAATGAGCATGTTGATGGTGGTTACAAGCTCTTCATTTGTGTTCATCATCTTTCCTCAATTGAGGTGTGTGGTGTGGTGATGAACACTTCAAATGTGTGCCAAAACTGAGGCCCTTACATTCCTCCCCCCTTAAAAGAATCTCGTCCCGAGATTACAAAAGAAGAGATAGCGATGTAGTAGGGACTTACCCGTGTTGAGAAGCCATGAACTACGGGTAATTTGAGCGAAGGAATTCCTCGCTCTCCCACGTCGCTTCTTCCACGGTACGGTTACTCCAGAGGATCTTGTAGAACCACAACGTTCTGTTACGCGTGGTTCGGGCTTTCTCATCAAGAATTTCCACCGGATACTCATCATAGGTCAAATCCGGTTTCAGCTCGCCGATGTCTTCGGTAGGAAAAGCAGCCGTATGCTTCAAACAATTTCGCAGTTGCGAAACATGGAACACATCATGTACACCAGCAAGGGATGCCGGTAACTCCAATCGATATGCCGCTGGTCCACACTTCTCGGTGATAGCGTAGGGTCCAATAAAACGGGGAGTGAGCTTCCCCTTCACACCGAACCGGTGCACGCCCTTCATCGGAGACACGCGGAGGTACACGTGTTCCCCAACGTCAAAGTGCAACGGCCTACGCCTCTTATCAGCGTAGCTCTTCTGCCAGGATTGAGCGGCCTTCAAATTTGCTTGAATTGTCCGAACACGCTCATCGGCTTCGTTCACCACATCAACCCCGAATGTGACCCTTTCACCGGACTCGCACCAATTTAATGGGGTGCGGCATTTACGGCCGTAGAGAGCTTCGTAAGGTGCCATTTTGATACTCGCCTGATAGCCGTTGTTGTACGAGAATTCCGCCAATGGTAGGTGATCATCCCAGTTCCTACCATGGTGGATGGCACATGCTCTCAACATGTCTTCCAGAACTTGATTCATCCTCTCTGTCTGGCCATCTGTCTGAGGGTGATAGGCGGAGCTCCTAATCAACTTAGTACCCAATGCAGCGTGTAGCTGGTCCCAAAAGCGAGATACAAATAATGCACCTCGATCTGAGACAATGGTCTTGGGTACCCCGTATGGGCATAGAATCTTCGCTATGTATAGCTCCGCATATTTGCCGGCATTGTAACGTGTATTCACCGGGATGAAGTGAGTCGTCTTGGTTGACCGATCAACGATCACCCATATGGAATCATTCTTGTTGGATGTTAGGGGTAATCCCACAATGAAATCCATGCTCACATCTTCCCATTTCCATGCCGGGATCTTCAGGGGTTGTAGCAGCCCTGATTTCTTCATGTGATCAGCTTTCACTCGTCGGCACGTATCGCACTCGGATACGTACTTAGCTACCTCCCGCTTCATCCGCGTCCACCAAAATTTATTTTTCAAATCTTGGTACATTTTGTTGCTGCCCGGATGAATGGAGTACTTCGACAAGCGAGCTTCATCGAGGATCTTCTTTCTCAACTCCATATCCCGGGGTACGACTATGCGGTCATTGAACCACAGCGTCCCCTCATCATCCTTCCGGAAACATTTGATTTCCCCGTTGTCCATCCGTCTCCGGAGATGTGCCATGCCTTTATCCGTCTTCTGAGCTGCAATGATGTCCTCCCTAATGGTAGGGATGAGGGCAAGGTTGTACAGCAATCCATAAGGAACCAAGTATAAACTTGGCTCTTCCTCCTCCACCGGTGTAATGGTGAGGTGATGGACATGTGATTTCTGACTCAGCGCGTCGGCAACCACATTCGCCTTGCCGGGGTGGTAATGAATCTCAATTTCATAATATTTGATCAGCTCTAACCACCTCCTTTGCCTCATGTTCAGCTCCTTCTGGGTGAAAATATATTTCAAGCTCTTGTGGTCGGTGTAGAGATGCACCAAGTTCCCCAGGAGATAGTGCCTCCACATTTTCAGCGCCAACACCACTGCAGCAAGCTCAAGATCATGAGTGGGATAATGCTGCTCATGGTTCCGAAGTTGGCGTGAGCCATAAGCGACCACACGTCCTTCCTGCATTAACACGCAGCCAAGCCCAATACCGGACGCGTCACAATACACGTCGAAGGGCTTTTTTGTATCCGGCTGAGCTAAGACCGGGGCTGTGGTGAGATGCTTCACCAATGCTTGGAACGCTCCTTCACACGCCGTGTTCCAAACATATTTCGTCCCTTTCTTCAGCAACTCTGTCATCGGCTTAGCGAGCTTGGAGAAGCTTGGAATGAATCTCCTATAGTATCCCGCTAACCCGAGGAAGCTTCTGACTTCATGAACTGAAGTGGGAGCTTTCCATTTCAGCACTTGCTCTATTTTGCTTGGGTCAACCGCAATGCCTTCTGCTGAGATGATATGTCCCAAGAATGGCACTTGGCTGATCCAAAACTCGCATTTACTGAACTTGGCATAGAGCTTATGGTCTCGCAATCGTTGAAGAACGATCCGCAAGTGTTCGGCATGTTCGGCTTCTGTCTTGGAGTAAACCAAGATATCGTCGATGAACACTACCACGAACTTGTCCAGCTCCGGCATGAACACCGAGTTCATGAGATACATGAAATGGGCTGGAGCATTTGTGAGACCAAAGGACATGACGAGATATTCATATAGTCCATATCTCGTCGAGAAGGCCGTCTTCGGGATATCCTCCGCCCGGATCTTGATCTGGTGATATCCAGAGCGAAGGTCCATCTTTGAGAACACACTTGCACCCACAAGTTGATCAAACAATATGTCGATGCGGGGCAGTGGGTACTTATTCTTGATGGTGACGGCGTTGAGCGGCCGGTAGTCCACACACAGCCTCAGGGTTTCATCCTTCTTCTTTACAAACAGCGCCGAGCATCCCCAAGGCGAGGAACTCGGCCTAATGAAACCCTTGCTCAACAGATCATTGAGCTGTTCTTTCAGTTCAGCCAGCTCATTTGGAGCCATCTTGTATGGTCTCCGTGATATGGGCGTAGTCCCGGGTGCGAGCTCAATCTTGAACTCGACATCCCGCTCAGGTGGCATGCCCGGTAGATCATCCGGGAACACGTCGGGATACTCCCGGACTACGGGGATGTCCTCTAACTTGAGAGCTTCAGTATTGTTGATTTCTGCAACCTCCCGGACTGGATTATCTAATAGGAGGGACTGCGGACGGTGTAATGGAGAGTTGAGGTGAACCGTCCGTGATAGTGTTTCCAGGACAGCGCCATGGTAGCTTAGCCATGACATTCCCAAGATTGCATCAATCTTCTGCCCCCCTAGGATAATCATAGTGGTGGGATATATCTTCCCACCTAAGCACAGTGGTGCTTTTGGAACCATCATTGTTGCTGAAATGTTTCCTCCCGGTGAGCAGATCATATACGAACACTCGGTTGGAAAGGCTTTCAGCTGATGCTTTACCACGTACGATGCACTTATAAAGTTGTGGGTTGCACCAGAATCAAAAAGTATGACGATGGCTTGATGGTTGAGAGTAAACGTACCCGCCAGCACGTTGTCTCCCTCTGGGGCGTCCTCATTGTTGAGGTTGCAGACGCCTCCAGTCCGCTGACCAACCTTCTTTGCCGGGGGTCGGCCTCGAGCGCCGCCCTGAAACTGGGCTTGCCCGCTGCTTTGCTGCCCCTGGGGACAGTCCTTCGCGAAGTGGCCCGCCTGGCCACACGTGAAGCAGGTGAAACGGGGCGGTCCCCGCTGATCGGTGGACGGAATCCCGGGGCGCGTTGTGGCGGTGGAAACGCCCGGGGTACCGTCTGCTGCTGCTGCTGCTGCTGTCTTGGTGGCGGCATCGGCGGACGGAACGGGGGTGCTTGGAACGAACGTCCCCCGAACTGTTGAGGTCGCGCCGATGGACGCCACTGCTGCCTGGATGGTGTCCGATACACCATACTGTACTTCTGGGGAGCGCCACTCCCACCGCTGGGTGGAGCGCTGCGCTTCCGCTGCTCAGCTGCGAACTCCCGCTGAGCATCCTCTTGCATGATCGCGGCATTGACTAAGTCGTTGAATGTGCCGCGATTCCACTGAACGAGATGGGTCTTCATTTCGGGGTGTAACCCCCGATAGAAGTGCTCCCGCTTTTTCTCCTCGGTGGAGATGTAGTCTGACGCGTATTGCGCCAGATGGTTGAAGGCACGGGAGTAGTCATGGGCACTCCTTCCGCCCTGCTTCAGCTCCAAGAATTCTTGGAACTTCCTCTTCATGATTCCGGGAGGAATGTGATAGGCGCGGAACGCCTCCCGGAACTCTTGCCATTCCACGGCATGGCCAGCCGGACGTGAGGCGACATAATTCGCCCACCACGCACCAGCGGCACCGTGGAGCTGCTGTGCTGCGAACAGAATCTTCTGCCGCTCCGTACATTGGAGCAGCCCGAACTTGGACTCGATGGTCCGCAGCCAGTTGTCCGCCTCCAGTGGTTCTTCGGCTTCGGTGAACACTGGAGGGTGCGTACTCATGAAATACGAGTACGACACTTCACGTGGATCACAAGGCCCTCGCTCTTGACGCCCCCCCCCCCCCCGCCTGGGACGTATTCTGCACGATCGTGCGGAGAAGTTCGGTCTGCTCCTCACGACCTCCCACCAGTGCCGCTACCACATCCGCTAGAGTAAGCGGAGGCGGCGGCGGTGGTTGCTGCTGCGGGGTGCTGTCGTAGGCCGGTGGCTGGGAGTCATCACCTCCCTGTTGGCTAGAGCCACCAACCTCGTGCGTGGTCCTAGTGCGAACCATCTGCAACCATACGACAATAATCATCAGTCCCGCAACAGTTTGCATGCAGTCCAATAAAAATAGGCGTAAAAACATAATGACAATAAAACATGCGATACATCTCGTATATAGATAATGTAATAACTTTGCACAAGCTACACCATTATCAGACCAAACACAAGCTAGTTCAATCCAACTTGATGAACCTCCTCTTTGGAAGCTCAACATAACTAGGTTTGGTCACTACGAGACATTACTATTGTGTTGTCATCACGTATACCACCCTTAGGGTACAACACCCTCTCCAATGAGTTCAACTGTCATTCTTTTGTCAGAATGACCAGTTCCTACCTATTCCAAGTTTTAATCTGGTTCTGGGCATTTTCATGACTCAAGTTGAATACCAAAGATAAAGTTAACTCCAATATCTTCCCAACGAGTATTCATTTGCCCCAAGATTAGCTTTGGTCAACAAGTTATGCTAATTCAAAGTCAGCAGAATTTCTGGAAGAATTTTAACAGCACCTCCCTCGGAAGTGGCTGTTTTCAACCCTGGTTTCCACTGAAATCTGTGCTGAAATTTCAGAAACTTTGAATTGCAAAGTTGTCACACATCTTTTACTCTTTCTAAGGATGTATCATATGAAAATTTTAAATTTTTCAACTGGGATTTATGTTTGAAAAACAGAACAGTCCAGCGAATGTTTTACTCTGTCCTAGTTCTGGACACTTTACATTCCTCTGGGATTTAAGCCATCTTAAGGTTAGTTTCAGCTCTGGAAGTCTACAACGAAGTTGTAGAGTACTTAAATACCTTTCCAGAACTATATAGCACACCTCTCTGGCTAAAAGACCTGTGAGTTATGCCCTGTTGAAGATCAGCAAACTTGCTGTCCAAAACAGAGCACTCTGTTTTTCAGTCTTTTTGGAACTACACTCATCACTATCCCATTCTTATACCCAACCAGGGTCCTAAATGTTGAACCTATAGATTTTAATTCCTTGTTATCCTTATTTTCATGCATATGCCTACAATAACTCGGTACTACGTTCCTCACAAAAGAAAATCATAACCGGATCATACCGGCATATACGTCTCAAGTGTGGCACTAAACGTTCTCTCGCACACGTTCTCTACACGGATACATACGTGGTTAGTACCAGCAGAAGACCACACAATAATGGTGCACTCAAGGTTTTGTTTCCATTTCAGGCAGTACCATATTTGAAAGTAAATACAAACGCCCGTATCATTTCCATATGGCCGTCCTTGAGCTAGGTCACGTCTCAAGGTACGTGATCGTGTTTCAACACCACACGACAGGGAACCCAAGTATGTCATGAACGGGTCATCACGGTTGGGAATGTTATCAACCCAACAGACACCACCTACTGCCCGGCAGGGCACGCCGATGGCAAGCGCTGCGTATGTCCTCCTGGGCTATTTCCAGACGAACACACTCTCGCGTTACTGACCACGCGAAGGGGTCTCCACTTACTTGCCTAATGCACGCTAGGGATCAGCGTTTCATATGAACTCAGGAACATGAAGAGTCCAAGAGCTTCATATTGACATCTCACACCAAGCTGTGAGATCAATCCCTGAACCACGTTCCTCGTCAGGGGGAGCTAACCGAAATTGAACCGCTTTCGGTGGCGTTCCTTACCATACTTACCAGAGCGTAGGTGCGTCGTTACGTAATTGAAATTCAGAATTATAACAAATAAGTTAGTCTTTGCCACTTTAAGTAACTATGCTAGTATAGTCCTTACTTGGGCAGCTACCGAATCCTCACCGTATACCTAAGTTTTCCCCATAATGCAGTCCTTAAGTACTGTGCTATCCCCACTGCAGCTCTGATACCAGGCTGTGGCGGACCGGAATCCGCTCATCCAGGATCGCAGAGGGTGGTGCCGCGCGATGCGACACCCGACAGCACACGTCATAAGGACAGATTATATTACATGGGAAAACAAACTGAACTGTACAAAGAGGTACAATACTCAGCTACAAACTATTATTCTTTATTACACAGCAGAAGTCTACTATTCTACAACTCACGCCCGCCTACCTAGCAAAAGTCGGTTGCCCAGCCCTAGGGCAACCCACACTAGCTGCACTCAGCTCAGCGCGGCGTGTACGGCTCCCACTCAGCCGTGGTCCCCGACGGAGGGTAACCCTCGCCGGTGGACTCGTACTCCGAGTCCGTGGGTGGCTCCTCACCTGAAAAACACTTAAACAGCAACCTTGAGCACGATGGCTCAGCAAGGCTTAACCGACTCACCTAAGCATGAAACTCTACATTAGGTGTACCATGAAATAGGATAGTAATGTTGCAGCAAATGGACACGCCTACAAGTTCATCCTTAGTTCATCTTTTAGCCACAAGTTAACGGTTTATGAAGCTGAACTTTAGTGAGCATTATTTGGTGGCACACAAGTAGCAATACAATTATATCATAACAGCAATATTAAATCATAACATTTCATTCATTAGTCTACGTTACGACGCAGTGAACAAGCGGTACTCGTCACCGCGAGGGACGGTGAATCGACTCGTTATACACCTGCAGGGAAACCCAAAGAGCACGTCACGTACGCCCACCCATGGAGCTGCACAGCACGCTCACTCGATGTCGTAAGGGACAACCTTGCACCCAACAGCCCAAACGTCGAACCGGTCGCACCGAAACGAGCAGGAGGTTCCCCACACGGAGCATCTCTCTATGCCCGTTGGCAGATTTCCACCTTGCTGCCCTCAGCCTACACCTATAAATCGGTGCGTTATGCCTCGACGCCAGGAGGTTTAGGCTACATCGGTTTATCGGGGCCCATATATCCGATATGCCTTCGGTACGTTCAATACTTGTTCAGCAGGGCCGCACACGGATCGGTCCTCAATCGACACGGGCAGGGCTGCGCACACAAGACTCTCTCTTGCTGCGCCCTAGCCCCTGCCTAGTCTCATTTTCATTACTAAAGTGATCTCACGTCACTCAACCGAACCCGTGTGTCCCAAGCCTATCTCGCGAGTAGATTCCAACTACTCGACTTGTACCGAAGCCCTATGAATTATTAAGCATAGCCTGTCTACTCGAGGTCTTAGACACTACCCTCACTCTTAGGGAAAAATTCTGGTTATGCAAGTGGGGTTCCATCCATCCTATACCTAATGCACAAACATACTTCATATGACGCATGTAAACAAAGTAAAACTTATGAAAGGGTTAATGCAAACCGGGGCTTGCCTTGTTGCTGCTGGTCAGTAGTTAGTTCTTCGTCCGGAAGAAGGAAATCCAGCACTTCTGGGGTCTCTTCTTCAATGGCTACACGTTGAATACAATACTACATGTAAATTTAAATGCAATGTGTGAACTCAAATACATAATTGCTAATAACTCTGGCTAGCCCTCCCCTTTGGTTCTGAAATTTTTATGGTGGATTGGTAGGGTCCTAACCAGAGTTGTGACCAAGTTTTATTTGAAACAAAGTTCAATTGAACCTTTACAAATAAAAGTCTCTTTGGTGGATAATTGAGCCTCTAAGTAATTCCAGGGTTTTTCATGGCTCTCACCATTACTTTCTGGAAACTAGAATTTAGGACGGTTCTAATGGAGTTGGTTTCATGTCATTTGAAGAATTTTACAGAAAGTTATGTCCTAATAAGATTGGAGAAAATCTGAAAAATGTTTCTGTACATCTTTCTATTTTCTCTGGGCAGTTCCCTTAATCACCCAATTAGGGTAACTAAATAAACTTGGATGAGTCTGAAAATTTTACTGGGATTCAGGGATTTTCCAATGAACCTTTCAGCCAAATTTCAGAATTTTTCATAACGTAGTTCTCCAGATAAAATTCCCAACCATTTAAATTTTTAGGATTTAATTCTGGGAAAATATTCACTTTCATGAGCTGAATTTGGTATTGCTGGAAAGTGCTCAGAGAGCTGAATCCAACAAAATTTGGTTCACCCGATTTGGAGCTTTCTAGCCAAAGTTATGAGGATTTGAAGTTTGGAAGAATTCTGAAAATTGGGGGAAAAGTTTAAACTCTCGGGGCCCGCGGGGACACGTGTCGAGCGCGGAGGTGTCTGGCACACCGAGGGATACCACACGTGTCGAGCGCGGAGGTGTCCCTGACACGTGGGCCGCTCCCTGGCCACACCCGATCCCAATTTAAATTCTTCAGCCGCTGACACGTGGGCTAGCCGGCTTCGTCTTCCTCCCGCCGTTCTCTCACGCCCGTGCCGCCGACCTTGCCGGAGCAAACTCGGGGCTCGCCGGCTCGCCGCTGCCGGACCTCCCATGGTCTGAAACTCGCCGCCAGGGGGTTTTCGACGTCGAGGAACACGTCGGGGGTGACAGGTCGGGCTGGGGGTGACCGGAAGTAGCTCGGCGACGTGCCGCGGCCTCGGTTGAGGTTCGACACCGTCGACCGTGGTTTCTAAACCCGCCAACACCTCGAACAAACGGCCCTACAGCATCAGTGTACCTCTAGGAAGCTCGACAAGGTGTCAAAAGGGGTCAGGGATGGCGGCAAGTCGGTCGGCACCGTGTGACCGATCGTGCCCGCCATGATCGCCCTCGATCGAGCACGAAATTCGTCACTCCTAGACAGTTTCACGCTACGGATGCAGAAAAGAACTTGATCGCCGGCTAGTCCAGCGTCTATGTGCAAGATTTGATGACCTCTGAAAGATCATAGAGCGAGAATTTAAAGAAACCATACCGGAAGCTCGGTTTACGGTCGTCGGAGCAAAAACTGGAAATTCTCTGCGGATTCTTCACGGTTGGCTTCCGAACTTGGGGGAGAGCAGCACGGTGGTCGCGCGCTCCTGTTGCCTCTCTTGCTGGACCATGAAAACGCCTGTGGAACGCTGCCCCCGGGCGCCTGACTCTCGGCTGAGGCTAGGTCGCCGCGGTGGCGATCGTCTTTGGGCAAAGGAGGTCGGAGCTTGAGGTTTCTGGCGTTGGAGAGGTGGAGTGCGAGCTCAGGTGGCTGTCTAGCAGCTCAGGGACGAAGGAGGAGATGGTTTTGCTGGTTTTCCCGATTGAGCAGAGAGCTGCGGCGAGAAACAATGCCGCTGCTCGGGTTTGCCCGCGAGAAGATAAAGCCGGCCGACTCCTGCTCGGCTGAGGCGGTGCCGGTCGCGTGGGGGCGCGAGCCAGCCGCCCTGGGCGCCAACGCGCGGAGAGGGAAGCAGCTGGTGGCGCCGGTAGCTGCTCGGTGGCACAGCCGACAGCTGCTCGGCGGACTTTCCCACCGAGACTCTAACTTTGGGTGCAAGTTTCTCCTTCTTCCCTCTATGACATGTGGGTCCCACCCGGGGTTTTAACCTCTGCAATTTACTCCTAATCACTGTTGTAAACAGTGAGCCCCGTAATACCCCTGGTGGTTCAAATTATTCACCCCTGAGCCATTTGAATTGAATAGAATTCAAATTGGGTTCGGTTTGAGTGAATTTCAGCACAAGTTCAGTTTTGAATTCAAATAAAGTTTGAATTCGTCCCACTTAGCTCATGTCAAGATCAACTCCAAATGGAGTGAAAATTGGTGTGTGAGCTCACAAAAATGTGCTGAATAAGAATATGCCTCCCACTTTTAAATTCATGGGACAAAAACAGTTTGAATTTGAATGTGGTTTCAAACTGCCCTGTTTCTATCTATACCCAAAATGAACTCAAAAAGGTTTTGAATTTGGGTGAAACTTGGCATGGACATCCTTAGCAATGTGTAGGAGTTTTCATAAGTCCAGCCCACCTATATCACATGTGGGAAATACCACTTTTGCAATATGTGAGTTTGTTCTCTAATGAGCATGTTGATGGTGGTTACATGCTCTTCATTTGTGTTCATCATCCTTCCTCAAATGAGGTGTGTGACGTGGTGATGAACACTTCAAATGTGTGCCAAAACTGAGGCCCTTACAACAAGCTGCTGACAAGTCTCAGAGGTTGCTCGTGGAGTTAGGAAACCGCTATGCAAGCGCACAAGAAGAGATCCGTTACCTCCGCAAGAAGTTGTACTTGCTGGAAAAACAAGAGGAGACTTGTGCCAATGCAGGAACAAATGGAGCACCAGTGTCATCTATCCCTACATGAACTGCCGACTCACCATGGCATGCACCCATGTATGGACCACCCCCTTCACACAGCGAGAATAGCGCCATTCCTCACGATTAAGTTTAGGTTTCCATTGAATAAAGCTGTAATAAGAACGCTTAGACCGCAGTAGCTTGAATAAGAGTGATGTGCTGAATTTTATTGATGATTGCTTATGTTTGCATGTTTGGGTGTGAGTTGAGGGACGCTTCGGCGAATGTCCACATCCACACATAGTAGAGAGCTGTGGGATGCTTCGGAACTTGTTCACATCCTCATATAGGCTGAAATTAGTAAAGGAGTTGCATAGTTCATATACCTTGATGCATATAGTTGGGGAATCTTTTCTCTCAAAATCTGAATTGTAGCTCCTACAAATATAGTATGTCCGAAAAGTAAGCCTTAAAATAAGGGGGGTATACTTTCTTGCCAGCCTTATTGTCTTGGATTCTCAAGGGATTGACATAATACTTGGAATGGATTGGTTAAGCAAGCACAACGGAATGATTCAATGTGCTCAGAGGATCGTGCAGTTGACGAGTGAGCATGGTACTCATATTGAGTTCGAGGCAGCCCAACCTACAACCGAGAAGGCAGTGCTGAACCACATCGAAGAAGCGACATTGGAAAGCATTCCGGTGGTTCAAGAATATTCAGATGTGTTCCTGGAAGAACTTCCAGGTATGCCACCCGGGACATTGATTTTGCCATTGATTTAGTACCCGAAACTGCACCTATAGCAAAGAGGCCATATAAAATGCCTGCTGATGAATTAGTGGAGCTCCAGAAACAAATTCAGGAGCAGCTAGATAAGGGCTCTATACGCCCAAGCTCGTCACCGTGGGGAGCCCCCATGCTCTTCATAGACCAGAAAATGGGACCCGAAGGATGTATGTGGACTATTGGTCTCTCAACGAGGTTACGATCAAGAATAAATACCCGCTGCCCTGCATAGAGGACTTCTTAGATCAAATGAAAGGTGCCCGAATTTTCTTCAAGATCGATCTTCGTTCGGGATACTTCCAGCTGAAGATTAAACCCTCCGACATACCCAAAACTACATTCTGAACATGGTATGGTTCGTATGAGTATACCGTTATGTCTTTTTGGTTAACGAATGCACCCACATACTTTATGTACCTCATGAATAAGGTCTTCATGGAGTACTTGGACAAGTTCGTCATGGTTTTCATCGATGACATCATGGTGTATTCGAAAAGCAAGGAAGAACATGAAGGACACTTGATGTTGACATTGCAGAAACTGCGAGAGCATCAATTGTATGCTAAGTTCAGCAAGTGTCAATTTTGGCTAAAGGAGATATCGTTCCAAGGCCACATTTCTCCAAGATAGCGAAGCCTATGACTGAATTGCTCATGAAAGGGAAAGCATTTCAGTGGACACAAACATGTCAAGATAGCTTTGAGGAGCAAAAGAAGAGATTAACAACAGCGTCGGTTTTAGTATTGTTGGACGTAAGCAAGAGGTTCGCGATATATTGTGACGCATCAAGACAAGGGCTTGGATGTGTGCTCATGCAAGGAGGCCAAGTGGTAGCCTATGCATCGAGGTAATTAAAGAAATATGAGCTAAATTACCCCACAAACGACCTGGAACTTGCAGCCGTGGTACATGCCTTGAAGATTTGGAGGCATTATATCCTCGGGCATCGATGTGAGATCTATACGGATCACAAAAGCCTCAAGTATATATTCATGCAAACGGATCTGAATTTGAGGCAACATCGATGGTTGGAACTCATCAAGGATTATGATGTTGGAATCAACTATCACCCTGGAAAGGCCAATGTAGTAGCTGATGTGTTGAGCCGAAAGGGAGCATGTCAGCAACTCACGGTTCGGGAGCTGCCACCCGAGCTACGTAAGGAGTTTGAACGGTTACATCTCGGATTCTTGAATGAGATGGAGGTGATAGAACTGAACTCAACGCTGGAACAAGAGATACGAGATGGCCAATCAACGGATAAGGAAATCAAGGAAAGAATCCAACAAGACATAGAGAAGGATTTCAAAGAAGACGAGAATGGCACGCTTTGGTTAGGGAAAAGGATTTGTGTGCCTAACGTGAAGCACATCCGCGACACGATACTAAAGGAGGCACATGACTCACCTTATTCCATACATCCCGGCTGTACAAAGATGTACAAGGATATGAAAACTTACTATTGGTGGGATGGTATGAAAAGGGACATCGCTGAATATGTTGCCCTATGCTACACGTGCCAACGAGTGAAGGCCGAACATCAAAGACCTGTTGTGTTATTGCAGCCGTTAAAAGTACCCAAGTAGAAGTGGGAAGACATCAGCATGGATTTCATTTTTGGATTGCCAGGTACTCAGTCCGGCTACGACTCCATTTGGGTTATCATGGACCGATTGATGAAAACAGCCCACTTCCTTCCTGTTAGAACCAAGTAAAAACCGTCGCACAACTAGCCGAGCTGTATATTGAGCAAATCGTGTGTCACCATGGAGTTCCGAAGAGGATAGTTTCAGATCAAGGTTCTCAATTTACCTCTAGGTTCTGGAAGAAGCTGCATGAAGCCATGGGTACACGGTTGAATTTCAGCTCCGCATATCACCCGCAAACCGACGGGCAAACCGAGAGGACAAATCAGATCTTTGATGACATGTTAAGAGCTTGCACCTTGAAGCATGGGCGTAGTTGGGATAAGAGCTTGCCGTATGCTGAATTCTGATTTAACAACAGCTTCCAAGCCAGCTTTAAGATGTCACCCTTCGAAGCATTGTATGGTAGACGGTGTAGGACACCGTTGTTCTGGAATAAGACCGGAGAAAGCCAAGTATTTGGACCCGAAGTGCTGCAAGACGCTGAAAAGCAAGTCCAAACGATAAGTGAAAACTTGAAGGCCGCTCAGTCACGACAAGAGGGTTATGCGTACAATAGACGAAGAAGATTGACCTTCGAAGTGGGAGACTTCATGTATCTTAAGGTGTCGCCTATCCGAGGCCAACGACGGTTCAACAGCAAAGGCAAATTAGCACCTCGCTACATCGGGCCATTCAAGATTTTGGGCAAGCGAGGAGAAGTAGCCTATCAACTAGAGCTGCCAACGCACCTCTCCGATGTGCACGACGTGTTTCACGTATCCCAATGCAAGAAGTTCTTAAGAGTACCGGAAAAACAAGTATCGATGGATGAGGTCGAGCTTCAAGAGGATCTGACCTACGTGGAAAACTCCGTCAAAATCTTGGACGTGAAGGAAATGGTTACGAGGAATAAAGTGATCCGTTAGTGCAAGGTACAATGGAGCCATCACACGGAATCCGAAACTACATGGCAGCGAGAGGAAGATCTCAAAGTAGAATTCCCCCATCTTTTCTGCACTCTATCGAATCCCGAGGGCGAGATTCATTTTAAGGTGGGTAGGTTTGTAACACCCTCAATTTCACTACAATGCATTGCACACATTTTTCATGTAGAGAAGCATTTGAAAAGAAGTAGAAATGGACAAAGAACCATAGAAATGGAGAAAGAACCATAGAAGGAAGAAAAGAACCCTAGAAATTGAGAAAGACCATAGAAATGGAGAAAGAACTATAGAAATGGAGAAAGTAATATAGAAGTGGAGAGTAATGAAAATAAAATAGCTAAATTGAGACAACCCAAATTTCCACCTTCCCAAAAATTCCCAAATTCTTCACAAATTTTCCTGATTTTCCCCAAATTCCCCAAAATTCCCCTAGGGGGAATTTCCCCCACATTTTGGGGAATTTTCCCCCAAATTGGCCCCACCAATTAAGAGGGAGACCCCTTGGCCGCAGCCCTTGAGGGGGGAAACCCTATCCCCCACCTTTAGGACTCTTTGGTTAAGTCCCCCACCTCTAGGACTCTTTGGTGAAGTCCCCCACCTCTAGGACTCTTTGGTTAAGTCCCTTACCCCTAGGACTATTTGGTTGAGTCCCCTACCTTTAGGACTCTTTGTTTCCACCCCTAGGACTCTTTGGTTGAGTCCCATACTTCTAGGACTCTTTGTTTCCACCCCTAGGACTCTTTTTCCCCCTTATAAATATAACCCCCATCCCCTGGCCGCACCCCTCTCTCTTTTGGTCGTCCCGCCTGCTGCCAAGCCCCTTCCTTGCTGCCAAGTCGCTGAGTTCCCCTCTGCTGGAGTTTGGTCGCCGGTGAGCCCCGCCGATGAGTCCCGCCGTCGAGCCCCACCGTCGAGCCCCGTCGTTGAGCCCCACCTTCGAGCCCCGTCGTCGAGACCTGCCGACGAGCCCAGTCACGCCTCGCCGTCGCCGGATAAGAAGCCCGACGATCTGCCCTACCATAATTTTCCATAGAAAAATCCCCCACTGCTTCTGTTGCTAGGAGAAAGGCCCTGCCACAAGGAAGAAGTGAGGTAGATCTTCATTACCCATCTTACGATGTCGCCGCTTTTTCTACGCATCCGTTTTCTTCACCCCCTTCGAGCAGAAACTTTTGTGTGTGGACAGATCGTGTTTTGATCAATTTTTGATGGTGGAATTGATCTAGAAATTGTGTCAAGATCATCACCACGTCCACACTTGATCCCTACACCCTTGTTCATCATAAAACCCCATGATAACCCCTTAAAACATGCAAGAATACGTACAAACTTGTTTTATAATCTGCACTATAGGATTTGCATTCATCTACCCCATTGCATCTTGAGTGAAGTTTGTGCATGATGATTGATTGCTGTAAATTTTGTATGTGCGTGATCGTGAGTAGAAGGACAAGCTCAAGAGGCCATCTACGAGGAACTACAGCACCAAGACTTTGAAACCCTTGAGCAACAAGAACCACGGGAGCAAGGCAAGTTCCCCTTGACCATATTGATCCCATGTTTTCGAAACTGTTTTGCTTGCGAGAACGTGTATGCTTGAGTCAACTTGATGGGACGCCCTTTTCTAGGAGTTTACTAGTTTTGTTACCCATCCTTGGCGCCAGGAAAATTGATGAGTCGGGTATGGTCGTTTTTCCTTTTTGCTTCGCTTAAATTACAGGATATGGGAAGCTGAATTAAAAACATGGTTAGCTACTGCACTCATATGAATAATGATGATGACAACTTGATGATGTTAATGAGCCTGGAATCAGGGAGATATAGGTAAGCTTGGTTCATGGATCATGCTGAATGAGATGGTGGTTTGCTTGTCGTAGATCTAAGGACCGGTTCGTGCGAGCACATGCCAGAAAAATAGTGCCACCACAAGGCCAAATATGGGTGCGGCTTAGCTGACTAATTAGGTGTGTTACTAGCTTGTTATAGACCGTTGGATGGCGCGGGGAATGGGAGTCAAGGAGGACTGCCCTCGGAACTGCATGGCACAAGAGGGGGCCCGTGGGAGGGAGAATGAAGATTCGAACCTGCCGGTGAAACCTCAGTGGGTTCGTACATCCTAGTAGCCCCTTTATAAAGGCTATTTTGTGATCTCTTGGTCATACACCGATGGTTGTGTACAGGTATAATGGAGGTTTCTCTAGTCGCCGACGGGTGACGAAATCACGAACTTGTAGGTAAAGTGGTGCCACCTCTGCAGAGTGTAAAACTATCATGATAGCCGTGCTTCCGTTCACAAGCACCTGGCCAACTTCCATGATTAGAGGCAAAACTTGGTATGCATATTCGGTATGGTTTTGGTATGGTCATTGGGATTTGTTTTGGGACTGTTTTGAGTCATGACGATGAATTTGGTTACGCTTATATGAATATGAGATGGTTATGAATATTTATGAGTATGAGTTGAACATAAGAAAGATTATTGGCTGGTTGAGACATGATAAATGGTGAATTATGATGAAGGAATATTGCTGATTTAACTTGTTTATGATGGGATTGAACTCACCTAGAAATAGTTGCTGTTTTTATCATGTTTATGAAATAAAATTTGCTTGCTGCAATGAGCCTTTTTATTGCCTACCTTGTTGTAAGCTACATGTCATACTTTTTCCCGCTCTTGCTGAGTACGACATGTACTCACCCTTGCATTCCCAAATATACATCAGCTACAGGAGAAGAGTACTTAGAGGAACATGTAGAGTACTAGGCGTGCGCACTACCGTCAACATGCCTGTGGAGTTGAAGTTGGAGCCTGTTGCCTTTAGTGATTTTCCGCTGTCATTTAGAGTCTTCTGCTGCTAAATAAGTTAGACATTCATGAGTGAGACATTAAGTCATTGTAATAAAGTACTTAAACACTATTTATTTGTGGTTATATTCTGAATTCAGTTTGTGGATTACATGTGTATGTGTGATGAACATCCTTGGCACACATATGCATTCACTTGGCTCTATTTTCGGAACCGGGTGTCACACTGAGTGATAGCAGAGCTAGCAAACTCATCAAAATTCTTTTGGCTAACTTGAGCCAACTCACATTGCAGCCTAAGATTCAGCCCTCGGTAAAAATGATAACTCTTCATGGCTGGTGATTTCACATAATCGGGTACATATTTAGCTAGGCGATTAAATTCCCTCGCATACTCAATAACACTCATTTCATCTTGTTTTAAATTCCATAATTCATCAAGACTTGTTTGCATTATGCCCGCAGGAACGAAGCGAGCACGAAATGCATCCTGGAACTCCGTCCATGTGACACGATGCCCTTCTGGTTGGATAGCAAGGTATTCTGCCCACCAAGCTCCAGCAAAGCCGTGAAGCTGCTGAGTGGCAAATAGAGTCTTCTGGAAGTCGTCACAGTGAATCAACCCAAACTTGGACTCAATGATACGTAACCAGTGATTTGCTTCACAATAGTCAGCCGCTTCGGAAAATACCGGCGGTTGTGTCGCCAAGAAATCCAGATAAGTTCTCTGGGTTGGAATGTGATGTTTGTGACACCCTCATCTCGGGTGTCAGCATATGTTCATGTTTTATGAAGAAGAAAAACATTTTAAGAAAATAAGGAACAAAGACAAGTATCAAAAGGATGGCCAACAAAGCTCTCCGAGAGCACCGAAGGCAATTTCCACGGCCAGCAGACCACGTGGCGTGTACATGGAGCAGATCGTGTGCCGTCATGGAGTTCCGAAGAGGATAGTCTCAGATCGAGGTTCTCAGTTTACCTCTAGATTCTGGAGGAAGTTGCAGAAATCCATGGGTACACGACTAGATTTTAGCTCCGCCTATCACCCACAAATAGATGGGCAAACCGAGAGGACGAACCAAATTTTGGAGGACATGCTGAGAGCTTGCGCCTTGAAACGTGGGCATAGTTGGGATAGGAGTTTACCGTATGCCGAGTTCTCCTATAACAACAGCTATCAAGCTAGCTTGAAGATGTCGCCTTTCGAAGCCTTATATGGTAGACGGTGTAGAATGCCGCTGTTCTGGAACGAAACTGGAGAGAACCAGGTGTTTGGACCCGAAGTACTACAAGAGGCTGAAAAGCAAGTCCAAACGATACGTGAAAACTTAAAGGCTGCCCAGTCACGACAGAAAGGCTATGCGGAAAATAGGCGAAGGAAGTTGACTTTTGAAGTAGGAGACTTCGTATACCTTAAGGTATCACCTATCCGAGGCCAACGACGTTTTAACGTCAAAGGCAAACTAGCGCCTCGCTACATCGGACCATTTAAGATTTTGGACAAGCGAGGAGAAGTAGCCTATCAACTAGAGCTCCCAAACCATCTCTCCGACGTACATGACATGTTTCATGTATCCCAGCTCAAGAAGTGCTTGAGAATACCAGAGGAACAAGTGTCAATGGGAGAACTTAAACTTCAAGAGGACCTGACTTACGCAGAACACCCTGTCCGAATCTTGGACGTAAAGGAAAGGGTCACCCGAAACAAAGTGATTCGATGGTGCAAGGTACAATGGAGTCATCATACTGAATCTGAAGCCACATGGGAGCGTGAAGAGGATATTAAGGCTGAATTCCCCTATCTATTTTCTACTAACGAATCTCGAGGGCGAGATTCAATTTAAGGGGGGGTAGATTTGTGACACCCTCATCTCGGGTGTCAGCATATGTTCATGTTTTATGAAGAAGAAAAACATTTTAAGAAAAGAAGGAACAAAGACAAGTATCAAAAGGATGGCCAACAAAGCTCTCCGAGAGCACCGAAGGCAATTTCCATGGCCAGCAGACCACGTGGCGTGTTCAGAGCTCATACCTGAGAAATTGGGAGAGGTCCGCCTCTAAACTTGCTACGTGGCAGGCTCGGGGGTCACCTCCGCAATTGAAAAGAGGTCCGACCCTGTGGACACGTGTTGCCCATAGAGCTAGCCTCTGCGGAAGAAGAAAAGGCATTTTTCGTAGGACACGTGTCATCCTCGGAGCTAGTCCTCGCGGAAATCAGAGGACCCGTCACGCGGGGGATACGTGTCAATCTCGGAGCTCATCTCAGAGAAGTCCGTATCTATCGAACACGTGTCGCCACCTGAGCTTATCGCCGGAAGGTCCGTCGCAGCTAAACATGTGTCGACCTCGGGGCATGTCCCTGAGGAAAGGAGAGCGGAAAGACAGGCACCCACACGTGGCGTGCGCGGAGCTCGTCTCCAAAGAAGAGGGAGGTCTCGATCGATTGACACGCGGCACAACCGGAGCTCGTCTCTGCAGATGAGGAGATACTAGGCCCGGAGGACACGTGGAGCTTCCGGAGCTCATCATCACGGAGGTAACGAGTTCTGGAGCAGTTGTTACGCGTAAGGACACCGGTACGCAACAGAAACCGATCTAAACTCCACGATGATAAGACGTCAGGATAAAACAAGATCTGAATAAGACTTTTATTCGGGATCCAATTAGATTAGGACTCTTCTCTTCTCTATTATAAATAGAACCCGAAACCTCTGGCCAAAACCACGAACTTCTCTTTCAACTCCTGAGCCGACGACTTAGAACCCTAGCCCTAACTCGCCGAGCAAAACATAGCCAAAGCGCAACAAGGGAGATCATAGGAGAAGAACCAAGCGGTCTGAGGAGTACCCCGAAGACAAGAAGAACGTGAGGTAGGACTTCAATACCACCTTACGACATCATGTTGTTCATCTCTTTGCGTCTGTTCTTCGATTCCTTTCGAACAGAATCCTTTTCATGGGCAGAACACTCGATGATCAGTTTGATCTAAAGACAAGATCATGGCCACGATCATCTTTGATCTGAACACCTCTGACCATGCAAGCCATGCAAGAACAACAGGTCAATCTAATAGAACTAATCGTAGGATAGCATGCATGTGCATCATCGCATCTAGTTTAGGGTTTGTGCATGATATTGATTGCTGTGAATCTTGTATGCACGTGAATCCTACATAGCAGGAAAAGCTCAGGAAGTTGTCTACGATGAACTACAGCAACCAGGTTTTGAGAATCAAGAACAACCGGAACCGCAAGAACAAGGCAAGTGCTCCTTGACCATGTTGATCCTATGTTTTGGGTAAAACTATTTTGTTTTGCGAAAAGGTGTGTGTGCTGAGTCAAACATGATGGGAAACCTTTTTATAGGAGTTTACTAGTTTTGGTTAAACCACCCTTGTCGCCAGGGAAGTTTACGAGTCGGGCATGGTTTTTATTTTTATGCTTCGCTGAGTCCATGGGATGGGGAAGCGAGATAGATGTGTCGAGCTAACTGCACTCGTACTGATAATAAGTAACTGATGAGGTTAAATGAACATGAATCGGAGGGAGATCTAGGCAAGCCCGGGTATGTGAAAGAGGTAACTTGAGATGGTGGTTTACTTGCCGTAGATCTAAGGACCGGTTCATGCATGCACATGCCAGGATAACAGTGCCACCACAAGGCCAAATATGGGTGCGGCTTAGCTGAGTAATTAGGTAAGTTGCTAGAGTGTTATGGATTGTGAAAGGCGCGGGGAATGGGGGTCGAGTGAGGACTGCCCTGAGAACTGCATGGCACAAGAGGGGGCCCGTGGATGGGAGAATTGGAGATTCTAGCCTGCCGGTGAAACCTTAGTGAGTCCATACATCTAGTAACCCCTTTGTAAAGGCTATTTTGTGATATCTTGACCATACACCGACGGTTGTGTACTGGTATAATGGAGGTTCTGCAGTCGCCGACGGGTGACGAAATCACAAACTTGTGGGTAAAGAGGTACAAACTCTGCAGAGTTATTAAAACTATCATGATAGCCGAGCTTACGGTCACGAGCACCTGGCTAAACTGCCATGATTAGATGGGATGGTTATTGGAATGGTTATTCGAATGGTTATTGGGAAGGTTCTTGGTTATGGTTATGGGTTTGGTTATGATTTGGTTTGGAATTGTTAAGTCTGGATGATGAAAGGGTTGCATGACTGGTGGGTCATGATATGAGATTGGTCTCGGTGCGAGACAAGGTAGTTTCATGAGGTGAGATGGTAGCGAATACGAGGAGGTATTCGTGAGTATGGGTAAAGGATTGGTTAATGTTTGGATGGAACACGGGAAGTGATGGAGGTATGTTGGTAATTTCATACATGCTGGGACTACATTCATCTAAAGTTAAGTTGTTGTTTTATCACGGTTTTATAAATCTGCTTTTCTGCAAATAAGCCTTTTGTGCCTACCTTGTTTATGAGCTGCATGTCATGTGTTATTTCCGCACTTGCTGAGTACATCATTGTACTCAAACTTGCATTTTTATTTCTTCATCAACAGCAAGAGAAGACTACTATGAAGACCAAGTAGAGCATTATGGCGTGTGATCTGTTCTCAACCTTGCCTGTGGAGGGAGTAGAGATGGAGCCACTTCTGCTTAGTTTTGCTTCCGCGGTAGTTTTGCTTCCGCAATAAAGTAGAGATTTCCGCTGCGTAGAAATAAAGACTTCCACTGTGAGCATGAGTTTAAGACTCATGAGGTGTTGTAATAAACTCTGTTATTCGTGGTGATATATAATCTGAATTCAGTTTGTGGAACGTATGTGTATGTGTGATGAACATCCTGGGCACACATATGCATTAGTTCTCGGTTCCATGGTTTTCCACAGAATTGAGGGCGTCACAGATTGGTATCAGAGCCATGGGTTGACAGCAGGTTACACGCCTAGATAGAAACCTTAGATTGATATTAGAGCCACGGGTTAACAGCAAGTTACACCCTAAATAAGGGTCACAGGTAGCTAAGCCACACTGGCCCAAGGAAGCATCCTAAGGTGAATAGCCTAGATTGACCTTTAAAACCACCTTGACATAGGAAACCATCCTTGAATAGGAGTTGAGTGGGCCCTTGTGATGATTATTTGTGAATATGTGCTTAGTGTGAGTGGTGGGACGTCTCAAAAACGTTGTCCATATCCACACATAAGAAGAAGGAGGTGTGAGATGTTTCGGCACTTGCTCACATCCTCATAAGGGCTAATATATATAGTCCAACTCACCTTGATGCATATAGTTGAAAGGACCTATCTAACCTTCTAACCTTCTATTCTATTTCGTTCTCTCTCACAGATGGTGAGAGGAAACGCCAGCCGAAGGAACGTCCAGGAAGGTGACCACGAGGAAGTTCCTGCCAACCCCGGAGCTGGCGAAAACAACCTAGAAAGGTTGATGGCCATGCAAAACCAGCTTATGCAAACCATGATCCAAACTTTGGGTCAGTTGCAGGCCAACCAACACCCCGTTCCGGCACCACCGCCACCACCACCGTCGGCTCATAATAGGCTGGGAGAGTTCATGAGGACTCGACCACCCACCTTTGCTCAAGCAAACGATCCAATGGAGGCCGATGACTGGTTGAAATCCATGGAGAAGAAGCTTGCCATTATACAGTGCAACGACCGAGAGAAGGTTCTCTTTGCGTCGCACCAACTGATGGGAGCAGCTGCTGACTGGTGGGATGCCTTGAGCAACGCCCATGCCAACCCGGAGACAATCACTTGGACTGAGTTCAAGGAAAGTTTCCGCTCCCACTACATCCCTGTTGGCGTAATGATGCTCAAGAGGCAGGAGTTTGAAGGTCTGCGCCAAGGACAGAAAAGTGTGAATGAATATCTCAACAAGTTCATACAACTGTCCCGGTATGCCCCCGAAGTTGTCAACTCAGATCAGAGGAAGCAGTACCTGTTCATGAGAGGGTTGAATAATGAGATCCAAGTTCAGCTCCTCAACAATGACTACGTAAGCTTCCAGAAGCTGGTTGATAAGGCTATTGTGGTAGAAAACAAGATCCGAGAGATCGAGCGAGAGTGCAAAAGGAAGATGCCGTACCAGCCCCAAGGGAGCAACGTACGACCTAGGTACATGCCCCCTGCACCGCAGTATGGATTGACCACTCCTACGAACCGCCCTGGTCAGCCACCACAGCAACGGTTCGTTACACCGGCACCTCGTGTGCCCATGCCTCCTGCGCCCCGGCCTAACAATGGCGCTCCTGTTCAAAACCCCCGCCCCAACGTACCTGCTGCCCAGGGCATGCTTTGCATGCGGGGAAGTAGGCCACTTTGCTAACCAGTGCCCGAAGCGAGGCCCTGGACAGCAAGGTAACGTGCCCAAGCAGAACCAGCGACCAAACGGAGGGGACAACCAAGGAAACCGTGGACCGCAGAACTATGCTCGTGGCCACATTAACCATGTCACTGCTGAGGAAGCACAACAGGCTGAGGACGTCGCAATTGGTATGTTCCTTGCCAACTCCAACCCAGCCACCATTTTATTTGATTCTGGAGCATCACATTCCTTCATATCGTCTGAATATGTTGCCAAACATCATCTACCCGTATCCCACCTAGAATGTGCTATATTAGTTAATTCTCCCAGAGGAGAAATGAGGACTAATATAGTATGTCCTAAAGTAAGCCTTAAAATAAGGGGGGTAGACTTCCTTGCCAACCTTATTGTCTTGGACTCCCACGGAATTGACATCATACTTGGAATGGACTGGTTAAGCAAGCCCAATGGAGTAATCCAATGCGCTGAGAGAAGCGTGTAGTTGACAAACGAACACGGTATCCGTATCGAGTTTGAGTCAGCCCAGCAAGCAACCGAACGGGCGGATTTGAACCATGTTGAAGGAGTAGCATCGGACAACATTCCAGTGGTTCAGGAATTTTTGGATGTGTTCCTAGAAGAACTCCCAGGTACGCCACCTGACCGGGACATTGAGTTTGCCATAGATTTGGTACCTGGAACTGCACCCATAGCTAAGAGACCATATAGGATGCCCGTCAACGAGTTAGTTGAACTCAAGAAGCAAATTCAAGAACAGTTAGAGAAGGGTTTTATCCGTCCAAGTTCGTCACCATGGGGAGCCCCGGTACTCTTCGTGGACAAGAAGGACGAAACCCAAAGAATGTGCGTGGACTACAGGTCTCTCAACGAGGTAACAATCAAGAATAAATACCCTCTGCCCCGTATAGAGGACCTGTTCGATCAAATGAAAGGAGCCCAAGTGTTCTCCAAGATTGATCTTCGGTCGGGATATTTCCAGCTGAAGATTAAGCCCTCCGATATAACTAAGACAGCCTTTCGGACGCGGTATGGTTCATATGAATATACCGTTATGTCTTTTGGATTGACGAATGCACCCGCATACTTCATGTACCTTATGAATAAGGTTTTCATGGAGTACTTGGACAAGTTCGTCGTGGTTTTCATCGACGACATTATGGTGTATTCAAAAAGTGAGGAGGAGCATGAAGAACATCTGAAATTGACCTTGCAGATGTTGCGTGAGCATCAATTGTATGCCAAGCTCAACAAGTGTCAATTTTGGCTAAAGGAAATATCTTTACTAGGCCACATCATCTCCAAGGAAGGGGTATCGGTTCATCCTGGAAAGGTGAGAGATGTTTTAAAGTGGGACCAACCGAGGAGCGTGAGGGATATTCGAAGTTTCCTTGGAATGGCAGGATACTATCGGCGCTTCATTAAAGACTTCTCTAAGATAGCAAAACCTATGACGGAGCTATTAATGAAGGGAAAAGTCTTTCAATGGACACAAGCCTGCCAACACAGTTTTGAGAAACTCAAGAGAAGGCTAACCACAGCACCAGTTCTGGTATTGCCAGACGTAAGCAAGAGCTTTGACATATATTGTGACGCATCCAGACAAGGGCTCGGATGTGTGCTCATGCAGGAAGGACAAGTGGTAGCCTATGCTTCACGACAATTAAAGAAGCATGAGCTTAACTATCCTACACATGATTTGGAGTTAGCAGCAGTGGTGCATGCATTGAAGATTTGGAGACATTATATCCTTGGTCATCGATGTGAGATCTATACGGATCATAAAAGCCTCAAATACATATTTACACAAACAGACTTGAATTTGAGGCAACGTCGATGGTTAGAACTCATCAAGGATTATGATGTGGGAATCAACTACCATCCCGGGAAGGCCAATGTAGTCGCTGACGCATTGAGCAGAAAGGGAGCATGCCACCAACTCACGATTCGGGAGCTACCACCCGAACTACGAAAGGAGTTCGAACGGTTACACCTCGGATTCTTGAATAACGTGGAGATAATAGAGATCCACTCCCCATTGGAGCAAGAAATAAGGAAGGGCCAAGCAATGGACGAGGGGATTAAGGAGATCAAGGAAAGAATTCGACAAGGGGTAGAGAAGGATTTCAAGGAGGATGAAAAGGGTACGCTTTGGCTGGGAAAAAGGATTTGTGTGCCAAACCTAAGACACCTTCGCGACATGATATTAAGGGAGGCACATGATTCACCCTATTCCATACATCCAGGGAGCACCAAAATGTACAAGGACTTGAAAACTTGCTATTGGTGGGATGGTATGAAAAGGGATATAGCCGAATACGTTGCCCTATGCGACACATGCCAACGGGTAAAAGCCGAACATCAAAAACCCGCTGGGTTGTTGCAACCTTTGAAAACACCTGAATGGAAATGGGAAGACATCAGTATGGACTTCATCGTCGGATTGCCAAGAACTCAGTCAGGATACGACTCCATCTGGGTCATTGTGGACCGGTTGACGAAAACCGCCCATTTTCTTCCGGTAAAGACCAGTTACAACGTTACACAGTTGGCAGAGTTGTACATGGAGCAGATCGTGTGCCGTCATGGAGTTCCGAAGAGGATAGTCTCAGATCGAGGTTCTCAGTTTACCTCTAGATTCTGGAGGAAGCTGCAGAAAGCCATGGGTACACGACTAGATTTTAGCTCCGCCTATCACCCACAAACAGATGGGCAAACCGAGAGGACGAACCAAATTTTGGAGGACATGCTGAGAGCTTGCGCCTTGAAACGTGGGCGTAGTTGGGATAGGAGTTTACCGTATGCCGAGTTCTCCTATAACAACAGCTATCAAGCTAGCTTGAAGATGTCGCCTTTCGAAGCCTTATATGGTAGACGGTGTAGAACGCCGCTGTTCTGGAACGAAACTGGAGAGAACCTGGTGTTTGGACCCGAAGTACTACAAGAGGCTGAAAAGCAAGTCCAAATGATACGTGAAAACTTAAAGGCTGCCCAGTCACGACAGAAAGGCTATGCGGACAATAGGCGAAGGAAGTTGACTTTTGAAGTAGGAGACTTCGTATACCTTAAGGTATCACCTATCCGAGGCCAACGACGTTTTAACGTCAAAGGCAAACTAGTGCCTCGCTACATCGGACCATTTAAGATTTTGGACAAGCGAGGAGAAGTAGCCTATCAACTAGAGCTCCCAAACCATCTCTCCGACGTACATGACGTGTTTCATGTATCCCAGCTCAAGAAGTGCTTGAGAATACCAGAGGAACAAGTGTCAATGGGAGAACTTAAACTTCAAGAGGACCTGACTTACGCAGAACACCCTGTCCGAATCTTGGACGTAAAGGAAAGGGTCACCCGAAGCAAAGTGATTCGATGGTGCAAGGTACAATGGAGTCATCATACTGAAGCTGAAGCCACATGGGAGCGTGAAGAGGATATTAAGGCTGAATTCCCCTATCTATTTTCTACTAACGAATCTCGAGGGCGAGATTCAATTTAAGGGGGGTAGATTTGTGACACCCTCATCTCGGGTGTCAGCATATGTTCATGTTTTATGAAGAAGAAAAACATTTTAAGAAAAGAAGGAACAAAGACAAGTATCAAAAGGATGTCCAACAAAGCTCTCCGAGAGCACCGAAGGCAATTTCCACGGCCAGCAGACCACGTGGCGTGTTCGGAGCTCATACCTGAGAAATTGGGAGAGGTCCGCCTCTAAACTTGCTACGTGGCAGGCTCAGGGGTCACCTCCGCAATTGAAAAGAGGTCCGACCCTGTGGACACGTGTTGCCCGTAGAGCTAGCCTCTGCGGAAGAAGAAAAGGCATTTTTCGTAGGACACGTGTCATCCTCAGAGCTAGTCCTCGCGGAAATCAGAGGACCCGTCACGCGGGGGATACGTGTCAATCTCGGAGCTCATCTCAGAGAAGTCCGTATCTATCGAACACGTGTCCCCCCTGAGCTTATCACCGGTAGGTCCGTTGCAGCTAAACACGTGTCGACCTCGGGGCATGTCCCTGAGGAAAGGAGAGTGGAAAGACAGGCACCCACATGTGGCGTGCGCGGAGCTCGTCTCCAAAGAAGAGGGAGGTCTCGATCGATTGACACGCGGCACAACCAGAGCTCGTCTCTGCGGATGAGGAGATACCAGACCCGGAGGACACGTGGAGCTTCCGGAGCTCATCATCACGGAGGTAACGAGTTCTGGAGCAGTTGTTACACGTAAGGACACCGGTACGCAACAGAAACCGATCTAAACTCCACGATGATAAGACGTCAGGATCCAACAAGATCTGAATAAGACTTTTATTCGGGATCCAATTAGATTAGGACTCTTCTCTTCTCGATTATAAATAGAACCCGAAACCTCTGGCCGAAACCACGAACTTCTCTTTCAACTCCTGAGCCGACGACTTAGAACCCTAGCCCTAAACTCGCCGAGCAAAACATCGCCAAAGCGCAACAAGGGAGATCATCGGAGAAGAACCAAGCGGTCTGAGGAGGACCCCGAAGACAAGAAGAATGTGAGGTAGGACTTCAATACCACCTTACGACATCATGTTGTTCATCTCTTTGCGTCTGTTCTTTGATTCCTTTCGAACAGAATCCTTTTCATGGGCAGAACACTCGATGATCAGTTTGATCTAAAGACAAGATCATGGCCATGATCATCTTTGATTTGAACACCTCTGACCATGCAAGCCATGCAAGAACAACAGATCAATCTAATAGAACTAATCGTAGGATAGCATGCATGTGCATCATCGCATCTATTTTAGGGTTTGTGCATGATATTGATTGCTGTGAATCTTGTATGCACGTGAATCCTACATAGCAGGACAAGCTCAGGAAGTTGTCTACGACGAACTACAGCAACCAGGTTTTGAGAATCAAGAACAACCGGAACCGCAAGAACAAGGCAAGTGCTCCTTGACCATGTTGATCCTATGTTTTGGGTAAAACTATTTTGTTTTGCGAAAAGGTGTGTGTGCTGAGTCAAACATGATGGGAAACCTTTTTATAGGAGTTTACTAGTTTTGGTTAAACCACCCTTGTCGCCAGGGAAGTTTATGAGTCGGGCATGGTTTTTATTTTTATGCTTCGCTAAGTCCATGGGATGGGGAAGCGAGATAGATGTGTCGAGCTAACTGCACTCGTACTGATAATAAGTAACTGATGAGGTTAAATGAACATGAATCGGAGGGAGATCTAGGCAAGCCTGGGTTTGTGAAAGAGGTAGCTTGAGATGGTGGTTTACTTGCCGTAGATCTAAGGACCGGTTCATGCATGCACATGCCAGGATAACAGTGCCACCACAAGGCCAAATATGGGTGCGGCTTAGCTGAGTAATTAGGTAAGTTGCTAGAGTGTTATGGACTGTGGAAGGCGCGGGGAATGGGGGTCGAGTGAGGACTGCCCTGGGAACTGCATGGCACAAGAGGGGGCCCGTGGGTGGGAGAATTGGAGATTCTAGCCTGCCGGTGAAACCTTAGTGAGTCCATACATCTAGTAACCCCTTTGTAAAGGCTATTTTGTGATCTCTTGACCATACACCGACGGTTGTGTACTGGTATAATGGAGGTTCTGCAGTCGCCGACGGGTGACGAAATCACAAACTTGTGGGTAAAGAGGTACAAACTCTGCAGAGTTATTAAAACTATCATGATAGCCGAGCTTACGGTCACGAGCACCTAGCTAAACTGCCATGATTAGATGGGATGGTTATTGGAATGGTTATTCAAATGGTTATTGGGAAGGTTCTTGGTTATGGTTATGGGTTTGGTAATGATTTGGTTTGGAATTGTTAAGTCTGGATGATGAAAGGGTTGCATGACTGGTGGGTCATGATATGAGATTGGTCTCGGTGCGAGACAAGGTTGTTTCATGAGGTGAGATGGTAGAGAATACGAGGAGGTATTCGTGAGTATGGGTAAAGGATTGGTTAATGTTTGGATGGAACACGGGAAGTGATGGAGGTATGTTGGTAATTTCATTCATGCTGGGACTATATTCATCTAAAGTTAAGTTGCTGTTTTATCACGGTTTTATAAATCTGCTTTTCTACAAATAAGCCTTTTATGCCTACCTAGTTTATGAGCTGCATGTCATGTGTTATTCCCGCACTTGCTGAGTACATCATTGTACTCAAACTTGCATTTTTATTTCTTCATCAACAGCAGGAGAAGACTACTATGAAGACCAAGTAGAGCATTATGACGTGTGATCTGTTCTCAACCTTGCCTGTGGAGGGAGTAGAGATGGAGCCACTTCTGCTTAGTTTTGCTTCCGCAGTAGTTTTGCTTCCGCAATAAAGTAGAGATTTCCGCTGTGTAGAAATAAAGACTTCCGCTGTGAGCATGAGTTTAAGACTCATGAGGTGTTGTAATAAACTCTGTTATTCGTGGTGATATATAATCTGAATTCAGTTTGTGGAACGTATGTGTATGTGTGATGAACATCCTGGGCACACATATGCATTAGTTCTCGGTTCCGTGGTTTTCCACAGAATTGAGGGCGTCATAATGTTGAACTCCTCTATTTACTCCTTGCTGAACTAGAGTTTGGAGAGTTTCTGTAGGATCAAAGAGCACGTGAAAAGCTACCAGAGGGAGGGTGAATGGTAGATTTAAGCTTTTTAGCGGAAGCAACAACAACCCCCTCATCCGAAAATTGTTCTGTTAAAGAAACCGTGTATGCGACTGATCTAAATGTGTTCAAGCATGAAAAAAGTGGTATATATTATAGAGAATCAAGTCACGAAGATATGACAATAAGAATCACAGAAATCCGTCAAGAAAAACTCAAGTTATGATCGAAAGATCAAACGAGGGTCAATCTGTTCTACTCGAGTAAAAACCAGATCTGCAACACTGCAAAGAAACTCGTGTAGATCAGAAACTACAAATCCAATGACCTAGAAATTTTCACAGATGATAGATAATCAAGTTTTGAAGACAACCCAAAAATAATCACGTCAATTGGATCTGTAAAACTCGAGTTATGATCAAAACACCAAAGCACGGTCATGCTCTCTAGAAACTCAACGAGAAAGACTTGACAAAAACAAGTCGGATGAACAAGGCATAAAAGCTCCTCTAAATTACAAATTTTATTGATCGAAACATAAGAGGAACAGCACAAGGTCTTCTTACCACGAGCTCTGGCGTCCCTTGCTTATATAACTAGCCCAGAAGCCAACCCAATTCAAACTAGGACTCTAATCCTACTCAGTTTCTGAATCAAAACTTTCCATAACTGCTCAAAACTCTTCTATACGCAGATAGAAGCAATCTTAAGACTTCCAAACACCTTAGTAACGTATCCCACATTCCCAAAACAACCCAACTTTGTGTCCCACACGAAATCCTATCATAACCAACTCAAATCTTTCCACATTTCAGCCGTAACCGACTCAGCCGCAGCCTGAGTCCATAATCCAGCCGGTTGGACCTTTCCTACCAATTCTTTTTGTCCACATCTCTTCATCATGCTTTGGAACCATGTTGCCACGTCCATGCACTCCTTGCACACATGCAAACACCTTCCAACGACGTCCACGATACCTTCATATGCATTGTTCTTGATCCAAACATGGTGCACGACCTCCCGATCAACTCAACCACTGTGACACCCTGATTTTTGGTTTCTGCATGTATTCGTGCTTCATGTAGAGAAAACATTTTAAAAGAAGTGGGAACAAAGAAAGAATAAAAAAGATAGCCAAAAAGAGCAAAATCCAGTTCACCAAGAGCGCCGAAGACAACTTCCGCGGCCCGCTGGCCACGTGGCGCTTTTGGAGCTCATCCCCGCAAAGGGGGAGATGTCCGACCCCGTGGGACACGTGTTGCCCCTGGAGCTAGCCTCTGTGGACAAGCAAGGCCAGCCGCAGGACACATGTCACCTTCGGAGCTAGTCACCACGGAAATCAGAGGACCAGTCGCGTGTCAATCTCGGAGCTCACCTCCGAGAGGTCCGGTTCTATTGGACACATGTCGCCACCGGAGCTTATCTCCGGGAGGTCCGACACTGTTGGACACGTGTCGACCTCGGAGCTCGTCTCTGAGGAAAAAGGGAGTCCGGCGCTACTTGACGCGTGGCATTCACGGAGCTCGCCTCCGAAGGAGGCGCTACTTGACGCGTAGCCGAGTTGTACATGGAGCAGATTGTGTGCCGTCATGGAGTCCTGAGAAGGATAGTCTCAGATCGAGGTTCTTAGTTTACCTCTAGATTCTGGAGGAAGCTGCAGAAAGCTATGGGTACACGCATATCACCCACAAACCGATGGACAAACCGAATTTTGGAGGACATGTTGAGAGCTTGCACCTTGAAACGTGGGCGTAGTTGTGATAGGAGTTTACTGTACGCCGAATTCTCCTATAACAACAGCTATCAAGCTAGCTTGAATATGTCGCCTTTCGAAGCATTGTATGGTAGACGGTGTAGAACGCCGCTGTTTTGGAACGAGACCGGAGAGAACCAGGTGTTTGCACCCGAAGTGCTACAAGAAGCTGAAAAGCAAGTCCAAACGATACGGGAGAACTTAAAGGCTGCTCAGTCACGACAAAAAGGCTATGCGGATAATAGGCGAAGGAAGTTGACCTTCGAAGTAGGAGACTTTGTATACCTTAAGGTATCACCTATCCGTGGCCAACGACGTTTCAACGTCAAGGGCCAGCTAGCACCTCGCTACATCGGACCATTTAAGATTTTGGACAAGCGAGGAGAAGTAGCCTATCAACTAGAGCTCCCAACATATCTCTCCGACGTACATGACGTGTTTCATGTATCCCAGCTCAAGAAGTGCTTGAGAATACCAGAGGAGCAAATACCAATGGAAGAGCTTGAACTTCAAGAGGACCTGACTTATGCGGAGCACCCTGTCCGAATTTTGGACGTAAAGGAAAGGGTCACCAGGAACAAAGTGATCCGAAGGTGCAAGGTACAATGGAGCCATCACACCGAAGCTGAAGCCACATGGGAACGTGAAGAAGACATCAAGGCAGAATTCACTCATCTATTCTCTACTAACGAATCTCGAGGGCGAGATTCAATTTAAGGGGGGTAGATTTGTGACACCCTCATTTTTGGTTTCTGCATGTATTCATGCTTCATGTATAGATAACATTATAAAAAAAGTGGGAACAAATAAAGAATAAAAAAGATAGCCAAAAAGAGCAAAATCCAGTTCACCATGAGTGCCGAAGACAACTTCCGCGGTCCGCTGGCCACGTGGCGCCTTTGGAGCTCATCCCCGCAAAGGGGGAGAGGTCTGACCCCGTGGGACACGTGTTGCCCCCGGAGCTAGCCTCTGCGGAGAAGCAAGGCCAGCCGCAAGACACATGTCACCTTCGGAGCTAGTCACCACGAAAATCAGAGGACCAGTCACGCAGGATACGTGTCGATCTCGGAGCTCACCTCTGAGAGGTCCGGGTCTATTGGACACATGTCGCCACCGAAGCTTATCTCCAGGAGGTTCGACACTGTTGGACACGTGTCGACCTCAGAGCTCGTCTCTGAGGAAAAAGGGAGTCCGGTGCTACTTGACACGTGGCATTCACGGAGCTCGCCTCCGAAGAGAGGGAGGTCAGAAATGGATACGTGGCACACCCGGAGCCACCTCCGGAGAGAGGGAAGGTCCGACACTGACACGTAGCGCACGCGGAGCTCACCTCCGAAGGAGAGGGAGGTCTCGCTCGCTTGACACGCGGCACAACCAGAGCTCGTCTCTGCGGAAAAAGGGGAGACCAGGCCCCGGTGGACACGTGGAGATTCCGGAGCTCATCACCGCGGAGGTAACGAGTTCTGGAGCGGTTTTTGGATTCTGTACGCGTAGAAATATCGGTACGGAGAAGAATCCAACCTGAATTACACAATGTTACCGCACCAAATCAACTAAAGATAAGTTGTTAAGATTCAACGACGATCTGAATAGGACTCTTATTTGAGATACAATCAGATTAGGACTCTTCTTCTCCCGATTATAAATAAAACCCAGAACCTTGGCCGAAAACCACAAACTTCTCCTGAGCCGACGATTTAGAGCTCTAGCTCCAACTCGCCGAGTAAGCCCATCGCCGGAATTCAGTCGAGGAAGATCGCCGGAAGAGAGCCCCAACGATCTGTCTGATCAGAGAAGGACCCCGAGACCAAGAAGAACGTAAGGTAGGTCTCCGATATCACCTTGCAACATCATCATGTTTTCTTTGCATCTGTTCTTCGATTCCTTTCGAACAGAAGCTTTCTCGTGGACAGATCACTTATTGATCAGGTTGATCTAAAGACAAGATCATCTCCACGTCCACATTTGATCCGAATACCTCTGTTCATTGTAAAACCATGCAAGCCATGCAAGAACACGTACAAACTGATCTGATAAAAACTGATCATAGGATAGCATGCATATACATCATCGCATCTAGTTAAAGTTTATGCATGATATTGATTGTTGTGAATCTTGTATGTGCGTGATCATGTATAGAAGGACAAGCTCAGGGAGCTGTCTACGACGAGCTGCAACAACAAGGTTTCGAGATCCAAGAGCAACAGGAACCGCAAGAACAAGGCAAGTGGCCCTTGACCATATTGATCCTATGTTTTGGGAAACAATTTTGTTTTGTGAAAAGGTGTGTGTGCTGAGTCAGACATGATGGGAAACCCTTTTATAGGAGTTTACTAGTTTTGGTTAAACCACCCTTGTCGCCAGGGAAGATTATGAGTCGGGTATGGTTTTACTTTTATGCTTCGCTGAGTCCATGGGATTGGGAAGCGAGATAGATGTGTCAAGCTAACTGCACTCGTAATGATAATGACAAACTGATGTTATTAATGAACATGGATCGGAGGGAGATCTAGGCAAGACTGGGTTTGTGAATGAGGTAGCATGAGATGGTGGTGACACGACCCCACGGTCTTGTCGAGCCAGGATCACGCTGAGGGGTGCTGCGTTGCACAGCACCAGATACCACACTTCAAAGGTACAAAGCGGAAGCAAAACTTTTATTACATAAAGTCATTTATGAACATTTTCACATCAAAATAGGTCTAGTCTACACTCACGGGCATAGACTATGCACCAAGTTCACGATCAGCCTGTGAACGTGTCCTTGCTAGCATGCACGCACACTAACACGGCGGCGTGCACGACTCCCACTCGACGGGGTTACCCTCCTGGGGTTCCGTCTCTTCTTCGGGAGTCCCTTCCTCATAGAACCCTGCAAAAGCTTCAAACACAAGCAGTGAGCACGAAGGCTCAGCAAGACTGGCCCGTCTCTCCTAAACATGGAACTTCTACATGAGGGGTGATGGGTACATGAGATAAAACAATTTGCAAAGGACTCGCCTAATTATTCGAACCTTACTTTCAAGTTTTAGCAGCAGGTTGTGGAGAACCTTACGCTAAGGCACATGAGAGAGCTGCAATCAAACAAGAAACGCATTTCTCTTGTGTACATTGCCCAAAGTTGAAAGGAACTTTAATTAGCTCTAAACTAGAGCAATCATTAACAATCAAGTCCATCTTTCAATCAGCAACATTTTAACATGTAACTAGCCTGTTCTTTTCTACGTCACGATACAGTGAACAAGTGGTACACACTGACCGCGAGGGACGCCGATTATAATCGATTTACACCTGCAGGGTTACCCGAATAACCCGTCACGTACGCCCATACTCGATGTTGCCTACAGCAACCATCACGGACGCCGTACGCAACCACCTTTCACCCGTCAGCCGAATATTGAACCGGTCCATCGTCCCGAGCAAGACGTCTCTGCACGCGCATCTCAGTGCCGCCAGCCGATTTACACCTCAAGCTCTCAACCTACCCTCTGAACGACGGGCAATGCCTCAATACCTAGCTACCTGAGTTACATCAGTTTCCCAGTTCCCATATAGCCGGTAGGTCTTTGGTACTGTTCTAGCTTGTTCAACAGGCCCGCACACGGCTCGGTCCTCAATCGACACAAGCGGAGCTATAGCACCCAGGCCCCAAAGTCCTGCTGCCCTTACTCTCCACTCGGTCTCATTTTTCTTGCCATATGTATCATGTGCTATCTCTACCCGGGTCGAGTGCCTCTAGCCTATGCTCGCGAGTAGTTCCATCTACTCGACTTGTACCGGATCCTACACTATCTTAGCATTGCAGTAGCTAAAGGGGTTTGCAATCCTAAACCCAACCCATGGTTTTCTTGGCTATGCAGTTGGGTTTCCAAACAAGACTCTAATGAAGGGAATAATGGTATGCAAGTATGTGCTCAAAACAATAAAAACTTGTAAAAAGGTTAATGCAAACCGGAGCTTGCCGTGCTGCTCTTGGTCGTAGTCTAGCTGCTCCTCCGGAGTAACGAAGTCTAGGACTTCGGGTTCCTCCTCGACCTTAGCGACTACATGATATAAGAAGTACATGTATTAATTAAATGCATTTGAATTGAGTTTTAAACTTGTGAACCTTCTATGTCTCACTAGACAGACCCAAAGACTGTGAAACTTTTACTGTGGCTTGGTTACAACCTAAACAGAGACTTGATCAAGTTTTAGTTGCAGCAAAGTTCATTTGAGCCCTCCACAATTAATTATGTCCTTGACCTTAATTGGAACTCTTAGTGTACTCTAGGGATTTTCATGGAACAAGCCATGACTTTCTGAAAACTAGATTTTCAGAGGGTTCTAATGGAGTTGGTTTCACTTAATTTGCAGGTTCCTAGCTAAAGATATGAGCTAAACAATTTCAGGGAAAATTTTGAAAATGTTTCTGAACATTTTCCATTTTCTCTGGAACAGTTTCACTAATCACACCATTAGGTGGATCAAATGAGCTCAAATGCATCTAAAATTTTTATGGTAGTTCAGAGACATTTTGGTGAACATCCCAGCAAAACTTTAGAATTTCCTCCAAGGGATTCTCCAGTTAAAATTCCACAACAATTTAAACTTTGAGGAATTAATTTGGTAGAATTAAGGATTTTCATGAAGTTAAACTTGATTTGCTGGAAAGTTTTCAGAGAGCTGAATCCAACAAAATTTGGTTCACTCGATTTGGAGTTTCCTAGCCCAAGTTATGAGGATTTGAAGTTTGAATGAAATCTGGAAATCGGGGAAAAGTTTAAATCTGCCGGTGGGCCACGGGGACACGTGTTGCGCGCTGAGGCGTCGGCACACCGGAGTCCACGGGGTATTTGCGCGCCAGCACACCAGATCCGAGCCGCAGCCCGATCCCAATTTGAATTTTAAGCTGCTGACAGCTGGGGTCCACCCCCTTCTTCTACCTCCCACCGCCCGCGCTCTGCCGCCGGGGTTCCTCGCCGGAGAGCTCGCCGGCAGCCTCTGTGGAGCTCCAAGCTTCATGATTCCGGCCGCCCCTGCCTACTTTCACTCGGGGAACATGATTCCGAGCTCAGCTCGTCATGACAATGGCCGGTACATGGTCGGCGACGAGCAGCCGCCTCGGGAAGACTTCGGCCGTGTCGGCCGACCTCCTTAGCATCTCAACCACTCGAGCAACCAGTCGGGGAGCATCAGTGGACCTTGGGGATGGTCGACATGAGCTTGAAGCAGCTAGGGGAGGCCCAAAGTAGGCCTTCACCGTGCGCCTGATGCCTCCCGCATGCTCCGCCGTCGGCAAACATCGAAATACGCCGGGTACAGAGGTTCTTAGGACAAAGGTTGTGAAGGCAACTTGTGCGCTACCGGGTCTAGTTTGTGTGGGAGCGGATTGAGGCCCTCTAATCCTTTCTAGAGTATGAATTCGACAGAACCGCAACCAAAGGTCGGTCTGTACCGAGGAAGCGGATAACTGGGAATTCGCCGCCAGTGAGCAAATGCTCGGGCTGTGGCTCGGGGGTGAGCAGCACCGATCACCAGCGCGTCCAAGGGTGCCTTGGCTCGGGTATGATCACCTCCCGGTTGGGCTGTCCACGGGAGCCCGAAGTGTGGCGGTTTTAGGTCACCGAATTGAACTCTCGGTATAGCCGAGATCGACCGGTTTCAGCTAGATTCTAGCAACGGGGAAGAAAAAGGAGGGTTCCTAGTACCTTGTTGTAGCTCTGGAGGGGATGGGGAGGCTGTGATCAGAGCTCTCCGATCGGTTCTGAGCGGCGGAGAAGAATTTCCCGGCGCTGTGTTCTTGCGAGGAGAAAATGGCGAGGGCTTCGGCCGAGGAGGGGGGGCCTTAAGAAGGCTCTGAACCGACTTGTGCCCGCGCGTGGCCAAGCAGCTGCTGGCACGGTGGCCTCCATCGGTGGCGATCGCAGCTGAAGCCCGAAGACCCGAGTGAGAAAGTCTCAGTCAGTTGAATCATCCCAGTGGCTGACATGTGGGTCCCACCCAGGGTTTTAACCTCTAAAATTAACTCCAAATCACTGTTGTAAACAGTAAGCCCTAAACTGCCCATTGTGATTTGAATTATTAACCTCTGAGCCATTTGAATTGGTTAGAATTCAAATTGGGTTTGGTTTGAATAAATTTTAGCACATGTTCAGTTTTGAAATTCAAATAAAGTTTGAATTTGTTCCACTTAGCTCATGTCAAGCTCAACTCCAAATGGAGTGAAAATTGGTGTGTGAGCTCACAAAAATGTGCTTAGTAAGAATATGCCTCCCACTTTTGAATTTATGGGATAAGACAGTTTGAATTTGCATTTGAGTTCAAACTGCCCTCTTTCTAGCTATACCCAAAATGACCACAAAAAGGTTTTGAATTTGGGTGAAACTTGGCATGGACATTCCTAGCAATGTGTAGGAGTTTTCATATGCCCAGCCCCTATATATCACATGTGGGAAATACCACTTTTTCAATATGTGAGTTTGTTCTCAAATGAGCATGTTGATGGTGGTTACTTGCTCTTCAAATGTGTTTATCAACTTGCTTCAAATGAGGTGTGTGTGTGGTGATGACACTTCAAACATGTGTCAAAAACTGAGGCCCTTACATTCCTCCCCCCCTTAATAGAATCTCGTCCCGAGATTATAAGGTGAAAATGAGAGAGAGGATGGTGGAAAATTACCGGATATGCGACGTGAAAAAGTCAGTAGTTAGCGCGAAGAAATCCTTCGTTCTCCCATGTCGCTTCGTCCACGGAGTGGTTACTCCATAGAACTTTGTCGAACCACAACGTGCGGTTGCGTGTGGTTTGGGCCTTTTCATCAATGATCTGAACTGGTTCTTCTCGATAGGTGAGATCCGGTTGCAGTTCCTTAATGTCCTCCAGCTAAACGGTAGTTGATAGCTTGAGACACTTCCTCAGCTGGGAAATATGAAAGAATTCGTGCACACCGGAAAGTGCTTCTGGTAGTTTCAGCCGGTATGCTACTGATCCACATCTTTCGGTAATCTAGAATGGACCGATGAATCGGGGTGCCAACTTTCCTCTCACCCCAAATCTGTTTAGGCCCTTCATTGGAGACACATGTAGATACACGTGATCCCCGACTTTGAACTGTAATGGGCGTCTTCTCCGGTCCGCATACTGTTTCTGACAGGATTGGGCGGCTTTTAGGTTCGCTTGAATCAGTCGAACCTTTTCTTCCGCGTTGTTGACAAGGTCAATCCCGACGGTAACCCTTTCGCCAGACTCACACCAATTCAGTGGTGTGTGGCATTTCCTCCCGTATAGCGCCTCATAAGGTGCCATCTTAATGCTGGCTTGGTACCCATTGTTGTACGCGAACTCGGCTAACGGCAAGTGATCATCCCAATTCTTGCCGTGGTCGATAGCGCAAGCTCGTAACATGTCTTCTAGGATCTGATTTACCCGCTCGGTTTGCCCATCCGTCTGCGGGTAGTATGCTGAACTACGGATCATCTTCGTCCCCAAGGCAGCGTGCAGCTGCTCCCAAAAACGGGACACAAATAAAGTGCCCCGGTCCGATATGATGGTACGGGGTACGCCGTACAAGCATAGGATCCGTGATATGTACAGTTCAGCATACTTCTTGGCATTGTAGTTGGTGTTGACCGGGATGAAATGGGCAACTTTGGTGAGCCGGTCAATGATCACCCACACAGAATCATGTTTTTGAAAGGTGGTGGGTAAACCGACGATGAAGTCCATGCTCACATCCTCCCGTTTCCAGGCAGGAACACCCAGTGGTTGTAGCAGTCCCGGTTTCCGCATATGATCCGCCTTCACCCTTCGACATGTATCACACTCGGACACGTACTTTGCGATCTCCCGCTTCATCCGTGTCCACCAAAACTTGCTTCTGAGTTCTTGATACATTTTGTTGCTGCTGGGGTGAATAGAGAATTTTGATAAGTGGGCCTCATCAAAAAATTTCTTCCGTAGCTCCGGGTTACGGGGTACGACGATCCGGTCCTTGAACCATAGGACGCCATCTCCGTCCTTCCAGAAACATTTAAGCTCTCCACTGTCTACACGTCTCCGCAAATGCGACATGCCCTTGTCATGTTTCTGAGCTGCTGCTATCTCTTCACGGATGGTGGGGATCAAAGCTAAGTCGTAGAGAGCTCAATGTGGAATTACATGCAGTGGTGGTTCGCTCTCTTCCAACGGTGTGATGGTCAAATTGTTGACGTGTGACTTGCGACTCAGCGCATCCGCCACTACGTTTGCTTTGCTGAGGTGATAATGGATCTCTATTTCGTAATCCTTTATCAATTCTAACCATCTTCGCTGCCTCATGTTCAGCTCCTTCTGAGTTAATATGTACTTGAGGCTCTTGTGGTCGGTATATAAATGCATGAGGTTACCAAGTAGGTAGTGCCTCCACATTTTCAGTGCAAGTACCACGGCAGCGAGCTCCAAGTCATGAGTTGGATAATTTTGCTCATGGTTTCTAAGCTGCCGTGACCCATACGCGACCACTCTTCGGTCTTGCATCAGCACACATCCGAGCTCAATGCCGGATGCATCGCAGTACACATTGAACGGTTTTGTTGTGTCTGGCTGCGCCAAAACCGGTGCTGATGTTAGGTGCTTGACTAAAGCCTGGAATGCTGATTCACATGTTGGACTCCAAACATATTTGGTAGCCTTCTTCAGCAGCTCCGTCATCGGCTTGGCAATCTTTGAGAAGTTCGGAATGAACCTCCGATAATATCCCGCGAGTCCGAGGAAACTCCGTACCTTGTGAACAGTTCTCGGGGATTTCCAATGCAGCACTTGAGTGATCTTGCTCGGGTCTACAGCGATACCCTCCGCTGAGATGATATGCCCGAGGAAAGGCACCTGCGATATCCAGAATTCGCACTTGCTGAATTTCGCGTATAGCTTGTGATCCCGCAGCCATTGCAAGACTATACGCAGATGCTTCTTGTGATCTTCCTCCGACTTGGAATATATCAATTTGTCGTCGATGAAGACCAGGACAAACTTGTCCAGCTCCGGCATGAATACCGAGTTCATCAAATACATGAAATGAGCTGGAGCATTGGTGAGGCCGAAGGACATGACCAGGTACTCATAAAGTCCGTACCTCGTCGAGAAAGCCATCTTCGGAATGTTCTCAGCCCGTATTTTAATCTGGTGGTACCCGGATCTTAAGTCCATCTTGGAAAAGATCCTTGCTTCGACCAACTGATCAAACAACACGTCGATCCGTGGCAACGGGTACTTGTTCTTAATGGTTACGGCATTTAATGGATGATAGTCCACGCAAAGCCGCAACGTCTCATCCTTCTTCTTCACGAATAATGCCGAACAGCCCCATGGCGAGGAGCTCGGCCTAATAAAACCCTTCTCAAGAAGGTCCGTTAGCTGAGTCTTCAGCTCAGCCAATTCCTTGGGCGCCATCTTGTACGGCCTTCGGGATATTGGCATGGTTCCCAGTGCAAGTTCAATCTTGAACTCCACCTCTCTATCGGGTGGCATTCCCGGTAAATCATCCGGGAACACGTCAGGGAACTCTCGGACCACTGGAATATCTTCCAATCTGATGGTTGTGGACTGATAGACACTTAGAAGTTTTATTTCTGGACTGTCCAGAAATAAGGAGTGAGATCCGTGCACTTCTGAGTTTAAGTGCACGACTCGAAGGACGGTGTCTAAAACAGCGCCGTGGCGGGTTAACCATGACATCCCTAGGATGACATCGACCTTTTATCCCTCTAAGATGATGAGAGACGTGGGGTACACTCTACCTGCTAAGCATAATGGTGCTTTGGAAACCGTTACGCTTGCTGAAATCTTCCAACCCGGTGAACAAATTAAATATGGACTATCGGTGGGTAGTATTTGCAAGCTGTGTTTAGCAATGAAAGCTTGACTAATAAAATTATGCGTGGCACCTGAATCAAACAATACTATGGCGGGATGCTGGTGGAGTTGGAACATACCCGCAAGGATTGGCTCACCCTCCGGCACGTCCTCTATGGCAAGCTGGTGGACGGTGCCGGGCATAGGGTTTGCCCGCCGCGCATTAGTAGGGTTCTGGGGTTGATTCCTCCCCGGAAACTGTGGTGCAACTCCGCCGCCTTGCCTCTCTGGACAACTGCTGGCGAAGTGTCCTGGACGACCACACTTGTAACATGTGGCCGCTGCTTGTGCGGTGCTCGGGGAACGAAAGCCCGGCATGCGCTGCTGAGGTGCATACGCACGCGGCATCGTCCGCTGCTGCTGTTGTTGTTGCGGAGGTGGTACTGGCAGTGCCGGCCTGAATGCCGGTGAAGAGTACGGCCGACTGCGGAACGGCATCAACCTCTGTGGTGGCTGCCAGTGTGGACCTGATGGTGGGTGATTCGCCATACGAAACTTCTGAGAAGGACTGCCTCCTTCTCTGCTGCTTTGCGGCGCGCTTCGCTTTCTCTCCGCCGCCGCTAACTCCTTGCCGGAGTCCTCCTGGACAATCACAGCATCAATGATGTCGTTGAGACTGCCGCGATTGAACATCGCTAATTTGTCCTTCAGGAGCGGGTTAAGCCCCGGGTAAAAGTGGTCCCGCCGCTTCTCGTCGGTATTGGCGTGATACGACGCATAGAGCGCGAGATCGTTGAACGCCCTGGAGTATTCCAGCGCGTTCCGGCTCCCTTGTTGCAGGTGTAAGAATTCCTGCGTCTTCCTCTTCATCAGACCTGGCGCTATGTGATAGGCCCTGAAGACCGTCCGGAACTCCGCCCAGGTCATAACTCAGTTGGTGGGCTGTGAAGCACAGAAGTTTGCCCACCATGCGCTCGCGGATCCCTGGAGCTGTTGGACCGTGAACTGAGTCTTGCGCTGCTCACTTATTTGGAGCAGCCCAAACTTCATCTCTATCGCGAGGAGCCAGTTGTCCGTGTCGAGAGGTTCATCCGCCCTTGAGAATACCGGGGGATGAGTCACTAGGAAGTCGGAGTAGGAGCTCTATTGACGCTCCTCACGATCTTGACGTCTCTCTGGGCGAGACGTATCGGCGATGAGAGTTTGCAGCAACTCCGTGTGCTGCTGATGAGAACCTGCCATTGCTGCGATGATGTCGGCCAATGTAACCGTTGGCAGTGGCGGTGGCGGTGTTTGCTGTTGCTGTTGCTGCTGCTGTCCCGAGGAGTCCTTGGGAGGCTGTTGGGAGGTCTCTCCCCCTTGGCTGGTACCACCAACATCTGGGTTGGCACGAGTACGAGTCATTCTGAAATTCAAAACAGCAGCGATTAGCACATGTCATACTTAAAATTCCATATGCAACAGTAGGTATTGAAGTGACACATGAATAATTTACACAACATTCACATATATTGATAAAGCGTAAACTTTATACAAGATGCATTATGCCCGGGTCTCCGAGAAGTCGTGCTCATGTCGTCACTACCTATACATACGCTACTGCCTACACGACATGTTACCGGTTACAAAAGTTGGGTTACACTGCTCTAGCTGCCCTACTTGGCAACTATAACCCCTACTCGGAGTAGAACTCGACCTCCTGCGGGTCGTCCTCCTCCGGTACCTCTGCTGGTGGCTCCGGATCTACCACCTCTTCTCCCATCTCGGGTTCTCCCATTGCTGGAAGACCCAAGACCACCGGTATGCCCAATACCGGAGGTACGAGGTCCTGCAATGCATGCACCTCGTCCATGGCCTGGTTGTAGTCTTCTTCCCAGCCTTGCCCTCCCTCAATAGCATCGTCCCGCTCTTGAGCAAGGTCCTCATTCTGCTGGGTTAGAGTCTGCACCAGCTCTTGCAACGCTGCGATGTCGACACGGCTTTTCTTCTTCGCCTTCTTCAGACGATGCAACTAATTATGCTGTTCATTGAGTCGCTTGATCGTCGGAAGGAGCACATTGTGGAGTGCGCTGTGAGCACTCTCGAAATGGTCTCCGCGGCTTGTGCTCTCCTTGAGCTTCGCAGCGAGATGCTCCATATGAACAGCTTGGCTGTCCATCATGGCGTTTCCCGCCCTCATCTGGAGGCTAAGGTTTGCCTCCGCGGGGCTGTACCTTGGGCAACCCGGATCGGCTGCCTCCCGGTACCTCCCTTCCCACACATGATGAGCCCGTCCCTCCACTGGAACGAGCGCGTATGGAGTGCCCTCCATAGCCTTCACGTGTAGTTGGCAGAAACGTGACATGGTGTCACGGGCTGCCACTTGCCACGTCCCTTCCGGTTGTCTACCTCTCACCGTGACAGTGAACGGCACCCAACCGGGTGGCGTAGGTCCTGCAGGGACTTCGACATGGATTGTCCACGTCTTGTTCCCCTCCTCGCCTTCTTCCTTGGCGATGTACTGCGGCATTTCGTTGTGTAACACCCCAAAACCTGCTAAAGAGGGGAATTTAAAAAATTTTGGACGTATTGCATGTGGTGCAGAAATTCAAATTCAAACTGGAATTCAAATTCAAATCAAAACAAAAAAAACAAAAGTAAAAAGAAAAAGAAAAAGAGAAAAACCCCAACTGGCCAGTGGGCCGAAACCCACCAGCCGGCCCAATCCCCCGTGCCAGCCCGAACCCGCGCCCCCTCTCTCCCTCTCACTGACACGCGGGGCCTGCGTGTCATCTCCTTCCCCGTGCGCCCCCAACGGCCCCGGACTCTTCTCTCGCGCCTGATCGCAACTGACCTTCGGAAAACCGCGCCCCAGCCCGATCTTCGGCCTGGGCGGTGCTACTTATCCAAACCGACCCGCCGCCGCCTCCCCTCGTGCAATTCACGCAAGGAAAACTCGCCGAATTCCCCAGCGCCGCTCCACCCTTCTCTCCGGTGAGAACCGAAACTTTTATCACCGTTTTCCTTCGATCCTTGCTCGGACTTCCTGATCTAACGCGCTGATCATGTTCCACTGCCTCCGGGGAGTCACGCAGGTGAAGAAAACCCGGTGTTTTGCGCTCTGGACGCAGCTCCGGTGAGCACCACCGCGTTTCATCTCGGACCTCGCCGCCGACCACCTTCCAGGGCCTCCGAGCTCAAGAAAAACCCCGAGGTGAGATCCCCGACCTCCCCTCTACCGTTCTGTGCCAAGAAATCCAAGTTTTAGGTAGCATAGAAGAAAACCCGAAGATCTCCGGCGAGATCGCCGCCCCCCGCCGCCGAGCGCCGCCCGCGCACGGCCAAGGCGACATGGCCCCCTAAGGTCCGTCCATTTTAAATCGTGCGGTTCCTATTAGATCTAACCCGTACTGCTTCACGTTATAATCTCAGCCGTCTGTTTTAAATCGGACGGTCCACGTCAACCCCACATTATAAAGGCTGGGATTCTTACGCGCTACCCCTGTGGATTGCGGAAAACACGAGCTAGCCCTGGAAATTTCTGATCTAGCCCCTGGACCTTCAGAAGTTCGTGTAAATTCATTTAAAAATCAGTTTTAGCCCCTGGACTTAATAAAAATTAGGAAACCCCCTCTGTTATGTGTAGTTAGACCACTGGAAATTTAGGAAATATTAAATTAGACCCTGCAGTACGGTGGATTTACCTTTTTGACCCTATATGATATTAAATTCAGAAATTTGAATATGTGACTATGATTTAAATTTAAAGGATAAGGCAAACACATGTGTAAATTCAAATTTAAACTCTCCTAGCACTTGTAAAACTTTAGAATGAGTTAAAAGTAGATTTTAGGCTGAAATGAAATCTGCCTAAGTGTTGCTTATTTTTATTTTCTCTAGAGACACATTTTAGGCTAGGAAATAATTCTAAAAACTAGTAAAATAAATTTAATTTGTTTCACATCAGAAAGGAAGTTCAAAAATATATTATTGAACATTTTAGATCAGAACCTATTCTGTTTAAATGATGTGTCTTACTATTTTAATACTAAAGTTCACTTTTAGGCATAGAAAATAAATCTGAAAATATAGGAAAATAAGTATGCATAATTAGAAAATGATAAATGAGGTCTCCAAATCCAAAAACTTCAATTTATGATTTGTAGAAGATCTGAAAACTTATTTGGAGTAGGGAAATACCTTTCATGCAAACTTTGTGGCTAAGAAGTGTATTAATTAAATATAAAGAATTTGTTCAAATTAGAGATTCATATATAGTGTGCAAATAGAAATCTGAATACAAAAGTTAGAAATAATATATATGTTTAAAAGTGCATGTAGGCCACAAATCAACACATATAGGGTAACCACAACATTTAGAAATGTGGATGACTCCGATATGTATGTATGTGTGGTTTGCATGAGTGAAAGTGTGAACTATGGCTTATGGATTGTCGTTTTCTTTTGCTATGTGTATTGGCATGAGTAGAACCTGCCCCAGAGCTAGTTCTCCCCTTCCAAGACCAAGACTTTCCATTCCCAGAGAAGCAGGAAGAAGGCAAGTGTCCTTGACAACTTTGATCCTATACTAGGATGTGTAGATAGAATTATTTGCATTGTCAATTGAAATATGAAACCCATGCTACGAAGTTTCCCTAGAATTGCATTACCTTGTTTCCTTGTAGCTTGGGTTGGGATTTATTTTATCATGTCATTTATTTATATGCTTATGCTTAGCCATGCTTAGAATGGGATAATTGGGATATGAGATCATCAATTTATTTACCTTACTCTTGAATGAGATATTATGAGATATGTAGAGGTAGGGATCGAGGCAAGTTGGATGATTTGGTTGGTGCTGGGTGCACGAGACTCGGGTTTGTGTTTAGTACTTGTCTGGATCCTAAGGACCGGTTCGTGGAGCATGTAACCTGGCTTTACCGTGCCAACCACATGCTGAGATGGGGGCAGCTTGGCCAATTAATTAGGTGTATCCCCGCGTAGTATGGGTGTGTTGGATGGTGCAGGGAATAGGTGTCAGCTGGACTACCATATGAACCGCAAGGCTCAAGAGGTGGCCACTGCAGCGGGGTTGGAGTCTCTTGTATGCTGTTAGGGGTGAAACCTCAGTGGGCCCACGCTCGTCGGTAATCCCTTTGTAAAGGCCTCATAGTGATCTCCTTTCTACACACCTGGTGTCACACCCGGTTTTTCCGAAGAACAACCAAGTGAATATCACATGTATGCCAGGATCATTTTCTCATACATGTGATGACAAATAGTGAAGCATCATTTATTACAAGCCAGGTGTCAAATATAAATAAGTCTTACATCGCAGATGTCTCAATGGACACTAATGCTTCATCACAAGTAAATAAACTAGCAGCGGAATATTATTCTTTAGGGCTCCATCACAGGCGTTGCCCGGGGTCTTCATGAACCTAAAAGCCTTCCTCGGGTCCAAAATCTTGGTCAGTATACACCACCTCATTATCTTGACCTGAGCAGCAATATAAACCAACAAATATTCAAGGTTGAGTACCAATGGTACTCAGCAAGTGTTGGAAAATTTTATCATGCATGGCTAGAACAAGGAGAGGTTGAACTCATGGTTAAAGCACTACGCAATTAATACCTATCACCTTAGCTTATTAAGCACCTACATTACTACACAGGTGAAATGGTCCCAATTTCCCATCCCATCATTGTAATCCAATAACCATAACATCATTACCAATGTTAAGCTCCCCGCTTAACTTCCAAAACCATCAATCCTCTAATCATGAATAAGTCCAGGCCGCTCTTAACCGTGAGCACGGTTGTCAAGACAGTTTTGACTCTGCAGAGTTTGTACCACTGTACCCACAAGTAGTGATTTCATCCCCCGTTGCCGGGTGGACTAAAAGAACCTCCATTATGCCAGTGGCTACGATCCACATTCACACTTCCCAGGTGTGCGGCCAGGAGATCACTACGAAGCCTTTACAAAGGGATTCCCGACGAGCGTGGGCCCACTGAGGTTTCACCCCTAACAGCATACAAGAGGCTCCAACCCCGCTGCAGTGGCCCCCTCTTGAGCCTTGCGGTTCATATGGTAGTCCAGCTGACACCTACTCCCCGCACCATCCAACACACCCATACTACGCCGGGGATACACCTAATTAATTGGCCAAGCTGCCCCATCTCAGCATGTGGTTGGCACTGTAAAGCCGGGTTACATGCTCCATGAACCGGTCCTTAGGATCCAGGCAAGTACTAAACACAAACCCAAGTCTCGTGCACCCAGCACACAACCAAAACATCCAACTTGCCTTGATCCCTACCTCTACATAACTCACAATAGCTCATTCAAGAGTATGGTAATATAAACTGATGATTTCATATCCCAAATATCCCATTCTATGCATGGCTAAGCATATGCATGTAAATAAATGACATGACAAAATAAATCCCAACCCAAGCTTCAAGGAAACAAGGTAATGCAATTCTAGGGAAACTTTCCTAGCATGGGTTTCATATTTCATTTGACAATGCAAATAATTCTATCTACACATCCTAGCATAGGATCAAAGTGGTCAAGGACACTTTCCTCCTTCTTGCTGCTCTTGAAATGGGTATTCCTGGTCTTGGAAATGAATCACTTGTTCTTGAACAGGTTCTACTTCATACCATCACACATAGCAAAAGAAAAACAACAATCCATAAGACATAGTTCACACTTACACTTCATACAAACCACACATTCACATTTATGAAATTCATTCACCATTATATGTGTTGTGTTTCAGTTTTAAATAAATTCCTTATATTAAACTACTACACCTTTTCACTACCAGGTATGTATGAAAAGTATTTTTCTTCTCCATATATGCCTTCAGAATTTCTACCAACCCTAAACTGAATTCTTTGGATTTTAGAAACTCCATTTATCATTTACTAGTTGCTATATTTTCAGATTTATATTCCTATGCATATTTGTGTATTTTATTATGAAACTAGTAATACACATCATCTAAGCAGTATAGGTTTTGGTCCTAAATAATTTAATAACGTATTTTGACCTTGGCCTCTGATGTAAACTATTTCATAATTATTTTCCCCTTTTTTTCTATAGCTATTATTTACTTAAAAATGTGTCCTTATACTAAATAATGTGAATAATTAAATGAAACAGATTCATTTCAGCCCAAAATATATTTTTATCTCACTCCAAAGTTTTCTAAGTACTGAGAAAGTTTTTAATTAATTTTGACAATTATGTTTGTCCCCCTTTTTAATTTTTAAACACTAGTTACATATTCAATGTTTTAAATTAAATACTAAACAAGGCTAAAATAATGAATTCACCCCATTACAGGGTCTATAATATTATTTTCATAATTTCCAGGGGTCTAGCTACACTTATCAGAGGTGTTTTTCCTAATTTTTATTAAGTCCAGGGGCTAAAACTGATTTTTAAATGAATTTACATGATTTTCTGGAGTTCCAGGGGCTAGATCTGAAGTTTCCGGGGCTAGCTCTCAATTCCAGAGAACCCCAGGGGGTAGCACGTAAGAATTCCAGTCTTTATAATGCGGGGTTGACGTGGACCGTTCGATTTTAAACCGACGGCTGAGATTATAACATCGAACCGGTACGCAGGGTTTTAAACCCTACCGTGCGATTTAAAATAAACGGCGCACAAGCGGCCACGTCGCTCTGATCGAGAGCGGGCGGCGCTGCCGGCGGCGCACGGCGGCGGGAAGCGGCGATCTCGCCGGAAAGTTTCGGATCCTCGAGAATTCTGCTTAGAACTGTGATCTTATGGCCTAGATCGGTAGAGGGGAGGTCAGGGATCTCACCTCGGGGGTTTTCTCGAGCTCGGGGGTCCTGGAAAGTGATCGGCGGCGAGGTCCGAGGCAAAACCACGGCGAAGCTCGTCGGCGCTGGATTTACACCATAACTCTCCGAGTTTTCTGCACCTGCAAAGTTCCCCGGAGGCGGTGGATCAAGACCAGCGAGTTGGATCAGAGTTTCCGAGCTTAGATCGGCCAGAATTCACCGGCGAAGTCTCGGTGCTCACCGGAGTAAAAATCGGCGATCGCGTGGGAAAAACTGATCGGGGCTGGGGTTTTTACAGCCGGGGAAGGGCGGTGGGTCTGTTGTGATCGAGTTGGAGTCCTCTGGGACCAGAATTCGGGCGGCGGGACGCGGTTTCCGGGCAGTTAAGATCGCGCGCGCTCGGGGGAAAAGTCCGGGGTCGCGGGGGCTCAGGGTTAGGGATGACATGTGGGTCCCACCTGTCTGTGAGAGACAGCGCGGCGCGCGCGGGGGCGGGTTGGCGCGGGGAAACTGGGCCGGCTGGCGGGTTTCGGCCCACTGGCCGGTTTTTTTCCCGTTTCTCTTTTTCTTTTTCCATTTCTTTTCTGTTTTGAGTATAATTTGAATTCCAGTTTGAATTTGAATTTTTGCAAAACATGCAACACGTCCAAAAATTTCTAAATTCCCCTCTGAACATGGTTTAGAGTTTTGAATCAAAATTTGGGGTGTTACAGATCTACCCCCCTTAAAAGAAATCTCGTCCTCGAGATTGGTATTTCTAAGAAAACAATTCCGGAAATTGTGCCTTGAGCTCATCTTCCCGTTCCCAGGTGGCTTCCTCTTCTGAGTGATGCTTCCACTGCACCTTGCACATCCGGATTCTCTTATTTCTGGTGAGGCGTTCCATCGTCTCCAAAATCTTGTAGGGCTGCTCAACATAAGACAAATCTTCAGCTACATCCACTTCATTCATGGGTAACACCTCTTCAGGCGTCCTCAGGCATTTCTTGAGTTGTGACACATGGAATACATCGTGTACATCTGATAGATGAACCGGTAACTCTAGTTGATACGCCACTTCTCCTTTCTTTTCCAAAACTTGAAAGGGTCCTATGTATCGAGGCGACAACTTCCCTTTCACCTTGAACCGACGAAGTCCTCTGATAGGGGACACCTTGAGATAAACATAGTCTCCCACGTTGAAAACGAGTTCTCTTCTTCGTACATCAGCATAACTCTTCTGGCGTGTTTGTGCTATCCTCAAGTTGTTGCGAATCTCCCTCACCTTCGCTTCGGCTTCTTGTAGCACTTCTGGACCAAACACTTTACTTTCTCCTGTTTGGTTCCAAAATAGGGGAGTTCTGCACTTCCTTCCATACAAAGCTTCAAACGGTGACATTTTCATACTAGCTTGATAGCTGTTGTTATAGGAAAACTCCGCATACGGTAAGTTCTTGTCCCAACTCCTATTTTTTTTGAGTGCACATGCCCTCAACATATCTTCAAGGATCTGATTGGTTCTCTCCGTCTGCCCGTCAGTTTGGGGATGATAGGCAGAACTAAAGTTCAGATGGGTTCCCATGGTTTCATGCAACTTCTGCCAAAACCTTGAGGTGAACTGTGTCCCTCGATCCGACACAATCTTCTTTGGCACTCCATGGTAACACACAATCCTTCACATGTACAATTCTGCCAATTTGGATCCGCTGTAGCTTTCTTTCACAGGGATGAAATGAGCTACCTTGGTTAGCCTATCAATAACGACCCATATTGAATCATACCCGGATTGGGTCCTAGGCAATCCCACGACAAAATCCATGCTGATTTCTTCCCACTTCCATTCAGGCACTTTGAGTGGTTGCAATAATCCCGCGGGTCATTGATGTTCTGCTTTCACCAACTGACATGTGTTACATAGGGCAACATGTTCCGCGACATCTCGCTTCATGCCATACCACCAATACCTGCTTTTGAGGTCCTGGTACATCTTCGTACTCCTAGGATGAATGGAATAGTCAGAATCATGAGCCTCCATTAAAATCAATTCACGGATCTCCTTTACTTCTGGCACACAGATTCTTTTCCCGTGCCACACCGTTCCTTGTTCATCCTCTCTAAAACCAGGAGCTTTATTTTCCTTGATAAGCTGTCTGATCTCTTGTATCTTCTCATCATTCTTTTGGCCCTCGCGTATGTCTCGCTCGAGTGTGGAGTCCACTTCCATGGCGATGGCTTCACCACTATTTACTAGACATAGATTGAGCCTTATAACTTCGTCCTTCAATTCTGCGGGCATTTCTTTCAAGCTCAACTTATTGACCTGCACTTTCCGACTCAAAGCATCGGCCACGACGTTTGCTTTCCCAGGATGATAGTTGATGCCCACATCAAAGTCATTGATTAGCTCTAACCATCTCCTTTGTCTGAGGTTGAGATCTGGCTGTGTGAATATGTACTTCAAACTCTTATGATCCGTATATATCTCTGTCCTCTTCCCCATCAAATAGTGCCGCCAAATTTTCAACGCGTGTACCACTGCAGCCAGTTATAGGTCATGTGTAGGATAGTTCTTCTCGTGCTTCCGAAGCTGCCGGGATGCATAAGCCACGACATGTCCTTCTTGCATGAGAACACATCCCAACCCATTTCCAGAGGCATCGCAGTACACCGTGAAATTCTTCTGAATATCTGGCATAACCAACACTGGGGCTGTTGTCAATCTTTTCTTTAGCTCCTGAAAGCTCGTGTCGCACTGTGGCGTCCAGGTGAATGTGATTCCCTTTTCCAACAGTTTGGTGAGAGGTCTCGAGATCTTGGAGAATCCCTCAATAAACCGTCGATAGTATCCAGCCAATCCCAAAAAGCTTCGAACTTCCCCGACATTTTCAGGGGTTTTCCACTTCTGGATATCTTCGATTTTGGCGGGATCTACGGAGATTCCTCCCTCCGAGATTATATGTCCTAAAAAGGGAACTCTCTTCAGCCAAAACTCACACTTGCTCAACTTGGCATATAGTTGGTGTTCTCTCAGCCTCTGTAACACCAACCTTAGATGTTTCTCATGTTCTTCTTCATTTTTGGAGAAGACGAGAATATCATCTATGAAAACCACCACAAATTTGTCCAGATATTCCATGAATACCTTGTTCATGAGGTACATGAAATATGCCGGGGCATTGGTTAGCCCAAAAGGCATGACAGTGTATTCATACAGTCCGTACCGAGATACGAAAGTTGTCTTGGGAATATCTGATTGCCTTATCTTGAGTTGGTGGTACCCCGACCTGAGATCAATTTTCGAGAACACACAAGCTCCCCTCAACTGATCAAACAAGTCTTCAATGCGGGGTAATGGGTACTTGTTTTTGATGGTTACCTCATTCAAGGCACTGTAATCCACGCATAACCTTTGGGTTCCGTCTTTCTTGGGCACGAATATCACCGGAGCTCCCCATGGTGAGGAACTAGGGCGAATATACCCCTTCTCCGTCAATTCTCTCAAATGATCCTTGAGCTCTTCTAGCTGCTTGGAGTCCATTCGATAAGGTCTCTTGTATATTGGGGCTGTTCCCGGTACTAGCTCAATTGCGAATTCCACGTCACGGTCGGGAGGCATACCTGGCAATTCCTCCGGAAAAACATCTGGATATTCCCTGATAGTCCTGATTTCCTCAACTTTCACCTCCACTTGATTTAATTTAATGTCCCTCCTAGGCTCGTGTATCGTTATGAACATTACTCTTGTGCCATTGGGGTGAGTTAGTTCCACCGTTCTGGTCGAACAATGGATGATTCCTTTATGTTTGGTCAACCAATCCATACCCAAAATAATATCTATCCCTTGTGAATCTATCACTATGAGGTTAGCCGTAAATACTACCCCATTAATGTCTAGGCTCACTTTGGGACACACTTGTCTTGTCCTTATTTCTCCACCTGGAGAGTTTACGGCTAGCATATGGTTCATTTGTGTGGTTGCTAGGTCATGCTTCTTAACAAACCCTTGAGCAATGAACGAGTGGGTAGCACCAGAATCAAACAGCAGAGTTGCAAGGTGTAAATTGGCAGGAAACTTACCAACTACCACATCGGGTGCCTCTTGTGCTTCCTCCATAGTGACGTGGTTCACCCGTCCTCTCACTACATTCTGCTGTTGTGGCGGCGTAGGCTTCTTCTTTGGGCATTTATGGGCGTAGTGCCCCACTTCACCACAGCTGAAACATTGCACCCCAATCTTAGATGCTTGGCCCTTGTTGTCTTGGGGTTGGTTTGGGGGTCCTTGTACTGCTGGTCGAGGTGGATATGCGGGGCGAGGCTGCTGCACAAACTGACGTTGCGGCTGCACTGGTGCTGCGGGAGGCCTGTAGTTTGGGTTGTACCCTCTTGGTGCTGAATAGGGTACCGCAGCACGGTTTGTCTGCCCCGTAGGTTGCTGCATCATACGTGGGCGGGTGTTGCTCCCTGAGGCCTGATGTGACCACCCAGCCTTCCTCTTATTCTCATTTTCCAGGGCCTTTAGCTTCCTTTCCACCACAAATGCTCTGTCCACCATCTTTTGAAAGCTCTCATACTCATTTGAGGACATTGCACACTGCATTTCTGCGGTAAGCCCTTCCACGAAACAATCTTGTTTCTGCTCATCAGTCTCTATATCTCGTGGAGCATAACGGGATAGTTGAGTAAATTTAGTGAGGTATTCCCTCACCGTCATGTTTCCCTGCTGCAGTCCCAGAAACTCTTTCCTCTTGTTTTTGAGTTCACCTCTTGGGATGTAGTGGTTGCGGAAACTACGCTTGAACTCTTCCCAAGTGATGTTCTCAGGGTCATGATGGGCGGCCACGTAGGCGGTCCACCAATCAGCAGCAGGTCCCTGCAATTGATGAGAGGCAAACAGCACCCTCTCATACCCTTGGCATTGTATTATCCTCATCTTACTTTCAATGGTCTTCAGCCAATCATCTGCCTCCAGAGGTTCAGCAGCACTTGCAAACTTTGGAGGTTGAGTTCCTAGAAACTCACTCAACCTTGGTTGGCGTGGTGCAGCTTGTGGAGGTGGAACTTGATGCAAGTTGGCCACCACTTGAGTCAAGTTCTGGATGAGCTGATTTTGATTCTCCAGCATTTGGTGGAGAGGATCAACTTCTTCACGGCGACCACCCCGGTCCTGGCCTCCAGAAAGATGAGGGTTGCATGCCTCATCATTGTTGTTGGCGGGGTTGGCAGCACGTCCTTTTCCTCTTCCGGCCATCTGGCAGAATCAACAAATGTTAATTTGATACCATTTAGTATCATCTTACTACTTTCATTTGTTGGTACTTTAAGGTGTTGAGGCTTTGTTAAAATTTTACGAGGGTTTATATCTCACACCAAATAAATGCACTATTATTTCCTGTGGGTTCACACACCAAAGCAAAACGATCTGAAGATGAGGTTGTGGACAATTGCTCATGGCTTCCACAACTCACGTCACACACCAAGCATCATCACACCATTAACTACGTAACGACTCGACTACTCGACCTCTTGCTAGCTAGGGGAAAGACTCTACACTACTCGTCCTCTTGAGCTGGCTCCACGGGATCTTCCTCCTCATTTCGGCTACCTTCTGACTCTGCTTTGGGTGGGGAGGCTGCTGGTGGAGAAGTGCGACGACGCCTGATCGCTCGGCGATCCGGGGAGTCAGGTGTCCATGGATCACTCACGGTGACACACAGTTCATTCCCATCTCCTCTTTCTCTCGCCTTTAAACAAGCTCGCAGCAACGCCTCCGTTTCCTTCAGGGTGTCTCTGACATCCTGAAGCTCTTGTTGACACTCCTGCAGTCGAGTGCTGAGCATAGCAGCATCCTCCAAGCACAAGTCCATGTGCTCATGGGAAGTCCCTTGCTGCACCGGTGGGTACTTGTACTCCGTGGTACCACTCTCACGTTTGAGGACATACATGTACTCAGTTTTGTCCAAGTGGCGACGATAGATGTGACTCTGGCAGGTGATGGCCTCCCAGGTGACATCTTTCTCCGCGTCAACTTGTGTTGCTCGACAAGCTGGAGAGTGGTGAATCTTAAGCAGCTGATTCTCGTGTATAATCCTCATCTCCGAACTCCATTCTTCCCTCTTCTCACGGATGGTCCTGGTGGAGTTATAGTGGATGATTAGCTTGCCCGTATTGCCGGCGGCTTCGAGCATACGTCGAAGACGGCGCAACAAATCTCCAACTGCCAATCCGTAGGAAAGGTACGTCACAGGACGACTCTCCTCTCTTTCGGCAAGGGCCACTACGGGAACTCTCCCTCCTGTGGACTTACGAGCGGTGCGAATCATGCGAACCATCTAAAACAAAAGAATTTAAAATTAGGTTAGATAAATTCTCAAATAAAAATCCTATTTTGAATGAAAGTTGGGGTAAGATGAAGAAAATGACTCCTTTAATAACACTTTTCCACCCACACCTTGGAAAATAGTTTTTAAGAAAATAGGGCCCTTAAATACGTCCATTTCTACCTAGGTCCACGTTCCTACGGGCAACCTTGGCTCTGATACCACCTCTGTCACACCCGGTTTTTCCGAAGAACAACCAACTGAATATCACATGTATGCCAGGATCATTTTCTCATACATGTGATGACAAATAGTGAAGCATCATTTATTACAAGCCAGGTGTCAAATATAAATAAGTCTTACATCGCAGATGTCTCAATGGACACTAATGCTTCATCACAAGTAAATAAACTAGCAGCGGAATATTATTCTTTAGGGCTCCATCACAGGCGTTGCCCGGGGTCTTCATGAACCTAAAAGCCTTCCTCGGGTCCAAAATCTTGGTCAGTATACACCACCTCATTATCTTGACCTGAGCAGCAATATAAACCAACAAATATGCAAGGTTGAGTACCAATGGTACTCAGCAAGTGTGGGAAAATTTTATCATGCATGGCTAGAACAAGGAGAGGTTGAACTCATGGTTAAAGCACTATGCAATTAATACCTATCACCTTAGCTTATTAAGCACCTACATTACTACACAGGTGAAATGGTCCCAATTTCCCACCCCATCATTGTAATCCAATAACCATAACATCATTACCAATGTTAAGCTCCCCGCTTAACTTCCAAAACCATCAATCCTCTAATCATGAATAAGTCCAGGCCGCTCTTAACCGTGAGCACGGCTGTCAAGACAGTTTTGACTCTGCAGAGTTTGTACCACTGTACCCACAAGTAGTGATTTCATCCCCCGTTGCCGGGTGGACTAAAAGAACCTCCATTATGCCAGTGGCTACGATCCACATTCACACTTCCCAGGTGTGCGGCCAGGAGATCACTACGAAGCCTTTACAAAGGGATTCCCGACGAGCGTGGGCCCACTGAGGTTTCACCCCTAACAGCATACAAGAGGCTCCAACCCCGCTGCAGTGGCCCCCTCTTGAGCCTTGCGGTTCATATGGTAGTCCAGCTGACACCTACTCCCCGCACCATCCAACACACCCATACTACGCCGGGGATACACCTAATTAATTGGCCAAGCTGCCCCATCTCAGCATGTGGTTGGCACTGTAAAGTCGGGTTACATGCTCCATGAACCGGTCCTTAGGATCCAGGCAAGTACTAAACACAAACCCAAGTCTCGTGCACCCAGCACACAACCAAAACATCCAACTTGCCTTGATCCCTACCTCTACATAACTCACAATAGCTCATTCAAGAGTATGGTAATATAAAATGATGATTTCATATCCCAAATATCCCATTCTAAGCATGGCTAAGCATATGCATGTAAATAAATGACATGACAAAATAAATCCCAACCCAAGCTTCAAGGAAACAAGGTAATGCAATTCTAGGGAAACTTTCCTAGCATGGGTTTCATATTTCATTTGACAATGCAAATAATTCTATCTACACATCCTAGCATAGGATCAAAGTGGTCAAGGACACTTGCCTCCTTCTTGCTGCTCTTGAAATGGGTATTCCTGGTCTTGGAAATGAATCACTTGTTCTTGAACAGGTTCTACTTCATACCATCACACATAGCAAAAGAAAAACAACAATCCATAAGACATAGTTCACACTTACACTTCATACAAACCACACATTCACATGTATGAAATTCATTCACCATTATATGTGTTGTGTTTCAGTTTTAAATAAATTCCTTATATTAAACTACTACACCTTTTCACTACCAGGTATGTATGAAAAGTATTTTTCTTCTCCATATATGCCTTCAGAATTTCTACCAACCCTAAACTGAATTCTTTGGATTTTAGAAACTCCATTTATCATTTACTAGTTGCTATATTTTCAGATTTATATTCCTATGCATATTTGTGTATTTTATTATGAAACTAGTAATACACATCATCTAAGCAGTATAGGTTTTGGTCCTAAATAATTTAATAACGTATTTTGACCTTGGCCTCTGATGTAAACTATTTCATAATTATTTTCCCCTTTTTTTTCTATAGCTATTCGTTACTTAAAAATGTGTCCTTATACTAAATAATGTGAATAATTAAATGAAACAGATTCATTTCAGCCCAAAATATATTTTTATCTCACTCCAAAGTTTTCTAAGTACTGAGAAAGTTTTTAATTAATTTTGACAATTATGTTTGTCCCCCTTTTTAATTTTTAAACACTAGTTACATATTCAATGTTTTAAATTAAATACTAAACAAGGCTAAAATAATGAATTCACCCCATTACAGGGTCTATAATATTATTTTCATAATTTCCAGGGGTCTAGCTACACTTATCAGAGGTGTTTTTCCTAATTTTTATTAAGTCCAGGGGCTAAAACTGATTTTTAAATGAATTTACATGATTTTCTGGAGTTCCAGGGGCTAGATCTGAAGTTTCCGGGGCTAGCTCTCAATTCCAGAGAACCCCAGGGGGTAGCACGTAAGAATTCCAGTTTTATAATGCGGGGTTGACGTGGACCATTCGATTTTAATCCGACGGCTGAGATTATAACATCGAACCGGTACGCGGGGTTTTAAACCCTACCGTGCGATTTAAAATAAACGGCGCACAAGCGGCCACGTCGCTCTGATCGAGAGCGGGCGGCGCTGCCGGCGGCGCACGGCGGCGGGAAGCGGCGATCTCGCCGGAAAGTTTCGGATCCTCGAGAATTCTGCCTAGAACTGTGATCTTATGGCCTAGATCGGTAGAGGGGAGGTCAGGGATCTCACCTCGGGGATTTTCTCGAGCTCGGGGGTCCTGGAAAGTGATCGGCGGCGAGGTCCGAGGCAAAACCACGGCGAAGCTCGTCGGCGCTGGATTTACACCGTAACTCTCCGAGTTTTCTGCACCTGCAAAGTTCCCCGGAGGCGGTTGATCAAGACCAGCGAGTTAGATCAGAGTTTCCGAGCTTAGATCGGCCAGAATTCACCTGCGAAGTCTCGGTGCTCACCGGAGTAAAAATCGGCGATCGCGTGGGAAAAACTGATCGGGGCTGGGGTTTTTATAGCCGGGGAAGGGCGGTGGGTCTGTTGTGATCGAGTTGGAGTCCTCCGGGACCAGAATTCGGGCGGCAGGACGCGGTTTCCGGGCGGTTAAGATCGCGCGCGCTCGGGGGAAAAGTCTGGGGTCGCGGGGGCTCAGGGTTAGGGATGACATGTGGGTCCCACCTGTCTGTGAGAGACAGCGCGGCGCGCGCGGGGGCGGGCTGGCGCGGGGAAACTGGGCCGGCTGGCGGGTTTCGGCCCACTGGCCGGTTTTTTTCCCGTTTCTCTTTTTCTTTTTCCATTTCTTTTCTGTTTTGAGTATAATTTGAATTCCAGTTTGAATTTGAATTTTTGCAAAACATGCAACACGTCCAAAAATTTCTAAATTCCCCTCTGAACATGGTTTAGAGTTTTGAATCAAAATTTGGGGTGTTACACCTGGGAAGTGTGAGTATGGTTCGCGGCCACTGGCATAATGGAGGTTCTTTTAGCCCACCCGGCATCGGGGGATGAAATCACTACATGTGGGTACAGTGGTGCAAACTCTGCAGAGTCAAAACTGTCATGACAGCCGTGCTCACGGTCAAGAGCGGCTTGGACTTATTCATGATTAGAGGATGATGGATTTGGAAGTTGAGGATGTTGAGCGGGAAGCTTAACATTGGAAATGAGACTATGTTTACTTGATAACGATGATGGGTTGAGGGATTGGGATCCATTTCACCTGTGTAGTAATGTAGGTGCTTAATAAGCTAAGGTGATAGATAATAATTGCGTAGTGCTTTAACCATGAGTTCAACCTTTCCTTGCTCTAGCCATGCATGACATAACTTTCCCACACTTGCTGAGTACCCACGGTACTCAAACTTGCTTTTCTGTTGGTTTATATTGCTGCTCAGGTCAAGAGAATGATGTGGTGTTTAATGACCAAGACCTTGATCCCGAGGAAGGATTCGAGGTTCACGGAGTCCCCCGGGCAACGCCTGTGACGGAGCCCACAAGATTTATATTCGGCTGCTGTCTTATTTACATGTCGTGAACTTATTATCGTCCATCGAGACGTATGCTATGTAAGACCTATTTATATTCAACACCTGGCTTGTAATAAATGATGGTTCACTATTTGTCATCACATGTATGGGAGAATGATCCTGGCATACATGTGGTATTCACTCGGTTGTTCTTCGAAGAAACCGGGTGTGACAGAAGTGGTATCAGAGCCAAGGTTGCCCGTAGGAACGTGGATCTAGGTAGAAATGGACGTATTTAAGGACCTTATTTTCTTAAAAACTATTTTACAAAGGTGTGGGTTGAAAGTGTTATTTAATAGGGTCACTTTATTCATCTTACCCCCAACTTATATTCAAAATACAATTTTTGTTTAAATCTTATCTAACTTAATTTTAAATGCTTTATGTTTTAGATGGTTCGCATGATCCGCACCGCCCGCAAGTCCACCGGAGGGAGAGTTCCTGTAGTTGCCCTTGCCTTGAGAGAGGAGAACCGTCTGGTCACGTACCACTCCTACGGATTGGCAGTAGGAGGCTTGTTGTGCCGTCTTCAGCGTATGCTCCACGCCGCCGGCAATACGGGCAAGCTAATCATACACTACAGCTCCACCCGGACCATCCGTGAGAAGCGGGAAGAATGGAGTTCAGAAATGAGGATTATCCATGAAAATCGACCGCTCTCCAGCTTGTCGGGCGACACATGTCGATGCTGAGAAGGATGTCACCTGGGAGGCCATCACCTGCCAGAGTTACATCAATGGTCGCCGCACTTCTCCACCAGCAGTTTCCCCACCCAAAGTGGAATCAGAGGGCAGCCGCAATAATGAGGAAGACCCCCAAGAGCCAGCTCAGTGATACGAGTCGTTTAGAGTTCTTTCCCTTATTTCGGCAGGTTATCGAGTAGTCGAGTCAATAACTTAGTTATTTGTGTGTTAATGTTTGGTGTGTGACGTGAGTTCTAGAAGCCATGGGCATTTGTCCACAACCTCATCTTTAGGTTGCTTTGCTTTGATGTGTGAACCATATGAATTAAGAGTGCATTTATTTTCGCGTGAGATGTGACTCCCAAAAATCTACGTGAAACCCTCAGAAAATATTTAATATATTAAGGCCTCAAAAGTTTAAGTTTAAACAAGCAATTTGGGAAGTTAAAACATAATGCTTTAAGTTAACATTTGGTTGATCATGATAAATGGCTGGAAGATTAAAGGGTCGTGGTGTCAACCCCAACAACAACAACGATGAGGCCAGCAACCCTCATCTTTCTGGAGGACAAGACACGGGTGGTCGCCGTGAAGGAGCTGATCCTATCCATCAGATGCTTGAAAATCAGAATCAGCTCATCCAGAGCCTAACTCAAGTGGTGGACAACTTGCACCAAGCTCCACCCCCACAAGCTGCACCACGCCAACCAAGGTTGAGTGAGTTTCTAGGGACTCAACCTCCAAAGTTTGCAAGTGCTGCTGAACCTCTGGAGGCAGATGACTGGCTAAAGATCATTGAGAGCAAGATAAGGATCATACAATGCCAAGGTTATGAGAGGGTGCTGTTTGCCTCTCACCAATTGCATGGACCTACTGCTGATTGGTGGACCACTTACGTGGCAGCCCATCATGACCTCGAGAATATCACTTGGGAAGAGTTCAAGCGCAGTTTCCACAACCATTACATACCAAGGGGTGAACTCAAAAACAAGAGAAAGGAGTTCTTGGGACTGCAGCAAGGAAACATGACTGTGAGGGAATACCTCACTAAGTTCACCCAACTATCCCGTTATGCACCACGGGACATCGAAACTGATGAGCAAAAACAGGACTGCTTTGTGGAAGGACTAACTATGGAAATGCAGTGTGCAATGTCATCCAACGAGTATGAAAGCTTCCAAAAGATGGTAGACAGAGCATTTGTTGTGGCGGACCGGAATCCGCCCATCCAGGATCGCCGAGGGTGGTGCCGCGCGATGCGACACCTGACAACACACGTCATAAGAACACAATATATTACATGGGAAAAACAATTGAACTGTACAAGCGGTACAATACTCAGTTACAAACTATTTTCTTTATTACACAGCGGAAGTCTACTATTCTACAACTCACGCCGCCTACCTAGCAAAAGTCGGTTGCCCAGCCCTAGGGCAACCCACACTTGCTGCACTCCTCAGCTCAGCGTGGCGTGTACGGCTCCCACTCAGCCGTGGTCCCCGATGGAGGGTAACCCTCGCCGGTGGACTCGTACTCCGAGTCCGTGGGTGGCTCCTCACCTGAAAAACACTTAAACAGCAACCGTGAGCACGAAGACTCAACAAGACTTAACCGGCTCAGCTAGGCATGAACCTCTACATGAGGTGTACAGTGACATAGGATAGTACTATTGCAGCAAATGGACACGCCTACAAGTTCGTCCTTAGTTCAGCTTTTAGCAACAAGTTAACAGTTCAGGAAGCTGAAATTTAGTAAGCAATATTTGGTGGCACACATGTAGTAATACAATCATATCATAACAGCAATATTGAATCATAACATTTCATTCATTAGTCTACGTCACGACTCAGTGACCAAGTGGTACTCTTCACCGCGAGGGACGGCGAATCGACTCGATATACACCTGCAGGGAAACCCAAATAGCACGTCACGTACGCCCACCCGTGGAGCTGCACAGCACGCTCACTCGATGTTGTACGGGACAACCTTTCACCCAACAGCCCAAACGTCGAACCGGTCGCACCAAAACGGGCAGGAGGTTCCCCACACGGAGCATCTCTCTATGCCCGTTGGCAGATTTCCACCTTGCTGCCCTCAACCTACACCTATAAATCGGTGTGCTATGCCTCGACGCCCGGAGGTTTAGGCTACATCGGTTTATCAGGGCCCATATATCCGATATGCCTTCGGTACATTCAAACTTGATCAGCGTGGGCCGCACACGGATCGGTCCTCAATCGACACGGACAGGGCTGCGCACACAAGACTTCCTCTTGTTGCGCCCTAGCCCCTGCCTAGTCTCATTTTCATTACTAAAGTGATCTCACATCACTCAACCGAACCCGTGTGTCCCCATGCCTATCTCGCGAGTAGATTCCAACTACTCGACTTGTACCGAAGTCCTATGACTCATTAAGCTTAGCCTGTCTATTCGAGGTCTTAGACACTACCCTCACTCTTAGGGAAAAATTCTGGTTATGCAAGTGGGGTTCCATCCATCCTATATCTAATGCACAATCATACTTCATATGACACATGTAAACAAAGTAAAACTTATAAAAAGTAAATGCAAACCGGGGCTTGCCTTGTTGCTGCTGGTCAGGGGTTAGTTCTTCTTCCGGAAGTAGGAAGTCAAGTACTTCCGGAGCCTCCTCGCCTCCAGTGACTACACGTTAATAAAAACTACATGTTAATGAATATGCACATGAGTTTATGGTAATGTTTCTACTATTAGTTCTAATAACCAGTTTCTAACAACTGGAACTCTGTTTAAGAATTTAAAATTGAACTGGGGGTTAGTGGTTTGGGTTTAGATGTAAGTACATGGTTAAGTGCTAAGTGGTTTTCCCCCTTTTCCATATTAATCCCTCAAGTGGTTAAACAGGACAGGGGTGATCCAGAGCTCCAATGGAGCTGAGAATTTTTGTGTGAGTTCCTTGTCACCAGACAACTCTCTGGACCAAAATCTAGCATAATTCTCTTAGGAAATCAGCAAAGGAGAATTAATTCTGAGGTAACACCCCTGTTCATGCCCAACTTAGTGAATTACGATTTCAATTATAGCTCATAGAGTTTGCATGAATTTTCCTAGCATTTTTGGAGCTAAGGTTTGCACAGAACTGAATTTCCAAGTTTTGGAAATTCTCTGAAAATGTTTCTGTATTCAAATGAACACAGCACCTTCAAATTTGAATTGCTCTGATAAAATCAACTCCAAATGGTCTGAAACTTTCACAGGGGTTCACTAACATACTAAAAAACATTCTGGCAAAATTTAGGGATTTTTGGATGAACCAGACTCCCTCAAAAATTCTTTTGCTGAAAAGCTTTAAAGAATTTTCCAGAATCAAATAGTGGGTTTCATAGTAATTGGGTTTCATATTTGAATTGTACTCAGTTAGAGGAATCCAACAAAATTTGTTTCATAATTTTTGGACTTTCCTACCCCAAGTTGTGGCCCTCCAAAGTTTAAACTACAAACTGGAAATTCCAAATTGTTTAAATGTCTGCCAGTGGGTCCCACCCGGCAGGTATTCTCCTTCCTCGCGCCGAACAGGGCCCACGGCGGCGCACTCCGGCGAGCGTCGCTGGAATGGCTTTCCCGGTCACCTCCCGACCCCAAACTCGCCGCCCCGCCTTAACTCATGACGCTGAACACAGCTCGGGGGTCGCCGGCGGCCGTAGCTCACAGGAACAGGGCTCCCGACGGTGACAGCGGCGGTTAGGGTTCCGGCGTGGTCGGGAATGCGTTACAACGCATCAAAATGATCGGAAAAGGGTCGGAGAGCACCGTGGAAGCTCGAGGGTGATGAAAATGGCCGCCAAAACCCATGAAAAGGTCGGCAACCTAGAGCTTCACGGTGACCCGAGCTATTATTCTATGGCGGCCCGAAAAACAACCAGAACCCAGCCATTTCTGGGTCATATCCCTTGATTCTTGGTCGAGGAGGGCCGCTAGGGAGTGAGGAAGGTGTGTGTAGGCTCACCCGAGCTGGGTTGGACGGTGCAGCTAGAATTTCGGGTTAGACCGACCCCTACCCGGGTGCACTAGTTCTCGGGATTCTTAGGAATTCTCCACGCTCGGTCTATCAATGGCTATGAGGGTTGCAGCTACACGATCTGGAGACTAAAGCGCACCTTTTTCGTGTAGAAGTCAGGCGGTGAAACTGGCCGTGGCGTGCTGTCCACGGGGAGCAATCCTCGGCTTTCCGCCGGTGACCTGAGTTCTCAGTGGCGATCGTCGATTTGTGACCGAATGAGGTGCTAACACCGCGAGGTGGTGGGGCGGTTAGCTAGAGCACATGCTGGTGCTCCTTTTTTGTGTTCGCGGCTGGGGCAAAGGCCGAGCAGGCGCCGGCGTACAGTGGGAGGCGGAGGAGCGGTGCCGGTGGCCGAACAGAGCCGGGGCTTTGCTGTTTTGCAGAGAAGCACGCGTACGGCTCGGTGGCGTGGGGAGGGGGTCACGTAGAGGAGGGGGCGACCTGTCTCTCGGCTGCCAGCGCGAGCGAAGAGAACCAGGAGGTGGCTGCTCGGCCGGTGGCGTGCACGCGGCAGCTGGCTGTGCTCGGTTCACTGAGAAAACAGAGGGAAAGACTTGGGGGCTAAGTCTATTCCACCCAATGACATGTGGGCCCCACTGGTCAGTGCTCCCCCATCCCTCAAAAGATCTCCAAAATTTTGGAAAATGAGTACTTCAAATGTTTGAAGTCTCAAACTGAGCTACATTTGTATGATTGGAGAAGTTTCCGTCAAATTCAAATGTATTTTTGAATTCTTGGCATATTTGGATCCTTTTTGGAAAAATGGGTAGCAAATCTTTTCAAAAATTATTGAAACTTTGCCTCCCCACTAATTTGGACCTGAGGAATCCAATTATGCACGTTGATCCTTGTTTTAGCTGCTGCAACCATGAGTTTGAATGCAACAGTTTTGAATCACCCTCTCATGTGTCATCATATGTGTAGAAAGTTTGAACTAATACCCTTTTTGATGGAGGTTACTTACTCTTTACAATTCTTCACAAGATATTCACCACAAAACTGTGGTGTTGTGAGGTGAAGAAAAGTTTTTGCAAGTCCCTTTTCTTGGGCTTTTACATCCCTCCCCCCTTAAAAGAATCTCGTCCCGAGATTACAAAAGAAGAGATAGCGATGTAATGGGGACTTACCCGTGTTGAGACGCCATGAACTCCGGGTAATTTGAGCGAAGGAATTCCTCGCACTCCCACGTCGCTTCTTCGGCGGTGTGGTTGTTCCAGAGTATTTTGTAGAACCACAGCGTTCTGCTACGCGTGGTTCGGGCTTTCTCATCAATAATTACCACTGGATATTCATCATATGTCAAATCCGGTTTCAGCTCGCTGATGTCTTCGGTCGGGACAGCAGCGGTGTGCTTTAAACATTTTCGCAGTTGCGAAACATGGAAAACATCATGGACACCAGCAAGGGATGCCGGTAGCTCCAATCGATACGCCGCTGGTCCGCACTTCTCGGTGATAGCGTAGGGTCCAATGAAACAGGGAGCGAGCTTCCCCTTCACACCGAATCGGTGCACGCCCTTCATCGGAGATAAGCGGAGGTACACGTGTTCACCGACGTCAAAGTGCAATGGCCTACAGTCTTATCAGCATAGCCCTTCTGCCGGGATTGAGCGGCCTTCAAGTTAGCTTGAATCGCCTGAACGCGCTCTTCGGCGTCGTTCACCACATCAACCCCGAATGTGACCCTTTCACCGGACTAGCACCAGTTTAATGCGGTGCGGAATTTTCGACCGTAGAGAGCTTCGTAGGGTGCCATCTTGATACTCTCCTGATAACCATTGTTGTACGAGAATTCCACCAATGGTAGGTGATCATCCCAATTCCTACCATGGTCGATGGCACATGCTCTCAACATGTCTTCCAGAACTTGATTCACCCTCTCTGTCTGGCCATCTGTCTGAGGGTGGTAGGCGGAGCTTCTAATTAGTTTAGTACCCAAGGCAACATGCAACTGCTCCCAAAAGCGTGATACAAACAATGCACCTCGGTCTGAGACTATAGTCTTGGGTACACCGTGAAAAAGCAAAGAATCCTGGCGATATACAACTCCGCATATCTGCTGGCATGGAAATGTGTATGCACGGGGATGAAGTGAGCCGACTTGGTTAGTCGGTCAACGATTACCCATATGGAATCATGCTTGTTGGATGTTAGGGGTAATCCCACAATGAAATCCATGCTCACATCCTCCCATTTCCATGCTGGAATTTTCAAGGGTTGCAACAGCCCTGACTTCCTCATATGATCCGCCTTCACTCGTCTACACGTATCACACTCGGATACGTACTTCGCTACCTCCCGTTTCATCCGTGTCCACCAAAATTTCTTTTTCAAATCTTGGTACATTTTGTTGCTTCCCGGATGAATGGAGTATTTAGACAAATGGGCTTCATCGGGGATCTTTTTCCTCAACTCCATATCCCGGGGTACGACTATGCGGTCATTGAACCATAGCGTCCCCTCATCATCCATCCGGAAACATTTGACTTCTCCCTTGTCTATCCGTCTCCAGAGATGGGCCATGCGTTTATCAGTCTTCTGAGCTGCCATGATGTCCACCCTAATAGTAGGGATGAGGGCAAGGTTGTACAACGATCCATAAGGAACCAAGTATAAACTCGGCTCTTCCTCCTCCACCGGTGTAATGGTGAGGTGATGGACATGTGATTTCCGACTCAGCGCATCGGCAACCACATTCGCCTTGCCGGGGTGGTAATGGATCTCAATCTCATAGTCCTTGATTATTTCTAACCACCTCTGTTGCCTCATATTCAGCTCCTTCTGGGTGAAAATATATTTCAAGCTCTTGTGGTCGGTGTAGAGATGCACCAGATTCCCCAGGAGATAGTGCCTCCACAATTTTAGCGCCAAAACCACTGCAGCAAGCTCAAGATCATGAGTGGGATAATGCTGCTCATGGTTCCGAAGTGGCGTGAGCCATAGGCGACCACACGTCCTTCCTGCATCAACACGCAGGCGAGCCCAATACCGGACGCGTCGCAATACACGTCGAAGGGCTTTGTTGTATCCAGCTGAGCTAACACCGGGGCTGTGGTGAGATGGTTCACCAATGCTTGGAATGCTCCTTCACACGCCGTGTTCCACACATATTTCATCCCCTTCTTCAGCAATTCTGTCATCGGCTTAGCGAGCTTGGAGAAACTTGGAATAAATCTCCGATCGTATCCCGCTAACCCGAGGAAGCTTCTAACTTCATGGACTGAAGTGGGAGCTTTCCATTTCAGCACTTGCTCTATTTTGCTTGGGTCAACCGCAATGCCTTCTGCTGAGATGATATGTCCAACGAATGGCACTTGGCTGATCCAAAACTCGCATTTGCTGAACTTGGCGTAGAGCTTGTGGTCTCGCAATCGTTGAAGAACGATTCTCAAGTGTTCGGCATGTTCAGTTTCTGTCTTGGAGTATACCAAGATATCGTCGATGAACAGTACCACGAACTTGTCCAGCTCCGGCATGAACACCGAGTTTATGAGATACATGAAATGGGTTGGAGCGTTTGTGAGACCAAAAGACATGACGAGATATTCGTATAAGCCGTATCTCATCAAGAAAGCCGTCTTCGGGATATCCTCCGCCCGGATCTTGATCTGATGATATCCAGAGCGAAGGTCCATCTTGGAGAATACACTTGCACCCACAAGTTGATCAAATAATATGTCGATGTGGGGCAGTGGGTACTTATTCTTGATGGTGACGGCGTTGAGCGGCCGGTAGTCCACACACAGCCTCAAGGTTTCATCCTTCTTCTTTACAAACAGCGCCGAGCATCCCCAAGGCGAGGAACTCGGCCTAATGAAACCCTTGCTCAACAGATCATTGAGCTGTTCTTTCAGTTCAGCCAGCTCATTTGGAGCAATTTTGTATGGTCTCCGTGATATGGGCGTAGTCCCGGGTGCAAGTTCAATTTTGAACTCGACATCTCGCTCTGGTGGCATGCCCGGAAGATCATCCGGGAACACGTCAGTATACTCCCGGACTATGGGGATGTCTTCTAACTTGAGAGCTTCAGCATTATTAATTGCTGAAATTTCCCGGACTGGCGTGTCTAACACCATGGAATGTGGACGGTGAAATGGAGAGTTTAAATGAACCGTCCGTGTCCGAGTCTCCATGACAGCGCCATGGTATTGTAGCCATGACATCCCTAAGATTACATCAATCTTTTGCCCCATAAGGATTATCAAAGTGGTGAGATATAGTCTCCCACCTAAGCACAGAGGTGCTTTTGGAATCATCATATTAGCTGATATCTTCCCTCCCGGTGAGCAGATCATATAGGTCCAGTCGGTTGGGAAGACTTGCATTTGATGTTTAGCCACATAGGATGCACTTATAAAGCTGTGGGTTGCACCAGAATCAAAAATATGATGATGGCTTGATTGTTGAGAGTAAACGTACCCGCCAGCACGTTGTCTCCCTCTGGGGCGTCCTCATTGTCGAGGTTGCGGACGCCCCCAGTCCGCTGACCAACCTTCTTCACCGGAGGTCGGCCTCGAGCACCGCCCTGGAACTGGGCTTGCCCACTGCTCTGCTGCCCCTGGGGACAGTCCTTCGCGAAGTGGGCTGCCTGGCCACACGTGAAGCAGGTGAAACGGGGCGGTCCCCCACTGACCGGTGGTCGGAATCCCGGGGCGTGTTGTGGCGGTGGAAACGCCCAGGTTACCGTCTGATGCTGCTGCTGCTGCTGTCTTGGTGGTGGCATCGGCGGATGGAACGGGGGTGCTTGAAAAGGACGTCCCCCAAATCACTGAGGTCGTGCCGGTGGGTGTCACTGCTGTCCGGATGGTGTCCGATACACCATGCGGTACTTCTGAGGAGCGCCACCACCACTGCTGGGCGGAGCGCTGCGCATCCTCTGCTCAGCTGCCAACTCCCGCTGAGCGTCTTCTTGCATAATCGCGGCATTGACTAAGTCGTTGAAGGTGCCGCGATTCCACTGAACGAGATGTGTCTTCATTTCGGGGTGTAACCCCCCATAGAAATGTTCCCACTTCTTCTCTTCAGTGGATATGTAGTCTGACGCATATTGCGCCAGATGGTTGAAGGCACGGGAGTAGTCATGGGCACTCCTCCCGCCCTGCTTCAGTTCCAAAAATTCTTGGAACTTCCTCTTCATGATCTCGGGAAGGGTATGATAGGCGCGGAACGCCTTCCGGAATTCCTCCCACTCCACGGCATGGCCAGCCGGACGTCAGGCGACATAGTTCGCCCACCACACACCAGCGGCACCGTGACGTTGCTGCGCTGCGAACAAAGTCTTTTGCCGCTCCATGCATTGGAGCAGCCCGAACTTGGACTCGATGGTCCGCAGCCAGTTGTCAGCCTCCAGTGATTCTTCTGCTTCTGTGAACACTGGAGGGTGCGTACTCATGAAGTCCGAGTACGACACCTCTCGGGGCTCACGAGGCCCTCTGTCTTGACGCCCCCCCCCCACCCCGCCTGGGACGTATTCTGCACGATCGTGCGGAGCAGGTCGGTCTGCTCCTCACGACCTCCCACCAGTGCTGCTATCACATCCGCTAGAGTAAGCGGAGGCGGCGGTGGTGGCTGCTGCTGCGGGGTGCTGTCGTAGGCTGGTGGCTGGGAGTCATCGCCTCCCTGCTGGCTAGACCCACCAACCTCGTGCGTGGTCCTAGTGCAAACCATCTGCAACCATACGACAATAAACATCAGACCCGCAACATATTGCATGCAGTCCAATAAAAATAGGCATAAAAACATAATGACAATAAAACATGCGATACATCTCGTAAGTAGATAATGTAATAACTTTGCACAAGCTACACCATTACCAGACCAAACACAAGCTAGTTTAACCCAACTTGATGAACCTCCTCTTTGGAAGCTCACCATAACTAGGTTTGGTCACTACGAGACATTACTATCGCGTTGTCATCACGTATACCACCCTTAGGGTACAACACCCTCTCCAATGAGTTCAATTGTCACTCCTCTGTCAGAATGACCAGTTTCTACCTATTCCCAGTTTTGATCTGGTTCTGGGCATTTTCATGACTCAAGCTGAACACCAAAGTTTAAGTTAACTTCAGTATCTTTCCAAAGAGTACTCATTTGCCCACAGATCAGCTCTGGTTAAAAAGTTATGGCAATTCACATTCCACGGAATTTCTGGAAGAATTTCAACAGCACCTCCTTTGGAAGTTGCTGTTTTCCATTCGAGTTTCCACTGAAATCTGTGCTGAAATTTCAGAAACTTTGAATTTCAAAGATGTCACACATCTTCTACTCTTTCTAAGGATGTATCATATGAAAATTTTTGATTTTTGTACTAGGAGTTATGTTTGAAAAAAAAACAGAACAGTTCAGAGAATGTTTTACTCTGTCCTGGTTCTGGACAGTTTACATTCCTCTGGGATTTAAACCTTATTAAGGTGTGTTTCAGCTCTGGAAGTCTACAACAAAGTTGTAGAGTACTCAAATACCTTCCCAGAACTATATGCCACACCTCCCTCGGCTAAAAGACCTGTGAGTTGTGCTCTGTTGAAGTTCAGCAACCTTACTGCCCAAAACAGAGCACTCTGTTTTTCATCCCTTTTGGAACTACACTCATCCCTATCTAATTTGTCTACCCAACCAGGGTCCTAATTGTTGAACCTAATAATTTTAGTTGTTTGTTATCATTATTTTCATGCATATGCCTATGATATCTCGGTACTACGTTCCTCAAAAAAGAAAATCCTAACCGGATTATACCGGCATATACGTCTCAAGTGTGGCACTAAACGGTCTCTCGCACATGTTTACTACACGAATACATACGTGGTTAGTACCTGCAGAAAACCACCCAATAATGGTGCACTCAATGGTTTGTTTCATTTCAGGCAGGATCATATTTAAAAGTAAATACAAACGCCCGTATCATTGCCATACGGCCGTCCTTGAGCTAAGTCACATCTCAAGGCACGTGATCGTGTTTCAACACCACACGACGGGGAACCCGAGTATGTCATGAACGGGTCGTCACGGTTGGGAATGTTATCAACCCAACAGATACCACCTACTGCCCTGCAGGGCACGCCGATGGCAAGCGCTGCGTATGTCCTCCTGGGCTATTTCCAGACGAACACACTCTCGCGTTACTGACCACGCGATGGGGTCTCCACTTACTTGCCTAATGCACGCTAGCGATCAGCGTTTCATATGAACTCAGGAACATGAAGAGTCCAAGAGTTTCATATTGACGTCTCACACCAAGCTGTGAGACTAATCCCTGAACCACGTTCCTCGTCAGGGGAGCTAACCGAAATTGAACCACTTTCGGTGGCATTCCTTACCGAACTTACCAGAGCGTAGGTGTGTCGTTACATAATTAAAATTCAGAATTATAACACATAGTTTAGTCTTTTCCACTTTAAGTAACTATGCTATTATAGTCCTTACTTGGGCAACTACCGAATCCTCACCGTAAACCTAAGTTTTCCCATAATACAGTCCTTAGGTACTGTGCTATCCCCAATGCGGCTCTGATACCAGGCTGTGGCGGACCGGAATCCGCCCATCCAGGATCGCAGAGGGTGGTGCCGCACGATGTGACACCCGACAGCACATGTCATAAGAACACAATATATTACATGGGAAAAACAACTGAACTGTACAAGCGGTACAATACTCAGTTACAAACTATTGTCTTTATTACACAGCGGAAGTCTACTATTCTACAACTCACGCCGCCTACCTAGCAAAAGTCGGTTGCCCAGCCCTAGGGCAACCCACACTAGCTGCACTCCTCAGCTCAGCGCGGCGTGTACGGCTCCCACTCAGCCGTTGTCCCCGACGGAGGGTAACCCTCGCCGGTGGACTCGTACTCCGAGTCCGTGGGTGGCTCCTCACCTGAAAAACACTTAAACAGCAACCGTGAGCACGAAGGCTCAACAAGACTTAGCTGACTCGCCTAAGCATGAAACTCTACATGAGGTGTACAGTGACATAGGATAGTACTATTGCAGCAAATGGACACGCCTAGAAGTTCGTCCTTAGTTCAGCTTTTAGCAACAAGTTAACAGTTCGGGAAGCTGAAATTTAGTAAGCAATATTTGGTGGCACACATGTAGTAATACAATCATATCATAACAGCAATATTGAAACATAACATTTCATTCATTAGTCTACGTCAAGACTCAGTGACCAAGTGCTACTCTACACCGCGAGGGACGGCGAATCGACTCGATATACACCTGCAGGGAAACCCAAAGAGCACGTCACGTACGCCCACCCGTGGAGCTGCACAGCACGCTCACTCGATATAGTACGGGACAACCTTTCACCCAACAGCCCAAACGTCAAACCGGTCGCACCGAAACGGGCAGGATGTTACCCACATGGAGCATCTCTCTATGCCCGTTGGCAGATTTCCACCTTGCTGCCCTCAACCTACACCTATAAATCGGTGTGCTATGCCTCGACGCCCGGAGGTTTAGGCTACATCGGTTTATCGGGGCCCATATATCCGATATGCCTTCGGTACGTTCAAACTTGATCAGCGTGGGCCGCACACGGATCGGTCCTCAATCGACACGGACAGGGCTGCGCACTCAAGACTTCCTCTTGTTGCGCCCTAGCCCCTGCCTAGTCTAATTTTCATTACTAAAGTGATCTCACATCACTCAACCGAACCCGTGTGTCCCCATTCCTATCTCGCGAGTAGATTCCAACTACTCGACTTGTACCGAAGTCCTATGACTCATTAAGCTTAGCCTGTCTATTCGAGGTCTTAGACGCTACCCTCACTCTTAGGGAAAAATTCTGGTTATGCAAGTGGGGTTCCATCCATCCTATACCTAATGCACAATCATACTTCATATGACACATGTAAACAAAGTAAAACTTATAAAAAGTTAATGCAAACCGGGGCTTGCCTTGTTGCTGCTGGTCAAGGGTTAGTTCTTCTTCCGGAAGTAGGAAGTCAAGTACTTCCGGAGCCTCCTCGCCTTCAGTGACTACACGTTAATAAATACTACATGTTAATGAATATGCACATGAGTTTATGGTAATGTTTCTACTATTAGTCCTAATAACCAGTTTCTAACAATTGGAACTCTGTTTAAGAATTTAAAATTGAACTGGGGGTTAGTGGTTTGGGTTTGGATCTAAGTACATGGTTAAGTGCTAAGTGATTTTCCCCCTTTTCCATATTAATCCCTCAAGTGGTTAAACAGGAAAGGGGTGATCCAGAGCTCCAATGGAGCTGAGAATTTTTGTGTGAGTTCCTTGTCACCAGACAACTCTCTGGACCAAAATCTAGCACTTTTCATTGAGTGGTTTCTCAGCATAATTCTCTTAGCAAATAAGCAAAGGAGAATTAATTCTGAGGTAACACCCCTGTTCATGCCCAACTTAGTGAACTACGACATCAATTATAGCTCATAGAGTTTGCATGAATTTTCCTAGCATTTTTGGAGCTAAGGTTTGCACAGAACTGAATTTCCAAGTTTTGGAAATTCTCTGAAAATGTTTCTGCATTCAAATGAACACAGCACCTTCAAATTTGAATTGCTCTGATCAAATAAACTCCAAATGGTCTGAAACTTTTACAGGGGTTCACTAAGATCCTAAAGAACATTCTGGCAAAATTTGGGGATTTCTGGATGAACCAGACTCCCTCAAAAATTCTTTTGCTGAAAAGCTTTAAAGAATTTTCCAGAATTAAATAGTGGGTTTCATACTAATTGGATTTCATATTTGAATTGTACTCAGTTAGAGAAATCCAACAAAATTTGTTTCATAATTTTTGTACTTTCCTACCCCAAGTTGTGGCCCTCCAAAGTTTAAACTACAAACTGGAAATTCCAAATTGTTTAAATGTCTGCCAGTGGGTCCCACACGGCAGGTCTTCAACTTCCTCGCGCCGAACAGGGCCCACGGCGGCGCACTCCGGCGAGCGTCGCTGGAATGGCTTTCCCGGTCACCTCCCGACCCCAAACTCGCCGCCCCGCCTTAACTCATGACGCTGAACACAGCTCGGGGGTCGCCGGCGGCCGTAGCTCACAGGAACAGGGCTCCCGACGGTGACAGCGGCGGTTAGGGTTCCGGCGTGGTCGGGAATGCGTTACAACGCATCAAAATGATCGGAAAAGGGTCGGAGAGCACCGTGGAAGCTCGAGGGTGATGAAAATGGCCGCCAAAACCCATGAAAAGGTCGGCAACCTAGAGCTCCACGGTGACCCGAGCTATTATTCTATGGCGGCCCGAAAAACAACCAGAACCCAGCCATTTCTGGGTCATATCCCTTGATTCTTGGTCGAGGAGGGCCGCTAGGGAGTGAGGAAGGTGTGTGTAGGCTCACCCGAGCTGGGTTGGACGGTGCAGCTAGAATTTCGGGTTAGACCGACCCCTACCCCGGTGCACTAGTTCTCGGGATTCTTAGGAATTCTCCGCGCTCGGTCTATCAATGGCTATGAGGGTTGCAGCTACACGATCTGGAGACTAAGGCGCACCTTTTTCGTGTAGAAGTCAGGCGGTGAAACTGGCTGTGGTGTGCTGTCCACGGGGAGCAATCCTCGTCTTTCCGCCGGTGGCCTGAGTTCTCAGTGGTGATCGTCAATTTGTGGCCGAATGTGGTGCTAACGCCGCGAGGTGGTGGGGCGGTTAGCTAGAGCACACGCTGGTGGTCCTTTTTTTGTGTTGGTGGCTCGGGCAAAGGCCGAGCAGGCGCCGGGCATACAGTGGGAGGCGGAGGAGCGGTGCCAGTGGCCGAACAGAGCCGGGGCTGTGCTGTTTTTGCAGAGAAGCACGTGTACGGCTCGGTGGCGTGGGGAGGGGGTCACGTAGAGGAGGGGGCGAGCTGTCTCTCGGCTGCCAGCGCGAGCGAAGAGAACCAGGAGATGGCTGCTCGGCCGATGGCGCGTGCGCGGCAGCTGGCTGCGCTCGGTTGACTGAGAAAACAGAGGGAAAAACTTGGGGGCTAAGTCTATTCCACCCAATGACATGTGGGCCCCACTGGTCAGTGCTCCCCCCATCCCTCAAAAGATCTCCCAAATTTTGGCAAATGAGTAATTCAAATGTTTGAAGTCTCAAACTGAGCTACATTTGCATCATTGGAGAAGTTCCCCTCAAATTCAAATGTATATTTGAATTCTTGGCATATTTGGATCCTTTTTGGAAAAATGGGTAGCAAATCTTTTCAAAAATTATTGAAACTTTGCCTCCCCACTAATTTGGACCTGAGGAATCCAATTATGCACTTTGATCCTTGTTTTAGCTGCTGCAACTATGAGTTTGAATGCAACAGTTTTGAATCACCCTCTCATGTGTCATCATATGTGTAGAAAGTTTGAACTAATACCCTTTTTGATGGAGGTTACTTACTCTTCACAATTCTTCACAAGATATTCACCACAAAACTGTGGTGTTGTGAGGTGAATAAAAGTTTTTGCAAGTCCCTTTTCTTGGGCTTTTACATTTGTCGTGGAGAGGAAGCTGAAGGCCTTGGAAAATGAAAACAAGAGGAAGGCGGGATGGTCACACCAAGCCTCAAGTAGCAACACACGCCCACGTCTGATGCAGCAACCCATAGGACAGACGAGCCATGCTGTGGTACCCTACTCAGCACCCAGAGGGTACAACCCAAACTTCAGGCCTCCATCAGCACCAGCACAGCCGCAGCGTCAGTTTGTGCAGCAGCCTCGCCCCACATATCAACCTTGACCAGCAGTACAAGGACCACCGAACCAACCCCAAGGCAACAAAGGGCAGGCACCTAAGGTTGGGGTGCAATGCTTCAACTTTGGTGAAGTGGGGCACTATGCCCATAAGTGCCCAAAGAAGAAGCCCATGCAGCCACAACAGCAGAATGTGATGAGAGGACGGGTGAACCACGTGACCATGGAGGAAGCGCAAGAGGCAACTGACATGGTGATTGGTAAGTTTCCTGCCAATTTACACATTGCAACCCTGTTGTTCGATTCTGGTGCTACCCACTCGTTCATTGCTCAAGGGTTTGTTAAGAAGCATGATCTAGCCACTACACAAATGAACCATATGCTAGCAGTGAACTCTCCAGGGGGAGAAATAAGGACAAGACAAGTGTGTCCCAAGGTGAATCTAGACATTAATGGGGTAGTATTCACTGCAAACCTCATAGTGATAGACTCACAAGGAATATATATTATTTTGGGTATGGATTGGTTGACCAAACATAAAGGTATCATCCACTGTTCGACCAGAACGGTGGAACTAACTCACACTAGTGGCACGAAAGTGAAGTTCATAGCCGTGCAAGAGCCTAGGAGGGACATTAAATCAATAAAGTTGAGGTGGAAGTGGGAGAGATAAGGATTATCAAGGAATATCCAGATGTTTTTCCGGAGGAGTTGCCAGGTATGCCTCCCGATCGTGAAGTGGAATTCACGATTGAGCTAGTGCCTGGAACAGCTCCAATATACAAGAGGCCTTATCGGATGGACTCCAAACAGCTGGAAGAGCTCAAGGAGCATATGAGAGAATTAACGGAGAAGGGGTATATTCGTCCTAGTTCCTCACCATGGGGAGCTCCAGTGGTATTTGTGCCCAAAAAGGACGGAACCCAAAGGTTATGCGTAGACTACCGCGCTTTGAATGAAGTAACCCTCAAGAACAAGTACCCGTTACCCCACATTGAAGACTTATTTGATCCGTTGAGGGGAGCTTGTGTGTTCTCAAAAATTGATCTCAGGTCGGGATACTACCAACTTAAGATAAGACAAACCGATATTCCAAAGACAGCTTTCGTATCTCGGTACGGGCTTCTTGAATACACCTTCATGCCGTTCGGGCTAACTAATGCCCCGGCATACTTCATGTATCTCATGAACAAGGTATTCATGGAATATCTGGACAAATTTGTGGTGGTTTTCATTGATGACATTCTCGTCTTTTCCAAAGATGAAGAAGAACATGAGAGACATTTAAGGTTGGTGTTGCAAAAACTGAGAGAACACCAACTATATGCCAAGCTAAGCAAGTGTGAATTTCGGTTAAAGAGAGTTCACTTCTTAGGACATATAATCTCGGAGGGAGGAAACTTGGTAGATCCCGCCAAGATCGAGGATGTGCAGAAGTGGAAGATCCCCGAAAATGTCGGGGAAGTTCGAAGCTTCTTAGGATTGGCTGGGTATTATCGATGGTTTATCGAGGGTTTCTCCAAGATTTCGAGACCCTTCACCAAATTGTTGGAGAAGGGAATCACATTCACATGGACACCGCAGTGTGAGACGAGTTTTCAAGAACTAAAGAAAAGATTGATAACAGCCCCAGTGCTAGTTATGCCAGATATGTAGAAGAACTTTTTCGGTGTACTGCGATGCCTCTGGACACGGGTTGGGATGTGTTCTCATGCAAGAGGGGCATGTCGTGGCGTATGCGTCCCGGCAGCTCCGAAAACACGAGAAGAACTATCCTACACATGACCTAGAGCAAGCCGCAGTGGTACACGCATTGAATATTTGGCGGCATTACTTGATGGGGAAGAGGACAGAGATATATACGGATCATAAGAGTTTAAAGTATATTTTCACACAGCCAGATCTCAACCTCAGACAAAGGAGATGGTTAGAGCTAATCAACGACTTTGATGTGGGCATCAACTATCATCCTGGGAAAGCGAACGTCGTGGCAGATGCTTTAAGCCGGAAGGTGCATGTCAATAGGCTGAGCTTAAAGGACATGCCTACAGAATTGAAGTAAGAGGTTATAAAACTCAATCTATGTCTGGTGAATAGTGGTGAGGCCATCGCCATGGAAGTGGACTCCACATTAGAGCAAGACATACGCAACGGTCAGAAGAATGACGAGAAAATACAAGAGATTAGAGAACTCATCAAAGAAAATAAAGCCCCTGGGTTCAGAGAGGATGAACAAGGTACGGTGTGGCATGGGAAAAGAATCTGTGTGCCTGAAGTGAAGGAGATCCGTGAATTGATTTTGAAGAAGGCTCATGATTCCGACTACTCCATTCATCCTGGAAGTACGAAGGTGTATCATGACCTCAAGAGCAGATATTGGTGGTATGGCATGAAGCGAGATGTCGCGGAATATGTTGCCCTATGTGACACATGTCAGTAGGTGAAAGCAGAACATCAACGACCCGTGGGACTATTGCAACCACTCAAAGTGCCTGAATGGAAATAGGAAGAAATAGGTATGGACCTCATAGTGGGACTACCCAGGACCCAATCGGGATATGATTCGATATGGGTTATCATCGACAGGCTAACCAAAGTGGCTCATTTCATCCCCATGAAAGAAAGCTACAGCGGATCCAAATTGGAGGAATTGTACATCTCAAGAATCGTATGTTTCCATGGAGTGCCAAACAAGATAGTGTCGGACCGAGGGACACAGTTCACCTCAAGGTTCTGGCGGAAGCTACATGAAACCATGGGAACTCATCTAAAGTTTAGTTCAGCCTATCACCCCCAGACTGACGGGCAGACGGAAAGAACCAATCAGATCCTTGAGGATATGCTGAGAGCGTGTGCGCTCAAGAACAATAGGAGTTGGGATAAGAACTTACCATATGCGGAGTTCTCCTATAACAACAGCTATCAGGCTAGTATGAAGATGTCACCATTTGAGGCTTTGTATGGGAGGAAATGCAGAACTCCACTATTTTGGAACCAAACCGGGGAAAGTAAAGTGTTTTGGCCCAAGGTACTACAAGAAGCCGAGGCGAAAGTGAGGGAAATCTGCAACAATTTGAGGATAGCACAGACCCGACAAAAGAGCTATGCCGATGTACGGAGAAGAGATGTCGTTTTCAACGTGGGGGATTATGTTTACCTCAAGGTGTCCCCTATCTGAGGACTTCATCGGTTCAAGGTGAAAGGGAAGTTATCACCTCGATACATCAGACCCTTTCAGATTCTGGAGAGGAAAGGCGTAGTGGCATATCAACTCGAACTACCGGCTCGCCTATCGGATGTGCACGATGTATTCCATGTGTCGCAGCTCAAGAAATGTCTAAGGACGCCTGAAGAGATGTTACCCATGAATGAGGTTGAGATAGGAGAGGATCTGTCTTATGCCGAGCAACCGGTCAAGGTTTTGGAGACAATGGAATGCCTCACAAGAAATAAAAGAATCCGGATGTGCAAGGTGCAGTGGAAGCATCACTCGGAAGAGGAAGCCACATGGGAGCGAGAAGACGAGCTTAAGGCACAGTTTCCAGAATTGTTTTCCTAGAACCACCAATCTCGAGGACGAGATTTCTTTTAAGGGGGGTAGAGCTGTAACATCCGAAAACCTGCTAAAGAGGGGAATTTAAAAATTTTTGGACGTATTGCATGTGGTGCAGAAATTCAAATTCAAATCAAAATAAAAAAAAAAAGAAAAGGAAAAAGAAAAAGAAAAAACCCCAACCGCCAGTGGGCCGAAACCCGCCAGCCGGCCCAATCCCCCGCGCCAGCCCGAACCCGCGCCCCCCTCTCTCCCTCTCACTGACATGCGGGGCTCGCGTGTCATCTCCTTCCCCGCGCGCCCCCAATGGCCCCGGACTCTTCTCTCGCGCCCGATCGCAACTGACCTCCGGAAAACCGCGTCCCAGCCCGATCTTCGGCCCCGGGCGATGCTACTTATCCAAACCGACCCGCCGCCGCCTCCGCTCGTGCAATTCACGCTAGGAAAACTCGCTGAATTCCCCAGCGCCGCTCCACCCTTCTCTCCGGTGAGAACCGAAACTTTTATCACCGTTTTCCTTCGATCCTTGCTCGGACTTCCTGATCTAACGCGCTGATCATGTTCCACCGCCTCCGGGGAGTCACGCAGGTGAAGAAAACCCGATGTTTTGTGCTCTGGACACAGCTCCGGTGAGCACCGCCGCGTTTCATCTCGGACCTCGCCGCCGACCACCTTCCAGGGCCTCTAAGCTCAAGAAAAACCCCGAGGTGAGATCCCCGACCTCCCCTCTACAGTTCTGTGCCAAGAAATCCAAGTTTTAGGTAGTATAGAAGAAAACCCGAAGATCTCCGGCGAGATCGCCGCCCCCCGCCGACCCCCGCCTCCGGGCAGCGCCGCCCGCGCACGGCTAGGGCGACGTGGCCCCCTGAGGCCCGTCCATTTTAAATCGTGCGGTTCCTATTAGATCTAACCCGTACCGCTTCACGTTATAATCTCAGCCGTCTGTTTTAAATCGGACGGTCCACATCGACCCCGCATTATAAAGGCTGGGATTCTTACACGCTACCCCCTGGGGATTTCTAAAAACACGAGCTAGCCCTGGAAATTTCTGATCTAGCCCCTGGACCTTCAGAAATTCGTGTAAATTCATTTAAAAATCAGTTTTAGCCCCTGGACTTAATAAAAATTAGGAAACCCCCTCTGTTATGTGTAGTTAGACCCCTGGAAATTTAGGAAATATTAAATCAAACCCTGCAGTGGAGTGGATTTACCTTTTTGACCCTATATGATATTAAATTCAGAAATTTGAATATGTGACTAGGATTTAAATTTAAAGGATAAGGCAAACACATGTGCAAATTCAAATTTAAACTCTCCTAGCACTTGGAAACTTTAGAATGAGTTAAAAGTAGATTTTAGGCTGAAATGAAATCTGCCTAAGTGTTGCTCACTTTTATTTTCTCTAGAGACACATTTTAGGCTAGGAAATAATTCTAAAAACTAGTAAAATAAATTTAATTTGTTTCACATCAGAGAAGAAGTTCAAAAATATATTATTGAACATTTTAGATCAGAACCTATTCTGTTTAGATGATGTGTCTTACTATTTTAATAGTAAAGTTCACCTTTAGGCATAGAAAATAAATCTGAAAATATAGGAAAATAAGTATGCATAATTAGAAAATGATAAATGAGGTCTCCAAATCCAAAAACTTGAATTTAGGATTTTGTAGAAGATATGAAAACTTATTTGGAGTAGGGAAATACCTTTCATGCAAACTGTGTGGCTAAGAAGTGTATTAATTAAATATAAAGAATTTGTTCAAATTAGAAATTCATATATAGTGTGCAAATAGAAATCTGAATACAAAAGTTAGAAATAATATATATGTTCAAAAGTGCATGTAGGCCAAAAATCAACACATCTAGGGTAACCACAACATTTAGAAATGTGGATGACTCCCATATGTATGTATGTGTGGTTTGCATGAGTGAAAGTGTGAACTATGGCTTATGGATTGTTGTTTTCTTTTGCTATGTGTATTGGCATGAGTAGAACCTGCCCTAGAGCAAGTTCTCCCCTTCCAAGACCAAGACTTTCCATTCCCAGAGCAGCAGGAAGAAGGCAAGTGTCCTTGACCACTTTGATCCTATACTAGGATGTGTAGATAGAATTATTTGCATTGTCAATTAAAATATGAAACCCATGCTAGGAAGTTTACCTAGAATTGTATTACCTTGTTTCCTTGTAGTTTGGGTTGGGATTTATTTTATCATGTCATTTATTTATATGCTTATGCTTAGCCATGCTTAGAATGGGATAATTGGGATATGAGATCATCAATTTATTTACCTTACTCTTGAATGAGATATTATGAGATATGTAGAGGTAGGGATCGAGGCAAGTTGGATGATTTGGTTGGTGCTGGGTGCACAAGACTCGTGTTTGTGTTTAGTACTTGCCTGGATCCTAAAGACCGGTTCATGGAGCATGTAACCTGGCTTTACCGTGCCAACCACATGCTGAGATGGGACAGCTTGGCCAACTAATTAGGTGTATCCCCGGCGTAGTATGGGTGTGTTGGATGGTGCGGGGAATAGGTGTCAGCTGGACTACCATATGAACCGCAAGGCTCAAGAGGGGGCCACTGCAGCGGGGTTGGAGCCTCTTGTATGCTGTTAGGGGTGAAACCTCAGCGGGCCCATGCTCATCGGGAATCCCTTTGTAAAGGCCTCGTAGTGATCTCCTGGCTACACACCTGGGAAGTGTGAGTGTGGTTCGCGGCCACTGGCATAATGGAGGTTCTTTTAGTCCACCCGGCATCGGGGGATAAAATCACTACATGTGGGTACAGTGGTGCAAACTCTGGAGAGTCAAAACTATCATGACAGCCATGCTCACGGTCAAGAGCGGCTTGGACTTATTCATGATTAGAGGATGATGGATTGGGAAGTTGAGGATGTTGAGCAGGAAGCTTAACATTGGAAATGAGACTATGTTTACTTGATAACGATGATGGGTTGAGGGATTGGGATCAATTTCACCTGTGTAGTAATGTAGGTGCTTAATAAGCTAAGGTGATAGATAATAATTGTGTAGTGCTTTAACCATGAGTTCAACCTCTCCTTGCTCTAGCCATGCATGACATAACTTTCCCACACTTGCTGAGTACCCACGGTACTCAAACTTGCTTTTCTGTTGGTTTATATTGCTGCTCAGGTCAAGAGAATGATGTGGTGTTTAATGACCAAGACTTTGATCCCGAGGAAGGATTCTAGGTTCACAGAGTCCCCCGGGCAACGCCTGTGACGGAGCCCACAAGATTTATATTCCGCTGCTGTCTTATTTACATGTCATGAACTTATTATCGTCCATCGAGACGTATGCTATGTAAGACTTATTTATATTCAACACCTGGCTTGTAATAAATGATGCTTCACTATTTGTCATCACATGTATGAGAGAATGATCCTGGCATACATGTGGTATTCACTCGGTTGTTCTTCGGAGAAACCGGGTGTGACAGGTTGTACCCGAAATATTGAAGCATCTGCCTCAATGCTTCCGGATAGCCGCTGCGGTGAGAACAGTGGGACACCACCCACCCGTTCTCCAACTGTCTATCCGCTGTCATCTGTAAAAATATATTTGAGAAAGGTCAAATATTTTTTTGAACAGTAAACCATTGAGTTATAACACAAGACATGTCATTGAACCCATAAAACTTGGAAATATAGTTCAAATTTAAACAAATTTGACTGCTGATCTGCTGTCTGCATGAAAGCCCTGACCAGTTTCCATTTCAACCTGATTTAGGCCATGCTAAATGCAAAACCAATTCTGGAGCTCAACATCAAAGTTAAAGGTAAATTCAATAGCTTTCCAGAAAGTGTTTGCTTGGCCTAAGATCTGTTTTGGTTCAAAAGTTGTGAGATGTTAAAGTTAACAAAATTTCTGGAGAAAATTGGACAGCACCCTCCTGCTTGAGGTACTGATTTGATCCAAGAATCCCAGTTAATTCTGCTCCCAATCTGACAAAACTTTCTGTTACAAAGTTGTAACCCATCTTATAATATTTACAGAACTACCTCATTTTCTATTTTTGGATTTTTATGAACGAAGTTATCCTCGATTTACAGAGAGTTTACAGAGAGTCTTTGCTCTGCCCTGTTTTCTGGACAGTTTCAACTCTACAGCATTTTTCGATTGGTTAAGGGATTAAACACCTCTGGACCTCAAAAGAAGAGTTGTAAAGCTCTTCCAAAAATTTCCAGAAATGTATCATATGACCCCAACCTCGAAATAACTCAATCTCTAACCTCTGATTAACTTCAGCCTTAATTCAGCTGAAAACAGAGTGCTCTGTCCTTAGCAACCTATAAGTTGAAAACTTGTTAACTTGGAATGTCCTGATTAAGGGAAGAGGTTACAGCAAAGTTTTAATGCTCCAGATTAAAACTTTAAAGTTTTACAATGAAGTTTTTCATTTAGTGGGGTGTGACGTCGATGTGTCACCAGATCATGTCGGTACTACGTCATCACAAAGAAAAACCTATACCGGACTTAGCCGGCTTCGTTATTTCAGTGGCACTAAACGTCACTCGCATACGGATGCTACACGTCTACCATTTCGTGGTGAGACTACCTGCAGAAACTCAAACAATTATCAGACTCGGCTGCACACCGAGCCCGGTATCCATACAGTTCGTACACCCGGCCGTCATCACTCGCCCGAATGTTCTCAAGCCAAACACGCCTTGAGCTACGCGTTCACGTTTCAGACCATGTGACGGGGTCTCCCAAATTGTACCACGCACGCCAGGGACAAACGTTGCTCGAATACCCCAAATGACATCAAGAGTCGTAGAGGATATCAAAGCGGGTCGGGTTACCTGCCACCCGTGGGGCTCCACCCTTCAGCTTGTGCGCACTGGTGGACAGCGCTCACGTGCTCCCCCCAAGACATAAATGTCCCGAAATGCACGATTTTCCGACATAATCAAATAAGTTAATATGCCACTTTCTATACGCTAATAACATCTTTATATGGGCTACTAACTCGTTCCTCACTGGATTTTTGAAAAAGAAGACCTTTGTAGTGCGTTAAACCTCAAGCAAGCTCTGATACCAACGCTGACACCACCCCACGGTCTTGTCGAGCCAGGATCACGCTGAGGGGTGCTGCGTTGCACAGCACCGGATAACACACTTCAAAGGTACAAAGCGGAAGCAAAACTTTTATTACATAAAGTCGTTTATGAACATTTTCACATCAAAATAGGTCCAGTCTACACTCACGGGTGTCGACTATGCACCAAGTTCACGTTCAGCCCGTGAACGTGTCCTTGCTAGCACGCATACACACTAACATGGCGGCGTGCACGACTCCCACTCGACGGGGTTTCCCTCCTGGGGTTCCGTCTCCTCTTCAGGAGTCCCTTCCTCATAGAACCCTGCAAAAGCTTCAAACACAAGCAGTGAGCACGAAGGCTCATCAAGACTGACCCGTCTCTCCTAAACATGGAACTTCTACATGAGGGGTGATGGGTACATGAGATAAAAACCAGTTGCAAAGGACTCGCCTAATTAGTGGAACCTTACTTTCATGTTTTAGCAGCAGGTTGTGGAGAACCTTACACTAAGACACATGAGAGAGCCGCAATCAAACAAGAAACGCATTTCTCTCGTGTACTTTGCCCAAAGTTGAAAGGAACTTTAATTAGCTCTAAACTACAGCAATCATTAACAATAAAGTACATCTTTCAATCAACAACATTTTAACATGTAACTAGCCTGTTCTTTCCACGTCACGGTACAGTGAACAAGTGGTACTCACTGACCGCGAGGGACGGCGATTATAATTGATTTACACCTGCAGGATTACCCGAATAACCCGTCACGTACGCCTGTACTCGATGTTGCCTACAGCAACAATCATGGACGCCGTACGCAACCACCTTTCACCCGTCAGCCAAATATTGAACCGGTCCCGTCGTCCCGAGCAAGAGGTCTCTGCACGCGCATCTCAGTGCCGCCAGCCGATTTACACCTCAAGCTCTCAACCTACCCTCTGAACGACGGGCAATGCCTCAATGCCCAGCTACCCGAGTTACATCAGTTTCCAGGTTCCCATATAGCCGATAGGTCTTCAGTACTGTTCTAGCTTGTTCAACAGGCCCTCACACGGCTCGGTCCTCAATCGACACAAGCGGAGCTATAGCACCCAGGCCCGAAAGTCCTGCTGCCCTTACTCTCCGTTCGGTCTCATTTTTCTTGCCATGTGTATCATGTGCTATCTCTACCCGAGTTGAGTGTCTCTAGCCTATGCTCGCGAGTAGTTCCAACTACTCGACTTGTACTGAATCCTACACTATCTTAGCATTGCAGTAGCTAACGGGGTTTGCAATCCTAAACCCAACCCATGGTTCTCTTGGCTATGCAGTTGGGTTTCCAAACAAGACTCTAATACAAGGAATAATGGTATGCAAGTATGTGCTCAAAACAATAAAAACTTGTAAAAAGGTTAATGCAAACCGGAGCTTGCCTTGCTGCTCTTGGTCGTAGGCTAGCTGCTCCTCCAGAGTAACGAAGTCTAGGACTTCGGGTTCCTCCTCGACCTTAGCGACTACATGATATAAGAATTACATGTATTAATTAAATGCATTTGAATTGAGTTTTAAATTTGTGAACCTTCTATGTCTCACTAGACAGACCTAAAGACGGTGAAACTTTTACTGTGGCTTGGTTACAACCTAAACAGAGACTTGGTCAAGTTTTAGTTGCAGCAAAGCTCATTTGAGCCCTCCACAATTAATTGTGTCCTTGATCTTAATTGGAACTCTTAGGGTACTCTAGGGATTTTCATGGAACAAGCCATGACTTTCTGAAAACTAGATTTTTAGAGGGTTCTAATGGAGTTGGTTTCACTTAATTTGCAGGTTCCTAGCTAAAGATATGAGCTAAACAATTTCAAGGAAAATTCTGAAAATGTTTCTGAACATTTTCCATTTTCTCTGGAACAGTTTCACTAATCACACTATTAGGTGGATCAAATGAGCTCAAATGGATCTGAAATTTTTATGGTAGTTCAGAGACATTTTGGTTAACATCCCAGCAAAATATCAGAATTTTCCTCCAAGGGGTTCTCCAGTTAAAATTCCACAACAGTTTAAATTTTAAGGAATTAATTCGGGAGAATTAAGGATTTTCATGAAGTGAAACTTGATTTGCTGGAAATTGTTCAGAGAGCTGAATCCAACAAAATTTGGTTCACTCGATTTGGAGTTTCCTAGCCCAAGTTATGAGGATTTGAAGTTTGAATGAAATCTGAAAATCAGAGAAAAGTTTAAATCTGCCGGTGGGCCACGGGGACACGTGTTGCGCGCTGAGGCGTCGGCACACCGGAGTCCACGGGGTATTTGCGTGCCAGCACACCGGATCCGAGCCGCAGCCCGATCCCGATTTGAATTTTAAGCCGCTGACAGCTGGGGTCCACCCCCTTCTTCTACCTCCCGCCGCCCGCGCTCTGCCGCCGGGGTTCCTCGCCGGAGAGCTTGCCGGCAGCCTCTGTGAAGCTCCAAGCTTCATTATTCCGGCCGCCCCTGCCTACTTTCACTTGGGGAACACGATTCCGAGCTCAGCTCGTCATGACAATGGCCGGTACATGGTCGGCGATGAGCAGTCGCCTCGGGAAGACTTCGGCCGTGTCGGCCGACCTCCTTAGGATCTCAACCACTCGAGCAACCGGTCAGGGAGCATCAGTGGACCTTGGGGAAGGTCGACATGAGCTTGAAGCAGCTCGGGGGAGGCCCAAAGTAGGCCCTCACCGTGCACCCGATGCCTCCCGCATGCTCCGCCGTCGGCAAACATCGAAATACGCCGGGTACAGGGGTTCTTTGGCCAAAGGTTGTGAAGGCAACTTGTGCTACCAGGTCTAGTTTGTGTGGGAGCGAATTGAGGCCCTCTAATCCTTTCTAGAGTATGAATTCAACAGAACCGCACCCAAAGGTCGGTCTGTACCGAGGAAGGGGAAAACTGGAAATTCGCCGCCGGTGAGCAAATGCTCGGGCTGTGGCTCGGGGGTGAGCAGCACCGATCACCAGCGCGTCCAACGGTGCCTTGGCTCAGGTATAATCAGCTCCCGGTTGGGCTGTCCACGGGAGCCCTAAGTGCGGCGGTTTTAGGTCACCGAATTGAACTCTCGGTATAGCCGAGATCGACCGGTTTCAGCTGGGTTCTAGCAACAGGGAAGAAGGAGGAGGGTTCCTAGTACCTTGTCGTAGCTCTGGAGGGGACGGGGAGGCTGTGATCAGAGCTCTCCGATCGGTTCTGAGCGGCGGAGAAGAATTTCCCGGCGCTGTGTTCTTGCGAGGAGAAAATGGCGAGGGCTTCGGCCGAGGAGGGGGGCGCCTTAAGAAGGCTCTGAACCAACTTGTGCCCACACGTGGCCAAGAAGCTGCTGGCGCGGCGGCCTCCCTCGTTGGCGATCGCAGCTGAAGCCCGAAGACCCGAGTGAGAAAGTCTCAGTCGGTTGAATCATCCCAGTGGCTGACATGTGGGTCCCACCTGGGGTTTTAACCTCTGAAATTAGCTCCAAATCACTGTTGTAAACAGTAAGCACTAAACTGCCCATTGTGATTTGAGTTATTCACCTCTGAGCCATTTGAATTGGTTAGAATTCAAATTGGGTTTGGTTTGAATAAATTTCAGCACATGTTCAGTTTTGAAATTCAAATAAAGTTTGAATTTGTTCCACTTAGCTCATGTCAAGCTCAACTCCAAATGGAGTGAAAATTGGTGTGTGAGCTCACAAAAATGTGCGGAGTAAGAATATGCCTCCCACTTTTGAATTTATGGGATAAGACAGTTTGAATTTGCATTTGAGTTCAAACTGCCCTCTTTCTAGCTATACCCAAAATGACCTCAAAAAGGTTTTGAATTTGGGTGAAACTTGGCATGGACATTCCTAGCAATGTGTAGGAGTTTTCATATGCCCAGTCCCTATATATAACATGTGGGAAATACCACTTTTGCAATATGTGAGTTTGTTCTCAAATGAGCTAGTTGATGGTGGTTACTTGCTCTTCAAATGTGTTTATCAACTTGCTTCAAATGAGGTGTGTGTGTGGTGATGACACCTCAAACATGTGTCAAAAACTGAGGCCCTTACAGGTGGTTTACTTACCGTAGATCTAAGGACCGGTTCATGCGAGCACATGCCAGGATAACAGTGCCACCACAAGGCCAGGTATGGGTGTGGCTTAGCTGAGTAATTAGGTAAGTTGCTAGATTGTTATGGACCGTGGAAGGCGCGGGGAATGGGAGTCGAGTGAGGACTGCCCTGGAAACTGCATGGCACAAGAGGGGGCCTGTGGGTGGGAGAATTGGAAATTCTAGCTTGCAGGTGAAACATTAGTGTGTCCATACATCTAGTAACCCCTTTGTAAAGGCTATTTTATGATCTCTTGGCCATACACGACGCTTGTGTACTTGTATAATGGAGGTTCTGCAGTCGCCGACGGGTGACGAAATCACAAACTTGTGGGTAAAGAGGTGCAAACTCTGCAGAGTCTAAAACTATCATGTGATATATAGGGTCAACTTCCATGATTAGTTGGATGGTTATTTTGGGATGGTTTTGGACGGTTTGGTTTTGGTTTGGTTTTCGGGACTGTTGAGTCCGGGTGATAAGACGGGTTGCATGACTGTTGAGTCATGGCAACGAGGTTGGACGGTGTGAGACGGAAATTGTTTTTTAGATGAAATGGTAGTGAATACGAGATGGTATTCATGAGATGGTAGCGAATACGAGGAGGTATTCGTGAGCAAGAATGAGGTTGATTTATGTCTGGTTGGGATATGGAAGGTAATGAACATAATGGAGGTATGATTGGTATTTTAGTACATGTTGGGATTACATTCGCTTAAAGATAAGTTGTTGTTTTTATCATGGTTTTGATAAATAACTTTGCTTTCTGCAATGAGCCTTTTTATAACTACCTTGTTGTGAGCTACATATCATATTTTTCCCACACTTGCTGAGTACACCATTGTACTCAAACTTGCATTATTATTTCATCATCAGCAACAGGAGAAGATTACTATAAAGATCAAGTGGAGCATTAGGCGTGTAATCTGTCCTCAACCTTGCCTGTGGGGATGGAGTAGAGATGGAGCCACTGCTGCTTAGAATTGCTTCCGCATTAGTTAGATTGCTTCTGCATTAGAGTAAAGACTTCCGCTGTTAGATTAAGACTTCCGCTGTGAGCATGAGTCCAAGACTCATGAGACATTGTAATAAACTCTGTTATTCATGGTCATATACATTCTGTAATTCAGTTTGTGGATGATGTGTATATGTGTGATGAACATCCTGGGCACACATATGCATCAGTTCTCGGTTCCGTGGTTTTCTACAGAATTGAGGGCATCACAACCACAATTCCTCCCGAACATGGTTGTTGAACCTCATCTTCTCCATAAGACTAGTTCAATGGATCCCGTCACCAGCCATATCTTGAACTCAAGAAACACCTGTACATGAATAAACAACCAATACTTTCGAGCACAAGTCCGCGACTTGACTCACGTTAGTTACAAAAACCACAACAACTTACATGAACACCTCACATAAGCATGTTGCAAACCATAGCAAAATGTTAACCACCGTAAACATCCATAACACTTCAAAAACTTAGTAAAAGAATACTAAGCAAACTTTCTATAGATGTAAAGCAAGTTTGAAACATTTGCATGGTAAAAACAGAACCATTGCGATTTAGCTCCGGACCTTGCCAAAGCTAACCGAACCTTGAGCCAGAGCTTACCAAAGCTAGCAAAACCTAGCACCGGAACTTACCAAAGCTAGTCGGACCTACCGCCAGAGCTAACCAAACACATGTCGGACCTAGCCATAACAAGTCGGACCTTACGTCGGATCTTGTCGGAGCTCGGACCTAGAGTCGTACCTTGACAAAAAGTGTTTTGGCAGAATTCAAAACTTTTATAGTCATAGCCAATGTATTCAGCACACATAGGTCTTACAGTTTCATTCATCTTCGCCATAATTTCTGCCAATTGTAAGGGCCTCAGTTTTTGACACTCATTTGCAGTGTTCATCACCACACCACACACCTCATTTGAGGAAGAATGATGAACACAAATAAAGAGCAAGTAACAATTATCAACATGCTCATTAGGGAACAAACTCACACATTGCAAAAGTGGTACTTCCCACATGTGATATAGATGGGCTGGACATATGAAAACTCCTACACTTTGCTAAGGATGTCCATGCCAAGTTCCACCCAAATTCAAAACCTTTTTGAGGTCATTTTGGGTATAGTTAGGAAGAGGGCAGTTTGAAACCATATTCAAATTCAAACTGTTTTCACCCACTGAATTTAAAAGTGGAAGGCATATTCTTGCTCAGCACATTTTTGTGAGCTCACACACCAATTTTCACTCCATTTGGAGTTGATCTTGACATGAGCTAAGGGGGAGAAATTCAAACTTTATTTGAATTTCAAACTGCACTTGTGCTGAAATTCATTCAAACCAAACCTCATTTGAACTTTGATCAATTCAAATGGCTCTTGGGTGAATAATTTGAATTGCCAAGGGTAGAATAGGGTTCACTGTTTACCACAGCTGTTAGGAATAAATTTCAGAGGTTAAAAGAGAAGTGGGACCCACATGTCAGCCTCTGCCTCAAAGCAAACCGACTGAACCACAGTTCAGTCGGTTCCCGGCAGCTGTGCGCGCGCGCCACCGAAGGGGGCAGCCGGCGCCAGCTCCTGCTGCGTGCCCCAAGCCGGAGACCAGCCGGCCGGGCTATTTATTCCCTCCCCGGCGTGCTTCAGTCACCATTTCCTCGAGCTGCCGACGCACACGACTTGTTTTTCCACTGCCATCGCCGCCGCTCGAGTTCCTGCTTGATCAAGCCGATCGCAGCCCCCTCTTTCCATTCCAAGGTCCCAGCAAGGTACTAGCAACCATCCTCCATCCTTCCCATTGATAGAAATCGATTGAAACCGAGTGATATCGGCTGTGCCGAAAGATCAAACTCGGAACTGGAAACCGCCGCACCTCGGGCTCTCGTGGACAGCCCAACCTGGGCGTTGTCACGCCCGAGCCAAGGCACCCTTGGACGCGCAAGTGATCGGTGCTGCTCATCCCCGAGCCACAGCTCGAGTGGTTGCTCACCGGCGGCGAATTTCCACTTTTCCCCTTTCTGTGTGCAGAACGACCCTCGGGTACGATTCTGTTTAATTCGTGCTCTAGAAAGGATTAGAGGGCCTCAGGCCACTCCCACACGAACTAGACACGGTGACGCACAAGTTGCCTTCACAACTCTGGGCCGGAGAACTTCTGTGCCCGGCGTAATTCAAGGTCTACTAATGGCGGAACGCACGGGGGGTATCGGGCGCACGGTGAGGACCTATTTCGGGCCTTCCCCGAGCTGCCCCGAGTTCATGTCGACCTTCTCTGAGGTCCACTGATGCTCCCCGACCGGTTTCCCAAGTAGCTGAGGCACTAGGAGCATCAGCCGACATGGCCGAAGTCGTTCCGATATGGCGGCTCGTCGCCGACCATGCTCCGGCCGTTGTCATGAGCAGCTGACCCTCGGATCATGTTCCCCAAGTAAAAGTAGGCAGGGGCGGCCAGAATCAAGAAGTTTGGAGCGGTACAGCAGCCAGCGGCGAGCTCTCCGGCGAGGTCCCTCGGCGGCGGAGCGCGGGTGTCGCGAGGTTGAAGAAGGGGGTGGACCCCAGCTGTCAGCGGCCGATATTTTGAATCAAGATCCGGCTGCGGCCGGGATCGGGTGTGCTGGCGCGCAAAAGCCTTGTGGGCCGCAGTGTGCTGTCGCTTCGGCGTGCGACGCGTGTCCCCTGGGCCCACGCGCGAGTTTAAACTTTTCCCCGATTTTCAGATTTCCTTCAAACTTCAAATCCTTATAACTTTGGCTAGAAAGCTCCAAATTGAGTGAACCAAATTTTTCTGGATTCAGCTCTCTGAGTACTTTCCAGAAAATCAAGTTTCACTTCATGAAATTCCCTAATTCTCCAGAATTAATTCCTTAATGTTTAAACTGTTAGGAATTTTAACTGGAGAATCCTTTTGCGGAAAATCCTGAAATTTTGCTGAGATGTTCACCAAAATATCATTGAGCTACCATAAAAATTTCAGATCCATTTGAGCTCATTTAGTCCACCTAATGGTGTGATTAGTAAAACTGTTCCAGAGAAAATAGAAAATGTTCAGAAACATTTTCAGGATTTTCTCTGAAATTGTTTAGCTCATATCTTTAGTTAGAGACTTCCAAATTAAGTGAGACCAACTCCATTAGAACCCTCTGAAAATCTAGTTTTCAGAAAGTCATAGTTTGTCTCATGAAAATCCCTAGAACACCCTAAGGGTTCCAATTAAGGTCAAGGACATAATTATTTGTGGAGGGCTCAAATGAGCTTTGCTGCAACTAAAACTTGACCAAGTCTTTGTTTAGGTTGTAACCAAGCCACAGTAAAAGTTTCACAGTCATTAGGTCTGTCTAGTAAGAGTTATAGGCTTCACAACTTCAAAGTTAATACAAAGGCCTCTAAATTAATACATACATTGTTCTTATCATGTAGTCGCTAAGATCGAGGAGGAACCCGAAGTCCTAGACTTCGTTACTCCGGAGGAACAGCTAGCCTACGACCAAGAGCAGCAAGGCAAGCCCCGGTTTGCATTAACCTTTTTACAAATATTTATTGTTTTGAGCACATCTTTGAATATTGTTCTTTGCATTAGAGTCTTGATTGGAAACCCAACTGCATAGCCAAGAAAACCATGGGTTGGGGTTTAGGATTGCAAACCCCGTTAGCTACTGCATTGCTAGGATAGAGTAGGATTCGGTACAAGTCGAGTAGTTGGAACTACTCGCGAGAATAGGCTAGAGGCACATTGCTCGGGTAGAGATAGCACATGAAACACATGGCAAGAAAATGAGACCGAGCGGAGAGTAAGGGCAGCAGGACTTTGGGGCCTGAGTGCTGTAGCTCCGCTTGTGTCGATTGAGGACCGAGCCGTGTGCGGGCCTGTTGAACAAGCTAGAACAGTACCGAAGACCTACCGGCTATATGGGAACCGGGAAACTGATGTAACTCGGGTAGCTGGGTGTTGAGGCATTTCCCGTCGTTCAGAGGGTAGGTTGAGAGCTCGAGGTGTAAATCAGCTGGCGGCACAGAGATGCGCGTGCAGGGACCTCTTGCTCGGGACGATGGGACCGGTTCAATATTTGGCTAACGGGTGAAAGGTAGTCGCGTACGACGTCCGTGATGGTTGTTGTAGGCAACATCGAGTACGGGCGTACGTGACGGGTTGTTCGGGTAACCCTGCAGGTGTAAATCGATTATAATCGCCGTCCCTCGCGGTCAGTGAGTACCACTTGTTCACTGTACCGTGACGTAGAAAGAACAGGCTAGTTACATGTTAAAATGTTGCTGATTGAAAGTTGGATATTGATTGTTAATGATATGTTGTAGCTTAGTGCTAACTAAAGTTCTTTTCAACTTTGGGCAAAGTACATGAGAGAAATGCGTTTCTTGTTTGATTGCGGCTCTCTCATGTGCCTTAGCGTAAGGTTCTCCACAACCTGCTGCTAAAACTTGAAAGTAAGATTCTACTAGTTAGGCGAGTCCTTGCAAATGATTTTTACCTCATGCAACCCATTACCCTCATGTAGAAGTTCCATGTTTAGGTGAGACGGGTCAGACTTGCTGAGCCTTCGTGCTCACTGCTTGTGTTTGAAGCTTTTGCAGGGTTCTATGAGGAAGGGACTCCCGAAGAGGAGACGGAACCCCAGGAGGGGAACCCCGTCGAGTGGGAGTCGTGCACGCCGCAGAGTTAGTGTGCGTGTGTGCTAGCAAGGACACGTTCGAGGGCTGAACGTGCACTTGATGCTTAGTCTACGCCCGCGAGTGTAGACTGAACTTATTTTGATGTAAACATGTTCATAAACTTGTTTATGTAATAAAATTTCCGCTTCCGCTTTGTACCTTTGACGTGTGTTATACGGTGTTGTGCAACGCAACACCCCTCGGCGTGATCCTGGCTCGACAGGACCAAATGGGGTCGTGTCAGCGTGGTATCAGAGCTCGCTTGAGGTTTAACACAGTACAAAGGTCTTCTTTTTCAAAAATCCAGTGAGGAACGAATTAGTAGCCCGTATAAGGATGTTATTAGTATATAGAAAGTGGCTTATTAACCTATTTGTTATGTCGGAAAATCGTGCATCTCGGGACGTTCATGTCTTGGGGGGTGCACGTAAGCGCTGTCCACCAGTGCGCACAAGCTGAAGGGTGGAGCCCCACGGGTGGCAGGTAACCCGACCCGCTTTAGTATCTTCTACGACTCTTCATGTCGTTTGGGGTATTCGAGCAACGTCTGTCCCTGGCGTGCGTGGTGCAACATGGGAGACCCCGTCACGTGGTCTGAAACGTGAACACGTAACTCAGGGCGTGTTTGGCTTGAGAACATCCGGGCGAGTGATGACGGCCGGATGTACCAACTGTATGGATTCCGGGCTCGGTGTGCAGCCGAGTCTGATGATTGGTTGAATTTCTGCAGGTAGCCTTACCACGAAACGGTAGACGTGTAGTATCCGTGTGCGAGTGACGAGTAGTGCCACTGAAGTAACGACGCCGGCTAAGTCCGGTATAGGTTTTTCCTTTGTGAGGACGTAGTACCGACATAATCTGGTGACGCATCGACGTCACACCCAACAAAATGAACAACTTCATTTAAAATTTGAAGGTTTTGATCCAAAGTAGTAAAACTTGATGTAACTCCTTCCCTTGAACAGGATATTCAAAGCTAATAAGTTTTCAACTTATAGGATGTTAAGGACAGAGCACTCTGTTTTCAGCTAAATCAAGGCTGAAGTAATCAGAGGTTAGAGGTTGAGTTCTTTCGAGGTTGGGGTCGTATGATACATTTCTGGAAAGCTTTGGAGGAGCTTTACAACTTTTCTGTTGAGTTCCAGAGGTGTTTCGTCCCTTAACCACTCGAAAAATGCAGTAGAGTTGAAACTGTCCAGAAAACAGGACAGAGCAAAGACTCTCTGTAAACTCTCTGTAAATTAAGCATAACTTCCTGCTTAAAAATCCAAAAATAGGAAATGAGGTAGTTCTGGAAAGATTATGAGATGGGTTACAACTTTGTAACAGAAAGTTTTGTCAGATTAGGAACAGAATTAACTGGAATTCTTGGATCAAATCAGTACCTAAGGCAGGGAGGTGCTGTCCAATTGTTTCCAGAAATTCTGTTAACTTTGACATCTCATAACTGTTGAACCAGAGCAGATCTTAGGCCAACCAAATACTTTCTGGAAAGCTATTGAAGTTAACTTTAACTTTGATGTTGAGCTCCAGGACTGGTTTTTCTTTTAACCTGGCCTAAATCAGATTAATATGGGAACTGGTCAGGGCTGTCATGGGAACAGCAGATCAGCAGTCAAATTTGTTTAAAAATTTGAACTATGTTTCCAAGTGTTAAGGGTTCAATGACATATCTTATGTTATAACTCAATGGTTTACTGTTTAAATAAATATTTGACATTTCTCAAATATATTTTTACAGATGGCAGCAGATAAACGGTTGGAGAACGGGTGGGTAGTTTCCCACTGCTCTGACCGTAGCGGCTACCCGGGAGCATTGTGGCTAATGCTCCAATATTTCGGGTACAACCAGATGCCGCAATACTTCGCCAAGGAAGAAGGCGAAGAGGGGAACAAGACGTGGACGATCCATGTCGAGGTTCCTGCAGGGCCTACGCCACCCGGTTGGGTGCCATTCACCGTCACGGTGAGAGGAAGACAACCGGAAGGGATGTGGCAAGTGGCAGCCCGTGACACTATGTCACGTTTCTGCCAACTACACGTGCAGGCTATGGAGGGAACTCCATACGCACTCGTTCCGGTGGAGGGACGAGCTCAGCATGTGTGGGAAGAGAGGTACCTAGAGGCAACAAACCCGAGTTGCCCAAGGTACAACCCCGCGGAGGCAAATCTCAGCCTCCAAATGAGGGCGGGAAACGCTGTGATGGACAGCCAAGCTGTTCATACGGAGCATCTCGCCACCAAGCTCAAGGAGAGCACAAGCCGTGGAGATCATTTTGAGAGTGCTCACAGTGCACTCCGCAATGTGCTCCTTCCGACGATCAAGCGACTGAATGAACAACACAATCAGTTGCGTCGTCTGAAGAAGGCAAAGAAGAAGAGCCGTGTTGACATTGCGGCGTTGCAAGAGCTGGTGCAGACCCTAACCCAGCAGAATGAGGACCTTGCTCAAGAGCGGGACGACGCTATTGAGGAAGGACAAGGCTGGGAAGAGGACTACAACCAGGCTATGGACGAGGTGCATGCATTGCAGGACCTCGTGCCCCCGGTATTGGGCGTACCGGTAGTCTTGGGTCTTCCAGCAATGGGAGAACCCGGAATGGGAGAAGAGGTGGTAGATCCAGAGCCACCAGCAGAGGTACCGGAGGAGGACGACCCACAGGAGGTCGAGTTCTACTCCGAGTAGGGGGTTACGGTTGCCAAGTAGGGCAGCTAGGGTAGCGTAACCCAACTTTTGTAATCGGTGACATGTCGTGTAGACAGTAGCGTATGTATAGGTAGTGACGGCATGAGCACGACTTCTCGGAGGTCCGAGAATAATGTATCTTGTATAAAGTTTATGCTTTATCAATATATGTGAATGTTGTGCAAGTTAGTCATGCGTCGCTTCAATACTTACTGCTGTTTATGGAATTTTGAGTAAGACATGTGCTAATTGCTGCTGTGTTGAATTTCAGAATGACGCGTACTCGTGCCAACCCTGATGTTGGAGGTACTAGCCAAGGGGGAGAGACCTCCCAACCGCCTCCCGAGGACTCCTCGGGACAGCAGCAGCAACAGCAACAGCAAACACCGCCACCGCCACTGCCAACGGTTACATTGGCCGACATCGTCGCGGCAATGGCGGGTTCACATCAGCAGCATACAGAGCTGCTGCAAACGTTAATTGCGAATACGTCTCGCCCAGAGAGACGTCAAGATCGTGAGGAGCGCCAACAGAGCTCCTACTCCGACTTCCTGGCGACTCATCCCCCTGTATTCTCAAGGGCGGATGAACCACTTGACGCGGACAACTGGCTCCGCGCCATAGAGATGAAGTTCGGGCTGCTCCAAATCAGCGAGCAGCGCAAGACTCAGTTCGCGGTCCAGCAGCTCCAAGGATCCGCGAGCGCGTGGTGGGCCAACTTTTGTGCTTCACAACCCACCGACCGAGTGATGACCTGGGCGGAGTTTCGGACGGCCTTCCGGGCCTATCATATACCGCCCGGTTTGATGAAGAGGAAGACGCAGGAATTCCTACACCTGCAACAAGGGAGCCGGAACGCGCTGGAGTACTCCAGAGCGTTCAACGATCTCGCACTCTACGCGTCGTATCACGCAGATACGGACGAGAAGCGGCGGGACCACTTTTACCAGGGGCTTAACCCGCTCCTGAAGGACAAGCTGGCGATGTTCAATCGCGGCAGCCTCAACGACATAATTGATGCTGCGATTGTTCAGGAAGACTCCGGCAAGGAGTTGGCGGCGGCAGAGCGAAAGCGAAGCGCGCCACAGAGCAGCGGAGAAGGAGGCGGTCCTTCTCAGAAGTTTCGGATGGTGAATCGCCCACCATCAGGTCCGCGCTGGCAGCCACCACAGCGGTCGATGCCGTTCCGCGGTCGGCCGTATTCTTCACCGGCATTCCGGCCGGCACTGCCAGCACCACCGCAACAACAGCAGCAGCAGCGGGCGATGCCGCGTGCGTTTGCACCTCCGCAACGCATGCCGGGCTTTCGTCCACCAAGTACTCCACCAGCAGCGGCCACATGTTACAAGTGTGGTCGTCCAGGACACTTCGCGAGCAGTTGCCCGGAGAGGCAAGGCGGCGGAGTGGTACCACAGTTTCCGGGGAGGAATCAACCCCGGAACCCTACTAATGCGCGGCGGGCAAACCCTAGGCCCGGCACTGTCCACCAGCTTGCCATTGAGGACGTGCCGGAGGGCGAGCCAATCCTTGCGGGTATGTTCCAACTCCACCAGCATCCCGCTATAATACTATTTGATTCAGGCGCCACGCATAATTTTATTAGCCAAGCTTTCATTGCTAAACACAGCTTGCCAATACTACCCACCGATAGTCCATATTTAATTTGTTCACCGGGTGGGAAGATTTCAGCAAGCGTAATGGTCTCCAAAGCACCATTATGCTTAGCGGGTAGAGTGTACCCCACGTCTCTCATTATCTTAGAGGGACAGAAGGTCGATGTCATCCTAGGGATGTCGTGGTTAACCCGCCACGGCGCTGTTTTAGACACCGTCCTCCGAGTCGTGCACTTAAACTCAGGAGTGCACGGTTCTCACTCATTATTTCTGGACAGTCCAGAAATAAAACTTCCAAGTGTCTATCAAGCCACAACCATCAGATTGGAAGACATTCCAGTGGTCCGAGAGTTCCCTGATGTATTCCCGGATGATTTGCCGGGGATGCCACCCGATAGAGAGGTGGAGTTCAAGATTGAACTTGCACCGGGAACCATGCCAATATCCCGAAGGCCGTACAAGATGGCGCCCAAGGAGTTGGCGGAACTGAAGACTCAGCTCACGGACCTTCTGGAGAAGGGTTTTATTAGGCCGAGCTCCTCGCCATGGGGCTGTTCGGCATTATTTGTCAAAAAGAAGGATGAAACGTTGCGGCTTTGCGTAGACTACCGTCCATTAAATGCCGTAACCATCAAGAACAAGTACCCGTTGCCACGGATCGACATGTTGTTTGATCAGTTGGTCGAAGCAAAGGTCTTTTCCAAGATGGATTTAAGATCCGGGTACCATCAGATTAAGATCAGGGCTGAGGACATTCCAAAGACAGCTTTTTCGACAAGGTACGGACTTTATGAGTACCTGGTCATGTCCTTTGGCCTCACCAATGCTCCAGCTCACTTCATGTATTTAATGAACTCGGTGTTCATGCCGGAGCTGGACAAGTTTGTCGTGGTCTTCATCGACGACATCCTGGTATACTCCAAGTCGGAGGAAGATCACAAGAAACATCTGCGTATAGTCTTGCAACGGCTGCGGGATCACAAGTTATACGCAAAGTTCAGCAAATGCGAGTTTTGGATATCGCAAGTGCCTTTCCTCGGGCATATCATCTCAGCGGAGGGTATCGCTGTGGACCCGAGCAAAATCACGCAAGTGCTGAATTGGAAATCCCCGAGAACTGTTCATGAGGTACGGAGTTTCCTCGGACTCGCGGGATATTATCGGAGGTTCATTCCGAACTTCTTGAAGATTGCCAGGCCAATGACAGAGCTGCTGAAGAAGGCTACCAAATATGTTTGGAGTCCAGCATGTGAAGCAGCATTCAAGGCTTTAGTCAAGCACCTGACATCAGCACCGGTTTTGGCGCAGCCAGACACAACAAAACCGTTCGATGTGTACTGCGATGCATCCGGCATTGGGCTCGGATGTGTGCTGATGCAAGACCGAAGAGTGGTCGCGTATGGATCACGACAGCTTAGGAACCATGAGCAAAATTATCCAACTCACGATTTGGAGCTCGCTGCCGTGGTACTTGCACTGAAAATGTGGAGGCACTACCTACTCGGTAACCTCGTACATTTATATACCGACCACAAAAGCCTCAAGTACATCTTCACTCAGAAGGAGCTGAACATGAGGCAACGAAGATGGTTGGAACTGATAAAGGATTACGAGATAGATATCCATTATCATCCGGGCAAGGCAAACGTTGTGGCAGACGCGCTAAGCCGCAAGTCACACGTCAATAATCTGACCATCACACCGTTGGAAGAGAGCGAACCACCACTACATGTGATTCCACATGGAGCTCTCTACAACCTAGCTTTGATCCCCACCATCCGTGAAGAGATAGCGGCAGCCCAGAAGAATGACAAGGGCATGTCACATTTGCGGAGACGTGTAGACAGTGGGGAGTTGAAATGTTTCCGGAAGGACGGAGACGGCGTCTTATGGTTCAAGGACCGGATCGTCGTACCCCGAAACCCGGAGTTAAGGAAGAGAATCTTTGATGAAGCTCACTTATCAAAGTTTTCTATTCACCCCGGCAGCAACAAGATGTATCAAGAACTCAGAAGCAAGTTTTGGTGGACACGGATGAAGCGAGAGACGGCAAAATACGTGTCCGAGTGTGATACATGTCGACGGGTGAAGGCAGACCACATGCGGAAACCGGGACTGCTGCAACCACTGGGCATTCCTGCCTGGAAGTGGGAGGACGTGAGCATGGATTTCGTCGTCGGTTTACCCACCACCTTACAGAAACATGATTCTGTGTGGGTGATCGTCGATCGGCTCACCAAAGTTGCCCATTTCATCCCGGTCAACACCAACTATAACGCCAAGAAGTACGCTGAACTGTACATCTCACGGATCCTATGCTTATACGGCGTACCCCGTACCATCGTATCGGACCGGGGCACTTTATTTGTGTCCCGTTTTTGGGAGCAGCTACACGCTGCCCTGGGGACGAAGCTGATCCGTAGTTCAGCCTACCACCCGCAGACGGATGGGCAAACGGAGCAGGTAAATCAAATCCTAGAAGACATGCTACGAGCTTGCGCTATCGACCACGGCAAGAATTGGGATGATCACTTGCCATTAGCCGAGTTCTCGTACAACAATGGGTACCAAGCCAGCATCAAGATGGCGCCCTACGAGGCGCTATACGGCAGGAAATGCCGCACACCACTGAACTGGTGTGAATCTGGCGAGAGGGTTACCTTCGGGACTGATCTTGTCAACAACGCGGAAGAAAAGGTTCGATTAATTCAAGCGAACCTAAAAGCCGCTCAATCCCGACAGAAACAGTATGCGGACCGGAGGAGGCGCCCATTACAATTCGAAGTTGGAGATCACGTATACCTACGAGTGTCTCCAATGAAGGGCGTAAACAGATTTGGGGTGAGAGGAAAGTTAGCACCCCGATTCATCGGTCCATTCCAGATTACCGAAAGATGTGGATCGGTGGCATACCGGCTAAGATTACCAGAAGCACTTTCCGGTGTGCACGACGTCTTTCACATTTCCCAGCTGAGGAAGTGTCTCAAGCTATCAACTACCGTTCAGCTGGAAGACATTGAAGAACTGCAACCGGATCTCACCTATCGGGAGGAACCGGTGCAGATTATTGATGAAAAGGCCCGAACCACACGCAACCGTACGTTGTGGTTCTACAAGGTTCTATGGAGTAATCACTCCATGGACGAAGCGACATGGGAGAGCGAAGAATTCCTTCGCACTAACTACCCCGACTTTTTCACGTCGCATATTCGGTAATTTTCCACCGTCCTCTCTCTCATTTCACCTTATAATCTCGGGACGAGATTCTTTTAAGGGGGGAGGAATGTAAGGGCCTCAGTTTTTGACACTCATTTGCAGTGTTCATCACCACACCACACACCTCATTTGAGGAAGAATGATGAACACAAATAAAGAGCAAGTAACAATTATCAACATGCTCATTAGGGAACAAACTCACACATTGCAAAAGTGGTACTTCCCACATGTGATATAGATGGGCTGGACATATGAAAACTCCTACACTTTGCTAAGGATGTCCATGCCAAGTTCCACCCAAATTCAAAACCTTTTTGAGGTCATTTTGGGTATAGTTAGGAAGAGGGCAGTTTGAAACCATATTCAAATTCAAACTGTTTTCACCCACTGAATTTAAAAGTGGAAGGCATATTCTTGCTCAGCACATTTTTGTGAGCTCACACACCAATTTTCACTCCATTTGGAGTTGATCTTGACATGAGCTAAGGGGGAGAAATTCAAACTTTATTTGAATTTCAAACTGCACTTGTGCTGAAATTCATTCAAACCAAACCTCATTTGAACTTTGATCAATTCAAATGGCTCTTGGGTGAATAATTTGAATTGCCAAGGGTAGAATAGGGTTCACTGTTTACCACAGCTGTTAGGAATAAATTTCAGAGGTTAAAAGAGAAGTGGGACCCACATGTCAGCCTCTGCCTCAAAGCAAACCGACTGAACCACAGTTCAGTCGGTTCCCGGCAGCTGTGCGCGCGCGCCACCGAAGGGGGCAGCCGGCGCCAGCTCCTGCTGCGTGCCCCAAGCCGGAGACCAGCCGGCCGGTCTATTTATTCCCTCCCCGGCGTGCTTCAGTCACCATTTCCTCGAGCTGCCGACGCACACGACTTGTTTTTCCACTGCCATCGCCGCCGCTCGAGTTCCTGCTTGATCAAGCCGATCGCAGCCCCCTCTTTCCATTCCAAGGTCCCAGCAAGGTACTAGCAACCATCCTCCATCCTTCCCATTGATAGAAATCGATTGAAACCGAGTGATATCGGCTGTGCCGAAAGATCAAACTCGGAACTGGAAACCGCCGCACCTCGGGCTCTCGTGGACAGCCCAACCTGGGCGTTGTCACGCCCGAGCCAAGGCACCCTTGGACGCGCAAGTGATCGGTGCTGCTCATCCCCGAGCCACAGCTCGAGTGGTTGCTCACCGGCGGCGAATTTCCACTTTTCCCCTTTCTGTGTGCAGAACGACCCTCGGGTACGATTCTGTTCAATTCGTGCTCTAGAAAGGATTAGAGGGCCTCAGGCCACTCCCACACGAACTAGACACGGTGACGCACAAGTTGCCTTCACAACTCTGGGCCGGAGAACTTCTGTGCCCGGCGTAATTCAAGGTCTACTAATGGCGGAACGCACGGGGGGTATCGGGCGCACGGTGAGGACCTATTTCGGGCCTTCCCCGAGCTGCCCCGAGTTCATGTCGACCTTCTCTGAGGTCCACTGATGCTCCCCGACCGGTTTCCCAAGTAGCTGAGGCACTAGGAGCATCAGCCGACATGGCCGAAGTCGTTCCGATATGGCGGCTCGTCGCCGACCATGCTCCGGCCGTTGTCATGAGCAGCTGACCCTCGGATCATGTTCCCCAAGTAAAAGTAGGCAGGGGCGGCCAGAATCAAGAAGTTTGGAGCGGTACAGCAGCCAGCGGCGAGCTCTCCGGCGAGGTCCCTCGGCGGCGGAGCGCGGGTGTCGCGAGGTTGAAGAAGGGGGTGGACCCCAGCTGTCAGCGGCCGATATTTTGAATCGGGATCCGGCTGCGGCCGGGATCGGGTGTGCTGGCGCGCAAAAGCCTTGTGGGCCGCAGTGTGCTGTCGCTTCGGCGTGCCACGCGTGTCCCCTGGGCCCACGCGCGAGTTTAAACTTTTCCCCGATTTTCAGATTTCCTTCAAACTTCAAATCCTTATAACTTTGGCTAGAAAGCTCCAAATTGAGTGAACCAAATTTTGCTGGATTCAGCTCTCTGAGTACTTTCCAGAAAATCAAGTTTCACTTCATGAAATTCCCTAATTCTCCAGAATTAATTCCTTAATGTTTAAACTGTTAGGAATTTTAACTGGAGAATCCTTTTGCGGAAAATCCTGAAATTTTGCTGAGATGTTCACCAAAATATCATTGAGCTACCATAAAAATTTCAGATCCATTTGAGCTCATTTAGTCCACCTAATGGTGTGATTAGTAAAACTGTTCCAGAGAAAATAGAAAATGTTCAGAAACATTTTCAGGATTTTCTCTGAAATTGTTTAGCTCATATCTTTAGTTAGAGACTTCCAAATTAAGTGAGACCAACTCCATTAGAACCCTCTGAAAATCTAGTTTTCAGAAAGTCATAGTTTGTCTCATGAAAATCCCTAGAACACCCTAAGGGTTCCAATTAAGGTCAAGGACATAATTATTTGTGGAGGGCTCAAATGAGCTTTGCTGCAACTAAAACTTGACCAAGTCTTTGTTTAGGTTGTAACCAAGCCACAGTAAAAGTTTCACAGTCATTAGGTCTGTCTAGTAAGAGTTATAGGCTTCACAACTTCAAAGTTAATACAAAGGCCTCTAAATTAATACATACATTGTTCTTATCATGTAGTCGCTAAGATCGAGGAGGAACCCGAAGTCCTAGACTTCGTTACTCCGGAGGAACAGCTAGCCTACGACCAAGAGCAGCAAGGCAAGCCCCGGTTTGCATTAACCTTTTTACAAATATTTATTGTTTTGAGCACATCTTTGAATATTGTTCTTTGCATTAGAGTCTTGATTGGAAACCCAACTGCATAGCCAAGAAAACCATGGGTTGGGGTTTAGGATTGCAAACCCCGTTAGCTACTGCATTGCTAGGATAGAGTAGGATTCGGTACAAGTCGAGTAGTTGGAACTACTCGCGAGAATAGGCTAGAGGCACATTGCTCGGGTAGAGATAGCACATGAAACACATGGCAAGAAAATGAGACCGAGCGGAGAGTAAGGGCAGCAGGACTTTGGGGCCTGAGTGCTGTAGCTCCGCTTGTGTCGATTGAGGACCGAGCCGTGTGCGGGCCTGTTGAACAAGCTAGAACAGTACCGAAGACCTACCGGCTATATGGGAACCGGGAAACTGATGTAACTCGGGTAGCTGGGTGTTGAGGCATTTCCCGTCGTTCAGAGGGTAGGTTGAGAGCTCGAGGTGTAAATCAGCTGGCGGCACAGAGATGCGCGTGCAGGGACCTCTTGCTCGGGACGATGGGACCGGTTCAATATTTGGCTAACGGGTGAAAGGTAGTCGCGTACGGCGTCCGTGATGGTTGTTGTAGGCAACATCGAGTACGGGCGTACGTGACGGGTTGTTCGGGTAACCCTGCAGGTGTAAATCGATTATAATCGCCGTCCCTCGCGGTCAGTGAGTACCACTTGTTCACTGTACCGTGACGTAGAAAGAACAGGCTAGTTACATGTTAAAATGTTGCTGATTGAAAGTTGGATATTGATTGTTAATGATATGTTGTAGCTTAGTGCTAACTAAAGTTCTTTTCAACTTTGGGCAAAGTACATGAGAGAAATGCGTTTCTTGTTTGATTGCGGCTCTCTCATGTGCCTTAGCGTAAGGTTCTCCACAACCTGCTGCTAAAACTTGAAAGTAAGATTCTACTAGTTAGGCGAGTCCTTGCAAATGATTTTTACCTCATGCAACCCATTACCCTCATGTAGAAGTTCCATGTTTAGGTGAGACGGGTCAGACTTGCTGAGCCTTCGTGCTCACTGCTTGTGTTTGAAGCTTTTGCAGGGTTCTATGAGGAAGGGACTCCCGAAGAGGAGACGGAACCCCAGGAGGGGAACCCCGTCGAGTGGGAGTCGTGCACGCCGCAGAGTTAGTGTGCGTGTGTGCTAGCAAGGACACGTTCGAGGGCTGAACGTGCACTTGATGCTTAGTCTACGCCCGCGAGTGTAGACTGAACTTATTTTGATGTAAACATGTTCATAAACTTGTTTATGTAATAAAATTTCCGCTTCCGCTTTGTACCTTTGACGTGTGTTATACGGTGTTGTGCAACGCAACACCCCTCGGCGTGATCCTGGCTCGACAGGACCAAATGGGGTCGTGTCACCAATCTGGTTGGCGATGGCTCTTGTAATGAAGTCGAGTCATTCACACCTCGACTCGAACCTCCAATCTCCATTTGAGAATGTGCGCGTACCATACTGCACGAAATAAATTTTGAGTCAATCAAAATTCTATCCCAGCAGTAATTAAAGATAAGATGAACATGTCATGAACTTTATGAAAGCATAACCACATTCATATTTAAACAAATCTTAGGTATGATAAACTAATCAGCTTGACTACCCTGACCAGTTCACACAAACTCCAAAATTTATTCAAGTTAACTACACATTCTTGACTTGAGTTCAGTACCAAAGTTTTAGTAAACTTCAGTATCTTTCCAACGCTTATTTGTGGTCCCTCATAGCTGTTCTGGTTCAACAGATATGAAGTTTTCAAATCAACAGAAATTCTGGACAATTTATGCAGCACCTCCTTTAAAAATGTCTGATTTGAACCCACAATAAACTTTAATTCCATACAGAATACGGAAAAACACTTAACAACAAAGTTGTAGGATATTTCCCATATTTTCCAACGGTATATGGCATGACCCTAGAAAAATTTTCTGTCAAAACTTATGGCCGGATTACAGAAAAGTGCAGAGAGCATTTTGCCTTGTCCTGGTTCTGACCAATTCTGAAAATATGAAAATTTCACTAAGTTGCACTCTGAAAATATGAAAATATGGCCCTGTAGAAGAACACCCAATAGTGATGCACACACGGTTTCTGTCACTTCAGGCAGGTCCATATCATAGTAAAAACATAGCCCCGTATCATTGCCATACGGGCCGTCCTTGAGTCAAGTCACGTCTCAAGGTACATGGTCGTGTTTTCACACCACACGACGGGGAACCCAAGTAGAGCGCCAAAAGTTCATCATGGTTGGGAATTTTATCAACCCAACGGATACCACCTACTGCCCTGCAGGGCACGCCGATGGCAAGTGCTGCGTATGTCCTCCTAGGCTATTTCCAGAAGAACACACTATCGCGTTACCGACCAATCTCCCCCTTGATGAATGCATTGGCAACACCACTTAAAATCCAAACATTGGCTTATTCACATGAAAAGTTTTGAAAACAATCAAATGAGGAAGAAATTTTGAAACAAAAATTTCTCCCCTATACATATTTCTCCCCCTTTGTAAATCAGAAATAAAATGAGAAGAAAAACGAAAATTCTCCCCCTGAGAAGAATCGTGCCAAAACACTTATGAATCGTGCAATGTGCGATCAATTTCTCCCCCTTTGACAATGTATTCAGCAAGGTTCAAAAGAGAAGTTTTAATTGTTATGAGAATATTTATAACATATACATATAAAACAAAGCTCATCCAAGCCATACTATCAAGTAACTTACACTATCACATCAATGAGATACATAAAGTAGTGTAAGTCATGCTACAAATCAAGTGTAATTTTCAATTTAAGTAAGTCATGATCTCACAAACCTAACTATGTCAAGACCTGAAAGCATGACACTTGTTGCTGCATTTTAATTATTTTTCAAAGCAAAAATTCAGATCATGTGACATTTGCAAGAGATTATATGCCGCATCAGCCTTATTCTAACCAACCAAGCCAAGCCTATGTCATTTGACAATCAGAAGCTTAAGGACATGGTTTTAGTCATACACAACATCTTCCAAGTTCATATCTAAGTGCAACGATAAGCCATCTCAAAACAAGAAGTGCAATTCATGCATATTCTCTTGATCTTTTTCTCAATTTTTCATTTGAACATAAAGGCTCAACATGTGAATAGTTGTTTGATTATTTTTTTCATTATTAAAAGCACTTGTGAGCATGCAACAAGTTTAAAACAGCAAGAAATTTCGATCATGACCAGATTTAGTGTAAATAATTATTCCAATTACTAGTAATGGCAAAAACTACAAAATGTATAACATGAGTAATGTAGTAAGAACTTTCAGCATATAAAAGGAATCACAAAGTGATATATGTATGAAATACTATGCTCATATTATTCTAAATTCAGATTCACACATAGACTTCTCAAGTTTCTCCCCCTCAATTTAAGCCATGAGTATGCATAACCCCTATTTCACTATGAATGAAACAAAAACGAGTGAAATCCAAAGGTTTTTAAAAATGTCAGCCAATTGTTGTTCGGTATCTACATGGTGAAGCACAATGTTTCCTTTTTCAACAATATCACGGAGAAAGTGATATCTAATGTCAATGTGCTTTGTTGTCGAATGTTGCACGTGGGTTTTAGCAATGCAAATGGCACTAGTGTTATCAGAAAATAGTGGAACAATATCTAGATCAACCCCATAGTTCTTAAGTGTTTGAACAATCCAAAGAATTTGTGAGCAGGCGCTAGCAGCAGCTTCATATTCAGATTCGGCTGTGGATTGTGCAACTGAATTTTGTTTTCTAGAGGACCAAGCAACAAGTGAATTACCAAGAAAATGACAAGCATCCGAAGTACTTTTCCTATCATTTCTACAACCCCCAAAATCAGCATCCGAAAAAGCTTTCAAAGTAACGGTTGAGGAAGAAGGAAGAAAAATCCCAAATTCTTGAGGTCCATGTAAGTACCCGAGAATTCTTTTGTGGCTTGACGATGTGAAGCACGTGGGGAAGCTTGAAATCATGCATAAATACATACGGTGAATTGTATGTCCAGTCTTGATGCCGTGAGGTACAGAAACGATCCAATCATACTTCTATATTCTTTTTAATCTATGGGTTTACCATCTTCATCAAGTTCAAGTGTCATTGCTGTACCCATTGGTGTCTGAAGAGACTTGCTTTTTCCCATGTTGAAGCGCTTAAGAAGGTCTCTTGTATACTTTGTTTGATGCACAAATGTACCCTCCTTGGTTTGCTTGATTTGCAGCCCCAAAAAGTACGTGAGTTCTCCCATCATACTCATCTCAAATTCTGAACTCATCATAGCTGAAAACTTGGACACAAGATCATGAGAAGCACAACCAAAGATAATATCATCCACATACACTTGAACGAATAATGAGTCATTGCCATGCTTAAGCCCAAAAAGAGTTTTATCAACCTTGCCCATGGTAAACCCCTTTTCAAGTAAAAATGTTTTTAACCTATCATACCATGCTCTAGGGGCTTGTTTAAGACCATACAAGGCTTTGGACAGTTTGTAAACATGATTAGGAAAATTTGGATTTTCAAAACGCGGTGGTTGCTTGACATAAACCTCCTCATCTATGTAGCCATTAAGAAAAGCACTTTTAACATCCATTTGATATAACTTGAAACCTTTAGATGAAGCAAATGCTAACAAATTTCTTATGGCTTCTAATCTAGCAACAGGAGAAAAAGTTTCATGAAAATCTAGTCCTTCAACTTGTGCGAAACTGTAACACCCTCAAATTCATTTCCATGCATTGCATACATTTTTCATATAGAGGAACATTAAAAAAAGAAGTACAAATGGAGAAAGAATCATAAAAATGATGGGGAATGGGAAAAAGATAGCTGAAATGAGCCAATTCCAATTTGTCTAAGTGCGCTGTCGACACATCCCCGGGCCGCGGGACACGTGGCGCCCGCGGAGCTCACCCCTGCAGAGGGGGGTGAGGTCCGGCACCGCGGGACATGTGGCGCCCGCGGAGCTCACCCTGCGGAGGGGGTGAGGTCCGGCACCACGGGACACGTGGCGCCCGCGGAGCTCACCCCTGCGGAGGGGGGTGAGGTCCGACACTGCTGGACACGTGTCGCCCTCGGAGCTCACCTCCGCGGAGGGGGTGTGGTCCGGCACCACTGGACACGTGTCACTCTCGGAGCTCACCTCCGCGGAGGGGGTGATATCCGGCACCGCGGGACACGTGGCGCCCGCGAAGCTCACCCCTGCGGAGGGGGGTGAGGTCCGGCACCGCAGGACACGTGGCGCCCGCGGAGCTCACCCCTGCGGAGGGGGTGAGGTCCGGCACAGCGGGACACGTGGCGCCCTCGGAGCTCGCCTCTGAGGAGAGGGGAGGTCCGGCACCGCTGGACACATGGCGCCCTCGGAGCACGCCTCTGAGGAGAGGGGAGGTCCGACACCGCTGGACACGTGGCAGGCCCGGGGCTCGCCTCTGAGGAGAAGGTGGTCCGGCCCCGTTGGACACGTGGTGCTCTCGGAGCTCACCCCTGCGGAGGGGGTGAGGCCCGGCTTCGCTGGCCACGTGGCAGGCCCGGAGCTTGCCTCTGAGGAGGAGGGTGGCCCGACCCCGTTGGACACGTGGCGCTTTTGGAGCTCACCCCTGCGGAGGGGGCGAGGTCCTTAGGCGGGTTTTTGTACTGTGCGTGGGGGTACCCGGTACTGAGGGTACCTACACAATTTTCTCAAATTTTCCCCAAATTGCTGCCGCACCTAACTGAAAAGATAAGTTTGTTGAGATCCAAAATTGAGTAGGACTCTTATTCGAGCTCCAATTGTTGTAGGACTCCTCTTTTTCCCCTTATAAATAGAACCCAAAACCCCCTTTTGGCCGTAACCCCTTTTCCCTTTTTCATCCTCCCAAGTCGGCGACTTGGAGGCCCTAGCCCCCAACTCGCCGAGTTAACCCCCCCTCGCCAGAGTTCAGTCGCCGGTGAGCCCCCGCTGCTGCCATTGCTAGGAGGAAGACCCTGCCACCTAAGGGAAGTGAGGTAGGTCTTCGTTACCCATCTTACGACATCGTCGCTGTTTCTACGCATCAGTTTTCTTCGCTCCCTTCGAGCAGAAACTTTTACGTGTGGACAGATCATGTTTTGATCAGTTTTTGACGGTGGAATTGATCTAGATCTTGAGTCAAGATCATCACCACGTCCACACTTGATCCCTACACCCTTGTCCATCATAAAACCCCATGAAAGCCATTAAAACATGCAAGAACACGTACACAATGGTTTAATAAAACAGCACCATAGGATTTGCATTCATCTACACCATTGCATCTTGAGTAAAGTTTGTGCATGATGTTTGATTGCTGTAAATTTTGTATGTGCGTGGTCGTGAGTAGAAGGACAAGCTCAGGAAGCCATCTATGAAGAACTACAGCATCAAGACTTCGAGACGCTTGAGCAACAAGAGCCACGGGAGCAAGGCAAGTGCCCTTGGACTACATTGATCCCATGTTTTGAAACATTTTTGTTTGCGAAAAATGTGTACGCTTGAGTCAACTTGATGGGACACCATTTTATAGGAGTTTACTAGTTTTGTTAACCATCCTTGTCGCCAGGAAAGTTGATGAGTCGGGTATGGTCGTTTTTCCTTTTTGCTTCGCTTAATCCACGGGATACGGGAAGCTGAATTAAAACATGGTTAGCTACTGCACTCATATGAATAATGATGATGAGAACTTGATTATGTTAATGAGCATGGAATCGGGGGAGATCTAGGCAAGCTTAGTTCATGGATGTTTCTGAATGAGATGGTGGTTTACTTGCCATAGATCTAAGGACCGGTTCATGCCAGCACATGCCAGGAAAACAGTGCCACCACTAGGCCAAATATGGGTGCGGCTTAGCTGACTAATTAGGTGTGTTGCTAGCTTGTTATGGACCGTGGATGGCGCGGGGAATGGGAGTCGAGGAGGACTACCCTGGGAACTGCATGGCACAAGAGGGGGCCCGTGGGTGGGAGAATGGTGATTCGAGCCTGCCGGTGAAACCTCAGTGAGTCCATACATCTAGTAGCCCGTTTGTAAAGTCTTTTTTGTGATCTCTTGGCCATACACTGACGGTTGTGTACTGGTATAATGGAGGTTCTGCAGTCGCCGACAGGGTGACGAAATCACGAACTTGTGGATAAAGTGGTGCCACCTCTGCAGAGTGTAAAACTATCATGATAGTCGTGCTTACAGTCACAAGCGCCTGGCCAACTCACATGATTAGAAGGGAAAACTTGGGATGGATATTCGGTATGGTCATGGTATGGTCACTGAGATTGGTTTTGGGACTGTTTTGAGTCATGACATTGAGTTTGGTTTCGGTTATAAGAATATGAGATGGTTATGAATATTTATGAGTATGAGATGAACTTGAGAAAGATTAATGGCTGGTTGAGGCTTGAGAAAAGGTGATTTATGATGAAAGAATGTTGCTGATTTACTTGGTTAGACTTAGTTTCTGTTCTTATCATGTTGTGAAATAAAATTTGCTTGCTGCAATGAGCCTTTTTATTCCTACCTTGTTGTAAGCTACATGTCATATTTTTCCCGCACTTGCTGAGTAAGACATGTACTCACCCTTGCATTATCACATAAACATCAGCAACAGGAGAAGAGTACTTCGAGGACCATGTGGAGTACTAGGCGTGCGAACTACCGTCAACATGCCTGTGGAGTTGAAGATGGAGCCGCTGCTACTTAGTTATTTTCGCTGTCGTTTAGAGACTTCCTCTGCAAGAATAAGTTACAGATTCATGAGTGAGACAATGAGTCGATGTAATAAAGTACTTAAATCCTATTTATTCGTGGTTATATTCTGAATTCAGTTTGTGGATTACATGTGTATGTGTTATGAACATCCTGGGCACACATATGCATTAACCTGGTTCTGTTTTCGGAACCGGGTGTCACAGATTGGTATCAGAGTCACGTTGACCGTAGGACGCAAGCCTAGGTAGAATGGACACTCTAAAACACATAGGGACACCCCTCTAAACTGCTATTTTCGAAAATTTGCTTGCTGCTGCATTTTTCTTGTCAATTCAGCCACCGCAAAGTGCTATTTTCAGCCCCTCTTTTCTCTTCTTTTGGACAACAACACTTTTGCTTCATAGCTTCTGAAGTTTTGAAGTATTTTCTTCCTTCTCTAAAGTTTCTCATGTCCTATTTATAGATGCAAGTGATCCGGAGCACGACACGCATAAGTACTCATTCACCACCACGTTGGAGTGCACTTAACCCCATTGAGGTGTCTGATGGACCACCCCAGCCACACGGCGGGAACAGCACCAGTTCACATGCTTAAGTTTAGGATTCCCATTGAATAAGCTGTAATAGGATTCATAGTGCCGTGAATAGTAGTTGTGTGTTGAACTTTTGTGATGATTGCTTGTGTTTGTGTGCTAGTGTGAGTTGTGGGACGCTTCTACGAAAGTCCACATCCACACATAGTAGAGAAATGTGAGAAGCTTTGCATGTGTTCACATCCTCATATAGGCTGAAATTAATAAAAGAATATATTTAGTTCATACTCTTGATGCATATAGTTGGGGGGATAATCTAAACTTCTCTTTTCTATTCTACCCAACTCTCTCTCACAGATGGTGAGGGAAAATGCCAGCCGTCAAAGGAGGAACGTTCGTGGCAACCATGAACCACAAGAGGATGGCAACGTTGACTGAAAATGCCAACCCCGGGGCTGATGCAAACAACCTTGAAAGGTTGATGGCTATGCAGAACCAGCTCATGCAAACTATGATACAAACTTTGGGACAGCTGCAAGCCAACAAAAACTACAATCCTAACCCTGTTCCTGCACCCCCACCACCACCACCACCACCACCACCGCCGGGTCGCAACATATTGGGAGAGTTCATGAGGACTCGACCGCCTACTTTTGCACAAGCTAATGATCCCATGGAGGCTGATGATTGGTTTAAATCCATGGAAAAGAAGCTTGCTATTGTTCAGTGCGATGATCGGGAGAAAGTTCTCTTGCATCGCACCAACTCATGGGAGCAGCCGCTGACTGGTGGGACCATCCCTGCAATGCTCATGACAACCAGGAGACAATCACTTGGGCTGAATTCAAGGAGAGTTTCCGCTCTCATTACGTCCCTGCTGGAGTCATGATGCTTAAAAGGCAAGATTTTGAAGGTCTTCGCCAAGGAAAGAAAAGCGTGAATGAGTACCTCAACAAGTTCACGCAGCTGTCAAGGTATGCTCCTGAAGACGTCAACTCGGATCAAAGGAAGCAATACTTGTTCATGAGAGGATTGAACAATGAGATCCAAGTACAACTGCTCAACAATGATTATGCAAACTTCCAGAAACTCGTTGACAAAGCTATAGTGGTTGAGAGCAAGATCCATGAGATCGAGCAAGAGGGCAAGAGGAAGATGCCATACCAGCCACAAGGGAGCAATGTACGTCCCCGTTTCATGCTCCCAGCTGCACCACAGTATGGTTCGTCCACTTCTACTTTCCGCCCTGCAAATCCACCTCGCCCTAATCAGCCACCGCAGCAACGTCCTGTTATGCAAGCACCTCGTATGCCTTTGCCTACTGCACCCCGTCCCAACATAGGCGGCTATGCTCAAAACCAGTCTCGCCCCAACGTTCCTCCTATTTTGGGCAACAAAGCATGCTTTTCATGCGGAGAGGCAGGACACTTTGCAAGTCAATGCCCAAATAAAGGCCTTGGACAGCCAAGCAACGCGCCCAAGCAGAACCCACGGACGAACGGAGGAGCTAATAAAGGTAACCGTGGGAAGCAAAACTACGCTCGTGGCAACGTGAATCATGTCTCCGCTGAGGAAGCACAACAAGCTGAGGACGTCGTGATTGGTATGTTCCTTGCCAACTCCAACCCAGCCACTGTTTTATTTGATTCCGGAGAATTGCATTCATTCATAACATCCAAGTATGTTGCCAAGTACAATCTGCCCATATCACACATGAAACACACTATGTTGGTTAATTCTCCCGGTGGAGATATGAGGACTAATATAGTATGTCCGAAAGTAAACCTTAAAATAAGGGGGGTAGACTTTCTTGCCAACCTTATTGTCTTGGATTCCCAAGGTATTGATATAATACTTGGAATGGATTGGTTAAGCAAGCACAACGGAGTAATTCAATGTGCTGAGAGGAGCGTGCAGTTGACAAATGAGCACGGTACTCGTATTGAGCTCGAGTCAGCCCAACCGGCAACTGAGAAGGCAGCAATGAACCACGTCAAAGAAGCAACATTGGAAAGCATTCTGGTGGTTCAAAAATTTTCAAATGTGTTCCCGGAAGAAGTGCTTAAGAGTACCGGAAGAACAAGTACCGATGGATGAGCTCGAGCTTCAAGAGGATCTGACTTATGTGGAGCACCACGTCCAAATTTTGGACGTGAAGGAAAGGGTCACGAGGAACAAAGTGATCTGTTGGTGCAAGGTACAGTGGAGCCATCACACGGAAGCCAAAACTACATGGGAGCGTGAGGAAGACCTCAAAGAAGAATTCCCTCATCTATTCTCTACTCTACCGAATCTCGACGGTGAGATTCAGTTTAAGGGGGGTAGGTTTGTAACACCCTCAAATTCATTTCCATGCATTGCATATATTTTTCATATAGAGAAACATTAAAAAAAGAAGTAGAAATGGAGAATGAATCATAAAAATGATGGGGAATGGGAAAAATATAGCTGAAATGAGCCAATTCCAATTTGTCTAAGCTGTCGACACATCCCCGGGCCGCGGGACACGTGGCGCCCGCGGAGCTCGCCCCTGCGGAGGGGGGTGAGGTCCGGCACCGCGGGACACGTGGCGCTGCGGATCTCACCCCTGCGGAGGGGGTGAGGTCCAGCACCCCCGGGACACGTGGCGCCCGCGGAGCTCACCCCTGCGGAGGGGGCTGAGGTCCGACACCGCTGGACACGTGTCGCCCTCGGAGCTCACCTCCGCAAAGGGGGTGAGGTCTGGCACCGCTGGACACGTGTCGCTCTTGGAGCTCACCTCCGCGGAGGGGGTGAGGTTCGGCACCACGGGACACGTGGTGCCCGTGGAGCTCACCCCTGCGGAGGGGGGGTGAGGTCCGGCACCGCGGGACACGTGGCGCCCGCGGAGCTCACCCCCTGCAGAGGGGGTGAGGTCCGGCACCGCGGGACACGTGGCGCCCTCGGAGCTCGCCTCTGAGGAGAGGGGAGGTACGGCACCGCTGGACATGTGGCACCCTCTTAACTCGCCTCTGAGGACAGGGGAGGTCCGACACCGCTGGACACGTGGTAGGCCCGGGGCTCGCCTCTGAGGATAAGGTGGCCCGGCCCCGCTGGACACGTGGCGCTCTCAGAGCTTGCCCTGCGGAGGGGGCGAGGCCCGGCTTCGCTGGCCGCGTGGCAGGCCCGGAGCTTGCCTCTGAGGAGGAGGGTGGCCCGGCCCCGTTGGGCACGTGGCGCATTCGGAGCTCACCGCTGCGGTGGGGGCAAGGTCCTTAGGCGGGTTTTTCTACTGTGCACGGGGGTACCCGGTACTGAGGGCACTGACACAATTTCCCCAAATTTCCCCACATTGCTGCCGCACCTAACTGAAAAGATAAGTTTGTTGAGATCCAAAATTGAGTAGGACTTATTTGAGCTCCAATTGGAGCAGGAGTCCTCTTTTTCCCCTTATAAATAGAACCCGAAACCCCCTTTTGGCTGTAACCCCTTTTCCCTTTTTCTTCCTCCCAAGTCGGCGACTTGGAGGCCATAGCCCCCAACTCGCCGAGTTAAACCCCCCCTCGCCGAAGTTCAGTCGTCGGTGAGCCCCCGCTGCTGCCATTGCTAGGAGGAAGACCCTGCCACCTAAAGGAAGTGAGGTAGGTCTTCGTTACCCATCTTACGACGTCGTCGCTGTTTCTACGCATCCGTTTTCTTCGCTCCCTTCGAGCAGAAACATTTACGTGTGGACAGATCGTGTTTTGATCGGTTTTTGACGGTGGAATTGATCTAGATCTTGAGTCAAGACCATCACCACGTCCACAATTGATCCCTACACCATTGTTCATCATAAAACCCTTTGAAAGCCATTAAAACATGCAACAATATGCACAAACTGGTTTAATAAAACAGCACCATAGGATTTGCATTCATGTACACCATTGCATCTTGAGTAAAGTTTGTGCATGATGTTAAATTGCTCTAAATTTTGTATGTGCGTGGTCGTGAGTAGAAGGACAAGCTAATGAAGTCATCTACGAAGAACTACAGCACCAAGACTTCGAGACGCTTGAGCAACAAGAGCCACGGGAGCAAGTCAAGTGCCCCTTGACCTTATTGATCCCATGTTTTGAGAAAACGTGTACGCTTGAGTCAACTTGATGGGACACCCTTTTATAGGAGTTTACTAGTTTTGTTAACCAACCTTGCCGCCGGGAAATTTGATGAGTCGGGTATGGTCGTTTTTCCTTTTTGCTTTGCTTAATCCACGGGATACGGGAAGCTTAATTAAAACATGGTTAGCTACTGCACTCATATGAATAATGATGATGAGAACTTGATGATGTTAATGAGCATGGGATCAAGGGAGATCTAGGCAAGCTTGGTTCATGGATGTTGCTGAATGAGATGGTGGTTTACTTGCCATAGATCTAAGGACCGGTTCATGCCAGCACATGCCAGGAAAACAGTGACACCACAAGGCCAAATATGGGTGTGGCTTAGCTGACTAATTAGGTGCGTTGCTAGCTTGTTATGGACTGTGGATGGTGTGGGGAATGGGAGTCGAGGAGGACTGCCCTGGGAACAGCATGGCACAAGAGGGGGCCCACGGGTGGGAGAATGGTGATTCGAGCCTGCCGGTGAAACCTCAGTGAGTCCATACATCTAGTAGCCCCTTTGTAAAGGCTATTTTGTGATCTCTTGGCCATACACCGACGGTTGTATACTGGTATAATAGAGGTTCTGCAGTCGCCGACGAGTGACGAAATCACGAACTTGTGGGTAAAGTGGTTCCACCTCTGCAGAGTGTAAAACTATCATGATATACGTGCTTATGGTCACAAGCGCCTGGCCAACTCACATGATTAGAAGTAAAAACTCAGGATGGATATTCTGTATGGTCATGGTATGGTCATTGGGATTGGTTTTGGGACTGTTTTGAGTCATGACATTGAGTTTGGTTTCGGTTATAAGAATATGAGATGGTTATGAATATTTATGAGTATGAGATGAACTTGAGAAAGATTAATGGCTGGTTGAGGCTTGAGAAAAGGTGATTTATGATGAAAGAATGTTGCTGATTTACTTGGTTATATTGGGATTAAATTCATCTAGACTTAGTTGCTGTTTTTATCATGTTGTGAAATAAGATTTGCTAGCTGCAATGAGCCTTTTTACTCCTACCTTGTTGTAAGCTACATGTCATATTTTTCCCGCACTTTCTGAGTACGACATGTACTCACCCTTGCATTATCACATAAACATCAGCAACAGGAGAAGAGTACTTCGAGGACCATGTGGAGTACTAGGCGTGCAAACTACCGTCAACATGCCTGTGGAGTTGAAGATGGAGCCGCTGCTACTTAGTTATTTTCGCTGTCGTTTAGAGACTTCCGCTGCAAGAATAAGTTGGAGATTCATGAGTGAGATAATGATTCAATGTAATAAAGTACTTAAACCCTATTTATTCGTGGTTATATTCTAATTCAGTTTGTGGATTACATGTGTATGTGTGATGAACATCCTGGGCACACATATGCATTAACTTGGTTCTATTTTCGGAACCGGGTGTCATAGAAACCTTGAGTAACCAACCTAGCCTTATTCCTAACCACAACCCCATCCTCAGGTTGTTTATTTTTAAACACCCATTTAGTTACGACTAGAGTGTGACCTTGAGGTGGAGGTACATGTTTCCAAACATTATTTTGTAAAAGCCCAAGAAAAGGGATTTGCCAAAAAATTTCATCACCTTACAACACCACAGCTTTTGTTGTGGATAATTTGTGAAGACTTGTGAAGAGCAAGTAACCTCCATCAAAAGGGTGATTAGAGGGGAAAGCCATAACTTTCACAAAGTAGGATTTCTACACATGACCATGGGAGGTTGAGCTCACCCCTAGAACTTGAAAAGTCTTGGGAAGGTTCAGGCCAACTTTCATGAAAATCCAACACTTTTTGAGGCACTTTTGGAGGCATTTGAAAAGGAGGCCAATTTGAAATTAAATTCAGATTGCAGCAACTTTCATCACTTAGATTCAAAAGTTGGCTTCATATTCAAACTCAGCACATTTTTCTGAGTTAGTCCACCAATTTTCACCCCCATTGGAATTTATCTTGTCGGGAGCTAAATTTGCGATAATTCAAAACTGAATTTGAATTTCAGTTCAAATGTGAAGCAAATTTAGCCAAACCAAATTCCAAATGAGGGAACCAAATTCAAAATGTAGCTTGGTGCTTAAGTCTATCATTCAATGTTTAGTAGCTGGGATATTTGCAGCAGAAGGGGGAGAAAGAATTTGAGGGGAGAAGACGACCCACTGGTCAGCCACACAGAGATCAAACCGACTCAGTCACTCGGTCGAACACCTGCGGTCGCCAGCACACGGGTGAAACCCCGCCCCAACGCGGCCACCGCGACGAGCTGGTGTCGTGCTGGAGGCATGCACCGCGTTATTACCTGCCCACGAAGTCATCCCTCGCAGCTCACACGCCGACCGGCTGGCTTTCACGCGCTCTCGACCGAAAACGCTCATCTCTCGGCCGCTCTCCTCGGCTCCTCGGCGCACCGCTGATCCAGGCGTTCTTGCGACCAAAGATCAACAGCAAAGAGGCACGCCGGAGACTGCTTGAACTCACGGTGAAGATCCTACCCCCTTTCATGCTCTGTAGGGAGAGTATTTCCATGTTTAGTCCTCGGTTTTCAAAAGACCGAGCTAGCAAAGAATCTGAAATTAATGGTGATCGGTCCTTCACTTCGTAAACCCAGCCAAGCACATGTTTTACACGTTCCCACGGCCACCTAGGATCAAAGACCATCGAAAACCGTCGAGTCTTGGCGCTGTTATTCGAGTTTTTTGAGCAACCGCAGTTTTAACCCTAGGTCGACGGTGAGGTCCTAGCTCCGGCCATTTCCATGGCCAACCGAGCTCATGTTCATGCTCAGCATTCCACAGCGGAGCTGTAGGAGCAAAACAATCAGAAAATAAGGCCCTGAGTAGGCCGGATGACATCGCCGGAGTAGAGAGAGCCACTGCCACCGTCGCGAGCATGGTTCCGGCCATCGCCGAGCTTCGGTGAGGGCACCAGCGTGTTCCTCAAGCCAAGTTGGGCCCAGGCGGCGAGAACCATCGAAGGTCGTGCAGAGAAACGGCCGGCGGCGAGAACTCCGGCGAGGCACCACCGCGGGAGCCGCGGGATGGCGCGAGGTAGACGAAGGGGGGCCAGGTCCACCGGTCAGCTTCTGTTCTCGTGCAGGGATCCAGTTGCAACCGGTATTCAGTGCGGCAGCGCGGGTAAAACCCCGTGAGCCGCGGTGTGACCGCATTCTCAGTGGGCCGGCTTAAGGAGTGGGCCCAACCAACAGAGTTTAAACATTTTGGGAATTTCCAGTTTTAGTACAAACTTCAAATGCACATAACTTTTGCTAGGAAGCTCCAAATTCAGTGAACCAAATTTTGCTGAACTCAAAATTTTGAGTACTTTCCATCAATACAAATTTCAGCTCATGAAACTTAATAACGTTCCATAATTAAATCCCTAAATTTCAAACTGTTGGGAATTTTATCTGGAGAATTCCTTCATGAAAAATTCTGAAATTTGACTGAGAGGTTCATTGGAAAATCCTTGAGTCTCAGTAAAATTTTCAGACTCATACAAGTTCATTTAGTCCTTCTAATGGTGTGATTAAGTGAACTGCCCTGAGAAAATAGAAAAATGTACAGAAACATTATTTCTGATTTTCTCAAATCTTGTTTCGGGCACAAATGCCTCTAGAATTCTTCAAATGACATGAAACCAAGTCTATTAGAACCATCTTAAATTCTAGTTTCCAGAAAGTAATGGTTGGGGCCATGTAAATCACTGGAATTACTTAGAGGCTCAAATATTGACCAAGTAGGATTTAATTTGTACAAAGCTCAAATGAACTTTGTTTCAAATGAAACTTGGTCAAGACTCTGGTTAGGACCGTACCAAACCACCGTAAAAATTTCAGAACCAAAGGGGAGGATTACCTAGAGTTATAGTAATTAATTATTCAAGTTTATACATTGCATTTGAATTAACATGTAGTATCTCGTTAAACGTGTAGTCGCTGAAGGCGAGGAGACTCCGGAAGTGCTCGACTTCTATCTTCCAGACGAAGACCTAACCACTGACCAGCAGCAACAAGGCAAGCCCCGGTTTGCATGAACCCTTTTATAAAGTTTTGCTTTGTTCACATGTCTAGGGTGAAGTATGAATGTGCATTAGGTGTAGGATGATGGAACCCCACTTGCATAACCAAAATTTTCCTATAAGAGTGAGGGTAGTGTTTAAGACCTCGAAGTAGACAAGCTATGCTTAATGATTTATAGGACTTCTGACATGACCCCATGGTCTTTTCGAGCCAGGACCACGCTGAGGGGGTGCTGCGTTGCACAACACCGGATAACACACATCAAAGGTACAAAGCGGAAGCGAAATTTTATTACATAAAGGAGTTTATGAACATTTGTACATCAAAATAAGTCCAGTCTACACTCACGGGCATAGACTACGCATCAAGTTCACGTTCAGCCCGTGAACGTGTCCTTGCTAGCACACACGCACACTAACACGGCGGCGTGCACGACTCCCACTCGACGGGGTTCCCCTCCTGGGGTTCCGTCTCCTCTTCTGGAGTCCCTTCCTCATAGAACCCTGCAAAAGCTTCAAACACAAGCAGTGAGCATGAAGGCTCAGCAAGTCTGACCCGTCTCACCTAAACATGGAACTTCTACATGAGGGGTGGTGGGTACATGAGGTAAAACCATTTGCAAAGGACTCGCCTAATTATTGGGACCTTACTTTCAAATTTTAGCAGCAGGTTGTGGAGAACCTTACGCTAAGGCACATGCGAGAGCCGCAATCAAACAAGAAACACATTTCTCTCATGTACTTTGCTCAAAGTTGAAAGGAACTTTAATTAGCTCTAGACTACAGCAAATCATTAACAATCAAGTCCGTCTTTCAATCAGCAACATTTTAACATGTAACTAGCCTGTTCTTTCTACATCACGTTACAGTGATAAAGTGGTACTCACTGACAGTGAGGAACGGCGATTATAATCGATTTACACCTGCAGGGTTACCCGAACAACCCGTCACGTACGTCCGTACTGGATGTTGCCTACAACAACCATCACGGACGCCGTACGCAACTACCTTTCACCCGTTAGCCAAATGTTGAACCGGTCCAATCGTCCCGAGCAAGAGGTCTCTGCACGCGCATCTCAGTGCCGCCAGCCGATTTACACCTCGAGCTCTCAACCTACCCTCTGAACGACCAGCTATGCCTCAACACCCAGCTACCCGAGTTACATCGGTTTCCCGGTTCCCATATAGCCGGTAGGTCTTCGGTACTGTTCTAGCTTGTTCAACAGGCCCGCACACGGCTCGGTCCTCAATCGAAACAAGTGGAGCTACAGCACACAGGCCTCAAAGTCCTGCTGCCCTTACTCTCCGCTCGGTCTCATCTTTCTTGCCATGTGTATCATGTGCTATTTCTACCCGAGTCGAGTGCCTCTAGCCTATGCTCGCGAGTAGTTCCAACTACTCGACTTGTACCGAATCCTACTCTAACTTAGCTTTGCAGTAGCTAACGGAGTTCGCAATCCTAAACCCAACCCATGGTTTTCTTGGCTATGCAATTGGGTTTTCAAACAAGACACTAATGCAAGGAATCATAATACTCAAGTAAGTGCTCAAAACAATAAAAATTTGTAAAAGGGTTAATGCAAACCGGAGCTTGCATTGCTGCTCTTGGTCGTAGGCTAGCTGCTCCTCCGGAGTAACGAAGTCTAGGACTTCGGGTTCGTCCTCGACCTTAGCGACTACATGATATAAGAAATACATGTATTAATTTAATGCAATTGAATTGAGTTTTAAACTTGTGAATCTTCTAAGTCTTACTAGACGAACCCAAAGACTGTGAAACTTTTACTGTGGCGTGGTTACAACCTAAACACAGACTTGGCCAAGTTTTAGTTGCAGCAAAGCTCATTTGAGCCCTCCACAATTAATTATGCACTTGACCTTAATTGAAGGCTTTTAGTGTGTTCTAAGGATTTTCATGAAACAAACTATGACTTTCTGAAAACTAGATTTTCAGAGGGTTCTAATGGAGTTGGTCTAACTTAATTTGGAGGTCCCTAACTAAAGGTATGAGCTAAACAATTTCAGGGAAAATTCTAAAAATGTTTCTGAACATTTTCCATTTTCTCTGGAACAGTTTCACTAATCACACCATTAGGTGGATAAAATAAGCTCAAATGGATCTGAAATTTTTATGGTAGTTCTGGGATATTTTGGTGAACATCCCAGCAAAATTTCCGAATTTTCCTCCAAAGGATTCCCCAGTTAAAATTCCAAACATTTTCAATTTTAAGGAATTAATTATGGAGAAATAACGATTTTCATGAAGTGAAACTTGATTTGCTGGAAAGTTCTCAGAGAGCTGAATCCAACAAAATTTGGTTCGCTCGATTTGGAGCTTTCTAGCCAAAGTTATGAAGATTTGAAGTTTGAAGGAAATCTGAAAATCGGGGGAAAAGTTTAAACCTGCTAGGGCCCGCGGGGACACGTGTTAGGCGCCGAGGCGACAGCACACTGAGGCCCACAGGGTTTTTGTGCGTCAGCACACCAGATCCCGGCCACACCTGATCTCGATTTAAATTTCTAAGCCGCTGACGCGTGGGCCAGCCGGCTTCGTCTTCCTCCCGACGCGCCCTCGCGCCCGCGCCGCCCTCCCCTCGCCGGAGCCGACTCTGAGCTCGCCGGCCTGCCGCTGCCGGCCATCACCTGGTCTGAAACATGCCGCCAGGGGGTTGTCGACGTCGGGGAGCACGTCTGTGGGGTCAGTTCGAGCTGACGGTGACCGGAAATAGCCCGGCGACGTGCGGCGGCCTCGGTTGAGGTTCGGCGCCGTCGGCCGTGGGTTCTAACCCCCCAAAACCTCGAACGATCGGTTCTATAGCATCAGTACACCTCTAGGAAGCTTGACAAGGTGTTAAATGGGTTCAAAGATGGCGGCAAGCCGGTCGGCACCGTGTGACCGAGCGTGCCCGCCATGAACGCCCCCAATCGAGCTCAAAATTTGTTACTCCTAGTCGGTTTCACACGACGGATGCAGAAAGGAATTTGATCGCCGGCTAGTCCAGCATCTATGTGCAAGATTTGATAATTATAGAAGGATCTTAGAGCGAGAATTTGAAGAATCCATACCGGAAGCTCAGTTTAAGGTCGCCGGAGTAAAAACTGGAAATTCGCAGGGGATTCTTCACGGTTTGCTTCCAAACTTGGAGGAGAGCAACACGGCTGTTGCGCGCTCCTGCTGCTGCCCTTGCTTGACCGTGAAAGCTCCCGTGGAATGCTGTCCACGAGCGCCTGACCTTCGGCTGAGGTTAGGTCGCCGCTGTGGCGATCGTTCTCGGGCAAGGGAGGTCGGAGCTCGGGGTTTTTGGCGTCGGGGCGGTGGAGTGTGATCTCAGGGTGCTGTCTAGCATCTCAGGGAAGGAAGGAGCGATTGTTTGCTGGTTTTCCCAAACAAGCAGAGAGCTTTGGGGAGAAAAACTACCGCTGCTCGGGGTCGCACGCAAGGGGATAAAACCAGCAGGTCTTCGCTCGGGCTGAGGCGGTGCCGGTCGCGTGGAGGCGCAAGCAAGCCGCCCTGGGCGCCAGCACGCGAAGAAGGAAGCAGCTGGTGGCGCCGGTGGCTTCTCGGTGGCACAGCCGACAGCTGCTCGGTGGAATTTCCCACCGAGGCTGTGACTTTGTGTGCAAGTCTTCCCCCCTTTTCTCTATGACATGTGGGTCCCACACTCCAGTTTAACCTATGAAATTAACTCCTCATCACTGTTGTAAACAGTAAGCCCCAAAATACCCAGGGTGATTCAAATTATTCACCCATGAACCATTTGAATTGGTTAGAATTCAAATTGGGTTTGGTTTGGATAAATTTCAGCACATGTTTAATTTGAAATTCAAATAAGGTTTGAATTTGCCCCACTTAGATCCTGTCAAGATCAACTCCAAATGGAGTGAAAATTGGTGTGTGAGTTCACAAAAATATGCTGAGTGAGAATATGCCTCCCACTTTTGAATTAATGGGATAAAAATAGTTTGAATTTGAATATGGTTTCAAACTGCCCTTTTTCTAACTATACCCAAAATGACCTCAAAAAGGTTTTGAATTTGGGTGAAACTTGGCATGGACATCCCTAGCAATGTGTAGGAGTTTTCATATGCCCAGCCCCTCTATATCACATGTGGGAACTACCACTTTTGCAATATGTGAGTTTTTTCTCTAATGAGCATGTTGATGGTGGTTACTTGCTCTTCATTTGTGTTCATCAACTTGCTTCAAATGAGGTGTGTGGTGTGGTGATGAACACTTTAAACATGTGTCAAAAACTGAGGCCCTTACCCCCCCCCTTAAATGAATCTCGTCCCGAGATTATAAGGTGAAAATGAGAGAGAGGACGGTGGAAAATTACCGGATATGCGACGTGAAAAAGTCGGGGTAGTTAGCGCGAAGAAATCCTTCGCTCTCCCATGTCGCTTCGTCCACGGAGTGATTACTCCAAAGAACCTTGTAGAACCATAACGTACGTTTGCGTGTGGTTCGGGCCTTTTCGTCAATAATCTGAACCGGTTCCTCCAGCTGAACGGTAGTAGATAGCTTAAGACACTTCCTCAGCTGGGAAATGTGAAAGACGTCGTGCACACCGGAAAGTGCTTCTGGTAATTTCAGCCGGTATGCTACTGATCCACATCTTTCGGCAATCTGGAATGGACCGATGAATCGGGGTGCCAACTTTCCTCTCACCCCAAATCTGTTTACGCCCTTCATTGGAGACACACGTAGGTATACGTGATCCCCTACTTCGAATTGTAATGGGCGTCTTCTCCGGTCCGCATACTGTTTTTGATGGGATTGGGCGGCTTTTAGGTTCGCTTGAATCAGTCGAATCTTCTCTTCCGCGTTGTTGACAAGGTCAATCCCGAAGGTAACCCTTTCGCCAGACTCACACCAGTTCAATGGTGTGCGGCATTTTCTTCCGTATAGCGCCTCGTAGGCCGCCATCTTAATGCTGGCTTGGTACCCATTATTGTATGAGAACTCGGCTAACGGCAAGTGATCATCCCAATTCTTGCCGTGGTTGATAGCGCAAGCTCATAACATGTCTTCTAAGATCTGATTTACCCGCTCGGTTTGCCCATCCGTCTGCGGGTGGTATGCTGAACTACGGATCAGCTTCGTCCCCAAGGCAGCGTGCAGCTGCTCCCAAAAACGGGACACAAATAAAGTGCCCCGATCCGATATGATGGTACGGGGTACGCCGTACAAGCATAGGATCCGTGAGATGTACAGTTCAGGGTACTTCTTGGCGTTGTAATTGGTGTTGACCGGGATGAAATGGGCATCCTTGGTGAGCCGGTCGACAATCACCCACACGGAATCATGTTTTTGAAAGGTGGTGGATAAACCGACGATGAAGTCCATGCTCACATCCTCCCACTTCCAGGCAGGAATGCCCAGGGGTTGTAGCAGTCCCGGTTTCCGCATATGATCTGCCTTCACCCTTCGACATGTATCACACTCGGACACGTACTTTGCGATCTCCCGCTTCATCCGTGTCCACCAAAACTTGCTTCTGGGTTCTTGATACATTTTGTTGCTGCCGGGGTGAATAGAAAACTTTGACAAGTGAGCCTCCTCAAAGATTTTCTTCCGTAACTACGGGTTACGGGGTACGACGATCCGGTCCTTGAACCATAGGACGCCGCCTCCGTCCTTCCGGAAACATTTCAGCTCCCCACTGTCTACACGTCTCCGCAAATGCGACATGCCCTTGTCATGTTTCTGAGCTGCCGCTATCTCTTGACTGATGGTGGGGATCAAAGCTAGGTTGTAGAGAGCTCCGTGTGGAATCACATGTAGCGGTGGTTCGCTCTCTTCCAACGGTGTGATGGTCAGATTGTTGACGTGTGACTTGCGGCTCAGCGCATCTGCCACTACGTTTGCCTTGTCCGGATGATAATGGATCTCTATTTCGTAATCCTTTATCAATTCTAACCGTCTTCGCTGCCTCATGTTCAGCTCTTTCTGAGTGAATATGTACTTGAGGCTTTTGTGGTCGGTATATAGATGTACGAGGTTACCGAGTAGGTAGTGCCTCCACATTTTCAGTGCAAGTACCACGGCAGCGAGCTCCAAGTCGTGAGTTGGATAATTCTGCTCAAGGTTTTTAAGCTGCCGTGATCCATACGCGACCACTCTTCGGTCTTGCATCAGCACACATCCGAGCCCAATGCCAGATGCATCGCAGTACACATCGAACGGTTTTGTTGTGTCTGGCTGCCAAAACCGGTGCTGATGTAAGGTTCTTGACTAAAGCCTTGAATGCTGCTTCACATGCTGGACTCCAAACATATTTGGTAGCCTTCTTCAGCAGCTCCGTCATAGGCTTGGCAATCTTTGAGAAGTTCGGAATGAACCTCCGATAATATCCTGCAAGTCCGAGGAAACTCCGTACCTCGTGAACCGTTCTCGGGGATTTCCAATTCAGCACATGAGTGATCTTGCTCGGGTCTACAGCGATACCCTCTGCTGAGATGATATGCCCAAGAAAAGGCACTTGCGATATCCAGAACTCGCATTTGCTGAATTTCGCGTATAGATTGTGATCCCGCAGCCGTTGCAAGACTATACGCAGATGTTTCTTGTGATCTTCCTCTGACTTGGAATATACCAGTATGTCATCGATGAAGACCACGACAAACTTGTCCAGCTCTGGCATGAATACCGAGTTCATTAAGTACATGATGTGAGCTGGAGCATTGGTGAGGCCGAAGGACATGACCAGGTACTCATAAAGTCCGTACCTTGTCGAGAAAGCCGTCTTCGGAATATCCTCAGCCCTTATCTAAATCTGATGGTACCCGGATCTTAAGTCCATCTTGGAAAAGATCTTTGCTTCGACCAACTGATCAAACAACATGTCGATCCGTGGCAATGGGTACTTGTTCTTGATGGTTACGGCATTTAATGGACGATAGTCCACGCAAAGCCGTAACTTCTCATTCTTCTTCACAAATAATGCCGAACAGCCCCATGGCGAGGAGCTCGGCCTAATAAAACCCTTCTCCAGGAGGTCCGTGAGCTGAGTCTTCAGTTCAGCCAACTCCTTGGGCACCATCTTGTACGGCCTTCGGGATATTGGCATGGTTCCCGGTGCAAGTTCAATCTTGAACTCCACCTCTCTATCGGGAGGCATCCCTGGAAAATCATCCGGGAATATGTCAGGGAACTCTCGGACCACTAGAATATCTTCCAATCTGATGGTTGTGGCTTGATAGACACTTGGAAGTTTTATTTCTGGACTGTCCAGAAATAAGGAGTGAGATTCGTGCACTTCCGAATTTAAGTGCACAACTCGGAGGGAGGTGTCTAAAACAGCGCCGTGGCATGTTAACCACGACATCCCTAGAATGACATCGACCTTTTGTCCCTCTAAGATTATGAGAGACGTAGGGAAGACTCTACCCTCTAAGCACAATGGCGCTTTTGGGGCCATCATGCTTGCTGAAATTTTCCAACCCGGTGAACAGGTCACATAAGGACTATCGGTGGGTAGTATTTGCAAGCTATATTTATCAATGAAAGCTTGGCTAATGAAGCTATGCGTGGCGCCTGAATCAAATAGTACTATAGCGGGATGCTGGTGGAGTTGGAACATACCCACAAGGATTGGCTCACCCTCCGGCACGTCCTCTATGGCAAGCTGGTGGACAGTGCCGGGCCTAGGGTTTGCCCGCCGCGCATTGGTGGGGTTCAGGGGTTGATTCCTCCCCGGAAACTGCGGTGCATCTCTGCCGACTTGCCTCTCTGGGCAACTGCTGGCGAAGTGTCATGGACGACCACACTTGTAACATGTGGCCGCCGCTGGTGTGGTGCTCGGGGGACGAAAGCCCGGCATGTGTTGCTGAGGTGCATACGCACGCGGCATCGTCCGCTGCTGCTGTTGTTGCGGAAGTGGCACTGGCAGTGCCGGCCTGAATGCCGTTGAAGAGTACGGTCGACTGCGGAACGGCATCGACCTCTGGGGTGGCTGCCAGCGTGGACCTTATGGTGGGTGATTCACCATCCGAAACTTCTGAGAAGGACCGCCTCCTTCTCCGCTGCTTTGCGGCGCGCTTCGCTTTCTCTCCGCCGCCGCTAACTCCTTGCCGGAGTCCTCTTGAACAATCGCAGCATCAATGATGTCGTTGAGGCTGCCGCGATTGAACATTGCCAATTTGTCTTTTCAGGAGCGGGTTAAGCCCCTGGTAAAAGTGGTCCTGCCGCTTCTCGTCTGTATCTGCGTGATACGACGCGTAGAGCGCGAGATCTTGAACGCCCTGGAGTATTCCAGCGCGTTCCGGCTCCCTTGTTGCAGGTGTAAGAATTCCTGCGTCTTCCTCTTCATTAGACCTGGCGGTATGTGATAGGCCCTGAAGGACGTCCGGAACTCCGTCCAGGTCATAACTCGGTCGGTGGGCTGTGAAGCACAAAAGTTTGTCCACCACGCGCTCGCGGATCCTTGGAGCTGCTGGACCGCGAACTGAGTCTTGCGCTGCTCACTTATCTGGAGCAGCCCGAACTTCATCTCTATTGCGCGGAGCCAGTTGTCCGCATCAAGAGGTTCATCCGCCATTGAGAATACCGGGGGATGAGTAGCCAGGAAGTCGGAGTAGGAGCTCTGTTGACGCTCCTCACGGTCTTGACGTCTCTCTGGACGAGACGTATTAGCGATGAGAGTTTGCAGCAACTCCGTGTGCTGCTGATGTGAACCCGCCATTGCCGCGACGATGTCGGCCAATGTAACCGTTGGCAGTGGCGGTGGCGGGGTTTGCTGTTGCTGTTGCTGCTGCTATCCCGAGGAGTCCTCGGGAGGCTGTTGGGAGGTCTCTCCCCCTTGGCTAGTACCCCCAACATCTGGGTTGGCACGAGTACACGTCATTCCGAAATTCAAAACAACAGCGATTAGCACATGTCATACTTAAAATTCCATATGCAACAATAGGTATTGAAGTGACACATGAATAATTTACACAACATTCACATATATTGATAAAGCATAAACTTTATACAAGATACATTGCTCTCGGTTCTCCGAGAAGTCGTGCTCATGTCGTCACTACTTATACATACGCTACTACCTACACGACATGTCACTGATTACAAAAGTTGGGTTACACTACTCTAGCCGCCCTACTTGGCAACTCTAACCCCCTACTCGGAATAGAACTCGACCTCCTGCGGGTCGTCCTCCTCCGGTACTTCTGCTGGTGGCTCTGGATCTACCACCTCTTCTCCCATCTCGGGTTCTCCCATTGCTGGAAGACCCAAGACCACCGGTATGCCCAATACCGGAGGTACGAGGTCCTGCAAGGCATGCACCTCGACAATGGCCTGGTTATAGTCCTCTTCCCAGCCTTGCCCTTCCTCAATAGCGTCGTCCCGCTCTTGAGCAAAGTCCTCATTCTGCTTGGTTAAAGTCTGTACCAGCTCTTGCAATGCCGCGATGTCGACACGGCTTTTCCTCTTCGCCTTCTTCAGATGACGCAACTGATTGTGCTGTTCATTCAGTCGCTTAATCGTCGGAAGGAGCACATTGCGGAGTGCGCTGTGAGCACTCTCGAAATGGTCTCCACGGCTCGTGCTCTCCTTGATCTTTGTGGCGAGATGCTCCGTATGAACAGCTTGGCTGTCCATCACGGCATTTCCCGCCCTCATCTGGAAGCTGAGATTTGCCTCCGCGGGGCTGTACCTTGGGCAACCCGGATCTGTTGCCTCCTGGTACCTCTCTTCCCACACATGCTGAGCCTGTCCCTCCACAGGAACGAGCGCGTATGGAGTGCCCTCCATCGCTCTCACGTGTAGTTGGCAGAAACGTGACATGGTGTCACGGGCTGCCACTTGCCACATCCCTTCTGGCTGTCTACCTTTCACCGTGATGGTGAACGGCACCCAACCGGGTGGCCGTAGGTCCTGCAGGGACTTCGACATGGATTGTCCACGTCTTGTTCCCCTCTTCGCCTTCTTCCTTGGCGCAGTACTGCGGCATCTGGTTGTACCCGAAATATTGATGTATATGCCTCAATGCTTCCGGATAGCCGCTACGGTGAGAACAGTGGAACACCACCTGTAAAAGCCCAAGAAAAGGGACTTGCAAAAACTTTTCTTCACCTCACAACACCACAGTTTTTATTGTGGATATCTTAGGAAATATTGTGAAGAGCAAGTAACCTCCATCAAAAGAGTGATTAGAGGGGAAAGCCTTCATTTTCACAAAGTGGGATTTGTACACATGAACATGAGAGGTTGAGCTCACCCCTAGAACTTAAAAAGTCTTGGGAGGGGTCAAGCCAAGTTTCATGCAAATCCAACACTTTTTGAGGCAATTTTGGAGGTATTTGAAAGAGAGGCCAATTTGAATCTAAATTCAAATTGCAGCAACTTTCATCCCTAAAATTTAAAAGTTAGCTTCATATTCAAACTCAGCACATTTTTCTGAGTTAGCCCACCAATTTTCATCCCTATTGGAGTTCATCTTGTCGGGAGCTAAATTTGCAATAATTCAAAACTGAATTTGAATTTCAGTTTAAACATGAAGCAAATTTAACCCAACAAAGTTTAAATTTGAGAACTCAAATTCAAACCAATACTTGGGAGCTAAGTCTCCCATTCAATGTTCAGTAGCTGGGATATTTACAAAAGAAAGGGGGAGAAAGAATTAGAGGGGAGAAGAGGGCCCACTGGTCAGCCACCCCGGGGAGCAAACCGACTCAGGCACGCGGTTGAACACCCTACGGCCGACAGCGCACGGGGTCGACCCCGTCCCAACGCGGCCACCGCGCAACCTCCTGCTCGAGGGATTAGGACGCCGTCTACAAAGCGTGCGATTGCACTGCTGGGCTGCGTGAAAACCCCCGTATCCTCTCTGTTCCACCGCCCACAAACCCGGCCACACACTCGGTGTTTCGCCACCCACTGATCGCCGGCGTCTGATCAAACCAGGCACCCTCGTGCCCGACGCTCAACACAAGAAACGACCGCCATAAGGTTGCTGGTTCTGCTTGCCCTTACCATTCGGCATTTCATGCACCGTCAGGGGAGAATTTCTTCCGGGAACACTACGGTGTTCTTAAGGCCGAGCTCCACCAAATCCAAAAATTCATGGGTGTTGGCCTATCACCGGGTGTACCGAGCTATACACACGATCTACACCCTTCCACGACCACCTAGGATCAAAAACAAGCAAGAACCATGGGCTAGGGTTACGGTTCTTCGAAGTTTTATGAGAACAGTCGATATCCGGCCTAGGTCACCGGTGAGGTCGTAGTTGCAGCTGTTTTCACGGGGATTGGTGCCCATGTCCGCGATCAGCACGTGTCAGCGGAGCTCCCCGAGCAAACCGCATCGAAAAAGGTGCAGGGTATGCCGAGTTCGACGTTGCCGGTGAGCTTCCGGCCGCTGTTACCGGCGGGAGCACTGTTCCGGCCGTTGTCACGCTCTGGTGAGGGCACCACCGTGTTCCCCAAGCCGAGATAGGCACAGGCGGCGAGAATCGGCAAGTTCCAAGGGCCGGAACCCCTCTCCGGCGAGAGCTCCGGCGAGCTCGGCGGCGGGATCGCGCGGGCGTCGGGAGGAGGAAGATGACTGGGGGCCCCACATGTCAGTGGCGATATTTTAAATCGTCGGATCCGCTGCGGCTCAAGATCCAGTGTGGCGGCGCGGGAAGGGTCCTGTGGCCCCGTGTGGCGTGATTCCAGCAGCCGACACGTGTAGGAGGGACCCACAGTCAGAGTTTGAATGTTTCCCGAATTAATTTGAATTTCCAGATTTAGTTCAAACTTTAGAACCCCATAACTTTTGCTAGAAAGCTCCAAATTTAGTGATTCAAATTGGGTTGGATTTATCTTTCCTAGCTCTGCCCAAATATACAACCCAATTTGTATCAAACCCATTAATTAATTCTGGAAAATTCTTTAATGCTTTTCAGCAAAAGAATTTTAGAGGGAGTTTGGTTCATTTAAAAATCCCCAAATTTTGCCAGAATGTTCTTTAAGATGTTATAGAACCCCTGTAAAAGTTTCCGACCATTTGGAGTTGATTTGATCAGAGAAATTCAAATTTGAAGGTGCTGTGTTCATTTGAATACAGAAACATTTTCAGAGAATTTCCAAAACATGGAAATTCAGTTCTGGGAAAATCTTAGCTCCAAAAATGCTAGGAAAATTCATGCAAAATCTATGAGATATAATTGAAATTGTAGTTCACTAAGTTGGACATGAACAGGGGTGTTACCTCAGAATTCATTCTTCTTTGCTTATTTGCTAAGAGAATTATTCTGAGCAAACCACTCACTGAAAAGTGCTAAATTTTGTCCAGAGAGTTTTCTTGGGACCAGGAATTCACACAAAAATTCTCAGCTCCATTGGAGCTCTGGATCACCCCTGTCCTGTTTAACCACTTGAGGGATTAATATGGAAAAAAGGGGAAAAACCACTTAGCACTTAACCATGTGCTTAGGTCTAAGCCCAAACCACCAACACCCAGTTCATCTTTAAATTCTTAAACAGAGTTCCAGTTATTAGAAACTGGTTATTAGAACTAATAGCAGAAGCATTACAGTAAACTTATGTGCATATCCATTAACATGTAGTATTTCATTAAACGTGTAGTCTCTGAAGAAGAGACTCTGGAAGTGCTGGACTTCCTCCTTCCGGAAGAAGAGTTAACTACTGACCAGCAGCAACCAGCAAGCCCCGGTTTGCATTAACCTTTTATAAAGTTTTACTTTGTTTACATACTTAGTGTGAAGGGTATGTGTGCATTAGGTGTAGGATGAATGAAAACCCCAATTGCATGACCAGAAATTTTCCATAAGAGTGAGGGTAGTGTCTAAGACCTCGAGTAGACAGGCTATGCTTAATGTTTCATAGGACTTCGGTACAAGTCGAGTAGTTGGAATCTACTCGCGAGTTTAGGCTTGGGACACACGGGTTCGGTTGAGTGATGTGAGATCACTTTAGTAATGAAAATGAGACTAGGCAGGGGCTAGGGCGCAGCAAGAGGGAGTCTTGTGTGCGCGGCCCTGTCCGTGTCGATTGAGGACCGATCTGTGTGCGGCCCACGCTGATCAAGTTTGAACGTACCGAAGGCATATCGGATATATGGGCCCTGATAATCCGATGTAGCCTAAACCTCCAGGCGTCGAGGCATAACACACCGATTTATAGGTGTAGGCTGAGGGCAGCAAGGTGGAAATCTGCCAACGGGCATAGAGAGATGCTCTGTGTGGGGAACCTCCAGCTTGTTTCGGTGCGACCGGTTCGACGTTTGGGCTGTTGGGTGAAAGGTTGTCCCGTACGACATCGAGTGAGCGTGCTATGCAGCTCCACGGGTGGGCGTACGTGATGTGCTCTTTGGGTTTCCCTGCAGGTGTATATCGAGTCGATTCGCCGTCCCTCGTGGTGAAGAGTACCACTTGGTCACTGAGTCGTGATGTAGAATAATGTATGAAATACGTTGATTCAATATTGCTGATATGATATAATATTGTATTGCTACATGTTTGCCACCAAATATTGCTTACTAAATTTGAGCTTCCTGAACTGTTAACTTGTTGCTAAAAGCTGAACTAAGTATGGACTTGTAGGCGAGTCCATTTGTTGCAATATGACTATCCCATGTCATTGTACACCTCATGTAGAGTTTCATGTTTAGGTGAGTCGGTTAAGCCTTGCTGAGCCTTCGTGCTCACAGTTGCTGCTTAAGTGTTTTTCAGGTGAGGAGCCACCCACGGACTCGGAGTACGAGTCCACAGGCGAGGGTTACCCTCCGTCGGGGACCACGGCTGAGTGGGAGCCGTACGCGCTGCGCTGAGCTGAGGAGTGCAGCCAGTGTTGGTGGCCCTAGGGCTGGGCAACCAACTTTTGCTAGATAGGCTGGTGTGAGTTGTACAGAGTAGACTTCCGCTGTGTAAAATAAATATTAGTTTGTAACTGAAGTTGTACCTTTTTGTACAGTTCAGTTTGTTTTCCCATGTAATATATTGTGTTCTTATGACGTGTGCTGTCGGGTGTCGCATCGTGCGGCACCACCCTCTGCCATCCTGGATGAGCGGATTCCGGTCCGCCGCAGCCTGGTATCAGAGCTGCTTTAGAGATAGCACAGTACTTAAGGACTGTATTATGGGAAAACTTAGGTTGACGGTGAGGATTCGGTAGTTGCCCAAGTAAGGAGTATATTAGCATAGTTACTTAAAGTGGCAAATACTAATCTATGTGTTATAATTCTGAATTTTACTTATGTAACGACGCACCTACGCTCTGGTAAGAATGGTAAGGAACGCCACCGAAAGCGGTTCAATTTCGTTAGCTCTCTCTGACGAGGAACGTGGTTCAGGGATAGGTCTCACAGCTTGGTGTGAGACGTCAATATGAAACTCTTGGACTCTTCATGTTCCTGAGCTCATATGAAACGCTGATCCCTAGCGTGCATTAGGCAAGTAAGTGGAGACCCCATCGCGTGGTCAGTAACGCGAGAGTGTGTTCGTCTGGAAGTAGTCCAGAAGGACATACGCAGCGCTTGCCATCGGCGTGCCCTGCCGGGCAGTAGGTGGTATCTGTTGGGTTGATAACATTCCCAACCGTGACGACCCGTTCATGACCTACTTGGGTTCCCCGTTGTGTGGTGTTGAAACACGATCACGTACCTTTAGACGTGACCTACTCAAGGACGGCCGTATGTCAATGATACGGGCGTTTGTATTTACTTTTAAATATGATCCTGCCTGAAATGAAAACAACCATTGAGTGCACCATTATTGTGTGGTTTTCTGCAGGTACTAACCATGTATGTATCCGTGTAGTAAACGTGTGCGAGAGACCGTTTAGTGCCACACTTGAGACGTATATGCCGGTATAATCCGGTTAGGATTTTCTTTTGTGAGGAACATAGTACCGAGATATCATAGGCATATGCATGCAAAATAATGATAACATGGAATTAAAATCATTAGGTTCAACATTTAGGACCCTGGTTGGGTAGAAAAAAATTGGATAATGATGAGTGTAGTTCCAGAAGACTGAAAAACAGAGTGCTCTGTTTTGGGCAGCAAGTTTGCTGATCTTCAACAGGGCATAACTCACAGGTCTTTTAGCCCAGGGAGGTGCGGTATATAGTTCTGGAAAGGTATTTGAGAACTCTACAACTTTGTTGTAGACTTCCAGAGCTGAAACACACCTTAAGATGGCTTAAATCCTAGAGAAATGTAAACTGTCCCGAACCAGGACAGAGTAAAACATTCTCTGGGCTGTTCTGTTTTTCAAACATAACTCCTAGTAGAAAAATCAAAAATTGTCATATGATACATCCTTAGAAAGAGTAGAAGATGTGAGACATCTTTGCAATTCAAAGTTTCTGAAGTTTCAGCACAGATTTCAGTGGAAACTCGAATGGAAAGCAGCAACTTCCAAAGGAGGTGCTGTTGAAATTCTTCCAGAAATTCTGTGGAATTTGAATTACCATAACTTTTTAACCAGAGCTGATATGTGGGCAAATGAGTACTAGTTGGAAAGATACTGAAGTTAACTTTAACTTTGGTGTTCAGCTTTAGTCATGAAAATGCTCAGAACCAGATTGAAACTTGGAATAGGTAGAAACTGATCATTCTGACAGAGGAGTGACAGTTGAACTCATTGGAGAGGGTGTTGTACCCTAAGGGTGGTATACATGATGACAACGCGATAGTAATGTCTCGTAGTGACCAAACCTAGTTATGGTGAGCTTCCAAAGAGGAGATTCATCAAGTTGGATTAAGCTAGCTCGTGTTTGGTCTGGTAATGGTGTAGCTTGTGCAAAGTTATTACATTATCTACCTACGAGATGTATCGCAAGTTTAGTCATTATGGTTTACGCCTATTGTATTTGACTGCATGCAATATGTTGTGGGACTGATGTTTATTGTCGTATGGTTGCAGATGGTTCGTACTAGGACCACGCACGAGGTTGGTGGCTCGAGCCAACAGGGAGGTGATGACTCCAAGCCACCGGCCTACGACAGCACTCCGCAGCAGCAGCAACCACCGCTGCCTCCGCTTACTCTAGCAGATGTGATAGCGGTACTGGTGGGTGGTCGTGAGGAGCAGACCGACCTGCTCCACACGATCGTGAAGAATACGTCCCAGGCGGGGGGTGTAACAGCTCTCTAGGATCATAGACTGGCCCCACATACCACCACTCGTCTTTTCTGCGCACTTTGTCCTCACTCGTGCGCACCCGGGAAAACTTCCTGGTTGATCACCCATCCCCAAATTCCTCCGGGCCAAGCACGCTCAACCCCGGAGTTCTTTGCAGGTGGGCTTCCGGAAAAGAAGGTATACCTTGGTGGTATGAGTATCTATCAATCCTATTAAGCCGGGAGTCAGGATATCACACAATCCACCCCCCTTAGAAGACCGACGTCCTCGTCGGTCAACGCCAAGACAGGAACGTCCCCTCTTAGCCACGTCCGTACGTTCAGTGCTGGCATACGCATACCGTACATCCGGTTAGCAGCATACGTACCATACCGTGTCCCACATAGAGGACCCACGCGTCATGCATACATACCCACGTCCCTGACCCGTACGCTACCGTATCCTTCTCACTGACCCGTACGCACCCGTGAAACTGCGAGGGTCGGCTCTGATACCATTTGTAACAGCTCTCTAGGATCATAGACTGGCACCACATACCACCACTCGTCTTTTCTGCGCACTTTGTCCTCACTCGTGCGCACCCGGGAAAACTTCCCGGTTGGTAACCCATCCCCAAATTCCTCCGGGCCAAGCACGCTCAACCCCGGAGTTCTTTGCAGGTGGGCTTCCAGAAAAAAAGGTATACCTTGGTGGTATGAGTACTCTATCAATCCTATTAAGCCGGGAGTCAGGATATCACAGGGGGACACCAAGATAGAGGGCCTCGTGAGCCCCGTGAGGTGTCGTACTCGGATTTCATGAGTACGCACCCTCCAGTGTTCACCGAAGCGGAAGAACCACTGGAGGCTGATAACTGGCTGCGGACCATTGAGTCCAAGTTCAGGCTGCTCCAATGTACGTTGCGGCAGAAGACTCTGTTCGCAGCGCAGCAACTCCACGGTGCCGCTGGTGCATGGTGGGCGAACTATGTCGCCTCACGTCTGGCTGACCATGCCGTGGAATGGGGAGAGTTCCGGGAGGCGTTCCGCGCCTATCACATTCCTCCCCGAATCATGAAGAGGAAGTACCAAGAATTCTTGGAGCTGAAGCAGGGCGGGAGGAGTGCCCATGACTACTCCCGTGCCTTCAACCATCTGGCGCAATATGCGTCAGACTATATATCCACTGAAGAGAAGAAGCGGGAACATTTCTATCGGGGGTTACACCCCGAAATGAAGACCCATCTCGTTCAGTGGAATCGCGGCACCTTCAACGACCTAGTCAATGCCGCGATTATGCAAGAGGATGCTCAACGGGAGTTGGCAGCTGAGCAGAGGAAGCGCAGGGCTCCACCTAGCAGCGGTGGTGGCGCGCCTCAGAAGTACCGTATGGTGTATCGGACGCCATCTGGGCAGCAGTGGCAACCACCGGCGCGACCTCAACGGTTCGGGCAACGTCTTTTTCAGTCACCTCCGTTCCATCCGCCGATGCCACCACCAAGACAGCAGCAGCAGCTGCAGCAGACGGCACCCCGAGCGTTTCCACCGCCACAACTCGCCCCGGGTTTCTGTCCACCAATCAGCGGGGGACTGCCCCGTTTCACCTGCTTCACGTGTGGCCAGGCGGGCCACTTCGCGAAGGACTGTCCCCAGGGGCAGCAGAGAAGCGGGCAAGCCCAGTTCCAGGGTGGTGCTCGAGGCTGACCTCCGGTCAAGAAGGTTGGTCAGCGGACTGGGGGCGTTCGCCACCTCGACAATGTGGACACTCCGGGGGGAGACAACGTGCTGGCGGGTACGTTTACTCTCAATGACCAAGCCATCATAATATTGTTTGATTCTGGTGCAACCCACAACATCATAAGTGCATCATATGTGGTTAAGCATCAGCTGGGAGCCTTTCCAACCGAGTGTTCTTATATGATCTGCTCACCGGGAGGGAAGATTTCAGCAACGACGATGGTTCCGAAAGCACCACTGTGCTTAGGTGGGAAGATATATCCCACAACTATGATTATCCTTGAGGGGCAGAAGATTGATGCAATCTTGGGAATGTCATGGCTAAGTTACCATGGCGCTGTCCTGGAAATCCTATCTCAGACGGTTCACCTCAACTCCCCATTACACCGTCCACAGTCCCTCCTAATAGATAATCCAGTCAGAGAGGTTTCAGCGATCAACAATACTGAAGCCCTCAAGTTAGAGGACATCCCCGTAGTACGGGAGTACCCCGATGTGTTCCCGGATGATCTTCCGGGCATGCCACCTGAGAGGAACGTCGAGTTCAAGATTGAACTTGCACCCGGGACTACGCCCATATCACGGAGACCATACAAAATGGCTCCAAATGAGCTGGCTGAACTGAAAGAACAGCTCAATGATCTGTTGAGCAAGGGTTTCATTAGGCCGAGTTCCTTGCCTTGGGGATGCTCGGCGCTGTTTGTAAAGACGAAGGATGAAACCCTGAGGTAGTGTGTGGACTACCGGCCGCTCAACGCCGTCACCATCAAGAATAAGTACCCACTGCCCTTCATCGACATATTGTTTGATCAACTTGTGGGTGCAAGTGTGTTCTCCAAGATGGACCTTTGCTCTGGATATCATCAGATAAAGATCCGGACGGAGGATATCCCGAAGATGGCCTTCTTGACGAGATATGGACTATATGAATATCTCATCATGTCCTTTGGTCTCACAAACGCTCCAGCCCATTTCATGTATCTCATGAACTCGGTGTTTATGCCGGAGCTGGACAAGTTCGTGGTAGTGTTCATCGACGATATCTTGGTTTACTCCAAGACAGAAGACGAAACATGCCGAACACTTGCGGATTGTTCTTCAACGATTGCGAGACCACAAGCTCTACGCCAAGTTTAGTAAATGCGAGTTTTGGATCAGCCAAGTGCCATTCTTGGGACATATCATCTCAGCGGAAGGCATTGCGGTTGACCCAAGTAAAATAGAGCAAGTGCTGAAATGGAAAGCTCCCACTTCAGTTCATGAAGTCAGAAGCTTCCTCGGGTTAGCGGGATACTATCGGAGATTCATTCCAAGCTTCTCCAAGCTCGCTAAGCCGATGACAGAATTGCTGAAGAAGGGAACGAAATATGTTTGGAACACGGCGTGTGAAGGATTGTTCCAAGCATTGGTGAAGCATCTCACCACAGCCCCGGTCTTAGCTCAGCCGGATACAACAAAGCCCTTCGACGTGTATTGTGATGCGTCCGGTATTGGGCTCGGCTGCGTGTTGATGCAGGAAGGATGTGTGGTCGCTTATGGCTCACGCCAACTTCGGAACCATGAGCAGCACTATCCGACTCATGATCTTGAGCTTGCTGCCGTGGTGTTGGCGCTAAAAATGTGGAGGCACTATCTCCTGGGGAATCTGGTGCATCTCTACACCAACCACAAGAGATTGAAATACATTTTCACCCAGAAGGAGCTGAACATGAGGCAAAGGAGGTGGTTAGAAAAAATCAAGGATTATGAGATCGAGATTCATTATCACCCCGGCAAGGCGAATGTGGTTTCCAACGCGCTGAGTCGGAAATCACATGTCCATCACCTCACTATTACACCGGGGGAGGAGGAAGAGCCAAGTTTATACTTGGTTCCTTATGGGTCGCTGTAAAACCTTGCCCTCATCCCTACCATCAGGGAGGACATCATTGCAGCTTAGAAAGATGATAAAGGCATGGCACATCTCCGGAGACGGATAGACAAGGGAGAAATCAAATGTTTCCGGAAGGATGATGAGGGGACGCTATGGTTCAATGACCGCATAGTCGTACCCCGGGATATGGAGTTGAGGAAAAAGATCCTCGATGAAGCTCACTTGTCTAAATACTCCATTCATCCGGGCAGCAACAAAATGTACCAAGATTTGAAAAAGAGATTTTGGTGGACACGGATGAAGCGGGAGGTAGCGAAGTACGTATCCGAGTGCGATACGTGTAGACGAGTGAAGGCTGATCACATGAGGAAATCTGGGCTGCTGCAACCCCTGAAAATTCCAGCATGGAAATGGGAGGACGTGAGCATGGATTTTATTGTGGGATTACCCTTAACATCCAACAAACATGATTCCATTTGGGTGATCGTTGACCGACTGACCAAGTCAGCTCACTTCATCCCCGTACATACACATTTCCATGCCAACAGATATGCGGAGTTATATATTGCCAGGATTCTATGCCTGAATGCTGTACCCAAGACCATAGTCTCGGACCGAGGTGCATTGTTTGTGTCTCGCTTTTGGGAGCAGTTGCATGCTGCTTTGGGTACTAAACTGATTAGAAGCTCCGCTTACCACCCTCAGACAGATGGCCAGACAGAGAGGGTGAATCAAGTATTAGAAGACATGTTGAGAGCATGTGCCATCCATCATGGTAGGAACTGGGATGATCACCTACCATTGGCGGAATTCTCGTACAACAACGGCTATCAGGCGAGTATCAAGATGGCACACTACGAAGCTCTCTACGGTCGCAAATTCCGCACCCCATTAAATTGGTGCGAGTCCGGTGAATGGGTCACGTTCGGGGTTGATGTGGCGAACGACGCCGAAGAGCGCGTTCATGCAATTCAAGCTAACTTGAAGGCCGCTCAATCCTGACAGAGGAGCTACGCTGATAAGAGGCGTAGACCGTTGCACTTTGATGTCCGCGAACACGTGTACCTCCACGTGTCTCCGATGAAGGGCGTGCACCGGTTCGGTGTAAAGGAGAAGCTCGCTCTCTGTTTTATTGGACCCTATGCCATCACCGAGAAGTGTGGACCAGCAGCGTATAGACTGGAGCTACCGGCATCCCTTGCTGGTGTCCATGATGTTTTCCATGTTTCGCAACTGCGAAAATGTTTGAAGCATACGGCTGCTGTTCCTACCGAAGACATCGGCGAGCTGAAACCGGATTTAACATATGATGAGAATCCGGTGGCAATTCTTGATGAAAAAGCCAGGGCCACGCGTAGCATAACGTTGTGGTTCTACAAGATACTCTGGAGCAACCACACCGCCGAAGAAGCGACATGGGAGAGCGAGGAATTCCTTCGCTCAAATTACCCGGAGTTCATGGCATCCCAACGTGGGTAAGTCCCTATTACATCACTATCTCTTCTTTTGTAATCTCGGGACGAGATTCTTTTAAGGGGGGAGGGATGTAAAAGCCCAAGAAAAGGGACTTGCAAAAACTTTTCTTCACCTCACAACACCACAGTTTTTATTGTGGATATCTCAGGAAATATTGTGAAGAGCAAGTAACCTCCATCAAAAGAGTGATTAGAGGGGAAAGCCTTCATTTTCACAAAGTGGAATTTGTACACATGAACATGAGAGGTTGAGCTCACCCCTAGAACTTAAAAAGTCTTGGGAGGGGTCAAGCCAAGTTTCATGCAAATCCAACACTTTTTGAGGCAATTTTGGAGGTATTTGAAAGAGAGGCCAATTTGAATCTAAATTCAAATTGCAGCAACTTTCATCCCTCAAATTTAAAAGTTAGCTTCATATTCAAACTCAGAACACTTTTCTGAGTTAGCCCACCAATTTTCATCCCTATTGGAGTTCATCTTGTCGGGAGCTAAATTTGCAATAATTCAAAACTGAATTTGAATTTCAGTTTAAACATGAAGCAAATTTAACCCAACAAAGTTTAAATTTGAAAACTCAAATTCAAACCAATACTTTGGGGCTAAGTCTCCCATTCAATTTTCAGTAGCTGGCATATGTACAAAAGAAAGGGGGAGAAAGAATTAGAGGGGAGAAGAGGGCCCACTGGTCAGCCACCCCTTGGAGCAAACCGACTCGGGCACGCGGTCGAACACCCTACGGCCGACAGCGCACGGGGTCGACCCCGTCCCAACGCGGCCACCGCGCCACCTCCTGCTCGAGGGATGAGGGCGCCGGCTACAAAGCGTGCGATTGCACTGCTGGGCTGCGTGAAAACCCCCGTATCCTCTCTGTTCCACCGCCCACAAACCCGGCCGAATACTCGGTGTTTCGCCACCCACTGATCACCGGCGTCCGAGCAAACCAGGCGCCCTCGTGCCCGACGCTCAACACAAGAAACGACCACCATAAGGTACTGGTTCTGCTTGTCCTTACCGTTCGGCATTTCATAGACCGTCGGGGGAGAATTTCTTCCGGGAACGCTACGGTGTTCTTAAGGCCGAGCTCCACCAAATCCAAAAATTCACGGGTGTTGGCTTATCACTGGGCGTACTGAGCTATACACACGATCTACACCCTACCACGACCACCTAGGGTCAAAAACAATCAAGAACCATGGGCTAGGGTTACGGTTCTTTGAAGTTTTCTGAGAACAGTCGATATCCGGCCTAGTTCACCGGTGAGGTCGTAGTTGCAGCTGTTTTCATGGGGATTTGTGCCCATGTCCACGATCAGCAGGTGTTAGCGGAGCTCCCTGAGCAAACCGCATCGAAAAAGGTGCAGGGGATGCCGAGTTCGACGTTGCCGGTGAGCTTCCAGCCGCTGTTACCGGCGGGAGCACTGTTCCGGCCGTTGTCACGCTCTGTTGAGGGCACCACCGTGTTGCCCAGGCCGAGATAGGCACAGGCGGAGAGAACCGGCAAGTTCCGAGGGCCGGAACACCTCTCCGGCGAGAGCTCCGGCGAGCTCGGCGGCGGGATCGCGCGGGCGTCGGGAGGAGGAAGATGACTGGGGGCCCCGCATGTCAGTGGCGATATTTTAAATCGTCGGATCCGCTGCGGCTCGGGATCCAGTGTGGTGGCGCGGGAAGGGTCATGTGGCCCCGTGTGGCGTGATTCCAGCAGCCGACACGTGTAGGAGGGACCCACAGCCAGAGTTTGAATGTTTCCCGAATTAATTTGAATTTCCAGATTTAGTTCAAACTTTAGAACCCCATAACTTTTGCTAGAAAGCTCCAAATTTAGTGATTCAAATTGGGTTGGATTCATATTACCTATGTATGCCCATATATACAACCCAATTTGTATGAAACTCATTAATTAATTCTGGAAAATGCTTTAAAACTTTTCAGCAAAAGAATTTTAGAGGGAGTTTAGTTCATCCAAAAATCCCCAAATTTTGCCAGAATGTTCTTTAGGATGTTAGTGAATCCCTGTAAAAGTTTCAGACCATTTGGAGTTGATTTGTTCAAAGCAATTCAAATTTAAAGGTGCTGTGTTCATTTGAATACAGAAACATTTTCAGAGAATTTCCAAAACTTGGAAATTTAGTTCTGGGCAAATCTTAGCTCCAAAAATGCTAGGAAAATTCATGCAAACTCTATGAGCTATAATTGAAATTTTAGTTCTCTAAGTTGGACATGAACAGGGGTGTTACCTCAGAATTCATTCTTCTTTGCCTATTTGCTAAGAGAATTATTCTGAGCAAACCACTCACTGAAAAGTGCTAAATTTTTGTCCAGAGTGTTTTCTTGTGACCAGGAATTCACACAAAAATTCTCAGATCCATTGGAGCTCTGGATCACCCCTGTCCTGTTTAACAACTTGATGGATTAATATGGAAAAAAGGGAAAAACCACTTAGCACTTAACCATGTGCTTAGGTCTAAGCCCAAACCACCAACACCCAGTTCATCTTTAAATTCTTAAACAGAGTTCCAGTTATTAGAAACTGGTTATTAGAACTAATAGCAGAAGCATTACAGTAAACTTATGTGCATATCCATTAACATGTAGTATTTCATTAAACGTGTAGTCGCTGAAGAAGAGACTCCGGAAGTGCTAGACTTCCTCCTTCCGGAAGAAGAGTTAACTACTGACCAGCAGCAACCAGGCAAGCCCCGGTTTGCATTAACCTTTTATAAAGTTTTACTTTGTTTACATACGTAGTGTGAAGGGTATGTGTGCATTAGGTGTAGGATGAATGAAAACCCCACTTGCATGACCAGAAATTTTCCATAAGAGTGAGGGTAGTGTCTAAGACCTCGAGTAGACAGGCTATGCTTAATGTTTCATAGGACTTCGGTACAAGTCGAGTAGTTGGAATCTACTCGCGAGTTTAGGCTTGGGACACACGGGTTCGGTTGAGTGATGTGAGATCACTTTAGTAATGAAAATGAGACTAGGCAGGGGCTAGGGCGCTGCAAGAGGGAGTCTTGTGTGCACGGCCCTGTCCGTGTCGATTGAGGACCGATCTGTGTGCGGCCCACGCAGATCAAGTTTGAACGTACCGAAGGCATATCAGATATATGGGCCCCGATAAACCGATGTAGCCTAAACCTCCGGGCGTCGAGGCATAACGCACCAATTTATAGGTGTAGGCTGAGGGCAGCAAGGTGGAAATATGCCAACGGGCATACAGAGATGCTCTGTGTGGGGAACCTCCTGCTCGTTTCGGTGTGACCGGTTCGACGTTTGGGCTGTTGGGTGAAAGGTTGTCCTGCACGACATCGAGTGAGCGTGATGTGCAGCTCCACGGGTGGGCGTACGTGACGTGCTCTTTGGGTTTCCCTGCAGGTGTATATCGAGACGATTCGCCGTCCCTCGTGGTGAAGAGTACCACTTCGTCACTGAGTCATGACGTAGAATAATGTATGAAATACGTTGATTCAATATTGGTGATATGATATAATATTGTATTGCTACATGTTTGCCACCAAATATTGCTTACTAAATTTCAGCTTCCTGAACTGTTAACTTGTTGCTAAAAGCTGAACTAAGGATGAACATGTAGGCGAGTCCAGTTGTTGCAATATGACTATCCTATGTCATTGTACACCTCATGTAGAGTTTCATGTTTAGGCAAGTCGGTTAAGCCTTGCTGGGCCTTCGTGCTCACAGTTGCTTCTTAAGTGTTTTTCAGGTGAGGAGCCACCCACGGACTCGGAGTACGAGTCCACCGGCGAGGGTTACCCTCCGTCAGGGACCACGGCTGAGTGGGAGACGTACACGCCGCGCTGAGCTGAGGAGTGCAGCCAGTGTTGGTTGCCCTAGGGCTGGGCAACCGACTTTTGCTAGATAGGCGGGCGTGAGTTGTACAGAGTAGACTTCCGCTGTGTAAAATAAATATTAGTTTGTAACTGAAGTTGTACCTTTTTGTACAGTTCAGTTTGTTTTCCCATGTAATATATTGTGTTCTTATGACGTTTTCTGTCGGGTGTCGCATCATGCGGCACCACCCTCTGCGATCCTGGATGAGCGGATTCAGGTCCGCCACACCACCCACCCGTTCTCCAACTGCTTATCTGCTGTCATCTGTAAAAATATATTTGAGAAATGTCAAATATTTATTTAAACAGTAAACCATTGAGTTATAACATAAGAAATGTCATTGAACCCATGAAACTTGGAAACATAGTTCAAATTTTAAACAAATTTGACTGCTGATCTGCTGTTCAACATGACAGCCCTGATCAGTTTCCATATCAACCTGATTTAGGCCATGTTAAAGCAAAACCAATTCTGGAGCTCAACATCAAAGCTAAAGCTAATTCAATAGCTTTCCAGAAAGTATTTACATGGCCTAAGATCTGTCCTGGTTAAAAAGTTATGAGATGTCAAAGTTAACAGAATTTCTGGAGAAATTTGGACAGCACCTCCCTGCTTTAGGTACTGATTTGATCCAAGAATCCCAGTTAATTCTGTTCCCAATCTGACAACACTTTTTGTTACAAAGTCGTAACCCATCTCATAAGATTTCCAGAACTATCTCATTTTCTATTTTTTAGAGTTTTATGAAGGAAGTTATGCTCAATTTACAGAGAGTTTACAGAGAGTCTTTACTCTGTCCTGTTTTCTGGATAGTTTCAACTCCACTGCATTTTTCGATTGGTTAAGGGATGAAACACCTCTGGACCTCAACAGAAAAGTTGTAAAGATCTTCCAAAGCTTCCCAGAAATGTATCATATGACCCCGACCTCGAAAGAACTCAACCTCTAACCTCTGATTAACTTCAGCCTTAATTCAGCTGAAAAACAGAGTGCTCTGTCCTTAACAACCTATTAGTTGAAAACTTGTTAACTTTGAATATTCTGATTAAGGGAAGGAGTTACATCAAGTTTTACTGCTTGGGATCAAAACCTTCAAGTTTTACAATGAAGTTGTTCATTTAGTGGGGTGTGACGTCGATGCGTCACAAGATCATGTCGGTACTACGTCCTCACAAAGAAAAACCTATACCGGACTTAGCCGGCTTCGTTAATTCAGTGGCACTAAACGTCACTCGCACACGCTACACGTCTACTGTTTTATGGTCAGACTACCTGCAGGAAACTCAAACAATCGTCAGACTCGGCTGCACACCGAGCCCGGTATCCATACAGTTCGTACACCCGGCTGTCATCACTCGCCCGGATGTTCTCAAGCCAAAGACGCCTTGAGTTACGTGTTCACATTTCAGACCACGTGACGGGGTCCCCCAAATTGCACCACGCACGCCAGGGACAGATGTTGCTCGTATACCCCAAACGACATAAAGAGTCGTAGAGGATACCAAAGCGGGTCGGGTTACCTGCCACCCGTGGGGCTCCACCCTTCAGCTTGTGCGCACTGGTGGACAGCTCTTACGTGCACCCCCTAAGACATAAACGTCCCGAGATACACGATTTTCCAACATAGACAAATAGGTTAGTATGCCACTTTCTATACAGTAATAACATCCTTATACGGGCTACTAACTCGTTCCTCACTGGTTTTTTGAAAAAAATATGACCTTTGTAATGTGTTAAGCCTCAAGCGAGCTCTGATACCAACGCTGACACAACCCCGCGGTCTTGTCGAGCCAGGATCACGCTGAGGGGTGCTGCGTTGCGCAGCACCGGATAACACACATGAAAGGTACAAAGCGGAAGCGAAATTCTATTACATAAAGGAGTTTATGAACATTTGTACATCAAAATAAGTCCAGTCTACACTCACGGGCGTAGACTACGCATCAAGTTCACGTTCAGCCCGTGAACGTGTCCTTGCTAGCACACACGCACACTAACACGGCGGCGTGCACGACTCCCACTCGATGTGATTCCCCTCCTGGGGTTCGGTCTCCTCTTCGGGAGTCCCTTCCTCATAGAACCCTGCAAAAGCTTCAAACACAAGCAGTGAGCATGAAGGTTCAGCAAGTCTGACCCGTCTCACCTAAACATGGAACTTCTACATGAGGGGTGATGGGTACATGAGGTAAAACCATTTGCAAAGGACTCGCCTAATTATTGGGACCTTACTTTCAAATTTTAGCAGCAGATTGTGGAGAACCTTACGCTAAGGCACATGAGAGAGCCGCAATCAAATAAGAAACACATTTCTCTCATGTACTTTGCCCAAAGTTGAAAGGAACTTTAATTAGCTCTAGACTACAGCAAATCATTAACAATCAAGTCGTTCTTTCAATCAGCAACATTTTAACATGTAGATAGCCTGTTCTTTCTACGTCACGGTACAGTGAACAAGTGGTACTCACTGACCGCGAGGGACGGCGATTATAATCAATTTACACCTGCAGGGTTACCCAAACAACCCGTCACGTACGCCCGTACTCGATGTTGCCTACAACAACCATCACGGACGCCGTACGCAACTACCTTTCACACGTTAGCCAAATGTTGAACCGGTCCAATCGTCCCGAGTAAGAGGTCTCTGCACGCGCATCTCAGTGCCGCCAGCCGATTACACCTCGAGCTCTCAACCTATCCTCTGAACGACCAGCTATGCCTCAACACCCGGCTACCCGAGTTACATCGGTTTCCCGGTTCCCATATAGCCGGTAGGTCTTCGGTACTGTTCTAGCTTGTTCAACAGGCCCACACACGGCTCGGTCCTCAATCGACACAAGCGGAGCTACAGCACACATGCCCTAAAGTCCTGCTGCCCTTACTCTCCGCTCGGTCTCATCTTTCTTGCCATGTGTATCATGTGCTATTTCTACCCGAGTCGAGTGCCTCTAGCCTATGCTCGCGAGTAGTTCCAACTACTCGACTTGTACCGAATCCTACTCTAACTTAGCTTTGCAGTAGCTAACGGGGTTTGCAATCCTAAACCCAACCCATGGTTTTCTTGGCTATGCAATTGGGTTTCCAAACAATACTCTAATGCAAGGAATCATAATACTCAAGTAAGTGCTCAAAACAATAAAAATTTGTAAAAGGGTTAATGCAAACCGGAGTTTGCCTTGCTGCTCTTGGTCGTAGGCTAGCTGCTCCTCCGGAGTAACGAAGTCTAGGACTTCGGGTTCCTCCTTGACCTTAGCGACTACATGATATAAGAAATACATGTACTAATTTAATGCAATTCAATTGAGTTTTAAGCTTGTGAATCTTCTAAGTCTCACTAGACGGACCCAAAGACTGTGAAACATTTATTGTGGCATGGTTACAACCTAAACACAGACTTGGTCAAGTTTTAGTTGCAGCAAAGTTCATTTGAGCCCTCCACAATTAATTATGTACTTGACCTTAATTGAAGGCTTTTAGGGTGTTCTAAGGATTTTCATGAAACAAAATATGACTTTCTGAAAACTAGATTTTCAGAGGGTTCTAATGGAGTTGGTCTCACTTAATTTGGAGGTCCCTAACTAAAGGTATGAGCTAAACAATTTCAGGGAAAATTATGAAAATGTTTCTGAACATTTTCCATTTTCTCTGGAACAGTTTCACTAATCACACCATTAGGTGGATCAAATAAGCTCAAATGGATCTGACATTTTTATGGTAGTTCAGGGATGTTTTGGGGAACATCCCAGAAAAATTTCAGAATTTTCCTCCAAAGAATTCCCCAGTTTCAAATTTGAGGAATTAATTCTGGAGAAATAAGGATTTTCATGAGGTGAAACTTGATTTTCTGGAAAGTGCTCAGAGAGCTGAATCCAACAAAATTTGGTTCACTCGATTTGGAGCTTTCTAGCCAAAGTTATGAAGATTTGAAATTTGAAGGAAATCTGAAAATCGGGGGAAAAATTTAAACCTGCCGGGGCCCGCGGGGACACGTGTTAGGCGCGGAGGCGACAGCACACTGAGGACCACAGGGTTTTTGCGCACCAGCACACCAGATCCCGGCCACACCCGTTCTCGATTTAGATTTCTAAGCCGCTGACGCGTGGGCCAGCCGGCTTCTTCTTCCTCCCGACGCGCCCTCGCGCCCGCGCCGCCTCCCCTCGCCGGAGCCGACTCTGAGCTCGCCGGCCTGCCGCTGCCGGCCATCACCTGGTCTGAAACTTGCCGCCAGGGGGTTGTCGACGTCGGGGAGCACGTCTGTGGGGTCAGTTCGAGCTGACGGTGACCGGAAATAGCCCGGCGACGTGCGGCGGCCTCGGTTGAGGTTCGGCGCCGTCGGCCGTGAGTTCTAACCCGCCAAAACCTCGAATGATCGGTTCTATAGCATCAGTACACCTCTAGGAAGCTCGACAAGGTGTTAAATGGGTTCAAAGATGGCGGCAAGCCGGTCGGCACCGTTTGACCGAGCGTGCCCGCCATGAGCGCCCCCAATCGAGCTCAAAATTCGTTACTCCTAGTCGGTTTCACACCACGGATGCAGAAAGGAATTTGATCGCCGGCTAGTCCAGCGTCTATGTGCAAGATTTGATAATTAGAGAAGGATCTTAGAGCGAGAATTTGAAGAATCTGTACCGGAAGCTCATTTAAGGTCGCTGGAGTAAAAACTGGAAATTCGCAGGAGATTCTTCACGGTTTGCTTCCAAACTTGGAGGAGAGCAACACGGCTGTTGCGTGCTCCTGCTGCTGCCTTTGCTGGACCGTGAAAGCTCCCGTGGAATGCTGTCCACAAGCGCCTGACCTTCGGCTGAGGTTTGGTGGCCGCTGTGGCGATCGTTCTCGGGCAAGGGAGGTCGGAGCTCGGGGTTTTTGGCGTCGGGGAGGTGGAGTGCGATCTCAGGGTGCTGTCTAGCAGCTCAGGGAAGGAAGGAGCGATCGTTTGCTGGTTTTCCCGATCGAGCAGAGAGCTTCGGGGAGAAAAACTACCGCTGCTCGGGGTCGCACGCGAGGGGATAAAGCCAGCGGGTCTTCGCTGGGGCTGAGGCGGTGCCGGTCGCGTGGAGGCGCGAGCAAGCCGCCCTGGGCACCAGCGCGCGAAGAAGGAAGCAGCTGGTGGCGCCGGTGGCTTTTCGGTGGCACAGCCGACAGCTGCTCGGTGGAATTTCCCACCGAGGCTGTGACTTTGTGTGCAAGTCTTCCCCCCTTCTCTCTATGACATGTGGGTCCCACAGTCCAGTTTAACCACTGAAATTAACTCCTCATCACTGTTGTAAACAGTAAGCCCCGAAATACCCATGGTGATTCAAATTATTCACCCATGAGCCATTTGAATTGGTTAGAATTCAAATTGGGTTTGGTTTGGATAAATTTCAGCACATGTTTAGTTTGAAATTCAAATAAGGTTTGAATTTGCCCCACTTAGCTCCTGTCAAGATCAACTCCAAATGGAGTGAAAATTGGTGTGTGAGTTCACAAAAATATGCTGAGTGAGAATATGCCTCCCACTTTTGAATTCATGGGATAAAAATAGTTTGAATTTGAATATGGTTTCAAACTGCCCTTTTTCTAACTATACCCAAAATGACCCCAAAAAGGTTTTGAATTTGGGTGAAACTTGGCATGGACATCCCTAGCAATGTGTAGGAGTTTTCATATGCCCAGCCCCTCTATATCACATGTGGGAACTACCACTTTTGCAATATGTGAGTTTGTTCTCTAATGAGCATGTTGATGGTGGTTACTTGCACTTCATTTGTGTTCATCAACTTGCTTCAAATGAGGTGTGTGGTGTGGTGATGAACACTTTAAACATGTGTCAAAAACTGAGGCCCTTACATTCCTCCCCCCTTAAAAGAATCTCGTCCCGAGATTATAAGGTGAAAATGAGAGAGAGGACGGTGGAAAATTACCGGATATGCGACGTGAAAAAGTCGGGGTAGTTTGCGCGAAGAAATCCTTCGCTCTCCCATGTCGCTTCGTCCACGGAGTGATTACTCCATAGAACATTGTAGAACCATAACGTACGGTTGCGTGTGGTTCGGGCCTTTTCGTCAATAATCTGAACCAGTTCCTCCCGATAGGTGAGATCCGGTTGCAGTTCTTCAATGTCCTCCAGCTGAACGGTAGTAGATAGCTTAAGACACTTCCTCAGCTGGGAAATGTGAAAGACGCCGTGCACACCGGAAAGTGCTTCTGGTAATTTCAGCCGGTATGCTACTGATCCACATCTTTCGGCAATCTGGAATGGACCGATGAATCGGGGTGCCAACTTTCCTCTCACCCCAAATCTGTTTACGCCCTTCATTGGAGACACACGTAGGTATACGTGATCCCCCACTTCGAATTGTAATGGGCGTCTTCTCCGGTCCGTATACTGTTTTTGACGGGATTGGGCGGCTTTTAGGTTCGCTTGAATCAGTCGAACCTTCTCTTCCGCGTTGTTGACAAGGTCAATCCCGTAGGGCGCCATCTTGATGCTGGCTTGGTACCCATTATTGTACGAGAACTTGGCTAACAGCAAGTGATCATCCCATTTCTTGCCGTGGTTGATAGCGCAAGCTCGTAACATGTCTTCTAAGATCTGATTTACCCGCTCGGTTTGCCCATCCGTCTGCGGGTGGTATGCTGAACTACCGATCAGCTTCGTCCCCAAGGCAGCGTGCAGCTGCTCCCAAAAACGGGACACAAGTAAAGTGCCCCGATCCGATATGATGGTATGGGGTACGCCGTACAAGCATAGGATCCGTGAGATGTACAGTTCAGCGTACTTCTTGGCGTTGTAATTGGTGTTGACCGGGATGAAATGGGCAACCTTGGTGAGCCGGTCGACGATCACCCACACAGAATCATGTTTTTGAAAGGTGGTGGGTAAACTGACGATGAAGTCCATGCTCACATCCTCCCACTTCCAGGCAGGAACACCCAGGGGTTGTAGCAGTCCCGGTTTCCGCATATGATCTGCCTTCACCCTTCGACATGTATCACACTCGGACACGTACTTTGCGATCTCCTGCTTCATCCGTGTCCACCAAAACTTACTTCTGAGTTCTTGATACGTTTTGTTGCTGCCAGGGTGAATAGAAAACTTTGACAAGTGAGCCTCGTCGAAGATTTTCTTCCGTAACTCCGGGTTACGGGGTACGACGATCCGGTCCTTGTACCATAGGACGCCGTCTCCGTCCTTCCGTAAACATTTCAGCTCCCCACTGTCTACACGTCTCCGCAAATGCGACATGCCCTTGTCATGTTTCTGAGCTGCCGCTATCTCTTCACGGATGGTGGGGATCAAAGCTAGGTTGTAGAGAGCTCCGTGTGGAATCACATGTAGCGGTGGTTCGCTCTCTTCCAACGGTGTGATGGTCAGATTGTTGACGTGTGACTTGCGGCTCAGCGCATCTGCCACTATGTTTGCCTTGCCTAGATGATAATGGATCTCTATTTCATAATCCTTTATCAATTCTAACCATCTTCGCTGCCTCATGTTGAGCTCTTTCTGAGTGAATATGTACTTGAGGCTTTTGTGGTCGGTATATAGATTTACGAGGTTACCGAGTACGTAGTGCCTCCACATTTTCAGTGCAAGTACCACGGCAGCGAGCTCCAAGTCGTGAGTTGGATAATTCTGCTCATGGTTTCTAAGCTGCCATGATCCATACGCGACCACTGTTTGGTCTTGCATCAGCACACATCCGAGCCCAATGGCAGATGCATCGCAGTACACATCGAATGGTTTTGTTGTGTCTGGCTGCGCCAAAACCAGTGCTGATGTAAGGTGCTTGACTAAAGCCTTGAATGCTGCTTCATATGCTGGACTCCAAACATATTTGGTAGCCTTCTTCAGCAGCTCCGTCATAGGCTTGGCAATCTTCGAGAAGTTCGGAATGAACCTCCAATAATATCCCGCAAGTCCGAGGAAACTCCGTAACTCGTGAACTGTTCTCGGGGATTTCCAATTCAGCACATGAGTGATCTTGCTCGGGTCTACAGCGATACCCTCCGCTGAGATGATATGCCCGAGAAAAGGCACTTGCGATATCCAGAACTCGCATTTGCTGAATTTCGCGTATAGCTTGTGATCCCGCAGCCGTTGCAAGACTATACGCAGATGTTTCTTGTGATCTTCCTCTGACTTGGAATATACCAGTATGTCGTCGATGAATACCACGACAAACTTGTCCAGCTCCGGCATGAATACCGAGTTCATCAAGTACATGAAGTGAGCTGGAGCATTGGTGAGGCCGAAGGACATGACCAGGTACTCATAAAGTCCGTACCTTCTCGAGAAAGCCGTCTTCGGAATGTCCTCAGCCCTTATCTTAATTTGATGGTACCCGGATCTTAAGTCCATCTTGGAAAAGATCTTTGCTTCGACCAACTGATCAAACAACATGTTGATCCGTGGCAACGGGTACTTGTTCTTGATGGTTACGGCATTTAATGGACGATAGTCCACGCAAAGCCATAACGTCTCATCCTTCTTCTTCACAAATAATGCCGAACAGCCCCATGGCGAGGAGCTCGGCCTAATAAAACCCTTCTCCAGGAGGTCCGTGAGCTGAGTCTTCAGTTCAGCAAACTCCTTGGGCGCCATCTTGTATGGCCTTCGGGATATTGGCATGGTTCCTGGTGCAAGTTCAATCTTGAACTCCACCTCTCTATCGGGCGGCATCCCCGGCAAATCATCCGGGAATACGTCAGGGAACTCTCGGACCACTGGAATATCTTCCAATCTGATGGTTGTGGCTTGATAGACACTTGGAAGTTTTATTTCTGGACTGTCCAGAAATAAGGAGTGAGATTCACGCACTTCCAAATTTAAGTGCACAACTCGGAGGACGGTGTCTAAAACAGCGCCGTGGCGGGTTAACCACGACATCCCTAGAATGACATCGACCTTTTGTCCCTCTAAGATTATGAGAGATGTAGGGTAGACTCTAACCTCTAAGCATAATGGCGCTTTTGGGGCCATCATGCTTGCTGAAATTTTCCCACCCGGTGAATAGATCACATAAGGACTATCGGTGGGTAGTATTTGCAAGCTATATTTATCAATGAAAGCTTGGCTAATGAAGCTATGCGTGGCGCCTGAATCAAATAGTACTATAGCGGGATGCTGGTGGAGTTGGAACATACCCGCAAGGATTGGCTCACCCTCCGGCACGTCCTCTATGGCAAGCTGGTGGACAGTGCCGGGCCTAGGGTTTGCCCGCCGCGCATTGGTGGGGTTCCGGGGTTGATTCCTCCCCGGAAACTGCGGTGCAACTCCGCCGCCTTGCCTCTCCGGGCAACTGCTGGCAAAGTGTCCTGGATCACCACACTTGTAACATGTAGCCGCTGCTGGTGTGGTGCTGAGGGGACGAAAGCCCGGCATGCGTTGCTGAGGTCGGAGCTCGGGGTTTTTGGTGTCGGGGAGGTGGAGTGCGATATCAGTGTGCTGTCTAGCAGCTCAGGGAAGGAAGGAGCGATCATTTGCTGGTTTTCCCGATCGAGCACAGAGCTTCGGGGAGAAAAACTACCGCCTCTCGGGGTCGCACGCGAGGGGATAAAGCCAGCGGGTCTTCGCTCGGGTCGCGCGCGAAGAAGGAAGCAGCTGGTGGCGCTGGTGGCTTCTCGATGGCACAGCCGACAGCTGCTCGGTGGAATTTCCCACCGAGGCTGTGACTTTGTGTGCAAGTCTTCCCGCCTTCTCTCTATGAAATGTGGGTCCCACACTCCAGTTTAACCATTGAAATTAACTCATCATCACTGTTGTAAACAGTAAGCCCCAAAATACCCATGGTGATTCAAATTATTCACCCATGAGCCATTTGAATTGGTTAGAATTGAAATTGGGTTTGGTTTGGATAAATTTCAGCACATGTTTAGTTTGAAATTCAAATAAGGTTTGAATTTGCCCCACTTAGCTCCTGTCATGATCAACTCCAAATGGAGTGAAAATTGGTATGTGAGTTCACAAAAATATGCTGAGTGAGAATATGCCTCCCACTTTTGAATTCATAGGATAAAAATAGTTTGAATTTGAATATGGTTTCAAACTGCCCTTTTTCCAACTATACCCAAAATGACCTCAAAAAGGTTTTGAATTTGGGTGAAACTTGGCATGGACATCTCTAGCAATGTGTAGGAGTTTTCATATGCCCAGCCCCTCTATATCACATGTTGGAACTACCACTTTTGCAATATGTGAGTTTGTTCTCTAATGAGCATGTTGATGGTGGTTACTTGCTCCTTATTTGTGTTCATCAACTTGCTTCAAATGAGGTGTGTGGTGTGGTGTGGTGATGAACACTTTAAACATGTGTCAAAAACTGAGGCCCTTACAACTTTGGTACAAGTCAAGTAGTTGGAATCTACTCGCGAGTTAGGCTTGGGACACACGGGATTGGTTCGTGTGATGTGAGATCACTTTAGTAATGAAAATGAGACTAGGCAGGTGCTAGGGCGCAGCAAGAGGAAGTCTTGTGTGCGTAGCTCTGTCCGTGTCGATTGAGGACTGATCCGTGTGCGGCCCTGCTGAGCAAGCATTGAACGTACCAAAGGCATATCGGATATATGGGCCCCAGTAAACCGATGTAACCTAAACCTCCGGGTGTCGAGGCATAGCACACCGATTTATAGGTGTAGGTTGAGGGCAGCAAGGTGGAAATCTGCTAACGGGCATAGAGAGATGCTCCGTGTAGAGAACCTCCTGTCCGTTTCGGTGCGACCGGTTCAACGTTAGTCTGTTGGGTGAAAGGTTGTCCCGTATGACATCGAGTGAGTGTGCTGTGCAGCTCCACAGGTGGGCGTACGTGACGTGCTCTTTGGGTATCTCTGCAGGTGTATATCGAGTCGATTCACCATCCCTCGCGGTGACGAGTACCGCTTGTTCACTCCGTCTTAACATAGATAATTTATGGAATGTTATGATTCAATTCTGCGGTATGATATAATTGTATTGTTACATGTGTGCCACCAAAAATTGCTTATTAAATTTCAGATTCATGAACTGTTAACTGTGGCTAAAAGATGAAGTAAGGATGAACTTGTAGGCGTGTCCCTTTGCTGAAAATGTACCACCCCATGTTTGTTGTACACTACATATAGAGTTTCATGCCTAGGCGAGTCGGTTAAGTCTTGTTGAGCCATCGTGATCATGGTTGCTGCTTAAGTGTTTTTCAGGTGAGGAGCCACCCACGGACTCGGGTTACGAGTCCACCGGCGAGGGTTACCCTCCGTCGGGGACCACGGCTGAGTGGGAGCCGTACACGCCGTGCTGAGCTGAGGAGTGCAGCTAGTGTGGGTTGCCCTAGGGCTGGGCAACCGACTTTTGTTAGATAGGCGGGCGTGAGTTGTACAAATTAAAACTTCCGCTGTGTAATGTATACCTTAGTTTGTAACTGAACAAGTGTACTACTTTGTACATCTCAGTTTGTTTTCTATGTAATACAATGTATCCTTATGATGTGTGTTGTCGGGTGTTGCATCGCGCGGCACCATCCTCTGCGATCCTGGATGAGTGGATTCCGGTCCGCCACATATTTCTTTCAAAATTTTCTAACTCTTCCTGCATGGCAATAATCCAAGATTCATTTGTGAGTGCGTCTGATATATCTTTGGGTTCAAAAGAAGCAACAATTGCAGAATGAGTGTGAGAGTTTGGATCACAAAACCTGGACCGTGTGACTCGTTCGTGCAAGCTTGCAATCATTTGTTGTGGAGGATGACTTTTGAGGACCCGGAGGGCAGTAGATAATTCACAAGCTCATTCTTCTTCATGTTCATCACAAATTGAAGAACTTGTGACTTGAGGACGATCTGGACCAGCAATGGTGGTCGTCGGTGCTGGTTGTGAATCAAAATCAGGAGCTGGAACAATGTCATTAGCTCCTGAATTTTCGGGCAGCAGCATCACTTCTTCATCTTCTTCAATGAAAGTACTCTCCCCCTGCGGATATGGGTCTGGTCCTGCAATATTAGAGCTAGTATCTGGGCTAGCTTCATCAAAATAAACCTCACAAGTCTCCACAATTTTGTTAATGTAATGTAAAAGCACATGGTAGCCTCTAGTATGAGATGGGTAACCAAGAATCATGCCATCAACGGATCTAGGTTCAAATTTATCCAGATTACCATGTTTCTTAACAAAGCATTTGCAACCAAAGACCCGAAAGTGTATGACACTAGGCATATGTCCAAACCGAAGTTTATATGGTGTTTTACCTAGCTTAGCACGCAAGAAAACACGATTTGAGACTGTGACACCCGATTCCGAAAATGAACCAAGTGAATGCATATGTGTGCCCAGGATGTTCATCACACATACACATGTAATCCACAAACTGAATTCAGAATATAACCACGAATAAATAGTGTTTAAGTACTTTATTACAATGACTCAATGTCTCACTCTTGAATATCTAACTTATTCTTGCAGTGGAAGACTCTAAACGACAGCGGAAATAACTAAACAGCAGGCTCCAATCTTCATCTCCACAGGCATGTTGACGGTAGTTCGCACGCCTAGTACTCCACATGGTCCTTGAAGTACTCATATTCTGTAGCTGATGTATATGTGGTAATGCAAGGGTGAGTACATGTCGTACTCAGCAAGTGCGGGAAAAGTATGACATGTAGCTTACAACAAGGTAGGCAATAAAAAGGCTCATTGCAGCAAGCAAATTTTATTTCACAAACATGGTAAAAACAGCAACTAAGTCTAGATGAGTTTAATCCCAATATAATCAAGTGAATCAGAAACCTTCTTTCATCATGATTCACCATTTACCAAGTCTCATCCAGCCATTAATCTTTCTCAAGTTCATCTCATGCTCATAAATATTCATAACCATCTCATATTCATATAATCAAAACCAAACTCATTGTCATGACTCAAAACAGTCCCAAAAACCAATCCCAATGACCATACCATAACCATACCGAATAACCATCCCACGTTTTCCCTCTAATCATGGAAGTTAGCCAGGTGCTTGTGTCCGGAAGCACGGCTATCATGATAGTTTTACACTCTACAGAGGTAGCACCACTTTACCCACAAGTTCGTAATCTCGTCACCCGTTGGCGACTGTAGAACCTCCATTATACCAGTACACAACCGTCGGTGTATGGCCAAGAGATCACAAAATAGCCTTTACAAAGGGGCTACTAGATGTATGGACTCACTGAGGTTTCACCGGCAGGCTCAAATCACCAATATCCCATCCACGGGCCCCCTCTTGTGCCATGCAGTTCCCAGGGCAGTCCTCCTCGAGTCCCATTCCCCACGCCATCCACAGTCCATAACAAGCTAGCAACACAGCTAATTAATCAGCTAAGCCCCACCCATACTTGGCCTTGTGGTGGCACTGTTTTCCTGGCATATTCTCGCATGAACCGGACCTTAGATCTACGGCAAGTACCACCATCTCATCCAGCAACATCCACGAACCAAGCTTGCCTAGATCTCCCCGATTCCGTGCCCATTAACATCATCAAGATCTCATCATCATTATTCAAATGAGTGCAGTAGCTAGACATGTTTTATTTCAGCTTCCCGTATTCTGTGAATTAAGCGAAGCAAAAAGGAAAAACGATCATACCCGATTCATCAACTTTCCCGGAGACAAGGATAGTTAACAAAACTAGTAAAACTCCTATAAAAGAGTGCCACCATCAAATTGACTATAGGTTACGAGTTTTCGCAAACAAAACAGTTTTGAAACATGGGATCAATATGGTCAAGGGGCACTTGCCTTGCTCCCGTGGCTCTTGTTGTTCAAGCGTCTCAAAGTCCTGGTGCTGTAGTTCCTCGTAGATGGCCTCTCGAGCTTGTCCTTCTACTCACGACCACGCACATACAAAATTTACAGCAATCAATAATCATGCACAAACTTTACTCAAGATGCGATGGGGTAGATGAAGGCAAATCCTATAGTGCAGTTTCATTAGTCCAGTTTGTACGTGTTCTTGCATGTTTTAATGGACTTTCATGGGGTTTTACGATGAACAAGGGTGTAGGGATCAAGTGTGGACGTGGTGATGATCTTGACTCAACATCTAGATCAATTCCACCATCATAAATCGATCAAAACGCGACCTGTCCACACGCAAAAGTTTCCGCTCGAAGGGGGCGAAGAAAACGGATGCGTAGAAACAGCGGCGACATCGTAAGATGGGTAATGGGGACCTACCTCACTTCCTCCTTGTGGCAGAGCCCTTCTCCTAGCAATGGCAGCAGCGGGGAATTTTTCTATGGAAGATTAGGGCAGGACAGATCGTCGGGCTTCTTCTCCGGCGGCCAGATTCCGGCGAGGGGGGGAACTTGGCGATTTGGAAGCAAGGAAGGGGGCTTGGCAGCAGGGGGGACGACCAAAAGAGAGAGGGGTGCGGCCATGCGGTGGGGAAAAGAGTCCTAGGGGTGGAAACAAAGAGTCCTAGCAAGATGGGACTCAACCAAAGAGTCCTAGGGGTGGAAACAAAGAGTCCTAGCAAGATGGGACTCAACCAAAGAGTCATAAAGGTGGAAACAAAGAGTCCTAATTGTGGGGGATTTAACCAAAGAGTCCTAGAGGTGGGGGACTTAACGAAAGAGTCCTAAAGGTGGGGAATAGGGTTTCCCCCCTTAAGGGCTGCAGCCAAGGGGTCTCCCCCCTAATTGTGCGGCCAATTTGGGGATTGAATTCCCCCAAATGTGGGGGAAAATTCCCCTTTTATGGAATTGGGGAATTTGGAAAATTTGGGGAAAATTTGGGAATGACTCATTTAAGCTATCTTTTTCCCATTCCTCACCATTTCTATGTCACTTGTTCCATTTCTACATTCCCCTCAACATTTCTATGTCCCATTCTCCATTTATACATTCCCTATCCATTTCTATGCCCCATTCTCCATTTCTACATTCCCCTCTCCATATCTATGGTTTTTCCTCCATTTCTATGGTTCCTTCCTCCATTTCTATGGTTCATTCTCCATTTCTATGGTTCTTTCTCCATTTCAATGGTTCTTTCTCCATTTCTATAGTTTCTTCTCATTTTCTAGGGTTCTTTCTCCATTTCTATTTCTTTTATAATGCTTCTCTACATGAAAAATGTATGCAATGCATGAAAATGAATTTGAGGGTGTTATAGAGACATAACAAGCAGTTGCAGTTGCATCAGCCCAAAATTTTCTTGGAGTTTGATATTCATCAAGCATAGTCCTAGCCATCTCAACTAAGATTCTGTTCTTTCTCTCTACAACACCATTTTGTTGAGGTACATATGGTGAAGAAAATTGATGATCTATTCCATTTTCAGCACAAAAGTGATCAAACGATTGATTTTTAAATTCGGTTCCGTTATCACTTCTAATTGCTTTTAAAGATCCTGGGTGATTAATTGATAATCTAAGAAATAAGGTTCTAAAGTGACTAAAATTTTCATTCTTAGATGCCATAAAATAAACCCAAAAGTATCTAGAATAGTCATCAACAATCACAAGAACATACTATTTAGCTCCGAAGGATTGAACATGTAACACCCTCAATTTCGTAACCATGCATGCATTCATATTTCATATAGAGAAAACATTTTAAAACAAGCAGCACGGAGAAAGAATAAAAAAGATAGCCGAAAAGAGCCAATTCCAGTTCGCCGAGGAGCGCCGTAGACATTTCCCGCGGCCCGCTGGCCACATGACGTTTTCGGAGCTCATCCCTGCGGAAGGAGGGTGAGGTCCGGCATTGCCAGACACGTGGCAGGCTCGGAGCTAGCCTCTGTGGAAGGGGCAAGGTCCGACCCGCGGAACACGTGTTGCCTCCGGGGCTTGTCTCTGTGGAAGGAGCGAGGTCCAGCCCTGCAGAACACGTGTCCCCACCGGAGCTAGTCACTGCAGAGAAGCGAGGCCCAGAACCGCGGGACACGTGTCGCTCTCGGAGCTCTCTTCCGAGAGGTCCGACACTATTGGACATGTGTCGCTCTCAGAGCTTACCTCTGGGAGGTCCGTCCCGATGGACACGTGTCATCCCTGGAGCTCACCTCCGAGGAGAAGTCACTACTAGACATGTGTCGACCTCAGAGCTCACCGCCAAGGAGAAGGTACTACCGACACTAATGGACATGTGTCGACCTCAGAGCTCATCTCTGTGTAGAAAGGAGATCTGGTGCTGCTGGACACGTGGCACTCTCGGAGCCCACCTCCGAAGAGAGGGGAGGTCCAACACTCACAAGTGGCACTCTCGGAGCTCACCTCCGAGGAGAGGGGAGGTCCGGCATGGACACGTGGCGCCCCAGAGCTCGTCTCTGTAGAGAGGAGAGGCCCGACCCCCAAGACACGTGGCGCACGCGGAGCTCACCTCTGAGGAGAGGGGAGGTCCCGCCCGTCTGACATGCGGTACAACTGGAGCCCGCATCTGCGAAGAAGGGAAGCCCGGCCCCAGCTGGACACGTGGAGCCTTCGGAGCTTATCTTTACAGAAGGACGAGGTCCTTAAGCGATTTCCCCCTGTACGTGAGCCCCCGGTACTGAGGAAAACGACACGAATTCTTCCATGTAGAATACTGCAACCAAATCAATTGAAGATAAGTTGTTAAGATCGAAAAAAAATTGAATAGGACTCTTATTTGAAATCCAATTGGAGTAGGACTCTTCCGCTACCCCTTATAAATAGAACCCGAAACCCCTGGCCGCAACCACGTACTCTTATTTTCCCCTTCCTAAGTCGGATACTTGGAAGCCCTGGCCCCAGCTCGCCGAGTTAGACTTTCCACCCTCTCGCCGGAGTTCAGAAGACGGTGAGCCCCACCGGTGAGCCGCCGACGAGCTCCCCGCTGCTGCCATCGTTAGGAGGAAGGCCCCGACACCAAGGAGAGGTGAGGTAGGTCTCCGTTACCACCTTACGACATCATCATGGTTTTCTTCGCATCTGTTTTCTTCGAACAGAAGCCTTTTCGTGTGGACAGATCACGTGTTGATCGGTTTTTGACTGTGGAATTGATCTAGATCTTGAGTCAAGATCATCACCACGTCCACACTTGATCCCTACACCTTTGTTTGTCGTAAAACCCCATGCAAGCCCATTAAAACATGCAAGAACACGTACAAACTAAAACTGCACCATAGGATTAGCATGCATATACACCATTGCATCTTGAGTAAGGATGGTGCATGATGATTGATTGCTGTGAATCGTGTATGTGCATGATCGTGAGTAGAAGGACGAGCTCAGGGAGCTACCTACGAAGGACTACAGCACCAAGACTTCGAAGTGCCTGAGCAACAGAAGCCACAGGAACAAGGCAAGTGCCCCTTGACCATATTGATCCCATGTTTTGGAAACTGTTTTGTTTGCGAAAATGTGTATGCTTGAGTCAACTTGATGGGAACCCTTTTATAGGAGTTTACTAGTTTTTTTAACCACCCTTGTCGCCTAGAAAGTTGATGAGTCGGGTATGGTCGTTTTTGCTTTTGCTTCGCTAATCTACGGACGGGAAGCGAGATAGAATGTGTCTAGCTACTGCACTCATATGGATGATGTTAATGAACATGAATTGGGGGAGATTTAGGAAAGCTTGGTTCGTGGAAGTGGTAGAATGCGATGGTGGTTTACTTGCCATAGATCTAAGGACCGGTTCATGCCAGCCATGCCAGGAAAACAGTGCCACCACAAGGACAAATATGGGTGCGGCTTAGCTGACTAATTAGGTAAGTTGCTAGATTGTTATGTACCGTGGAAAGCGCCAGGAATGGGAGTCGAGAGAGGACTGCCCTGGGAACCGCATGGCACAAGAAGGGGCCCGTAGGTGGGAGAATGGTGATTCGAGCCTGCTGGTGAAACCTTAGTGAGTCCATACATCTAGTAGCCCCTTTATAAAGGCTATTTGTGAGACCTATGTGTGCTGAATACATTGGCTTTGACGATAAAAGTTTTGAATACTACCAAAACACCTTTTTAACAAGTTCCCACTCTAGGTCCAAGCTCCTACAAGGTCCGACGATAGGTCCGACGTAAGGTCCGACTTGCTTTGTCTAGGTCTGACTTATTTTGGCTAGGTCCGACTTGTTTTTGCTAGCTCCGGTGCTAGGTCCGACTAGCTTTGGTAAGTTCCGTGCTAGGTCCGACTAAGCTTTAGTAAGCTCCGGCGCTAGGTCCGACTAGCTTTGGTAAGCCCCAGATGAAGGTCCGGTTAGCTTTGGTAAGGTTCGGAGCTTGATTGCAATGGTTCTGCTTTTAACTTGCAATGTTTTGAACTTGCTTTACTCTTATGGAAAGTTTGCTTAGTATTATTTTACTAAGTTTTTGGTGTGTTTTGGTGGTTATGGCTGATATAATTTTTCTATGGTTTACAACATGCTTATGTGAGGTGCTCACATAAGATGTTGTAGTTTCGGAACTAACGAGAGTCAAGTCGAGGACTTGTGCTCGGAAGTATTGGTTGTTTATTCATGTGCAGGTGTTGCTTGAGTTCGAGACATGGCTGGTGACAGGATCCATTGAACTAGTCTTAGGGAGAAGATGAGGTTCAACAACCAAGTTCGGGAGGAATTGTGGTTGAGTTGATCGGGAGGTTGCGCAGTATGTTTGAATCAAGAACAATGCATATGAAGGTATCTTGGACATCGTTGGAAGATGTTTGCATGTGTGCAAGGAGTGCATGGACGTGGCTGCATGGTTCCAAGGCACGATGAAGAGATGTGGACGTAAAGAATTGGTCGGAAAGGTCCAACCGACTAGGTTATGGACTCAGGCTGCGGCTGAGTCGTGTTTGACTCAAATATGGAATGTTTTGAGTTGGTTATGATAGGATTTCGTGTGGGACATGAAGTTGAGTTGTTTTAGTAATGTTTGGGACATTCCTAAGGTGTTTGGAAGTCTTAAGATTGCTTCTATTTGCGTATAGAAGAGTCTTGAGCAGTATTGGAAATTTACAGTTTGAATCCAAGTAGGAATAGGAGTCCTTGTTTGAGTTGAGTTGGCCTTCGGGCTGGTTATATAAGCAAGGGAGGTCAGAGCTCATGGACACGACTTTGGGGCTGTTCCTCTTGTGTTTTGATAAATAAAATTCGTATTCTAAAGGAACTTTTGTGCCTTGTTCGTCCGACTTGTTTCAGACAAGTTTTTCTCGTCGAGTTTCTGTTCAGCACTACATTGCTTCGGTGGTTTTATCATAACCCGAGTTTTACAGATCCAATTGATGTGATTCTTTTTGGGTTGTCTTCAAAACTTGATTATATATCATCTGTGAAAATTTAAAGATCATTGAATTTGTGGTTTCTGATCTACACGAGTTTCTTTGCAGTATTCCGGAACTGTTTTTCTCGCGTAGGACAGATTGACCTTTGTTCGATCTTTCAATCGTAACTTAAGTTTCTCTCAACAGATTTTCATGATTCTTGTTGTGACGTCTTCATGACTTGATTCTCTATAATCTGTACTAGTGTTTTCACAGTTGAACACGTTTAGTTTAGTCGCACACACAGTTTCTTTAACAGATCGGTTTTCTACTGAGGGGTGTTTTGTTGCTTCCGCTGAAAAGTTTTTATCTACCATTCACCCCCCTCTGGTTGCTTTACACATATACTTCGATCCTACAATTGGTATCAGAGCCAGGTTGCTCTAATCTTTGTGATTTGCACGTGTTTTGACTAATCATCATGGAGAAATACTCCACCAAACATTGTGTGTTTAGTGGTATTGATTTTCATGTTTGGAAGGCACGCATGGAAGCTTTCATCCAGGCGCAAGCCTTTGCAATATGGGAAAAGGTGTACAAGCCTTACGATGTGTCTTCAAACGATCAAGTCATGGCTACAAACATGAGAGATGTCGACAACAACAACAAGGCTCGGAACTTGATCATACAAGGACTAACTCAGATCGACTTCGACCGTGTTGCACACCTCCGATCGGCGTATGATGTGTGGAGAGCACATTGTGACTACCACGAAGGATCCAACACGATCAAGGAGGTAAGACAGAATATGTTCAAGAAAGAATACATGCGCTTTGAGATGCAACCCGGTGAGTCCATTGATGACCTCTTTGCTCGCTTTCATTAAATTCTCAGCAACTTGCGTAGTGTGAATGTTAATTTTTCAGATGCTGAAAATACTAGGCAATTACTAAGTGCATTAGACATGTCAATTTGGGAGATGAAAGTAACATCCATACGTGAATCCACTGTCATGAGTACTCTTACATTAGATGTGCTTTACTCTAAGCTAAAAACTCATGAAATTGACATTATATCACGTAAGAACCTAAATAAGACTATTGTATTTGTCTCACAACGTGATATGCCTAGCTCCGGCCAATCATCTAGCAATACACTTGCTTTGCTGTCTTCACTAACCCTGGAACAGATTGAGGAGTTTCTAGAGGAGGAGCTAGTACTTCTTTCTACTAGGTTCTCAAAAGCATTACAAATGTGAGAACTAGAAGGAGAGGAAGCTCCGGACCTCAACAATGCTTTGAATGTGGTAAGACAGTACACTTTCATGCAGATTGCCCTAACCTTTCAGGTCCTTCTAACCGTAATGAAAAGTAGAATAAAGTCAAGTACTCTTTTGGCAACACCAACAAGAAAAAGAAGGGTGTAACACCCCAAAAACCTGTTAAGAGGGGAATTTAAAAAATTTTGGACGTATTGCATGTGGTGCAGAAATTCAAATTCAAATTGGAATTCAAATTCAAATCAAAACAGAAAAGAAAAAGAAAAATAAAAATAAAACCCAACCGGCCAGTGGGCCGAAACCCACCAGCCGGCCCACCATTCCCCCCCACCCCCGCGCCAGCCCACAGCTGCGCGCCCTGTTCCCTCTCACTGACACGCGGGGCCCGCCGTCATCTTCTTCCTCACGCACGCTCGGCCGACCCCGGGACTTCTCTCTCTCCCGAATCCAAACTACCCCGGAAACCCGCGTCCCCAGCCGAATTCTGATCCCGGACGACTCCAGCTCGATCCCAACAGACCGCCGCCCTCCCTCGTCTATATAAACGCCGGCATTGCCCCGTTTTTTCTGCCCCGATCGGCTGTTTTTCCTCCCGGTGAGAACCGAAGCTCCGATCACCGTTTTCTCTCGATCCTTGCTCGGGTTTTCTGATCTAACACGCCGATCAGGTTCCACCGCCTCCGGGGAGTCTCGTGGGTGAAGGAAATCCGGTGTTTTGCGCTCTAGACACAGCTCCGATGAGCACCGCCGCGTTTCCACCTCGGACCTCGTCGCCGACCGCCTTCCAGGGATTCCGAGCTCAAGAAAAACCCCGAGGTGAGATCCCCGACCTCCCCTCTACCGATCTATGCCATGAAATCCCAGTTTTAGGAGGTATAGACGAAGATCCGAAGTTCTACGGCGAGATCACCGCCTCCCGCCGCCGCGCGCCGCCGGGCAGCACCGCCCGCGCACGGCCAGGGCGACGTGGCCCCCTGAGGCCCGTCCATTTTAAATTGTGCGGTTCTTATTAGATCTAACCCGTACCGCTTCGCGTTATAATCTCAGCCGTCTGTTTTAAATCGGACGGTCCACGTCGGCCCCGCATTATAAAGGTCGGGATTCTTACACGCTACCCCCGGGGGATCTCGGAAAACATGAGCTAGCCCCGGAAACTTCTGATCTAGCCCCTGGAACTTCAGAAATTCATGTAAATTCATTTAAAAATCAGTTTTTAGCCCCTAGACTTAATAAAAATTAGGAAAACCCCTCTGTTATGTGTAGTTAGACCCCTGGAAATTTAGGAAATATAAAATTAGACCCTGTAGTAGGGTGGATTTACCTTTTTGACCCTATATGATATTAAATTCAGAAATTTGAATATGTGATTAGGATTCAAATTTAAAAGGTGAGGCAAACACATTGTAAATCCAAATTTAAACTCTCCTAGCACTTGGAAAACTTTAGAGTGAGTTAAAAATAGATTTTAAGCTGAAATGAATCTGTCTAATTGATTGTTCACATTTATTAGTTATAGGGACACATTTTTAGGTTAGGAAATAATTCTGAAAATTGGTAAAATAAATTTAAATTAGTTCATATCAGAGGAGAAGTTCAAAAATATATTATTTAATATTTTAGATCAGAACCTATTCTGTTTAGAGGATATGCCCTACTATTTAATATTAAAACTCACTTTTAGACAGAGAAAGTAAATCTGAAAAATATAGGAAAATGGGTATGCATAATTAGAAAATGATAGATGAAGTCTCTAACTCCAAAAACTTCATTTTAGAATTTGGTAGAAGGTCTGAAAACCTATTTGGAGTAGGAAATTACCTTCCATGCAAATCTTGGTAGTTAGGAAGTATATTAATTAAATATAAAGAGTTTGTTCAAATTGAAAATTCATATATAATGTGCAAACAGGAATCTGAAATACAAAAGTTAGAAATTATATACATATGTTTAAAAGTGCATGAAGGCTAAAAATCAACACATCTAGAGTAACCACAACACTTAGAAATGTGAATGACTATCATATGTATGTATCTGTGGAGTGAAAGTGTGGACTATGGCTTATGGATTGTTGTTTTCTTTTGCTATGTGTGTTGGCATGAGTAGAACCTGCCCCAGAGCAAGTTCTTCCCTTCCAAGATCAGGACTATCCATTCCCAGAGCAGCAGGAAGAAGGCAAGTGTCCTTGACCACTTTGATCCTATGCTAGGATGTGTAGATAGAATTGTTTGCATTGTCAATTGAAATATAAACCCATGCTAGGAAGTTTCCCTAAAATTGCATTACCTTGTTTCCTTGTAGCTTGGGTTGGGATTTATTTTATCATGTCATTTATATGCTTATGCTTAGCCATGCTTAGAATGGGATAAGTGGGATATGAGATCATCAATATATTTACCTTATTCTTGAATGAGATATTATGAGTTATGTAGAGATGGGGATCGAGGCAAGTTGGATGATTTGGTTGGTGCTGGGTGCATGAGACTCGGGTTTGTGTTTAGTACTTGCCTAGATCCTAAGGACGAGTTCATGGAGCATGTAACCTGGCTTTACCGTGCCAACCACATGCTGAGATGGGGCAGCTTGGCCAATTAATTAGGTGTATCCCCGACGTAGTATGGGCGTGTTGAATGGTGTGGGGAATAGGTGTCAGCAGGACTACCATATGAACCACAAGGCTCAAGAGGGGGCCACTGCAGCGGGGTTGGAGACTCTTGTATGCTGTTAGGGGTGAAACCTCAGTGGGCCCACGCTCGTCGGGAATCCCTTTGTAAAGGCTTCGTAGTGATCTCCTGGCTACTCACCTGGGAAGTGTGAATGTGGTTCGTGGCCACTAGCATAATGGAGGTTCTTTTAGTCCACCCGGTAACGGGGGATGAAATCACTACATGTGGGTACAGTGGTGCAAACTCTGCAGAGTCAAAACTGTCATGACAGCCGTGCTCACGGTAAAGAGCGGCTTGGACTTATTCATGATTAGAGGATGGATGGCTTTGGAAGTTGAGGATGTTAAGCAGGGAGCTTAACATTGGAATTGATGTTATGGCTATTTGATTATGATGATGGGTTGGGAGATTGGGACCATTTCACCTATGAAGTAATGTAGGTGCTTACTAAGCTAAGGTGATAGGTATTAATTGCGTAGTGCTTTAACCATGAGTTCAACCTCTCCTTGCTCTAGCCATGCATGACATAACTTTCCCACACTTGCTGAGTACCAACGGTACTCAAACTTGCATATTTGTTGGTTTAAATTGCTGCTCAGGTCAAGGGGATGATGTGGTGTCAATGACCAAGACTGTGGACCCGAAGAAGGATTCTAGGTTCATGGAGTCCCCCGGGCAACGCCTGTGACGGAGCCCACAAGAATAATATTCTGCTGCTATTTTATTTACATGTTATGAACTTATTATCGTCTATCGAGACGTATGCATTGTAAGACATATTTATATTCGACACCTGGCTTGTAATAAATGATGCTTCACTATTTGTCATCACATGTATGAGAAAATGATCCTGGCATACATGTGATATTCACTCGGTTGTTCGTTGGGACAAACCGGGTGTGACAGAAGTGGTATCAGAGCCAAGGTTGCCCGTAGGAACGTGGACCTAGGTAGAAATGGACGTATTTAAGGACCCTATTTTCTTAAAAACTATTTTACAAAGGTGTGGGTTGAAAAGTGTTATTTACTGGGGTCACTTTATTCATCTTACCCCAACTTTTATTCAAAATACAATTTTTGTTTAAAATTTTGTCTAATTTAATTTTAAACGCTTTATGTTTTAGATGGTTCGCATGATCCGCACCGCCCGCAAGTCCACCGGAGGGAGAGTTCCCGTAGTTGCCCTTGCCCTGAGAGAGGAGAACCATCCGGTGACGTACCACTCCTACGGATTGACAGTAGGAGGCTTGTTGCGCCGTCTTCGACGTATGCTCCACGCCGCCGGCAATACGGGCAAGATAATCATATACTACAGCTCCACCCGGACCATCCGTGAGAAGCGGGAAGAATGGAGTTCAGAAATGAGGATTATCCATGAAAATCAGCTGCTCAAGATCCACCGCTCTCCAGCTTGTCGATCGACACAGGTCGATGCGGAGAAGGATGTCACCTGGGAGGCTATCACCTGCTAGAATCACATCTACCGTCGCCACCTGGACAGGACTGAGTACATGTATGTCCTCCAGCGTGAGAGTGGTACAACGGAGTACAAGTAACCGCCAGTGCAACAGGGGACTTCCCATGAGCACATGGACCTGTGCTTGGAGGATGCTGCTATGCTCAACACTCGACTGCAGGAGTGCCAGCAGGAGCTTCAGGATGTTCGTGACACCCTGAAGGAGACTAAGGCGTTGCTTCGAGCCAGCTTGAGGGCGAGGAAAGAGGAGATGGGAATGAACTGTGTGTCACCGTGAATGGCACATGGACTCCTGACTCCCCAGATCGTCGGGCGAGCAGGCGTCGCCGCACTTCTCCACCAAAAGCTTCCCCACCCAAAGCGGAGTCAGAGGGCAGCCGCAATAATGAGGAAGATCCCGAGGAGCCAGCTCAGTGATACGAGTCGTGTAGAGTCCTTTCCCATAGTTCAGCAGGTTATCGAGTAGGCGAGTCAATACCTTAGTTAATGGTGTGTTAATGTTTGGTGTGTGACGTGAGTTGTGGAAGCCATGGGCATTTGTCCACAACCTCGTCTTCAGGTTGTTTTGATTTGATGTGTGAACCCCTATGAATTAAGAGTGCATTTATTTTCGCGTAAGGCGTGAAACCCTCAGAAAATGTTAATATAATAAGACCCCATGAGTTTAAAGTTTAAACAAGCAAATTGGGAATTTAATACGAAACGCTTTAAATTAACATTTGGTTGATCATGATAGATGGCCGGAAGAGGAAAGGGTCGTGGTGCCAACCCCGCCAACAACAACGATGAGGCCGGCAACCCTCATCTTTCTGGAGGACAAGACAGGGGTGGTCGCCATGAAGGAGTTGATCCCATCCACCAAATGCTTGAAAATCAGAATCAGCTCATCCAGAGCCTAACTCAAGTGGTGTCCAACTTGCATCAAGTTCCACCTCCACAAGCTGCACTACGCCAACCAAGGTTCAGTGAGTTTCTAGGGACTCAACCTCCAAAGTTTGCTAGTGCTGCTGAACCTCTGGAGGCAGATGATTGGCTAAAGATCATTGAGAGCAAGATGAGGATCATACAATGCCAAGGGTATGAGAGGGTGCTGTTTGCCTCTCACCAATTGCATGGACCTGCTTCTGATTGGTGGACAGCCTACGTGGCCGCCCATCATGACCCTGAGAACATCACTTGGGAAGAGTTCAAGTGCAGTTTCCACAACCATTACATACCAAGGGGTGAACTCAAAAACAAGAGAAAGGAGTTCTTGGGGCTGCAGCAAGGAAACATGACTGTGAGGGAATACCTCACTAAATTCACCCAACTATCCCGTTATGCACCACGGGACATCGAGACTGATGAGCAGAAACAGGACTGCTTTGTGGAAGGACTTACAGCAGAAATGCAGTGTGCAATGTCTTCCAACGAGTATGAAAGCTTCCAAAAGAAGGTAGACAGAGCATTTGTTATGGAGAGGAAGCTGAAGGCCTTGGAAAACAAAAACAAGAGGAAGGCGGGATGGTCACACCAAGCCTCGGGTAGCAACACACGCCCACGTCTGATGCAGCAACCCGCAGGGCAGACGTGCCGTGTTGCGGTACCCTACTCAGCACCGAGAGGGCACAACCCGAACTTCAGGCCTCCGTCAGCACCAGCACAGCCACAACGTCAGTTTGTACAGCAACCTCGTCCCACATATTGTAACACCCCAAAATCCTGTCAAGAGGGGAATTTAAAATTTTTTGGACTTGTTGCATGTGTTGCAAAAGTTTAAATTCAAACTGGAATTCAAATTAAACATAAAACATAAATGAAAAAGAAAAAGAAAAAGAAAAAACAAATCTTCCCAGCCAGTGGGCCGAAACCCACCAGCCGGTCCACCCCGCCCCCCACGCCAGCCCACAGCCGCGCTCCCTCTCGCAGACAGGTGGGACCCACCTGTCATCCCTAACCCCCGATCATCCGAAACCCGGACTGTTCCCCCCGTGCGCGCGATCGCAACCGACCGGAAAATCCCGCGTTCCCAGCCGACTTCCGGACCCCGAAGACTCTAGCTCGATCTAAACGAACCCGCCACCCTCCCCCGTCTATAAAAACCCCGGCATCGTCCCGTTTTTTCCACGATCCGCCGACTTTCCTTCCGGTGAGAACCTGAGCTTCTCCGGCGAATTCTGCTCGATCTACGCTCGGGAATTCTGATCTAACTCGCTGGTCTTGATCCACCGCCTCCGGGGAACCTCGCAGGTGCAGAAAACTCGGTGGTTTGCGGTTCAAACACAGCGCCGACGAGCCTCGCCGTGAATTCACCTCGGACCTGGTCGCCGATCGCTTTCCAGGACCTCCGAGCTCAAGAAAACCCCCGAGGTGAGATCCCCGACCTCCCCTCCACCGATCTCTGCCATAAAATCACAGTTTTAGGAAGAATTGACGAAGATCCGAAACTCTCCGGCGAGATCGCCGCCTCCCGCCGTCGTGCGTCGCCGGGCAGCGCCGCCCGCGCTCGATCAGAGCAACGTGGCCGCTTGTGCGCCGTCTATTTTAAATCGCACGGTAGAATTTAAATCCCCACGTACCGGTTCGACGTTATAATCTCAGCCGTCTGTTTTAAATCGGACGGTCCACGTCAGCCCCGCGTTATAAAGAATGGAATTCTTACGCGCTACCCCCTGGGGTTCTCGGAAAATAAGAGCTAGCCCCGGAAACTTCTGATCTAGCCCCTGGAACTTCAGAAAATCTTGTAAATTCATTTAAAAATCAGTTTTAGCCCCTGGACTTAATAAAAATTAGGAAAAACCCCTCTGGTAAGTGTAGTTAGACCCCTGGAAATTCTTAAAATAATATAATGGACCCTGTAGTGGGTGAGTTTACCTTTTTAACCCTATTTGATATTAAAGTTAGGAATTTGAATATGTGGCTAGTATTTAAAATTTAAAAGGTGGGACAGACATATTGTCAAATTCAAATTAAAAACTTTCCCAGTACTTAGAAAACCTTGGAGTGAGATAAAAATAGATTTTTGGCTGAAATGAATCTGTTTAATTGATTATTCACATTTATTAGTTATAGGGACACATTTTTAAGTAGAGAATAATTCTGAAAATTAGTAAAATAAATGTAAAATAGTTCACATCAGAAGAGAAGTTCAAAAATATATTATTTAATATTATAGACCCAAAATCTATTCTGTTTAGATGAGGTGTCTTACTATTTTTATAATAATGTTCACATTTAGGCATAGGAAGTAAATCTGAAAATATAGCAAGCTAAGGATAAATAACTAGAAAATGATAAATGAAGTTTCCAAAATCCAAAGAATTAAGTTTAGGGTTGGTAGAAGGTCTGAAGACACATATGAAGTAGGAAAATACCTTTCATGCATTACTTGGTAGCTAAAATGTGTATCAATTGAATATAAGGAATTTATTTAAATTGGAAATACATATATAGTATGCCAACATGAATGTGAATACAAAAGTAGAAATCATATGTACATGATTAAAAGTGCATGTAAGCCAAAATCAACACACATAGAGTAACCACAACACATAGAATTGTGAATGGCTTTCATAAATGTGAATGTGAGGTTTGTATGAAGTGAAAGTGTGAACTATGTCTTATGGAGTGTTGTTTTTCTTTTGCTATGTGTGATGGTATGATGTAGAACCTGCTCTAGAGCAAGTTCTCCCTTTCCAAGATCAGGACTACCCATTCCAAGAGAAGCAGGAAGGAGGCAAGTGTCCTTGACCACTTTGATCCTATACTAGGATGTGTAGATAGAATTATTTGCATTGTCAATTTAAATATGAAACCCATGCTAGGAAGTTTCCCTAGAATTGCATTACCTTGTTTCCTTGTAGCTTGGGTTGGGATTTATTTTATCATGTCATTTATTATTATGCATATGCTTAGCCATGCTTAGAATGGGATAATTGGGATATGAGATCATCAGTTTATTTACCATACTCTTGAATGAGATATTCTGAGTTATGTAGAGGTAGGGATCAAGGCAAGTTGGATGTTTTGGTTGGTGCTGGGTGCACAAGACTCGGGAGGACCGGTTCATGGAGCATGTAACCGGGCTTTACCGTGCAAACCACATGCTGAGATGGAGAAGCTTGGCCAATTAATTAGGTTTATCCCCGGCGTAGTATGGGTGTGTTGGATGGTGCGGGGAATAGGTGCCAGCTGGACTACCATATGAACCGCAAGGCTCAAGAGGGGGCCACTGCAGCGGGGTTGGAGCCTCTTGTATGCTGTTAGGGGTGAAACCTCAGTGGGCCCACGCTCGTCGGGAATCCCTTTGTATAGGCTTCGTAGTGATCTCCTGGCTACACACCTGGGAAGTGTGAATGTGGTTCGTAGCCACTGGCATAATGGAGGTTCTTTTAGTCCTCCCGGCAACGGGGGATGAAATCACTACATGTGAGTACAGTGGTGCAAACTCTGCAGAGTCAAAACTGTCATGACAGTCGTGTTCACGGTCAAGAGCGGCTTGGACTTATTCATGATTAGAGGATGATGACTTTGGAAGTTGTGGATGTTAAGCGGGGAGCTTAACATTGGAAATGATGATATGGTTACTTGATTTTGATGATGGGTTGGGAGATTAGGACCATTTCACCTGTGTAGTTATGTAGGTGCTTAATGAGCTAAGGTGGTAGGTGCTAATTGCATAGTGCTTTAACCATGAGTTCAACCTCTCCTTGCTCTCGACATGCATGACATAACCTTCCCCCACTTGCTGAGTACCAACGGTACTCAAACTTGCATATTTATTGGTTTATACTGCTGCTCAGGTCAAGAGAATGATGTGGTGTTCAATGACCAAGACTTCGGACCCGAAGAAGGATTCTAGGTTCATGGAGTCCCCCGGGCAACGCCTGTGACGGAGCCCACAAGAATAATATTCCGCTGCTGTTTTATTTACATATTATGAACTTATTATCGTCCATTGAGACGTATGCTATGTAAGACTTATTTATATTCGACACTTGGCTTGTAATAAATGATGCTTCACTATTTGTCATCACATGTATGAGAAAATGATCCTCTCATACATGTGATATTCGCTCGGTTGTTCTTCGGAGAAACCGGGTGTGACAGAAGTGGTATCAGAGCCAAGGTTGCCCGTAGGAACGTGGACCTAGGTAGAAATGGACGTATTTAAGGGCCCTATTTTCTTAAAAACTATTTTACAAGGTGTGTGTTGAAAAGTGTTATTTAATGAAGTCACTTTCTTCATCTTACCCCAACTTTCATTCAAAATAGGATTTTTGTTTAAAAGTTTATCTAACCTAAGTTTAAATGCTTTTTGTTTTAGATGGTTCGCATGATTCGCACCGCTCGCAAGTCTACAGGAGGCAGAGTTCCCGTAGTTGCCCTTGCCCAAAGAGAGGAGAGTCGTCCGGTGACGTACCTTTCCTACGGATTGGCAGTAAGAGGCTTGTTGCGCCGTCTTCGACGTATGCTCCAAGCCGCCGGCAATACGGGTAAGCTAATCATACACTATAGCTCCACCAGGACCATCCGTGAGAAGAGGGAAGAATGGAGTTCAGAGATGAGGATTATCCACGAAAATCAGCTGCTCAAAATCCACCGCTCTCCAGCTTGTCGAGCGACACAGGTCGATGCGGAGAAGGATATCACCTGGGAGGCAATCACCTGCCAGAGTCACATCTATCGTCGACACCTGGACCGAACTGAGTACATGTATGTCCTCCAGCGTGAGAGTGGTACAACGGAGTATAAGTACCCGCCAGTGCAGCAAGGGACTTCCCATGAGCACATGGACCTGTGCTTGGAGGATGCTGCTATGCTCAGCACTCGACTGCAGGAGTGTCAGCAGGAGCTTCAGGATGTTCGGGACACCCTGAAGGAAACCGAGGCGTTGCTTCAAGCCTGCTTGAGGGCGAGAGAAAGAGGAGATGGGAATGAACTGTGTGTCACCGTGAATGATACATGGACTCCTGACTCCCCAGATCGCCGGGCGATCAGGCGTTGTCGCACTTCTCCACCAGCAGCCTCCCCACCCAAAGTAGAGTCAGAAGGCAGCCGCAATAATGAAGAAGATCCCGAGGAGCCAGCTCAGTGATACGAGTAGTGTAGAGTCCTTTCCTTAGTTTAGCAGGATGTCGAGTAGTCGAGTCGTTATCTTAGTTAATGGTGTGTTAATGCTTGGTGTGTGACATGAGTTGTGGAAGCCATGAGCAATTGTCCACAGCCTCGTCTTCACATTGTTTTGCTTTGGTGTGTGAACCCACATGAAATAATAGTGCATTTATTTTTGTGTGAGACATGAACCCTCAGAAAAGTATAACAAAGCCTCAACACTTCAAAGTACAAACAAGTGAAAGTAGTAAGATAATACGTAATGCTTTAAATTAACATTTGGTTGATCATGCTAGATGGCCGGAAGAGGAAAGGGTCGTGCTGCCAACCCCGCCAACAACAACGATGAGGCCTGCAACCCTCATCTTTCTGGGAGCCAAGACAGGGGTGGACGCCGTGAAGGAGTTGATGCCCGTCACCAAATGCTTGAGAATCAAAATCAGCTCATCTAGAACTTGACTCAAGTGGTGGCCAACTTGCATCAAGTTCCACCTCCACAAGCTGCACCACGCCAACCAAGGTTGAATGAGTTTCTAGGAACTCAACCTCCGAAGTTTGCAAGTGTTGCTGAACCTCTGGAGGCAGATGACTGGCTACAGACCATTGAGAGCAAGATGAGGATCATACAGTGCCAAGGGTATGAGAGGGTGCTGTTTGCCTCTCATCAATTGCATGGACCTGCTGCTGATTGGTGGACCGCTTGCGTGGCCGCTCATCATGACCCTGAGAACATCACTTGGGAAGAGTTCAAGCGTAGCTTCCACAACCATTACATACCAAGGGGTGAACTCAAAAACAAGAGGAAGGAGTTCTTGGGGCTGCAGCAAGGAAACATGACTGTGAGGGAATACCTCACTAAATTTACTCAACTCTCCCGTTATGCCCAACGGGACATAGAGACTGATGAGCAGAAACAGGATTGTTTCGTGGAAGGACTTATCACAGAAATGCAGTGTGCAATGTCCTCCAACGAGTATGAAAGCTTCCAAAAGATGGTGGACAGAGCGTTTGTGGTAGAAAGGAAGCTGAAGGCCTTGGAAAATGAGAACAAGAGGAAGGCCGGGTGGTCACATCAAGCCTCAAGGAGCAACACCCGCCCACGTTTGATGCAGCAACCCGCAGGGCAGACGAACCGTGCTGCGGTACCCTACTCAGCACCAAGAGGGTACAACCCGAACTACAGGCCTCCCGCAGCACCAATACAGCCACAACGTCAGTTCGTACAGCAGCCTCGCCCTACGTATCAACCTCAACCAGCAGTACAAGGACCTCCAAACCAACCCCAAGACAACAAAGGCCAGGCACCTAAGGTTGGGGTGCAATGTTTTAGCTGTGGTGAAGTGGGGCACTACGCCCATAAGTGCCCAAAGAAGAAGCCCACGCAGCCACAACAGCAGAATGTAATGAGAGTACGGGTGAACCACGTGACCATGGAGGAAGCGCAAGAGGCACCTGACGTGGTAGTTGGTAAGTTTCCTGCCAATTTACACATTGCAACCCTGCTGTTTGATTCTGGTGCTACCCACTCATTCATTGCTCAAGGGTTTGTTAAGAAGCATGACCTAGCAACAACACAAATGAACCATATGCTAGCAGTAAACTCTCCAGGTGGAGAAATAAGGACAAGACAAGTGTGTCCCAAGGTGAACCTAGACATTAATGGGGTAGTATTTACTGCTAACCTCATAGTGATAGATTCACAAGGGATAGATATTATCTTGGGTATGGATTGGTTGACCAACCATAAAGGAATCATCCATTGTTCGACCAGAACGGTGGAACTAACTCACCCTAGTGACACAAGAGTAAAGTTTATAACAATACAAGAGCCTAGGAGGGATATTAAATTAAATCAAGTTGAGGTGAAAGTGGAGGAGATCAGGACCATCAGGGAATATCCAGATGTTTTTCTGGAGGAATTGTCGGGTATGCCTCCCGATCGTGAAGTGGAATTCACAATTGAGCTAGTGCCGGGAACAGCCCTGATATACAAGAGAACTTATCGGATGGACTCCAAGCAGCTGGGAGCACTCAAGGATCAATTGAGAGAATTGACGGAGAAGGGGTATATTCGTCCTAGTTCCTCACCATGGGGAGCTCCAGTGATATTTGTGCCCAAGAAGGACGGAACCCAAAGGTTATGCATGGACTACCGTGCCTTGAACGAGGTAACCATCAAGAATAAGTATCCATTACCCCGCATTGAAGACTTGTTTGATCAGTTGAAGGGAGCTTGTGTGTTCTTGAAAGTTGATCTCAGGTCGGGATACCACCAACTTAAGATAAGGCAATCTGATATTCCCAAGATTGCTTTCGTATCTCGGTATGGACTATATGAATACACTGTCATGCCTTCCCAGGACCTCGTCGCCGATCGCTTTCCAGGACCTCCGAGCTCAAGAAAACCCCCGAGGTGAGATCCCCGACCTTCCCTCCACCGATCTATGCCATAAAATCACAGTTTTAGGAAGAATTGACGAAGATCCGAAACTCTCCGACGAGATCGCCGCCTCCCGCCACCGTGCGCCGCCGGGCAGCGCCGCCCGCGCTCGATCAGAGCGATGTGGCCGCTTGTGCGCCGTCTATTTTAAATCGCATGGTAGAATTTAAATCCCCGCGTACCGGTTCGACGTTATAATCTCAGCCGTCTGTTTTAAATCGGACGGTCCACGTAAGCCTCACGTTATAAAGACTGGAATTCTTACGCGATACCCCCTGGGGTTCTCGGAAAATAAGAGCTAGCCCCGAAAACTTCTGATCTAGCCCCTGGAACTTCAGAAAATCATGAAAATTCATTTAAAAATCAGTTTTAGCCCCTGGACTTAATAAAAATTAGGAAAAACCCCTCTGTTAAGTGTAGTTAGACCCCTGGAAATTCTTAAAATAATATAATGGACCCTGTAGTGGGGTGAGTTTACCTTTTTAACCCTATTTGATATTAAAGTTAGGAATTTGAATATGTGGCTAGTATTTAAAATTTAAAAGGTGGGACAAACATATTGTCAAATTCAAATTAAAAACTTTCCCAGTACTTAGAAAACCTTGGAGTGAGATAAAAATAGATTTTTGGCTGAAATGAATCTGTTTAATTGATTATTCACATTTATTAGTTATAGGGACACATTTTTAAGTAGAGAATAATTCTGAAAATTAGTAAAATAAATGTAAAATAGTTCACATCAGAAGAGAAGTTGAAAAATATATTATTTAATATTTTAGACCCAAAACCTATTCTGTTTAGATAAGGTGTCTTACTATTTTTATAATAAAATTCACATTTAGGCATAGGAAATAAATCTGAAAATATAGCAAGCTAAGGATAAATAACTAGAAAATGATAAATGAAGTTTCCAAAATCCAAAGAATTCAGTTTAGGGTAGGTAGAAGGTCTGAAGACACATATGAAGTAGGAAAATACCTTTCATGCATTACTTGGTAGCTAAAATGTGTATCAATTGAATATAAGGAATTTATTTAAATTGGAAATACATATATAGTATGCCAACATGAATGTGAATACAAAAGTAGAAATCATATGTACATGATTAAAAGTGCATGTAAGCCAAAATCAACACACATAGAGTAACCACAACACATAGAATTGTGAATGGCTTTCATAAATGTGAATGTGAGGTTTGTATGAAGTGAAAGTGTGAACTATGTCTTATGGAGTGTTGTTTTTCTTTTGCTATGTGTGATGGTATGATGTAGAACCTGCTCTAGAGCAAGTTCTCCCTTTCCAAGATCAGGACTACCCATTCCAAGAGCAGCAGGAAGGAGGCAAGTGTCCTTGACCACTTTGATCCTATACTAGGATGTGTAGATAGAATTATTTGCATTGTCAATTTGAATATGAAACCCATGCTAGGAAGTTTCCCTAGAATTGCATTACCTTGTTTCCTTGTAGCTTGGGTTGGGATTTATTTTATCATGTCATTTATTATTATGCATATGCTTAGCCATGCTTAGAATGGGATAATTGGGATATGAGATCATCAGTTTATTTACCATACTCTTGAATGAGATATTCTGAGTTATGTAGAGGTAGTGATCAAGGCAAGTTGGATGTTTTGGTTGGTGCCGGGTGCACAAGACTCGGGTTTGTGTTTAGTACTTGCCTGGATCCTAAGGACCGGTTCATGGAGCATGTAACCTGGCTTTACCGTGCCAACCACATGCTGAGATGGGGCAGCTTGGCCAATTAATTAGGTGTATCCCAAGCGTAGTATGGGTGTGTTGGATGGTGCGGGGAATAGGTGTCAGCTGGACTACCATATGAACCGCAAGGCTCAATAGGGGGCCACTGCAGCGGGGTTGGAGCCTCTTGTATGCTGTTAGGGGTGAAACCTCAGTGGGCCCATGCTCATCGGGAATCCCTTTGTAAAGGCTTCGTAGTGATCTCCTGGCTACACACCTGGGAAGTGTGAATGTGGTTCGTAGCCACTGGCATAATGGAGGTTCTTTTAGTCCACCCGGCAACGGGGGATGAAATCACTACATGTGGGTACAATGGTGCAAACTCTGCAGAGTCAAAACTGTCATGACAGTCATGCTCACGGTCAAGAGCGGCTTGGACTTATTCATGATTAGAGGATGATGACTTTGGAAGTTGTGGATGTTAAGCGGGGAGCTTAACATTGGAAATGATGATATGGTTACTTGATTTTGATGATGGGTTGGGAGATTGGGACCATTTCACCTGTGTAGTTATGTAGGTGCTTAATAAGCTAAGGTGGTAGGTGCTAATTGCATAGTGCTTTAACCATGAGTTCAACCTCTCCTTGCTCTGGACATGCATGACATAACCTTCCCCCACTTGCTGGGTACCAACGGTACTCAAACTTGCATATTTGTTGGTTTATACTGCTGCTCGGGTTAAGAGAATGATGTGGTGTTCAATGACCAAGACTTCGGACCCGAAGAAGGATTCTAGGTTCATGGAGTCCCCCGGGCAACGCCTGTGACGGAGCCCACAAGAATAATATTCCGTTGCTGTTTTATTTACATATTATGAACTTATTATCGTCCATCGAGACGTATGCTATGTAAGACTTATTTATATTCGACACCTGGCTTGTAATAAATGATGCTTCACTATTTGTCATCACATGTATGAGAAAATGATCCTGGCATACATGTGATATTCACTCGGTTGTTCTTCGGAGAAACCGGGTGTGACACATATCAACCTCGACCAGCAGTGCAAGGACCACAGAACCAATCCCAAGACGACAAAGGCTAGGAACCTAAGGTTGGGGTGCAATTCTTCAATTGTGGCGAGGTGGGGCACTACACACATAAGTGCCCAAAGAAGAAGCCTGTGCAGCCGAAACAGCAGAATGTGATGCGAGGGCAGGTGAACCATGTGACCATGGAGGAGGCGCAAGAGGCACCCGACGTGGTAGTTGGTAAGTTTCCTGCCAATTTACACATTGCAACCCTGTTGTTTGATTCTGGTGCTACCCACTCGTTCATTGCTCAAGGGTGTGTTAAGAAGCATGATCTAACAACCACTCAAATGAACCATATGCTAGCAGTGAACTCTCCAGGTGGAGAAATAAGGACAAGACAAGTGTGTCCCAAGGTGAATCTAGACATTAATGGGGTAGTATTTACTGCCAACCATATAGTGATCGATTCACATGGGATAGATATTATTTTGGGTATGGATTGGTTGACCAAAGATAAAGGGATCATCCATTGTTCGACAAGAACGGTGGAACTAACCCACCCTAGTGGCACAAGAGTAAAGTTCATAACTGTAAAAGAGCCTAGGAGGGACATTAAACTCAATTAAGTTGAGGTGGAAGTGGAGGAGATCAGGATCATCAGGGAGTATCCAGATGTTTTTCTGGAGGAGTTGCCAGGTATACCCCCCGATCGTGAAGTGGAATTCGCGATTGAGCTAGTGCCTGGAACAACTCCGATATACAAGAGACCTTATCGGATGGACTCCAAACAGCTGGCAGAACTCAAGGAACATTTAAGAGAATTGACAGAAAAGGGGTACATTCGTCCTAGTTCCTCACCATGGGGAGCTCCAGTGATATTTGTGCCCAAGAAGGACGGGACCCAAAGGCTATGCGTGGACTACCGTGCGTTGAATGAGGTAACCATCAAGAACAAGTACCCATTACCCCACATTCAAGACTTGTTTGATCAGTTGAGGGGAGCTTGTGTGTTCTCGAAAATTGATCTCAGATCGGGATACCACCAATTTAAGATAAGGCAAACTGATATTCCAAGGACGGCTTTCGTATATCAGTACGGACTGTATGAATACACAGTCATGCCTTTCGGGCTAACTAATGCCCCGGCATACTTCATGTATCTCATGAACAAGGTATTCATGGAATATCTGGACAAATTTGTGGTGGTTCTCATAGATGACATTCTCGTCTTCTCCAAAGATGAAGAAGAACATGAGAAACATCTAAGGATGGTGTTGCAAAGGCTGAGAGAACACCAACTATATGCCAAGTTGAGCATGTGTGAGTTTTGGCTAAAGAGAGTTCCCTTCTTGGGACATATAATCTCGAAGGGAGGAATCTCCGTAGATCCCGCCAAGATCGAGGATGTACAGAAGTGGAAGACCCCTGAGAATGTCGGGGAAGTTCGAAGCTTCTTAGGATTGGCTGGATACTATCGACGGTTTATCGAGGGTTTTTCCAAGATTTCGAGACCCCTCACCAAACTGTTGGAGAAAGGAATCACATTCACATGGACACTGCAGTGCGAGACGAGTTTTCAGGAACTGAAGAAAAGATTGACAACAGCCCTAGTGCTAGTTATGCCAGATATGCAGAAGAACTTTTTGGTGTACTGTGTGCTTCTGGAAACGGGTTGGGATGTGTTCTCATGCAAGAAGGGCATGTCGTGGCTTATGCGTCCCGGCAGCTCCGGAAACACGAGAAGAACTATCCTACACATGACCTAGAGCTAGCTGCAGTGGTACACGCGTTGAAGATTTGGCAGCATTACTTGATGGGGAAGAGGACAGAGATATATACGGATCATAAGAGCTGAAAGTATATTTTCACACAGCCAGATCTCAACCTCAGACAAAGGAAATAGTTAGAGCTGATCAACGACTTTGATGTGGGTATCAACTATCATCCTGGGAAAGCGAACGTCGTGGCGGATGCTCTAAGCCGGAAAGTGCAGGTCAATAGGTTGAGCTTGAAGGACATGCATGCAGGATTGAAGGAAGATGTTCTAAAACTCAATCTATGTCTGGTGAATAGTGGTGAGGCCATCGCCATGGAAGTGGACTCCACATTAGAGAAAGACATCCGCAATGGTCAGAAGAATGACGAGAAGATATAAGAGATTAGAGAACTCATCAAGGAAAATAAAGCCCCTGGGTTCAGAGAGGATGAACAAGGTACGGTGTGGCACGGGAAAAGAATCTGTGTGCCTGAAGTAAAGGAGATCCGTGAATTGATTTTGAAGGAGGCTCATGATTCCGACTATTCCATTCATCCTAGGAGTACGAAGATGTACCATGACCTCAAGAGCAGGTATTGGTGGTATGGCATGAAGCGAGATGTCGCGGAACATGTTGCCCTTTGTGACACATGTCAGTTGGTGAAAGCAGAACATCAACGACCCGCGGGATTATTGCAACCACTCAAAGTGCCTGAATGGAAATGGGAAGAAATCGGTATGGACTTCATAGTGGGACTGCCTAGGACCCAATCGGGATATGATTCGATATGGGTCATCATCGACAGGCTAACCAAGGTAGCTCATTTCATCCCCGTGAAAGAAAGCTACAGCGGATCCAAATTGGCAGAATTATACATGTCAAGGATCGTGTGTTTCCATGGAGTGCCAAAGAAGATAGTGTCAGATCGAGGGACATAGTTCACCTCAAGGTTCTGGCAGAAGTTGCATGAAACCATGGGAACTCATCTGAATTTTAGTTCTGCTTATCATCCCCAGACTGACGGACAGACGGAAAGAACTAATCAGATCCTTGAGGATATGTTGAGAGCGTGTGCGCTCAAGAACAACAGGAGTTGGGATAGGAACTTACCTTATTTGGAGTTCTCCTATAACAACAGCTATCAGGCTAGTATGAAGATGTCACCATTTGAGGCTTTGTATGGGAGAAAGTGCAGAACTCCACTGTTTTGGAACCAACCGGGGAAAGTAAAGTGTTTGGACCCGAGGTACTACAAGAAGCCGAGGCGAAAGTGAGGGAAATCCGCAACAACTCGAGGATAGCACAGACACGACAAAAGAGCTATGCCGATGTACGGAGAAGAGAGCTCGCTTTCAACGTGGGGGACTATGTCTATCTCAAGGTGTCCCCTATCCGAGGACTTCGTCGGTTCAAGGTGAAAGGGAAGTTATCACCTCGATACATCGGACCCATTCAAGTTCTGGAGAGGAAAGGCGAAGTGGCATATCAACTAGAACTACCGGCTCGCCTATCAGATGTGCATGACGTATTCCATGTGTCACAGCTCAAGAAATGTCTGAGGACGCCTGAAGAGATGTTACCCATGAATGAGGTTGACGTAGCCGAGGATCTGTCTTATGCCGAGCAACCGTTCAAGATTTTGGAGACAATGGAACGCCTCACAAGAAATAAAAGAATCCGGATGTGCAAGGTGCAGTGGAAGCATCACTCGGAAGAGGAAGCCACATGGGAGCGAGAAGACGAGCTTAAGGCACAGTTTCCGGAATTGTTTTTCCTAGAACCACCAATCTCGAGGACGAGATTTCTTTTAAGGGGGGTAGAGCTGTAACACCCCAAAAACCTGTTAAGAGGGGAATTTAAAAATTTTTGGATGTATTGCATGTGGTGCAGAAATTCAAATTCAAATTGGAATTCAAATTCAAATCAAAACAGAAAAGAAAAGAAAAAGAAAAATAAAAATAAAACCCAACCGGCCAGTGGGCCGAAACCCACCAGCCGGCCCACCATTCCCCTCCCCCCGCCGCCAGCCCACAGCCGCGCGCCCCGTTCCCTCTCACTGACACGAGGGGCCCGCCGTCATCTTCTTCCTCGCGCACGCTCGGCCGACCCCGAGACTTCTCTCTCTCCCGAATACAAACTACCCCAGAAACCCGCGTCCCCCAGCCGAATTCTGATCCTGGACGACTCCAGCTCGATCCCAATAGACCGCCGCCCTCCCTCGTCTATATAAACGCCGGCATTGCCCCGTTTTTTCCGCCCCGATCGGCTGTTTTTCCTCCCGGTGAGAACCGAAGCTCCGATCACCGTTTTCTCTCGATCCTTGCTCGGGTTTTCTGATCTAACGCGCCGATCATGTTCCACCGCCTCCGGGGAGTCTCGCAGGTGAAGGAAATCCAGTGTTTTGTACTCTAGACACAGCTCTGACGAGCACTGCCACGTTTCCACCTCGGACCTCGTCGCCGACCGCCTTCCAGGGCCTCCGAGCTCAAGAAAAACCCCGAGGTGAGATCCCCGACCTCCCCTCTACCGATCTATGCCATGAAATTCCAGTTTTAGGAGGTATAGACAAAGACCCGAAGTTCTCCGGCGAGATCGCCGCCTCCCGCCGCCGCGCGCCGCCGGGCAGCGCCGCCCGCGCACGGCCAGGGCGACGTGGCCCCCTGAGGCCCGTCCATTTTAAATCGTGTGGTTCCTATTAGATCTAACCCGTCCCGCTTCGCGTTATAATCTTAGCCGTCTGTTTTAAATCGGACGGTCCACATCGGCCCCACATTATAAAGGTCGGGATTCTTACGCGCTACCCCTGAGGATCTCGAAAAACACGAGCTAGCCCCGGAAACTTCTGATCTAGCCCCTAGAACTTCAGAAATTCGTGTAAATTCATTTAAAAATCAGTTTTAGCCCCTGGACTTAATAAAAATTAGGAAAACTCCTCTGTTATGTGTAGTTAGACCCCTGGAAATTTAGAAAATAATAAATTAGACCCTGTAGTAGGGTGGATTTACCTTTTTGACCGTATGTGATATTAAATTCAGAAATTTGAATATGTGATTAGGATTCAAATTTAAAAGGTGAGGCAAACACATTGTAAATCCAAATTTAAACTCTCCTAGCACTTGGAAAACTTTAGAGTGAGTTAAAAATAGATTTTAATCTGAAATGAATCTGTCTAATTGATTGTTCACATTTATTAGTTATAGGGACACATTTTTAGGTTAGGAAATAATTCTGAAAATTGGTAAAATAAATTTAAGTTAGTTCACATCAGAGGAGAAGTTCAAAAATATATTATTTAATACTTTAGATCAGAACCTATTCTGTTTAGAGGATATGCCCTACTATTTAATATTAAAACTCACTTTTGGACATAGAAAGTAAATCTCAAAAATATAGGAAAATGGGTATGCATAATTAGAAAATGATAGATGAAGTCTCTAACTACAAAAACTTCATTTTAGAATTTGGTAGAAGGTCTGAAAACCTATTTGGAGTAGGAAATTACCTTCCATGCAAAACTTGGTAGTTAAGAAGTATATTAATTAAATATAAAGTGGTTGTTCAAATTGAAAATTCATATATAGTGTGCAAACAGGAATCTGAAATACAAAAGTTAGAAATCATATACATATGTTTAAAAGTACATGAAGGCTAAAAATCAACACATCTAGAGTAACCACAACACGTAGAAATGTGAATGACTATCATATGTATGTATGTGTGGAGTGAAAGTGTGGACTATGTCTTATGGATTGTTGTTTTCTTTTGCTATGTGTGTTGGCATGAGTAGAACCTGCCCCAGAGCAAGTTCTTCCCTTCCAAGATCAGGACTATCCATTCCCAGAGCAGCAGGAAGAAGGCAAGTGTCCTTGACCACTTTGATCCTATGCTAGGATGTGTAGATAGAATTGTTTGCATTGTCAATTGAAATATGAAACCCATGCTAGGAAGTTTCCCTAGAATTGCATTACCTTGTTTCCTTGTAGCTTGGGTTGGGATTTATTTTATCATGCCATTTATATGCTGATGCTTAGCCATGCTTAGAATGGGATAAGTGGGATATGAGATCATCAATTTATTTACCTTACTCTTGAATGAGATATTATGAGTTATGTAGAGGTAGGGATCGAGGCAAGTTGGATGATTTGGTTGGTGCTGGGTGCACGAGACTCGGGTTTATGTTTAGTACTTGCCTAGATCCTAAGGACCGGTTCATGGAGCATGTAACCTGGCTTTACCGTGCCAATCACATGCTGAGATGGGGCAGCTTGGCCAATTAATTAGGTGTATCCCCGGCGTAGTATGGGTGTTTTGAATGGTGCGGGGAATAGGTGTCAGCTGGACTACCATATGAACCGCAAGGCTCAAGAGGGGGCCACTGCAGCGGGGTTGGAGCCTCTGGTATGCTGTTAGGGGTGAAACCTCAGTGGGCCCATGCTCGTCGGGAATCCCTTTGTAAAGGCTTCGTAGTGATCTCCTGGCTACACACCTGGGAAGTGTAAATGTGGTTCCTGGCCACTGGCATAACGGAGGTTCTTTTAGTCCACCCGACAACTGGGGATGAAATCACTACATGTGGGTACAGTGGTGCAAACTCCGCAGAGTCAAAACTGTCATGACAGCCATGCTCACGGTCAAGAGCGGCTTGGACTTATTCATGATTAGAGGATGGATGGCTTTGGAAGTTGAGGATGTTAAGCGGGGAGATTAACATTGGAATTGATGTTATGGTTATTTGATTATGATGATGGGTTGGGAGATTGGGACCATTTCACCTATGAAGTAATGTAGGTGCTTACTAAGCTAAGGTGATAGGTATTAATTGTGTAGTGCTTTAACCATGAGTTCAACCTCTCCTTGCTCTAGCCATGCATGACATAACTTTCCCACACTTGCTGATTACCAACGGTACTCAAACTTGCATATTTGTTGGTTTAAATTGCTGCTCAGGTCAAGGGGATGATGTGGTGTTCAATGACCAAAACTTTGGACCCGAAGAAGGATTCTAGGTTCATGGAGTCCCCCGGGCAACGCCTGTGACGGACCCCACAAGAATAATATTCCGCTGCTATTTTATTTACATGTTATGAACTTATTATCGTCCATTGAGACGTATGCGTTGTAAGACATATTTATATTCGACACCTGGCTTGTAATAAATGATGCTTCACTATTTGTCATCACATGTATGAGAAAATGATCCTGGCATACATGTGATATTCACTCGTTGTTCGTTGGGACAAACCGGGTGTGACAAAGGGTTTTACAAGACGCAAACTGATAAACAGTTTCATCACCGCACTTCAAGAACTTGGCTCGAGTGATGTAGACATGGGAAGTGATGAAGATGAAGATAATTTGGCAAACTTGTGCTTCATGGCGGGCAAATCAAAATCAAATATGGAGGATGCAGAACACAACAGTGACAATGAAGAGGTATGTCCTACTTGCGAAGAAATATGTGATGCTATTTCTCATGCCACTATTATTGTTAAGAAAAAGGACAAAAAGCTTAGGGACAATGCTGTTAAAATTGAGTCACTAGAATCTGAAATTAATCATTTAAAATCCTTGATTCCTAGTGATGATTCTTGTTCCTCATGTGATTTAATATATGAACAATTGTCCTCTCTAAGAAGTGCACACACCTCCACACTTGATAAACTTGAACTTGAAATCGAAAAGAACGAAAAGCTTGCTGCACTTAATGATAAAAACTTGAAATATGCTTGTTGTTCTACAATTGATTTGCATTGTTCTACTTGCGATGATCTTGATAAGAAACTACAAGATGCTATGAAAGAAATTTCTATATTGAACAATGCTTTACGTTCTCATGAAGTTAAATATTGTTCCAATTGCAAACTAAAAGGAAAAACTTCATGTGAAAATTGTCTTGATCTATCAAATAAACTTGATAACATGCATAGGACATTAGATCGGTTTTGTAATGGGAATAAGAACCTAAACTCGCTGCTGAATTCTTCCAAGTCTTGCAATGATAAAACTGGTTTAGGTTTTGATTCACATGCTCATGCTAAGGAACATCCACCTAAAATTGTAAAATCATTAGGAAGTGGTTTGATTCAAACAGTTCCTAAACAAAAATAAGTGGTTTTTAAATCTGCAGGACTGTTGTCACATTCGGTTTCAAATAAGCATATTGCATGCTCATCTAGACATGAACACAAAGTTAAATTTCATTATACCTATTGTGGTAGAGATGGTCATGTCATAGATTTTTGTTATAGACTAGCTAAACAACATAAAAAGGAAAGAATGCAAGCTAGATCTTATAACTCTCATGCAAAATTTGCTGCACATACTAAACCGAATGTCAGGAACATGCAACCTGCTGTTATGAGTCAGAAATATTCAAAGTTTACCTCCGGAGCTTCAGTTTTTGCCTCCGGGCCTTCTGTTTTTGCCTCCGGAGCTACTGATTTTCGTGCTACACAAGTAACACCTCATAGGTCAGTAGTTAAGAACAAAAAATCTCAAACTTTGACTCATAAACCTGCTGTTTTATCTCAGCTTTCGCATGTTATTCCTGCTGGACATCGTGTGACTCAGTACTGTATTCCTAAATGCCGTTTAACTAACCCCAGTATTGAGTCATCAACGTATTGTGCTTCTATGTAGGTTACACGCTTGGGGAAGGAGAACATTTGGATTGTGGATTCAGGTTGCTCACGCCACATGACCGGTAACAAAGAATGGTTCTCCTCTCTCTCTTTTGTGTCACGTGTAGAGAATGTTACTTTTGCCGATAATTCTTCAACTCCTATAATTGCTAAGGGTTCGGTTAGAGTATATGATCACTACACTTTGAAGGATGTGGCACTTGTCAAAAAATTGAAATACAACTTGCTTTCTGTTTCACATTTGCTAGATGAAAATCTGGAAATTATTTTCAATAAAAACTGTTGCAAAGTTTTAGGTTCAAATAGTGAGCTTATCTTTAACATGTCTCGGTTTGGAAGAGTTTTTAAAGCTGATTTTGATATGTCTTCCTCTAAGCATAGATGCCTAGTTGTTAATGATTCCAAAGATTTATATTTTTTGGCATCGTAGACTTGGTCACGTAGGCTTTGATCATCTCACGCGTGTTAGTGCTCTTGATCGCATACGTGGGATGCCTAAGCTTAAAGGGGACAAAGAAATTGTGTGCTCTTCTCGTATACATGCTAAGATGGTTGCAGGTTCACATGCTCCTCTCACAATGACCATGACAAGTGAACCAGGTCAACTTTTACACCTTGACACCGTAGGACCTTCACGTGTTCAATCCTTCGGAGGTAAATGGTATGTTCTTGTGATTGTTGATGACTATTCTAGATACTCTTGGGTTTACTTTATGGCATCTAAGAATGGAGCTCTTAGTCACTTTAGAACTTTTTTTCTTAGATTATCAATTGATCACCCAGGATCTTTAAGAGCAATTAGAAGTGATAATGGAACCAGATTTAAAAATCAATCGTTTGATCACTTTTGTGCTGAAAATGCAATAGATCATTAATTTTCTTCACCATATGTACCTCAACAAAACGGTGTTGTAGAGAGAAAGAACAGAACCTTAGTTGAGATGGCTAGGACTATTCTTGATGAATATCAAACTCCTAGGAAATTTGGGCTGATGCAATTGCAACCGCTTGTTATGTCTGAAATCATGTTTTCTTGCGTGCTAAGCTAGGTAAAATACCATATGAGCTCAGGTTTGGATATAGGCCTAGTGTCACACACTTTAGGGTCTTTGGTTGCAAATGCTTTGTTAAGAAACATGGTAATCTTGATAAATTTGAAGCTAGATCTGTTGATGGCATGTTTCTTCGTTATCCATCTCATACTAGAGGCTACCGTGTGCTTTTACTTGATACTAACAAAATTGTGGAGACTTGTGAGGTTTCTTTTGATGAAGCTAGCCCAGGTACTAGTTCAAATATTACAGGTCCGGATCCATATCCGCAGGGGGAGAGTATTTTCATTGAAGAAGAGGAAGAAGTGGTGCTGCTGCCCGAAAATTCAGCAGCTAATGACATTGTTCCAGCTCCTGATCTTGATTCACAGCCAGCACCGATGACCACCATTGCTAGTCCAGATCCTCCTCGCGTCACAAGCTCATCTATTTGTGATGAACATGAAGAAGAAGAAGCTTGTGAAGTGTCCACTCCCCTCCGGATTCTCAAAAGTCATCCTCCACAACAAATTATTGGAAGCTTGCATGAACTAGTTACAAGATCCAGGTTTTTCGACCCCAATTCTCATGCTCATTCTGCTTTTGTTGCTTCTTTTGAACCCAAAGATATATCACACGCACTCACTAATGAATCTTGGATTATTGCCATGCAAGAAGAGTTAGAAAATTTTGAAAGAAATAATGTTTGGAAACTTGTACCTCCACCTCAAGGTCACACTTTAATTGGAACTAAATGGGTGTTTAAAAATAAACAAAGTGAGGATGGGGTTGTGGTTAGGAATAAGGCTAGGTTGATTGCTCAAGGTTTCACACAAGTTGAAGGTCTAGATTTTGATGAAACTTTTGCTCCTGTTGCTAGATTAGAAGCCGTAACAATTTTGTTAGCTTTTGCAACATCTAAAGGTTTTAAGCTATATCAAATGGATGTTAAAAGTGTTTTTCCTAATGGCTACATAGATGAGGAGGTTTATATCATACAACCACCTGGTTTTGAAAATCCAAATTTTCCTAATCATGTTTACAAACTGTCCAAAGCCTTGTACGGTCTCAAACAAGCCCCTACAGCACGGTATGATAGGTTAAAAACATTCTTACTTGAAAAGGGGTTTACCATGGGCAAGGTTGATAAAACTCTTTTTGTGCTTAAGCATGGCAATGACTCATTATTCGTTCAAGTGTATGTGGATGAGATTATCTTTGGTTGTGCTTCTCATGATCTTGTGTCCAAGTTTTCAGCTATGATGAGTTTAGAATTCGAGATGAGTATAATGGGAGAACTCACGTACTTTTTGGGGCTGCAAATCAAGCAAACCAAGGAGGGTACCTTTGTGCATCAAACAAAGTATACAAAAGATCTCCTAAGGCGCTTCAACATGGACAAAAGCAAGCCTCTTCGGACACCAATGAGAACAGCAACAACACTTGAACTTGATGAAGATTGTGATCCCATTGATCAAAAAGAATATAGAAGCATGATCGAATCACTTTTGTATCTCATGGCATCAAGACCGGACATACAATTCAGCATGTCTTTGTGCACGGTTTCAAGCCTCCCCACGTACTTCACATCGTCAAGCCGTCAAAAGGATTCTCAGGTACTTACATGGAACTCAAGAATTTGGCATTTTTCTTCCTTCTTCCTCAACCGTTACTTTGAAAGCTTTTTCCGATGCTGATTTTGGGGGTTGTAGGATTGATAGGAAAAGTACTTCTGGTGCTTGTCATTTTCTTGGTAATTCACTTGTTGCCTGGTCCTCTAGAAAAAAAAGTTCAGTTGCACAATTCAAAGCCGAATCTGAATATGTAGCTGCTGCTAGTGCTTGCTCACAAATTATTTGGATTGTTCAAACACTTAAGGACTATGGGGTTGATCTGGATAGTGTTCCACTGTTTTGTGATAACACTAGTGCCATTTGCATTGCTAAAAACACCGTGCAACATTCGAGAACTAAGCACATTGACATTAGGTATCACTTTCTCAATGATAATGTCGAAAAAGGGAACATTGTGCTTCACCATGTAGATACCGAACAACAATTGGCTGTCATTTTTACAAAACCTCTGGATTTCACTCGTTTTTGTTACATTCGTAGTGAAATAGGGGTTATGCATCCTCATGGCTTAAATTGAGGGAGAATTTTGAAACTTGGGAAGTCTATATGTGAATCTGAAATTAAAATAATATGAGCATAGTATTTCATGAATATATGACTTTGTGATTCCTTTTTCATGCTGAAAGTTCTTACTACATTACTCATGTTATACATTTTGTAGTTTTTACCATGTCTAGTAATTGGAATAATTACTTACACTAAATCTGGTCATGGTCGAACTTTCTTGCTGTTTTGAACTTGTTGCATGCTGACAAGTGCTATTAATCATAAAGAATTAATCAACTCACATGTTGAGTTTTTATGTTCAAATAAAAAAATGAGAAAAGATCAAGAGAATATGCATGCATCGCACTTCTTCTTTTGAGATGGCTTATCATTGCACTTAGATATGAACTTGAAAAGAGTTGTGTATGACTAAAACCATGTCCTTAAGCTTCTGACTATCAAATGACATAGGCTTGGCTTGGTTGGTTAGAATAAGGCTGATGCTGCATATAATCTCTTGCAAATGTCATAAGATCAAAATTTGTGCTTTAAATGATAAATAAAATGCAGAAACAAGTGTCATGCTTTCAGGTCTTGAAATAGTTAAGTTTGTGAGATCATGACTTGCTTAAATTGAAAATTACACTTGATCTCTAGCATGGCTTACACTACTTTATGTATCTCATTGATGTGATAGTGTAAGTTACTTGATAGTATGATTTGGATGAGCTTTGTTTTATATGTATATGTTATAATGTGCTCATAACAAATTAAGATTTCTCTTTTGTACCTTGCTGAATACATTGTCAAAGGGGGAGAAATTGATCACATATTGCACACATTCACAAGTGTTTTGGCACGATTCTTCTCAGGGAGAGAATTTTTAGTATTTTTTGTTTTTCTTCTCATTTTATTTCTGATTTACAAAGGGGGAGATATTATTTTCAATTTTTTCATGTGAATAAGCCAATGTTCGGATTTTAAGTGGTGTTGCCAATGCATTCATCAAGGGGGAGATTATGAGATCTATTTGTGCTGAATACATTGGATTTGACGATAAAAGTTTTGAATAGTACCAAAACACCTTTTTAACAAGTTCCAACTCTAGGTCCGAGCAAGGTCCGACTAAGCTTTAGTAAGCTCCAGCGCTAGGTCCGACTAGCTTTGGTAAGCTCCGGTTCAAGGCCCGGTTAGCTTTGGTAAGGTTCGGAACTTGATTGCAATGGTTCTGGTTTTAACTTGCAACGTTTCGAACTTACTTTACTCTTATGGAAAGTTTGCTTCGTATTATTTTACTAAGTTTTTGGTGTGTTTTGGTGGTTATGGCTGATATCATTTTGCTATGGTTTACAACATGCTTACGTGAGGTGCTCACGTAAGATGTTGTAGTTTCGGAACTAACGAGAGTCAAGTCGAGGACTTGTGCTCAGAAGTATTGGTTGTTTATTCATGTGCAGGTGTTGCTTGAGTTCAAGACATGGCTGGTGACGGGATCCATTGAACTAGTCTTAGGGAGAAGATGAGGTTCAACAACCAAGTTCGGGAGGAATTGTGGTTGAGTTGATCGGGAGGTTGCACAATATGTTTGAATCAAGAACAATGCATATGAAGGTATATTGGACGTTGTTGGAAGATGTTTGCACGTGTGCAAGGAGTGCATGGACGTGGCTGCATGGTTCCAAGGCATGATGAAGAGATGTGGACATAAAGAATCGGTAGGAAGGTCCAACCGACTAGGTTATGCACTCAGGCTGCGGCTGAGTCGTGTTTGACTCAAATATGGAAAGTTTTGAGTTGGTTATGATAGGATTTCATGTGGGACATGAAGTTGAGTTGTTTTAGAAATGTTTGGGACGTTCCTAAGGTGTTTGTAAGTATTAAGATTGCTTCTATCTGCTTATAGAAGAGTCTTGAGCAGTATTGGAAAGTTACAGTTTGAATCTAAGTAGGAGTAGGAGTCCTAGTTTGAGTTGAGTTGGCCTTCGGGCTGGTTATATAAGCAAGGGAGGCCAGAGCTCGTGGACACAACTTTGGGGTTGTTCCTCTTGTGTTTTGATAAATAAAATTCGTATTCTAAAGGAACTTTTTTGCCTTGTTCGTCCGACTTGTTTCAGACAAGTTTTTCTCGTCGAGTTTCTGTTCAGCACTACCTTGCTTCGGTGGTTTTATCATAACTCGAGTTTTACAGATCCAATTGATGTGATTATTTTTGGGTTGTCTTCACAACTTGATTATCTATCATCTGTGAAAATTTCAAGGTCATTTAATTTGTGGTTTTTTATCTACACGAGTTTCTTTGCAGTATTCCAGAACTGTTTTTCTCACGTAGGACAGATTGACCTTTGTTCGATCTTTCGATCGTAACTTGAGTTTCTCTCAACTGATTTTCATGATTCTTGTTGTGACGTCTTCGTGACTTGATTCTATACAATCTATACTAGTTTTGTCACAGTTTAACACGTTTAGATTAGTCACACACACGGTTTCTTTAACAGATCGGTTTTCTGCTGAGGGGTGTTTTGTTGCTTCCGCTGAAAAAATTTTATCTACCATTCACCTTCCCTCTGGTAGCTTTACATGTGTACTTCCATCCTACACTATTTCGTGATCTCTTGACCATACACCGACGGTTGTATATTGGTATAATGGAGGTTCTGCAGTCGCCGACGGGTGACGAAATCACAAACTTGTGGGTAAAGTGGTGCCACCTTTGCAGAGTGTAAAACTATCATGATTGCCGAGCTTACGGTCACAAGCGCCTGGACAACTCACATGATTAGTTGGGATAGTTATTGGGATGGTATTCGGTATGGTTATTGGGATGGTATTCGGTTTGGTTATTGGGATGGTATTCGGTTTGGTTTTTGGGATAGATGTTCGGTATGGTTATTGGGATGGTCATTGGTTTTGATATGGGTTGGTCATTGAGGTTTGATTTCAAGACTGTTGAGTCTTGGTAATGAGTTTGGGACTGTTGAGCCGTGATAATGAGCTTTGATCTTGGTTATGAGATGGAATTGAATATGAGATAAGATGGTCATGAATATGAGATGGTATTCATGAGCATGAGATGAAAGATGAGAAAGATTAATGTTTGGATGAGACATGGAAAGTTGTGAAACATGATGGAGGTATGTTGCTGTTTTAATTGGATATATGTTGGGATTATATTCACTTAAAGATAGTTGCTGTTTTATCATGATTGTGAAATAAACTTTTCTTTTCTGCAATGAGCCTTTTTGTTCCTACCTTGTTGGAAGCTACATTTCATACTTTTCCTGCACTTGCTGAGTATGTCGTGTACTCAAACTTGTATTATTACTTCATCATCAGCAAAAGGAGAAGAGTACTTCGAAGACCATGTGGAGTACTAGGAGAGCGATCTACCGTCAACTTGCTGGTGGAGTAGGAGATGGAGTCGCTGCTGCTGCTGCTTAGTTGCTTCCGCTGTCGTTTAGAGACTTCCGCTGCTAGAATAACACTTCCGCTGCTAGAATGAGTTAGAGATTCATGAGATATTGTAATAAAACTCTATTATTCGTGATTATATTCTGAATTCAGTTTGTGGATTACATGTGTATGTGTGATGAACATCCTGGACACACATATGCATCAGCTGGGTTCCGTTTTCACGAGACCGGGCGTCACAGATTGGTATCAGAGCCACGTTGACCGTAGGACGCAGGCCTAGTCACAGATTAGCATTAGAAGCCACCCTTGTCCATAGGATGCAAGCCTAGAATGCATAAATTGGCATTAGAACCACATTGACCGTAGGGTGCAAGTCTAGGTAGAAGTCACAGATTGATCAAAGATTGGTATCACCCCAAACCACATAGGACCCCCATTGAATAAGTTTGAATAGGAGTGATGTGAACTTTGGTGATGATTCTTTGTTCTTGCGTGCTTAGTGTTAGTTGTGGGACGTTTTAGCGTTGTCCATATCCACAAATAGTAGGGAGATGTGAGATGCTTCGGCATGTGTTCACATCCTCATATAGGTTGATATATAGCTCATACCCTTGATGCATATAGTTGGGAGGATCAATCTAAACTTCTAACTTCTATTCTACCCAACACTCTCTCACAGATGGTAAGAGAAAACGCCGGCCGTCAAAGGAGGAACGTCCGTAGCAACCCGGAACCCCAAGAGGATGACCGCGTTGAAGTTCCTGAGAATGTTGACCCTAGGGCTGGTGCAAACAACCTTGAAAGATTGATGGCTATGCAGAACCAGCTCATGCAAACTATAGTTCAAACTTTGGGTCAGCTGCAAGCCAACAACCATAACCACCCTATCCCCGTTCCTGCACCCCCGCCACCACCACCGCCACCACCGCCGGCCCGCAATAGATTGGGAGAGTTCATGAGGACTCGACCACCTACTTTTGCACAAGCTAATGATCCCATGGAGGCCGATGATTGGTTGAAGTCCATGGAGAAGAAGCTTGTCATAGTTCAGTGCAATGATCGAGAGAAGGTTCTCTTCGCATCGCACCAACTTATGGGAGCAGACGCTGACTGGTGGAATGCTCTTTGCAATGCTCATGTCGACCAGGAGACCATCACTTGGGCTGAGTTCAAGGAGTGTTTCCGCTCTCATTACGTCCCTGCTGGAGTCATGATGCTCAAAAGGCAAGAGTTCGAAGGTCTCCGCCAAGGAAAGAAGAGAGTGAATGAGTACCTCAACAAGTTCAGGCACCTTTAAAGGTATGCCCCTGAGGACGTCAACTTGGATGAAAGGAAGCAGTACTTGTTCATGAGAGGGTTGAACAATGAGATCAATGTTCAGCTGCTCAACAATGACTATGCAAACTTCCAGGAACTAGTTGACAAAGCTATAGTGGTTGAAAGCAAGATACGTGAGATCGAGCAAGAGGGCAAGAGAAAGATGCCATACCAGCCACAAGGGAGCAATGTACGTCCCCGGTACATGCCCCCAGCTGCACCACAGTATGGATCGTCCACTTCTACTTTTCGTCCTAATCAACCACCGCAGCAATGTCCTATTATGAAAGCACCTCGTGTGCCTTTGCCTTCTGCGCCCCGTCCCAACATGGGCGCCCCTGTTCAAAACCACCCTCGCCCTAACGTACCTGCTTTCTTGGGAAACAATGCATGCTTTGCATGTGGAGAAGCGGGACACTTTGCAAGTCAGTGCCCGATGAAAGGCCTTGGACAGCCAAGCAACGCGCCCAAGCCGAACCCACGGCCGAACGGAGGAGCTAACCAAGGTAACCGTGGACAGCAGAACTACACTCGTGGCAACGTGAATCATGTATCTGCTGAGGAAGCACAACAGGCTTAGGACGTCGTGATTGGTATATTCCTTGCCAACTCCAACCCAGCCACTGTTTTATTTGATTCCGGAGCATCGCATTCATTCATATCATCCAAGTATGTTGCCAAATATAATCTGCCCATATCACACATGAAATATACTATGTTAGTTAATTCTCCCAGTGGAGAGATGAGGACTAATATAGTATGTCCAAGGGTAAACCTTAAAATAAGGGGGGTAGACTTCCTTGCCAACCTTATTGTCTTGGATTCCCAAGGGCTTGACATAATACTCGGAATGGATTGGTTAAGCAAGCACAACGGAGTGATCCAATGTGCTAAGAGGAGCGTGCAGTTAACAAACGAGCACGGTACTCGTATTGAGTTCGAGTCAGCCCAACCGGCAACCGAGAAGGCAACATTGAACCACGTCAAAAAGCAACATTGGAAAGCATTCCGGTGGTTCAAGAATTTTCGGACGTGTTCCCGGAAGAACTTCCAGGTATGCCACCTGACCGGGACATTGAGTTTGCCATTGATTTGGTACCCGGAACTGCACCTATAGCAAAGAGGCCATATAGGATGCCCGTTAATGAACTAGTGGAACTCAAGAAGCAAATTCAGAAGCAGTTAGAAAAGGGTTTTATACGCCCAAGCTTGTCACCATGGGGAGCCCCCGTGCTCTTCGTAGACAAGAAGGATGGGACCCAAAGGATGTGTGTGGATTATAGGTCTCTCAATGAGGTGACGATCAAGAATAAATACCCGCTGCCCGTATAGAGGACCTGTTCGACCAAATGAAAGGAGCCCGAGTTTTCTCCAAGATTGATCTTCAGTCGGGATACTTCCAGCTGAAGATTAAGCCCTCCGACATACCCAAGACTGCCTTTTGAACACGGTATGGTTCGTATGAATATACCATTATGTCTTTTTGGTTAATGAATGCACCCACATACTTCATGTATCTCATGAATAAAGTCTTCATGGAGTACTTGGACAAGTTCGTCGTGGTTTTCATCGATGACATCATGGTGTATTCGAAAAGCGAGGAGGAACACGAAGAACATTTGAGATTGACATTGCAAAAACTGCAAGAGCATCAATTGTATGCCAAGCTCAGCAAATGTCAATTTTGGCTAAAGGAGATATCGTTCCTAGGCCACGTCATCTCTGAGGAAGGAGTGTCGGTTAATCCCGGAAAGGTGGGAGATGTTCTGAAGTGGAACCAACCGCGGAACGTGAGGGATATTTGGAGTTTCCTTGGGATGGCTGGATACTACCGCCGGTTCATCAAGGATTTCTCCAAGATAGCGAAGCCTATGACTGAATTGCTAATAAAGGGAAAAGCATTCCAGTGGACACAAGCGTGTCAAGAAAGCTTTGAGGAGCTCAAGAAAAGGCTAACCACAGCACCGGTTTTGGTATTGCCGGACGTGAGCAAGAGCTTCGACATATATCGTGATGCATCAAGACAAGGTCTTGGATGTGTGCTCATGCAAGAATGACAAGTGGTAGCCTATGCGTCAAGACAACTTAAGAAACACGAGCTGAATTACCCCACACACGACTTGGAGCTAGCAGCCGTGGTGCATGCATTAAAGATTTGGAGACATTATATCCTTGGCCACCGATGTGAGATCTATACGGATCACAAAAGCCTCAAGTATATATTCACGCAAACGGATCTAAATTTGAGGCAACGTTGATGGTTGGAACTCATCAAGGATTATGATATTGAAATCAACTATCACCCCGGAAAGGCCAATGTAGTGGCTGATGCATTGAGCTCAAAGGGAGCATGTCACCAACTCACGGTTCGGGAGCTACCGCCCAAGCTGCGCAAGGAGTTCGAACGGTTACATCTCGGGTTCTTGAACGAGATGGAAGTGATGGAACTCCATTCTTCACTGGAACAAGAGATAAGAGATGGCCAAGCAACGGATGAGGAAATCAAGGAGATCAAGGAAAGAATCCGACAAGGCATAGAAAAGGACTTCAAAGAAGACGAGAAGGGTACGCTTTGGTTAGGGAAAAGGATTTGTGTGCCTAACGTGAAGCACATCCGCGAGACGATATTAAAAGAGGCACATGACTCACCTTATTCCATACATCCCGGCAGTACAAATATGTAAAAGGACCTGAAAACTTGCTATTGGTGGGATGGTATGAAAAGGGACATAGATGAGTATGTTGCCTTATGTGACACATGCCAACGGGTTAAGGCCGAACATCAAAGACCCGCTAGACTGTCGCAACCATTGAAAGTACCCGAGTGGAAGTGGGAAGACATCAGCATGGATTTCATCGTCGGATTACCATGTGCATGGTCGGGTTACGACTCCATCTGGGTTATTATGGACCGATTGACAAAAACCGCCCATTAACTTCCAGTTAGAACCACGTACCGCGTGACAGATCTAGACGAGCTGTACATGGAGCAAATCATGTGCCGCATGGAGTCACAAAGAGGATTGTCTCAGATCGGGGCTCTCAATTTACCTCTAGGTTCTGGAGGAAGCTGCATGAAGCTATGGGTACACGACTGGATTTTAGCTCCGCTTACCACCCGCAGACTGACGGGCAGACCGAGAGGACAAACCAAATTTTGGAAGACATGTTGAGAGCTTGCGCTTTGAAACATGGACGTAGTTGGGATAGGAGCTTGCCGTATGCTGAGTTCTCATACAGCAACAGCTATTAGGCCAGTTTGAAGATGTCACCTTTTGAAGCATTGTACGGTAGACGGTGTAGAACGCCGCTGTTCTGGAATGAGACCGGAGAGAATCAAGTGTTTGGACCCGAAGTGCTCCAGGAAGCTGAGAAGCTAGTCCAAACGGTATGGGAGAACTTGAAGGCCGCTCAGTCACGACAAAAAGGCTATGCGGACAATAGGTGAAGAAAGTTGACCTTCGAAGTAGGGGACTTCGTGTACCTTAAGGTATCGCCTATCCGAGGCCAACGACATTTCAACATCAAAGGCAAGCTAGCACCTCGCTACATCGGGCCATTTAAGATTTTAGGCAAGCGAGGAGAAGTAGCCTATCAACTAGAGCTCCCAATGCACCTCTCTGATGTGCATGACGTGTTTCACGTATCCCAGCTCAAGAAGTGCTTGAGAGTACCGGAAGAACAAGTACCAATGGATGAGCTTGAGCTTCAAGAGGATCTGACCTATGTAGAGCACCCTGTCCGAATTTTGGACGTTAAGGAAAGGGTCACGAGGAACAAAGTGATCTGATGGTGCAAGGTACAATGGAGCCATCACACGGAGGCCGAAGCTACATGGGAGCGTGAGGAAGACCTCAAGGCAGATTTCCCTCATCTATTCTCTACTATCGAATCTCGAGGGCGAGATTCCATTTAAGGGGGGTAGGTTTGTAACACCCTCAATTTCGTAACCATGCATGCATTCATATTTCATATAGAGAAAACATTTTAAAAGAAGCAGCAACGGAGAAAGAATCAAAAAGATAGCCGAAAAGAGCCAATTCCAGTTTGCCGAGGAGCGCCGTAGACATTTCCGGCGGCCCGCTGGCCACGTGACGTTTTCGGAGCTCATCCCTGCGGAAGGGGGTGAGGTCCGGCATCGCCAGACACGTGGCAAGCTCGGAGCTAGCCTCTGTGGAAGGGGCAAGGTCCGACCCGCGGAACACGTGTTGCCTCCGGGGCTTGTCTCTGTGGAAGGAGCGAGGTCCAGCCCCACAGGACACAAGTCCCCACCGGAGCTAGTCACTGCGGAGAAGCAAGGCCCAGAACCGCAGGACACGTGTCGCTCTCGGAGCTTGCCTCCGAGAGGTCTGACACTATTGGACATGTGTCGCTCTCGGAGCTTGCCTCCGGGAGGTCCGTCCCGATGGACACGTGTCATCCCCAGAGCTCACCTCCGAGGAGAAGGCACTACAGGACACGTGTTGACCTCGGAGCTCACCTCCGAGGAGAAGGCACTACTGGACACGTGTCGACCTCGGAGCTCACCGCCTAGGAGAAGGTACTACCGACACTGATGGACACGTGTCGACCTCGGAGCTCATCTCTGAGTAGAAAGGTGTGACGCCCTCAATTCTGTGGAAAACCACGGAACCGAGAACTGATGCATATGTGTGCCCAGGATGTTCATCACACATACACATATGTTCCACAAACTGAATTCAGATTATATATTACCACGAATAACAGGGTTTTATTACAATGTCTCATGATTCTTGGACTCATGCTAACAGCGGAAGTCTTAATCTAACAGCGGAAGTATTTATTCTAGCAGCGGAAGTCTTCTAAATAATGCGGAAGCAATCTAAGCAGCAGCAGCAGCAGCTCCATCTCTGCTCCATCCCCACAGGCAAGGTTGAGGACAGATTACACGCCTAATGCTCCACCTGGTCTTCATAGTAATCTTCTCCTGTTGCTGATGATGAAATAATAATGCAAGTTTGAGTACAATGATGTACTCAGCAAGTGCGGGAAAATATGATATGTAGCTCACAACAAGGTAGGTATAAAAAGGCTCATTGCAGAAAGCAAAGTTATTTATCAAAACCATGATAAAACAGCAACTTAACTTTAAGTGAACGTAATCCCAACATGTATTAAAATACCAACCATACCTCCATTATGTTCATTACTTTCCATGTCCCAACCAGACATTAATCAACCTCATTCTTGCTCACGAATACCTTCTCGTATCCGCTACCATCTCACGAATACCATCCTGTATTCGCTACCATTTCATCTCATAAACAGTTCCATCTCACACCGAGATCAATCTCATTGCCATGACTCAACAGTCATGCAACCAATCTTATCACCCGGACTCAACAGTCCCGAAAACCAAACCAAAACCAAACCATCCAAAACCATCCCAAAATAACCATCCAACTAATCATGGAAGTTGGCCAGGTGCTCATGACCGTAAGCTCGGCTATCATGATAGTTTTAGACTCTGCAGAGTTTGCACCTATTTACCCACAAGTTTGTGATTTCGTCACCCGTCGGCGACTGCAGAACCTCCATTATACCAGCACACAACCGTCGGTGTATGGCCAAGAGATCACAAAATAGCCTTTACAAAGGGGTTACTAGATGTATGGACTCACTAAGGTTTCACCGGCAGGCTAGAATCTCCAATTCTCCCACCCACGGGCCCCCTCTTGTGCCATGCAGTTCCCAGGGCAGTCCTCACTCGACTCCCATTCCCCGCGCCTTCCACAGTCCATAACACTCTAGCAACTTACCTAATTACTCAGCTAAGCCGCACCCATACTTGGCCTTGTGGTGGCACTGTTATCCTGGCATGTGCATGCATGAACCGGTCCTTAGATCTACGGCAAGTAAACCACCATATCATGCTACCTCATTCACAAACTCAGGCTTGCCTAGATCTCCCTCCGATCCATGTTCATTAACATCATCAGTTTCTCATTATCATTACGAGTGCAGTTAGCTAGACACATCTATCTCGCTTCCCAATCCCATGGACTTAGCGAAGCATAAAGCAAAAACCATACCCGACTCATAAACTTCCCTGGCGACAAGGGTGGTTTAACCAAAACTAGTAAACTCCTATAAAAAGGGTTTCCCATCATGTTTGACTCAGCACACACACCTTTTCGCAAAACAAAACAGTTTTACCCAAACCATAGGATCAATAAGGTCAAGGAGCACTTGCCTTGTTCTTGCGCTTCCGGTTGTTCTTGGATCTGAAAACCTTTTTGCTGCAGTTCATCGTAGACAGCTCCCTGAGCTTGTCCTGCTAGGTAGGATCACGTGCATACAAGATTCACAACAATCAATATCATGCAAAAACCTTAAACTAGATGCGATGATGCACATGCATGCTATCCTATGATTAGTTTTATTAGATTGGTTTGCACGTGTTCTTGCATGGCTTGCATGGACAGAGGTGTTCGGATCAAAGGTGGACGTGGCGATGATGTTGTCTTTAGATCAACCTGATCATCAAGTGATCTGTCCACGAGAAGGCTTCTGTTCGAAAGGAATCAAAGAACAGATGCAAAGAAAACACAACGATGTCGTAAGGTGGTATTGGAGACCTACCTTACGTTCTTCTCGGTCTCGAGGTCCTCCTCAGATCGTTGGGCTTTGTAACACCCCAAAATCCTGTTAAGAGGGGAATTTAAAAATTTTTGGACGTATTGCATGGGCTGCAGAAATTCAAACTTAGTTGGAATTCAAATTCAAATTCAAACCAGAAAAGAAATGGAAAAAGAAAAAGAAAAACAGAAAAAACCGGCCAGTGGGCCGAAACCCACCAGCCGGCCCACCCCATCCCGCGCTAGCCCGCAGCCGCGCCCCCCCATTCTTCCCACTGACATGCGGGGCCCGCCAACCTTTCTTCCTCCTCGCGCTCGCGCCCGCGCTCGGCCGGACTCTTTTCACCCCGAATCAAAACTGACCCGGATCCTCGCGTATCCCAGCCGAATTTCGTTCGTGGGCGACGCTAACTTGATCACAACCGAACGCCGCCTTCCCCCGTCTATAAAAACCCCGGAATCGTCCTGTTTTTCCCCACGATCCGCCGATTTTCTCTCCGGTGAGAACCCGAGCCCCTCCGACGAAGTCTGGCCGATCTACGCTCGGGAATTCTGATCTAACTCGCTGGTCTTGATCAACCGTCTCTGGGGAACCTTGCAGGTGCAGAAAACTCGGTGATTTGCGGTTCAAACACAGCGCCGACGAGTCTCGTCGGGAATTCACCTCGGACCTCGTCGCCGATCGCTTTCTAGGACCTCCGAGCTCAAGAAAACCCCCGAGGTGAGATCCCCGACCTCCCCTCTACCGATCTAAGCCATAAAATCACAGTTTTAGGGAGAATTGACGAAGATCCGAAACTCTCCGGCGAGATCGCCGCCTCCCGCCGCCGTGCGCCGCCGGGCAGCGCCGCCCGCGCTCGATCAGAGCGACGTGGCCGCTTGTGCGCCGTCTATTTTAAATTGCACGGTAGACTTTAAATCCCCTCGTACCGGTTCGATGTTATAATCTCAGCCGTCTGTTTTAAATCGGACGGTCCACGTCAGCCCCGCGTTATGAAGACTGGAATTCTTACGCGCTACCCCCTGGGGTTCTCGGAAAATAAGAGCTAGTCCCTGAAACTTCTGATCTAGCCCCTGGAACTTCAGAAAATCATGTAAATTCATTTAAAAATCAGTTTTAGCCCCTGGACTTAATAAAAATTAAGAAAAAACCCCTCCGTTAAGTGTAGCTAGACCCCTGGAAATTCTTAAAATAATATAATGGACCCTGTAGTGGGGTGAGTTTACCTTTTTAACCCTATTTGATATTAAAGTTAGGAATTTGAATATGTGGCTAGTATTTAAAATTTAAAAGGTGGGACAAATATATTGTCAAATTTAAATTAAAAACTTTTCCAGTACTTAGAAAACCTTGGAGTGAGATAAAAATAGATTTTTGGTTGAAATGGATCTATTTAATTGATTATTCACATTTATTAGTTATAGGGACACAGTTTTAAGTAGAGAATAATTGTGAAAATTAGAAAAATAAATGTAAAATAGTTTACATCAGAGGAAAAGATCAAAAATATATTATTAAATATTTTGGATCAGAACCTATTCTGTTTAGATGATGTGTCTATTTTCATAATAAAGTTCACATTTAGGCATAGGAAATAAATCTGAAAATATAGCAAGCTAGGTATGAATAACTAGAAAATGATAAATGAAGTTTCTAAAATCCAAAGAATTTAGTTTAGGGTTGGTAGAAGGACTGAGACACATATGGAGTAGGAAAATACCTTTCATGCATACTTGGTAGCTAAAAGGTGTAGTGGCTGAATATAAGGAATTTATTTAAATTAGAAACTCATATATATAGTATGCAAACATAAATGTGAATACAAAAGTAGAAATCATATACACATGATTAAAAGTGCATGTAAGCCAAAAATCAACACACATAGAATAACCACAACATATATAATTGTGAATGACTTTTATAAATGTGAATGTGTGGTTTGTACGAAGTGGAAGTGTGAACTATGTCTTATGACTTGTTGTTTTCTTTTGCTATGTGTGATGGTATGAGTAGAACCTGCTCCAGAGCAAGTTCTCCCTTTCCAAGATCAGGACAACCCATTTCAAGAGCAGCAGGAAGGAGGCAAGTGTCCTTGACCACTTTGATCCTATACTAGGATGTGTAGATAGAATTATTTGCATTGTCAATTGAAAATATGAAACCCATGCTAGGAAGTTTCCCTAGAATTGCATTACCTAGTTTCCTTGTAGCTTGGATTGGGATTTATTTTATCATGTCATTTATTATTATGCATATGCTTAGCCATACTTAGAATGGGATATTTGGGATATGAGATCATCAGTTTATTTTACCATACTCTTGAATGAGATGTTGTGAGTTATGTAGAGGTAGGGATCAAGGCAAGTTGGATGTTTTGGTTGGTGCTGGGTGCACGAGACTCGGGTTTGTGTTTAGTACTTGCCTGGATCCTAAGGACCGGTTCATTGAGCATGTAACCTGGCTTTACCATGCCAACCACATGCTGAGATGGGGCAGCTTGGCCAATTAATTAGGTGTATCCCCGGCGTAGTATGGGTGTGTTGGATGGTGCGGGGAATAGGTGTCAGCTGGACTACCATATGAACCGCAAGGCTCAAGAGGGGGCCACTACAGCGGGGTTGGAGCCTCTTGTATGCTGTTAGGGGTGAAACCTCAGTGGGCCCATGCTCGTTGGGAATCCCTTTGTAAAGGCTTCGTAGTGATCTCCTGGCTACACACCTGGGAAGTGTGAATATGGTTCGTAGCCACTGGCATAATGGAGGTTCTTTTAGTCCACCCGGCAACGGGGGATGAAATCACTACAAGTGGGTACAGTGGTACAAACTTTGCAGAGTCAAAACTGTCATGACAGTCGTGCTCACAGTCAAGAGCGGCTTGTACTTATTCATGATTAGAGGATGAGGACCTTGGAGGTTGTGCATGTTAAGCGGGGAGCTTAACATTGGAAATGATGTTATGGTTATTTGATTATGATGATGGGATGGGAGATTGGGACCATTTCACCTGTGTAGTAATGTAGGTGCTTAATAAGCTAAGGTGGTAGGTATTAATTGCGTAGTGCTTTAACCCTGAGTTCAATCTCTCCTTGCTCTAGCCATGCATGACATAATTTTCCCACACTTGCTGAGTACCATCGGTACTCAACCTTGCATATTTGTTGGTTTATATTGCTGCTCAGGTCAAGATAATGAGGTGGTGTATAATGATCAAGACTTTGGACCCGAAGAAGGTTTCTAGGTTCATGGAGTCCCCCGGGAAACGCCTGTGACAGAGCCCACAAGAATAATTATTCCGCTGCTAGTTTATTTACTTGTGATGAACTTATTATTGTCCATCGAGACATTTGCTATGTAAGACTTATTTATATTCGACACCTGGCTTGTAATAAATGATGCTTCACTATTTGTCATCACATGTATGAGAAAATGATCCTGGCATACGTGTGATAATTCACTTGGTTGTTCTTCGGAAAAACCAGGTGTGACAGAAGTGGTATCAGAGCCAAGGTTGCCCGTAGGAACGTAGACCTAGGTAGAAATGGACGTATTTAAGGGCTCTATTTTCCTAAAAACTATTTTACAAGGTGTGTGTTGAAAAGTGTTATTTAATGAGTCACTTTCTTCATCTTACCCCAACTTTCATTCAAAATAGGATTTTTGTTTAAAAGTTTATCTAACCTAAGTTTAAATGCTTTCTGTTCTAGATGGTTCGCATGATTCGCACTGCTCGTAAGTCCACAGGAGGGAGAGTTCCCGTAGTTGCCCTTGCCCAAACAGAGGAGAGCCGTCCGGTGACGTACCTTTCCTACGGATGGCAGTAGGAGGCTTGTTGCGCCGTCTTCGACGTATGCTCCAAGCCGCCGGCAATACGAGCAAGCTAATCATACATTATAGCTCCACTAGGACCATCCGTGAGAAGAGGGAAGAATGGAGTTCAGAGATGAGGATTATCCACGAAAATCAGCTGCTCAAGACCCACCTCTCTCCAACTTGTCGAGCGACACAGGTCGATGCGGAGAAGGATGTCACCTGGGAGGCCATCACCTGCCAGAGTCACATCTACCGTCGACACCTGGACAGGACTGAGTACATGTATGTCCTCCAGCGCGAGAGTGGTACAACGGAGTATAAGTACCCACCAGTGCAGCAAGGGACTTCCCATGTGCACGTGGACTTGTGCTTGGAGGATGCTGCTATGCTCAGCACTCGACTACAGGAGTGTCAGCAAGAGCTTCAGGATGTTCGGGACACCCTGAAGGAAACGGAGGCGTTGCTGCGAGCCTGCTTGAGGGCGAGAGAAAGAGGAGATGAGAATGAACTGTGTGTCACCGTGAATGATACATGGACTCCTGACTCCCCAGATCGCCGGGCGATCTGGCGTCGTCGCACTTCTCCACCAGCAACCTCCCCACCCAAAGCAAAGTCAGAAGGATGCCGCAATAATGAGGAAGATCCCGAGGAGCCAGCTCAGGAATACGAGTAGCGTAGAGTCTTTCCCTTAGTTAGAAAGATGTCGAGTAGTCAAGTCGTTACGTTAGTTAATGGTGTGTTAATGCTTGGTGTGTGACGTGAGTTGTGGAAGCCATGAGCAATTGTCCACAGCCTCGTCTTCAGATTGTTTTGCTTTGGTGTGTGAACCCACATGAAATAATATTGCATTTATTTTTGTTTGAGACATGAACCCTCAGAAAAGTATAACAAAGCCTCAACACTTCAAAGTACAAACAAGTGAAAGTAGTAAGATAATACGTAATGCTTTAAATTAACATTTGGTTGACCATGCTAGATGGCCGGAAGAGGAAAGGGTCGTGCTGCCAACCCCGCCAACAGCAACAACGATGAGGCCTGCAACCCTCATCTTTCTGGAGGCCAAGACAGGGGTGGTCGCCGTGAAGGAGTTGATCCCCTCCACCAAATGCTTGAGAATCAAAATCAGCTCATCCAGAACTTGACTCAAGTGGTGGCCAACTTGCATCAAGTTCCCCCTCCACAAGCTGCACCACGCCAACCAAGGTTGAGTGAGTTTCTAGGAACTCAACCTCCAAAGTTTGCAAGTGCTGCTGAACCTCTGGAGGCATATGATTGGCTAAAGACCATTGAAAGCAAGATGAGGATCATACAGTGCCAAGGGTATGAGAGGGTGCTGTTTGCCTCTCATCAATTGCATGGACCTGCTGCTGATTGGTGGACCGCCTACGTGGCCGCCCATCATGACCCTGAGAACATCACTTGGGAAGAGTTCAAGCGTAGCTTCCGCAACCATTACATACCAAGGGGTGAACTCAAAAACAAGAGGAAAGAGTTCTTGGCGCTGCAGCAAGGAAACATGACTGTGAGGGAATACCTCACTAAATTTACTCAACTCTCCCGTTATGCCCCACGGGACATAGAGACTGATGAGCAGAAACAGGATTGTTTCGTGGAAGGGCTTACCGCAGAAATGCAGTGTGCAATGTCCTCCAACAAATATGAAAGCTTCCAAAAGATGGTGGACAGAGCTTTTGTGGTAGAAAGGAAGCTGAATGCCTTGGAAAATGAGAACAAGAGGAAGGCCGGGTGGTCACATCAAGCCTCAGGGAGCAACACCCGCCCACGTCTGATGCAGCAACCCGCAGGGCAGACGAACCGTGCTGCGGTACCCTACTCAGCACCGAGAGGGTACAACCCGAATTTCAGGCCTCCGGCAGGACCAATACAGCCACAACGTCAGTTCGTACAGCAGCCTCGCCCCGCATATCCACCTCGACCAGCAGTACAAGGACCTCCAAACCAACCCCAAGACAACAAAGGCCAGGCATCTAAGGTTGGGATGCAATGTTTTAACTGTGGTGAAGTGGGGCACTACGCCCATAAGTGCCCAAACAAGAAGCCCACGCAGCCACAACAGCAGAATGTAATGAGAGGATGGGTGAACCACGTCACCATGGAGGAAGTGCAAGAGGCACCTGATGTGGTAGTTGGTAAGTTTCCTGCCAATTTACACATTGCAACCCTGTTGTTTGATTCTGGTGCTACCCACTCATTCATTGTCCAAGGGTTTGTTAAGAAGCATGATCTAGCAACAACACAAATGAACCATATGCTAGTAGTAAACTCTCCAGGTGGAGAAATAAGGACAAGACAAGTGTGTGCCAAGGTGAATCTAGACATTAATGGGGTAGTATTTACTGCCAACCTCATAGTGATAGATTCCCAAGGGATCGATATTATTTTGGGCATGGATTGGTTGACCAAACATAAGGGAATCATCCATTGTTCGACCAGAACGGTGAAACTAACGCACCCTAGTGGCACAAAAGTAAAGTTTATAACAAAACAAGAGCCTAGGAGGGACGTTAAATTAAATCAAGTTGAGGTGAAAGTGGAGGAGATCAGGATTATCAGGGAATACCCAGATGTTTCTCCAGAGGAGTTGCCAGGTATGCCTCCTGATCGTGAAGTGGAATTCGCAATTGAGCTAGTGCCGGGAACAGCCCCGATATACAAGAGACCTTATCAGATGGACTCCAAGCAGCTGGGAGAACTCAAGGATCATTTGAGAGAATTGATGGAGAAGGGGTATATCCGTCCTAGTTCCTCGCCATGGGGAGCTCCAGTCATATTTGTGCCCAAGAAGGACGGAACCCAAAGGTTATGCGAGGACTACCGTGCCTTGAATGAGGTAACCATCAAGAATAAGTACCCATTACCCCGCATTGAAGACTTGTTTGATCAGTTGAGGGGAGCTTGTGTGTTCTTAAAAATTGATCTCAGGTCGGGATACCACCAACTTAAGATAAGGCAATCTGATATTCCCAAGACAGCTTTCGTTTCTCGGTACGGACTGTATGAATACACTGTTATGCCTTTCGGGCTAACTAATGCCCCGGCATACTTCATGTATTTCATGAACAAGGTATTCATGGAATATCTGGACGAATTTGTGGTGGTTTTCATAGATGACATTCTCGTCTTCTCCAAAGATGAAGAAGAACATGAGAAACATCTAAGGTTGGTGTTGCAGAGGCTGAGAGAACACCAACTGTATGCCAAGTTGAGCAAGTGTGAGTTTTGGCTGAAGAGAGTTCCCTTCTTAGGACATATAATCTCGGAGGGAGGAATCTCCGTGGATCCCGCCAAAATCGAGGATATACAGAAGTGGAAGACCCCTGAAAATGTCGGGGAAGTTTAAAGCTTCTTGGGATTGGCTGGATACTATCGACGGTTTATTGAGGGATTCTCTAAGATCTCGAGACCCCTCACCAAACTGTTGGAGAAGGGAATCACATTCACATGGATGCCGCAGTGCGAGACGAGTTTTCAGGAGTTAAAGAAAAGATTGACAACAGCCCCAGTGCTAGTTATGCCAGATATGCAGAAGAACTTTACGGTGTACTGTGATGCCTCTGGAAACGGGTTGGGATGTGTTCTTATGCAAGAAGGGCATGTCGTGGCTTATGCATCCCGACAGCTCCGGAAGCACGAGAAGAACTATCCTACACATGACCTAGAACTAGCCGCAGTGGTACACGCGTTGAAAATTTGGCGGCACTACTTGATGGGGAAGAGGACAGAGATATATACGGATCATAAGAGTTTGAAGTACATTTTCACACAGCCAGATCTCAATCTCAGACAAAGGAGATGGTTAGAGCTAATCAATGACTTTTATGTGGGCATCAACTATCATCCTGGGAAAGCAAACGTCGTGGCAGATGCTTTAAGTCGGAAAGTGCAGGTCAATAAGTTGAGCTTGAAGGACATGCCTGCAGAAGTGAAGGATGAGGTTATAAGGCTCAATCTATGCCTTGTGAATAGTGGTGAAGCCATCGCCATGGAAGTGGACTCCACACTAGAGCAAGAAATATGCGAGGGTCAAAAGAATGACGAGAAGATACAAGAAATCAGGCAACTCATCAAGGAAAATAAAGCCCCTGGATTCAGAGAGGATGAACAGGGAACGGTGTGGCACAGGAAAAGAATCAGTGTGCCAGAAGTAAAGAAGATCCGTGAATTGATTTTGAAGGAGGTTCACGATTCTGACTATTCCATTCATCCTGGGAGTACGAAGATGTACCAGGACCTCAAGAGCAGGTATTGGTGGTATGGCATGAAGCGAGATGTCGCGGAACATGTTGCCCTATGTGACACATGTCAGTTGGTAAAAGCAGAACATCAACGACCCGCGGGATTGTTGCAACCACTCAAAGTGCCTGAATGGAAATGGGAAGAAATTGGCATGGATTTCATAGTGGGATTGCCTAGGACCCAATCAGGATATGATTCAATATGGGTCATCATCGACAGGCTAACCAAGGTAGCTCACTTCATCCCCGTGAAGGAAAGCTACAGCGGATCCAAATTGGCGGAGTTGTACATGTCAAGGATCATGTGTTACCATGGAGTGCCAAAGAAGATAGTGTCGGATCGAGGGACACAGTTCACCTCGAGGTTTTGGCAGAAGTTGCACGAAACCATGGGAACCCATCTGAACTTTAGTTCTGCCTATCATCCCCAAACTGACGGGCAGACGGAAAGGACCAATCAGATTCTTGAGGATATGCTGAGAGCGTGTGCACTAAAAAACAATCGGAGTTGGGATAAGAACTTACCGTATGCGGAGTTCCCCTATAACAACAGCTACCAGGCCAGTATGAAGATGTCACCGTTTGAAGCTTTGTATGGGAGGAAGTGCAGAACTCCCCTATTTTGGAACCAAACAGGGGAAAGTAAAGTGTTTGGTCCCGAAGTACTACAAGAAGCTGAGGCGAAAGTGAGGGAAATTCGCAACAATTTGAGGATAGCACAGACACGACAAAAGAGCTACGCCGATGTACGGAAAAGAGAGCTCGTTTTTAACGTGGGAGACTATGTCTATCTCAAGGTGTCCCCTATCCGAGGACTTCGTCGATTCAAGGTGAAAGGGAAGTTGTCACCTCGATACATCGGACCCTTTCAAGTTCTGGAGAGGAAAGGCGAAGTGGCATATCAACTAGAATTACCGGCTCGTCTATCGGATGTGCACGATGTATTCCATGTGTCACAGCTCAAGAAATGTATGAGAACGCCTGAAGAGGTGCTACCCATGAATGAGGTTGACGTAGCTGAGGATCTGTCCTATGTGTAACACCCCAAAATTTTGATTCAAAGCCCTAAATCATGTTAAGAGGGGAATTTAAAAATTTTTGGACGTGTTGCATGTTTTGCAAAAATTCAAATTCAAACTAGAATTCAAATTAAACTCAAATCAGAAAAGAAATAGAAAAATAAAAAGAGAAAGCAGAAAAAAACCGGCCAGTGGGCCGAAACCCACCAGCCGGCCCAGCCAGCGCCCGCGCCAGCCCGCAGCCGCGCGCGCTGCTGCCTCACACTGACAGGCGGGACCCACCTGATCTTCGTCTACCTCGCGCCGCGCCGGACTCCCTCGCCCCCGAATCAAAACCGATCGGGATTTCGGCGTATCCCAGCTGAATTCTGTTCGTAGGCGACGCGGACATGATTTAAACCACCCCGCCGCCCTCCCCCGTCTATAAAAATCCCGGCCTCGTTCTGTTTTTCCCACGCGATCGCCAATTTTTCCTCCGGTGAGAACCGAGACTTCTCCGGCGAATTCTGGCCGATCTAAGTTCGGAAATTCCGATCTAACTCGCTGGTTTGATCCACCGCCTCCGGGGAACCTTGCAGGAGCATAAAACTCGGTGACTTGCGGTGTAAACACAGCGCCGACGAGCTTCGTCGTGGTTTCGCCTCGGACCTCGTCGCCGATCACCTTCCAGGACCTCCGAGCTCAAGAAAACCCCCGAGGTGAGATCCCCGACCTCCCCTCCACCGATCTATACCATAAAATCACAGTTCTAGGAAGAATTCTCGAAAACCCGAAAGTCTCCGGCGAGATCGCCGCTTCCCTCCGCCGTGCGCCGCCGGCAGCGCCGCCCGCGCTCGATCAGAGCGACGTGGCCGCTTGTGCGCCGTTTATTTTAAATCGCACGGTAGGGTTTAAACCCCCGCGTACCGGTTCGGCGTTATAATCTCAGCCGTCGGTTTAAAATCGGAAGGTCCACGTCAGCCCCGCGTTATAAAGACTGGAATTCTTACGTGCTACCCCCTGGGGTTCTCGTGAAATAAGAGCTAGCCCCGGAAACTTCTGAGCTAGCCCCTGGAACTTCAGAAAATCATGTAAATTCATTTAAAAATCAGTTTTAGCCCCTGGACCCCTGGAAGTTTATCCTCTGATAAGTGTAGCTAGACCCCTGGAAATTCTGAAAATAATATTATAGACCCTGTAATGGGGTGAGTTTACCTTTTTAGCCCTGTTTAGTATTTAAATTAGGAAATTGAATATGTGGCTAGTGTTTAAAAATTAAAAAGTGGGACAAACATATTGTCATAATTAAATGTGGTTCATAGCCACTGGCATAATGGAGGTTCTTTTAGTCCACCCGGCAACTGGGGATGAAATCACTACATGTGGGTACAGTGGTACAAACTCTGCAGAGTCAAAACTGTCATGACAGCCGTGCTCACGGTCAAGAGCGGCTTGGACTTATTCATGATTAGAGTATGATGACCTTGGAGGGTGTGAGTGTTAAGCGGGGAGCTTAACATTGGAAATGATGTTATGGTTATTTGATTATGATGATGGGATGGGAGATTGGGACCATTTCACCTGTGTAGTCATGTAGGTGCTTAATAAGCTAAGGTGGTAGGTAATAATTGCGTAGTGCTTTAACCATGAGTTCAACCTCCCCTTGTTCTAGCCATGCATGACATAACTTTCCTACACTTGCTGAGTACCATCGGTACTCAACCTTGCATATTTGTTGGTTTATATTGCTGCTCAGGTCAAGAGAATGAGGTGGTGTATAATGATCAAGACTTTGGACCCGAAGAAGGTTTCTAGGTTCATGGAGACCCCCGGGCAACGCCTGTGACGGAGCCCTCAAGAATAATATTCCGCTGCTAGTTTATTTACTTGTGATGAACTTATTCTTGTCCATCGAGACATTTGCTATGTAAGACTTATTTATATTCGACACCTGGCTTGTAATAAATGATGCTTCACTATTTGTCATCACATGTATGAGAAAATGATCCTGGCATACATGTGATATTCACTCGGTTGTTCTTCGGAAAAACCAGGTGTGAAACTATGCCGAGCAACCATTCAAGATTTTGGAGACAATGGAACGCCTCACAAGAAATAAAAGAATCCGGATGTGCAAGGTGCAGTGGAAGCATCACTCGGAAGGGGAGGCCACATAGGAGCGAGAAGATGAGCTTAAGGCACAATTTCCGGAATTGTTTTCTTAGAAACACCAATCTCGAGGATGAGATTTCTTTTAAGGGGGGCAGAGCTGTAACACCCCAAAATCCTGTTAAAAGGGGAATTTAAAAATTTTTGGACGTATTGCATGGGCTGCAGAAATTCAAACTTAGTTGGAATTCAAATTCAAATTTAAACCAGAAAAGAAATGGAAAAAGAAAAAGAAAAACAGAAAAAAACCGGCCAGTGGGCTGAAACCCACCAGCCGGCCCACCCCATCCCGCGCCACCCGCAGCCGCGCGTCCCCCCCTTCTTCCCACTGACACGCGGGGCCCGCCAACCTTTCTTCCTCCTCGCGCTCGCGCCAGCGCTCGGCCAGACTCTTTCCACCCCGAATCAAAACCGACCCGGATCCTCGCGTATCCCAGCCGAATTTCGTTCGTGGGCGACGCTAACTCGACCACAACCGAACGCCGCCTTCCCCCGTCTATAAAAACCCCGACATCGTCCCATTTTTCCCCACGATCCGCCGATTTTCTCTCCGGTGAGAACCCGAGCCCCTCCGATGAATTCTGGCCGATCTACGCTCGGGAATTCTGATCTAACTCGCTGGTCTTGATCCACCGCCTCCGGGGAACCTTGCAGGTGCAGAAAACTCGGTGATTTGCGGTTCAAACACAGCGCCGACGAGTCTCGCCGTGAATTCACCTCGGACCTCGTCGCCGATCGCTTTCTAGGACCTCCTAGCTCAACAAAACCCCCGAGGTGAGATCCCCGACCTCCCCTCTACCGATCTAAGCCATAAAATCACAGTTTTAGGGAGAATTGACGAAGATCCGAAACTCTCCGGCGAGATCGCCGCCTCCCGCCGCCGTGCGCCGCTGGGCAGTGCCGCCCGCGCTCGATTAGAGCGACGTGGCCGCTTTTGCGCCGTCTATTTTAAATCGCACGGTAGACTTTAAATCCCCGCGTACCGGTTCGATGTTATAATCTCAGCCGTCTGTTTTAAGTCGGACGGCCACGTCAGCCCCGTGTTATAAAGACTGGAATTCTTACGCGCTATCCCTTGGGTTCTCGGAAAATAAGAGCTAGCCCCGGAAACTTCTGATCTAGCCCCTGGAACTTTAGAAAATCATGTAAATTCAGTTAAAAATCAGTTTTAGCCCCTGGACTTAATAAAAATTAGGAAAACCCCTCTATTAAGTGTAGCTAGACCACTGGAAATTCTTAAAATAATATAATGGACCCTGTAGTGGGGTGAGTTTACCTTTTTAACCCTATTTGATATTAAAGTTAGGAATTTGAATATGTGGCTAGTATTTTAAATTTAAAAGGTGGGACAAACATATTGTCAAATTTAAATTAAAAACTTTTCCAGTACTTAGAAAACCTTGGAGTGAGATAAAAATAGATTTTTGGTTGAAATGGATCTGTTTAATTGATTATTCACATTTATTAGTTGTAGGGACACAGTTTTAAGTAGAGAATAATTCTGAAAATTAGAAAAATAAATGTAAAATAGTTTACATCAGAGGAAAAGATCAAAAATATATTATTAAATATTTTGGATCAGAACCTATTCTGTTTAGATGATGTGTCTTACTATTTTCATAATAAAGTTCACATTTAGGCATAGGAAATAAATCTGAAAATATAGCAAGCTAGGTATGAATAACTAGAAAATGATAAATGAAGTTTCTAAAATCCAAAGAATTTAGTTTAGGGTTGGTAGAAGGACTGAAGACACATATGGAGTAGGAAATACCTTTCATGCATACTTGGTAGCTAAAAGGTGTAGTGGCTGAATATAAGGAATTTATTTAAATTAGAAACTCATATATATAGTATGCAAACATAAATGTGAATACAAAAGTAGAAATCATATACACATGATTAAAAGTGCATGTAAGCCAAAAATCAACACACATAGAATAACCACAACACATATAATTGTGAATGACTTTTATAAATGTGAATGTGTGGTTTGTATGAAGTGGAAGTGTGAACTATGTCTTATGACTTGTTGTTTTCTTTTGCTATGTGTGATGGTATGAGTAGAACCTGCTCCAGAGCAAGTTCTCCCTTTCCAAGATCAGGACTACCCATTTCAAGAGCAGCAGGAAGGAGGCAAGTGTCCTTGACCACTTTGATCCTATACTAGGATGTGTAGATAGAATTATTTGCATTGTCAATTGAAAATATGAAACCCATGCTAGGAAGTTTCCCTAGAATTGGATTACCTTGTTTCCTTGTAGCTTGGGTTGGGATTTATTTTATCATGTCATTCATTATTATGCATATGCTTAGCCATGCTTAGAATGGGATATTTGGGATATGAGATCATCAGTTTATTTTACCATACTCTTGAATGAGATGTTGTGAGTTATGTAGAGGTAGGGATCAAGGCAAGTTGGATGTTTTGGTTGGTGCTGGGTGCACAAGACTCGGGTTTGTGTTTAGTACTTGCCTGGATCCTAAGGACCGGTTCATGGAGCTTGTAACCTGGCTTTACCGTGCCAACCACATGCTGAGATGGGGCAGCTTGGCCAATTAATTAGGTGTATCCCCGGCGTAGTATGGGTGTGTTGGATGGTGCGGGGAATAGGTGTCAGCTGGACTACCATATGAACCGCAAGTCTCAAGAGGGGGCCACTGCAGCGGGGTTGGAGCCTCTTGTATGCTGTTAGGGGTGAAACCTCAGTGGGCCCACGCTCGTTGGGAATCCCTTTGTAAAGGCTTCGTAGTGATCTCCTAGCTACACACCTGGGAAGTGTGAATGTGGTTCGTAGCCACTGGCAAAATGGAGGTTCTTTTAGTCCACCCGGCAACTGAGGATGAAATCACTACATGTGGGTACAGTGGTACAAACTCTGCAGAGTCAAAACTGTCATGACAACCGTGCTCACGGTCAAGAGCGGCTTTGACTAATTCATGATTAGAGGATGAGGACCTTGGAGGTTGTGGATGTTAAGCGGGGAGCTTAACATTGGAAATGATGTTATGGTTATTTGATTATGTTGATGGGATGGGAGATTGGGACCATTTCACCTATGTAGTAATGTAGGTGCTTAATAAGCTAAGGTGGTAGGTATTAATTGCGTAGTGCTTTAACCCTGAGTTCAATCTCTCCTTGCTCTAGCCATGCATGACATAATTTTCCCACACTTGCTGAGTACCATCGGTACTCAACCTTGCATATTTGTTGGTTTATATTGCAGCTCAGGTCAAGATAATGAGGTGGTGTATAATGATCAAGACTTTGGACCCGAAGAAGGTTTCTAGGTTCATGGAGTCCCCCGGGCAACGCCTGTGACGGAGCCCACAAGAATAATTATTCCGCTGCTAGTTTATTTACTTGTGATGAACTTATTATTGTCCATTGAGACATTTACTATGTAAGACTTATTTATATTTGACACCTGGCTTGTAATAAATGATGCTTCACTATTTGTCATCACATGTATGAGAAAATGATCCTGGCATACATGTGATAATTCACTTGGTTGTTCTTCGGAAAAACCGGGTGTGACAGGCTTTCTTCCGGCGATCTTCCTTGCTGCACTCCGGCGATGGTTTACTCGGCGAGTTGGGGGCTAGGGCTCTAAGTCGTCGGCTCAGGAGTTGGAAAAGAAGTTTGTGGTTTTGGCCAGGGGTTCTGGGTTCTATTTATAATCGGGAAGAGAAGAGTCCTAATCTGATTGTATCCTGAATAAGAGCCCTATTCAGATCGTCGTTGGATCCTAACATCTTATCTTTAGTTGATTTGGTGCGGTAACATTGTGGAATTCAGGTCGGTTTCTGTTCCGGTATTTCTACGCGTACAGAATCAAAAAACCGTCCCTAGAACTCGTTACCTCCTTGGTGATGAGCTCCGAAGGCTCCACGTGTCCACCGGTCCTGGTCTCTCCGTTTCCACATAGACGGGCTCCGGTTGTGCCGCGTGTCAAACGAGCGAGACCTCCCTTTTCCTTCGAAGGCGAGCTCTGCGTGCGCCACGTATCCTGGCGGTCGGGACCTCCACTCTTATTCGGAGGTGGCTCCGCACACGCCATGTGTCAGTGTCGGACCTCCCGTTGGTAAGCTCCGGTGGCGACATGTGTTCATTGGAACCCGACCTCTCGGAGGTCAGCTCCGAGATCGACACGTATCCCGTGCGACTGGTCCCCTGATTTCCGTGGTGACTAGCTCCGAAGGTGACATGTGTCCTGCGGAAAATGCCTTTGCTTCTTCCGCAGAGGCTAGCTCTGAGGGTAATACGTGTCCCACAGGGTCGGACCTCTCCCCTTTTGCAGAGATGAGCCCCGAGCCTGCCACGTAGCCAGTTTAGTGGCGGACCTCTCCCCACTTCGCAGGGATGAGCTCCGAACACGCCACATGGTTAGCGGCCGCGGTAAGTTGTCTTTGGCGCTCTCGGTGAACTGGATTTGGCTCTTATTGGCTATCCTTTTGATATTTTTCGCTGTTCCTACTTCTTCTTTAAAGTGTTTTCTCTTCATAAAACATGAATATATGCTGACACCAGGAATGAGGGTGCACAACGAGCTCCGAGGTTGACACGTGTCCAACAGTGACGGTCCTCCCGAAGATAAGCTCCGGTGGTGACACGTGTCCAATAGGACCGAACCTCCCGGAGATGAGCTCCAAGATCGACACGTATCCCGCGCGACTGGTCCTCTGTTTTTCCGCGGTGAACAGCTCCTAAGATGACACGTGTCTTGCGGGACTAGCCTCGCTTCTCTGCAGAGGCTAGCTCCGGAGGCAACACGTGTCCCACAGGGTCGGGCTTCTCCCCCTTTGTGGGGACGAGCCCCAAGCCTGCCACGTAGCCTGTTTAGCGGCGGGAGTTGACTTCGGCGCTCTCTGTGAACTGGATTAGGCTCTTTTGGCTATCTTTTTGATATTTTCTCTGTTTTAGCTTATTTTTAAAAAAATGTTGTTCTACATGAAACATGAATACATGCAGAAAGCAAAAATGAGGGTGTCACAAAAGGAGATCTGGCGCTGCTGGACACGTGGCACTCTCGGAGCCCACCTCTGAAGAGAGGGGAGGTCCGACACTGACACACTCTCGGAGCTCACCTCCGAGGAGAGGGGAGGTCCAGCACTGACACGTGGCGCCCCCAGAGCTCGTCTCTATAGAGAGGGGAGGCCCGACCCGCCAGACACGTGGCGCACGCGGAGCTCTCCTCTGAGGAGAGGGGAGATCTGGCCCGCCTGACACGCGGCACAACCGGAACCCGCCTCTACGGAGAAGGGAAGCCCAGCCCCCTCTGGACACGTGGAGCCTCCGGAGCTTATCTCTATGGAAGGACGAGGTCCTTAAGCGATTTTCCCCTGTACGCGAGCCCCCGGTACTGAGGAAAACGACACGAATTCTTCCACGTAGAATACTGCAACCAAATCAATTGAAGATAAGTTGTTAAGATCCAAAAACAAATTGAATAGGACTCTTATTTGAAATCCAATCAGAGTAGGACTCTTCTTTCACCCCTTATAAATAGAACCCGAAACCCCTGGCCGCAACCACGTACTCTTATTTTCCACTTCCTAAGTCGGCGACTTGGAAGCCCTAGCCCCAGCTTGCCGAGTTAGACTTTCTACCCCCTCGCCGGAGTTCAGACGATGGTGAGCCCCACCGGTGAGCCGCCGCCGAGCTCCCCGCTGTTGCCATCGCTAGGAGGAAGGCCACGACACCAAGGAGAGGTGAGGTAAGTCTCCGTTACCACCTTACGACATCATCGTGGTTTTCTTCGCATCTGTTTTCTTCGAACAGAAGCCTTTTCGTGTGGACAGATCACGTGTTGATCGGTTTTTGACGGTGGAATTGATCTATATCTTGAGTCAAGATCATCGCCACGTCCACACTTGATCCCTACACATTTGTTCGTCGTAAAACCCCATGCAAGCCCATTAAAACATGCAAGAACACGTACAAACTAAAACTGGACCATAGGATTAGCATGCATATACACCATTGCATCTTGAGTAAGGATGGTGCATGATGATTGATTGCTGTGAATCTTGTATGTGCGTGATTGTGAGTAGAAGGACAAGCTCAGGGAGCTACCTATGAAGAACTACAGCACCAAGACTTCGAAGCGCCTGAGCAATAGAAGCCACAGGAACAAGGCAAGTGCCCCTTGACCATATTGATCCCATGTTTTTGGAACTGTTTTGTTTGCGAAAATGTGTATGCTTGAGTCAACTTGATGGGAACCCTTTTATAGGAGTTTAGTAGTTTTGTTGACCACCCTTGTCACAGGGAAAGTTGATGAGTCGGGTATGGTCGTTTTTGCTTTTGCTTCGCTAATCTACGGATTACGGGAAGCGAGATAGAATGTGTCTAGCTGCTGCACTCGTATGGATGATGTTAATGAGAACTTGATGTTAATGAATATGAACCGGGGGAGATCTAGGCAAGCTTGGTTCGTGGATGTGGTAGAATGAGATGGTGGTTTACTTGCCATGGATCTAAGGACCGGTTCATGCCAGCCATGCCAGGAAAACAGTGCCACCACAAGGCCAATATGGGTGCGGCTTAGCTGACTAATTAGGTAAGTTGCTAGATTGTTATGGACCGTGGAAAGCACGGATAATGGGAGTCGAGAGAGGACTGCCCTGGGAACCGCATGGCACAAGAGGGGGCCCGTAGGTGGGAGAATGGTGATTCAAGCCTGCTGGTGAAACCTTGGTGAGTCCATACATCTAGTAGCCCCTTTGTAAAGGCTATTTTATGATCTCTTGACCATACACCGACGGTTGTGTACTGGTATAATGGAGGTTCTGCAGTCGCCAACGGGTGACGAAATCACAAACTTGTGGGTAAAGTGGTGCCACCTTTGCAGAGTGTAAAACTATCATGATAGTCGAGCTTACGTCACAAGCGCCTGGACAACTCACATGATTTGTTGGGATGGTTATTGGGATGGTATTCGGTTTGGTTATTGGGATGGTATTCGGTTTGGTTATTGGGAAGGTATTCGGTTTTGTTTTTGGGATGGATGTTCGGTATGGTTATTGGGATGTTCATTGGTTTTGATATGGGTTGGTCGTTGAGGTTTGGTTTCAAGACTGTTGAGTCTTGGTAATGAGATTGGGACTGTTGAGCCACGATAATGAGCTTTGATCTCGGTTATGAGATGGAATTGAATATGAGATAAGATGGTCATGAATATGAGATGGTATTCATGAGCGTGAGATGAAAGATGAGAAAGATTAATGTCTGGATGAGACATGGAAAGTGGTGAAACATGATGGAGGTATGTTGTTGTTTTAATTGGATATATGTTGGGATTATATTAACTTAAAGATAGTTGCTGTTTTATCATGATTGTGAAATAAACTTTGCTTTTCTGCAATGAGCCTTTTTGTTCCTACCTTGTTGGAAGCTACATTTCATACTTTTCCTGCACTTGCATTATTACTTCATCATCAGCAACAGGAGAAGAGTACTTCGAAGACCATGTAGAGTACTAGGCGAGCGATCTACCGTCAACTTGCCGGTGGAGTAGGAGATGGAGCCGCTGCTGCTGCTTAGTTGCTTCCGCTGTCGTTTAGAGACTTCCACTGCTAGAATAAGACTTTCGCTGCTAGCATGAGTTAGATATTCATGAGATATTGTAATAAAACCCTATTATTCATGGTTATATTCTGAATTCAATTTGTGGATTACATGTGTATGTGGGATGAACATCCTGGGTACACATATGCATCAGCTGGGTTCCGTTTTCACGGGACCGGGCGCTCACAGAACACGTGAAGGTCCTACGGTGTCAAGGTGCAAAAGTTGACCCGGTTCAGTTGTCATGGTCATTGTGAGAGGAGCATGTAAACCTGAAACCATCTTAGCATGTCTACAAGAAGAGCACACAATTTCTTTGTCCCCTTTAAGCTTAGGCAGCCCACGTATGCGATCAAGAGCACTAATACGTGTGAGATGATCAAAGCCTACGTGACCAAGTCTACGATGCCAAAAATATAAATCTTTTGAATCATTGGCAACTAGACATCTATGCTTAGTGGATGACATATCAAAATCAGCTTTAAAAACTCTTCCAAACCGAGACATATTAAAAATGAGCTCACTATTTGAATCTACAACCTTGCAACAATTTTTAGTGAAAATAATTTCCAGATTTTCATCTAGCAATTGTGAAACAGAAAGCAAGTTGTATTTCAAATTTTTAACAAGTGCCACATCTTTTAAAGTGTAGTGATTATTTACTCTAACCGAACCCTTAGCTATTATAGGAGTTGGAAAATTATTGGCAAAAGTAACATTTTCTACATGTGACACAAAAGAGAGGGAGGAGAACCATTCTTTGTTACCGGTCATGTGGCGTGAGCATCCTGAATCCATAATCCAAATGTTCTCCTTCCTCAAGCGTGTAACCCACATAGAAGTATAATACGTCAATGACTCAATACTGGGGTTAGTCAAAAGGCATTTAGGAATACAGTACTGAGTCACACGACGTCCAACAGAAGTAACACGCAAAGGCTGAGATAAAACAGCAGGTTTATGAGCCAAAGTTTGAGGATTTTTATACCCAACTACTGACCTACGAGGTGTTACATGAGTAGCACTAAAAACAGTAGGTCCGGAAGCAAACTTTGCATGTTTTTGACTCATTACAGCAGGTTGCATATTCCTAACATTCGGTTCAGCACACGCAACAGGTTTTGCACAGTTTTTATGTGATCTAGCAATCATTCTTTTCTTTTTCTGTTGCTTAGCTAGTATATAACAAAAACCGATGACATGACCATCTCTACCACAGTAGGTACAATGAAATTTAACTTTATGTTCATGTCTAGATGAGCAGACAACATGTTTATCTGAAACCAAATGAGACAACACTCCTGCAGATTTAAAAACCACTTCTTTTCGTTTAGGAACTGTTTTAATCAAACCACTTCCTAATGACTTTACAAATTTAGGTGGATGTGCTTTAGCATGAGCATGGGAATCGAAACCTAAACCAGTTTTATGATTGCAAGATTTAGAAGAATTCAACAGCAAGTTCAGATTCTTATTCCCATTATAAAACCGCTCTAGTGTCCTATTCATGTCATCAAGTTTCTTAGACAAGTCTAGGCAGTTTTGACATGAAGTTTTTCCTTTTAGTTTGCAATTGGAGCAATACTTAATTTCTTGAGAATGTAAAGCATTGTTCAATATAGAGATTTCATTCATAGCATCTTGTAGTTTCTTATTAAGATCATCACAAGTAGAACAATGCAAATCAATTGTAGAATAACAAGCATCTTTCAACTTTTTATCATTAAGTGCAGCAAGCTCTCTGTTTTTTTCAATCTCTAACTCAAGTTTATCAAGTGTGGAGGTATGTGCACTTCTTAGAGAGGACAATTGTTCATATATTAAATCACATGAGGAACAAGAATCATCACTAGGAATCAAAGATTTCAAACGATTAATTTCAGATTCTAGTGACTCTTTTCACAGCATTGTCACTAAGCTTTTTGTCCTTTTTCTTAACTATAACAGTAGCACGAGAAATAGCATCACACATTTCTTCACAAGTAGGACATACCTCTTCATTGTCGCTATTCTGTTCTGCCTCCTCCATACTTGAACTTGACTCTCCCGCCATGAAGCATAAGTTTGCCAAATCATCTTCATCTTCGTCACTTCCGATGTCCACATCGCTCGAGCCAAATTATTGAAGTGCGGAGATAAAACTATTTACCAAATTGGCGTCCTATAAAACCCTTCTTTTTTTTATCGTTTGCAGAGGAGTGCTTCGTCCTAGTTTGCTTTTCATCACGGGAAGTAGGACCTGAAAGGTTAGGACAATCCGTACGAAAATGTCCTGTCTTACCACATTCGAAGCATCGTTGAGGTCCGACACTTCTTCTCCTTCTAGTTCTCACATTTTGCAATGCTTTTGAGAACCGAGTAGAGTTGAGTGCAAGTTCGTCCTCTGGAAACTCTTCAATCTGTTCAAGGGTTAGAGAGGACAACAAAGAAAGTGTACCACAAGATGAAGATTGACTAGAGCTAGGCATGTCACGTTGTAAAACAAATGCAAGAGACTTGTTGGGGTTCTTACGTGATATTATGTCAATTTCATGAGTTTTTTAATTTAGAATATAGCACATCTAATGTAAGTTACTCATGAAGTAGATTCACGAATAGATCTAACTTTCATCTCCCAAATTGACATGTCTAATGCACTTAGTAATTGCCTAGCATTTTCAGCATCTGAAAAATTAATGTTGACACTACGCAAGTTGCTGAGAATTTTATTGAAGCAAGCAAAGAGGTTATCGATTGACTCACCGGGTTGCAGCTCGAAAAGCATGTATTCTTTCTTGAACATGTCTTGTCTTACCTCCTTGATCGTGTTGGATCCTTCGTGGTAGTCACAAAGTGCTTTCCACACATCGTATGCAGATCGGAGGTGTGCAACACGGTCGAAGTCACATTGAGTTAATCCTTGTATGGTCAAGTTCCGTGCTTTGTTGTTGTTGTCGACATCTCTCATGTTCGTAGCCGTGAATTGATCGTTTGGCGGCACGTCATAAGGCTTGTACACCTTTTCCCATATTGCGAAGCCTTGCGCCTGGATGAAAGCCTCCATATGTGCCTTCCAAACCTGAAAATCAATGCCACTGAACACACAAGGTTTTGCGGAATATTTCTCCATGATGATTAGGAAAAACACGTGCAAACCACAAAGATTAGAGTACCGTGGCTCTGATACCAATTGTAGGATCGAAGAGCACGTAAAAAGCTACCAGAGGGGGTGAATGGTAGATTTAAACTTTTTAGCAGAAGCAACAAAAACCCCTTCGGCAGAAAATTGATCTGTTAAAGAAACTGTGTATGCAACTGATCTAAACGTATTAAACCATGACAAAAGTGGTATATATTATCGAGAATCAAGTCATGAATACACGACAACAAGAATCACGGAAATCCATCAAGAAAAACTCAAGTTATGATCGAAAGATCAAACGAGGGTCAATCTGTTCTACTCGAGTAAAAACCAGATCTGCAACACTGCAAAGAAACTCGTGTAGATCAGAAACTAAAAATCCAATGACCGTGAACTTTTCACAGATGATAGATAATAAAGTTGTGAAGACAAACCCAAAAATAATCATGTCAATTGGATCTGTAAAACTCGAATTATGATCAAAACACTAAAGCACTGTCGTGCTGTCCAGAAACTCAGCGAGAAAGACTTGACAAAAACAAGTCGGACGAACAAGGCACAAAAGCTCATCTAAATTACGAATTTTATTGCTCAAAACATAAGAGGAACAGACCAAGGTCTTCTTACCATGAGCTCTGGCCTCCCTTACTTATATAACCAGCCCAGAGGTCAACCCAATTCAAACTAGGACTCTAATCCTACTCAGTTTCTGAATCGAAACTTTCTATAACTACTCAAAACTCTTCTATACGCAGATAGAAGCAATCTTAAGACTTCCAAACACGTTAGGAATGTATCCCACATTCCTAAAACAACTCAACTTCGTGTCCACACAAAATCCTATCATAACCAACTCAAATCTTTCCATATTTGAGTCATAACCGACTCAGCTGCAGCCTGAGTCCATAATCCAGCCGGTTGGACCTTTCCTACCAATTATTTACATCCACATCTCTTCATCACGCCTTGGAACCATGTTGCCACGTCCATGCACTCCTTGCACACGTGCAAACACCTTCCAACGACATCTACGATACCTTCATATGCATTGTTCTTGATCCAAACATGTTGCACGACCTCCCGATCAACTCAACCACAATTCCTCCAGAACTTGGTTGTTGAACCTCATCTTATCCCTAAGACTAGTTCAATGGATCCCGTCACCAGCCATATCTTAAACTCAAGAAACACCTGCACATGAATAAACAACCAATACTTTCAAGAACAAGTCCGTGACTTGACACACGTTAGTTCCGAAAACCACAACACCTTACGTGAACATCTCACATAAGCATGTTGCAAACCATAGCAAAATGTTAACCACCGTAAACAGCCATAACACTTCAAAAACTTAGTAAAAGAATACTAAGCAAACTTTCCATAGATGTAATGAAAGTTTGAAACTTTTGCATGGTAAAAACAGAACAATTGCAATTTACCTCCGAACCTTGCCAAAGCTAACCAGACCTTGAGCCAGAGCTTACCAAAGCTAGCAAAACATAGCACCGGAACTTACCAAAGCTAGTCGGACCTACCGCCGGAGCTAACCAAACACATGTCGGACCTAGCCATAGCAAGTCGGATTTTACGTCGGATCTTGTCGGAGCTCGGACCTAGAGTCGGACCTTGACAAAAAGAGTGTTTTGGCAGAATTCAAAACTTTTATCATCATAGCCAATGTATTCAGCACGCATAGGTCTCACAGTTTCGTCCTTCTTCGCCATAATTTCTGCCAATCTGGTTGGCGATGGCTCTTGTAATGAAGTCGAGTCATTCACAGCTCGACTCGAACCTCCTCCATTTGAGAATGTGTGTGTACCATACTGCACGAAATAAACAATCAAAATTCTATCCCATCAGTAATTAGAGATAAGTAAAACATGAACATGTCATGAACTTTATGAAAGCATAACCATATTCATGTTTAAATAAATCTTAGGTACTATAAACTAATTAGCTTGACTACCCTGACCAGTTCATACAAACTTCAAAATTTATTCAAGTTAACTACATATTCTTGACTTGAGTTCAATACTAAAGTTTTAGTAAACTTCAGTATCTTTCCAACGCTTATTTGTGGTCCCTCATAGCTGTTCTGGTTCAACAGATATGAAGTTCTCAAATCAACAGAAATTCTGGACAATTTGTGCAGCACCTCCTTTAAAAGTGTCTGATTTGAACCCACAATAAACTTTAATTCCATACAGAATATGGAAAAACACTTAACAACAAAGTTGTAGGATATTTCCCAAATTTTCCAACGGTATATGGCATGAACCTAGAAAAATGTTCTGTCAAAACTTATGGCCAGATTACAGAAAAGTGCAGAGAGCATTTTGCCCTGTCCTGATTCTGACCAGTTCTGAAAATATAAAAATTTCAATAAGTTTCACTCTGATTCTGCCTTGGGTTTGTAAATAACATATCTAGGACTTCCTACTCTTTCCATACATGTCAAGAAAACTTCATTTGGTTACTCGGAACTAAAGTTATGCCCTGGCAAAGTACAGTGACACTGCTGCCCAAAAACAGAGGATACTCTTTTTTGGTAACTCGGTTCCGGTTAACGCTTCTTCACTTCGACATGGGCATGAGTGTTAAAATTTGAGGTTTGTTTCAACCTAAGTTTAAATTTTTTTTATTTCAACTCAATGTTGGGTCTTTTATTTAGTCCTACATCCTTAACTTACCAGATATGCAATTTTTCATCTAACGTCGGTACTACGTATCCTCACCAAAGAAAAACCTATACCGGTGTAACCGGCAATCGTTTTAACAGTGGCACTACTCGATCACTCACAAATGTGTGCTACACGAGATACATAAATGTGGTTAGTACCTGCAGAAGAACACCCAATAGAGATGCACACGCGGTTTTTACCATTTCAGGCGGGTCCATATCATAGTAAAAACATACGCCCCTTATCATTGCCAGACGGGCGGTCCTTGAGTCAAGTCACGTCTCAAGGTTCATGGTAGCGTTTTCACACGACACGACGGGGATCCTGAGTAGAGCGCCAACGGGTCGTCACGGTTGGAAATTTTATTAACCCAACGGATACCACCTACTGCCCTGCAGGGCACACCGATGGTAAGCGGTGTGTATGTCCTCCTAGGCTATTTCCAGAAGAACACACTATCGCGTTACCGACCACACGATGGGGTTTCCACTTTCTTGCCTAATGCACGCCAGACACCAGCGTTTCATATGAACTCCGGAACATGAAGAGTTCAAGAGCTTCATATTGACGTCTCACACCAAGCTGTGAGACCTATACCCTGAACCACTTTCCTCCTCAGGGGACCTAACCGAAATTGACCCGCTTTCGGTGGCGTTCCTTACCGTTCTTACCTCCACGTAGGTGCATCGTTATGGAATTGAAATACTAAAATAGTAACACATAAGTTAGCATTGTCACCTTACTTAGCTATGCTAATAATACTCCTTATGTGGGCATTAACTGATTCCTCACTCGTAAATCCTAGTTTTCGAAAACATGTTCATTTTTGTGTGTGCTAATCCCAATGCATCTCTGATACCACGACTGTGGGGGCACGGCCGCCCGCACACTCCAGGAATCGCATTGGGTGGTGCCGTGTTAGGCGACACCGAGTAGCACACACAGAAATGAATCCAAGACATAAACAAGTGTGTATTAAACAAGAGAGTTGTTTTACAAATAGTAATGAACAGCAGCGGAATATAAAATCAGAGTTGCATTGGAATTACAACTGTAATCACTCTCACGAACCTAGCTAAGCAGCAAAGAAGATATCCTGCCTGAGGATACCACTTTTTAGTAGCAAGGAAGGTATTCAGTGGCGAGCAGGGTTTCTAGTGACCGTGCAGCCAAGAATGGCGCTGTCATGCTTAACCCTTCACGGTATACGGCATATTACCTGCAAAACAACAACTCTGCAAGAGTGAGCATAAAGGCTCAGCAAGACTTAACCGTCTCTCCTAAGGCATGCAACTCTACATGAAGGTAACTTAAGACATAAACATATAAGTTACGTAAAGACTTGCCTACACGTTCATCCTTAACTTTCAGATTTTAGCCATCACAGTAATGACCTTGCGCCGAGCAACATTGAAACTCGACAATCAAACAAGAAATGCTTCATTCTAATGTTACTTGTCCCAAGGTGGAAAACTTTTTAATTTGCTCTATCTTTACTTCATACATGGTTTTCATGCAATTCAAATTATCATAGCAGCATATAAAACTTGCAAACTGTTATCACACAACTTTGCTTACTACGTCACAACACAGTGAGCAAGCGGTATTCACATCCGCGAGGGATGGTGATTCGAATCAAACACTGTCCATCTTACTCGACACATACACCCGCCTCTGAAGACCCAAATCTGGCGTCCTTCATTACGTCGTATGTGGCAACCTTTCGCAGGACACCCACTGTAGAACCAATCGTGCCGTCTTGGGCTTATAGGTCTAACGAGACGATGTGGTATGCCTCTAGAATCTAGTTAACCCGGTACATCGGTGTAACACCCTCAATTTTGTAACCGTGCATGCATTCATATTTCATATAGAGAAAACATTTTAAAAGAAGAACAAACGGAGAAAGAATGTGAAAGATAGCCAAAAAGAGCCAATTCCAGTTCGCCGAGGAGCGCCGTAGGCACTTCCCGCGGCCTGCTGGCCATGTGGCGCCTTCGGAGCTCATCCCTGCGAAAGGGGTGAGGTCTGGCACCAAGTGGCTATGTGGCAGGCTCGGAGCTTGCCTCTGCAGAAAGGGGCGAGGTCCGACCCCGTGGGACACGTGTTGCCCCCAGAGCTAGCCTCTGCGGAGAAGCAAGGCCAACCCCGCATGACGCGTGGCGCCTTCGGAGCTAGTCACTATGGAGAAGCAAGGCCCAACCCCGCGGGACACGTGTCGCTCTCGGAGCTCATCTCCGAGAGGTCTGGCCCGCTAGACACGTGTCAACCTCGGAGCTCGCCTCCGAGAGGCCCGACACTGTTGGACACGTGTCACCCTCGGAGCTCACCTCCGAGGAGAAGACACTGCGGGACCCGTGTCGTCTTCGGAGGTCACCTCCGAGGAGAAGGCACTACTGGACACATGTCATCTTCGGAGCTCGCCTCTGAGGAGAAGGCACTACTGGACACGTGTCGACCTCGGAGCTCATCTCTGAGTAGAAAGGAGATCCGGCACTAACACGTGCACTCTCGAAGCCCACCTCCAAAGAGAGGGGAGGTTCGGCACTGACACGTGGCACTCTCGGAGCCCACTTTCGAAGAAAGGGGGGTCTGGCACTGAAACGTGGCATACGCGGAGCTCATCTCTGGAGAGAGGGGAGGTCCCGACCCACCAGACACGTGGCGCACGTGGAGCTCGCCTCTGAGGGAGATGGAGGTCCTGCCCGCCAGACGCGTGGCGCAACCGGAGCTCGCCTCTGAGGAAATGGGAGGCCCAGGCCCCCGCTGGACACGTGGAGCCTCCGGAGCTTATCCTTGCGGAAGGGCGAGATCTTTAAGCAGTTTTTCTCCTGTACGTGCGGGAATACCCGGTACTAAGGGAAACCGACACGATTTCATGCTATTACCACACCAAATCTATTGATGATAAGTTGTTAAGATCCAAACACAAATCAAATAGGACTCTTATTTGAAATCCAATCGGAGAAGGACTCTTCTTTTTCGGGCTATAAAAGAACCCGAAACAACCCCTTTGTCGTAACACCTTCCCAAGCCGACAACTTAGAGGCCCTAGCCCCCAAATCGCTGAGCTAAACCCCTTCGCCGGAGTTCAACCACCAGTGAGACCGCCGACGAGCCCCGACACGTTCGTCGGAGGAGAGCCGGCGATCTGTTTTGCTGCCATTGCTAAGAAGAAGGTCCCGAAGGAAGTAAGGTAGGTCTCCATTACCACCTTACGACGTCATCGCGGTTTTCTTTACATCTGTTTCTTTGATCCCTTCGAACAGAAGCTTTTTCGTGTGGACAGATCACATGTTGATCGGTGTTTAACAGTGGAATTGATCTAGATCTTGAATCGAGATCATCACCACGTCCACATTTGATCCCTACACCTATGTTCATCATAAAAACCATGCAAGCCATTAAAAACATGCAAGAACACGTACAAACTAATAGCACCATAGGATTTGCATCCATCTACACCATTGCATCTTGAGTAAAGTTTGTGCATGATGATTGATTGCTGTAAATTTTGTATGTTGGTGATCATAAGTAGAAGGACAAGCTCAGGGAGCTATCTACAAAGGATTACAACACCAAGACTTCGAGATCCGTGAGCAACAGAAGCCACAGGAACAAGGCAAGTGCCCCTTGACCATATTGATTCCATGTTTTGAAACTGTTTTGTTTGCGAAAACTGTGTATGCTTGAGTCAACTTGATGGGAAACCCCTTTATAGGAGTTTACTAGTTTTGTTAGCCACCCTTGTCGCTAGGAAAGTTGATGAGTCGGGTATGGTCGTTTTGCTTTTTGCTTCGCTAATCTACTGGATATGGTAAGCGATAGAATGTGTCTAGCTACTACACTCGTATGAATGATGTTAATGAGAACTTGATGTTAATCAACATGAATGGGGGAGATCTAGGCAAGCTTGGTTCGTGGAAGTGGTAGAATGAGATGGTGGTTACTTGCCGTAGATCTAAGGACCGGTTCATGCGTGCACATGCCAGGAATACAGTGCCACCACAAGGCCAAGTATGGGTGTGGCTTAGCTGGCTAATTAGGTAAGATGCTAGATTGTTATGGACCGTGGAAGGCGCGGGGAATGGGAGTCGAGAGAGGACTGCCCTGGGAACCGCATGGCACAAGAGGGGGCCCGTAGGTGGGAGAATGGTGATTCGAGCCTGCTGGTGAAACCTTAGTGAGTCCATACATCTAGTAACCCCTTTGTAAAGGCTATTTTGTGATCTCTTGGCCATACACCGACGGTTGTGTACTTGTATAATGGAGGTTCTGCAGTCGCCGACGGGTGACGAAATCACAAACTTGTGGGTGAAGTGGTACAAACTCTGCATAGTGTAAAACTATCAAGATAGTCGTGCTTCCGGTCATAAGAACCTGGCCAACTTCCATGATTAGATGGGATGGTTTGGGATGGATGTCTGGTTTGGTTCTTGGGATGGTTATTCGGTATGGTTATGGTTTGGTCATTGAGGTTTGATTTCGGGACTATTGAGCCTTGGTAATGAAAATTGTTTCGGGACTGTTGAGTCGTGACAATGAGTTTTGGTTCAGATATGTGATCATGAGATGGATATAATCATGAGATGGTTATGAGCATGAGAAAATGTTGCGAAAGATAAATGTCTGGATGAGATATGAAAAGTGGAGAATCATAGTTACTAGTTTAATTGAATACATGTTGGGATTAAATTCACTTAAAGATAGTTGTTGTTTTTATCATGTTTGTGAAATAAACTTGCTTTCTGCAATGAGCATTTTTAATCCTACCTTGCTGTAAGCTACATATCATATTTCCCTGCACGTGCTGAGTACGTCATGTACTCAAACTTGCATTATTACTTCATCATCAGCAACAGGAGAAGAGTACTTCAAAGATCTTGTGGAGTATTGGGCGTGCGATCTACCGTCAACTTGCCTGTGGAGTAGGAGATGGAGCCGCTGCCGTGCTTAGTTTGCTTCCGCTATAGTTTAGAAGACTTCCGCTGCTAGAATAAGACTTCCGCTGCAAGTATGACATAGATATTGATGTAATAAAGTACTTAAACCCTGTTATTCGTGGTTACATATTCTGAATTCAGTTTGTGGATTACATGTGTATGTGTGATGAACATCCTGGGCACACATATGCATCAGCTGGATTCCATTTTCACGGGACCAGGCGTCACAGACTGGTATCAGAGCCATGTTGACCGTAGGACGCAGGCCTAGATTAGCATTAGAAGCCACCCTTGTCCATAGATGCAAGCCTAGAATGCATAAATTGGCATTAGAACCACATTGACCGTAGGGTGCAAACCTAGGTAGAAGTCACAGATTGATCACATATTGGTATCACACCAAACCACATAGGACCCCCATTGAATAAGCTTGAATAGGAGTGGTGTGAACTTTGGTGATGATTGTTTGTGCTTGTGTGCTTAGTTTGAGTTGTGGGGCGTTTTAGCGTTGTCCATATCCACACATAGTAGAGAGATGTGAGATGCTTCGGCATGTGTTCACATCCTCATATAGGTTGATATATAGTTCATACCTTTGATGCATATAGTTGGGGGGATCAATCTAAACTTCTTTTCTACCCAACTCTCACTCACAGATGGTGAGGGAAAACAATGGCCGTCAAAGGAGGAACGTCTGTGGCAACCAAGAACCACAAGAGGATGACCATGTTGAAGTTCCCAAGAATGCTGACCCCGGGGCTGGTGCCAACAACCTTGAACGGTTGATGGCTATGCAGAATCAGCTCATGCAAACAATGATCCAAACTTTGGGTCAGCTGCAAGCCAACAACAACCACAACCATAACCCTATTCCTGCGCCACCGCCACCACCGCCGGCTCACAACCGACTGGGAGAATTCATGAGGACTCGACCGCCCACTTTTGCACAAGCTAATGATCCCATGGAGTCTGATGATTGGTTGAAATCCATGGAGAAGAAGCTTGACATTGTTCAGTGCAATGATCGGGAGAAAGTTCTCTTTGCATCGCACCAACTTATGGGAGCAGCCGCTGACTGGTGGGACGCTCTATGCAATGCTCATGTCAACCAGGAGACTATCACTTGGACTGAGTTCAAGGAGAGTTTCCGCTCTCATTACGTCCCTGTTGGAGTCATGATGCTAAAAAGGCAAGAGTTTGAAGGTCTCCGCTAAGGACGGAAGAGCGTGAATGAGTACCTCAACAAATTCACGCAACTGTCTAGGTATGCCCCCGAAGATGTCAACTCGGATCAATGGAAGCAGTACTTGTTCATGAGAGGGTTGAACAATGAGATCCAGGTTCAGCTCCTCAACAATGACTATGCTCTTCCAGAAGCTAGTTGACAAAGCCATAGTGGTTGAGAGCAAGATCCGAGATATCGAGCAAGAGGGCAAAAGAAAGATGCCATACAAGCCACAAGGGAGCAACGTACATCCCCGGTACATGCCCCCAGTTGCACCGCAGTATGGATCGTCCACTTCTACTTTTCGCCCTAATCAACCACCACAGTAACATCCTGTTATGCAAGCACCTCATGTGCCTTTTCCTTCTGCGCCCCGTCCCAACATGGGTGCATATGCTCAAAACCACCCTCGCCCCAACGTCCCTGCTGTCTTGGGCAACAAGGCATGCTTTGCATGCATAGAGACGAGACACTTCGCAAGTCAGTGCCCGAGGAAAGGCCTCGGACAGCCAAGCAGCGCGCCCAAGCAGAACCCACGGCCGAACGAAGGAGCTACGCAAGGTAACAGTGGGCAGCAGAACTACGCTCGGGGCAACGTGAATCATGTCTCTGTTGAGGAAGCACAACAGGCTGAGGACGTCGTGATTGGTATGTTCCTTGCCAACTCCAACCCAGCCACTGTTTTATTTGATTCTGGAGCATCGCATTCATTCATATCATCCAAATATGTTGCCAAGTATAATCTGCCCATATCACACATGAAATATACTATGTTAGTTAATTCTCCGGGTGGAGAGATAAGGACTAATATAATATGTCCAAGGGTAAACCTTAAAATAAACCTTATTGTCTTGGATTCCCAAGGGCTTGACATAATACTCGGAATGGATTGGTTAAGCATGCACAACGAAGTGATCCAATGTACTAAGAGAAGCGTGCAGTTGACAGATGAGCACGGTACTCGTATTGAGTTCGAGTCAGCCCAACTGGCAAGAAGGCAACGTTGAACCACATCGAAGAAGCAACAATGGAAAGCATTCCGGTGGTTCAAGAATTCTCGGACGTGTTCCCGGACGAACTTCCAGGTATGCCACCTGACCGGGACATTGAGTTTGAGATTGATTTGGTACCCGGAAATGCACCTATAGCAAAGAGACCATATAGGATGCCCGTTATGAACTGGTGGAGCTCAAGAAGCAAATTCATGAGCAGCTAGAAAAGGGTTTTATACGCCCAAGCTCGTCACCATGGGGAGCCTCCGTGCTCTTCGTAAACAAGAAGGATGGGACCCAAAGGATGTGTGTGGATTATAGGTCTCTCAATGAGGTGACGATCAAGAATAAATACCCGCTGCCCCGTATAGAGTACCTGTTCGACCAAATGAAAGGTGCTCCAGTTTTCTCCAAGATTGATCTTCAGTCGGGATACTTCCAGCTGAAGATTAAGCCCTCTGACATACCCAAGACTGACTTTCGTATACGGTATGGTTCATATGAATATACCGTTATGTCTTTTGGGTTAACGAATGCACCCACATACTTCATGTACCTCATGAATAAAGTCTTCATGGAGTACTTGGACAAGTTCGTCATGGTTTTCCTCGCCGACATCATGATGTATTTGCAAAGCGAGGAGGAACATGAAGAACATTTGAGATTGACATTGCAAAAATTGCGAGTGCATCAATTGTATGCCAAGCTCAGCAAATGTCAATTTTTGCTAAAGGAGATATTGTTCCTAGGCCACATCATCTCCGAGGAAGGAGTGTCGGTTGATGCCGGAAAAGTGGGAGATGTTCTGAAGTAGAACCAACTGCAGAACGTGATGGATATTCGGAGTTTCCTTATGGCTGGATACTACCACCGGTTCATCAAGGATTTCTCCAAGATAGAAAAGCCTATGACTGAATTGCTAATGAAGGGAAAAGCGTTCCAGTGGACTCCAGTGTGCCACGAAAGCTTTGAGGAACTCAAGAAAAGGCTAACCACAGCACCGGTTTTGGTATTGCCGGACGTAAGCAAGAGCTTCGACATATATTGGGACGCATCAAGAAAAGGGCTTGGATGTGTGCTCATGCAAGAAGGACAAGTGGTAGCCTATGCTTCGAGACAACTAAAGAAGCACGAGCTGAATTACCCCACGCATGATTTGGAACTTGCAGCCGTGGTGCATGCATTGAAGATTTGGAGACATTATATCCTTGGCCACCGATGTGAGATCTATACGGATCATAAAAGCCTCAAGTACATATTCGCCCAAACGGATTTGAATTTGAGGCAATGCCGATGGTTGGAACTCATCAAGGATTACGATGTTGGAATCAACTATCACCCCAGAAAGGCCAATGTAGTAGCTGATGCATGGAGCCGAAAGGGAGCATGTCACCAACTCACGGTTTGGGAGCTACCGCCCGAGCTACGCAAGGAGTTCGAACGGTTACATCTCGGGTTCTTGAACGAGATGGAAGTGATGGAACACCAGTCTTCGCTGGAACAAGAGATAAGAGATGGCCAAGCTACAGATGAGGAAATCAAGGAGATCAAGGAAAGAATCCGACAAGGCATAGAAAGGGACTTCAAAGAAGACGAGAAGGGTACGCTTTGATTAGGGAAAAGGATTTGTGTGTCTAACGTGAAGCACATCCGTGACACGATAGTAAAAGAGGCACATGACTCACCTTATTCCATACATCCCGGAAGTACAAAGATGTACAAGGACCTGAAAACTTGTTATTGGTGAGATGGTATGAAAAGGGACATAGCTGAGTATGTTTCCTTATGTGACATGTGCCAACGGGTGAAGGCCGAACATGAAAGACCCGCTGGACTGTTGCAACCATTGAAAGTACCCGAGTGGAAGTGGGAGGACATCAGCATGGATTTCGTTGTCAGATTACCACGTACTCGGTCAAGTTACGACTCCATCTGGATTATCATGGACCGATTGACGAAAACCGCTCATTTTCTTCCTGTTAAAACCACGTACCGCGTGAGAGATCTAGCCGAGCTGTATATGGAGCAAATCGTGTGTCGCCATGGAGTCCCGAAGAGGATAGTTTCAGATTGGGGTTCTCAGTTTACCTCTAGGTTCTGGAGGAAGCTGCATGAAGCCATGGGTACACGGCTAAATTTCAGCTCCTCTTATCACCCGCAAACCAGCGGGCAAACGGAGAGGACAAACCAAATTTTGGAGGACATGTTGAGAGCCTGCGCCTTGAAACATGGGCGTAGTTGGTATAGGAGCTTGCCGTATGCCGAGTTCTCATACAATAACAGCTATCAAGCCAGCTTGAAGATGTCACCTTTTGAGGCATTGTATGGTAGATGATGTAGGACGCCGCTGTTTTGGAACGAGACCGGAGATATCCAAGTGTTTGGACCCGAAGTGCTGCAAGAGGCTGAGAAGTAAGTCCAAACGATGCGGGAGAACTTGAAGGCTGCTCAGTCACGACAAAAAGGTTATGCGGACAATAGGCGAAGAAAGTTGACCTTCGAAGTAGGAGACTTCGTGTACCTTAAGGTATCGCCTATCCGTGGCCAACGACATTTCAACGTCAAAGGCAAGCTAGCACCTTGCTACATCGGGCCATATAAGATTTTGCGCAAGCGAGGAGAGGTAGCGTATAAACTGGAGCTGCCAATACACCTCTCCGACGTGCATGACGTGTTTCACGTATCCCAGCTCAAGAAGTGCTTGAGAGTACCGGAAGAACAAGTACCGATGGATGAGCTCGAGCTTCAAGAGGATTTGACCTATGTATAGCACCCTATCCGAATTTCGGACGTAAAGAAAAGGGTCACGAGAAACAAAGTGATCCGATGGTGCAAGGTACAATGGAGTCATCACACGGAAGCCGAAGCCACATGGGAGCGTGAAGAAGACCTCAAGACAGAATTCCCTCATCTATTCTCCACTCTATCTAATCTCGAGGGCGAGATTCAGTTTAAGGGGGGTAGGTTTGTAACACCCTCAATTTTGTAACCGTGCATGCATTCATATTTCATATAGAGAAAACATTTTAAAAGAAGCAGAAACGGAGAAAGAATGTGAAAGATAGCCAAAATAGCCAATTCCAGTTCGCCGAGGAGCGCTGTAGGCACTTCCCGCGGCTCGTTGGCCACGTGGCGCCTTCGGAGCTCATCCCTGCGAAAGGGGTGAGGTCCGGCACCAACTGGCTACGTGGCAGGCTCGGAGCTTGCCTCTGCAGAAAGGGGCGAGGTCCGACCCCGTGGGACACGTGTTGCCCCCGGAGCTAGCCTCTGCGGAGAAGCGAGGCCAGCCCCGCAGGACGCGTGTCACTTTCGGAGCTAGTCACTGCGGAGAAGCGAGGCCCAACCCCACGTGATACGTGTCGCTCTCAGAGCTCATCTCCGGGAGGTCCGGCCCGCTAGACACGTGTCACCCTCGCAGCTCGCCTCTGAGAGGTCCGACACTGTTGGACACGTGTCACCCTCGGAGCTCACCTCCGAGGGGAAGACACCGCGGGACACGTGTCGTCTTTGAAGCTCACCTCTGAGGAGAAGGCACTACTTGACACGTGTCATCTTCAGAGCTCACCTCTGAGGAGAAGTCACTACTAGACACGTGTCGACCTCGGAGCTCATCTCTGAGTAGAAAGGAGATCAGGCACTGACACGTGGCACTCTCGAAGCCCACCTCTGAAGAGAGGGGAGGTCCGGCACTGACACGTGGCACTCTCGGAGCCCACTTCCGAAGAAAGGGGGGTCCGGTACTGACACGTAGCGTTCGCGTAGCTCGTCTCTAGAAAGAGGGGAGGTTCCGACCCACCAGACGCGTGGCGCACGCGGAGCTCGCCTCTGAGGGAGAGGGAGGTCCCTCCCGCCAGACGTGTGGCGCAACCGGAGCTCACCCCTGAGGAAAAGGGAGGCCCAGGCCCCCGCTGGACACGTCGAGCCTCCGGAGCTTATCCTTGCTGAAGGGTGAGATCTTTTATCGGTTTTTCTCCTGTACGCGCGGGAATACCCGGTACTAAGGGAAACCAACACGATTTCACACTGTTACCGCACCAAATATATTGAAGATAAGTTGTTTTGATCCAAACACAAATCAAATAGGACTCTTATTTGAAATCCAATCAAAGAAGGACCCTTCTTTTTCCGGTTATAAAAAGAACCCGAAACAACCCCTTGGTCGTAACACCTTCCCAAGCTGACAACTTAGAGGCCCTAGCCCCAAAACCGCTGAGCTAAACCCCTTCGCCAGAGTTCAACCACCGGTGAGACCGCCGACGAGCCCCGACACGTTTACCGGAGGAGAGAAGGCGATCTGTTTTGCTACCATTGCTAGGAAGAAGGTCCCGAAGGAAGTAAGGTAGGTCTCCATTACCACCTTACGACGTCATCACGGTTTTCTTTGCATCTGTTTCTTCGATCCCTTCAAACAGAAGCTTTTACGTGTGGACATATCACGTGTTGATCGGTTTTTAACAGTGGAATTGATCTAGATCTTGAATTGAGATCATCACCACGTCTGCATTTGATCCCTACACCTTTGTTCTTTATAAAAAACATGCAAGACATTAAAAACATGCAAGAACACGTACAAACTGATAGCACCATAGGATTTGCATCCATCTACACCATTGCATCTTGAGTAAAGTTTGTGCATGATGATTGATTGCTGTACATTTTGTATGTTCGTGATTGTAAGTAGAAGGGCAAGCTCAGTGAGCTATCTACGAAGGATTACAACACCAAGACATCGAGATCAGTGAGCAACAGAAGCCACAGGAACAAAGCAAGTGCCCCTTGACCATATTGATCCCATGTTTTGAAACTGTTTTGTTTGCGAAAACTGTGTATGCTTGAGTCAACTTGATGGGAAACCACCCTTGTCGCCGGGAAAGTTGATGAGTCGGGTATGGTCGTTTTGCTTTTTGCTTCGCTAATCTACAGGATATGGGAAGCGATAGAATGTGTCTAGCTACTGCACTCGTATGAATGATGTTAATGAGAACTTGATGTTAATGAACATGAATCGGGGGAGATCTAGGCAAGCTTGGTTTGTGGAAGTGGTAGAATGAGATGGTAGTTACTTGCCGTAGATCTAAGGACCGGTTCATGCAAGCACATGCCAGGAATACAGTGCCACCACAAGGCCAAGTATGGGTGCGGCTTAGCTGACTAATTAGGTAAGTTGCTATATTGTTATGGACCGTGTAAGGCGCAGGGAATGGGAGTCGAGAGAGGACTGCCCTGGGAACCGCATGACAAAGAGGGGGCCCGTAGGTGGGAGAATGGTGAGTCGAGCCTGCTGGTGAAACCTTAGTGAGTACATACATCTAGTAACCTCTTTGTAAAGGCTATTTTGTGATCTCTTGGCCATACAACGACGGTTGTGTACTGCTATAATGGAGGTTCTGCAGTCGCCGACGGGTGACGAAATCACAAACTTGTGGGTAAAGTGGTGCAAACTCTGCAGAGTGTAAAACTATCATGATAGCCATGCTTCCGGTCACAAGCACCTTGCCAGCTTCCATGATTAGATGGGATGGTTTGAGATGGATGTCTGGTTTGGTTCTTGGGATGGTTATTCGGTATGGTTATGGTTTGGTCATTGAGGTTTGGTTTCGGGGCTGTTGAGTCTTGGTAATGAAAATGGTTTCGGGACTGTTGAGTCGTGACAATGAGTTTTGGTTCGGATATGTGATCATGAGAAGGATATAATCATGAGATGGTTATGAGCATGAGAAAAAGTTGAGAAAGATAAATGTCTGGATGAGACATGAAAAGTGGAGAATCATGATGGAGGCATGTTACAGGTTTAATTGAATACATGTTGGGATTAAATTCACTTAAAGATAGTTGCTGTTTTTATCATGTTTGTGAAATAAACTTGCTTTCTGCAATGAGCCTTTTTAATCCTACCTTGCTGTAAGCTACATATCATATTTCCCTGCACTTGCTGAGTACGTCATGTACTCAAACTTGCATTATTACTTCATCATCAGCAATAGGAGAAGAGTACTTCAAAGATCATGTGGAGTATTAGGCGTGCGATCTACCGTCAACTTGCCTGTGGAGTAGGAGATGGAGCCACTGCCGTGCTTAGTTTGCTTCCACTATAGTTTAGAAGACTTCCGCTGCTAGAATAAGACTTCCGCTGCAAGTATGAGATAGAGATCGATGTAATAAAGTACTTAAACTGTAACGCCCTCAATTCTGTGGAAAACAACGGAACCGAGAACTAATGCATATGTGTGCCCAGGATGTTCATCACACATACACATACGTTCCACAAACTGAATTCAGATTATATATTACCACGAATAACAGAGATTATTACAATATCTCATGAGTCTTGGACTCATGCTCACAGCGGAAGTCTTTATTTCTATGCAGCGGAAGTCTTTATTCTAATGCGGAAGCAATTCAACTAATGCGGAAGCAAATCTAAGCAGCGATGACTCCATCCCTGTTTCATTCCCACAGGCAAGGTTGAGAACAGATTACGCGCCTAATGCTCCACTTGGTCTCCATAGAAATCTCCTTCTGCTGCTGCTGATGAAATAATAATGCAAGTTTGAGTATAATGATGTACTCAGCAAGTGCGGGAAAAACATGATATGTAGCTCATAACAAGGTAGGTATAAAAAGGCTCATTTGCAGAAAAGCAGATTTATAAAACCATGATAAAACAGCAAACTTAACTTTAGATGAATGTAATCCCAGCATGCATTAAATTACCAACATACCTCCATCATTTTCCATGTTCCACCTGAACATTAACCAACTTCATTCTTGTTCACGAATACCTCCTCGTATTCGCTACCATCTCAAGAATACCTTCTCGTATTCGCTACCATCTTATCTCATAAAAATCTTCGTCTCACACCGAGACCAATCTCGTTGCCATGACTCAACAGTCATGCAACCATCTTGTCACCCGGACTCAACAGTCCCAAAACCAAACCATAACCAAACCATCAAAAACAATAACAAATAACCATCCCAACTAATCATGGCACTTGGCCAGGCGCTCGTGACCGTAAGCTCGGTTATCATGATAGTTTTTAAGAACCCTGCAGAGTTTGTACCTCTTTACCCACAAGTTTGTGATTTCGTCACCCGTCAGCGACTGCCGAACCTCCATTATACCAGTACACAACTGTCGGTGTATGGTCAAGAGATCACAAAATAGTCTTTACAAAGGGGTTACTAGATGTATGGACTCACTAAGGTTTCACCGGCATGCTAGAATCTCCAATTCTCCCACCCACGGGCCCCCTCTTATGCCATGCAGTTCCCAGGACAGTCCTCACTCGACTCCCATTCCCCGCGCTTTCCACAGCCCATAACACTCTAGAAACTTACCTAATTACTCAGCTAAGCCACACCCATACTTGGCCTTGTGGTGGCACTGTTATCCTAGCATGTACATGCATGAACCGGTCCTTAGATCTATGGCAAGTAAACCACCATCTCATGCTACCTCATTCACAAACCCAGGCTTGCCTAGATCTCCCTCCGATCCATGTTCATTAACATCATCAGTTTCTCATTATCATTACGAGTGCAGTTAGCTAGACACATCTATCTCGCTTCACAATCCCATGGACTCAGCGAAGCATAAAGCAAAAACCATACCCGACTCATAAACGTCCCTGGCGACAAGGGTGGTTTAAACAAAACTAGTAAACTCCTACAAAAAGGTTTTCCAATCATGTTTGACTCAGCACACACACTTTTTCGCAAAACAAAACAGTTTTACCCAAAACATAGGATCAATATGGTCAAGGAGCACTTGCCTCGTTCTTGAGGTTCCGGTTGTTCTTGGATCCAAAACCTTGTTGCTGCAGTTCGTCGTAGACAGCTCCCTTAGCTTGTCCTTATGTTCCTCTCGGTCTCGAGGTCCTCCTCAGATTGTTCGGCTTTCCACCGGCGATCTTCCATATTGCACTCCGACGAAGGTTTACTCGGCGGGTTGGGACTAGGGCTCTAAGTCGTCGGCTCAGGAGTTGGAAAAGAAGTTTGTGGTTTCGGCCAGAGGTTCTAGGTTCTATTTATAATCGGGAAGAGAAGAGTCCTAATCTCATTGTATCCCGAATAAGAGTCCTGTTCAAATTTGTCGTTGAATCTTATAACTTATCTTTAGTTGATTTGGTGCGGTATCATTGTGGAATTCAGGTCGGCTTCTGTTCCAGTATTTCTACGTGTACAGAATCCAAAAACCGTCCCTAGAACTCGTTACCTCCTCGGTGATGAGCTCCAGAGGCTCCACGTGTCCATCGGGCCTGGTCTCTCCTTTTCCGCAGAGACGAGCTTCGGTGGTGCCGCGTGTCAAGCGAGCAAGACTTCCCTCTCCTTCGGAGGTGAGCTCCGCGTGCGTCACGTATCCTGACGGTCGGGACCTCCTCTCTTACTCGAAGGTGGCTCCGCACACGCCACGTGTCAGTGCCGGACCCTTCCTCTCTTCTCAGAGACAAGCTTCGAGGTCGACACGTGTCTAACAGTGACGGACTTCCCAGAGATAAGTTCCGGTGGCGACATGTGTTCAATGGAACAGGACCTCTCGGAGTTGAGCTCCGAGATCGACACGTATCCCGCGCGACTGGTCCTCTGATTTCCGCAGTGACTAGCTCCGAAGGTGACTTGTGTCCTGCGGAAATGCCTTTTCTTTTTCCGCAGAGGCTAGCTCCGGGGCAACACGTGTCCCATAGGGTCGGACCTCTCCCCCTTTTGTGGAGATGTGCCCCGAGCCTGCCACGTAGCCAGTTTAGCGGTGGACCTCTCCCATTTTGCAAGGATGAGCTCCGAACAGGCCACGTGGCCAGCGGCCGCGGTAAGTTGTCTTCGGCGCTCTTGGTGAACTGGATTCGGCTCTTATTGGCTATTCTTTTGATATTTTTCTCTATTCCTACTTCTTCTTAAAAATGTTTTCTCTTCATAAAACATGAATATTTGCTGACACCAGGAATGAGGGTGTCACAAATCTACCCCCCTTAAATTGAATCTCGCCCTCGAGATTCATTGGTAGAGAATAGATAAGGAAATTCTGCCTTGATGTCTTCTTCGCGCTCACATGTGGCTTCAGCTTCGGTGTGATGGCTCCATTGCACCTTGCACCATCGATTTACTTTGTTCCTGGTGACCCTTTCCTTCACGTCCAAAATTCGGACGGGTGCTCCGTATAGGTGTAAGGGCCTCAGTTTTTGACACACATTTGCAGTGTTCATCACCACACCACACACCTCATTTGAGGAAAAATGATGAACACAAATGAAGAGCAAGTAACAATTATCAACATGCTCATTAGAGAACAAACTTACACATTGCAAAAGTGGTATTTCCCACATGTGATATAGATAGGCTAGACATATGAAAACTCCTACACTTTACTAAGGATGTCCATGCCAAGTTTCACCCAAATTCAAAACCTTTTGAGGTCAGTTTGGGTATAGTTAGGAAGAGGGCAGTTTGAAAACATATTCAAAATTCAAACTGTTTTTATACCATGAATTTGAAAGTGGAAGGCATATTCTTACTCAGCACATTTTTGTGAGCTCACACACCAATTTTCACTCCATTTGGAGTTGATCTTGACATGAGCTAAGGGGGAGAAATTCAAACTTTATTTGAATTTCAAACTGAACTTATGCTGAAATTCATTCAAACCAAACCTCATTTGAACTTTGATCAATTCAAATGGCTCATGGGTGAATAATTTGAAGTGCCAAGGGTAGTATGGGGTTCACTATTTACAACAGTGATTAGGAGTAAATTTCAGAGGTTAAAACTGGAGGTGGGACCCACATGTCAGCCACTGCTCAGATCAAACCGACTGAGACCTTCTCACTCGGGTCGCCGAGCCGCAGCGGTGATCGCCACCGAGGCCAGCCACCGCGCCACCAGCTGCTTGCCCACGCGCGGGCATGAGGCGGTGCAGAGCCTTCTTAAGGCGCCTGCCCCCCCTCCTCGGCCGAGGCACCACAGTTCTTCCCCGCAAGAACTCAGCGCCGGCCGAAAACTTCCGCAGCTCGGAGTTGATCGGAGAACGCCGATCGCAGCTCCCTCCTTCCACTCCAGAGTCCCAGCAAGGTACTAGAGACCTTCCTCCATCCTCCCCATTGCTAGGATTCGGTTGAAACCGATTGATATCGTCTGTGCCGAAGGATCAAACTCGGAACTTGGAACCGCCGCACCTCGGGCTCTCGTGGACAGCCCAACCAGGGCGTTGTCACGCCCGAGCCAAGGCACCCTTGGACGCGCGGGTGACCGGTGCTGCTCATCCCCGAGCCACAGCTCGAGTGGTTGCTCACCGGCGGCGAAATTCCACTTTTCCCCTTTCTGTGTGCAGAACGACCTTCGGGTACGATTCTGTTTAATTCGTGCTCTAGAAAGGATTAGAGGGCCTCAGGCCACGCCCACACGAGCTAGACACGGTAACGCACAAGTTGCCTTCACAACTCTGGGCCGGAGAACCTCTGTGCCCGGCGTAATTTAAGGTCTACTAATGGCGGAACGAACGGGGGGTATCGGGCGCACGGTGAGGACCTATTTCGGGCCTTCCCCGAGCTGCCTCGAGCTCATGTCGACCTTCTCTGAGGTCCACTGATGCTCCCCGACCGATTTCCCAAGTAGTTGAGGTCCTAGGAGAGTCAGCTGACATGGCCAAAATCATTCCGATATGGCGGCTCGTCGCCGACCATGCTCCGGCCGTTGTCATGAGCAGCTGACCCTCGTATCCTGTTTCCCAAGTAAAAGTATGCAGGGGCGGCCAGAATCAAGAAGTTTGGAGCTGTACAGCAGCCGGCGGCGAGTCCTCCGGCGAGGTCCCTCGGCGGCGGAGCGCGGGTGTCGCGAGGTTGAAGAAGGGGGTGGACCCCAGCTGTCAGCGGCCGATATTTTGAATCGGGATCCGGCTGCGGCCGGGATCGGGAGTGCTGGCGCGCAAAATCCTTGTGGGCCGCGGTGTGCCATCACCTAGGCGTGCGACGCGTGTCCCCTGGGCCCGCGCGCGAGTTTAAACTTTTCCCCGATTTTCAGATTTCCTTCAAACTTCAAATCCTTATAACTTTGGCTAGAAAGCTCCAAATTGAGTGAACCAAATTTTGCTGGATTCAGCTCTCTGAGTACTTTCCAGAAAATCAAGTTTCACTCCATGAAATTCCTTATTTCTCCAGAATTAATTCCTCAAAGTTTAAACTGTTAGGAATTGTAACTGGGGGATCCTTTGGAGGAAAATCCTGAAATTTTGCTGAGATGTTCACCAGAATATCCTTGAACTACCATAAAAATTTCAGATCCATTTGATGTAAAAGTCCCAAAAATGTGTATGAATAAAAACTATGGTTTGAGTTCATATGTGTGGCAATGACAGGAAAAAAATGGGACTTGCTAAAACTTTTCTTCATGCAAAGTAATACATGGATGAACATCCAACATGAGGTTCACCTTTTTATTTAAAAATGTTGAACCAATAAGGAGTTAAATACCTCTTTGCATGTAAGTTTAAAAATTCAGATTTGAAATTCAAAGTTCACACATATGGTGACCCAAAAACTTTGAATTAACATGCAGCCATATAGTTGAGTTTTTAGGGAAAAGGTTATCACCAACTTTTCAATTGTAGGGTGGGCTCAAAGGAGAGCTAAAGAGAGGAAATTGCAAATTTTAAACCAAATTCAGATTTAGTCTTGCAAATTCAAACTAAATTTGAAGAATTCAAATTCTAGCCCACCTTTTTAAATTTAGCATTTTGGGGAGTGAAAAGATCAGCTTGAGAAGATATTTGCTGAAGAAATGGGGGGTGGGACCCACAGGTCATAGAGCTAAAGGAGGAGACTTACTCCCTAAGTTTTGCTCTCTGTGGGGACTTTTCCCGAGCAGCTCGCGAGCGCCACCGAGCAGCTTGCCGGTGACAGCTCCTGCTGCCGGTCTCCATGCGCTGGCGCCCTGGGGTCGGTCCTGGCCGCACCCCCAACGTGATAACGTGCTCCCCCGGCCGAAGCAAAGCACAATTGCTTTCTCCTCCTCGCAAACAAACCGAGAGCAGAGCACCTCGTCGGCGCTGCTCCACTGCCCCTGTCTCCCGGCCAGACCAGCGCCTCTCCGGCAGGCTCAAGAGGTCACAGAGGTGCGCCAGGAGGTACTGATCCTCATCCCGTCGTCCTCTTGCTCTCCCCCGACGCCGGCTCGCCGGAATTCGAGTTTTGGCGCCGGTGCACGTATAAAACAGCATGTGTTTAATTCGGGAAATTCTCCCAAACCGATTGATCACACCTCCTACAATTCAAACCACAGCAACTAGATGCCCTAGCGCCCTCCCACGCCGAAAACCAAAGGAAACCGACCCTCCTAGGCCCCGGGCGACGAGAAATCATCGCCGGCGGCCAAAACTGCCATGGTCCACGGTGAGGACTAGGTTGCAGCCACTTCCTGCATGATCTGATCCCCGTTCCATGTTCCTAGAGCCATAGGGATGCTGTAGGACATCATAGCTCGCCGGGAGATGCCTTGGACACGCTGGAACGCGTCCATGTCGAGCTCCCGAGCCGCCCCACCGGTGCCGACCCACCTACAGCCGTTTTCATGCGGGGAAACCTTGCCCGGCAGCTGCGCCACGTTCCCAGGAGCATGTAGGGCGAAACCGGAGCTCATTTGGTGGAGAAATGAGGGAGAACGAGCCATGCCAAGTTTTCTGCTGGTGTGCACCGCGGGCTCTGGCGGGAGGTTGAAGAAGCACCTGACCCGTGGGCCCCACGCGCTACTGTGCTGTTTAAAAAATCAAACAGAGAGTTGTGCAAACTTGTAAAATGCATAACTTGGTGTAGGAAGCTCCAAAAATAGTGAGATAAATTTTGTTGGATTCCTTTAAGAGAGTACTACCCAGAGGTACAACCCAATTTGTATGAAACGAATTATTTAATTCTGGAAAATTCTTGGAAATTCTTCTGAAAAAGAATTATAGAGGGAGTTTGGTTTATCCAAAAATACCCAAATTTTGCCAGAATATTCTTTAGCATATTGTTGACCTTATAGCAAATTTTCAGCTCATTTGAAGATCATTTGTGTAGGAATTTGCTAAAAACAATCTGCTGTGTCATAAGAGTCCAGAAACATTTTCAGAAAATGTTTCCCACTTCAAAAATCTGTTCTGAGCAATCCATAGCTCCAAAAATCATAGGAAAATTTAGGAAAGCTCTCTGGGACATACTTGGAATTGTAGTTCACTTAGTTGGGCATGAAAATGCACATTACTACAGAATTAATTCTATTAAGTACAAATGCTTAAAGAATTGTTCTGGGAGAACTACCCAAGTAAAAGGGCTGAATTTTGGACCAGATGACTCTCATGTGATCAAGAACTCACATGTAAAATATCAGCCCAAGATGAGTCCTGGAACTCCCTGTTCTTATTCTCCATACTTATGTATAAGGGAAAAATACATAAGAGATATTGTGAGAATTATGGGGGACACAATATGACTCCACATTAGCTGCAATTTGGCAAGCTAAATCCTTAGGTAGTATAGAACCTGCTGTAAAAGTTTTGAGGCCATTGGAGTTCTTGTTCTCCAGTTGCACTCAAATCCTTTCAGCTTATCTATTATGTTCATTAGAGAAAAGGGTTAGTGTATAGCTAAGGGCCTTAAGGTCAAATTAGTTTAATTCTGTTCTTTGCACAACAGAGGCAAACCAAGCCATGCTTGGCTTTTCCACACAACCTCTGTTCTTAAGAAAGTAATTCTATAACTTCTTTCCATTACATCCCATGAAACATATGCATATGCATCTCAATAGGAACCACAACGAAGGGGACTCAAAGGAGTGATTCATTGACGTGGATCAAGCTCCGGAGAGTCAAGGGTGGATCTGCAAGGATACTAACTGCTATTATACGACTACCCAGCAAAACAGGCAAGCTCCGGTTTGCATTTAACAGCTGTTAAGTTTTTATTTTGTATCCACCTTTGGTTAAGATTTGAACTGTGCATTAGGTCTAGTGATTGATACTCCTCTTGCATAGCCAAATGACCCATGGAGTATTGGGTAGGTGTCTTTCACCGTGTAGAACTGCCATGCTTAAGTACGGTTCGGTAGAAGTCGAGCGGTGAGATGCTACTCGCAGATTTAGGGACAACAGGGGCATACGGGATTGGTTCGTAATTGAATTAGCAAGTTAAAAGTTGAGACCGGAAGGTTGTAGGAGCAGCAGGACATAGGGGCCTGGGTGCTGTAGACCTGTCCGTGTCGGTCAAGGACCGATCCGTATGCGGCCCTGTTGAACAAGTTTGAGTTGTGTACCGGACTCATGCTGGCTATATGGGACCCAGTAAACCGATGTACCTCGGGAAGCTGTCGTTGGGACTTTTCGGGTCGCCTCAGGCGGACGGCCGGTGTGCAGTATGTGGGGAATATTCTCATGACATCTCACGTCGGAAGGTGCACCATGAGAGTAGCTACTGTACGGGGCGACTTGATCGATTCAGCGGGGGTGAAACGGGGGAAAGGCTGCCACGTACGACGTCAGTGATGGTTGTTGTAGGCAACGTCGAGTACGGGCGTACGTGTCGTGTAGTCCGGGTGTTATTGATTCGAATCACCGTCGCTCGCGGAATGGACCGAGCATACTTGTTCTCACAGTCGTGACGTAGTAAGAACTTGCATGAGAAAGGAACTAATCATATTGGTGTGAAGTATTATACTAGTGTTGTATTGGATCTCGATGAATAGGCTAGTGCAAACTCGATTCTTTTATGCCATGAGCAATTTACATCGGGGGAAAGCGTTTCTTGTTTGATTGTGGACTCCCGATGTAGCGTGCCCAGGGTTACTTAAAATGCTGCAATTAATACCTGAAAGTAAGGATTCACTTTTAGGCGAGTTAATTATGCTTATGCCATCCTATGTTAGGTTCATAACCTCACTTAGAGTTTCATGTTTAGGGAGACGGTTAAGTCTTGCTGAGCGTTATGCTCACGGACGCTATCCGAGTTATTTTGCAGGTAATTGACTCGCTGATTATGACAAGGGGTGCCGATGAGACTCGGGAACTTCCGAGTGCTTACTCTAAGAGCATCCTCGCCGCTGCAGATTGTCTTCGTGTTGCTAGTAAGAAACGTCCGCGGGCTGGACCGTTTCTTTGTTGCTAGTTTAGATATGAGTCGTGAGAGTGACAGTCTTCCGCTGTAGTTTACTCTGATATACTTATTTGTAAAACATTCTTGTACGCTTCCGCAAGCTATTTATGTAATATGATGTATGTTCATCGACCCGTGTGCTGTTGGGTGCCGCATAACACGGCACCACCCGACGAGGTCCCGTGGGGCCGTCTCAGCGTGGCATCTGAGCGCTGTCACACATGGTATCAGAGCCGCGTTGGGAACAGAACACGGGTTGAGCATCATATTATGTCAAAAACTTAGGATACGGTGAGATAACGGTACTAGGCCCACATAAGGACTACTATTAGCATATTATGAAGGTGGCAAGCTAACCTATTTGTTATGTCGGAAAATCGTGCATCTCGGGACGTTTATGTCTTGGGGGGTGCACGTATGCGCTGTCCACCAGTGCGCACAAGCTGAAGGGTGGAGCCCCACGGGTGGCAGGTAACCCGACCCGCTTTAGTATCCTCTACGACTCTTCATGTCGTTTGGGGTATTCGAGCAACGTCTTCCCAGGCGTGCGTGGTGCAATTTGGGAGACCCCGTCACGTGGTCAGTAACGTGAACACGTAGCTCAAGGCGTGTTTGGCTTGAGAACACCTGGGCGAGTGATGACGGCCGGGTGTACAAACTGTTATGGATACCGGGTTCGGTGTGCAGCCGAACCTGATGATTGAGTGTGTTTTATGTAGGTACTAACCACGAAAAACCTTAGTGCGTGTAGAACACGTTTGTGAGTGATCGTTTTAGTGCCACCTAATGATACGTGTATGCCGGTGTAATCCGGTTAGGTTTTTCTTTGGTGAGGCAACGTAGTACCGTCATATGTCTTACGGTGCATCGTCACCGTACTACACTGGATAGTATTCTTACCTATGAAGAAATCATTCATGACTAACTTTCAAACTAAAAATGGATGTGATAAAGCACATATTAGTTACTGAACTCTTCATTTGAACTAAGTTTCAAAGAAGAGAATTACTAGGCTTCTTTTGATCTCAAAAACAGAGTGCTCTGTTCTGGCAGAAGTTTTGCCGAACTTTCACAGAGCGTAACTCTGATTAGTTGGACCCAATGGAGGTGTTTGATACGGTTCTGGAAGGTTTATTAAGTGCTCTACAACTTTTCTGTAGAACTCCAGAGCCAAATCCGACACCAACTTGGTTGAACGTCCAGATGAATGCAAACTGTTCAGAAAACAGAGCAGATGCAAACTTCTCTGGATGTTTCGGTAAATTGGTCATAACAATCTGTAGAAAATTTTATAAGGGTCATGTAATACACCGTTGGAAAGGTTATGAAACTTACAACAATTTTGTAGTTCATAGTTTGTTCAGAATTGTACCCCAGTTGTATGTAAAACTGTGATGAAAACAGCCACATACAAAGGAGGTGCTGGCAAATTTTAGCCAGAAATTCTGTCAACTTTGAACAATCCTAACTTTTGTTCCAGAAATGATCTAGGGGCATGTGAGTACTCGTTGAAAATATACTGAAGTTAACTTTAACTTTGGTATTCAACTTGAGTTATGAAAATGCTAGTAACTGGATCAAATTCTGGGTTAAGTACTGAAAGGTCTGTTTTGTACCGAATGAGGGACTGGATATGTTGGCTTTAGAAAGATGTGTAAACATGAAATTTTGTTATGCTTTCATAAAGTTTTAGCATGTTCATGTTTTACATACTTTCACATACTGCTGAGATCATGTTTTGACTCCCCTCAAAAATTATCTTTGTGCAGTATGGTGCGTACTCATTCTCCGAGTAGGGTTGATAGTTCTCGTCAAAAAGATGATGACTCGACTCCACCACGGGCACCGCCATCAACGGTATGGGAGGATGTCATGGCTCAGATGGTCGAGTCAAGTCAAAAGAACACAAGACTACTCCAAGCCTTGGTACAACAGGGCTTACTCCAGCGTGCACAACAGGACGTTCCACTTCGGAACGCCTACTTGGATTTCTTGGCGACACAACCGCCAATCTTCACGGAAGCCAATGAACCAGTGGAAGCTGATCAGTGGCTTCGAGTTATGGAGTCCAAGTTTGGAGTGTTTGAGTGCGACGAGTATCAGAAGACATCATTTGCAGCTCAACAGCTCCATGGAGCCGCCGGAAATTGGTGGTTTGCGTATCTCGGCACCGTTCCGGAAGGTCATCAAGTGGAATGGACGGAATTTCGTGAAGCATTCCGTGCTCGTCACATTCCTATGGGTTGTATCAAGGCCCAACAGCAAGAATTCAGAAACTTGAAGCAGGGGAACATGAGTGTCCTCGATTATGTCAGACGATTCAACCTTCTGGCACAATATGCTCCTGCTTATGCGACGAGCGAAGCTGCAATGTGTGACTACTTTTTCTATGGCTTGAGTGCCATCCTAAAAGAGAAGTTAGCTTTGTTCAATCAAGGCAGTTACACCGAGTTGATCAGTGCTGCTCTGCTGCAAGAACAAGCGACACTGGAGTGTCAAGCAGAGAAGAGGGACCGGGAGGATGTGCAAGAAGACACACCAATCGTTCCTCGTAAATACCGTGTGGTGTATCACACACCATCCGATGAGATATGGCAAGCACCAGGGAGATCAACTCCGTACAGATTTCCTGCTCAAGAGTCATGTCTTGAAGCAACACCTTTGCCTCAGCAACGAATGACATCTGTCGCATCATTGCTGCAGCCAAGTGCCTCAACTTCTCAACCACAAGTCGACGAAGAACCGGGGAAACCTCCGTGTTCTTATTGCCACCGTTCAGGGCATTTTAGGCAAGAATGCCGGGAGAAGTTGGTGAACACCAGACAGCCATCATCGTCCGGTGGTATGCCGCCACCTGCTCAAGTCCATGTAACAGCATTGCAATCCGGGAGTGTGCAACATCTGGCTATTGAAGATGTCCCGGAGGGAGCACCGGTGTTAGCGGGCATGTTCACTCTCAAAGACGTGCCGTGCTCATACTTTTTGATTCCGGTGCAACCCATAATTTTATCAGCAAAACATGCGTGGATCAGCACCAATTATCCACCAATACCCCCACAACGAGTTTTCTTATACGTTCACCGGGAGGGAATATCTCTGCCAATCAGATTGTGTCCCGAGCAGCTTTGTGTTTGGGCGGAAAAATATACCCAACAGCCCTGATTATGTTGAATAGGCAGAAGATAGACATTATATTGGGGATGTCTTGGTTAAATCGTCACGGTGCCGTTCTCAATATCGGTAACCGGACTGTCCAGATTGACTCGCCGATTCACGGACAGCACACACTGTTTTTAGACAGCGAGGATCCAGATATGGTAGAGGCCTACCACACGGAAGCGCTGAAGCTTGAAGATATTCCGGTGGTACGTGATTATCCCGACGTATTTCCCGATGACTTACCGGGCATGCCGCCCGAACGGGACGTCGAGTTCAAAATTGAACTGGCGCCGGGAACGACGCCTATTTCACGAAGGCCTTACAAGATGGCACCTAACGAGCTAGCAGAGTTGAAAGAGCAACTGAAGGAACTTATGAGCAAGGGTTTCATACGACCAAGTTCTTCACCTTGGGGTTGCTCAGCGCTGTTCGTTAAGAAGAAGGACGAAACACTACGGCTATGTGTTGATTACCGTCCTCTCAATGCTGTCACAATAAAGAACAAGTATCCTTTGCCCCGCATTGACATCCTGTTTGATCAACTTGTGGGTGCAAAGGTATTTTCGAAGATGGATCTTCGGTCGGGCTATCATCAAATCAAGATCCGACCGGAGGACATACCGAAGACAGCTTTCTCGACGAGATACGGACTCTACGAGTACCTCGTCATGTCATTTGGGCTAACCAACGCTCCGGCACACTTTATGTATTTGATGAATTCTGTATTCATGCCGGAGCTAGACAAGTTCGTTGTGGTATTCATCGACGACATATTGGTTTACTCCAAATCTGAAGAAGAGCATGCTGAACATCTGCGCATTGTGCTACAACGGTTGCGGGAGCACCAGTTATATGCCAAGTTCAGCAAGTGCGAGTTCTGGATCGATCAAGTGCCTTTCCTAGGCCATATTATTTCAGCAGAAGGTATCGCCGTGGACCCCAGCAAGATTGAACAAGTGCTGAAGTGGGAATCTCCCAAATCGGTCCACGAGGTCCGAAGTTTCTTAGGTTTAGCGGGGTATTATCGGAGGTTTATTCCGAGCTTCTCAAAGATTGCTAAACCAATGACGGAGCTGCTGAAGAAGGGCACTAAATACATTTGGAATACAGCATGTGAAGCCGCATTCAAAACTTTGGTGAAATATCTCACAACGGCTCCAGTTCTTGCTCAGCCGGACACGACGAAGCCATTTGATGTATACTGCGATGCATCCGGCATCGGTCTCGGCTGCGTTCTGATGCAAGAAGGGCGTGTAGTCGCCTATGGGTCTCGTCAACTGCGAAACCACGAGCAGCATTATCCAACTCACGATCTTGAGCTTGCTGCTGTGGTGTTGGCGTTAAAGATGTGGAGGCATTATCTACTGGGTAATCTTGTTCACCTCTACACCGACCATAAGAGCCTGAAGTATATATTCACGCAGAAGGAGCTGAATATGAGACAACGGAGATGGTTGGAGCTCATAAAAGATTATGAAATAGAGATCCACTATCACCCGGGAAAAGCCAACGTGGTTGCCGACGCGCTTAGTCGGAAAGCCCACGTTCACAACTTAGCGGTTGCTGAGTTGGAAGATGAAGAACCCAGCCTCCGTGTCATTCCGTATGGCGCGCTTTATAATCTCGCGCTCATTCCAACAATCCGTGAAGAGATTGTTGAGGCTCAAAGAAGAGACAGAGGTATGTCTCACATACGGAGAAGACTAGACAACGGAGAGGTGAAATGTTTCCGGAAGGATGAGAACGGTACAATATGGTTTAACGACCGTATAGTGGTACCGCGCAATATGAAACTCCGGAAGAAAATCTTGGATGAAGCCCACCTGTCGAAGTTTTCCATTCATCCCGGAAGTAACAAGATGTACCAAGATTTGAAACAGAAATTTTGGTGGACAAGGATGAAGAGGGAGATTGCTAAATACGTATCCGAGTGTGATACGTGTAGACGGGTCAAGGCTGATCATATGCGGAAAGCCGGACCGCTACAACCTTTGAAGATACCGGCATGGAAATGGGAGGATGTGAGTATGGACTTCATCGTTGGATTACCGCTCACATCCAAGAAGCATGACTCGATATGGGTGATCGTCGACCGGTTGACGAAATCAGCTCATTTCATACCGGTGAACACTCATTATCGAGCAAGACAATACGCGGAGTTATTCATCTCCAGAATTATATGTTCACATGGTGTTCCAAAGACCATCATTTCAGATCGAGGTACGCTGTTTGTTGCTCGATTTTGGGAGCAGCTGCATGCCTCGTTGGGCACCAAGTTGATTAGGAGCTCCGCATATCACCCTCAAACTGATGGACAAACGGAGAGGGTGAATCAAGTGCTCGAGGACATGTTGAGAGCATGTGCCATCCACCACGGTAGGAATTGGGACGATCACCTACCGCTGGCGGAGTTTTCATACAACAACGGTTATCAAGCGAGTATTAAAATGGCACCGTATGAAGCTCTCTATGGCCGGAAGTGTCGCACACCACTGAATTGGTGTGAGTCCGGCGAAAGAGTTCTGTTTGGGATTGATCTTGTCAACGAAGCCGAAGATCGAGTTCGGTTGATACAAGAGAACTTAAAGGCTGCACAATCCCGACAGAAGAGCTACGCTGATCAAAGGCGTAGGCCATTACATTTTGACATCGGGGAACACGTTTATCTTCGTGTATCTCCGATGAAGGGAATTCACCGGTTCGGTGTAAAGGGGAAGCTCGCTCCCCGTTTTATTGGTCCTTTTGCTATCACGGAGAAGTGCGGACCCGTAGCCTACCGGCTGGAATTACCGGCAAGTCTAGCGGGTGTTCATGATGTATTTCATGTTTCACAGCTGCGGAAGTGCCTCAAATTCACCGCTGCTGTTCGCACTGAGGACATCGACGAGTTGAAACCAGACCTGACCTACACCGAGCGACCGGTCCAGATTTTGGATGAAAAGACCCGGGTAACCCGGAACCGGACGATCCGATTTTTCAAGGTACTGTGGAGTAATCACACCGCGGAAGAGGCGACGTGGGAAAGTGAAGATTACCTCCGCACCAACTATCCGGAATTTTTAGCTTTGTACAGTTTGTAATTACCTCTCCCGTCTCGTTCCTGTTTTGTAATCTCGGGACGAGATTCTTTTAAGGGGGGAGGAATGTAAAAGTCCAAAAAATGTGTATGAATAAAAACTATGGTTTGAGTTCATATGTGTGGCAATGACAGGAAAAAAATGGGACTTGCTAAAACTTTTCTTCATGCAAAGTAATACATGGATGAACATCCAACATGAGGTTCACCTTTTTATTTAAAAATGTTGAACCAATAAGGAGTTAAATACCTCTTTGCATGTAAGTTTAAAAATTCAGATTTGAAATTCAAAGTTCACACATATGGTGACCCAAAAACTTTGAATTAACATGCAGCCATATAGTTGAGTTTTTAGGGAAAAGGTTATCACCAACTTTTCAATTGTAGGGTGGGCTCAAAGGAGAGCTAAAGAGAGGAAATTGCAAATTTTAAACCAAATTCAGATTTAGTCTTGCAAATTCAAACTAAATTTGAAGAATTCAAATTCTAGCCCACCTTTTTAAATTTAGCATTTTGGGGAGTGAAAAGATCAGCTTGAGAAGATATTTGCTGAAGAAATGGGGGGTGGGACCCACAGGTCATAGAGCTAAAGGAGGAGACTTACTCCCTAAGTTTTGCTCTCTGTGGGGACTTTTCCCGAGCAGCTCGCGAGCGCCACCGAGCAGCTTGCCGGTGACAGCTCCTGCTGCCGGTCTCCATGCGCTGGCGCCCTGGGGTCGGTCCTGGCCGCACCCCCAACGTGATAACGTGCTCCCCCGGCCGAAGCAAAGCACAATTGCTTTCTCCTCCTCGCAAACAAACCGAGAGCAGAGCACCTCGTCGGCGCTGCTCCACTGCCCCTGTCTCCCGGCCAGACCAGCGCCTCTCCGGCAGGCTCAAGAGGTCACAGAGGTGCGCCAGGAGGTACTGATCCTCATCCCGTCGTCCTCTTGCTCTCCCCCGACGCCGGCTCGCCGGAATTCGAGTTTTGGCGCCGGTGCACGTATAAAACAGCATGTGTTTAATTCGGGAAATTCTCCCAAACCGATTGATCACACCTCCTACAATTCAAACCACAGCAACTAGATGCCCTAGCGCCCTCCCACGCCGAAAACCAAAGGAAACCGACCCTCCTAGGCCCCGGGCGACGAGAAATCATCGCCGGCGGCCAAAACTGCCATGGTCCACGGTGAGGACTAGGTTGCAGCCACTTCCTGCATGATCTGATCCCCGTTCCATGTTCCTAGAGCCATAGGGATGCTGTAGGACATCATAGCTCGCCGGGAGATGCCTTGGACACGCTGGAACGCGTCCATGTCGAGCTCCCGAGCCGCCCCACCGGTGCCGACCCACCTACAGCCGTTTTCATGCGGGGAAACCTTGCCCGGCAGCTGCGCCACGTTCCCAGGAGCATGTAGGGCGAAACCGGAGCTCATTTGGTGGAGAAATGAGGGAGAACGAGCCATGCCAAGTTTTCTGCTGGTGTGCACCGCGGGCTCTGGCGGGAGGTTGAAGAAGCACCTGACCCGTGGGCCCCACGCGCTACTGTGCTGTTTAAAAAATCAAACAGAGAGTTGTGCAAACTTGTAAAATGCATAACTTGGTGTAGGAAGCTCCAAAAATAGTGAGATAAATTTTGTTGGATTCCTTTAAGAGAGTACTACCCAGAGGTACAACCCAATTTGTATGAAACTAATTATTTAATTCTGGAAAATTCTTGGAAATTCTTCTGAAAAAGAATTATAGAGGGAGTTTGGTTTATCCAAAAATACCCAAATTTTGCCAGAATATTCTTTAGCATATTGTTGACCTTATAGCAAATTTTCAGCTCATTTGAAGATCATTTGAGTAGGAATTTGCTAAAAACAATCTGCTGTGTCATAAGAGTCCAGAAACATTTTCAGAAAATGTTTCCCACTTCAAAAATCTGTTCTGAGCAATCCATAGCTCCAAAAATCATAGGAAAATTTAGGAAAGCTCTCTGGGACATACTTGGAATTGTAGTTCACTTAGTTGGGCATGAAAATGCACATTACTACAGAATTAATTCTATTAAGTACAAATGCTTAAAGAATTGTTCTGGGAGAACTACCCAAGTAAAAGGGCTGAATTTTGGACCAGATGACTCTCATGTGATCAAGAACTCACATGTAAAATATCAGCCCAAGATGAGTCCTGGAACTCCCTGTTCTTATTCTCCATACTTATGTATAAGGGAAAAATACATAAGAGATATTGTGAGAATTATGGGGGACACAATATGACTCCACATTAGCTGCAATTTGGCAAGCTAAATCCTTAGGTAGTATAGAACCTGCTGTAAAAGTTTTGAGGCCATTGGAGTTCTTGTTCTCCAGTTGCACTCAAATCCTTTCAGCTTATCTATTATGTTCATTAGAGAAAAGGGTTAGTGTATAGCTAAGGGCCTTAAGGTCAAATTAGTTTAATTCTGTTCTTTGCACAACAGAGGCAAACCAAGCCATGCTTGGCTTTTCCACACAACCTCTGTTCTTAAGAAAGTAATTCTATAACTTCTTTCCATTACATCCCATGAAACATATGCATATGCATCTCAATAGGAACCACAACGAAGGGGACTCAAAGGAGTGATTCATTGAAGTGGATCAAGCTCCGGAGAGTCAAGGGTGGATCTGCAAGGATACTAACTGCTATTATACGACTACCCAGCAAAACAGGCAAGCTCCGGTTTGCATTTAACAGCTGTTAAGTTTTTATTTTGTATCCACCTTTGGTTAAGATTTGAACTGTGCATTAGGTCTAGTGATTGATACTCCTCTTGCATAGCCAAATGACCCATGGAGTATTGGGTAGGTGTCTTTCACCGTGTAGAACTGCCATGCTTAAGTACGGTTCGGTAGAAGTCGAGCGGTGAGATGCTACTCGCAGATTTAGGGACAACAGGGGCATACGGGATTGGTTCGTAATTGAATTAGCAAGTTAAAAGTTGAGACCGGAAGGTTGTAGGAGCAGCAGGACATAGGGGCCTGGGTGCTGTAGACCTGTCCGTGTCGGTCAAGGACCGATCCGTATGCGGCCCTGTTGAACAAGTTTGAGTTGTGTACCGGACTCATGCTGGCTATATGGGACCCAGTAAACCGATGTACCTCGGGAAGCTGTCGTTGGGACTTTTCGGGTCGCCTCAGGCGGACGGCCGGTGTGCAGTATGTGGGGAATATTCTCATGACATCTCACGTCGGAAGGTGCACCATGAGAGTAGCTACTGTACGGGGCGACTTGATCGATTCAGCGGGGGTGAAACGGGGGAAAGGCTGCCACGTACGACGTCAGTGATGGTTGTTGTAGGCAACGTCGAGTACGGGCGTACGTGTCGTGTAGTCCGGGTGTTATTGATTCGAATCACCGTCGCTCGCGGAATGGACCGAGCATACTTGTTCTCACAGTCGTGACGTAGTAAGAACTTGCATGAGAAAGGAACTAATCATATTGGTGTGAAGTATTATACTAGTGTTGTATTGGATCTCGATGAATAGGCTAGTGCAAACTCGATTCTTTTATGCCATGAGCAATTTACATCGGGGGAAAGCGTTTCTTGTTTGATTGTGGACTCCCGATGTAGCGTGCCCAGGGTTACTTAAAATGCTGCAATTAATACCTGAAAGTAAGGATTCACTTTTAGGCGAGTTAATTATGCTTATGCCATCCTATGTTAGGTTCATAACCTCACTTAGAGTTTCATGTTTAGGGAGACGGTTAAGTCTTGCTGAGCGTTATGCTCACGGACGCTATCCGAGTTGTTTTGCAGGTAATTGACTCGCTGATTATGACAAGGGGTGCCGATGAGACTCGGGAACTTCCGAGTGCTTACTCTAAGAGCATCCTCGCCGCTGCAGATTGTCTTCGTGTTGCTAGTAAGAAACGTCCGCGGGCTGGACCGTTTCTTTGTTGCTAGTTTAGATATGAGTCGTGAGAGTGACAGTCTTCCGCTGTAGTTTACTCTGATATACTTATTTGTAAAACATTCTTGTACGCTTCCGCAAGCTATTTATGTAATATGATGTATGTTCATCGACCCGTGTGCTGTTGGGTGCCGCATAACACGGCACCACCCGACGAGGTCCCGTGGGGCCGTCTCAGCGTGGCATCTGAGCGCTGTCACATTTGAGCTCATTTAATCCACCTAATGGTGTGATTAGTGAAACTGTCCCAGAGAAAATAGAAAATGTTCAGAAACATTTTCAGAATTTTCTCTGAAATTGTTTAGCTCATATCTTTAGTTAGAGACTTCCAAATTAAGTGAGACCAACTCCATTAGAACCCTCTGAAAATCTAGTTTTCAGAAAGTCATAGTTTGTTTCATGAAAATACTTAGAACACCCTAAAAGCCTTTAATTAAGGTCAAGGACATAATTATTTGTGGAGGGCTCAAATGAGCTTTGCTGCAACTAAAACTTGACCAAGTCTCTGTTTAGGTTGTAACCAAGCCACAGTAAAAGTTTCACAGTCATTAGGTCTATCTAGCAAAGGTTATAGACTTCACAACTTCAAACTTAATACAAGTGCATTAAATTAATACATGTATTGTTCTATCATGTAGTCGCTAAGGTCGAGGAGGAACCCGAAGTCCTAGACTTCGTTACTCCGGAGGAACAGCTAGCCTACGACCAAGAGCAGCAAGGCAAGCCCCGGTTTGCATTAACCTTTTTACAAATGTTTATTGTTTTGAGCACATCTATGAATATTGTTCTTTGCATTAGAGTCTTGATTGGAAACCCAACTGCACAGCCAAGAAAACCATGGGTTGGGTTTAGGATTGAAAACCTCGTTAGCCACTGCATTGCTAGGATAGGGTAGGGTTCGGTACAAGTCGAGTAGTTGGAACTACTCGCGAGAATAGGCTAGAGGCACATTGCTCGGGTAGAGATAGCACATGATACACATGGCAAGAAAATGAGACCGAGCGGAGAGTAAGGGCAGCAGGACTTTGGGGCCTGTGTGCTGTAGCTCCGTTTGTGTCGATTGAGGACCGAGCCGTGTGCGGGCCTGTTGAACAAGCTAGAACAGTACCGAAGACCTACCGGCTATATGGGAACCGGGAAACTGATGTAACTCGGGTAGCTGGACATTGAGGCATTGCCCGTCGTTCAGAGGGTAGGTTGAGAGCTCGAGGTGTAAATCGGCTGGCGGCACGGAGATGCGCGTGCAGAGACCTCTTGCTCGGGACGATGGGACCGGTTCAATATTTGGCTAACGGGTGAAAGGTAGTCGCGTACGGCGTCCGTGATGGTTGTTGTAGGCAACATCGAGTACGGGCGTACGTGACGGGTTGTTCGGGTAACCCTGCAGGTGTAAATCGATTATAATCGCCGTCCCTCGCGGTCAGTGAGTACCACTTGTTCACTGTACCGTGACGTAGAATGAACAGGCTAGTTACATGTTAAAATCTTGCTGATTGAAAGATGTACATTGATTGTTAATGATATGCTGTAGCTTAGAGCTAATTAAAGTTCTTTTCAACTTTTGGCAAAGTACATGAGAGAAATGCGTTTCTTGTTTGATTGCGGCTCTCTCATGTACCTTCGCGTAAGGTTCTCCACAACCTGCTGCTAAAACTTGAAAGTAAGGTTCTACTAATTAGGCGGGTCCTTGCAAATAATTTTACCTCATGTCACCCATTACCCTCATGTAGAAGTTCCATGTTTAGGTGAGACGGGTCAGACTTGCTGAGCCTTCGTGCTCACTGCTTGTGTTTGAAGCTTTTGCAGGGTTCTATGAGGAAGGGACTCCCGAAGAGGAGACGGAACCCCAGGAGGGGAACCCCGTCGAGTGGGAGTCGTGCACGCCGCAGAGTTAGTGTGCGTGTGTGCTAGCAAGGACACGTTCAAGGGCTGAACGTGTACTTGATGCTTAGTCTACGCCCGCGAGTGTGGACTAAACTTATTTTGATGTAAACGGGTTCATATAACTGTTTATGTAATAAAACTTCCGCTTCCGCTATGCACCTTTGACGTGTGTTATACGGTGCTGTGCAACGCAGCACCCCTCAGCGTGATCCTGGCTCGACAGGACCAATGGGGTCGTGTCAGCGTGGTATCAGAGCTCGCTTGAGGTTTAACACAGTACAAAGGTCTTCTTTTTCAAAAATCCAGTGAGGAACGAGTTAGTAGCCCGTATAAGGATGTTATTAGTATATAGAAAGTGGCTTAGTAACCTAATTGTTATGTCGGAAAATTGTGCATCTCGGGACGTTCATGTCTTGGGGGGTGCACGTAAGCGCTGTCCACCAGTGCGCACAAGCTGAAGGGTGGAGCCCCACGGGTGGCAGGTAACCCGACCCGCTTTGATATCCTCTACGACTCTTCATGTCGTTTGGGGTATTCGAGCAACGTCTGTCCCTGGCGTGCGTGGTGCAACATGGGAGACCCCGTCACGTGGTCTGAAACGTGAACACGTAACTCAAGGCGTGTTTGGCTTGAGAACATCCGGGCGAGTGATGACGGCCGGGTGTACGAACTGTATGGATTCCGGGCTCGGTGTGCAGCCGAGTCTGATGATTGGTTGAAGTTCTGCAGGTAGCCTTACCACGAAACGGTAGACGTGTAGCATCCGTGTGCGAGTGACGAGTAGTGCCACTGAACTAACGAAGCCGGCTAAGTCCGGTATAGGTTTTTCTTTGTGAGGACGTAGTACCGACATAATCTGGTGACGCCTCGACGTCACATTCAATTAAATGAACAACTTCATTTAAAAACTTGAAGGTTTTGATCCAAAGTAGTAAAACTTGATGTAACTCCTTCCCTTGTACAGGATATTCAAAGTTAACAAGTTTTCAACTTATAGGATGTTAAGGACAGAGCACTCTGTTTTCAGCTGAATCAAGGCTGGAGTTAATCAGAGGTTAGAGGTTGAGTTCTTTCGAGGTTGGGGTCGTATGATACATTTCTGGAAAGCGTTGGAAGAGCTTTACAACTTTTCTGTTGAGTTCCAGAGGTGTTTCATCCCTTAACCACTCGAAAAATGCAGTAGAGTTGAAACTGTCCAGAAAACAGGACAGAGCAAAGACTCTCTGTAGACTCTCTGTAAAATTAAGCATAACTTCCTGCTTAAAAATCCAAAAATAGGAAATGAGGTAGTTCTGAAAATCTTATGAGATGGGTTACAACTTTGTAACAGAAAGTTTTGTCAGATTAGGAACAGAATTAACTGGGATTCTTGGATCAAATCAGTACCTAAGGCAGGGAGGTGCTGTCCAATTGATTCCAGAAATTCTGTTAACTTTGACATCTCATAACTTTTGAACCAGGACAGATCTTAGGCCAACCAAATACTTTCTGGAAAGCTATTGAAGTTAATTTTAACTTTGATGTTGAGCTCCAGGACTGGTTTTGCTTTTAACCTGGCCTAAATCAGATTGATATGGAAACTGGTCAGGGCTGTCATGGTAACAGCAGATCAGCAGTCAAATTTGTTTAAAAATTTGAACTATGTTTCCAAGTGTTACGGGTTCAATGACATATCTTATGTTATAACTCAATGGTTTACTGTTTAAATAAATATTTGACATTTCTCAAATATATTTTTACAGATGGCAGCAGATAAACGGTTGGAGAACGGGTGGGTAGTTTCCCACTGCTCTGACCGTAGCGGCTACCCGGTAGCATTGTGGCAAATGCTCCAATATTTCGGGTACAACCAGATGCCGCAATACTTCGCCAAGGAAGAGGGCGAAGAGGGGAACAAGACGTGGACGATCCATGTCGAGGTTCCTGCAGGGCCTACACCACCCGGTTGGGTGCCATTCACCGTCACGGTGAGAGGAAGACAACCGGAAGGGATGTGGCAAGTGGCAGCCCGTGACACTATGTCACGTTTCTGCCAACTACACGTGCAGGCTATGGAGGGCACACCATACGCACTCGTTCCGGTGGAGGGACGAGCTCAGCATGTGTGGGAAGAAAGGTACCTGGAGGCAACAGACCCGACTTGCCCAAGGTACAACCCCGCGGAGGCAAACCTCAGCCTCCAAATGAGGGCGGGAAACGCTGTGATGGACAGCCAAGCTGTTCATGCGGAGCATCTCGCCACCAAGCTCAAGGAGAGCACAAGCCGGGGAGATCATTTTGAGGGTGCTCACAGCGCACTCCGCAATGTGCTCCTTCCGACGATCAAGCGACTTAATGAACAACACAATCAGTTGCGTCGTCTGAAGAAGGCAAAGAAAAAGGGCCGTGTTGACATCGCGGCGTTGCAAGGGCTGGTGCAGATCCTAACCCAGCAGAATGAGGACCTTGCTCAAGAGCGGGACGACGCTATTGAGGAAGGACAAGGCTGGGAAGAGGACTACAACCAGGCTATGGACGAGGTGCATGCATTGCAGGACCTCGTGCCCCCGGTATTGGGCGTACCGGTAGTCTTGGGTCTTCCAGCCATGGGAGAACCTGGAATGGGAGAAGAGGTGGTAGACCCCGAGCCACCAGCAGAGGTACCGGAGGAGGACGACCCACAGGAGGTCGAGTTCTACTCCGAGTAGGGGTTACGGTTGCCAAGTAGGGCCGCTAGGGTAGCGTAACCCAACTTTTGTAATCAGTGACATGTCGTGTAGACAGTAGCGTATGTATAGGTAGTGACGACATGAGCACGACTTCTCGGAGATCCGAGAATAATGTATCTTGTATAAAGTTTATGCTTTATCAATATATGTGAATGTTGTGCAAGTTAATCATGCGTCGCTTCAATACCTACTGCTGTTTATGGAATTTTGAGTAAGACATGTGCTAATTGCTGCTGTGTTGAATTTCAGAATGACGCGTACTCGTGCCAACCCTGACGTTGGAGGTACTAGCCAAGGGGGAGAGACCTCCCAACCACCTCCCGAGGACTCCTCGGGACAGCAGCAGCAGCAGCAGCAACAGCAAACACCGCCACCGCCACTACCAACGGTTACATTGGCCGACATTGTCGCGGCAATGGCGGGCTCGCATCAGCAGCACACAGAGTTGCTGCAGACTCTCATCGCCAATACGTCTCGCCCAGAGAGACGTCAAGATCGTGAGGAGCGCCAACAGAGCTCCTACTCTGACTTCCTGGCGACTCATCCCCCGGTATTCTCAAGGGCGGATGAACCACTTGACGCGGACAACTGGCTCCGCGCCATAGAGATGAAGTTCGGGCTGCTCCAAATCAGCGAGCAGCGCAAGACTCAGTTCGCGGTCCAGCAGCTCCAAGGATCCGCGAGCGTGTGGTGGGCCAACTTTTGTGCTTCACAACCCACCGACCGAGTGATGACCTGGGCGGAGTTCCGGACGGCCTTCAGGGCCTATCATATACCGCCCGGTTTGATGAAGAGGAAGACGCAGGAGTTTCTACACCTGCAACAAGGGAGCCGGAACGCGCTGGAATATTCCAGGGCGTTCAACGATCTCGCGCTCTACGCGTCGTATCACGCAGATACGGACGAGAAGCGGCGGGACCACTTTTACCAGGGGCTTAACCCGCTCCTGAAGGACAAGCTGGCGATGTTCAATCGCGGCAGCCTCAACGACATCATTGATGCTGCGATTGTTCAGGAGGACTCCGGCAAGGAGTTGGCGGCGGCAGAGCGAAAGCGAAGCGCGCCGCAGAGCAGCGGAGAAGGAGGTGGTCCTTCTCAGAAGTTTCGGATGGTGAATCGCCCACCATCAGGCCCACGCTGGCAACCACCACAGCGGTCGATGCCGTTCCGCGGTCGGTCGTACTCTTCACCAGCATTCCGGCCGGCACTGCCAGCACCACCGCAACAACAACAGCAGCAGCGGGCGATGCCGCGTGCGTTTGCACCTTCTCAACGCATGCCGGGCTTTCGTCCCCCGAGTACTCCACCAGCAGCGGCCACATGTTACAAGTGTGGTCGTCCAGGACACTTCGCGAGCAGTTGCCCGGAGAGGCAAGGCGGCGGAGTGGCACCACAGTTTCCGGGGAGGAATCAACCCCGGAACCCTACTAATGCGCGGCGGGCAAACCCTAGGCCCGGCACTGTCCACCAGCTTGCAATTGAGGACGTGCCGGAGGGCGAGCCAATCCTTGCGGGTATGTTCCAACTCCACCAGCATCCCGCTATAGTACTATTTGATTCAGGCACCACGCATAATTTTATTAGCCAAGCTTTCATTGCTAAACACAGCTTGCCAATATTACCCACCGATAGTCCATATCTAATTTGTTCACCGGGTGGGAAGATTTCAGCAAGCGTAATGGTCTCCAAAGCACCATTATGCTTAGCGGGTAGAGTGTACCCCACGTCTCTCATTATCTTAGAGGGACAGAAGGTCGATGTCATCCTAGGGATGTCGTGGTTAACCCACCACGGCGCTGTTTTAGACACCGTCCTTCGAGTCGTGCACTTAAACTCAGAGGTGCACGGTTCTCACTCATTATTTCTGGACAGTCCAGAAATAAAACTTCCAAGTGTCTATCAAGCCACAACCATCAGATTGGAAGACATTCCAGTGGTCCGAGAGTTCCCTGATGTATTCCCGGATGATTTGCCGGGGATGCCACCCGATAGAGAGGTGGAGTTCAAGATTGAACTTGCACCGGGAACCATGCCAATATCCCGAAGGCCGTACAAGATGGCGCCCAAGGAGTTGGCTGAACTGAAGACTCAGCTCACGGACCTTCTGGAGAAGGGTTTTATTAGGCCGAGCTCCTCGCCATGGGGCTGTTCGGCATTATTTGTCAAAAAGAAGGATGAGACGCTGCGGCTTTGCGTGGACTACCGTCCATTAAATGCCGTAACCATCAAGAACAAGTACCCGTTGCCACGGATCGACATGTTGTTTGATCAGTTGGTCGAAGCAAAGATCTTTTCCAAGATGGATTTAAGATCCGGGTACCATCAGATTAAGATAAGGGTGGAGGACATTCCAAAGACAGCTTTCTCGACAAGGTACGGACTTTATGAGTACCTGGTCATGTCCTTTGGCCTCACCAATGCTCCAGCTCACTTCATGTACTTAATGAACTCGGTGTTCATGCCGGAGCTGGACAAGTTTGTCGTGGTCTTCATCGACGACATCCTAGTATACTCCAAGTCGGAGGAAGATCACAAGAAACATCTGCGTATAGTCTTGCAACGGCTGCGGGATCACAAGTTGTACGCAAAGTTCAGCAAATGCGAGTTTTGGATATCGCAAGTGCCTTTCCTCGGGCATATCATCTCAGCGGAGGGTATCGCTGTGGACCCGAGCAAGATCACGCAAGTGCTGAATTGGAAATCCCCGAGAACTGTTCATGAGGTACGGAGTTTCCTCGGACTCGCGGGATATTATCGGAGGTTCATTCTGAACTTCTCGAAGATTGCCAAGCCAATGACAGAGCTGCTGAAGAAGGCTACCAAATATGTTTGGAGTCCAGCATGTGAAGCAGCATTCAAGGCTTTAGTCGAACACCTGACATCAGCACCGGTTTTGGCGCAGCCAGACACCACAAAACCGTTCGATGTGTACTGCGATGCATCCGGCATTGGGCTCGGGTGTGTGCTGATGCAAGACCGAAGAGTGGTCGTGTATGGATCACGGCAGCTTAGGAACCATGAGCGAAATTATCCAACTCACGACTTGGAGCTCGCTGCCGTGGTACTTGCACTGAAAATGTGGAGGCACTACCTACTCGGTAACCTCGTACATTTATATACCGACCACAAAAGCCTCAAGTACATATTCACTCAGAAGGAGCTGAACATGAGGCAACGAAGATGGTTAGAACTGATAAAGGATTACGAGATAGAGATCCATTATCATCCGGGCAAGGCAAACGTTGTGGCAGACGCGCTAAGCCGCAAGTCACACGTCAATAATCTGACCATCACACCGTTGGAAGAGAGCGAACCACCACTCCATGTGATTCCACACGGAGCTCTCTACAACCTAGCTTTGATCCCCACCATCCGTGAAGAGATAGCGGCAGCCCAGAAGAATGACAAGGGCATGTCACATTTACGGAGACGAGTAGACAGTGGGGAGTTGAAATGTTTCCGGAAGGACGGAGACGGCATCCTATGGTTCAAGAACCGGATCTTCGTACCCCGAAACCCGGAGTTACGGAAGAAAATCTTTGATGAGGCTCACTTATCAAAGTTTTCTATTCACCCCGGCAGTAACAAAATGTATCAAGAACTCAGAAGAAAGTTTTGGTGGACACGGATGAAGCGAGAGACTGCAAAATACGTGTCCGAGTGTGATACATGTCGAAGGGTGAAGGCAGACCATATGCGGAGACCGGGACTGCTGCAACCACTAGGCATTCCTGCCTGGAAATGGGAGGACGTGAGCATGGATTTCGTCGTGGGTTTACCCACCACCTTACAGAAACATGATTCTGTGTGGGTTATCGTCGATCGGCTCACCAAAGTTGCCCATTTCATCACGGTCAACACCAACTACAATGCCAAGAAGTACGCTGAACTGTACATCTCACGAATCCTATGCTTATACGGCGTACCCCGTACCATCATATCGGACCGGGGCACTTTATTTGTGTCCCGTTTTTGGGAGCAGCTACACGCTGCCTTGGGGACGAAGCTGATCCGTAGTTCAGCCTACCACCCGCAGACGGATGGGCAAACTGAGCGGGTAAATCAAATCCTAGAAGACATGCTACGAGCTTGCGCTATCGACCACGGCAAGAATTGGGATGATCACTTACCGTTAGCCGAGTTCTCGTATAACAATGGGTACCAAGCCAGCATCAGGATGGCGCCCTACGAGGCGCTATACGGAAGAAAATGCCGCACACCATTGAATTGGTGTGAGTCTGGCGAGAGGGTTACCTTCGGGATTGATCTTGTCAACAACGCGGAAGAAAAGGTTCGACTAATTCAAGCGAACCTAAAAGCCGCTCAATCCCGTCAGAAACAGTATGCGGACCGGAGAAGGCGCCCATTACAATTCGAAGTTGGAGGTCACGTATATCTACGGGTGTCTCCAATGAAGGGCGTAAACAGATTTGGGGTGAGAGGAAAGTTGGCACCCCGATTCATCGGTCCATTCCAGATTACCGAAAGATGTGGATCGGTGGCATACCGGCTAAAATTACCAGAAGCACTTTCCGGTGTGCACGACGTCTTTCACATTTCCCAGCTGAGGAAGTGTCTCAAGCTATCAACTACCGTTCAGCTGGAAGACATTGAAGAACTGCAACCGGATCTCACCTATCGGGAGGAGCCGGTGCAGATTATTGATGAGAAGGCCCGAACCACACGCAACCGTACGTTGTGGTTCTACAAGGTTCTATGGAGTAATCACTCCATGGACGAAGCGACGTGGGAGAGCGAAGAATTCCTTCGCAGCAACCACCCCGACTTTTTCACGTCGCATATCCGGTAATTTTCCACCATCCTCTCTCTCATTTTCACCTTATAATCTCGGGACGAGATTCTTTTAAGGGGGGAGGAATGTAAGGGCCTCAGTTTTTGACACACATTTGCAGTGTTCATCACCACACCACACACCTCATTTGAGGAAAAATGATGAACACAAATGAAGAGCAAGTAACAATTATCAACATGCTCATTAGAGAACAAACTTACACATTGCAAAAGTGGTATTTCCCACATGTGATATAGATAGTCTAGACATATGAAAACTCCTACACTTTACTAAGGATGTCCATGCCAAGTTTCACCCAAATTCAAAACCTTTTGAGGTCAGTTTGGGTATAGTTAGGAAGAGGGCAGTTTGAAAACATATTCAAAATTCAAACTGTTTTTATACCATGAATTTGAAAGTGGAAGGCATATTCTTACTCAGCACATTTTTGTGAGCTCACACACCAATTTTCACTCCATTTGGAGTTGATCTTGACATGAGCTAAGGGGGAGAAATTCAAACTTTATTTGAATTTCAAACTGAACTTATGCTGAAATTCATTCAAACCAAACCTCATTTGAACTTTGATCAATTCAAATGGCTCATGGGTGAATAATTTGAAGTGCCAAGGGTAGTATGGGGTTCACTGTTTACAACAGTGATTAGGAGTAAATTTCAGAGGTTAAAACTGGAGGTGGGACCCACATGTCAGCCACTGCTCAGATCAAACCGACTGAGACCTTCTCACTCGGGTCGCCGAGCCGCAGCGGTGATCGCCACCGAGGCCAGCCACCGCGCCACCAGCTGCTTGCCCACGCGCGGGCATGAGGCAGTGCAGAGCCTTCTTAAGGCGCCTGCCCCCCCTCCTCGGCCGAGGCACCACAGTTCTTCCCCGCAAGAACTCAGCGCCGGCCGAAAACTTCCGCAGCTCGGAGTTGATCGGAGAACGCCGATCGCAGCTCCCTTCTTCCACTCCAGAGTCCCAGCAAGGTACTAGAGACCTTCCTCCATCCTCCCCATTGCTAGGATTCGGTTGAAACCGATTGATATCGTCTGTGCCGAAGGATCAAACTCGGAACTTGGAACCGCCGCACCTCGGGCTCTCGTGGACAGCCCAACCAGGGCGTTGTCACGCCCGAGCCAAGGCACCCTTGGACGCGCGGGTGACCGGTGCTGCTCATCCCCGAGCCACAGCTCGAGTGGTTGCTCACCGGCGGCGAAATTCCACTTTTCCCCTTTCTGTGTGCAGAACGACCTTCGGGTATGATTCTGTTTAATTCGTGCTCTAGAAAGGATTAGAGGGCCTCAGGCCACGCCCACACGAGCTAGACACGGTAACGCACAAGTTGCCTTCACAACTCTGGGCCGGAGAACCTCTGTGCCCGGTGTAATTTAAGGTCTACTAATGGCGGAACGAACGGGGGGTATCGGGCGCACGGTGAGGACCTATTTCGGGCCTTCCCCGAGCTGCCTCGAGCTCATGTCGACCTTCTCTGAGGTCCACTGATGCTCCCCGACCGATTTCCCAAGTAGCTGAGGTCCTAGGAGAGTCAGCTGACATGGCCGAAGTCATTCCGATATGGCGGCTCGTCGCCGACCATGCTCCGGCCGTTGTCATGAGCAGCTGACCCTCGTATCCTGTTTCCCAAGTAAAAGTAGGCAGGGGCGGCCAGAATCAAGAAGTTTGGAGCTGTACAGCAGCCGGCGGCAAGTCCTCCGGCGAGGTCCCTCGGCGGCGGAGCGCGGGTGTCGCGAGGTTGAAGAAGGGGGTGGACCCCAGCTGTCAGCGGCCGATATTTTGAATCGGGATCCGGCTGCGGCCGGGATCGGGAGTGCTGGCGCGCAAAATCCTTGTGGGCCGCGGTGTGCCATCACCTAGGCGTGCGACGCGTGTCCCCTGGGCCCGCGCGCGAGTTTAAACTTTTCCCCGATTTTCAGATTTCCTTCAAACTTCAAATCCTTATAACTTTGGCTAGAAAGCTCCAAATTGAGTGAACCAAATTTTGCTGGATTCAGCTCTCTGAGTACTTTCCAGAAAATCAAGTTTCACTCCATGAAATTCCTTATTTCTCCAGAATTAATTCCTCAAAGTTTAAACTGTTAGGAATTGTAACTGGGGGATCCTTTGGAGGAAAATCCTGAAATTTTGCTGAGATGTTCACCAGAATATCCTTGAACTACCATAAAAATTTCAGATCCATTTGAGCTCATTTAATCCACCTAATGGTGTGATTAGTGAAACTGTCCCAGAGAAAATAGAAAATGTTCAGAAACATTTTCAGAATTTTCTCTGAAATTGTTTAGCTCATATCTTTAGTTAGAGACTTCCAAATTAAGTGAGACCAACTCCATTAGAACCCTCTGAAAATCTAGTTTTCAGAAAGTCATAGTTTGTTTCATGAAAGTACTTAGAACACCCTAAAAGCCTTTAATTAAGGTCAAGGACATAATTATTTGTGGAGGGCTCAAATGAGCTTTGCTGCAACTAAAACTTGACCAAGTCTCTGTTTAGGTTGTAACCAAGCCACAGTAAAAGTTTCACAGTCATTAGGTCTATCTAGCAAAGGTTATAGACTTCACAACTTCAAACTTAATACAAGTGCATTAAATTAATACATGTATTGTTCTATCATGTAGTCGCTAAGGTCGAGGAGGAACCCGAAGTCCTAGACTTCGTTACTCCGGAGGAACAGCTAGCCTACGACCAAGAGCAGCAAGGCAAGCCCCGGTTTGCATTAACCTTTTTACAAATGTTTATTGTTTTGAGCACATCTATGAATATTGTTCTTTGCATTAGAGTCTTGATTGGAAACCCAACTGCACAGCCAAGAAAACCATGGGTTGGGTTTAGGATTGAAAACCTCGTTAGCCACTGCATTGCTAGGATAGGGTAGGGTTCGGTACAAGTCGAGTAGTTGGAACTACTCGCGAGAATAGGCTAGAGGCACATTGCTCGGGTAGAGATAGCACATGATACACATGGCAAGAAAATGAGACCGAGCGGAGAGTAAGGGCAGCAGGACTTTGGGGCCTGTGTGCTGTAGCTCCGTTTGTGTCGATTGAGGACCGAGCCGTGTGCGGGCCTGTTGAAAAGCTAGAACAGTACCGAAGACCTACCGGCTATATGGGAACCGGGAAACTGATGTAACTCGGGTAGCTGGACATTGAGGCATTGCCCGTCGTTCAGAGGGTAGGTTGAGAGCTCGAGGTGTAAATCGGCTGGCGGCACGGAGATGCGCGTGCAGAGACCTCTTGCTTGGGACGATGGGACCGGTTCAATATTTGGCTAACGGGTGAAAGGTAGTTGCGTACGGCGTCCGTGATGGTTGTTGTAGGCAACATCGAGTACGGGCGTACGTGACGGGTTGTTCGGGTAACCCTGCAGGTGTAAATCGATTATAATCGCCGTCCCTTGCGGTCAGTGAGTACCACTTGTTCACTGTACCGTGACGTAGAATGAACAGGCTAGTTACATGTTAAAATCTTGCTGATTGAAAGATGTACATTGATTGTTAATGATATGCTGTAGCTTAGAGCTAATTAAAGTTCTTTTCAACTTTGGGCAAAGTACATGAGAGAAATGCGTTTCTTGTTTGATTGCGGCTCTCTCATGTACCTTCGCGTAAGGTTCTCCACAACCTGCTGCTAAAACTTGAAAGTAAGGTTCTACTAATTAGGTGGGTCCTTGCAAATAATTTTACCTCATGTCACCCATTACCCTCATGTAGAAGTTCCATGTTTAGGTGAGACGGGTCAGACTTGCTGAGCCTTCGTGCTCACTGCTTGTGTTTGAAGCTTTTGCAGGGTTCTATGAGGAAGGGACTCCCGAAGAGGAGACGGAACCCCAGGAGGGGAACCCCGTCGAGTGGGAGTCGTGCACGCCGCAGAGTTAGTGTGCGTGTGTGCTAGCAAGGACACGTTCAAGGGCTGAACGTGTACTTGATGCTTAGTCTACGCCCGTGAGTGTGGACTAAACTTATTTTGATGTAAACGGGTTCATATAACTGTTTATGTAATAAAACTTCCGCTTCCGCTTTGCACCTTTGACGTGTGTTATACGGTGCTGTGCAACGCAGCACCCCTCAGCGTGATCCTGGCTCGACAGGACCAATGGAGTCGTGTCAATAGGTCAGGTCCTCTTGAAGTTCAAGCTCTTCCATTGGTATTTGCTCCTCTGGTACTTTCAAGCACTTCTTGAGCTGGGATACATGAAACACGTCATGTAGGTCGGAGAGATATGTCGGGAGCTCTATTTGATAGGCTACTTCTCCTCGCTTGTCCAAGATCTTAAATGGTCCGATGTAGCGAGGTGCTAGCTTGCCTTTGATGTTGAAACGTCGTTGGCCTCGGATAGGCGATACCTTAAGATATACGAAATCTCCCACTTCGAAAGTCAACTTCCTTCGCCTATTGTCCGCATAGCCCTTCTATCGTGACTGAGCAGCCTTTAAGTTCTCCCGTATCGTTTGGACTTGCTTTTCAGCTTCTTGTAGCACTTCGGGTCCAAACACCTGGTTCTCTCCGGTTTCGTTCCAGAACAGTGGCGTTCTACACCGTCTACCATACAATGCTTCGAAAGGCGACATCTTCAAGCTAGCTTGATAGCTGTTGTTATAGGAGAATTCGGCATACGGTAAACTCCTATCCCAACTATGCCCACGTTTCAAGGCGCAAGCTCTCAACATGTCCTCTAAAATTTGGTTTGTCCTTTCGGTTTGCCCATCAGTTTGTGGGTGATAGGTGGAGCTAAAATCCAGTCGTGTACCCATGGATTTCTGCATGTCACACCCGGTTTCTCCGAAGAACAACCGAGTGAATATCACATGTATGCCAGGATCATTTTCTCATACATGTGATGACAAATAGTGAAGAATCATTTATTACAAGCCAGGTGTCGAATATAAATAAGTCTTACATAGCATATGTCTCGATGGACGATAATAAGTTCTTAACATGTAAATAAAATAGCAGCGGAATATTATTCTTGTGGGCTCCGTCACAGGAGTAGCCCGGGGGGGACTCCATGATCCTAGAAACCTTCTTTGGATCCAATGTCTTGATCATTAAACACCACATCATTCCCTTGACCTGAGCAGCAATATAAACCAACAAATATGCAAGGTTGAGTACCGATGGTACTCAGCAAGTGTGGGAAAATTTTTGTCATGCATGGCTAGACCAAGGAGAGGTTGAAATTATGGTTAAAGTACTACGCAATTATTGCCTACCACCTTAGCTTATTAAGCACCTACATTACTACACAGGTGAAATGGTCCCAATCTCCCATCCCATCATCATAATCAAATAACCATAACATCATTTCCAATGTTAAGCTCCCCGCTTAACATCCACAACTTCCAAAGTCATCCTCTTCTAATCATGAATAAGTCCAAACCGCTCTTGACCGTGAGCACGGTTGTCATGACAGTTGTGACTCTGCAGAGTTTGCACCACTGTACCCACATGTAGTGATTTCATCCCCCGTTGCCGGGTGGACTAAAAGAACCTCCATTATGCCCGTGGCTACGAACCATATTCACACTTCCCAGGTGTGCAGCCAGGAGATCACTACGAAGCCTTTACAAAGGGATTCCCGACGAGCGTGGGCCCACTGAGGTTTCACCCCTAACAGCATACAAGAGGCTCCGACCCCGCTGCAGTGGCCCCCTCTTGAGCCTTGTGGTTCATATGGTAGTCCAGCTGACACCTATTCACCGCACCATCCAACACACCCATACTACGCCGGGGATACACCTAATTAATTGGCCAAGCTGCCCCATCTCAGCATGTGGTTGGCACGGTAAAGCCAGGTTACATGCTCCATGAACCGGTCCTTAGGATCCAGACAAGTACTAAACACAAACCCGACTCTCGTGCACCCAACACCAACCAAATCATCCAACTTGCCTTGATCCCTACCTCTACATAACTCATAACATCTCATTCAAGAGTATGGTAAATAAACTGATGATCTCATATCCCAATTATCCCATTCTAAGCATGGCTAAGCACAAGTAATATGAGTGAATGACATAATAAAACAAACCCCATCCCAAGCTACAAGGAAAACAAGGTAATGCAATTCTAGGGAAACTTCCTAGCATGGGTTTCATATTTCAATTGACAATGCAAATAATTCTATCTACACATCCTAGTATGGGAACAAAGTGGTCAAGGACACTTGCCTTCTTCCTGCTGCTCTGGGAATGGAAAGTCTTGTTCTTGGAATGGTAGAACTTACTCTGGGGCAGGTTCTATTCATACCATCACACATAGCAAAAGAAAACAACAATCCATAACACATAGTTCACACTTTTACTTCATACAAACCACACATTCACATTTATGAGAGTCATTCACATTTCTATGTGTTGTGGTTACTCTATGTGTGTTGACTTTGGGCTTACATGCACTTTTAAACATGTGCATATGATTCCTAACTTTTGTATTCAGATTTATGTTTGCATACTATATATGAATTTCCAATTTAAATAAATTCCTTATATTCAATTGATACACATCTTAGCTACAAAGTATGCATGGAAGGTATTTTCCTACTCCAAATGGGTTTTCAGATCTTCTACCAATTCCTAAACTGAAATCTTTGGATTTTGGAGATTTCATTTATCATTTTCTAGTTATTCATACCTATTTTCCTATATTTTAAGATTTACTTTCTATACCTAATTGTGAACTTTATTATGAAAATAGTATGACACATCATCTAAACATAATAGGTTCTGATCTAAAATAGTAAATAATATATTTTTGAACTTCTCCTCTGAGGTGAACTATTTTACATTTATTTTACCAATTTTCAGAATTATTTCCTAGCCTAAAAATGTGTTTCTATATCTAATAAACATGAACACACCCAAACAGATTTCATTTCAGCCTAAAATTAATTTTTTTAGCTCATTCTAAAGCTTTCCAATTGTTAGTAGAGTTTTAAACTTGAATTTACAATGTGTGTGCCTCACCCTTTTTAAATTTAAATCTTAATTACATAGTCAAATTCCTAAATTTAATATTATATAAGGTTAAAAGGGAAACTTACCCCATTAAAGGGTCTATTATATTATTTTATAAATTTCCAGGGGTCTAACTACACATAACAGAGGGGTTTTCCTAATTTTTATTAAGTCCAGGGGCTAAAACTGATTTTTAATTGAATTTACATGAATTTCTGAAGTTCCAGGGGCTAGATCAGAAGTTTCTGGGGCTAGCTCGTATTTTCCGAGAACCCCAGGGGGTAGCGCGTAAGAATCCCGGCCTTTATAACGCGGGGCTGATGTGGACCGTCCGATTTAAAACTGACGGCTGAGATTATAACGTCGAACCGGTACGCGGGGATTTAAATTCTACCGTGCGATTTAAAATAGACGGCGCACAAGCGACCACGTCGCTCTGATCGAGTGCGGGCGGCGACGCCCGGCGGCGTGCGGCGGCGGGAGGCGGCGATCTCGCCGGAAATCTTCGGATCTTCGTCAATTCTTCCTAAAACTGGGATTTCATGGCATAGATCGGTAGAGGGGAGGTCGGGGATCTCACCTCGGGGGTTTTCTTGAGCTCGGAGGTCCTGGAAAGCGGTCGGCGACAAGGTCCGAGGTGAATTCACGGCGAGGCTCATCGGCGCTGTGTTTGAAGTGCAAACCACCGAGTTTTTCTGCACCTGCGTGATTCCCCGGAGGCGGTGGATCAAGATCAGCGCGTTAGATCAGAAATCCCGAGCGAAGATCGAGCGAAATTGGCTGGAGAAACTCGGGTTCTCACCGGAAGGAAAAACGGCTGATCGTGGGTGAAAATCGGGACGATGCCGGTGTTTATATAGCCGGGGGAGGGCGGCGGGTTTGTTTAGATCGAGTTTGAGTCTTCTGGGACCGGGAGTCGGGCTGAGGGACGCGGAAATCCGGGTCGGTTACGATCGCCCGCGCGCGGAAGAGTCCGGGGTCGGCGCGAGCGGGAGGTCGGGGATGACAGGCGGGCCCCGCATGTCAGTGAGAGGGAAGCGGGCACGCGGCTGCGAGCTGGCGCGGGGGTGGGTGGGTCGGCTGGTGGGTTTCGGCCCACTAGCCAGGGAGGTTTGTTTTTTCTTTTTCTTTTCTGTTTTGAGTTTAATTTGAATTCCAATTTGAATTTGAATTTCTGCACCACATGCAATACGTCCAAAAAATTTTAAATTCTCCTCTTAACAGGTTTTGGGGTGTTACAACTCTACCCCCCTTAAAAGAAATCTCGTCCTCGAGATTGGTGGTTCTATGAAAACAATTCCGGAAACTGTGCCTTAAGCTCGTCTTCTCGCTCCCATGTGGCTTCCTCTTCCGAGTGATGCTTCCACTGCACCTTGCACATCCGGATTCCTGTATTTCTTGTGATGCGTTCCATCGTCTCCAAAATCTTGGACGGTTGCTCGGCATAAGACAGATCCTCAGCTACGTCAACCTCATTCATGGGTAACATCTCTTTAGGTGTTCTGAGACATTTCTTGAGCTGTGACACATAGAATACGTCATGCACATCCGATAGGCGAGCTGGTAATTCTAGTTGATACGCCACTTCGCCTTTTCTCTCCAGAACTTGAAAGGGTCTGATGTATCGAGGTGATAACTTCCCTTTCACCTTGAACAGATGAAGTCCTTGGATAGGGGACACCTTGAGGTAGACATAGTCCCCCACATTGAAAACGAGCTCTCTTCTTCGTACATCGGCATAGCTCTTTTGTCGTGTCTGTGCTATCCTCAAGTTGTTGCGAATTTCCCTCACTTTCGCCTCGGTTTCTTGTAGTACTTCGGGTCCAAACACTTTACTTTCCCCTGTTTGGTTCCAAAATAGTGGAGTTCTGCACTTCCTCCCATGCAAAGCCTCAAATGGTGACATCTTCATACTAGCCTGATAGCTGTTGTTATAGGAGAACTCCGCATACGGTAAGTTCTTATCCCAACTCTGATTGTTTTTGAGTGCACACGCTCGCAGCATATCCTCAAGGATCTGATTGGTTCTTTCCGTCTGCCCGTCAGTTTGGGGATGATAGGCAGAACTAAAGTTCAGATGGGTTCCCATGGTTTCATGCAACTTCTGCCAGAACCTTGAGGTGAACTGTGTCCCTCGATCTGACACTATTTTCTTTGGCACTCCATGGAAACACACGATCCTTGACATGTATAATTCTGCCAATTTGGATCCGCTGTAGCTTTCTTTCACAGGGATGAAATGAGCTACCTTGGTTAGCCTGTCAATGATGACCCATATCGAATCATATCCAGATTGGGTCCTAGGCAATCCCACTATGAAATCCATACCGATTTCTTCCCATTTCCATTCAGGCACTTTGAGTGGTTGCAATAATCCCGCGGGTCGTTGATGTTCCGCTTTCATTAACTGACATGTGTCACATAGGGCAACATGTTCCGCGACATCTTGCTTCATGCCATACCACCAATACCTGCTCTTGAGGTCCTGGTACATCTTCGTACTCCCAGGATGAATGGAAAAGTCAGAATCATGGGCCTCCTTCAAAATCAATTCACGGATCTCCTTTACTTCAGGCACACAAATTCTTTTCCCGTGCCACACCGTTCCTTGTTCATCCTCTCTGAAACCAGGGGCTTTATTTTCCTTGATGAGTTGCCTGATTTCTTGTATCTTCTCGTCATTCTTTTGACCATCACGTATGTCTTGCTCTAGTGTGGAGTCCACTTCCATGGCGATGGCTTCACCACTATTCACCAGGCATAGATTGAGTCTTATAACACCGTCCTTCAATTCTGCAGGCATGTCCTTCAAGCTCAACCTATTGACCTGCACTTTCCGGCTTAAAGCATCTGCCCAGACGTTTGCTTTCCCAGGATGATAGTTGATGCCCACATCAAAGTCATTGATTAGCTCTAACCATCTCCTTTGTCTGAGATTGAGATCTGGTTGTGTGAAAATGTACTTTAAACTCTTATGATCCGTATATATCTCTGTCCTCTTCCACATCAAGTAGTGCCGCCAAATTTTCAACGCGTGTACCACCGCGGCTAGTTCTAGGTCATGTGTAGGATAATTCTTCTCGTGTTTCCGGAGCTGCCGGGATGCATAAGCCACGACATGCCCTTCTTGCATGAGAACACATCCCAACACGTTTCCAGAGGCATCGCAGTACACCGAAAAGTTCTTCTGCATATCCGGCATAACTAACACTGGGGCTGTTGTCAATCTTTTCTTTAGCTCCTGAAAACTCGTCTCGCACTGCGGCGTCCACGTGAATGTGATTCCCTTCTCCAACAGTTTGGTGAGGGGTCTCGAAATCTTGGAGAAACCCTCGATAAACCATCGATAGTATCCATCCAATCCTAAGAAGCTTCGAACTTCCCCGACATTCTCAGGGGTCTTCCACTTCTGTACATCCTCGATTTTGGCGGGATCTACGGAGATTCCTCCCTCCGAGATTATATGTCCTAAGAAGGGAACTCTCTTCAGCCAAAACTCACACTTGCTCAACTTGGCATATAATTGGTGTTCCCTCAGCTTCTGCAACACCAACCTTAGATGTTTCTCATGTTCCTCTTCATCTTTGGAGAAGACGAGAATGTCATCTATGAAAACCACCACAAATTTGTCCAGATATTCCATGAATACCTTGTTCATGAGATACATGAAGTATGCCGGGGCATTAGTTAGCCCGAAAGGCATGACGGTGTATTCATACAGTCCGTACCGAGATACGAAAGCTGTCTTGGGAATATCAGTTTGCCTTATCTTAAGTTGGTGGTATCCCGACCTGAGATCAATTTTTGAGGACACACAAGCTCCCCTCAACTGATCAAACAAGTCTTCAATGCGGGGTAATGGGTACTTGTTCTTGATGGTTACTTCATTCAAGGCACGGTAGTCTACCATAACCTTTGGGTTCCGTCGTTCTTGGGCACAAATATCACTGGAGTTCCCTATGGTGAGGAACTAGGACGAATGTACCCCTTCTCTGTCAACTCTCTCAGATGATCCTTGAGTTCTCCCAGCTGCTTGGAGTCCATCCGATAAGGTCTCTTGTATATCGGGGTTGTTCCAGGCACTAGCTCAATCGCGAATTCCACTTCACGATCGGGAGGCATACCTGGCAACTCCTCCAGAAAAACGTCTGGATATTCCCGGATAATCCTGATCTCCTCCACTTTCACCTCAACTTGATTTAATTTAATGTCCCTCCTAGGATCTTGTATTGTTATGAACTTTACTCTTGTGTCAATAGGGTGAGTTAGTTCCACCGTTCTGGTCGAACAATGGATGATTCCCTTATGTTTGGTCAACCAATCCATGCCCAAAATAATAGCTATCCCTTGTGAATCTATCACTATGAGGTTGGCAGTAAATACCACCCCGTTAATGTCCAGATTCACCTTGGGACACACTTGTCTTGTCCTTATTTCTCCACCTGGAGAGTTTACTGCTAGCATATGGTTCATTTGTGTTGTTGCTAGATCATGCTTCTTAACAAACCCTTGGGCAATGAACGAATGGGTAGCACCAGAATCGAACAACAGGGTTGCAATGTGTAAATTGGCAGGAAACTTACCAACTACCACGTCGGGTGCCTCTTGCGCCTCCTCCATGGTGACGTGGTTCACCAATCCTCGCATTATATTCTGCTGTTGCGGCTGCACGGGCTTCTTCTTTGGGCACTTATGGGCGTAGTGCCCCACTTCACCACAGTTAAAGCATTGCACAGAAACCTTAGGTGCCTGGCCTTTGTTGTCTTGGGGTTGGTTCGGGGGTCCTTGTACTGCTGGTCGAGGTTGATATGCGGAGCGAGGCTGCTGTACAAACTGACGTTGTGGCTGCGTTGGTGCTGACAGAGGCCTGAAGTTCGGGTTGTACCCTCTCGGTGCGGAGTAGGGTACCGCAGCATGGCTCGTCTGCCCTGCGGGATGCTGCATCAGACGTGGCGGGTGTTGCTACCCGAGGCTTGGTGTGACCACCCAGCCTTCCTCTTGTTTTCATTTTCCAAGTCCTTCAGCTTCCTTTCTACAACAAATGCTCTGTCCACCATCTTTTGGAAGCTTTCATACTCATTGGAGGACATTGCACACTGCATTTCTGCGGTAAGTCCTTCCATGAAACAGTCCTGTTTCTGCTCATCAGTCTCTATGTCCCGTGGGGCATAACGGGATAGTTGAGTGAATTTAGTAAGGTATTCCCTCACAGTCATGTTTCCTTGCTGCAATCCCAAGAACTCCTTCCTCTTGTTTTTGAGTTCACCCCTTGGTATGTAATGGTTGCGGAAGCTACGCTTGAACTCTTCCCAAGTGATGTTCTCAGGGTCATGATGGGCGGCCACGTAAGCGGTCCACCAATCAGCAGCAGGTCCATTCAATTAGTGAGAGGCAAACAGCACCCTCTCATACCCTTGGCATTGTATAATCCTCATCTTGCTCTCAATGGTCTTTAGCCAATCATCTGCCTCCAGAGGTTCAACAGCACTTGCAAACTTTGGAGATTGAGTCCCTAGAAACTCACTCAACCTCGGTTGGCGTGGTGCAGCTTGTGGAGGTGGAGCTTGGTGCAAGTTGGCCACCACTTGAGTCAGGTTTTGGATGAGCTGATTTTGATTCTCAAGCATTTGGTGGATGGGATCAACTCCTTCACGGCGTCCACCCCTGTCTTGGCTTCCAGAAAAGTGAGGGTTGCCTGCCTCATCGTTGTTGTTGGCAGGGTTGGCAGCACGACCCTTTCCTCTTCTGGCCATCTATCATGATCAACCAAATGTCAATTTAAAGCATTACACATTAACTTACTTTACGATTTTGAGAACTTATTTCATTTATATTTTCTGAGGATTTCATGTCTTATGTGAACATAAATGCACTCTTAATTCATATGGGTTCACACTTCGAAGCAAAACATCCTGAAGACGAGGTTGTGGACAAACGCTCATGGCTTCCACAACTCACGTCACACACCAAGCATTAACACACCATTAACTAAGGTAACGACTCGACTACTCGACATCTGCTAAACTAAGGGAAGGACTCTACACTACTCGTATCACTGAGCTGGCTCCTCGGGATCTTCCTCATTTTTGCGGCTGCCTTCTGACTCCGCTTTGGGTGGGGAGGCTGCTGGTGGAGAAGTGCGACGACGCCTGATCGCCCGGCGATCTGGGGAGTCAAGAGTCCATGTGTCATTCACGGTGACACACAGGTCATTCCCATCTCCTCTTTCTCTCGCCCTCAAGCAGGCTCGAAGCAACGCCTCAGTTTCCTTCAGGCTGTCACGAACATCCTGAAGCTCCTGCTGACACTCCTGCAGTCGAGTGCTGAGCATAGCAGCATCCTCCATGCACAAGTCCATGTGCTCATGGGAAGTCCCCTGCTGCACTGGCGGGTACTTATACTCCGTTGTACCACTCTCGCGCTTGAGGACATACATGTACTCTGTCCTGTCCAGGTGACGACGATAGATGTGACTCTGACAGGTGATTGCCTCCCAGGTGACATGCTTCTCCGCATCGACCTGTGTCGCTCGACAAGCTGGAGAGCGGTGGATCTTGAGCAGCTGATTTTCGTGGATAATCCTCATCTCTGAACTCCATTCTTCCCTCTTCTCACGGATGGTCCTGGTGGAGCTATAGTGTGTGATTAGCTTGCCCATATTGCCGGCAGCTTGGAGCATGCGTCGAAGACGGCGCAACAAGCCTCCTACTGCCAATCCGTAGGAGAGATACGTCACCGGACGGTTTTCCTCTCTCAGGGCAAGGGCAACTACGGGAACTCTCCCTCCGGTGGACTTGCGGGCGGTGCGGATCATGCGAACCATCTAAAACATAAAGCATTTAAAATTAAATTAGATAAGATTTTAAACAAAAACCCTATTTTGAATAAAAGATGGGGTAAGATGAATAAAGTGGCCCATTAAATAACACTTTTCAACCCACACCTTAAAATAGTTTTTAAGAAAATAGGGTCCTTAAATACGTTTCTCCGAAGAACAACCGAGTGAATATCACATGTATGCCAGGGTCATTTTCTCATACATGTGATGACAAATAGTGAAGCATCATTTATTACAAGCCAGGTGTCGAATATAAATAAGTCTTACATAGCATATGTCTTGATGGACGATAATAAGTTCTTAACATGTAAATAAAATAGCAGCGGAATATTATTCTTGTGGGCTCCGTCACAGGAGTTGCCCGGGGGGGTGGGGGGGCTCCATGAACCTAGAAACCTTCTTCGGGTCCAAAGTCTTGATCATTAAACACCACATCATTCCCTTCACCTGAGCAGCAATATAAACCAACAAATATGCAAGGTTGAGTACCGATGGTACTCAGCAAGTGTGGGAAAATTTTTCTCATGCATGGCTAGAACAAGGAGAGGTTGAATTCATGGTTAAAGCACTACGCAATTATTGCCTACCACCTTAGCTTATTAAGCACCTACATTACTACACAGGTGAAATGATCCCAATCTCCCATCCTATCATCATAATCAAATAACCATAACATCATTTCCAATGTTAAGATCCCCGCTTAACATCCACAACTTCCAAAGTCATCCTCTTCTAATCATGAATAAGTCCAAGCCGCTCTTGACTGTGAGCACGGCTGTCATGACAGTTTTGACTCTGCAGAGTTTGCACCACTGTACCCACATGTAGTGATTTCATCCCCCGTTGCAGTTTGGACTAAAAGAACCTCCATTATGCCCGTGGCTACGAACCACATTCAGACTTCCCAGGTGTGTAGCCAGGAGATCACTACGATGCCTTTACAAAGGGATTCCCGACGAGCGTGGGCCCACTGAGGTTTCACCCCTAACAGCATACAAGAGGCTCCAACCCCGCTGCAGTGGCCCCCTCTTGAGCCTTGCGGTTCATATGGTAGTCCAGCTGACACCTATTCACCGCACCATCCAACACACCCATACTACGCCAGGTATACACCTAATTAATTGGCCAAGCTACCCCATCTCAGCATGTGGTTGGCACGGTGAAGCCAGGTTACATGCTCCATGAACCGGTCCTTAGGATCAAGACAAGTACTAAACACAAACCCGAGTCTCGTGCACCCAGCACCAACCAAATCATCCAACTTGCCTTGATCCCTACCTCTACATAACTCATAACATCTCATTCAAGAGTATGGTAAATAAACTGATGATCTCATATCCCAATTATCCCATTCTAAGCATGGCTAGGCACAAGTAATATGAGTGAATGACATAATAAAACAAACCCCATCCCAAGCTACAAGGAAAACAAGGTAATGCAATTCTAGGGAAACTTCCTAGCATGGGTTTCATATTTCAATTGACAATGCAAATAATTCTATATACACATCCTAGTATGGGAACAAAGTGGTCAAGGACACTTGCCTTCTTCCTGCTGCTCTGGGAATGGAAAGTCTTGTTCTTGGAATGGAAGAACTTGCTCTGGGGCAGGTGCTATTCATACCATCACACATAGTAAAAGAAAACAACAATGCATAAGACATAGTTCACACTTTTACTTCATACAAACCACACATTCACATTTATGAATGTCATTCACATTTCTTTGTGTTGTGGTTACTCTATGCGTGTTGACTTTGGGCTTACATGCACTTTTAAACATGTGCATATGATTCCTAACTTTTGTATTCAGATTTATGTTTGCATACTATATATGAATTTCCAATTTAAATAAATTCCTTATATTCAATTGATACACATCTTAGCTACCAAGTATGCATGGAAGGTATTCTCCTACTCCAAATGGGTTTTCAGATCTTCTACCAATTCCTAAACTGAAATCTTTGGATTTTGGAGATTTCATTTATCATTTTCTAGTTATTCATACCTATTTTCCTATATTTTAAGATTTACTTTCTATACCTAATTGTGAACTTTATTATGAAAATAGTATGACACATCATCTAAACAGAATAAGTTCTGATCTAAAATAGTAAATAATATATTTTTGAACTTCTCCTCTGAGGTGAACTATTTTACATTTATTTTACCAATTTTCAGAATTATTTCCTAGCCTAAAAATGTGTTTCTATATCTAATAAACATGAACACACCCAAACAGATTTCATTTCAGCCTAAAATTTATTTTTTTAGCTCATTCTAAAGCTTTCCAATTGTTAGTAGAGTTTAAACTTGAATTTATAATGTGTGTGCCTCACCCTTTTTAAATTTAAATCTTAATTACATAGTCAAATTCCTAAATTTAATATTATATAAGGTTAAAAAGGTAAACTTACCCCATTAAAGGGTCTATTATATTATTTTATAAATTTCCAGGGGTCTAACTACACATAACAGAGGGGTTTTCCAAATTTTTTATTAAGTCCAGGGGCTAAAACTGATTTTTAATTGAATTTACATGAATTTCTGAAGTTCCAGGGGCTAGATCAGAAGTTTCCGGGGCTAGCTCGTATTTTCCGAGAACCCCAGGGGGTAGCGCGTAAGAATCCCGACCTTTATAACGCGGGGCTGACGTGGACCGTTCGATTTAAAACGGAAGGCTGAGATTATAACGTCGAACCGGTACGCGGGGACTTAAATTCTACCATGCGATTTAAAATAGACGGTGCACAAGCGGCCACGTCGATCTGATCGAGCGCGGGCGGCGCCGCCCTGCGGCGTACGGTGGCGGGAGGCGGCGATCTCGCTGGAAATCTTTGGATCTTCGTCAATTCTTCCTAAAACTGGGATCATGGCATAGATCGGTAGAGGGGAGGTCGGGGATCTCACCTCGGGGGTTTTCTTGAGCTCGGAGGACCTGGAAAGCGGTCGGCGACGAGGTTCGAGGTGAATTCACGGCGAGGCTCGTCGGCGCTGTGTTTGAAGCGCAAACCACCAAGTTTTCTGCACCTGCGTGATTCCCCGGAGGCGGTGGATCAAGATCAGCGCGTTAGATCAGAAATCCCGAGCGAAGATCGAGCGAAATTGGCCGGAGAAACTCGGGTTCTCACCGGAAGGAAAAACGGCTGATCGTGGGTGAAAATCGGGAAGATGCCGGTGTTTATATAGCCGGGGGAGGGCGGCAGGTTTGTTTAGATCGAGTTTGAGTCTTCTGGGACCGGGAGTCGGGCTGAGGGACACGGAAATCCGGGTCAGTTACGATCGCGCGCGCGCGGAAGAGTCCGGGGTCGGCGCGAGCGAGAGGTCGGTGATGACAGGCGGGCCCCGCATGTCAGTGAGAGGGAAGCGGGCGCGCGGCTGCGGGTTGGCGCGGGGGTGGGTGGGCCGGCTGGTGGGTTTCGGCCCACTGGCCGGGGAGGTTTGTTTTTTCTTTTTCTTTTCTGTTTTGAGTTTAATTTGAATTCCAATTTGAATTTGAATTTCTGCACCACATGCAATACGTCCAAAAATTTTTAAATTCTCCTCTTAACAGGTTTTGGGGTGTTACACTGCAGCTTCCTCCAGAATCTAGAGGTAAACTGAGAACCTCAATCTGAGACCATCCTCCTCGGGACTCCGTGACGGCACACAATCTGCTCCATGTACAACTTGTCTAATTGTGCAACGTTGTAATTGGCCCTTACAGGGAGAAAATGGGCGGTTTTCGTCAATCGGTCCACGATAACCCAGATGGAGTCGTAACCCGACTGAGTACGTGGCAATCCGACGATGAAATCCACATTGATGTCTTCCCACTTCCACTATTGTACCTTCAAAGGTTGCAACAATCCAGCGGGTTTTTGATATTCGGCCTTCACTCGTTGGCATGTGTCGCATAGGGCAACGTATTCAGCTATATCCCTCTTCATACCATCCCACCAATAACAAGTCTTCAAGTCCTTGTACATTTTGGTACTTCCGGGATGTATGGAATAGGGTGAGTCATGTGCCTCCTTCAATATCATGTCACGGAGGTGCTTCACGTTAGGCACACAAATCCTTTTTCCTAGCCAAAGCGTACCCTTCTCATCTTCTTTGAAATCCTTCTCTATTCCTTGTCGGATCCTTTCCTTGATCTCCTTGATCTCCCCATCCGTTGCTTGGCCATCTCTTATCTCTTGCTCCAATGAAGAGTGGATCTCCATCATTTCCATGTTGTTCAAGAATCCGAGGTGCAACCGCTCGAACTCCTTACGTAGTTCGGGTGGCAGCTGAGGGGGCCCCGACCTCCATCACGGGACGTGCCGCCTCGCCCGAGGAATTGCATTGGGTGGTGCCGTGTTATGCGGCACCCAACAGCACACATATAAGGAACACAGTATTACATAAATCAAAAGAGGAAGCTTACAATTATTCTTTGCAAATAATTTACACAAAATAGGTACAGTGGAAGTCTATAGACAGCTCACGATGAATATCTAAGAAGCACTAGAGAAGAGATCCAGCCAGCGGACTCCTCTCGCTAGCAACACGAAGACATGGCCGCGGCTAGGTTCTCCAAGTGTGTCATGACTCGGAAGTTCCCGAGTCTCACCGGACAATCTTCTTTATAGTGTTGATGTTTACCTGCAAAACCACTTATATAGCAAGAGTGAGCACAAAGGCTCAGCAAGACTTAACCGTCTCTCCTAAGACATGAAACTCTACATGAAAGTAATCTAAGACTTAAGCCTGTCATTTGCGAAAAGACTCGCCTACGAGTTCATCCTTAACCTTCAGATTTTAGCCATAATAGTAGTGACCTTGCGCCCAGCAACATTGGAACTCCACAATCAAACAAGAAACGCTTCATTCCAATGTTGCTTGTCCAAAGGTGAAAAATAAATTTAGTTTGCTCTATCTCTACCTCAAACAAGGTTCTCATGCAGTTTAACATAATCATAGCAGCAATTATACTTTTGCAAACTGTTCCCACACAACTTTCTTACTACGTCACAACATGGGAGCAAGCGGTACTCAATAACCGCGAGGGACGGTGATTCGAATCAAACACTACCCGGATAACTCGACACATACGCCCGCCTCTGAAGACCCAACTCTGGCGTCCTTCATTACGTCGTATGTGGCAACCTTTCTCAAGACACTAAACTGTAGAACCGGTCGCGCCGTCTCGGGCTCAAAGGTCTAACGAGACGATGTGGTATGCCTCTACAATCCAGTGAACCTGGTACATCGGTTTCCTGGTTCCCATATATCAGTAAGCATCCGGTACACAACTCAATACTTGCTCCTGGACGCGGCACACGCATCGGTCCTTAACCGACACAGGCAGAGCTACTCGACCAAGACCGCGTCTTGTCGCTGCCTAACCCCTCTGCCCGGTCTCATCTTTAGAAATGTAAACTTTAGTTTTCTTCCTTCCCCACCACACTTATGATCTTCTGAACTATAGCTCGCGAGTAGATTCCAACTACTCGTCTTCTACCGGATGCCCTAGTCTATTTAGCATGGCCTTATTCTACAGCGATGACATAATTCTACCCTTGATCCCAGGGTTCTTTTTGGTCATGCAAGTGGAGTATAAAACATCCTTGACCTAATGCATATACAAACTTTGACCCATAGTAGTGAACAAAGTAAACACTTTAGAAAACAACTTAAATGCAAACCGGGGCTTGCATTGGTTTTGCAGGTGACTAAAGTCAGATAAGATGAAGTTAGTTGCTGATGATGACTTGAAGCTTAATCCCTGCCGTCTTGCTCCTTGATCAAATCTTCACTTATCCTTGTTTAATCACTACACGTTATGAGTATGCATTCATGGTTAATTATAAAACTTTTGCTAACAAGTGTTAAAGACAAGTTTAAAACTGGAACTCTGTTTAAGAATTTAAAATGACACTGGGGTGGTGGTTTGGGTGTGTGTTTAAGCACTATCATTAAGTGAGAAGTGAGGTTCATCACTTGGGTGGGGGATCAACTAATGGTTGAACAGAACACTAATGATCCAGGGCTCCAATGGAGCTGGAAATTTTCTTGTGAGTTCCTTGTCACAAGAAAGTCCTCTGGACAAAAATTCAGAATGTATCACTGATTAGGTCACCCAGAACAATTCCCTAAGCATTTAGGCATAAAGGAATTAATTCTGATTAACTTGCACTTTCACGCAAATCCAAGTGGACTACAATTTCATACACAGCTTAGGGAGCATGCATGAATTTTCCTAGGATTTTTGGAGCTAAGGAATGCCCAGAACTGAATTTCCAAGTTTTGGAAATTCTCTGAAAATGTTTCTGTATTTATTTGAAAACAAAAACTTGGGATTAGAATTAACCTAACTAAATCAACTACAAATGAGCTGAAACTTTTACAGGAGTCTCCTACTATACTAAAGAATATCCTGGCAAAATTTGGGGAATTTTGGATGAACCAAACTCCCTCTAAAATTCTTTTGCTGAAAAGATTTAAGGAATTTTCCAGGGTTTTCTATTGGTTTTCATGAAAATTGGGTTGTATATTTGGATAGAGATTTTTATCCTGAATCCAACCCAATTTGAATCACTAAATTTGGAGCTTCCTAGCAAAAGTTATGAGATTCTAAAGTTTGAACTAAATATGGAATTCAAATTAATTCGGGAAAAGTTCAAACTCTGCCTGTGGGTCCAGGGGACCACGTGTCATGTGCTGGGGACAACCACACGGGGCCACAGTATCATTTCCCGCGCTGTCGCAAAGGATCCGACTCCGCAGAAAATCCCGGCCGGTCCTCCACTCGCTGACAGTGGGCCTGACGCCCTCGTCTTCTACCTCTGGACGCCCGTGCGACCCCGCCGCCGGAGCTCACCGGAGAGCATCAGAATCCGGCTTCCCGGCCGCCTCTCGGCCTGCTACTCACTGCACGGGGGTTTTCGGGGACGAGGAACTCATCTAGGGGGTCAGCCCACGCTCTAGGAGCCCGGAACCAGGTCGGCGGCGTGCAACGGCATCGGTGGAGCTTCGGCACCGATGACCGATCGCTTCAGCCCACAACAACCCCAAGGGATCGGCTCTACAGCATCAGTGATGCCTAAAGAAGCTCGACATGGCCACAAAGTAGCTCGGGAACGATGGCTACTAGGACTTCACCGAGCACCCGATCGTTCCCGCCATGACTGCCGAAGCAAGAACTCGAAATTAGGTGCCACCGCTCAATTCTAAGCTAGGGTTGCGAAGGAAAAAGGTTCCCTATCCATTCTAGATCCTGATTGTGCAAAATGAGCAGCTTTAACAGCAAATTGAGTGTTAATTTCAAAAATTCTTACCCGCGGGTAGGTTTTCCTCGTCCGAGGGAAAAACTTGAAATTCCGGAGCTACGTCGCACGGATTGCTCTGAAATTTGGAGAGGAGCAGCGCAGGGAGTTGGCGCGCCTTGGGGTGCTCTCGTTCAGTCGTGAAACTGGCCGGTGTGAGCTGCCCCCGAGAGCCCGACGTCGGTTTCCACCGGTTGCACCACGGCTTCGGCGCTGATCCTCAAAATACGGCCGACAGGAGCCCCGAACGCCGGAGCTGAGCTGGGGAAACTCTTGTGCACGCGCTGGCGCTCCTTTTTCGTGTTGATCGCTTGAGCAGTCGGGGAGCGATGCCGGCTTAGGATCGCTGAGAACGGACGCGGCGCCAGCGGCTGTTGTTTGGGCGCGAGAGCAGAAGAGGGTCACGGGTACGAGTGAGAGGCTTCGTGTTTGCTTCGGTGGGAGAGATAAGCGCCGGATGCACTGCCTATGGCGCCCGCGCGTGGGGGGGGGGGGGGAACTCGAGCAGGAGGTGGCGGTAGCCGCTTCTCGGTGGCGCCCCCGTGGACTGTTCGGTTGAACCGATAGCAGAGGCTGAAGACTTAGTCAGTAAGCTTAATCTCCCCTCTCAATGACAATTGGGGCCCACAGCCTCCCTCAGCACCAAAAGATCTCCAACTTTTGACACCTTACAAATTCAGCTGTGAGGGACCCAAATTCAAAAGCCAATTTGCCATTTGACAATTTGTGCCATAGTTTTAAATTTAAATTCAAATTTGGATGGAATTCACAAGTTCCTTTGATATTCATATCAAAGCACCTCCAAATTTGCTCAAAACTTGGCTCCCTCATAATTTGGACCTGAGAAACTCAAATATATCCTTTGATCTTTGAGTTGGCTATTGCATATACAGCTTCTCAAACATCAGTTTGAATTTTCCTTTTTGGAGATGGACCTCCTCTTTTTGGAAGTGACCCTCCTAGTTCAAACTGAATTCAAAGTTTTATTGCACAAGCCAACACTTTCATGAGTATACAAAAGTTTTTGTAAGTTCCATTTCTTGCATATAAACTCAACTTTATTCATAGCCCAAGTTTTCTATTTACAAGTTTTGGGACTTTTACAGTAGCTCCCGAACCGTGAGTTGGTGACATGCTCCCTTCCGGCTCAATGCATCAGCTACTACATTGGCCTCCCCGGGGTGGTAGTTGATTACAACATCGTAATCCTTGATGAGTTCCAACCATCGACGTTGCCTCAAATTCATGTCCGTTTTGGTAAATATGTACTTGAGTCTTTTATGATCCGTATAGATCTCACATCGATGACCAAGGATATAATGTCTCCAAATCTTCAATGCATGCACTACTGCTGCTAGCTCCAAGTCATGTGTAGGATAATTGAGCTCGTGCTTCTTTAATTGCCGTGAGGCATAGGCTACCACTTGTCCTTCTTGCATGAGCACACATCCGAGCCCCTGTCTGGATGCGTCACAATATATGTCAAAGCTCTTGCTTACGTCTGGCAATACTAGAACCGGTGCTATTGTTAGCCTTTTCTTGAGTTCCTCAAAACTTCCTTGGCAGGCTGGTGTCCATTGGAAGACCTTCCCCTTCATTAGCAACTCCATCATAGGCTTTTCTATTTTAGAAAAGTTTAATGAAGCATTGATAGTATCCAGGAATCCCAAGAAAACTCCGAATATCCCTCACGCTCTGCGGTTGGTCCCACTTCAGAACATTTCTCACTTTCCGGGATCAACCGATACCCCTTCCTTGGAGATAATATGGCCTAGGAAAGATATTTCCTTTAGCCAAAATTGACACTTGTTAAGCTTGGCATACAATTGATGCTCACGCAATTTCTGCAAGGTCAATTTCAAATGTTCTTCATGCTCCTCCTCACTTTTTGAATACACCATAATGTCGTCGATGAAAACCACGATGAACTTGTCCAAGTACTCCATGAAAACCTTGTTCATAAGGTACATGAAGTATGCGGGTGCATTTGTCAACCCAAAAGACATGACGGTATATTCATACGAACCATACCGTGTTTGAAAGGATGTCTTGGGTATATCGGAGGGCTTAATCTTCAGCTGGAAGTATCCCGACTGAAAATCAATCTTGGAGAATACCCGGGCTCCTTTCATTTGTTCGAACAGGTCCTCTATACGGGGCAGAGGGTATTTGTTCTTGATTGTTACCTCATTGAGAGACCTATAGTTCACGCACATCCTTTGGGCTCCATCGTTCTTGTCTATGAAGAGCACCGGAGCTCCCCATGGTGACGAGCTTGGACGTATAAAACCCTTCTCCAACTGCTCTTAAATTTGCTTCTTGAGTTCTACTAGTTCATTGACAGGCATCCTATAGGGTCTCTTGGCTATGGGTGCAGTTCCGGGTACCAAATCTATGGCAAACTCAATGTCCAGTTCAGTTGGCATACCTGGAAGCTCTTCTGGGAACACGTCCGAAAATTCCTGAAACACTGGAATGCTGTCCAATGTTGTTCCTTCGACGTGGTTCAAAATTGCCCGTTCGGTTGTTTGCTGGGCAGACTCAAACTCGACATGAATACCGTGCTTGTTTGTCAACTGCACGCTCCTTTCAGCACATTGGATTACTCCGTTGTGCTTGCTTAACCAATCCATCCCGAGTATTATGTCAATCCCTTGGGAGTCCAAGACAATAAGGTTGGCAAGGAAGTCTATCCCCTTATTTAAGGCTTACTTTCGGACATACTATATTAGTCCTCATTTCTCCTCCGGGAGAACTATCTAACATAGCACATTTTAGGTGTGATATGGGTAGATTATACTTGGCAACATACTTGGATGATATGAAGGAATGCGATGCTCCAGAATCAAATAAGATGGTGGCTGGGTTGGAGTTGGCAAGGAACATACCAATTACGACGTCCTCAGCCTGTTGTGCTTCCTCAGCAGAGACATAGTTCACGTTGCCGCGAGCATAGTTCTGCTGTTAACGGTTTCCTTGATTGTCCCCTCCGTTCAGTCGCGGGTTCTGCTTGGGCACGTTGCCTTGCTGTCCAGGGCCTCTCCTCGGGGCACTGGTTCGCGAAGTGTCCTATTTCTCCGCATGCAAAGCATGCCCTGTTGCCTACGGCAGCAGGTACGTTGGGGCGGGGGTTTTGAACAGGAGTGCCATTGTTAGGTCGGGGCGCAGGAGGCATGGGCACGCGAGGTGTTGGTGCAACGAGTTGTTGCTGTGGTGGCTGACCAGGGCGGTAGGCAGGAGTGGTTGACCTATACTGTGGTGTGGCTGGGGGCATGTACTGAGGTCGTACATTGCTCCCTTCGGGCTGGTATTGCATCTTCCTCTTGCCTTCTCGCTCGATCTCTTTGATATTGCTTTCGACCACTATAGCCTTGTCAACCAGCTTCTGGAAGCTTACGTAGTCATTGTTGAGGAGCTGAACCTTGATCTCATTGTTCAACCCTCTCATGAACAGGTACTGCTTCCTCTGGTCTGAGTTGACATCCTCGGGGGCATACCGGGACAGTTGCGTGAACTTGTTGAGGTACTCATTCACACTTCTCTGTCCTTGGCGGAGACCTTCAAATTCCTGTCTCTTGAGCATCATTACACCAGCAGGGATGTAATGAGAGCGGAAACTCTCCTTGAACTCAGTCCAAGTGATTGTCTCCGGGTTGATATGGGCGTTGCATAGGGCATCCCACCAGTCAGCGGCAGCTCCCATAAGTTGGTGCGACGCAAAGAGAACCTTCTCTCGGTCATTGCACTGAACAATGGCAAGCTTCTTCTCCATGGATTTCAACCAATCATCGGCCTCCTTGGGATCACTAGCTTGAGCAAAGGTGGGTGGCCGAGTCCTCATGAACTCTCCCAGTCTGTTGTGAGCCGGCGGTGGTGGTGGCGGTGGTGCCGGAACGGGGTTGTTGTTGGCCTGCAACTGACCCGAAGTTTGGATCATGGTTTGCATAAGCTGGTTTTGCATGGCCATCAACCTTTCCAGGTTGTTCTCGCCAGCTCCGGGGTTAACAGGAACTTCATCGTGGTCATCCTCTTGGTTGTCACAGATGTTCCTTCGGCTGGCGTTTCCCCTCACCATCTGTGAGAGAGAACAAAATAGAATAGAAAGTTAGAAGGTTAGATAGATTCCCTCAACTATATGCATCAAGGTGAGTTGGACTATATATATATTAGCCCATATGAGGATGTGAACAAGTGCCGAGACATCTCACACCTCTTTCTACTTGCATGTGGATTTGGACAACGTTTGGAGACGTCCCACAACTCACACTAAGCACACAATCACAAACAGTCATTGCAAGGGCTCATACAACTCCTATTCAATGCTGGTTTCCTATGCCAAGGTAGTTTTAAAGCCAATCTATGCGTCCTAGGGTGCTTGCTTTGGTCAGCGTGGCTTCTACCAATCTGTGTCTAATACAGATCTATGATTCCTATTTAGGTGTGTAACCTACTATTAACCCATGGCTCTAATACCAATCTGAGGTTTCTATCTAGGCGTGTAACCTACTGTCAACCCGTGGCTCTGATATCAATCTGTGACGCCCTCCATTCTGTGGAAAAACCACAGAACTAAGAACTAATGCATATGTGTGCCCAGGATGTTCATCACACATACACATATATTCCACAAACTGATTTCAGAATATATATAACCACGAATAACAGAGTTTATTACAATGTCTTATGAGTCTTGGACTCATACTCACCGGAAGTCTTTATTTCTATGCAGCGGAAGTCTTTATTCTAATGCGGAAGCAATTTAACTAATGCGGAAGCAAATCTAAGCAGAAGTGGCTCTATCTCTACTCCCTCCATAGGCAAGGTTGAGAACAGATCACACGCCTTGATGCTCCACTTGGTCTTCATAGTAGTCTTCTCTTGCTGCTGATGATAAAATAATAATGCAAGTTTGAGTACAATGATGTATTCAGCAAGTGCGGGAAAAGCATGATTGGTAGCTCATAACAAGGTAGGTATAAAAGGCTCGTTTGTAGAAAAGCAGATTTATAAAACCATGATAAAACAGCAACTTAACTTTAGATGAATGTAATCCCAGCATGTATTAAATTACCAACATATCTCCATCACTTTCCATGTTCCACCCGAACATTAACCAACTTCATTCTTGCTCACGAATCCTCCACGTATTCGCTACCATCTCACAAATACCTTCTCGTATTCGCTACCATCTTATCCCATAAACAACTTCGTCTCACACCGAGACCAATCTCGTTGCCATGACTCAACAGTCATGCAACCATCTTATCACCCGGACTCAACAGTCCCAAAACCAAACCATAACCAAAATCAATAACCATAACCAAGAACCATCCCAATAACAATCCCAACTAATCATGGCAGTTGGCCAGGCGCTCGTGACCGTAAGCTCAGCTATCATGATAGTTTTAAGAACCCTGCAGAGTTTGCACCTCTTTACCCACAAGTTTGTGATTTCGTCACCCGTCGGCGACTACAGAACCTCCATTATACCAGTACACAGCCATCGGTGTATGGCCAAGAGATCACAAAATAGCCTTTACAAAGGGGCTACTAGATGTATGGACTCACTAAGGTTTCACCGGCAGGCTAGAATCTCCAATTCTCCCACCCACGGGCCCCCTCTTGTGCCATGCAGTTCCCAGGGCAGTCCTCACTCGACTCCCATTCCCCGCGCCTTACACAGTCCATATCAATCTAGCAACTTACCTAATTACTCAGCTAAGCTGCACCCATACTTGGCCTTGTGGTGGCACTGTTATCCTGGCATGTGCATGCATGATCCGGTCCTTAGATCTACGGCAAGTAAACCACCATCTCATGCTAACTCATTCACAAACCCAGTCTTGCCTAGATCTCCCTCTGATCCATGTTCATCATCATCAGTTTCTCATTATCATTATGAGTGCAGTTAGCTAGACACATCTATCTCACTTCCCAATCCCAGGGACTCAGCGAAGCATAAAACAAAAACCATACCCGACTCATGAACTTCCCTGGCGACAAGGTTGGTTTAACCAAAGCTAGTAAACTCCTATAAAAGGGTTTCCCATCGTGTTTGACTAAGCACACACCTTTTCGTAAACAAAACAGTTTTACCCAAAACATAGGATCAATATGGTCAAGGAGCACTTGCCTTGTTCTTGCGGTTCCGGTTGTTCTTGGATCTCAAAACCTTGTTGTTGCAGTTCGTCGTAGACAGCTCCTGAGCTTGTCCTGCTATGTAGGATCACGTGCATACAAGATTCACAGCAATCAATATCATGCACAAACCTTAAACTAGATGCGATGATGCATATGCATGCTATCCTATGATTAGTTTGATTGGTTTGTACGTGTTCTCGCATGGCTTGCATGGACAGAAGTGTTCGGATCAAAGGTGGACGTGGCGATGATCTTGTCTTTAGATCAACCGGATCATCAAGTGATCTGTCCACGAGAAGGCTTCTCTTCGAAAGAAATCAAAGAACAGATGCAAAGAAAATACAACGATGTCGTAAGGTGGTTTTGGAGGCCTACCTTACGTTCTTCTCGGTCTCAAGGTCCTCCTCAGATCGCCGGGCTTTCCTCCGGCGATCTTCCTTGCCGCGCTTTGGTGATGGTTTACTCGGCGGTTTGGGACTAGGGTTCTAAGTCGTCGGCTCAGGAGTTGGAAAAGAAGTTTGTGGTTTCGGCCAGAGGTTCTGGGTTCTATTTATAATCGGGAAGAGAAGAGTCCTAATCTGATTTTATCCCGAATAAGAGTTCTGTTCAAATTTGTTGTCGAGTCCTACAACTTATCTTTAGTTGATTTGATGTGGTATCATTTTGGAATTCAGGTCGGTTTCTGTTCCGGTATTTCTACGCGTACAGAATCTAAAAACCGTTCCTAGAACTCGTTACCTCCTCGGTGATGAGCTCTGGAAGCTCCACGTGTCCTCCGGGTCCTGGTCTCTCCCTCTCCGTAGGGACGAGCTCCGGTTGTGCCGCGTGTCAAATGAGCAAGACTTCCCTCTCCTTCGGAGGTGAGCTCTGCGTGCGCCACGTATCCTGGCGGTCGAGACCTCCTCTCTTATTTGGAGGTGGCCCCGCACACGCCACGTGTCAGTGCCGGACCTTTCCTCTCTTCTCAGAGATGAGCTCCGAGGTTAACACGTGTCCAACAGTGACGGATTTCCCAAAGATAAGCTCCGGTAGCGACATGTGTTCAATAGAACCGGACCTCTCGGAGGTGAGCTCCGAGATCGACACGTATCCCGTGCGACTGGTCCTCTGATTTCCGTGGTGACTAGCTCCGAAGGTGACATGTGTCCTGCAGAAAAATGCCTTTGCTTCTTCCGTAGAGGCTAGCTCAGGGCAACATGTGTCCCACAGGGTCGGACCTCTCCCCTTTTGCGGAGATGAGCCCCGAGCCTGCCACGTAGCCAGCTTAGCGGCGGACCTCTCCCCACTTTGCAGGGATGAGCTCCGAACACGCCACGTGGCCAGCGGGCCGCGGAAGTTGTCTTCGGCACTCTCTGTGAACTGGATTCGGCTCTTACTGGCTATCTATTTGATAATTTCTCTGTTCCCACTTCTTTTAAAATGTTTTTCTCTACATGAAATACGAATACATGCGGAAACTAGAGATGAGGGTGTCACACACACTAAGCATATAATCACAAACAATCATCACAAGGGCTCACACAACTCCTATTCAAGGATGGCTTCCTATGTCAAGGCAGTTTCAAGCCAATCTAAGCGTCCTAGGATGCTTCCTTGGGTCAGCGTGGCTTAGCTACCAATCTGTGTCCAATTCCAATATGTTATTCCTATTTAGGTGTGTATCCTACTGTTAACTCGTGGCTCTAATATCAATCTGAGATTTCTATCTAGGCGTGTAACCTACTGTCAACCCGTGGCTCTGATACCAATCTGTGATGCCCTTAATACTGTGGAAAACCACGGAACCGAGAACTAATGCTTATGTGTGCCCAGGATGTTCATCACACATACACATACGTTCCACAAACTGAATTCAGATTATATATTACCACGAATAACAGGGTTTATTACAATATCTCATAAGTCTTGGACTCATGCTCACAGCGGAAGTCTTTATTTCTATGCAGCGGAAGTATTTATTCTAATGCGGAAGCAATTCAACTAATGCGGAAGCAAATCTAAGCAGCGATGACTCCATCTCTATTTCATTCCCACGGGCAAGGTTGAGAATAGATTACGCGCCTAATGCTCCACTTGGTCTCCATAGCAATCACCTTCTGCTGCTGATGATGAAATAATAATGCAAGTTTGAGTACAATGATGTACTCAGCAAGTGCGGGAAAAACATGATATGTAGCTCATAACAAGGTAGGTATAAAAAGGCTCATTTGTAGAAAAGCAGATTTATAAAACCATGATAAAACAGCAAACTTAACTTTAGATGAATGTAATCCCAGCATGCATTAAATTACCAACATACCTCCATCACTTTCCATGTTCCACCCGAATATTAACCAACTTCATTCTTGTTCACGAATACCTCCTCGTATTCAGTACCATCTCACGAATACCTTCTCGTATTCGCTACCATCTTATCTCATAAACAACTTCGTCTCACACCGAGACCAATCTCGTTGCCATGACTCAACAGTCATGCAACCATCTTGTCATCCGGACTCAACAGTCCCAAAACCAAACCATAACCAAACCATCTAAAACCATAACCAATAACCATCCCAATAACCATCCCAACTAATCATGGCAGTTGGCCAGGCGCTCGTGATCGTAAGCTCTGCTATCATGATAGTTTTTAAGAACCCTGCAGAGTTTGTACCTCTTTACCCACAAGTTTGTGATTTCGTCACCCGTCAGCGACTGCAGAACCTCCATTATACCAGTACACAACCGTCGGTGTATGGTCAAGAGATCACAAAATAGTCTTTACAAAGGGGTTACTAGATGTATGGACTCACTAAGGTTTCACCGGCATGCTAGAATCTCCAATTCTCCCACCCACGGGCCCCCTCTTATGCCATGCAGTTCCCAGGGCAGTCCTCACTCGACTCCCATTCCCCGCGCTTTCCACAGTCCATAACACTCTAGCAACTTACCTAATTACTCAGCTAAGCCGCACCCATACTTGGCCTTGTGGTGGCACTGTTATCCTGGCATGTACATGCATGAACCGGTCCTTAGATCTACGGCAAGTAAACCACCATCTCATGCTACCTCATTCAGAAACCCAGGCTTGCCGAGATCTCCCTCCGATCCATGTTCATTAACATCATCAGTTTCTCATTATCATTACGAGTGCAGTTAGCTAGACACATCTATCTCGCTTCCCAATCCCATGGACTCAGAGAAGTATAAAGCAAAAACCATACCCAACTCATAAACTTCCCTGGCGACAAGGGTGGTTTAACCAAAACTAGTAAACTCCTATAAAAAGGTTTCCCATCATGTTTGACTCAGCACACACACTTTTTCTCGAAACAAAACAGTTTTACCCAAAACATAGGATCAATATGGTGAAGGAGCACTTGCCTTGTTCCTGGGGTTCCGGTTGTTCTTGGATCTCAAAACCTTGTTGCTGCAGTTCGTCGTAGACAGCTCCCTGAGCTTGTCCTTACATTATTATCGATCTCGAGGTCCTCCTCAGATCGTTGGGCTTTCCTCCGGCGATCTTCCTTGCTGCACTCCGACGATGGTTTACTCGGCGGGTTGGGACTAGGGCTCTAAGTCGTCGGCTCAGGAGTTGGAAAAGAAGTTTGTGGTTTCGGCCAGAGGTTCTGGGTTCAATTCATAATCGGGAAGAGAAGAGTCCTAATCTGATTGTTTCACGAATAAGAGTCATGTTCAAATTTGTCGTTGAATCTTACAACTTATCTTTAGTTGATTTGGTGCGGTATCATTGTGGAATTCAGGTCGGCTTCTGTTCCGGTATTTCTACATGTACAGAATCCAAAAACCGTCCCTAGAACTCGTTACCTCCTTGATGATGAGCTCCGGAGGATCCACGTGTCCATCGGGCCTGGTCTCTCCTTTTCTGCAGAGACGAGCTCAGGTGGTGCCGCGTGTCAAGCGAGCAAGACTTCCCTCTCCTTCGGAGGTGAGCTCCGCGTGCGCCACGTATCCTGACGGTCGGGACCTCCTCTCTTACTCGACGGTGGCTCTGCACACACCACGTGTCAGTGCCGGACCCTTCCTCTTTTCTCAGAGACAAGCTCCGAGGTCGACACGTGTCCAACAGTGACAAACTTCCCGGAGATAAGTTCCGGTGGCGACATGTGTTCAATGGAACCGGACCTCTCGGAGTTGAGCTCCGAGATCGACACGTATCTCGCGCGATTGGTCCTCTGATTTCCGCGGTGACTAGCTCCGAAGGTGACATGTGTCGTGCGGAAATGCCTTTGCTTCTTCCGCAGAGTCTAGCTCCTGGGCAACACGTGTCCCACAGAGTCGGACCTCTCCCCCTTTTGGGGAGATGAGCCCCGAGCCTGCCACGTAGCCAGTTTAGCGGTGGACCTCTCCCCATTTTGCAGGGATGAGCTCTGAACACGCCACGTGGCCAGCGGTCGCGGTAAGTTGTCTTCGACGCTCTCGGTGAACTGGATTCGGCTCTTATTGGCTATCCTTTTAATATTTTTCTCTGTTCATACTTCTTCTTAAAAATGTTTTCTCTTCATAAAACATGAATATTTGCTGACACCAGGAATGAGGGTGTCACATAAACCCTGTTATTCGTGGTTACATATTCTGAATTCAGTTTGTGGATTACATGTGTATGTGTGATGAACATCCTGGGCACACATATGCATCAGCTGGATTCCGTTTTCATGGGACCGGGCGTCACAATCGGTTTCCTGGGTCCCATATACCAGTAAGCATCTGGTACACAACTCAATACTTGCTCAGTGGGGCCGCACACGAGAACGGTCCTTAACCGACACAGGCAGAGCTACTCGGCCAAGACCTCGTCTTGCCGCTGCCTACACTCTCTACCCAGTGTCATCTTTGGAAACATAAACTTTAGTTTGCTTCTTAAACCATAACCGTGTGATCCCGAACTATAGCTCACGAGTAGATTCCAACTACTCGACTTCTACCGGATGTCACAAACTATTTAGCATGGGAATATTCTACAGCGGGGAAAACTATTCTACCCTTGACTCCAGGGTTCATCAGTCATGCATCTAGAGTATAAATCATTCCTGACCTAATGCACATACAAACTCTAAACCATAGTAGTGAACAAAGTAAAAAAAAATTTAAAACAACTTAAATGCAAACCGGAGTTTGCCTTTGTTTTGCAGGTGACTAAAGTCAGATATAGTAAGCAGTTAGTTGCTGATGACTTGAAGCTTAATCACGGCTTTTTCGTGCTCCTTGATCCAAGCTTCACTTCTTTTCCACTTTTTCACATTTAAGAACTACACGTTATGAACATGCACATATATTTAATTGTAAATGTAGGATCGAAGTACACGTGTAAAGCTACAAGAGGGGGGTGAATGGTAGATAAAAACTTTTCAGCGGAAGCAACAAAACACCCCTCAGCAGAAAACCGATCTGTTAAAGAAGCCGTGTGTGTGACTAATCTAAACGTGTTCAACTGTGACAAAATTAGTATAGATTATATAGAATCAAGTCACGAAGAAGTCACAACAAGAATCATGAAAATCCGTTGAGAGAAACTCAAGTTACGATCAAAAGATCGAACAAAGGCCAATCTGTCCTACGCGAGAAAAACAGTTCTGGAATACTGCAAAGAAACTCGTGTAGATCAGAAACCACAAATTCAATGACCGTGAAATTTTCACAGATGATAGATAATCAAGTTGTGAAGACAACCCAAAAAGAATCATATCAATTGGATCTGTAAAACTCGAGTGATGAACAAAACCACCGAAGCAAGATAGTGCTAAACAGAAACTCGACGAGAAAAACTTGTCTGAAACAAGTCGGACGAACAAGGCACAAAAGTTCCTTTAGAATACAAATTTTATTTATAAAAACACAAGAGGAACAGCCCCAAAGTCGTGCTCTCCACGAGCCTTGGCCTCCCTTGTTTATATAACCAGCTCTATGGCCAATCCAATTCAAACTAGGACTCCTACTCCTACTTGGATTCAAACTGTAACTTTCCAATACTGCTCAAGACTCTTCTACACGCAGATAGAAGCAACCTTAAGACTTCCAAACACCTTAATAACGTCCCAAACATTCCTAAAACAACTCAAATTCGTGACCACATGAAATCCTATCATAACCAACTCAAAACTTTCCATATTTGATTCAAAAACGACTCAGCCGCAGCCTGAGTCCATAACCTAGTCGGTTGGACCTTTCCGACCAATTCTTTACGTCCACATCTCTTCATCACGCCTTGGAACCATGCAGCCACGTCCATGCACTCCTTGCACACGTGCAAACATCTTCCAACGGCGTCCAAGATACCTTCATATGCATTGTTCTTGATTCAAACATATTGCGCAACCTACCGATCAACTCAACCACAATTCCTCCCGAAGTTGGTTGTTGAACCTCATATTCTCCCTAAGACTAGTTCAATGGATCCTGTCACCAGCCATGTCTTGAACTCAAGCAACACCTGCACATGAATAAACAACCAATACTTCCGAGCACAAGTCCTCGACTTGACTCTCGTTAGTTCCGAAACTACAACATCTTACGTGAGCACCTCACATAAGCATGTTGTAAACCATAGCAAAATGATATCAGCCATAACCACCAAAACACACCAAAAACTTAGTAAAATAATACTAAGCAAACTTTCCATAAGAGTAAAGCAAGTTTGAAACATTGCAAGATAAAAGCAGAACCATTGCAATCAAGCTCCGAACCTTACCAAAGCTAACCGGACCTTGAACCGGAGCATACCAAAGCTAGTCGAACCTAGCGCCGGAGCTTACTAAAGCTTAGTCGGACCTAGCACAGAACTTGCCAAAGCTAGTCAGACCTAGCACCGGAGCTAGGAAAAACAAGTCGGACCTAGCCAAAATAAGTCAGACCTAGACAAAGCAAGTCGGACCTTACATCGGACCTATCGTCGGACCTTGCAGGAGCTCGGACCTAGAGTCGGACCTTGTTAAAAAGGTGTTTTGATAGTATTCAAAACTTTTATCGTCAAAGCCAATGTATTCAGCACACATAGGTCTCACAATCTCCCCCTTGATGAATGCATTGGCAACACCACTTAAAATCCAAACATTGGCTTATTCACATGAAAAGTTTTGAAAAAAAATTCTCCCCCTTTGTAAATTAGAAATAAAATGAGAAGAAAAATAAAAATACCAAAAATTCTCCCCCTGAGAAGAATCGTGCCAAAACACTTGTGAATGTGTGCAATGTGTGATCAATTTCTCCCCCTTTGACAATGTATTCAGCAAGGTACAAAAGAGAAATTTTAATTTGTTATGAGCACATTATAACATATACATATAAAACAAAGCTCATCCAAATCATACTATCAAGTAACTTACACTATCACATCAATGAGATACATAAAGTAGTGTAAGTCATGCTAGAGACCAAGTGTAATTTTCAATTTAAGCAGGTCATGATCTCACAAACTTAACTATTTCAAGACCTGAAAGCATGACACTTATTGCTGCATTTTATTTATCATTTAAAGCACAAATTTTGATCTTATGACATTTGCAAGAGATTATATGCAGCATCAGCCTTATTCTAACCAACCAAGCCAAGCCTATGTCATTTGACAGTCAGAAGCTTAAGGACATGGTTTTAGTCATACACAACTCTTTTCAAGTTCATATCTAAGTGCAATGATAAACCATCTCAAAAGAAGAAGTGCGATGCATGCATATTCTCTTGATCTTTTCTCATTTTTTATTTGAACATAAAAACTCAACATGTGAGTTGATTACTTGATTAATTCTTTATGATTAAAGTACTTGTGAGCATGCAACAAGTTCAAAATAGCAAGAAAGTTCGACCATGACCAGATTTAGTGTAAGTAATTATTCCAATTACTAGACATGGTAAAAACTACAAAATGTATAACACGAGTAATGTAGTAAGAACTTTCAGCGTGAAAAAGGAATCACAAAGTCATATATGCGTGAAATACTATGCTCATATTATTTTAATTTGAGATTCACACATAGATTTCCCAAGTTTCAAAATTCTCCCTCAATTTAAGCCATGAGGATGCATAACCGCTATTTCACTACGAATGTAACAAAAACGAGTGAAATCCAAAGGTTTTGTAAAAATGTCAGTCAATTGTTGTTCGGTATCTACATGGTGAAGCACAATGTTCCCTTTTTCGACATTATCACGGAGAAAGTGATACCTAATGTTAATGTGCTTAGTTCTCGAATGTTGCACGGGGTTTTTAGCAATGCAAATGGCAGTAGTGTTATCACAAAACAGTGGAACACTATCTAGATCAACCCCATAGTCCTTAAGTGTTTGAACAATCCAAAGAATTTGTGAGCAAGCACTAGCAGCAGCTACATATTCAGATTCGGCTGTGGATTGTGCAACTGAACTTTGTTTTCTAGAGGACCAGGCAACAAGTGAATTACCAATAAAATGACAAGCACAAGAAGTACTTTTCCTATCAATCCTACAACCCCCAAAATCAGCATCGGAAAAAGCTTTCAAAGTAACGGTTGAGGAAGAAGGAAGAAAAATGCCAAATTCTTGAGTTCCATGTAAGTATCTGAGAATCCTTTTGACGGCTCGACGATGTGAAGCACGTGGGAAGGCTTGAAACCGTGCACAAAGACATACGCTGAATTGTATGTCCAGTCTTGATGCCGTGAGATACAAAAGTGATCCGATCATGCTTCTATATTATTTTTGATCAACGGGATCACAATCTTCATCAAGTTCAAGTGTTGTTGCTGTTCCCATTGGTGTCCGAAGAGGCTTGCTTTTGTCCATGTTGAAGCACCTTAGTAGATCTTTTGTATACTTTGTTTGATGCACAAAGGTACCCTCCTTGGTTTGCTTGATTTGCAGCCTCAAAAAGTACGTGAGTTCTCCCATCATACTCATCTCAAATTCTGAACTCATCATAGCTGAAAACTAGGACACAAGATCATGAGAAGCACAACCAAAGATAATATCATCCACATACACTTGAACGAATAATGAGTCATTGCCATGCTTAAGAACAAAAAGAGTTTTATCAACCTTGCCCATGGTAAACCCCTTTTCAAGTAAGAATGTTTTTAACCTATCATACCATGCTCTAGGGGCTTGTTTGAGACCGTACAAGGCTTTGGACAGTTTGTAAACATGATTAGGAAAATTTGGATTTTCAAAACCAGGTGGTTGTTTGACATAAACCTCCTCATCTATGTAGCCATTAAGAAAAGCACTTTTAACGTCCATTTGATATAGCTTAAAACCTTTGGATGCAGCAAAAGCTAACAAAATTCTTATGGCTTCTAATCTAGCAAAAGGAGCAAAAGTTTCATCAAAATCTAGACCTTCAACTTGTGTGAAACATTGAGCAACCAATCTAGCCTTATTCCTAACGACAACCCCATCCTCACTTTGTTTATTTTTAAACACCCATTTAGTTCCAATTAAAGTGTGACCTTGAGGTGAAGGTACAAGTTTCCAAACATTATTTCTTTCAAAATTTTCTAACTCTTCTTGCATTGCAATCCAAGATTCATTAGTGCATGCGTGTGATATATCTTTGGGTTCAAAAGAAGCAACAAAAGCAGAATGAGCATGAGAATTGGGATCGAAAAACCTGGATCTTGTAACTCGTTCATGTAAGCTTCCAATAATTTGTTGTGGAGGATGACTTTTGAGAATCCGGAGGGGAGTGGACACTTCACAAGCTTCTTCTTCTTCATGTTCATCACAAATAGATGAGCTTGTGACGTGAGGAGGATCTGGACCAGAAATGGTGGTCGTCGGAGCTAGATGTGAATCAAGATCAGGAGCTGGAACAATGTCATTAGCTGCTGAATTTTCGGGCAGCAGCACCACTTCTTCGTCTTCTTCAACGAAAATACTCTCCCCCTGCGGATATGGATCCGGACCTGCAATATTTGAACTAGTACCTCGGCTAGCTTCATCAAAAGAAACCTCACAAGTCTCCACAATTTTATTAGTATCAAGTAAAAGCACACTGTAGCCTCTAGTATGAGATGGATAACCAAGAAACATGCCATCAACAGATCTAGCTTCAAATTTATCAAGATTACCATGTTTCTTAACAAAGCATTTGATCCAAAGACCCTAAAGTGTGTGACACTAGGCCTATGTCCAAACCTGAGCACATATGGTGTTTTACCAAGCTTAGCACGCAAGAAAACACGATTTGAGACATAACAAGCGGTTGCAATTGCATCAGCCCAAAATTTCCTAGGAGTTTGATATTCATCAAGGGCCAGGTCGCCACCGCCTTAGTGGCGCGCCATATCGGAACCCGGATATGGTGTTAAATGGGCAAGGGCCGGATCGCCACCACCTTAGTGGCGCGCTACATCATCGCCCGGATGTAGTGATAAGTGAGCAAGGGTCTTTGCATTTTACTCGACGGGTGCAAAGCGTAAGGAAGCTAGCCGAGGAACATAGATTTCAGGTGGGTAGTTGGAATGTAGGATCCTTGACGGGGAAGCTACGTGAGTTAGTAGATGTTGCCATTAGGAGACGAGTAAATATCCTTTGTGTACAAGAGACTAGATGGGCGGGTCAAAAGGCGAGAGAAGTCGAGAATACCGGTTTCAAGCTTCGGTATTCTGGTTCGGCTGGGACTAGGAATGGCATAGGTGTTCTAATAGATAAGAGTCTTAAGGATGGAGTAGTGGATGTTCGAAGACGAGTGCATAGGATCATCTTAATCAAGATAGTAATTGGGGAAATTGTCTTGAACGTCATTAGTGCTTATGCCCCACAAGTTGGGCTCAACATGAGTGCTAAGAGGCAATTTTGGGAGGACTTGGAGGATATGGTTAGAAGTGTACCGATAACCGAGAAACTCCTCATAGGGGGAGATCTCAATGGTCATGTGGGTGCAACTAACCTAGGATTTGAGGGAGTACATGGAGGTTTTGGATGCGGCGATAGAAATCAAGAGGTAAGGACATCCTAGACTTTGCCGTAGCCTATGATCTGTTGATAGCTAACACCCTCTTTAGGAAGAGGCAATCTCACCTAGTGACCTTTAGTAGTGTCCAACACTCTAGCCAGATTGACTTTGTCCTCACTAGGAGAACGGATAGATGGGAGTGTCTAGATTGTAAGGTGATCCCGGGGGAGTGTGTTGTGACACAACATAAGCTTGTGGTAGCTGACTTTCGCTTCCATACATGTTCTTTGCGGGACAAAGGTGTCAAAATCACAAGAACAAAGTGGTGGAAGTTGAAGGGAGAATCACAAGAATCCTTTAAAAATAGGGTGATCACAGAAGGACCCTGGGCAGAAAATGGAGATGCAGATAGTATGTGGATGAAGATGGTAACTTGCATTAGGAAGGTAGCTAATGAGGTGTTCGGTGTGACAAAGGGAAAGAAACTTGTAGATAAAGACACTTGGTGGTGGAATGAGGATGTACAAAAGGCCATTAAGGAGAAGAAGGAGTGTTACAAGAGTTGGCATAATGATAGAAGCGCAAGCAACATGCTTAAGTACAAAGAGGCTAAGAAGAATGCAAGGCGGGTTGTGAGTAAGGCAAGAGGACAGGCCTATGATAAGTTATATGAGAGACTAGAGACAAAAGAAGGTGAAAAGGACATATACAAGGTAGCAAAAATCCGCGAGAGAAAGATGAGGGATCTCAATCAAGTTAAATGCATCAAAGATGATACTGACCGCATTCTAGTGAAGGATGAAGAGATTAAGAATAGATGGCGTGATTACTTTAATGGGCTATTCAATGATGGGAATGGGAGCACTATGGTTGAGTTGGATGACTCCTTTGATGACTCCAACATGCGGTTCGTGCGGAGGATACAAGAGTTTGAGGTTAAGGAGGCCTTAAAAAGGATGAAAGGAGGAAAGGCCCTCGGCCCTAACGATGTCCCTATTGAGGTGTGGAGATGTCTTGGGGACGTGGCAATAGTATGGCTCACAAAGCTATTCAACCACATTTTTCGGTCAAACAAGATGCCTGAAGAATGGAGGAAAAGTATATTAGTACCTATCTTCAATAATAAAGTAGATATTCAAAGTTGTACTAATTATCGAGGTATTAAGCTTATGAGTCATACTATGAAGCTTTGGGAGAGAGTGATTGAACACCGCCTGAGGAAATTGACCAATGTCACTAAAAACCAGTTTGGTTTTATGCCTGGGAGGTCTACAATGGAGGCGATTTTCTTGCTTCGTCAGCTTATGGAGAGATATAGGGAGCAGAAGAAGGACTTGCATATGGTGTTCATTGACTTGGAGAAGGCGTACGACAAGATACCAAGGTCAGTCATGTCGTGGGCACTAGAGAAACATAAAGTGCCAAAAAAGTACATTACCCTTATCAAGGATATGTACAATAATGTTAGGACAAGTGTGCGCGTAAGTGATAGTGAGACTGAGGCATTTCCTATCACAATAGGACTACATCAAGGATCAGCTTTGAGCCCATACATCTTTTCCTTGGTGATGGATGAGGTGTCGAAGGATATACAAGGGGATATCCCTTGGTGCATGCTCTTTGCTGATGATGTAGTGCTGGTAGATGAAACTAGAGATGGTGTTGATAAGAAATTAGAGTTATGGAGACAAACCTTAGAGTCCAAGGGGTTTAGACTTAGTAGGACCAAAACCGAGTATATGAGGTGTGACTTTAGTGGTGTTGGTCGTGAAGAGGGAAATGTTAGTCTACAAGGACAAATAGTACCTAGAAGGGACTCTTTCCGATACTTAGGATCAATGTTACAAAGCAATGGCGATATTGATGAGGACGTTTGCCACAGGATCAAGGTAGGGTGGATGAAATGACGACAAGCCTCTGGAATCCTATGTGATAGGAAAGTCCCACGAAAGCTAAAAGGGAAGTTCTATAGGACGGTGATCAGACCCGCGATGCTCTATGGGGCGGAATGTTGGCCAACTAAACGGCAACATGTCCAACAAATGAGTGTCGCAGAGATGCGCATGCTACGGTGGATGTGCGGGCACACGAGAAGAGACCGAATGAGGAATGAGGCGATTCGTGATAAGGTAGGGGTGGCGCTGATTGAAGAGAAGTTAGTCCAACATCGACTTAGGTGGTTTGGACATATCCAACGGAGACCTCCAGAAGCACCGGTTAACAGTGGGATTTTATGAGGTAGAGAAAATATTAGGAGGGGTAGAGGACGACCAAGGTTGACCTGGGAGGAGGCGGTAAAACGAGATTTGAGAGATTGGAATGTATCTAGAGACTTAGCTCATGATATGACCGCATGGAAAGTAGCAATTCATGTGCCAGAATCGTAGTCTTGTTTTTTTCTTTTTTTTCTTTTTTCTTTTCTCTTTTTCTTTTCCTTTTTTCTTATTTCTTTTCTCTTTTTCTTTTTTTTTATTTTTTTTTCTTTTTTTTTGCTTTTTTTTCTTTTTTCCTTGTTCTTATATCTCTTCCTCTCTTTTACTTCATTGATATTGGGTTTCATGTCTAGCCGACCCCAACAGGCTTGGGATAAAGGCTTGGTTGTCGTTGTTGTTGTTGTATAGTCCTAGCCATCTCAACTAAGGTTCTGTTCTTTCTCTCTACAACACCGTTTTGTTGAGGTACATATGGTGAAGAAAATTGATGATCTATTGCATTTTCAGCACAAAAGTGATCAAACGATTGATTTTTAAATTTGGTTCCATTATCACTTCTAATTGCTCTTAAAGATCATGGGTGATCAATTGATAATCTAAGAAATAAAGTTCTAAAGTGACTAAAAGCTTAATTCTTAGATGCCATAAAGTAAACCCAAGAGTATCTAGAATAGTCATCAACAATCACAAGAACATACCATTTACCTCCGAAGGATTGAACACGTGAAGGTCCTACGGTGTCAAGGTGTAAAAGTTGACCTGGTTTAGTTGTCATGCTCATTGTGAGAGGAGCATGTGAACCTGCAACCATCTTAGCATGTCTACAAGAAGAGCACACAATTTCTTTGCCCCCTTTAAGCTTAGGCAGCCCACGTATGCGATCAAGAGCACTAACACGCGTGAGATGATCAAAGCCTACGTGACCAAGTCTACGATGCCAAAAATATAAATCTTTGGAATCATTTGCAACTAGACATCTATGCTTAGAGGAAGACAGATCAAAATCTGCTTTAAAAACTCTTCCAAACCGAGACATGTTAAAAATAAGCTCACTATTTGAACCTACAACTTTGCAGCAGTTTTTATTGAAAATAATTTCCAGATTTTCATCTAGCAATTGTGAAACAGAAAGCAAGTTGTATTTCAAATTTTTGACAAGTGCCACATCCTTCAAAGTGTAGTGATCATTTACTCTAACCGAACCCTTAGCAATTATAGGAGCTAAAGAATTATTGGCCAAAGTAACATTCTATACACGTGACACAAAAGAGAGAGAGGAGAACCATTCTTTGTTACCGGTCATGTGGCGTGAGCAACCTGAATCCACAATCCGAATGTTCTCATTCCTCAAGCGTGTAACATACATAGAAGCACAATACGTCGATGACTCAATACCAGGGTTAGTTAAAAGGCATTTAGGAATCCAGTACTGAGTCACACGACGTCCAGCAGGAATAACATGCAAAAGCTGAGATAAAACAGCAGGTTTATGAGTCAAAGTTTGAGATTTTTTGTTCTTAACTACTGATCTATGAGGTGTTACTTGTGTAGCACGAAAATCAGTAGCTCCGGAGGCAAAAACAGAAGGTCCGGAGGCAAAAACTGAAGCTCCGGAGGTTTTGAATATTTCTGACTCATAACAGCAGGTTGCATGTTCCTGACATTCGGTTTAGTATGTGCAGCAAATTTTGCATGAGAGTTATAAGATCTAGCTTTCATTCTTTCCTTTTTATGTTGTTTAGCTAGTCTATAACAAAAATCTATGACATGACCGTCTCTACCACAATAGGTACAATGAAATTTAACTTTGTGTTCATGTCTAGATGAGCATGCAGTATGCTTATTTGAACCCGAATGTGACAACACTCCTGCAGATTTAAAAACCACTTCTTTTTGTTTAGGAACTGTTTAAATCAAACCACTTCCTAATGATTTTACAATTTTAGGTGGATGTTCCTTAGCATGAGCATGTGAATCAAAACATAAACCAGTTTTATCATTGCAAGACTTGGAAGAATTCAGCAGCAAGTTTAGGTTCTTATTCCCATTACAAAACCGATCTAATGTCCTATGCATGTTATCAAGTTTATTTGATAAAGGGCATACCCAGTGCTGAAAGCTCCCACACGTTGTGGGGTCTGGGGAAGGGAATTTCTAGGCAGCCTTCCCCTTGCTTATTTTGCAAGTTTATTTGATAGATCAAGACAATTTTCACATGAAGTTTTTCCTTTTAATTTGCAATTGGAACAATATTTAACTTCATGAGAACTTAAAGCATTGTTCAATATAGAATTTTCTTTCATAGCATCTTGTAGATTCTTATCAAGATCATCGCAAGTAGAACAATGCAAATCAATTGTAGAACGACAAGCATCTTTCAAGTTTTCATCATTAAGTGCAGCAAGCTTTTTGTTCTTTTTGATTTCAAGTTCAAGTTTATCAAGTGTGGAGATGTGTGCACTTCTTAGAGAGGACAATTGTTCATATATTAAATCACATAAGGAACAAGAATCATCACTAGGAATCAAGGATTTTAAACGATTAATTTCAGATTCTAGTGACTCAATTTTAACAGCATTGTCCCTAAGCTTTTTGTCCTTTTTCTTAACAATAATAGTGGCACGAGAAATAGCATCACACATTTCTTCGCAAGTAGGACATACCTCTTCGTTGTCACTGTTGTGTTCTGCATCCTCCATACTTGATTTTGATTTGCCCGCCATGAAGCAGAAGTTTGCCAGATCATCTTCATCTTCATCACTTCCAATGTCTACATCACTCGAGCCAAGTTCTTGAAGTGCGGTGATGAAACTGTTTATCAGTTTGAGTCCTGTAAAACCCTTCTTTTTCTTGTTGGTGTTGCCAAAAGAGGACTTGACTTTATTCTGCTTTTCATCACGGTTAGAAGGACCTGAAAGGTTAGGGCAATCTGTACGAAAGTGTCCTGTCTTACCACACTAAGCATCGTTAAGGTCCGGAGCTTCCTCTCCTTCTAGTTCTCACATTTCGCAATGCTTTTGAGAACCTAGTAGAAAGAAGTACTAGCTCCTCCTCTGGAAACTCCTCAATCTGTTCCAGGGTTAATGAAGACAGCAAAGCAAGTGTATTGCTAGATGATTGGCCGGAGCTAGGCATATCACGTTGTGAGACAAATGCAATAGTCTTATTTGGGTTCTTACGTGATATAATGTCAATTTCATGAGTTTTTATCTTAGAATAAAGCACATCTAATGTAAGAGTACTCATGATAGTGGATTCACGTCTGGATGTTACTTTCATCTCCCAAATTGACATGTCTAATGCACTTAGTAATTGCCTAGCATTTTCAGCATCAGAAAAATTAACATTGACGCTACGTAAGTTGCTGAGAATTTTATGAAAGCGAGCAAAGAGATCATCAATGGACTCACCGGGTTGCATCTCAATGCGCATGTATTCTTTCTTGAACATTTCCTGCCTTACCTCCTTGATCGTGTTGGATCCTTCGTGGTAGTCACAAAGTGCTTTCCACACATCGTATGCCGATCAGAGGTGTGCAACACGATCGAAGTCGCTCTGAGTTAGTCCTCGTATGATCAAGTTTCGAGCCTTGTTGTTGTTGTCGACATCTCTCATGTTTGTAGCCATGACTTGATCGTTTGAAGGCACATTGTAAGGCTTGTACACATTTTCCCATATTACAAAGCCTTGCGCCTGGATGAAAGCTTCCATGCATGTCTTCCAAACCTGAAAATCAATACCACTAAAAACACAAGGTTTGGCGGAGTATTTCTCCATGATGATTAGTCAAAACACATGCAAATCACAAAGATTAGAGCAACCTGGCTCTGATACCAATTGTAGGATCGAAGTACACGTGTAAAGCTACCAGAGGGGGGTGAATGGTAGATAAAAAATTTTCAGTGGAAGCGACAAAACACCCCTCAGCAGAAAACCGATCTGTTAAACAAACCGTGTGTGTGACTAATCTAAACGTGTTCAACTGTGACAAAACAAGTATAGATTGTAGATAATCAAGTCACGAAGACTTCAAAACAAGAATCATGAAAATCCGTTAAGAGAAACTCAAGTTACGATCGAAAGATCGAACAAAGGTCAATCTGTCCTACGCAAGAAAAACAGTTCTGGAATAATGCAAAGAAACTCGTGTAGATCAGAAACCACAACTTCGATGACCATGAAATTTACAAATATGATAGATAATCAAGTTGTTAAGACAACCAAAAAAGAATCACATCAATTGGATCTGTAAAACTCGAGTTATGATAAAACCACCGAAGCAAGGTAGTGCTGAACAGAAACTCGACGAGAAAAACTTGTCTGAAACAAGTCGGACAAACAAGGCACACAAGTTTCTTTAGAATACGAATTTTATTTATCAAAACACAAGAGGAAAAAGCCCCAAAGGCGTGCTCTCCACGAGACTTGGCCTCCCTTGCTTATATAACCAGCTCTATGGCCAATCCAATTCAAACTAGGACTCCTACTCCTACTTAGATTCAAACTGTAACTTTCTAATACTGCTCAATACTCTTCTACACGCAGATAGAAGCAATCTTAAGACTTGCAAACACATTAGTAACGTCCCAAACATTCTTAAAACAACTCAAATTCGTGACCCACACGAACTCCTATCATAACCAACTCAAAACTTTCCATATTTGAGTCAAACACGACTCAGCCGCAGCCTGAGTCTATAACCTAGTCGGTTGGACCTTTCCGACCAATTCTTTACGTCCACATCTCTTCATCACGCCTTGGAACCATGCAGCCACGTCCATGCACTCCTTGCATGTAACACCCCAAAAACCTGTTAAGAGGGGAATTTAAAAATTTTTGGACGTATTGCATGTGGTGCAGAAATTCAAATTCAAATTGGAATTCAAATTCAACTCAAAACTGAAAAGAAAAAAGAAAAAGAAAAAGAAAAAACAAAACCCCGGCCAGTGGGCCGAAACCCACCAGCCGGCCCACCCGCTCCCGCGCCAGCCCGCAGCCGCGCGCCCCCCTTTCCCTCTCACTGACACGCGGGGCCCGCGTGTCATCCCTCACCTCCCGCTTGCGCCAACAGCCGGACTCTTCCGCGCGCGCCCGATCGCAACCGACTCCGGAATTCCGCATCCCCAGCCCGACTCCCGGTCCCGGATGACTCCGGCTCGATCTAGACAAACACGCCGCCCTCCCTCGTCTATAAAAACGCCGGCATCGTCCCATTTTTCCCCACGATCGGCTGTTTTTCCTCCCGGTGAGAACCGAAGCTCCGATCACCGATTTCTCTTGATCTATGCTCGGATTTTCCGATCTAACGCGCCGATCGTGTTCCACCGCCTCCGGGGAATCACGCAGGTGCAGAAAACTCGGTGGTTTGCGCTCTAGGCACAACTCCGACGAGCACCGCAGCGGTTCCACCTCGGACCTCGACGCCGACCGCCTTCCAGGACCTCCGAGCTCAAGAAAAACCCCGAGGTGAGATCCCCGACCTCCCCTCTACCGTTCTATGCCATGAAATCCCAGTTTTAGGAGGTATAGACAAAGATCCGAAGATTTCCGGCGAGATCGCCGCCTCCCGCCGCCGCGCGCCGCCAGGCAGCGCCGCAGCACACGGTCAGGGCGACGTGGCCGCTTGTGTGCCGTCTATTTTAAATCGCACGGTAGAATTAAAACCCGCGCACCGGTTCGGCGATCTAATCTGAGCCGTCTGTTTTAAATCGGACGGTCCACATCAGCCCCGCATTATAAAGGCCGGGATTCTTACGCGCTACCCCCTGGGGATCTCGGAAAACACGAGCTAGCCCCAGAAACTTCTGATCTAGCCCCTGGAACTTCAGAAATTCATGAAAATTCATTTAAAAATCAGTTTTAGCCTCTGAACTTAATAAAAATTAGCAAAACCCCTCTGTTATGTGTAGTTAGACCCCCGGAAATTTATGAAATACTATAATAGACCTTGTAGTGGGGTGAGTTTACCTTTTTAACCCTATATGATATTAAATTTAGGAATTTGAATATGTGATTAGGATTTAAAATTTAAAAGGTGAGGCAAACACATTGCAAATTCAAATTTAAACTTCACTAGCACTTGGAAAACTTTAGAATGAGTTAGAAATAGATTTTTGGCTGAAATGAATTCTGTCTAAATGATATTCATATTTCTTAGTTCTAGAAACATATTTTGGCTAGGAAATAATTCTAAAAACTAGTAAAATAAATTTAAATTGTTCCACATCATAGAGGAAGTTCAAATATAAATTATTGAACATTTTAGATCAGAACCTATCCTGTTTAGATGTTATGCCCTACTATTTAATATTTAACACTCACTTTTAGGCATAGAAAATAAATCTGGAAAATATAGAAAAATAGGTATGCATAACTAGAAAATGATAAATAAAGTCTCCAAATCCAAAGACTTCAGTTTAGGATTTAGTAGAAGATATGAAAGCCCATTTGAAGTAGGAAATTACCTTCCATGCAAACTTGGTAGCTAAAGAGTGTGCTAAAGAATTTGTTTAAATTGGAAATTCTTATATAGTGTGCAAACAGAAATCTGAATACAAAAGTGAACAATAATATACATATGTTTAAAAGTGCATGTAGGCTAAAAATCAACACATCTAGAGTAACCACAACACTTAGAAATGTGAATAACCACCTTATGTATGTATGTGTGGAGTGAAAGTGTGAACTATGTCTTACGGATTGTTGTTTTCTTTTGCTATGTGTGTTGGCATGAGTAGAACCTGCCCCAGAGCAAGTTCTTCCCATTCAAGATCAGGACTATCCATTCCCAGAGCAGCAGGAAGAAGGCAAGTGTCCTTGACCACTTTGATCCTATGCTAGGGTGTGTAGATACAATTATTTGCATTGTCAATTGAAATATGAAACCCATGCTAGGAAGTTTCCCTAGAATTGCATTACCTTGTTTCCTTGTAGCTTGGGTTTGGATTTGTTTTATTATGTCATTCACTCATATTACTTGTGCTTAGCCATGCTTAGAATGGGATAATTGGGATATGAGATCATCAGTTTATTTACCATACTCTTGAATGAGATGTTATGAGTTATGTAGAGGTAGGGATCAAGGCAAGTTGGATGATTTGGTTGGTGCTGGGTGCACGAGACTCGGGTTTGTGTTTAGTACTTGCCTGGATCCTAAGGACCGGTTCATGGAGCATGTAACCTGGCTTTACCGTGCCAACCACATGCTGAGATGGGGCAGCTTGGCCAATTAATTAGGTGTATCCCTGGCGTAGTATGGGTGTGTTGGATGGTGCGGGGAATAGGTGTCAGCTGGACTACCATATGAACCGCAAGGCTCAAGAGGGGGCCACTGCCGCGGGGTTGGATCCTCTTGTATGCTGTTAGGGGTGAAACCTCAGTGGGCCCACGCTCGTCGGGAATCCCTTTGTAAAGGCTTCGTAGTGATCTCCTGGCTACACACCTGGGAAGTGTGAATGTGGTTCGTGGCCACTGGCATAATGGAGGTTCTTTTAGTCCACCCGGCAACGGGGGATGAAATCACTACATGTGGGTACAGTGGTGCAAACTCTGCAGAGTCAAAACTGTCATGACAGCCGTGCTCACGGTCAAGAGCGGCTTGGACTTATTCATGATTAGAGAATGACGACTTTGGAAGTTGTGGATGTTAAGCGGGGAGCTTAACATTGGAAATGATGTTATGGTTATTTGATTATGATGATGGGATGGGAGATTGGGGACCATTTCACCTGTGTAGTAATGTAGGTGCTTAATAAGCTAAGGTGATAGGTATTAATTGCGTAGTGCTTTAACCATGAGTTCAACCTCTCCTTGCTCTAGCCATGCATGACATAACCTTCCCCCACTTGCTGAGTACCAACGGTACTCAACCTTGCATATTTGTTGGTTTAAATTGCTGCTCAGGTCAAGGGGATGATGTGGTGTTCAATGACCAAGACTTCGGACCCGAAGAAGGATTCTAGGTTCATGGAGTCCCCCGGGCAACGCCTGTGACGGAGCCCACAAGAATAATATTCCACTGCTATTTTATTTACATGTTATGAACTTATTATTGTCCATCGAGACATATGCTATGTAAGACTTATTCGACACCTGGCTTGTAATAAATGATGCTTCACTATTTTTCATCACATGTATGAGAAAATGATCCTGGCATACATGTGATATTCACTCGGTTGTTCCTCGGAGAAACCGGGTGTGACATTGCACAAGTGCAAACATCTTCCAACGATGTCCAAGATACTTTCATATGCATTGTTCTTGATTCAAACATACTGCACACCTTCCCGATCAACTCAACCACAATTCCTCCCGAACTTGGTTGTTGAACCTCATCTTCTCCCTAAGACTAGTTCAATCGATCCCGTCACCAGACATGTCTTGAACTCAAGAAACACCTGCACATGAATAAACAACCAATACTTCCGAGCACAAGTCCTCGACTTGACTCTCTTTAGTTCCGAAACTACAACATCTTACGTGAGGACCTCACATAAGCATGTTGTAAACCATAGCAAAATGATATCAGCCATAACCACCAAAACACACCAAAAACTTAGTAAAATAATACTAAGCAAACTTTACGTAAGAGTATAGCAAGTTCGAAACGTTGCAAGTTAAAAGCAGAACCATTGCAATCAAGCTCCGAACCTTACCAAAGCTAACCGGACCTTGAACCGGAGCTTACCAAAGCTAGTCGGACCTAGAGCCAGAGCTTACTAAAGTTCAGTCAGACCTAGCACGGAACTTACCAAAGCTAGTTGGACCTAGCACCGGAGCTAGCAAAAACAAGTCGGACCTAGCCAAAATAAGTCAGACCTAGACAAAGCAAGTTGGACCTTACGTCGGACCTTGCAGGAGCTCGGAACTAGAGTCGGACCTTGTTAAAAAGGTGTTTTGGTAGTATTCAAAACTTTTATCGTCAAAGCCAATGTATTCAGCACACATTGGTCTCACAGTAAATACTTTGTGATCAAAGATTTGTTACAAGGTGGAGAATAGAGTTCTGATTAGGATCTAAGATTGAGAGAATCCTAGTTGATGAAGTTGGATTTAGCAAAGGAAAATCAAATGCTAAGTGTTCTTCTTAATTATTGTATTTTCCCCTAAGACAAGTATATGGAAACATACTGAACCAGAGCTCGAATTAATCTGAGAATTTTCCTTTGAGTTCCCTGTCACAAGAAAACATTCTGGTCCAAATTTTAAAACTGTTCCATGAGTAGTTCATCCAGAACAATTCCCTAAGCATTTAGGCAAAAAGGAATTAATTCTGAACAAATTTGCAATTTCATGCAAATTCAAGTGAACCACAATTTCAAACATAGCTCATGGAGCATGTATTAATTTTCGTAGGAATTTTGGAGCTGGGAATTGCCCAGCACTGATTTTTCAAAGTGTGAATTAACTCTGGAAAAGTTTCTGGACTTTTTGAACACAGAAAGTTGTATTCTGAATTTTCATACCGAAATCAATTCCAAATGAGCTCAAAAATAGCAGGAGTTCAATAACATCCTAAGGAATATTCTGGCAAAATTTGGGGATTTTTGGATGAACCAAACTCCCTCCAAAATTCTTTTACTGAAAAGCTTCAAAGAATTTTCCAGAATTTGAATTTTATACAAATTGGATTGTACATTTGCATAGATCTTTCGAAGCTGAATCTAACCCAATTTGAATCACCCAATTTGGAGTTCCCTAGCAAAAGTTATGAGGTTCTAAAGTTTGAATTAAATCTGTGAATTCAAATAAACCGGGAAAAGTTTAAACTCTGAAATCCGGGTCCGGGTGACGTGGCGCCACCAGAGCTACTGACACACGGGGCCACAGATATCCCCTCGTGCAGCCACAGTTGGATCCGGTGCCACAGAAGATCAAACTTCCCCTTAACAGCGACTGACGTGTGGGCCAGCCCCGTTATCTCCTACCTTCAGCCTCCCGCGCCGGCCCGCCGCCGAGCTCGCCGGAGAGCTCGCCGGGAGGGGGTTCCGGTGCTCTGAACTTGCAAATTTTTGCCGCCACTACATATTTTCATGTGCGGAACACGTTGCCAGCCTTCACTCGGACTGAGTGTGTCCAGAAACCTACGCGCAACAAGCGGCGGCCTAGGTGATACTTCAGAGACGTCGCTAGGGCGCTGTGATGCACCAAAAGCTGCGCCGTTTGCTCCTACAGCACCGCTGCACCGAGGAGAACATGGAACTATGGGCTGATCTCGCTGAAACTCACCAGGAGTATGACCTCACCGTCGAGCTAGGTCAAAATCCAGTGAATTTCGAAAAACACGACCAACAGTGGCTCTGCTCGACGGTTCTTAGTTGTTTTTGATCCCCTGAGCTCGCACGAACGTCTAGTAGTAGGTTGCTCGGTTATGTGTTGAGTGGTGAAACGTGTGAGAAGAATTTTACGAGTTTCTCCCCGTGGGTTATATTGCATGTCGGCGCCAAAGTGTGAAATTCCGGCGCGACGAGCTACGGCATGATTCCGGGGTTTGCGTGGAAGGAAGAGGGTTCATTGGCAAACCTTTAGGCGTTTAAAACTCGCCGGAAGATGGACTGTGGCCGCCGGGTGATGAGTTCTTGTCACGGCGGCTTTCACACGGCGCCGTGGAGGACATCGAGCTCGGGCCAGGGTTCCCGTGGAGCTAGCGCCTCGTTCTTACTTCGGGCACGTCGAGGGAGGTACGGCGATGCTGGAACCGAGCTCAGTTCGGCGTCCAACGATGTGGAACAGCCGGGCGTCGGTGGACCGACCGTTTCCTTCTCGTGCAGCCGAGTTCTTCGTCGAGGGCACGTGATAAAGGGCGAGCAGCTGCGGTGAGGCGGTTTGCGAGGTGACGTGCTCCCGGTTTGAGTCGATAAGGGCAAAGAAAACGAGCCCCGAGCTGCTCGGGAGGTGGCGGCAACGCTCTGTTCGGCGGCTTCGGTCTGTGCTCGGCACTGAACAGAGATACTTCGGATGCAAGTCACTTCCTTCCAATGACATGTGGGTCCCATTGCTTTTCTCCCCCAAAATATCTCCAATTTGGCACATTGCAAACTTCAGTCATGAGGAGTTCAAAATTGACCTCCATTTGGGAAATTGACCAGGTGTACTTCAGTTTTCAAATTTGAATTCAAATTTCAAGGAAATTCAAAGCCTCTTTGACATATAAATTAAAGTACCTCCAAACTTTCTCAAACTTTGCCATCCCACTAATTCGAACCTGAAGAATTTGAATATGCCATCTGATTTTTGAGTTGGCCACTGCAAATAGGAATTTTGAACCAACAGTTTGAACTCCCTTTTTGAAATGACCACATTATCATTGAAGTGAACAATTTAGTTCAAAGACTAAATTTAAAATCCTCTTGCACATGACAACATTCACATGTTTAGAAAAGTTTTTGCAAGTCCCATTTTCTTGAATTTGAAACCCAACTTTATTCACAATTCAAGTTTTGCATTACATGTTTTGGGACTTTTACATTCCTCCCCCCTTATAAAGAATCTCGTCTCGAGATTCATAATTAAGAACAATGTGAGGAGGACGACTATCGGACATAAGCCTCTAATAACTCCGGATGATTGAACTGTAAATACTCCTCACTTTCCCATGTAGCTTCGTTGGACGTGTGATTTTCTCATTGAAAAATCGCAGCGTCCGGTTTCTTGTCTCGCGAGTCTTCTCGTCAATTATCCGAGTTGGATGCTCAACATAAGTGAGGTTCGGCTTCAAATCTGCTATGCCTTCAGTGAGAATTTCCGTTGGAACTTTTATGCACTTCTGCAACTGAGATATGTGGAAGATGTTATGAACTCTGGCTAAGGCTACCAGTAGCTCCAAACGGTATGCCACGGGTCCACATCTTTCGATGATGGCAAAGGGACCGATAAAACGCGGAGCTAATTTTCCTTTCACTCTGAATCGGTGAATTCCTTTCATAGGAGATACGCGGAGATATACGTGGTCTCCAACTTGAATGTTCAGAAGACGACGTCTCTTATCCGCATAGCTCTTTTGTCTGGACTGAGCGGCTTTAAGATTTGCTTGAATAAGCCTTACCCGCTCTTCAGCTTCATTTACGAGATCAATCCCGTAAATAACTCTCTCGCCAGATTCACACCAGTTCAAGGGTGTGCGGCACTTCCGGCCGTAGAGAGCTTCATAAGGTGCCATCTTGATACTCACTTGATATCCATTATTATAAGCGAATTCCGCCAACGGTAGATGATCGTCCCATCCTTTACCGTGATGAATGGCACATGCTCGAAGCATATCTTCGAGAACTTGGTTCATCCTCTCCGTTTGCCCATCGGTTTGAGGATGATATGCAGAGCTTCTAATCAATTTGGTTCCCAGTTAGGCATGTAGCTGCTCCCAGAAACGAGCAACGAACAACGCGCCTCGATCGGAGATGATCTTACAGGGAACTCCATGTAGGCACAGTATTCTGGCAATATACAGCTCCACATACTTCTTGGCATAGAATCCCGTATGTACCGGGATGAAGTGTGCTGATTTGGTCAACCGGTCGATGATCACCCAAATCGAGTCATGCTTATTGGCCGTGAGAGGTAATCCCACAATGAAGTCCATACTAATATCTTCCCACTTCCATGCCAGAATGCTTAGCGGTTGCAATGTTCCCGCTTTCTTCATGTGGTCGGCTTTAACTCGCCAACACGTATCACATTCTGATACGTATTTAGCAATCTCCCGTTTCATCCGGGTCCACCAAAATTTAGTTTTTAATTCTTGATACATCTTGTTGCTGCCCGGATGAATAGAAAATTTGGATAAGTGAGCCTCATCCAAAAATTTCTTCCGCGGTCTCATATCACGGGGTACAACTAACGGGTCCTTGAACCATAAAGTACCTTCATCATCTAACCGGAAAGATTTTATTTCCCGTTCTTCAACCTTCTCCTAATATGAGACACGCCCTTGTCTTGCTTTTGAGCTTTCATAACCTCCTCTTTTAATGTGGGTATGAGAGCTAGATTATGTAGAGCTCCATATGTAACCAAATAGAGACTCGGTTCTTCCTCTTCTATCGGCGTAATGGTTAAATTGTGAATATGAGATTTCTGGCTGAGTGCATCGGAACCACATTTGCCTTGCCCGGATGATAATGAATTTCAATCTCATAGTCTTTGATCAGTTCTAACCATCACCGTTGTCTCATATTCAACTCTTTTTGAGTTAATATGTACTTCAAGCTTTTATGGTCGGTGTAGAGATGAACTAGATTTTCCAATAGGTAGTGTCTCCACATCTTCAACGCTAATACCACGGCAGCAAGTTCAAGATCATGAGTTGGATAATGTTGTTCATGATTCTGTAATTTCCGTGACCCATATGCAACCATGTGTCCTCCTAGCATGAGTACGCAACCAAGTCCGATGCCGGATGCATCACAATAAACATCAAAAGGCTTGGTTGTATCCGGTTGAGCTAAAACCAGGGTTGTTGTGAGGTGTTTCACCAACGCTTGAAAAGCTTCCTCACATGGTTTGCTCCAATCATATTTGATGCCCTTTTTCAGTAGCTCCATCATAGGTTTAGAGATTTTTGAGAAGCTCGGGATGAACCTCCGATAATATCCCGCCAACCTAAGAAGCTAGGAACTTCATGGACTGATGTTGGAGACTTCCATTTCAGCACTTGTTCAATCTTACTTGGATCAACAGCGATGCCTTCCGCTAAAATAATATGTCCAAGAAATTGCACTTGGTTGATCCAGAATCCACATTTACTAAACTTTGCATAGAGCTTGTGATCTCTCAATCGTTGGAGCACATTATGCAAATGTTTAGCGTGTTCCTCCTCTGATTTGGAATACACTAAGATATCATCGATGAATACCACGATGAACTGATCCAACTCCGGCATGAACACCAGTTCATAAAATACATAAAGGAGCCGGAGCAGCCGTCAACCCAAATGACATGACAAGATATTCATACAGTCCATATCTTGTCGAGAATGTTGTTTTTGGGATATCCTCTGCTCTAATCTTGATTTGATGATATCCCAACCTTAAGTCCATCAAGGAGAAAACTTTAGAATCCACTAGTTCACTACAGGAATCCGGACAATAGACGACGGCCGGAAACCGTCGTCAATAAGAACACTACCGTCGTCAATAAGTTATTGACGACGGTAAAACTTTATAGACGATGGTTTTCGGCTGTCGTCAATTATTAGTCGTCAATAAATTTATTGACGACGGTAACCGTCGTCAATAATCTTATTGACGACAGCTAAATCTAGCTGTCGTAAATAAACTTATTGACGACAGCTAGGATATGAACCGTCGTCAGTTACAATGGCTTATTGAAGACGGTTTCTGGTACCTGGCCGTCGTCAATAACAATGGCTTATTGACGACAGCTAAATCAGACTGTCGTCAATAAGCTTATTGACGACGGCCAGGATTTCAACCGTCGTCAGTAAGCACGGCTTATTGACGACGGTTTCCACTCGGCCATCGTCAATAACAATTGCTTATTGACGACGGTTTCTGGTACCTGGCCGTCGTCAATACTAATGGCTTATTGACGACGGCCAGGTACCAGAAACCGTCGTCAATAAGCGTTGCAATTTTTTTAAAAAAAACAGAAAATCCTGCCCTGGCTTCGAGGCCAGCCCTGGCTCGATGGCCAGATCACAGACAATCAAAATATACATCACAGGCAGGCATAAAAACACTATACGCACGCCACACTACCTTACGCTACCCCGACCGCTGCCACCGGAGTCCAGGAAGTCGTCGTGCGCTCGTCCAAACACTGGTTGCTGAGGGCATAGAGTTTCCTGAGCCCGCGTCGCCGATCCCTATGATGTACATGTATAGTTAGACAAATTAGAAGTTCACAAATGTGTATATGATTAAATAAACTCATTACAAGTTAGAATTGAGCAAGTTAGCTAGATTTGGCTATGTTTGAGTAAGTTTGCTCATATTTTACTAAGTTTGAGAAGTATGGACTAGTAGTGTTTGTGGTTGAGCTAGTTCAAATAGTTTTGGCTATATTTGAGTAAGTTTGGTCATATTTGACTATAGTTGAGTAAGTTGTACCATATTTTACTCAGTTTGAGGACGTTTAACTAGTTTTCTCTAAGTTTAAGTAAGTTTGATCAAATTCAACTAAATTTGAGCAAATTTAACTAGTTGCAGCTATTATGAGAAATTTTGTACCTGTGCTCCTGACGTCGGCCCCTGTGGTAGCTGTATCGGTGGCGGCGCCCACTGAGGAAAGACAACGGGCTGTCCTGTGGCCATAGCCTGCAAATATGAAGTAAATTATTATACATGTCATTTATATATTAGAAACGTTGAGTACAATGATCTGAACTTACCTGCATGGCAGCTTGCAGCTATAGCATGTACGAGTGTTGATACTCGTCCCTAGCCCGGAGCTCGGCTGCCTGCCTCTCGTTCGCGAGCCTCAGTGCTTCCTGTGTCCTCTAGAGCTCCTCCTGGACACTCTGGAGCTCCAGATCACGGCTGCCACGCCTGCTGGATCCACCCTGCAATGAAGAGGCCCTCGAGTAAGACCGCGCCTCCATCGAGTCTTGTCACACCCGGTTTCTCCATCGAGTCTTTGGGTTCCGTCCTTCTTGGGCACAAATATCACTGGAGCTCCCCAAGGTGAGGAACTAGGACGAATATACGCCTTCCCCATCAATTCTCTCAAATGATCCTTGAGTTCTCCCAGCTGCTTTGAGTCCATCTGATAAGGTCTCTGGTATATCGGGGCTGTTCCAGGCACTAGCTCAATTGCGAATTCCACTTTACGATCAGGAGGCATACCTGGCAACTCCTCCGGAAAAACATCTGGATATTCCCTGATGGTCCTGATCTCCTCCACTTTCACCTCAACTTGATTTAATTTAATGTCCCTCCTAGTCTCTTGTATTGTTATAAACATTACTCTTGTGCCACTAGGGTGAGTTAGTTTCACCGTTCTGGTCGAACAATGGATGATTCCTTTATGTTTGGTCAACCAATCCATACCCAAGATAATATCTATCCCTTGTGAATCTATCACTATGAGGTTAGCAGTAAATACTACCCCTTTAATGTCTAGGTTCACTTTGGGACACACTTGGCTTGTCCTTATTTCTCCACCTGGAGAGTTTACTGCTAGCATATGGTTCATTTGTATTGTTGTTAGGTCATGCTTCTTAATAAACCCTTGGGCAATGAACGAGTGGGTAGCACCAGAATCAAACAACAGGGTTGCAATGTGTAAATTGGCAGGAAACTTACCAACTACCACGTCGGGTGCCTCTTGCGGCTCCTCCATGGTGACGTGGATCACCTGTCCTCTCATTACATTCTGCTGTTGCGGCTGCGCGGGCTTCTTCTTTGGGCACTTATGGGCGTAGTGCCCCACTTCACCACAGTTAAAACATTGCACCCCAACCTTAGGTGCCTGGCCTTTGTTGTCTTGGGGTTGGTTTGGGGGTCCTTGCACTGCTGGTCGAGGTTGATATGTAGGGCGAGGCTGCTGTACGAACTGACGTTGTGGCTGTATTGGTGCTGCCGGAGGCCTGTAGTTCGGGTTGTACCCTCTTGGTGCTGAGTAGGGTACCGCAGCACGGTTCGTCTGCCCTGCGGGTTGCTGCATCAGACGTGGGCGGGTGTTGCTCCCGGAGGCTTGGTGTGACCACCCGGCCTTCCTCTTGTTTTCATTTTCCAAGGCCTTCAGCTTCCTTTCTACCACAAATGCTCTGTCCACCATCTTTTAGAAGCTTTCATACTCGTTGGAGGACATTGCACACTGCATTTCTGCGGTAAGTCCTTCCACGAAACAATCCTGTTTCTGCTCATCAGTCTCTATGTCCCGTGGGGCATAATGGGAGAGTTGAGTAAATTTAGTGAGGTATTCCCTCACAGTCATGTTTCCTTGCTGCAACCCCAAGAACTCCTTCCTCTTGTTTTTGAGTTCACCCCTTGGTATGTAATGGTTGCGGAAGCTACACTTGAACTCTTCCCAAGTGATGTTCTCAGGGTCATGATGGGCGGCCACGTAGGCGGTCCACCAATCAGCAGCAGGTCCATGCAATTGATGAGAGGCAAACAGAACCCTCTCATACCCTTGGCACTGTATGATCCTCATCTTGCTCTCAATGGTCTTTAGCCAGTCATCTGCCTCTAGAGGTTCAGCAGCACTTGCAAACTTCGGAGGTTGAGTTCCTAGAAACTCACTCAACCTTGGTTGGCGTGGTGCAGCTTGTGGAGGTGGAACTTGATGCAAGTTGGCCACCACTTGAGTCAGGTTCTGGATGAACTGATTTTGATTTTCAAGCATTTGGCGGATGGGATCAACTCCCTCACGGCGCCCACCCCTGTCTTGGCTCTCAGGCCTCATCGTTGTTGTTGGCGGGGTTGGCAGCATGACCCTTTCCTCTTCCGGCCATCTAGAATGATCAACCAAATGATAATTTAAAGCATTACGTATTATCTTACTATTTTCACTTGTTTTTACTTTGAAGTGTTGAGGCTTTGTTATACTTTCTGAGGGTTCATGTCTCACACAAAAATAAATGCACTATTATTTCATGTGGGTTCACACACCAAAGCAAAACAATCTGAAGACGAGGCTGTGGACAATTGCTCATGGCTTCCACAACTCACGTCACACACCAAGCATTAACACACCATTAACTAAGGTAACGACTCGACTATTCGACATCTTGCTAACTAAGGGAAAGACTCTACACTACTCGTATCCCTGAGCTGGCTCCTAGGGATCTTCCTCATTATTGCGGCTGCCTTCTGACTCTGCTTTGGATGGGGAGGCTGCTGGTGGAGAAGTGTGACGACGCCTGATCGCCCGGCGATCTGGGGAGTCAGGAGTCCATGTATCATTCACGGTGACACACAGTTCATTCTCATCTCCTCTTTCTCTCTCCCTCAAGCAGGCTCGAAGCAACGCCTCGGTTTCCTTCAGGGTGTCCCAAACATCCTGAAGCTCCTGCTGACACTCCTGCAGTCGAGTGCTGAGCATAGCAGCATCCTCCAAGCACAAGTCCATGTGCTCATGGGAAGTTCCTTGCTGCACTGGCGGGTACTTATACTCCGTTGTACCACTCTCGCGCTGGAGGACATACATGTACTCAGTTCTGTCCAGGTGTCGACGATAGATTTGACTCTGGCAGGTGATGGCCTCCCAGGTAACATCCTTCTCCGCATCGACCTGTGTCGCTCGACAAGCTGGAGAGCGGTGGATCTTGAGCAGCTGATTTTCGTGGATAATCCTCATCTCTGAACTCCATTCTTCCCTCTTCTCACGGATGGTCCTGGTGGAGCTATAGTGTATGATTAGCTTGCCAGTATTGCCGGCGGCTTGGAGCATACGTCAAAGACGGCGCAACAAGCCTCCTACTGCCAATCCGTAGGAAAGGTACGTCACCGGACGGCTCTCCTCTCTTTGGGCAAGGGCAACTACGGGAACTCTCCCTCCTGTGGACTTGCGAGCGGTGCGAATCATGCGAACCATCTAATACAGAAAGCATTTAAACTTAGGTTAGATAAACTTTTAAACAAAAATCCTATTTTGAACGAAAGTTGGGGTAAGATGAAGAAAGTGACTCCATTAAATAACACTTTTCAACACACACCTTGTAAAATAGTTTTTAAGAAAATAGGGCCCTTAAATACGTCCATTTCTACCTAGGTCCACGTTCCTACGGGCAATCTTGGCTCTGATACCACTTCTATCACACCCGGTTTCTCCGAAGAACAACCGAGTGAATATCACATGTATGCCAGGATCATTTTCTCATACATGTGATGACAAATAGTGAAGCATCATTTATTACAAGCCAGGTGTCGAATATAAATAAGTCTTACATAGCATACGTCTCGATGGACGATAATAAGTTCATAACAAGTAAATAAAATAGAAGCGGAATATTATTCTTGTGGGCTCCGTTACAGTCGTTGCCCGGGGGACTCCACGAACCTAGAAACCTTCTTCGGGTCCAAAGTCTTGATCATTAAACACCACTTCATTATCTTGACCTGAGCAGCAATATAAACTAACAAATATGCAAGGTTGAGTACCGATGGTACTCAGCAAGTGTGGGAAAGTTATGTCATGCATGGCTAGAGCAAGGAGAGGTTGAACTCTTGGTTAAAGCACTACGCAATTAATACCTATCACCTTAGCTTATTAAGCACCTACATTACTACACAGGTGAAATGGTCCCAATCTCCCATCCCATCATCATAATCAAATAACCATAACATCATTTTCAATGTTAAGCTCCCCGCATAACATCCTTAACTTCCAAAACCATCACTCCTCTAATCATGAATAAGTCCAAGCCGCTCTTGACCGTGAGCACGGCTGTCATGAAAGTTTTGACTCTGCAGAGTTTGCACCACTGTACCCACATGTAGTGATTTCATCCCCCGTTGTCGGGTGGACTAAATGAACCTCCATTATGCCAGTGGCCACGAACCACATACACACTTCCCAGGTGTGTAGCCAGGAGATCACTATGAAGCCTTTACAAAGGGATTCCCGACGAGCGTGAGCCCACTGAGGTTTCACCCGTAACAGCATACAAGAGGCTCCAACCCCGCTGCAGTGGCCCCCTCTTGAGCCTTGCGGTTCATATGGTAGTCCAGCTGACACCTATTCCCCGCACCATCCAACACACTCATACTACGCCGGGGATACACCTAATTAATTGGCCAAGCTGCCCCATCTCAGCATGTGGTTGGCACGGTAAAGCCAGGTTACATGCTCCATGAACCGGTCCTTAGGATCCATGCAAGTACTAAACACAAACCCAAGTCTCGTGCACCCAGCACCAACCAAATCATCCAACTTGCCTTGATCCCTACCTCAACATAACTCACAATATCTCATTCAAGAGTATGGTAAAATAAACTGATGATCTCGTATCCCAAATATCCCATTCTAAGCATGGCAAAGCATATGCATAATAATGAATGACATGATAAAATGAATCCCAACCCAAGCTACAAGGAAACAAGGTAATGCAATTCTAGGGAAACATCCTAGCATGGGTTTCATATTTTCAATTGACAATGCAAATAATTCTATCTACACTTCCTAGTATAGGATCAAATTGGTCAAGGACACTTGCCTTCTTCCTGCTGCTCTGAGAATGGGTAGTCCTGATCTTGGAAAGGAAGAACTTGCTCTGGAGCAGGTTCTACTCATACCATTACACATAGCAAAAGAAAACAACAATCCATAAGACATAGTTCACACTTCCACTTCATACAAACCACACATTCACATTTATGGAAGCCATTCACATTTCTATGTGTTGTGGTTACTCTATGTGTGTTGATTTTGGCTTACTGCACTTTTAAACATGTGCATATGATTTCTGCTTTTGTATTCATATTTATGTTTGCATACTATATATGAGTTTCCAATTTAAATAAATTCCTTATATTCAATTGATACACCTTTTAGCTACCAAGTGTGCATGGATGGTATTTTCCTACTCCAAATGGGTCTTCAGACCTTCTACCAACCCTAAACTGAATTCTTTGGATTTTTGGAAACTTCATTTATCATTTTCTAGTTATTCATACCTAGCTTGCTATATTTTCAGATTTATTTCCTATGCCTAAATGTGAACTTTATTATGAAAATAGTAAGACACCTCATCTAAACAGAATAGGTTTTGGGTCCAAAATATTAAATAATATATTTTTGAACTTCTACTCTGATGTGAACTATTTTACATTCATTTTACTAATTTTCAGAATTATTCTCTACTTAAAAATGTGTCCCTATAACTAATAAATGTGAATAATCAATTAAACAGATTCATTTCAGCCAAAAATCTATTTTTATCTCACTCCAAAGTTTTCCAAGTACTAGGAAAGTTTTTAATTTGAATTTACAATGTGTTTGTCCCATCTTTTAAATTTTAAATACTAAACACATATTCAAATTCCTAAATTTAATATCACATAGGGTTAAAAAGGTAAACTCACCCCACTACAGGGTCTATTATATTATTTTAAGAATTTCCAGGGGTCTAACTAAACATAACATAGGGGTTTTCCTAATTTTTATTAAGTCCAGGGGCTAAACTGATTTTTAAATGAATTTACATGATTTTCTGAAGTTCCAGGGGCTAGATTAGAAGTTTCCGGGGCTAGCTCGTATTTTCCGAGAACCCCAGGGGGTAGCGCGTAAGAATTCCGGCCTTTATAACGCGGGGCTGACGTGGACCGTCCGATTTAAAACAGACGGCTGAGATTATAACGTCGAGCCGGTACGCGGGGATTTAAATTCTACCGTGCGATTTAAAATAGACGGCGCACAAGCGGCCACGTCGCTCTGATCGAGTGCGGGCGGCGCTGCCCGGCGGCGCACGGCGGCGGGAGGCGGTGATCTCGCCACAGAGTTTCGGATCTTCGTCAATTCTTCCCAGAACTGTGATTTTATGGCATAGATCGGTAGAGGGGAGGTCGGGGATCTCACCTCGGGGGTTTTCTTGAGCTCGGAGGTCCTGGAAAGCGGTCGGCGACGAGGTCCGAGGTGAATTCACGGCGAGGCTCGTCGGCGCTGTGTTTGAAGCGCAAACCACCGAGTTTTCTGCACATGCGCGGTTCTCCGGAGGCGGTGGATCAAGATCAGCGCGTTAGATGAGAAATCCTGAGCGAAGATCGAGCGAAATTGGCCGGAGAAACTTGGGTTCTCACCGGGAAGAAAAACAGCCGATCACGGGTGAAAGTCGGGAAGATGCCGGTGTTTATATAGCCGGGGGAGGGCGGCGTTCGGTTGTGATCGAGTTTGCGTCGTCCAGGAACGAAATTCGGCTGGGATATGCGAGGATCCAGGGCGGTTTCGATTCGGAGGTGAGAAGAGTCCGGCCGGCCGAGCGCGGGCGCGAGGAGGAAGAAGGGTTGGCGGGCCCCGCGTGTCAGTGGGAAAGAGGGGAGGGCGCGCGGCTGCGGGCTGGCGCGGGAATAAATGGGTCGACTGGTGGGTTTCGGCCCACTGGCCGGGGGGTTTAATTTTTCCTTTTCTTTTTCTTTTTCATTTCTGTTTTGAGTTTAATTTGAATTCCAGTTTGAATTTGAATTTTTGCAACACATGCAATACGTCCAAAAAATTTTAAATTCCCCACTTAAAAGTATTTTGGGGTGTTACAAGTCTACTACTCCATCGAAGATAGCCAACCTACACAACGAAGTAAGAGTATTAAAGTTTCGTGTCTCGAAGTTAATGAAAGTAAATGAAAAACAACAGAACTCACCGGCCGTGAGGTTTACCGCCACCGCCTGCATAGGCGGCTTCAGGTACGATCGACAAGTTCTGCCAATCGTAATCGTCGCCTCGAAGCCTCCGCACCGCCTCCCCATACTTTTCCTGAAAATACAGAAAATTAAAGTCATCAGAAGTTTTAAAAAGAATACAATTAAGTCAACTAAAGAACTCACCAACGTCTCCATCGCTGTCTGAGAAGACAGCTGATCAGGCTGCGAGGGGTCACTTCCCATGTGACCCCTCCTCCACACCTGGATAGCGGTCGGCTCCTGACCGATCTCGCGCTCCTATCGATACGTGTTAGCACAATGATAGCGATAGAAATTAACTAGAATATAATTCAAGTATCACTTACCATCCGTTTAGCAAGGCGTATGTAGCCGTCCCCGCCAAGACGGTGTTTCCCGTCCGTCCCTCGACTCTGTCGGCGGGTCATCGACACGCCTTGGAAGCCCTGGCTCGCCCAACGAGCACACACGGAACTGTAGGCGTCCGGACAGGACTCAAGCCACGGTACGCTGACCTGCACACATTTGTTGTTGGATGAAAACATTGATGAAAATTGGATAATGAAGCAAAGTAAAATAAAGAATTTACCTCTGCGTACTGTGCCTCCGTCAAGTACTTGTCCGCCACATCCCTAAACTGCCCCGGCTCACCCTCGTCCGGATGCAACTTATAGTACACCTTCGTAGCCTGAATGCGAGCCGTTGAAATCGACTGCGTCAGGAGCTTCCTAGCATTGTTGTTGAAGACCAGGCGAGCGTGATCCAGCTGGGCCTCATCCTCCAAATGGTAATATTTCTACAAGTAGAAATATACAAGTTAATGTATTTAACATATAATAGGTTCACATTTAACGAATACACGATTTACTTACCATGAATTCGTGCCACACATGCTCCTGGTGGTTGCCGTAGGTAATGTCCTGGGCCGTAGCGTAATCGTCCCAAGATGTAGCAGCCCGTCCGTTCACTAGACCGGGGTAGTGACAACAGATGAGCTGGCCCAGGACAGCGTTGACCTGGTGGTGGCGTCCTTGACCCGTGAACGAGTCATCGGCCCAAGACCTAATACACGATTCTCAATTAGTACATATATAAGTGTTAAAATATCTAAATTGATTTGTTATAGATTTACATACCTATCGCCAACCGGACGAATAACGACCCGATCTTCTGGCCGTGCATGAACCGGAGGAGGAGTCACATAGTGGCTCCTCCTGTAACGTCGTGTGAAGCCGGCTCCACATCAGGCTCTGTGGAAGGCTCTGAAGCAGGGTCTGAATCCTGCGGTGCCGGAACATGAAGAGGATCCGAAGCAGGATCTGTAACAGGCTCTGAAACTTGTGGTGTCTGAAGAGGACCCCTGGCCTCTGTCTCCTCAGACGTAGAGTCGTCCTAAAAATTTGAAGATTGGTAATATAGATTTAAGAAAGTTATTTATATAATTTATGTAATTTAATATTCTTTACCTGTCGTGACCGCTCTCGTGACCCCTGGCCTCTGTCGAGGCCCAACAGCTGAGACAGTCTACCATTGCTAGACTGACAGCCCTAGAAAACGGAGTCTGCTCTCGGGGGCAGAAAGCCCCACGTCCCCCGTCGTCTACTGCTCGACGACATCCTGATGAAAGGAAATTTGAAAATGAATTTAAAGGAAAATATAGAAGACGAAAGAAGAGATGAAGGAAAAGATACTTGTACTCAATTTCAAAATTCATCAGTATCACGATCATGTACTCTACTTCGTAAACCGGACCATCGATCTTTTCTCATGGTTGTTCGCCGTTTTCGTTTTTTCACATTATGAGTTTGTACATCTTGTGCATCTCCAACTAATTCATCGAGTCGTAGACCAGGCTCAATGACAAAACAATCCGGCAACTCTTCTTCTTGGTAAACAACATCTGCCTCATCAATGTAACCAGTATTGTCCGGTGTATATAACCGCTCATGAGGATTCACCTTTTGTACAACCCACCATGCACTAAGTTTTTCGCATGGATATTGTAGATAGTACACTTGCTCGACTTGGTGTGCAAGGACAAAGGTGTCGTAGCCTCGTAGTCGGTCCTTGTGTTTGACTTCTACTATGCCAAATTGGTTTTGTCGAGTTCCATTGTTATTATCAAACCAATCGCAGTCAAAGAAGACTACTTTAAGGTCTTTACTCCCGGCAAAACTAAATTCTAGGATTTTGTTTATGATCCCATAGAAATTAGTTTCATGTCCTTCGGCATCGGCGGCCCTCGTCACAACTCCGGTGTTTGATGTTGCCCTTAGAGGAAGCTTCAAATTGAGTTGAATGGAATCGGAACCCATTGACATCATATCGACCAAAGAGTTTAACTTTAATGGATCCGTTGGACAGTTGTCGCAAATCTTCCTGAACACCGGCTTGTGTATTGCACTGTTGTAGGTGCATCTAGGATATCCCTTGTGGGTTTTGGCTAATTGATGACGAACATATGAGATCCTAATGAAACTATTATGATGATTGCAGGATAAACAAAGTGAACTGGCTCGGCACACACACAAAAAGGTGAAAAATAGAGTGGTGCCCGAAAAAGAAGAAGTTAGTGGAATTTAGAGAAGCAAAGTAGATAAAAATGTATAGGTTGTGTGTGAGAGAGACACATCCCAAGAGCTTATGACTTTGCGTAACGGTAAGGGGTTTAAAAATCAACTAAAATCCACTGAAAACCGGACAAGTCCGTTCATGGACCGGACTAGTCCGTTTAACTTTCTGAAAGACGAAAACATAGTGCACCGGACTAGTCCGACTTGTGAAACGGACTAGTCCGGTCAGCTCACTGGAATGCAACCGGACAAGTCCGGTTTTAGACCGGACTAGTCCGGTTATGTCTCTGTTGTCCTCTTTAGAGGACTACGGACTAGTCCATCCAAGCAACAGGACTAGTCCGCTAAAGTTTCTGAAAACCCATCTCACATAGCACCGGACAAGTCCGGTTTGTGGACCGGACTAGTCCAGTTAACCCACTGGAAGTAGGCCGGACAAGTCCGATCATATATTGGACTAGTCTGGTAGTAGGTTTAACAACGGTAACTTTTTGGGAAAGGCTATAAAAAGAGGTCCTTCGTCTTTTCCCTATAGAGACACGACTCATACTGTCAAAAACTGAAACCCTAGCGCCGCCACCTGTCCCAAGAGCCCAAAAACACATCTCCCACACATCTAAGGTGCAAAAAGGTGAAGATCAATAAAATATTTGGATTTGGGATTGGGAGATCGTCGTTCCTTCGTTGTGAGCTCTTGGGGTTTGATCTCTCTACACTCATATTCTGCATTGTAATCTTTTTGAGTGTATTTGATCAACTTCTCATTGTAATTCTTGTGGGAGCCCTCAACGTGTGAGGTTGCCCCATAAAAACGGTGATTACACTTGATAGTGAAGTCAAGTCGGCCTGTGTGGTGACTTGAAGAGGGAAAGGGTTGGGAACCCGGCTCTGTGTGAGCTTCCTCAACGAGGACGTAGATCTCTTGGTGAGATCGAACCTCGGTAAAAATTCGTGTCTTTTGTCTCTCATTTGTTTTACATCTTGACACATTAGATCACTAGTTTGCTAGTCATCGTTTGAATTCCTTACAAGTTTGCACGTGCATCCATACAATAAATTTAAGTTATAAAAACTGTTGTTCTTATTCCGCTGCTATAAGATAAAATTTGTGAGACACACTTAATCAACTCAAATAATTCAGCACACCGGACTAGTCCGCCCACACCACCGGACTAGTCCGGTCAGTCAAGTTTCTGACAACTTTATTAAGTGTGCAGGAATTCTTTAAAGGCCTATTCACCCCCTCTAGGCCACATTCAATTGGTATCAAAGCCAAGTTCTCCATCAACGAGACTCACATCTCGGAGAGATCAATGGCCTCTGAGAAGAACAACGATATCCCAAAGACGAGCAACAACGATGAGGAGCAAGAAGCCAAAGCCTTCGATGTGCTGAAAGAAAGCCCACATGACGATGAAGAAGTGAGGCAGCTAAAAGCACTCCTGAGAAAGAAACTGCTGGCACAAAAAGGAAAAGAGGAAGAAAAGACGATGGGGAGTGGTCATCACGACTACTCCCGGTATCCTTACAACTACAACCGACTCAATTCAAATAATCATTATCTCTCTATTCCTATGGGAAGGCCTCCACAGTTTGATGGAAGTGACTACACCATGTGGAAGTACAACATGAAGATGCATCTGATATCCCTGAACCCTAGTCTGTGGCACATTGTTTGCAGAGGCATCGATATTCCGGACACGGATGATGAACTCACCCCAGAACAAGAACAGGAGATTCACAGAAACGCACAAGCCGTCGCCGTGATCACATCATCACTAAGCAGAGAGGAATTCACCAAGATCGATGGGTTAGAAAGTGCAAAAGAAATCTGGGATACCCTCAAGACAGCTCACGAAGGAAATAGGTCAGTTCGTGAAGCCAAAATCGAAATGCTTGAAGGAGAGTTGGGAAGATTTGCTATTGAAGAAGGCGAATCACCTCAAGACATGTACAACCGGATGAAAGCACTCATCAACAGAATTCGTGCTTATGGAAGTAAGAAATGGACAGATCACGAAGTGGTCAAAAGAATGATTAGAGCCTTCATGCCAAGAAACGTCACACTTTGCTCAATGATTAGAGAAAGCCCCGGGTTTCACAAAATGACTCCCGATGAGTTATTGGGAAAGATCATAAATCATGAAATGATGGAGAAAGAGGCTCAATACGTCAAAGACTTAGCCGAGCTCACCTCTTCTAAAAAGAAAGAAGTTGCCCTCAAAGCAACGTGCAGACCCAAACTCAAAGAAACTCGTGAAGACCAAGACGATGGAGATACAAGCGACGAAAGCACCGATCTTGATGACGAAGAAATGGTACTCTTCATCAAAAAGTTCAAACGCATGATGAAGAGAAGACACGGCAACAATTCACATGAAGGCAAAAGCAAGGATAAAGGAAAATCCAAGGCTCGACGCACTTGCTACAACTGCAGAGAGTATGGTCACTTCATGGTGGACTGTACTTATGAGGAAAACAAAAAGAAGAAGGAAACAAGATCTCAAGAAAAGAAAAATTTTAGAAAAAGAAGACAAGCCCATCAAGCTCACATTGGGAAGGAGTGGGACTCAAACGACGAGTCCTCCTCCGATGAAGAAGAAGAGATGGCCACTATCGCAGTCAAGAAACCAACTATGAGAGCCACACTCTTTCCGAACATGGGAGGACGGGACATGAACATCCACACTTGTCTTATGGCTAAGGAAGGCAAGAAAAAGGTTAGACTTACTCCTCCTATACTAAATTCCTCCATTGATGACTTTGATAGCTCTAGTGATAATGAAGAATTATTTAGAGGGCTAAGTAAAATTGCTTTAAAGAAAATGGAAATGTTGTCGAACGAAATCTTTGAAAAGGAGGAACTTGTCAACCGACAAGAAGATATGCTCATCCGTGAGAGGAAGAGATATCAAGAAGTTGAAAAGCTTCTTGAGCTTGAAAGAGAGAAGAATGAGTCACTTGAGTTAGAGCTAACCTTGAGTAAGGAAACTTACTCAAAGTTAGAGGACTCGCACATTGCAATCAAGGAAGAACTTGCTAACTTGTCAAAAGTTAACAAAATCCTTGAGGTGCAAGTTGAGTCGCTCAAACAAAGTGACTGCTCTTCCTCCAAGAGCTCTTCCTCCAAAGATATGCGCTCGACAACAGTAAGAACCTGCACTTGCTCTAGTAAGAAGAATGTAATTTCTAACGCTTTAACCCCACATGACATGCATTCTTCTCAAAACAACATCTTTGATAAGGAGAAGATCAAATATGCAAGAAGTGCATATATGATCACTAGACCTTCCAATGTCAAAGATGGACTTGGCTTCGACAGGAATAAACACATGTCTACTTCTAATCATGCTAAGAATAGAATCATTTTTGTTAAAGAAAAATCCCATGAATCTGAGCTACAAACACTATTCCATACATTTGATGCTTCTTATGTTCTCATGAAAAACAAGTATGGAAAAGTCATTGCTAAATATACAGGGCCACGCCACAAGAACTTAAAAACTTGTGTGTGGGTGCCCAAGACTCTTGTGACTAACCTGAGAGGACCCAAGCAAGCTTGGGTACCTAAAATCCAGAAATAATTCTATTTTGCAGGCTTACTCCTCCGGTGGATCTAAATGGGTGCTAGATAGCGGATGCACAAATCATATGACCGGAGAGAGAAGTATGTTTGTGGAATACGAGTGCAACAAGGATCCAAGTGAAGGTATATACTTTGGAGATAACAGCCAAGGAAAGGTCCTTGGTAGTGGTAACATTGAAATATCCTCTCAACACACCCTATCTAATGTTTTACATGTAGACTCTCTAGATTATAATCTTTTATCAATATCTCAACTATGCGACAAAGGTTACAACTGTTTATTCACTAATGAGGGTGTGACCGTCTTTAGAAGAAGCGATGGCTCGATTGCATTCAAGGGATTGTTGAAGGGAAAGCTTTATCTTGTTGACTTCAACAAAGATAAAGACGAACTCAACGCTTGCTTGGTTGCTAAGACCAACATGGGATGGCTGTGGCATAGACGGCTAGCCCATGTTGGAATGAGAAATCTGCAGAAACTTCTAAAAGGTGGTCACATCCGTGGTCTTAAGGATGTGGTTTTTGAAAAAGACAGGCCGTGCAGCGCATGTCAAGCAGGAAAACAGGTTGGAGCACCACACCCCGCCAAGAATGTGATGACCACCGCTAAACCGCTGGAACTTCTCCACATGGATCTCTTTGGTCCAATTGCGTACATCAGCATCGGCGGTAACAAATACGGTTTAGTAATTGTTGATGATTTTTTAAGATTTACCTGGGTATTTTTCTTGTATGATAAATCAGAAACTCAAGGAATCCTCAAGAATTTCTTGAAAAGAGCTCAAAATGAATTCTCATCAACCGTAAAGAATATCAGAAGTGACAATGGGACAGAATTCAAGAACACCCAAGTTGAAGAATATCTCAATGAAGAAGGTATAAAGCATGAATTCTCGGCACCCTATTCTCCTCAACAGAACGGGGTGGCCGAAAGGAAGAACAGAACATTAATCGAAATGGCGAGAACAATGTTGGATGAATACAAGACGTCAGACCGGTTTTGGGCAGAAGCGGTGAACACCGCCTGTCATGCCACAAATCGGTTGTACCTTCATCGACTTCTGAAGAAAACTCCATATGAGCTTCTCACAGGTAAAAAGCCTAAAGTTTCCTATTTCAAAGTTTTTGGTTGCAAATGTTTTATTCTGAACAAGAAACCAAGGGCCTCGAAGTTTGCTTCGAAGTCCGATGAAGGATTCTTGCTCGGATATGAATCGAACGCCTACGCCTATCGTGTCTTCAACAAGGTGTCCGACCTTGTTGAAGTAGCGCGTGACGTAGTGTTCGATGAAACTAACGGCTCACAAGTGGAGCAAGTCGATAAGTCTATGCTAGATAAGGAGGAAGCTTCATGTGAAGTGCTGAAGAAAATGGCACTTGGTGATATCCTACCACGAGAGGAGACACAAGATGAATTTCAACAAGGAAGCAATGATCTAGGGGGAGACATGACACATGAAGACAATGAAGAACAAACAACTATACAAATTCCACACCCTAGAGTACATCAGTGTGTGCAAAGGGACCATCCTGTCAACAATATCATTGGAGATATTGCTAAGGGAGTAACTACTAGATCTCAAATTGCAAATTTTTGTGAACATTATTCTTTTGTGTCTTTTCTGGAGCCTTACAGGGTAGAAGAAGCCTTTAGGGATCCGGACTGGGTGATTGCGATGCAAGAGGAGCTGAACAACTTCAAAAGAAATGAAGTGTGGGAGCTGGTGGAAAGACCAAGGGCGAACATCGTTGGAACCAAATGGGTATTTCGGAATAAGCAAGATGAACATGGAGTAGTGACAAGAAATAAAGCAAGAGTGCCTTTCTGAATGGTCCGATAAAGGAGGAAGTCTATGTAGAGCAGCCACCGGGGTTTGAAGATCAGAAGTATCCCAACCATGTCTATAAACTGCGTAAGGCTCTCTATGGCCTCAAACAGGCTCCTCGAGTCTGGTATGAGTGCCTTAGAGATTTTCTGATTCAAAATGGATTCAAAATTGGTAAAGCAGACTATACACTCTTTACTAAACATTTTGATGATCATTTATTCGTATGTCAACTTTATGTTGATGACATTATCTTTGGATCCACTAACAAGTCCTTCTGTGAAGAATTTAGCAAAATAATGACAGACAGGTTCGAGATGTCAATGATGGGTGAATTGAAGTTCTTCTTGGGATTTCAAGTGAAGCAACTGAGAGAAGGTACATTTATAAGCCAAACTAAATATACACAAGACATTCTCAAGAAATTCAATATGGACAAAGCCAAGCCCATCAAGACACCCATGGCCATCAACGGACATCTAGACCTCAATGAAGACGGTCCAAATGTGGACCAAAAGGTATATCGGTCCATGATTGGCTCCTTACTATACTTATGTGCATCTAGGCCAGATATTATGCTTAGTGTTTGCATGTGTGCAAGGTTTAAAGCCGCACCTAAAGAGTGTCACTTAATTGCTGTAAAAAGAATCCTAAGGTATCTTGTGCACACACCCAACTTGGGCCTTTGGTATCCCAAAGGATCCAAGTTTAACTTGATACGGTACTCCGACGCTGACTATGCAGGATGCAAAGTCGATAGAAAGAGCACGTCAGGGACTTGTCAATTTCTTGGTAGGTCCCTAGTTTCTTGGTCATCTAAAAAGCAAAACTCCATTGGTCTTTCCACAGCGGAAGCAGAGTATGTTGCAGCCGGTAGTTGCTGTGCGCAACTGCTTTGGATGCAACAAACTCTTAGGGACTACGGCTACAATCTAAGTCATATCCCGCTTCTATGCGATAATGAAAGTGCTATAAAGATTGCACACAACCCGGTAGAGCACTCAAGAACTAAGCACATAGACATCCGTCATCACTTTCTTAGAGATCATTCATTAAAAGGTGACATAGCTATTTCACATGTTAGGACTGAAAAACAACTTGCAGATATTTTTACCAAATCATTAGATGAGAAAAGGTTCTGTGAACTAAGAAATGAGCTAAACATTCTTGACTCTCGAAATGTGGCTTGAAACATTGCATACCTGGTTGCAACTTAAATTGTTCCTCCGTATTGTCAAAAATGCTCCTCCTCTCCTTTGTACTCAGAAAACTATTCTTAATGAATAAATCTTGTGGATTATGACCATTGTTCGATTGTTGATTGCCTACTGGTCGTAATCACCAAGACTACTTGCAAAATTGTTGTCCTTGGATCACTATTAGTTATCTATATATATATCAAGTCTGTTGGAAACGGACTAGTCCGATTTCCAACCGGACTAGTCCGGACAGACAACAATTAGGTTAACTAAGGGGTACCGGACTAGTCCGCTACCATGACCGGACTAGTCCGGTCAGTCGCCTATAGAAGCAGTCAGCCGGACCAAACGCCTCCCTCTCCACTCATAAGCATTTTGTCTCACCCTCTCTCCTAAACCCTACCTCTCAAAGTGATTTTCGAGTTGAGCCCTCAAACTCGGAGTTTTCTCCGTGAAAAAGCCTCTTCTCGACGAGGGGATCCTACTTTCCGGACTCATCCGGACTGATTTCCACTCCTTCAACGCGAATCTTCAAATCTTGGTAAATCCCCCCCCCCAAAACCAAAATCTCAATTTTTCTAGCTCTAGCTAGTTTCCTTTGACTTCAAAAGGATGTACATTGCATAAATAGATGTATTCCTACCACTTTCCTACCATTGTGTCCTTAGATAGGAGATTTGCTTCAAATGAAACACTCAAGTTAGGGTTCTTATGCTAGGCCGGATTAGTCCGGCGTCCAGATGCGGACAAGTCCGGTCCACCGGACTAGTCCGCACTCTGAAACCGGACAAGTCCGGTCTCTGACAGCTGAACTCCTACATTCCCATTTGAAGTCGATAAGGTGTCCGTTTGCATCTAATACTTAAACTCCTTGTCAGGCATCATGTCATCAGGATCAGATGACAGCTCTTTTCACATCGACGAAGAAGTTCAATGTGAAAGAGTGAGGAGAGCTAAGGAGGGAGTGATGAAGAAGAGACATGATGTCAATGCTCACTCTCCACCCTCCGACGACAATCTACCTAAGAAGAGAAAAGTCATTATCAAAAGGCCTCAAAGGAAAGATGCTGCTGAGGGCTCATCAGGGCCAAGAAGAGTTCTCAATAAAGGGAAGGGACTTGCTAGTGGCCCCATTGGGCCTCTGAAATTGAAAAATCCCGTTCACCGCAACAGGCAGCCTTCAAGTGAGGATTTCACTGGAAAAGGGAATGAGCTAGCTGATAACTTCAGAAAGATTGAAGTGTATGGCCGACCTAAACAATGTTCTGATCCTAGGTTCTGGAGCAACTTCCATGCAGACTACTACGAGCATGTGTACATGAAGATGAAGAATCCCGTAGTAGAGAGTCAATGGCTGAATGTTGACGACCTGAAGTCGAAGAAGTATCCCGCCTTTCGTGAGATGGTGGAGGCCTTAGAGAGGCACGGTCTGACGGACCTGCTATCCTTTGAGTATGACTGGAACAATGAAGTCATTACCCAGTTTTACTCCACTCTCTACTTTGCTCGGGATGATGGAGACAGTCTTACTTGGATGACTCATGGTTCAAGGTATAGTGTCACTTATGATGAATTTGCTAGGATTCTTCACCTCCAAAACACTTTGGATCATGAACTGGTCATTCATAATCTGAAACCCCTGGAGAAGGAGGAACTTGAATTTCTCTATGACACAAGGATGCCATATGTCCCTCCAACCATCAAATATCTAAAGCCCTTCTTTGTGGTTCTAAATAGAGTCTTGAGAAAGACGATAGCTCCGAAGGATGGAGATGCAGGAACTATACAAGGAACCTTGAGGACTCTCATGAAAGTCATTAGTGGGAGGAGACCGTTCAATGTCTTTGAGTATATCTACAATGACATTGTGAACATCTCAATTACCCCCAATAGGTCCTGTGGATATGCACCGTATATCATGTACATGATTGAGAAGGTGACAGGACTCGAGTTTGTCAAGGATGTCAAGCATACGGGGTTGAAGCCGCAAAAACCCACCGAGTACACTCTCCCTCCGGCTCCAACTGCCCCGTCCTCTCCACCGGTGGAGAGGAGATCAAAGCAAGCTCATGATGACACTAGGTCTGCAGCTGCTCCTCCTGGTTCTCCACCTGCCCAAGAATCATCTAGCGGCATCCTCAAGATGCTCTCCTCTATCTTTGCCTGCTGCCGTAAGATCGAAGACAGGCAACACAAAGAAAAGCTTGCAAGGAAGAGACATCAACAGTACGTCAATGCAAATATCAAGTCTATCTGTGCAAAGCTTGAGATTGAGCCTGTTGGATCACCGCCCGCCTCCGAGGACTCAGAGGAAGATTCTGCTCCCGTGGATGCTGAAGATGAAGATCAGACTGAGACTGACGGAGGAGGCAGCGATGAGTGATTTCCCTCAATTTTTCTCTTTTTGGTGTCTTGATGCCAAAGGGGGAGAGATTGAGATGGAAGATTGAGATTAGACTTGGACTTTTTTCTATCTAGTATTAGTCATTAAGATCTTGTGTGATCAAGGACATGTACCTATTTTTAAAATCTTGTAATGCACTATTTCTTTTCCTATGTGTGATGTACTATGCTCCAATGCCCACTTACTGTTTGTCTTTAATTTATCACATTTTGTTTATCACACACCTGTGAGGCACCCCACCATAAGGTGTGTGCATATGTGAGAAGCATTTTGTGAATTCTTTATTATTCTCATATGTACACACCTTATGAAAATCAACCTTTTATTCTCAATTGTGATATCTCAAATGGTTGTCATCAATCACCAAAAAGGGGGAGATTGTAGGTGCATCTAGGATATCCCTTGTGGGTTTTGGCTAATTGATGACGAACATATGAGATCCTAATGAAACTATTAAGATGATTGCAGGATAAACAAAGTGAACTGGCTCGGCACACACACAAAAAGGTGAAAAATAGAGTGGTGCCCGAAAAAGAAGAAGTTAGTGGAATTTAGAGAAGCAAAGTAGATAAAAATGTATAGGTTGTGTGTGAGAGAGACACATCCCAAGAGCTCATGACTTTGCGTAAGGGTAAGGGGTTTAAAAATCAACTAAAATCCACTGAAAACCGGACAAGTCCGTTCATGGACCGGACTAGTCCGTTTAACTTTCTGAAAGACGCAAACATAGTGCACCGGACTAGTCCGCCTTGTGAAACGGACTAGTCCGGTCAGCTCACTAGAATGCAACCGGACAAGTCCGGTTTTAGACCGGACTAGTCCGGTCATGTCTCTGTTGTCCTCTTTAGAGGACTACGGACTAGTCCATCCAAGCAACAGGACTAGTCCGCTAAAGTTTCTGAAAACCCATCTCACATAGCACCGGACAAGTCCGGTTTGTGGACCGGACTAGTCCGGTTAACCCACTGGAAGTAGGCCGGACAAGTCCGATCATATACCGGACTAGTCCGGTAGTAGGTTTAACAATGGTAACTTTTTGGGAAAGGCTATAAAAAGAGGTCCTTCGTCTTTTCCCTATAGAGAGACGACTCATACTGTCAAAAAATGAAACCCTAGCGCCGCCACCTGTCCCAAGAGCCCAAAAACACATCTCCCCACACATCTAAGGTGCAAAAAGGTGAAGATCAATAAAATACTTGGATTTGGGATTGGGAGATCGTCGTTCCTTCGTTGTGAGCTCTTGGGGTTTGATCTCTCTACACTCATATTCTGCATTGTAATCTTTTTGAGTGTATTTGATCAACTTCTCATTGTAATTCTTGTGGGAGCCCTCAACATGTGAGGTTGCCCCATAAAAACGGTGATTACACTTGATAGTGAAGTCAAGTCGGCCTGTGTGGTGACTTGAAGAGGGAAAGGGTTGGGAACCCGGCTCTGTGTGAGCTTCCTCAACGAGGACGTAGATCTCTTGGTGAGATCGAACCTCGGTAAAAATTCGTGTCTTTTGTCTCTCATTTGTTTTACATCTTGAAACATTAGATCACTAGTTTGCTAGTCATCGTTTGAATTCCTTACAAGTTTGCACGTGCATCCATACAATAAATTTAAGTTATAAAAACTGTTGTTCTTATTCCGCTGCTATAAGATAAAATTTGTGAGACACACTTAATCAACTCAAATAATTCAGCACACCGGACTAGTCCGCCCACACGACCGGACTAGTCCGGTCAGTCAAGTTTCTGACAACTTTGTTAAGTGTGCAGGAATTCTTTAAAGGCCTATTCACCCCCCCTCTAGGCCACATTCAACTGTCCAACATATGAAGTAAGAAGACTATTTTATGCTATGAACATAATTACTAAGAGGAACAAGACAAGAAAAACGTTACATGATTTCGAAACCAGGTTTGGAAGTTAGGTCCTCCATTTACTCCATAGTGTTGCATTCTTTGTATTTGCTTGCTAGTAGGTTGCTTCTTAGACTTCCAATTTTGTCAATCGAACTCACTAAATAAGGACAAAACAGAATTATTAGTGTAGATGTATAACACACCACGCAAATTAGTATAGATGTTGAACAACCACTTACTGAAAAAAATTGTCCATCCCATCTATGTTAGCGTACATGTATAACAAAGCAGCTGGCTTTTCATCTACTGAAGCATCATAGCTCGTGCCACTACCAACAGTGGTGCCTCTCGTTTGAAAAAGTGAGAGTTTACTACAAGAGGTTGCTTCAGCCATATTGTACCGTAACACCGATGCATTAACATTGTGTTCTTCTGCAAAGTAGACACTTGAAAAGTATCCTATCTCCTGAAGTGTAAATGCTTCGACGATACATCCTTCAACCCTTGCCCTATTATGAACCATCGGTTTTAGACATCTGAGTGCTCTTTTAATGTGGTACATCCACCTATATTGAACATGGCCACCTACTTTAGCTTCATATGGAAGATGGATTAGAAGGTGTTGCATTGGATTGAAGAACCCTGGAGGAAATACTTTTTCCATCTTACATAAAAGCACGGGTATCTCTTTTTCCAACTTCTCCATCATCTCCCTTTTGATTTCTTTAGCACAAAGCTGTCTATAAAAATAGCTAAGCTCGGCTAACACCTTCCACACCTCATCATCAAGATAGCCTCGAAACATAACCGATAGAAGTCTTCCCATGATTATGTGATAATCGTGGCTCTTTAAACCAGTAAGATTTCCAGTCTTAACATTAACGGATCTTCTCAGGCTAGCAGCATAACCGTCTGGGAACTTCAACTGTTTCAACCACTTGAAGACTTCTTTCTTTTCTTTTGGTCGAAGGTAGAAAGAAGCTCGTGGTTTGTCAACAGCTTCGGAGAGCTCAAGACTTGGTCGGTTACAAACCTCTGCCAAATCCTTCCGAGCTTTTATATAGTCTTTTGTTTTGCCTGTCATATCCAAGCACGTGCTTATGATGCATTTGCCCATGTTACGTTCCTGGTGCATGACATCAATGTTATGCATTAGAATTAAAGACTTCATATACGGTAACTCCCATAGTGCACATATATGAGTCCAATTGTGATCCTCTCCGTAACCAACAAAATATCCAGGACGACCTTCATCTGGCACTAGATTGTTGAGCTGTTTAACAATTTCCGACCCGTTCAGACGTTGTGGTGGTCCCTTTTTTACAATGGTACCCTTCCTAAAGGCATTTCTCTGTTGCCTAAACACGTGATTTGGCGGTAACCAACGTCTATGATAATCAAAGTAGCATATCTTGCCACCATGACTTAGACAAAAACAATCCGTGTCCGAAGCACATATTGGACATGTCAATCGACCTTGAGTGCTCCAGCCAGAAAACATGCCGTAAGCTGGAAAATCATGAACAGACCACAAGTACGCAGCTCGAAGGTTGAATTTCTGTTTTCTATAACAGTCGTACGCTTCGACTCCTGTCCATAACATTTTGAACTCTTCAATCAATGGCTGCATCATCACGTTCAGTCGTGAACCAGGATGATCCGGTCCAGGTACAATAAGGCATAGGAACATAAACTCATACTTCATATAAAGCGATGGTGGTAAGTTGTACGGAATAGCGAACACGGGCCAACAAGAGTATGGTGTGGCTTTTGTACTAAACGGTGAGAAGCCATCTGTCGCCAACCCAAAGCGAATATTTCTCGCGTCATTGGCGAAGTCTGGATCGAAGCGGTCAAGCGCTTTCCATGCCTCACCGTCCGACGGGTGCACCATCATGCTGTTGTTCTCACGTACACCTTCTTTATGCCACCTCATGTGTCTAGCTGTTTTTTAGATAGAAACAAACGCTTGAACCTAGGTGTGACAGGCAAGTAGCGAAGCTGCTTCTGTGCGACTTGAGTCATTACTTTTGAACCGTCGTCATTAACAACTTCGACAAATCTCGCTTTACCACATTTTAAGCACTTGTTCTCGTTGGCATGCTCTCTCCAAAAAAGCTTGCAATTGTCTAGACACATATCAATCTTCTCATATTTCATACCTAGACCAGAAATCAACTTCTTAGACTGATACATATCTTTAGGCACTTTATGTGGTTGTGGAAGGATATCGCTGATCAATTTGTAGCAGTTATTGGAGAAGAAATACTTAGACTTAATGGCCATAAATCTAGTCATGAAAGTAAGGAGCGTCACTTCGGTGTGTTCATGCAACGGCTCTTCTGAAGCTTTGAGAAGCGTGAAAAATGCTTCAACCTCCATTGTAGGAGGATCCTCCATCAATTCAGGATTTATGGCATCAAGCATCTTGTCCATCCTATCGACCCCCGTGTTGTCATCCTCATCTAAAACTTGTAAGGGTTGAGAAGATGTCTCACCGTGAAAGGTCCGCACCTCATAATCTTACATGAAACCGTATCGACATAAGTGAAACGCCAAATTCACTTTGTCCCAACACTTTGCACCTTGACATTTCGTACATGGGCACCGCACCTTATCGATATTTGACAATGAAAAAGCTCGATCAACAAAAGCATCTGTCTTTGCGAACCACTCATCCGAGTGACCACCAGAACTGTTCTTCCAACCGGTATACATCCAACTACGATCCTCACCCATGTTTGAATCTGCAGTTTAATGTCAAGGAAATTATAGTTACTTTATAATTTATTTATGTCACGGCCCTACATCTTTTGGAAAGGATAGGTCATAAACCCACCCAAGAGTGATCGAGCGGAGTGTGCTCATGACGAGACGCGTGGTATGGATCAGAACGAAATTTCGGCAGCATAACCCCGCTGTTCTCCACTGCACGCCCGAAAATGGTGCAGCAGAGAACAACAGGGTTATGCCGTCGAAATCTCGTCTAGATCTAAACCCGCGTCTCATCACATGCCACGCCCCCTCGGTCACTCCCAGGCTGTCCAAAAAGGGACAATTCCGAACGTACACGCCTCACATGCGTAACACATCTGAGACGGGCCCGTTCGAAATGGGTGACGCATGTTGTATAGGTTTACGTCAATCTTTCATTTTTGAGTCATTTAAAAGAGAGAGAGAAAAGAACGAGAGAGAAGGAATGAACGAGAGACAAAGAAGTGGGTCAGCCGTCCTAAGTTATGCCCCGTTGGGGCCTGCCGTTATCTTACGACGCATAGGGTTAGCCGTCGTACGTTATGCCCCGTCGTAAGTGGGTCAAAGAAGAAACCGCACCGTCGGGGCCCGCCATCCAAGCGCGGGAGATTGCCATCCTCCATGCCTGTCTCGACTAATACATTACCAATAAATGGGCCGTGACAGACCCTAATGGGTCGTGTCAGGCCGGACCGGGCCGAAACCCATTTATTTACATATAGTAACTAATCTCACAATCAATCAAAGTATTATTTAAACAATAATCAATTAAAATACTAATTAATCAATTAAGGTCGGGCGGCGCGGCAGGGCGGGGCTTGGGGCGGGGCCGGGCGGCACAGCAGGGTGAGGCTCGGGGCGCGGCGCGGCAATTGAGACAAGGCTCCAAATCAGTTGATGACAATATTTTTGCATGGTCTCAATAATGAATTTTTGATTGGTGAGATGTTTTCATATCATGATCACAAAGTCTTCTGGGTCATGCTATGTGCATTGAGATAAAAATTCAGCAAGAAGGACGTAGTCGATCCTATGATGGTCAATCTGTCTCACTTTCTTAGAACCGGCAGCAATCTAGTACCTCTTTTGCTGGGGTAGGTCTCAAGATGGTGCAGCTAAGCGTTCTCCATTCATTGGTGCTTTGCAGTAATTAGTTCCTATTGTCTCTTCACCTACAATTATACTATTCACTTGATTAGCTTGTTCTACAATGAATGATTCAAATGAGTTTTTACAAAGTTTTTACATCAAGTCCACAATAATCTCCAAATAGAGACACTCCCTATCAGGCTCGAGTTGATAGACACAGGGAGTAGGAAAATGATTAGATATTATGAGTGCTTCGGAGAGTAACATATACGCTTTATCAACAAAGTGCTGACAACTTGATAAAGAATAATTGGCCAGCAAACCCCCTCTGCCCCCTGTGCGCAACACAGCCGGAAACGAACAAACATCTACTAAGTGAGGGTACTTTCGCGAAAGAAATATGGGGGATGCTTACCACCAAACTACGGCTCGAGGCTCCTCTCTCCTCCATCCTAGGAGGTGGCACTAACCAATGCCTCTCAGGTCTGAAAATTACAGGTACTAAGAAGCAAATGAGAACCCAATGCCATGTTATTTTTACTCTTGTATAAGAACGATTTTATTTCCACTAATAGACGAGAACACTACAGGGCGGGGAGCGGGGGGAGGGGCCGGGACGGAGGGGGACGGGGGAGGGGCCGGACGGATGGAGGACGGCGAGGCCGGCCGGCCGGTGGCCGGCGGCGCGGAACAAAATAATCTGTAGCATTCCACAGGCCAGAAAAGAGTACGCTCTCAGAAAAGAAATTGATACTTACATCTCTGAAAATGCCATGAATGTGATAATATATTTTGCAGGATCCTCTAATGCACATCAGAAGGTAGTTCGGTGTGAGACATCATTTTTAGTTGAGGTCCCCAAAAGCGTTGTTATGGGGTGGGCGGCCGAAGGCTCGGTGCTGGGGGGCGGCCGGTGCAGGCTCGGCGCAGGGGAGGCCGAAGCTGCCGGGCTCTATGCAGGGACGGCGACCGTGGGGCGGGCTCGGTGCAGGGGCGGCCGGGCTCTGTGTAGGGGCGGCGACCAAACAGAGCGCCCGAAGGCTCGGTGTAGTGGGTGGCCGACGCGGGCTCAGCGCAGGGGCGGTCAAAGGAGCGGCGGCGCGGTGCAGGTGAGGCCGGGCGACGGTTAACAATCATACCGAACTAACATTCATACACAAAGGATACTTCAGCTAGTGATTTTTTCATCAGAATATGTACAGCAAGACACTAATTCTTTCTCCAATCATTAACATCTGAGCTACAAAACTAAGTGTGCAATAAAATAACATTGCATACAGCTCCTCATCCAAGAGAAATACAAAAAAATGAAATAATGAATATGAAGCTGTTCAAGAGTCGGCCGCAGGGGGGCGGGGGGAGTGCCGGAGGGGGAGGGGCGGGGCGGCGACGGCCGGCGGGCCATCGGTGGCCAGCGTGCGGTGGAGGAGGGGAGGGGGGAGGGAGGTGGCGTACTCGTTAGTCGGCGGCGACGGCGAGGTCGGCGACCGGCGGCGGCAGCGGGGACCGGCAGCGGCGGCGGCAGGGACCGGGGGAGGGTGGCGGCGACGAGACTGATCGGCGCGAGTCGGGAGGCGGCTCGCGTACGGGTTATATGTCCCGTTATTGACGACGGTGCCTGGTCACCGTCGTCAATAACTCCTCGGGTGGGCCCGAATTAAGTTAAAGACGACGGGCACCGTCGTCAATAATTTATTGACGACGGTACTCGTTCATCCATCGTCAATAACTGTTTTATTGACGGCGGTGCTAGGTCACCGTTGTCAATAACTCCTCGGGTGGGCCCGAATTAAGTTAAAAACGACGGGCACCGTCGTCAATTTTTTATGGACGACGGTACTCGTCTTGCCGTCATCAATAACTGTGTTATTGACGACGGCTAGACAAAGCCGTCGTCAATAACATTAAAGACGACAGCCCCGTCGACAATAAATTTGGCCATCGTCAATGATCGTTTTTCCTGTAGTGGTTGATCGAAGAGAATATCAATTCTTGGTAGTGGATACTTGTTCATCATCGTCACAGAATTTAACGGACGATAATCGACGCATAGCCTCAGGGTCTCATCCTTCTTCTTTACAAATAAAGCCAAGCAACCCCATGGTGATGAACTTGGACAAATAAACCCCTTGTCCATCAGATCTTTTAGTTTCTCCTTCAGTTCAGCCAATTCATTCGGAGCCATTTTGTATGGTCTCCAAGAGATCGGCGTGGTTCCCTGTATCAACTCTATTTTGAATTCTACCTCGCGCTCAGGTGGTAAGCCTGGAAGATCTTCGGGAAACACGTCCGGATATTCACGGACTACCGGAATGTCTTCTAACTTGTAAGCTTCGGCATTACATACTTCCAGGACTTTGGGAACAGCTTTGCCGAGAAACAACGTATGACGCCCGTGAAGTGGAGAGTCCAAATGAACACTCCGGTTCTCGATATCCAGAACCGCCCTAAGGAAATTTAACCATGATATTCTCAATATGGCATCGATTCCTTGATCTTCGAGAATCATGACGGTGGTAGGATAAAAGTTTCCACCCAAACAAAGTTCTGCTTTAGGAACAACTTCATTAGCCGATATGTCTCCCCCTAGTGAATAAATAAGGTAAGAACCCTTTGTGATAATTGTGAAAATCTGATATTGGATCACCGTCTGTTTGCTAATGAAATTATGTGTTGCACCAGAGTCGAATAGAATGACAACTGTCTTGTCATTTAAGGTCAATCTGCCCGCGAGAATTGGTCCTCCCTCGGGCAGATCGTCGACTGACACATAATTAACAATTCCCACTTTGGACATGGCTTTTCTTTGCTGTCCAAGACCATTAGTTAGAACTGGACCCGCAGACATCATATTGCTGCTTGGTTCAGTTGCTTCATTAACGTTGTGTTCATTGTCAATTCGAAGTGGGATACCACTCGATTCAGCTGAGAAATCACCTTGATCATCTTCAATACATTGAGGGGAATAATATTATGGTGCACATTGTTGGTACTGGGGTGCACAAGAAATAAGTTGTTGCTGCGGTGGAGGTAACTAAAACCTTTGTGGAGTATAAGAGTTGTCATACTCCAAGAATGACTGCTCTTTTTCTGGAACCTCTCGACCGGAAGGTGAACGGATTACCAACCGATACTTCTGAGGCATATGATTGCATTCATCCTATGATGAGTCCCTCTCCCTCTTTTCTTTAAGGAATAGATTGGAATAATATTCCTGAGTTATAGCAGAGCTAACAAACTCATCAAAATTCTTTTGGCTAACTTGAGCCAACTCACATCGCAGCCTAACATTCAGCCCTCGGTAAAAATGATAAGTCTTCATGGCTGGTGATTTCACATAATCAGGTACATATTGAGCTAGGCGATTAAATTCCCTCGCATACTCAATAACACTTGTTTCATCTTGTTTAAAATTCCAGAATTCATCAAGACTTTTTTGCATTATGCCCGCAGGAACGAAGCAAGCACGAAATGCATCCTGGAACTCCGTCCATGTGACACGATGCCCTTCTTGTTGGATAGCAAGGTATTCTGCCCACCAAGCTCCAGCAAAGCCGTGAATCTTCTGAGCGGAAAATAGAGTCTTCTGGAAGTCGTCACATTGAATCAACCCAAACTTGGACTAAATGACACGTAACCAGTGATTTGCTTCACAATGGTCAGCCGCTTCGGAAAATACCGGCGGTTGTGTCGCCAAGAAATCCAGATAAGTTCTCTGGGTTGGCATGTGATGTTGAACTCCTATATTTACTCCTTGCTGAACTAGAGTTTGGAGAGCATCATTCATCTTTGCCATAATTTCGGCCAATCTGGTTGGCGATGGCTCTTGTGATGAAGTCGAGTCATTCACACCTCGACTCGAACCTCCAATCTCCATTTGAGAATGTGCGCGTACCATACTGCACGAAATAAATTTTGAGTCAATCAAAATTCTATCCCAGAAGTAATTAAAGAGAAGTGAAACATGAAAATGTCATGAACTTTATGAAAGCATAACCACATTCATGTTTACACAAATCTTAGGTACGATAAACTAATCAGCTGACTACCCTGACCAGTTCACACAAACTCCAAAATTTATTCAAGTTCACTACATATTCTTGACTTGAGTTCAGTACCAAAGTTTTAGTAAACTTCATTATCTTGCCAACACTTATTTGTGGTCCCTCATAGCTGTTCTGGTTCGATAGATATGAAGTTTTCAAATCAACAGAATTTCTGGACAATTTCTGCAGCACCTCCTTTAAAAGTGTCTGATTTGAACCCACAATAAAGTTTAATTCCATACAGAATATGAAAGAACACTTAACAACAAAGTTCTAGGATATTTCCCATATTTTCAAACGGTATATGGCATGACCCTAGAAAAAATTTCTGTCAAAACTTATGGCCGGATTACAAAAAAGTGCAGAGAGCATTTTGCCCTGTCCTGGTTCTGACCAGTTCTGAAAATATGAAAATATCTCTAAGTTGCACTCTGATTCTGCCTTGGGTTTGTAAGTAACATATCTATAGGACTTCATACTCTTTCCATCCATGTCAAGAACACTTCATTTGGTTACTCGGAACTAAAGTTATGCCCTGGCAAAGTCCAGCGACACTGCTGCCCAAAAACAGAGGGTACTCTGTTTTGGTAACTCGGTTCCGGTTAACGCTTCTTCACTTCGACATGGGCATGAGTGCTAAAATTTGAGGTTTATTTCAACCTAATTCAAATTTTTTTATTTTAACTCAATGTTGGGTCTTTTATTTAGTCCTACATCCTTTCCTTACCAGATATGCAATTTTTCATCCAATGTCGGTACTACGTATCCTCACCAAAGAAAAACCTATACCGGTGTAACCGGCAATCGTTTTAACAGTGGCACTACTCGATCACTCACAAACGTGTGCTACACGAGATACATAAACGTGGTTAGTACCTGCAGAAGAACACTCAATAGTGATGCACACACGGTTTTTGTCACTTCAGGCATGTCCATATCATAGTAAAAACATATGCCCCGAATCATTGCCATACGGCCGTCCTTGAGTCAAGTCACGTCTTAAGGTACATGGTCGCATTTTCACACCACACGACGGGGAACCCGAGTAGAGCGCCAATGGGTCATCACGGTTGGGAATTTTATCAACCCAACGGATACCACATACTGCCCTGCAGGGCACGCCGATGGCAAGCGCTGCGCATGTCCTCCTAGACTATTTCCAGAAGAACACACCGTCGCGTTACTGACCACATGATGGGGTTTCCACTTTCTTGCCTAATGCACGCCAGATACCAGCGTTTCATATGAACTCTAGAACATGAAGAGTTCAAGAGCTTCATATTGACGTCTCACACCAAGCTGTGAGACCTATACCCTGAACCACTTTTCTCGTCAGGGGAGCTAACCGAAATTGACCCGCTTTCGGTGGCGTTCCTTACCGTTCTTACCTCCACGTAGGTGCGTCGTTATGGAATTGAAATACTGAAATAGTAACACATAAGTTAACATTGCCGCCATACTTAGCTATGCTAATAATACTCCTTATGTGGGCATTAACCGATTCCTCACTCGTAAATCCTAGTTTTCGGAAACTTGTTCATTTTTGGGCGTGCTAATCCCAATGCGGCTCTGATACCACGACTGTGGGGGCACGGACGCCCACACACTCCAGGAATCGCATTGGGTGGTGCCGTGTTAGGCGACACCGACTAGCACACACGGAAATGAATCCAAGACATAAACAAGTGTGTATTAAACAAGAGAGTTGTTTTATAAATAGTAAAGAACAGCAGCGGAATATAAAATCAGAGTTGCATCAGAATTACAACTGTGATCACTCTCACGAACCTAGCTAAGGAGCAAAGAAGATATCCTCACCGAGGATATCACTTTTTAGCAGCAAGGAAGGTATTCGGCGGCGAGCAGGGTTTCTGGTGACCATGCAGCCAAGAATGGCGGTGTCATGCTTAACCCTTCACGGTATACAGCATATTCTCTGCAAGGGTGAGCACAAAGGCTCAGGAAGACTTAAGCGTCTCTCCTAAGGCATGCAACTCTATATGAAAGTAACTTAAGAAATAAACATATAAGTTGCGTAAAGACTCGCCTACACGTTCATCCTTAACTTTCAGATTTTAGCCATCACAGTAATGACCTTGTGCCGAGCAACATTGGAACTCAACAATCAAACAAGAAACGCTTCATTCTAATGTTACTTGTCCCAAGGTGGAAAATAACTTTAATTTGCTCTATCTCTACTTCATACATGGTTTTCGTGCAATTCAAATTATCATAGCAGCATATAAAACTTGCAAACTGTTATCACACAACTTTTCTTACTACGTCACAACACAGTGAGCAAGCGGTACTCACATCCGCGAGGGACGGTGATTCGAATCAAACACTGCCCGGCTTACTCGACACATACGCCCGCCTCTGAAGACCCAAATCTGGCGTCCTTCATTACGTCGTATGTGGCAACCTTTCGCAGGACACCCGACTGTAGAACCGATCGTACCGTCTCGGGCTCATAGGTCTAACGAGACGATGCGGTATGCCTTTACAATCCATTTATCCTGGTACATCGGTTTCCTGGGTCCCATATACCAGTAAGCATCCGGTACACAACTCAATACTTGCTCAGCGGGGCCGCACACGAGAACAGTCCTTAACCGACACAGGCGGAGCTACTCGACCAAGACCTTGTCTTGTCGCTGCCTACACTCTCTGCCCAGTCTCATCTTTGGAAACATAAACTTTAGTTTGCTTCTTAAACCATAACCATGTGATCCCGAACTATAGCTCGCGAGTAGATTCCAACTACTCGACTTCTACCGGATGTCACAACCTATTTAGCATGGCAATATTCTACAGTGGGGAAAACTATTCTACCCTTGACTCCAGGTTTTATCGGTCATGCATTTGGAGTATAAATCATTCCTGACCTAATGCACATACAAACTCTAAACCATAGTAGTGAACAATGTAAAAACTTTATAAAACAACTTAAATGCAAACTGAAGCTTGCCTTTGTTTTGCAGGTGACCAAAGTCAGATATAGTAAGCAGTTAGCTCCTGATAACTTGAAGCTTAATCATGGCTTCTTCGTGCTCCTTGATCCAAGCTTCACTTCTTTTCCACTTCCTCACGTTTAAGCACTACACGTTATGAACATGCACATATATTTAATTGTAAATATGCTATGATCAAAGATTTGTTACAAGGTGCAGAATAGAATTCTGTTTAGGATCTAAGCTTGAGAGAATCCTAGTTGATGAAGTTGGATTTAGCAAAGGAAAATAAAATGCTAAGTGTTCTTCTTAATTATTGCATTTTCCCCTAAGACAAGTATATAGAAACATACTGAACCAGAGCTCGAATTAGTCTGATAATTTTCCTGTGAGTTCCCTGTCACAAGAAAACATTCTGCTCCAAATTTCAAAACTGTTCCATGAGTAGTTCATCAAGAACAATTCTGTAAGCATTTAGGCAAAAAAGAATTAATTCTGAACAAATTTGCACTTTCATGCAAATTCAAGTGAACCACAACTTCAAACATAGCTCAGGGAGCATGTATGAATTTTCCTAGGAATTTTGGAGCTAGGAATTGCCCAGCACTGATTTTTCAAAGTATGAATTAACTCTGGAAAAGTTTCTGGACTTTTTGAAGACAGAAAGTTGTATTTTGAATTTTCATACCGAAATTAATTCCAAATGAGATAAAAAATAGCAGGAGTTCAATAACATCCTAAGGAATATCCTGGCAAAATTTGGGGATTTTTTGATGAACCAAACTCCCTCCAAAATTCTTTTACTGAAAAGCTTCAAAGAATTTTCCAGAATTTATTATTGACTGTCGTACAAATTGGGTTGTACATTTGGATAGATCATTCCAAGATGAATCTAACCAAATTTGAGTCACCCAATTTGGAGTTTCCTAGCAAAAGTTATGAGGTTCTAAAGTTTGAATTAAATCTGTGAGTTCAATAAACCAGGAAAAGTTTAAACTCTGACATCCGGGTCCGGTTGACGAGGCGCCGCCAGAGCTACTGACACACGGGGCCACAGAGATTCCCTCGCGCGGCCACAGTTGGATCCGGTGCCACAGAAGATCAAACTTCCCCGAAACAGCGACTGACGTGTGGGCCAGCCCCATCATCTCCTACCTCCCGCGCCAGCCCGCCACCGAGCTCGCCGGAGAGCTCGCCGGGAAGGGGTTCCGGTGCTCCAAACTTGCAAATTTTTGCTGCCACTACTTATTTTCATGCGGGGAACACATTGCCGACCTTCACTCGGACCGAGGATGGCCAGAAACCTATGCGCGACGAGCGGCGGCCTCGGTGATACTTCGTCGACGTCGCTAGGGCGCTGTGACGCACCAAAAGCTGCTCCGTTTGCTCCTACAGCACCGCTGCACCTAGGAGAACACGGAACTACGGGATGATCTCGCTGAAACTCACCAGGAGTACGACCTCACTGTCGAGCTAGGTCAAAATCCAGCGAATTTCGAAAAACACGACGAACAGTGGCTCTGCTCGACGGTTCTTGGTGGCTTTTGATCCCTTGAGCTCGCACGGACGTCTAGTAGTAGGTTGCTCGGTTATGTGTTGAGTGATGCAACAGGTGAGAAGAATTTTACGAGTTTCTCACCATGGGTTATATTGCATGTCGGTGGCAAAGTGTGAAATTCCGGCGCGACGAGCTACGGCATGATTCCGGGGTTTGCGTGGAAGGAAGAGGGTTCATCGGCGAACCTTTAGACGTTTAAAACTCACCGGGAGATGGACTGTGGCCGCCGGGCGACGAGTTCTTGTCGCGGCGGCTTTCACACGGCGCCGTTGAGGAAATTGAGCTTGGGTCGGGGTTCCTGTGGAGCTAGCGCCTCATTCTTACTTCGGGCACGTCGAGGGAGGTACGGCGATGCTGGAACCGAGCTCAGTTCGGCATGCAACAACTTGGAACAGCCAGGCGTCAGTGGACCGACCGTTTCCTTCGCGTGCGGCCGAGTTCTTCATTGAGGGCACGTGATAATGGGTGAGCTGCTGCGGTGAGGCGGTTTGTGAGGTAACGTGCTCCCGGTTTGAGTCGATAAGGGCAATGAGAACGAGCCTCGAGCTGCTCGGGTGGTGGAGGCAACGCTCTGTTCGGGTCTGTGCTCGGCACTGAACAGAGAGACTTCGGGTGCAAGTCACTTGCTTCCAATGACAAGTGGGTCCCATTGCTTTTCTCCCCCAAAATATCTCCAATTTGGCACATTGCAAATTTCAGTCATGAGGAGTTCAAAATTGACTCCATTTGGGAAATTGACCAGGTGTACTTCAGTTTTCAAATTTGATTTCAAATTTCAAGGAAATTCAAAGCCTCTTTGACATATAAATCAAAGTAACTTCAAATTTGCTCAAACTTTGCCATCCCACTAATTCGAACCTGAAGAATTTGAATATACCATCTGATTTTTGAGTTGGCCACTGCAAATAGGAAATTTAAACCAATAGTTTGAACTCCCTTTTTGAAATGGCCACCTTATCATTGAAGTGAACAATTTAGTTCAAAGACTGAATTTAAAATCCTCTTGCACATGACAACATTCACATGTTTAGAACAGTTTTTGCAAGTCCCATTTTCTTGAATTTGAAACCCAACTTTATTCACAATTCAAGTTTTGCATTTACAAGTTTCGGGACTTTTACAGTCCAGCGCCAGCTGAACTCAGTGGAGGTTTGACTGGGCCGAGGCCACGGCCTCAGACAAGAGGATCCGCTCGACACGTACTGGAGGCTCCTGGGCATCATCCTCCGGGATGTCGACGGTTGTCGGAGTAGGTTCCAAGACGCAGGGGCCCAGAGAGGTTTTGGCTCGGTCAGCGGAAGGAGGCGGACGCGCTTCCGGCTGGGGAGTACTACCCTCTGGGGTAGGAGCAGCCACATCCGAGGCGCCCTCCCCAACAGCAGGAGCAGGCCCATTGCCATGAGCCAGCGGAGCCTCATCAGCCACAGCTGGCCCGGGGCCAGGCTCCGGAGCCTGGACTGATGGAGGATCCTGGCCGGGATCCCCTACGCCAGTGGCCACCTGAGAGACATCTGCAGAAGAGGCAGGTGGCATGGATGTCGCCGGCACTGGAGGGTCCACACCCTGGACTGGAACAGTCCCAGAAGCCACCAGCGGATCGTTGGACACCACAGGCACCGGGGCGCTCCAAGGAACACCTGCGGACGGAGCCCTGCGTGAAGAACAGGGGTCAGCAGACAACCTCGGAACATAGACAAGAACAGCAAAACAGCAAAGGCTGGCCTCGGATGATCTACCTGGGGCCGGTGAAGTTCCATGAAGCGGCTCAGAGACGCTTGCCCGGGCCTCCAGAGCCACAAGAACCTCCGGCTGCGGCTAGCCTCTTCGTCGACGGCGGATGTGCGGGAGCTGCAGGAGCTCCCTCTACGGGCTTGGATGCAGGGCCGGCCACGCTGCATCCGATCGCGCCCCTCAGACCAATCTCGGGTGCGCTTGGGGCCGCCGCAGGTGCCACAGGGCTGGATGCCGAGACAAAGCTCCCATCCGCGTGAGTCAGCCTCCACTTCTTCCCGGGAGAGCTAGGCCGGGGGGCCACTGGCGCCTTCCCCTTTCCCTTATCCATGCTTGGGGCGGAGGAAGTCGGAGCAGCGGAGCCCGGCGCGGCAGTACTTGGAGCAGCTGAGGCCAGATTGGAGGAAGCAGCCCTCCCGTCGTTCGCTCCAGTCGCCCCAAGGATCGTTATTCCTTGTGAATCGTTGCCAACATGCCGGGGAGCGATGTCGATGTCGTCCAGTGTCGGCATCGTCTTCAGGAGCTGCGATCTCAGCTCCTGGTCCATGAAGATGGCAAGCACGATTCCCTTGGGATGATGAGATCATCGGGGGCCGGTCCGGTTCCAACATCGGCGCATAGCATCCCCAACATAGCGTCCAGGAGCTCCATCTTAAGGTTGGTCCCGGGACCACGCTCCAGGCGGGTGGAGTCGTTCTCGCCGGTGTACATCCAGGCCGCGCGGCAACGACTCTGGAGGGGGAGCGATGCGCTGGGCGAGGAAGTCGGCCAACACCATCAGCGAGGACAACCCCTGGTCCGCCAGGAACTTAATTCTTGCCAGCACAGGGGAGTAGGCGCACTCAAGGTGCGGCATCTTCTCCTAGTCGGTTCGTGTGGTCGAAGGAGGAGAAGTTGGCAGATCCATCCGGTCGTAGACGTCGGTCTTCACAATGACCCAGTCATCCCTCCAGTTCTCCCACTTGCCGGAGGAGAAGGGAGAGATGTACGTCGCCACGGACCTGGTGCGGTGCTGAAAGTAGTAGGCACCCAGGAAGCTCGGGCTCCTCCCCTACGACCGTAGGACGAGGAACGCCTGAAACAGTCGCACCGACAGCCGCACCCCCACGAACATCTCACAGAAGTGGACGAAGATTGACACCAGCACGAGGGAGTGCGGCGTTAAGTGCTGAAGCTGGAGCCCGTTGGACTCCAGAAGGGTCAGGAAGAAGGAAGAAGTGGGTAAGGCGAGCCCCGCCAGTATGTACCCGAGGAAGACGATGACTTCGCCAGGCTCAAGGCCTACGAGCGGGAAGGATCTGCAGCGAATCCTCCCATCATACTGAGGCTCCTGCCAGCCAATCAGGCGCCTCACGCGCCTAACGTCGCTAGCGCTTTGGAGACGAGACTCTCGGAGGTTCGATGCCATTGGAGCAGGAAGAGAAAGCATAGGAGTCTCTTCGGATGAAGCAAGATCGGAAGACCACCACGCAGGATTTTAGACGGAGGCCCCATCCGCAAGAGCCTTCGTTTCTGTGCAGATGGGCCCAGGGGCCACTGTCAGTACCCTCAAGACCGGGTACCCCTGCGTGTATGAGTAAAAGAAGGCATACGCCAGCACGTATGCAAAAGACAGAAATCCCGCCTGCAGGCCGGGCCCAATTGCCTGCCAGGGAGCGCTAGGCCCAACCACCCGTTAGGGAGCGCTCATGAGAGGAGACATGCCCTAGGCCTCGAGTCAGACCGCCTACTAAGGAGGGCTCCGAGGCTGCCACGTGTCTTCAGACTCTGAGCCTCACTACCGACCGGGGATGGCTCAGGAGCCTCCACGTGTCTAATGGTGCCGGGCCCGACCTCCCGCCAGGGAGGGCTCTGGCGCTGCCACCTGTCCGGAACCTCCAAGCCGTGCCTCTCGTCAAGGATAGCACAAAAGGTGACACGTGTCCTACGGATTTGGGCCCGACCTCCAGCATGGGAGGGATCTGGTGCAGCCACGTGGGCAACGAGTGCAAGTGTACCTTTCCCATCAAGGAGAGCTCCGGAGGTGCCACGTGTCCAACGGCTCCGTTCCTGACCTCCAGCTTGGGAGGGCTCCGGTGCAGCCACATGTCCAACAACTCCGGACCCTTCGCTACTGCGCAGGACAGTACCGCTGGAGATACGTGTCCCGCGGTCCAGCCGCCCATGTGCCGCGCCGACAAGCAACGGGTAGATGGCCATGGAGTAAAGAGGAAGGTACTCTGACAGACCATGCATTCAAGGCTCGCGCCTTCCCCAGAAGCATGGCGCACGGTGCACGCCTCCGTCCTCCATCTATGGGCCATTACGGTGAAAGACAGGGCGGCGAGGCGTGATGGCGTAACAGTGCCGCCCAACAGTGCTGAGCTGCCCAGCAGAGCGAGGGGACGCAGCGACAAGATGGGTACTTCATCATCACCTGCTACCCGGTCAGAGGCGCCCAGCAGGACAAGCGGCGCGCCTTAACTCCACCGAATGTGACAACGCATATAGCAGTGAAGACCCTAGCTCATGTATAGGGCACAGATAGCCACGGGGCCACCTGTCGGGCCCCGAGCCACATTGTAACTGTTTCGGTCTTGGGCTATAAAAGGACCGGGGCAGCCACCGTAGAAGGGGTTCACGCTCAGATCCCTCTAGCACCAAAAGGGCTGAGCTTCCTCAGCACTCATATGCACAGGCAATACAACAAGCACACCCGTGGACGTAGGGTATTACACTCCGGCAGCCCGAACCACGTAAATCCTCGTGTTTTTCCTCGCCATCGTGCTCCGACCTTCGAGATCCACTAGCCCCTTCCAAAAAAGAACCTCCGCGGGCTACATCTGAGCAGACCGGGGGAAGTGTCGCATGAAAAAACTTCGACAGGTGCCATCACCACGCGAAGGCGAGGTCGTCAACTTTGTCGACTTCCATCTCCGCGGCTTGGTACTTCTGGCGCACAAGTTCCTCCGTGTCGCCCTCTTCTACTATGGCTTGGAGATTCATCACTTGACGCTGAACGGGATCCTCCACACCACCATCTTTTGCACACTGTGCAAGGCATTTCTGGGGATCGAACCCCACTTCGAGTTGTGAAGGCATTTCTTCTGGGTGCGGTCATCTTCCGCGGATTCTCAGATTCTGGCGGTGGGTGGCGCCTGCATCCATCTTTAAATGGCCATAGCGATACTTTGACCTCCCGCTCCCATGGTCTGTGAAGAACTGGCGCCAAGACTGGTTCTACATCTGCAACGAAGGTTTGGCGCTTCCATCCTTCACAGGCCAGCCGCTCGCCGCTCGGGAGCAATATCAATGGGGTACTTGAGGAGAAGGACAAGTGACGGGTCACCCGTAATCTTGGAGCAAGTCGAGGCACTGCAAGCGGAGGGGCTGACCGGCGAGGTTGTCTTGTAGAACTTCCTCGAGCAGAGGATTCAACCTCTCCGTGCTCTCGCTCATTCCCTTCTGTAGTACACCAGGCTCGGCGATCCTACATGTGGGCTGGCGGAAGAGGTCCCCGAATCCGAAGTTCAGCGGAGGTTTCGCAACCTTACTGGGAAGGACGTGGAGGACGGTGGTCGTCATCAGCATCCTCTCTCTCGCGGGTCATCCTTCTAGTCGGCTAAGCGTCTGACCTTTGTATCGTTATGTCATCGCAGCTTTCCCTGGCGCTACGGCCCATTCAAAGGGTCGGAGGCATAGTTAGTCTGCCGAAGCTTGAAACTGTATCTAGGCATCCCTTGTGGGTTTTGGTTGATTTATGACAAACAAGTGAGACCCCAACAAAATCGTTGAGACGAGCGCAGGTTTTTAAAGAAATTAGGAAGAAAGCGCAAAAAGAAAGGAGAATGAGGATCTAAAATGATAAGAGCTCAGGAGCTGAAGAGATTAGATTACTTAGTATGGAGTGTGTTGGAGAAACACACCCCAAGAGCTCAAGTGAAAGAAATCACACTAATTGCACAAAAATCAGCATGTGCGGACTAGTCCGATATCAACCGGACTAGTCCGATTTCTCTCTGACTAGAAAACAAACTAGTCCGATATAGACCGGACTAGTCCGATTTGTCTCTGGATAGACAACGGACTAGTCCGCACTGTTACGGACTAGTCCGGTATCTCACAACACTTAGGGTTTTCCACACGCCGCACACCGGACTAGTACGGAGTCCACCAAGGACTAGTCCGGACATCGCAAACCCTAACGGTAACCTTTGGAAACCCTAGTATAAATAGAGGTGTACGGCCACACTACATAAACTCTCGACCCCCTGCGCCATCACACCTTCCAAGAGCGCAAAATTCACATCTCTCCACACATTCTAACCCAAAAAGGATCAAATCTTTGAGGATTAGCAATTGATCAAATGAGAGACTTGTTCTACACATCTTGAGCTCTTGGGTTTGATCTCTCGCACACTCTTGTTCATTTATTGTACATCTTTTGAGTGTGCTTGGTGGTGTTCATTCATTGTAATTCTTGGGGAGCCCTCAACTTGTGAGAAGGCCCCTTGAATGATTTATTTGCCCTTTGTGACTAGTGGAAGAGAATCGACCTCCATGGTGATTCGACGAGGGTAGGGTTGGTGAAGACCCGGTCCTTCGTGGACTCCTCAACGGGGACGTAGATTTTCTTTCGTGGAATCAAACCTCGGGATAAAATCTTGTCTCTTGCTCTTGTTCATTTATTGTTCATCATATTCTAGGATTTACTCAATCTTGTGTAATTCACGTTGAAGCATTGAAACCAAAGTTGATCTCTGTCATTCATTGTTTCACTATTGTAGTACATCTAAGTTCTCAATTAATTTCCGCTGCATAGGGTACTAGAAGTGAAAATATTGATCAACCTTGATCTTTCTAGTCCATGCATACTGGACAAGTCCGATTTGTCTTTGAGTAGACAACGGACTAGTCCACACTCTACCGGACTAGTCCGATTTCCCTGTATTTGATAAATCTATTAAGTGTTTCAGGGATTAACAAAGAATCGAAAAGCCTATTCACCCCCCTCTAGGCTACATTCAATTGGTATCAGAGCCAAACTTTTCAAAAGAGACTCACTGCTTGAAGATACGATGTCGGACATCAAGGATGTACACAAGAAGATCGACGATGAAAAGGGTGATGATGAAAGGACTCAAAAGCTAAAGAAGCTACTCGACGCCATTCAAGACAGTGAGGACGATGATGAGGAGGTGCTCCAACTCAAGGCTCTTCTACGCAAGAAGGCACTCTCCCCAAAAGGGAAGAAGAAGATCGATGATGAAAAGAAGAAGAAAGGGGGTAGTCACGCAGACTACTCCCGATATCCTTTTGACTATGAACGTTTGAATTCTAACAATAGTCATTACTTATCAATTCCTCTAGGGAAAGCACCTTACTTTGATGGCAATGACTATTCAATGTGGAGACAAAACATTAAAATTCACCTTATATCTCTTAACCCAAGTTTGTGACATATAGTGTGTACAGGGATAGATATCCTGGATGATGATGAAGAGCTGACTCCAAGCCAAGAACAAGCCGTTCATCAGAATGCTCAAGCTGTAGCTGTGATCACGTCGTCACTGAGCCAAGATGAGTTCACCAAGGTGGATGGACTCGAAATTGCCAAGGAGATATGGGACACACTACAAACCGCACATGAAGGTGACCATCATGTACGCGAAGCCAAGATAGAAATGATTGAAGGTGAATCAGGAAGATTCGCGATAGAAGAAGATGAATCACCACAAGATATGTACAATCGACTAAAGAATCTTATCAACAAAGTCCGAGCTGGCGGCAAAAAGTGGAATGATCATGAGGTCGTGAAGTTGATTCTCAGAGCATTCATGCCTCGCAACGTGACTCTTTGCTCTATGATTAGAGAAAGCCTCGGGTATTGGAAAATGACCCCAGACAAAGTTCTTGGCAAGATCATCAACTTTGAAATGATAGAGAAGCAAGCCAAGCATGTCAAGGAAATTACCGATCTCACCTCGGCAAAGAATAAAGAAGTTGCTTTGAAGTCAACTTGTAAACCCGTATAAAAAGAAGCTCATGGAGAAGACGACAGTGATGATGAAAGTAGTGATATCAATGAAGAAGACATGATCTTGTTCATGAAGAAGTTCAAGAAAATGATGAGAAGAAGAAAGGGTAGCAGCTCAAATGAAGGAAGACAAAGGGACAAACAAAGATCCAAGATGAGACGGGCGTGCTACAACTGCGGAGAATATGATCACTTCATAGTAGACTGTCCATATGAAGAAAATAAGAGGAAGACTCAAGACAACAAGCCTCAACCAAAGAAAATGTTCAAGAAGAAGAAGCAATATGGCCAAGCGCATCTAGGGAAGGAGTGGGACTCTAATGATGAATCCTAATCTAAAGAAGAAGACGAAATGGCTACCATAGCCATAAAGAAGACTACCAAGAAATCCACTCTCTTCCGAACCATGGACGCATGGAAGGACATCGACAACACATGTCTAATGGCAAAGGAAGGTAAAAGAAAGGTAACAACTAAATCTTCTGTGACGCCCTTGTTCTGGGAGAAAACCTCTCGGAACCGAGACTGATGCGTATGTGTGCCCAGGATGTTCATCACACATAGACATTTAATCCACAAACTGAATTCAGAATATATATATAACCACGAATGAATATGTTCAAGTACTTTATTACATCAATCTCTATTGCAGAGGAAGTCTCTAATTTATTCTAGCAGCGGAAATCTTCTAACTAGTGCGGAAGCAAACTAAGCAGCAGCAGCGGCTCCATCTCTACTCCATAGGAAAGTTGACGGTGGATCACACTCCTAATACTCCACATGGTCTTTATAGTACTCCTCTCCTGTTGCTGATGATGTATGATAATGCAAGGGTGAGTACATGACGTACTCAGCAAGTGCTGGAAGTATGACATGTAGCTTATAATAAGGTAGGTATAAAAAGGCTCAATGCAGCAAGCAAAGTTTATTCCTCAAAACATGATAAAAACAGCAACTAGCTTTAAGTGAATGTAATCCCAACATGTTTTTAAATATCAACATACCTCCACCATGATTCACCACTTTTCATGTCTCTTCCAGACATTTATCTTTCTCAACTTTTCTCATGCTCATGAATATCATCTCGTATTCACTACCATCTCATCTCATATTCAATTTCTGTCTCATAACCGAGACCCAAGCTCATTACCATAACTCAACAGTCATGAAACCAATCTCATTACCCGGACTCAACAGTACCATAAACCAAATCCAAATACCAAACCATAACCAAACAAATACCATCCCAATAACCAAAAACGAACCATCCAAAACAATCCCAAAAACCATCCCATCTAATCATGTGGGTTGTCCAGGCACTTGTGACCGGAAGCACAGCTATCATGATAGTTTTACACTCCGCAGAGGTGGCACCACTTCACCCACAAGTTTGTGATTTCGTCACCCGTTGACGACTGCAGAACCTCCATTATACCAGTACACAACCGTCGGTGTATGGTCAAGAGATCACAAAATAGCCTTTACAAAGGGGCTACTAGATGTATGGACTCACTAAGGTTTCACCGGCAGGCTAGAATCTCCAATTCTCCCACCTACGGCCCCCTCTTGTGCCATGCAGTTCCCAGGGCAGTCCTCACTCGACTCCCATTCCACGCGCCTTCTACGGTCCATAACAATGTAGCAACTTACCTAATTAGTCAGCTAAGTCGCACCCATATTTGGCCTTGTGGTAGCACTGTATTCCTGGCATGGCTCGCATGAACCGGTCCTTAGATCTACGACAAGTAAACTACCATCTCATTCTACCACATCCACAAACCAAGCTTGCCTAGATCTCCCCCGATTCATGTTCATTATCATCAAGTTCTCATTAACGTTATGAGTGCAGTAGCTAGACACATTCTATCGCTTCACATATCCCGTAGATTAGCGAAGCAGAAAAGAAAAACGACCATACCTGACTCATAAACTTCCCTGGCGGCAAGGGTGGTTGACAAAACTAGTAAACTCCTATAAAAGGGTTTCCCATCAAGTTGACTCAGCATACACAGTTTTCGCAAACAAAACAGTTTTCAAAAACATGGGATCAATATGGTCAAGGGGCACTTGCCTTGTTCCTGTGGCTTCTGTTGCTCACGGATCTCAAACTCTTGTTGTTGTAGTCCTTCGTAGATAGCTCCCTGAGCTTGTTCTTCTATTCACGATCACGCACATACAAGATTCACAACAACCAATTATCATGCACAAACTTTACTCAAGATGCAATGGTGCATGCATGCTATTCCTATGGTGCTGATTTCATTAGATCAGTTTGTACGTGCTTTGTATGTTTTAATAGGCTTGCATGGGGTTTTACGATGAACAGAGGTGTAAAGATCAAATGTGTACGTGGTGATGATCTAGACTCAAGATCTAGATCAAACCGATCAACACATGATCTGTCCGCGAAAAAGCTTCTGTTTGAAGGGATCGAAGAACAGATGCAAAGAAAACCGCGATCTTGTCATAAGGTGGTAAAGGAGACTTACCTTACTTTCTTCGGAACCTTCCTCCTAGCAATGGCAGCAAAACAGATCGTCGGCTCTCCTCAGGCTATCGTGTCGGGGCTCGTCGGCGGCTCTTCGGCGTCTAAACTCCGACGAAGGTGGTTAGCTCGGTGAGCTGGGGGCTAGGGCTCCAAGTCGTCAACTCACAAGGTGAAAAAGAAGTACGTGGTTGCGAACAAAGGTTCTGTGTTCTATTTATAAGAGGAAAACGAAGAGCCTACTCTGATCGGAATTCGAATAAGAGTCCTATTCAAATTGTTTTTAAATCTTAACAACTTATCTTCAATTGATTCGGTGTGGTAGCAACGTGGAATTCGTGTCGGTTTCCTCAGTACCGGGTATTCCCACGCGTACAGGAGATAAACCGCTTAAAATCTCGTCACCTCCACGGTGATGAGCTCCGGAGGCTCCACGTGTCCAGCAGGGGCCTGGTCTCCCTTTGCCGCAGAGGCAGGCTCCGGTTGTGCCGCGTGTCAGGCGGGCGGGATCTCCCTCTCCTCAGAGGCGAGCTCCGCGTGCGCCACGTGTATGGTGGGTCGGGACCTCCCCTGTCTCCAGAGACGAGCTCCGCGTATGCCACGTGTCAGTTCCGGACCTCCCCTCTCTTTGGAGGTGAGCTCTGAGAGTGCCACGTGTCAGTTCTGGACCTCCCCTCTCTTCGGACACAAGCTCTGAAGTCAACACGTGTCGAATAGCGTCGGACCTCCCGGAGGTGAGCTCCGGAGGTGACACGTGTCCGGTACTATCGGACCTCCCTTAGGGCGGGACCTCTTGGAGGCGAGCTCTGAGGCTGACGCGTGTCCTTCAGTGTCTTTTCCTCGGGAGCGAGCTCCGAGAATGACACGTGTCCAGTAGGACCGGACCTCCTAGAGATAAGCTCCGAGAGCGACATGTGTCCCATAGTGTCGGACCTCTTGGAGAAAAGCTCCAAGGGTGACACGTGTCTGGCGGGGCCGGACCTCTCGGAGGTGAGCTCAAAGAGCGACACGTGTCCCGCGTGGCTGGGCCTTTCTTCTCCGAAGTGTCTAGCTCCGAAGGCGACACGTGTCCTGCGGTCTGGCCTCGCTCCTCCGCAGAGGCTAGCTCCGGGGGCAACACATGTCCCACGGCGTCGGACCTCGCCCCTTTCACAGAGGCAAGCTCCGAGCCTGCCACGTAGCCAGTTTAGCGGCGAACCTCTCCCCCTTTGGGGGATGAGCTCCGAACACGCCACGTGGCCAGCGAGTCGCGGGAAGTGCCTATAGCGCTCTAGGCGAACTGGAATTGGCTCTTTTCGGCTATCATTTTTATCTCTTCTCTGTTTCTACTTATTTTAAAATGTTTCTCTACATGAATTATGTATGCATACATGATTATGAAATTGAGGGTGTCACATCTTCCTTCTTGCATTCTTTTACTAGTGATAGTGATAATTCTAGTGAGGATGATAGCAGTGATGAAAATGAATATATGCTTAGGGGTTTAGACAAAAAGACAGCTGCTAAGAAGAAATTTCTATTTGATAAGCTTGTCTCTAGGAGGTATATGCTTAGGAGAAGTTAGTCAATCGTCGGAAAGATATGATCATCTCCCAAAAGGAGGAATATCTTGAGATTGAAAAGCTTCTTGAACTTGAAAAGGAGCGAAGTAAATCACTAGAACTTGAGTTAGCTTCAAGCAAGGAAGCTTGCTTGAAGTTAAAGACTCAAACGCCACCATGAAGGATGAACTTGCTAACTTAACCAAAGTTAACAAGATCCTTGAGGTACAAGTTGAGTCACTCAAGCAAAGTGGTTCTTCATCCACTTCAAGCTCACCTTCTCAACATATAAAATCTGAAACTAATATTACTTGTGCCTGTGCCAAAAGTGACACTAACTTGAAGAAAAAGCCAAACTCGACAAAGGACAAGCAATCTTCTCAAAGTGGCATATTTGACAAGGAGAAGATCAAGTATGCACGCAGTGCATACTCGGTCACCAGACCTCCTAATGTCAAATATGGCATTGGATATTCTTATGGTGAAAAGCAAAATGCTAGAAGCCACAAGAATAACAAGGGTTGCATTGCCCTTGTCATGGGAAACTCTTCTCAAGTTAGAAAACTTAATAATGTTGATAAATTTAACACTGTGAACACATATGAACAACAACTTCTATTTAGAATTTTTGATGCTTCATCTGTACTTATGAAAAGTAATCTTGGAAGAGTTTATGCTAAATATGTTGGGCCACGCCATGGGAACACCAAGTCTCATGTGTGGGTGCCCAAATCACTTGTGACTAACCTCAAAGGACCCAAGCAAGCTTGGGTACCTAAGACCAAGGCATAATTTTTCTTTTGCAGAATTATTCATCCGGTGGAGCAAAATGGGTGCTAGATAGTTGATGCACCAATCACATGACCGGAGAAAGAAGAATGTTCGTGGAATATGAGGAGAATGAAGATCCAAGCGAAGGCATTTACTTTGGTGATAGTAGTCAAGGAAGAGTGCTTGGTATCAGCCTTGTAGAGCTTGCCAAGCAGGGAAGCAAGTAGGAGCGCCCCATCCCGCGAAGAATGTCATGACTACAACAAGACCGCTTGAGCTCCTCCACATGGATCTATTCGGTCCAATTGCTTACATAAGCATCGACAGTAATAAATACGGTCTAGTCAGTGTTGATGATTTTTCACGCTTCACGTGGGTTTTCTTTTTGCATGATAAGACAGAAACTCAAGGAACCCTCAAGAAGTTCATCAAGCATGCCCAAAATGAATTCTCATTGAAGATCAAGAACATACGAAGTGACAATGGGACATAATTCAAGAACACCCAAGTTGAGGAGTATCTAGACGAAGAAGGGATAAAGCACGAATTTTCAGCACCATATACTCCTCAACAAAAAGGAGTAGTCGAAAGGAAGAACAGAACTCTCATTGAGATGACGAGGACAATGCTTGATGAATACAAGACTTCGGACAGGTTTTGGGATGAAACTAACGGCTCTCAAGAAGAGCAAGTTGATCAATTTGTTCTAGATCAAGAAGAAGCTCCATGTCAACCATTGAGAAGAATGGCATTGGGCGATGTTCGACCACAAGTGCCACTTTCAAATGCGAATGAAGAAAATGAACCACAGGTGGAGAAAATGATCAAGGGGGAGCTTCCATACAAGATCAACCTCAAGAAAATCAAGAAGATCAAAACATCAATGAGGGCAACTATCCAGGGGAGAAGAAGATGATAATGAAGATTCAAGACCACAAGTGCCACATCCAAGAGTACACCAAAGCATCCAAAGAGATCACCCCGTCGACAACATAATCGGTGACATCCGAAAGGGAGTAATAACTCGATCTCGTATAGCTAATTTTTGTGAACACTATTCTTTTGTATCTTCTTTGGAACCATACAGGGTTGAGGATGCATTAAAAGATCCGGATTGGGTGATGGCGATGCAAGAAGAATTGAACAACTTCAAAAGGAACGAAGTGTGGGAGCTTGTTGAAAGACCCAAGTCCAACATCGTCGGCACTAAATGGGTCTTCCGCAACAAGCAAGACGAACATGGAGTGGTGACAAGGAACAAGGAACGACTTGTGGCAAAAGGGTACTCACAAGTCGAAAGTTTGGATTTCGACGATACCTTTGCTCCCGTAGCTAGGCTTGAATCGATTCGTATATTACTTGCATATGCTACTCACCATGATTTCAAGCTTTATCAAATGGACGTGAAAAGTGCCTTTCTCAACGGACCGATCAAGGAGGAGGTGTACGTGGAGCAACCACCCGGTTTTGAAGATCAAGAGTACCCCGACTATGTGTTCAAACTGCTTAAGGCTCTCTATGGCCTTAAACAAGCTCCTAGAGCTTGGTATGAGTGCCATAGAGATTTTTTGATTGAAAATGACTTCAAGATTGAAAAGCTGATTACACCTTGTTCACTAAACACGTTGATGATGATCTCTTCATTTGCCAAATCTATGTTGACGATATATATTTGGTTCAACTAACAAATCCTTTTGTCAAGAATTTAGTAAGATTATATAAAATTCATTCGAGATGCCCATGATGGGAGAGTTGAGGTACTTTTTGGGATTCCAAGTGAAGCAACAAAAGGATGGGACGTTCATAAGCCAAACAAAGTGCACTCAAGACATTCTCAAGAAGTTTGGAATGGATAAAGCAAAGCCCATAAAGACTCCCATGGCGACTAATGGACACTTGGATTTCAATGAAGACGGACCAAATGTGGATCAAAAGGTATATCGTTCCATGATTGGCTCCTTACTTCATTTATGTGCATCTAGGCCTGATATCATGTTGTGTGTATGTTTGTGTGCAAGGTTTCAAGCCAATTCTAAGGAATGTCATTTGATAGCTGTTAAAAGGATCTTGAGATATTTAGTTCATACACCCAACCTAGGCCTTTGGTATCCCAAAGGTTCAAAATTCAATCTCATTGGATACTCCGATGCAAATTATGCCGGATGCAAGGTAGATAGAAAAAGTACTTCCGGTACTTGCCAATTCCTAGGTAGATCCTTAGTTTTTTGGTCCTCCAAGAGAACAAAATTCAATTGCCTTATCCACGGCCGAAGCGGAGTATGTTATAGCCGGGAGTTGTTGTGCACAACTCCTTTGGATGCAAGAAACTCTAAGGGATTATGGTTACAATATGAGCCGTATTCTACTCCTTTGTGACAATGAGAGTGCAATTAAAATTGCCCATAACCCTGTTGAGCACTCTAGAACCAAACACATAGATATCCAGCATCATTTTTTGAGAGATCACTCAATGAAAGGAGACATAGCCATTTCCCATGTCAACACTGAAAAACAACTAGCCAATATCTTTACCAAGCCACTTGATGAAAAACACTTTTGTGAGCTCCGAAATGAACTAAATATCCTTGATGCACAGAAAGTGGCTTGAAAACTTGCATACATGTATGCCATCCTCAAAGTCATGTTAATTGTGTTGAAAAATTGTCACACCCGGTTTTTCCGAAGAACAACCAAGTGAATATCACATGTATGCCAGGATCATTTTTCTCATACATGTGATGACAAATAGTGAAGCATCATTTATTACAAGCCTGGTGTCGAATATAAATAGGTCTTACATAGCAAATGTCTCGATGGACAATGATAAGTTCATCACAAGTAAATAAACTAGCAGCGGAATATTATTGTTGAGGGCTCCGTCACAGGCGTTGCCCGGGGGTCTCCATGAACCTAGAAACCTTCTTCGGGTCCAAAGTCTTGGTCATTATACACCACCTCATTATCTTGACCTGAGCAGCAATATAAACCAACCAATATGCAAGGTTGAGTACCAATGGTACTCAGCAAGTGTGGGAAAATTATATCATGCATGGCTAGAGCAAGGAGAGGTTGAACTCATGGTTAAAGCACTACGCAATTAATACCTATCACCTTAGCTTATTAAGCACCTACATTACTACACAGGTGAAATGGTCCCAATCTCCCAACCCATCATCAAAATCATGTAACCATAACATTATTTCCGATGTTAAGCTCCCCACTTAACATCCACAACTTCCAAAATCATCAATCCTCTAATCATGAATAAGTCCATGCCGCTCTTGACCGTGAGCACGGCTGTCATGACAGTTTTGACTCTGCAGAGTTTGTACCACTGTACCCACATGTAGTGATTTCATCCCCCGTTACCGGGTGGACTAAAAGAACCTCCATTATGCCAGTGTCTACGAACCACATTCACACTTCCCAGGTGTGTATCCAGGAGATCACTATGAAGCCTTTACAATGGGATTCCCGACGAGCGTGGGCCCACTAAGGTTTCACCCCTAACAGCATACAAGAGGCTCCAACCCCGCTGCAGTGGCCCCCTCTTGAGCCTTGCGGTTCATATGGTAGTCCAGCTGACACCTATTCCCCGCACCATCCAACACACCCATACTACGACGGGGATACACCTAATTAATTGGCCAAGCTGCCCCATCTCAGCATGTGGTTGGCACTGTAAAGCCAGGTTACATGCTCCATGAACCGGTCCTTAGGATCCAGGCAAGTACCAAACACAAACCCGAGTCTCGTGCACCCAGCACACAACCAAAACATCCAACTTGACTTGATCCCTACCTCTACATAACTCACAATATCTCATTCAAGAGTATGGTAAAATAAACTGATAATCTCATACCCAAACATCCCATTCTAAGCATGGCTAAGCATATGCATAATAATAAATGACATGATAAAATAAATCCCAACCCAAGCTACAAGGAAACAAGGTAATGCAATTCTAGGGAAATTTCCTAGCATGGGTTTCATATTTAACTTGACAATGCAAATAATTCTATCTACACATCCTAGCATAGGATCAAAGTGGTCAAGGACACTTGCCTCCTTCTTGCTGCTCTTGAAATGGGTAGTCCTGATCTTGGAAAGGAATAACTTGCTCTTGAGCAGGTTCTACATCATACCACCACACATAGCAAAAAAAAAACAACAATCCATAAGACATAGTTCACACTTCCACTTCATACAAACCACACATTCATATTTATGAAAGTCATTCACCATTATATGTGTTGTGGTTACTCTATGTGTGTTGATTTGTGGCTTGCATACACTTTTAATCATGTGTATATGATTCCTACTTTGGTGTTCACATTTATACTTACCTACTATATATATATGAGTTTCCAATTTAAATAAATTCCTTATATTCAACTACTACACCTTTTTACTACCAAGTATGTATGAAAGATATTTTTCTTCTCCATATGTGCCTTCAGAAATTCTACCAACCCTAAACTGAATTCTTTGGATTTTAGAAACTCCATTTATCATTTACTAGTTGCTATATTTTCAGATTTATTTTCCTGTGCATACATGTGTGCTTTATTATGAAATTAGTAATACACATCATCTAAACAGAATAGGTTCTGGTCCTAAATAATTTAATAACATATTTTGACCTTGGCCTCTGATGTAAACTATTTCACAATTATTTTCCCTATTTTCTAAAACTATTCATTACTTAAAAATGTGTCCCTAAATGGAATAATAAATTAAACAGATTCAATTCAGCCCAAAATATGTTTTTGTCTCACTCCAAAGTTTCCTAAATACTGAGAAAGTTTTTAATTTATTTTGACAATATGTTTGTCCCACTTTTTAAATTTTAAACACTAGCCACATATTCAATTTCCTAAATTAAATATTAAACAGGGCTAAAAAGGTTAACTCACCCCACTACAGGGTCTATAATATTATTTTCAGAATTTCCAGGGGTATAGCTACGGGTTTTTCCTAATTTTTATTAAGTCCAGGGGCTAAAACTGATTTTTAAATGAATTTACATGATTTTCTGAAGTTCCAGGGGCTAGATCAGAAGTTTCTGGGGCTAGCTCTTATTTCCCGAGAACCCCAGGGGGTAGCACGTAAGATTTCCAGTCTTTATAACGCGGGGCTGACGTGGACCGTCCGATTTTAAACCGACGGCTGAGATTATAACGTCGAACCGGTACGCGAGGATTTAAACCCTACCATGCGATTTAAAATAAACGGCGCACAAGCGACCACGTCGCTCTGTTCGAACGCGGACGGCGCTGCCGGCGGCGCACGGCGGCGGGAAGCGGCGATCTCGCCGGAGACTTTCGGATCTTCGAGAATTCTTCCTAGAACTGTGATTTTATGGTATAGATCGGTGGAGGAGAGGTCGGGGATCTCACCTCGGGGGTTTTCTTTAGTTCGGAGGTCCTGGAAGGTGATCAGCGATGAGGTCCGAGTTGAATTCACGGCGAGGCTCGTCGGCGCTGTGTTTACACCGCAAGTCACCGAGTTTTCTGCACCTGCAAGGTTCCCCGGAGGCGGTGGATCAATACCAGCGAGTTAGATCGGAGTTTCCGAGCGTAGATCGGCCAGAATTCGCCGGAGAAGTCTCGGTTCTCACCGGAGGAAAATCGGCGGATCGCGTGGGAAAAACAGAACGAGGCCGGGGTTTTTATAGACGGGGAAAGGCGGCGGGGTGGTTTAGATCAAGTCCGCTTCGCCTACGAACAGAATTCAGCGGGGATACGCAGAAATCCCGATCGGTTTTGATTCGGGTGAGAGATAGTCCGGCGCGGCGCGAGGTAGAAGACGAGCTGGCGGGTCCCACCTGTCAGCGGAAGGAAACAGCGCGCGCGGCTGGGGGCTGGCGCGGTTGCTGGGTGGGCCGGCTGGTGGGTTTCGGCCCACTGGCCGGTTTTTTTTCTGTTTTCCTTTTTCTTTTTCTATTTCTTTTCTGTTTTGAGTTTAATTTGAATTCCAGTTTAAATTTGAATTTTTGCAAAACATGCAACACGTCCAAAAAATTTTAAATTCCCCTCTTAACATGATTTAGGTTCTTAACATGATTTTTGGGGTGTTACAGCTCTACCCCCCTTAAAAGAAATCTCATCCTCGAGATTGGTGGTTCTAAGAAAACAATTCCGGAAATTGTGCCTTGAGCTCATCTTCCCGCTCCCAGGTGGCTTCCTCTTCTGAGTGATGCTTCCACTGCACCTTGCACATCCGGATTCTTTTATTTCTGGTGAGGCGTTCCATTGTCTCCAAAATCTTGTATGGTTGCTCGGCATAAGACAAATCCTCAGCTACGTTCACTTCATTCATGGGTAACACCTCCTCAGGCGTCCTCAGGCATTTCTTGAGTTGTGACACATGGAACACATCGTGCACATCCGATAGATGAGCCGGTAACTCTAGTTGATACGCCACTTCGCCTTTCCTTTCCAGAACTTGAAAGGGTCCGATGTATCGAGGTGACAACTTCCCCTTCACCTTGAACCGACGAAGTCCTCGAATAGGGGACACCTTGAGATAGACATAGTCCCCCACGTTGAAAACAAGCTCTCTTCTTCGTACATCAGCATAACTCTTTTGGCGTGTCTGTGCTATCCTCAAATTGTTGCGAATTTCCCTTACCTTCGCCTCGGCTTCTTGTAGTACTTCTGGACCAAACACTTTACTTTCCCCTGTTTGGTTCCAAAATAGGGGAGTTCTGCACTTCCTCCCGTCCAAAGCTTCAAACGGTGACATCTTCATACTAGCTTGATAGCTGTTGTTATAGGAAAACTCCGCATACGGTAAGTTCTTGTCCCAACTCCTATTGTTTTTGAGTGCACATGCCCTCAGCATATCTTCAAGGATCTGATTGGTTCTTTCCGTCTGCCCATCAGTTTGGGGATGGTAGGCAGAACTAAAGTTCAGATGGGTTCCCATGGTTTCGTGCAACTTCTGCCAGAACCTTGAGGTGAACTGTGTCTCTCGATCCGACACAATCTTCTTTGGCACTCCATGGTAACACACGATCCTTGACTTGTACAACTCTGCCAATTTGGATCCGCTGTAGATTTCCTTCACGGGGATGAAGTGAGCTACCTTGGTTAGCCTATCAATGATGACCCATATCAAATCATATCCTGATTGGGTCCTAGGCAATCCCACAATGAAATCCATGCTGATTTCTTCCCATTTCCATTCAGGCACTTTGAGTGGTTGCAATAATCCCGCGGGTCGTTGATGTTCCGCTTTTACCAACTGACATGTGTCACATAAAGCAACATGTTTCGCGACATCTCGCTTCATGCCATACCACCAATACCTGCTTTTGAGGTCCTGGTACATCTTCGTACTCCCAGGATGAATGGAATAGTCAGAATCATGAGCCTCCTTCAAAATCAATTCACGGATCTCCTTTACTTCTGGCACACAGATTCTTTTCCCGTGCCACACCGTTCCTTGTTCATCCTCTCTAAAACCAGGAGCTTTATTTTCCTTGATGAGTTGTCTGATCTCTCGTATCTTCTCGTCATTCTTTTGACCCTCGCGTATGTCTCGCTCTAGTGTGGAGTCCACTTCCATGGCGATGGCTTCACCACTATTCACAAGGCATAGATTGAGCCTTATAACCTCGTTTTTCAATTCTGCAGGCATGTCTTTCAGGCTCAACTTATTGACCTGCACTTTCCGACTTAAAGCATCGGCCATGACGTTTGCTTTCCCAGGATGATAGTTGATGCCCACATCAAAGTCATTGATTAGCTCTAACCATCTCCTTTGTCTGAGGTTGAGGTCTGGCTGTGTGAAAATGTACTTCAAACTCTTATGATCCGTATATATCTCGGTCCTCTTCCCCATCAAATAGTGCCGCCAAATTTTCAATTCGTGTACCACTGCGGCTAGTTCTAAGTCATGTGTAGGATAGTTCTTCTTGTGCTTCCGAAGCTGCCGGGATGCATATGCCACGAAATGCCCTTCTTGCATGAGAACACATCCCAACCCGTTTCCAGAGGCATCGCAGTACACCGTAAAGTTCTTCTGCATATCTGGCATAACAAGCACTGGGGCTGTTGTCAATCTTTCCTTTAATTCCTAAAAACTCGTCTCGCACTGCGGCGTCCATGTGAATGTGATTCCCTTCTCCAACAGTTTGGTGAGAGGTCTCGAGATCTTAGAGAATCCCTCAATAAACCGTCGATAGTATCCAGCCAATCCCAAAAAGCTTCGAACTTCCCCGACATTTTCAGGGGTCTTCCACTTCTGTATATCCTCGATTTTGGCGGGATCTACGGAGATTCCTCCCTCCGAGATTATATGTCCTAAGAAGGGAACTCTCTTCAGCCAAAACTCACACTTGCTCAATTTGGCATATAGTTGGTGTTCTCTTAGCCTCTGCAACACCAACCTTAGATGTTTCTCATGTTCTTCTTCATCTTTGGAGAAGACGAGAATGTCATCTATGAAAACCACCACAAATTTGTCCAGATATTACATGAATACCTTGTTCATGAGATACATGAAGTATGTCGGGGCATTAGTCAGCCCGAAAGGCATGACGGTGTATTCATACAGTTCGTACCGAGATACGAAAGCTGTCTTGGGAATATCAGATTGCCTTATCTTGAGTTGGTGGTAGCCCGACCTGAGATCAATTTTCGAGAACACACAAGCGCCTCTCAACTGATCAAACAAGTCTTCAATGCGGGGTAATGGGTACTTGTTCTTGATGGTTACCTCATTCAAAGCACGGTAATCCACACATAACCTTTGGGTTCCGTCCTTCTTGGGCACAAATATCATCGGAGCTCCCCATGGTGAGGAACTAGGGTGAATATACCCCTTCTCCGTCAATTCTCTCAAATGATCCTTGAGCTCTTCTAGCTCCTTGGAGTCCATCCGATAAGGTCTCTTGTATATCGGGGCTGTTCCAGGCACTAGCTCAATTGCAAATTCCACTTCACGATCGGGAGGCATACCTGGCAATTCTTCCGGAAAAACATCTGGATATTCCTGAGTAATCCTGATCTCCTCCACTTTCATCTCAACTTGATTTAATTTAATGTCCCTCCTAGGATCCTGTATTGTTATGAACTTTACTCTTGTGCCACTAGGGTGAGTTAGTTCCACCGTTCTGGTCGAACAATGGATGATTCCTTTATGTTTGGTCAACCAATCCATACCCAAAATAATATCTATCCCTGGTGAATCTATCACTATGAGGTTAGCAGTAAATACTACCCCATTAATGTCTAGGTTCACTTTGGGACACACTTGTCTTGTCCTTATTTCTCCACCCGGAGAGTTTACGGCTAGCATATGGTTCATTTGTGTTGTTGCTAGGTCATGCTTCTTAACAAACCCTTGAGCAATGAATGAGTGGGTAGCACCAGAATCAAACAGCAGGGTTGCAATGTGTAAATTGGCAGGAAACTTACCAACTACCACGTCGGGTGCCTCTTGTGCTTCCTCCATAGTGATGTGGTTCACCCGTCCTCTCATTACATTCTGCTGTTGTGGCTGCGTGGGCTTCTTCTTTGGGCACTTATGGGCGTAGTGCCCCACTTCTCCACAGCTAAAACATTGCACCCCAACCTTAGGTGCTTGGCCTTTGCTGTCTTGGGGTTGGTTTGGGGGTCCTTGTACTGCTGGTCGAGGTGGATATGCAGGGCGAGGCTGCTGTACGAACTGACGTTGTGGCTGTATTGGTGCTGCGGGAGGCCTGTAGTTCGGGTTGTACCCTCTTGGTGCTGAGTAGGGTACCGCAGCACGGTTCGTCTGCCCTGTAGGTTGCTGCATCAGACGTGGGCGGGTGTTGCTCCCTGAGGCTTGATGTGACCACCCGGCCTTCCTCTTATTCTCATTTTCCAAGGCCTTTAGCTTCCTTTCTACCACAAACGCTCTGTCCACCATCTTTTGGAAGCTTTCATACTCATTTGAGGACATTGCACACTGCATTTCTGCGGTAAGTCCTTCCACGAAACAATCTTGTTTCTGCTCATCAGTCTCTATGTCCCGTGGGGCATAACGGGATAGTTGAGTAAATTTAGTGAGGTATTCCCTCACCGTCATGTTTCCCTGCTGCAGTCCCAAAAACTCCTTCCTCTTGTTTTTGAGTTCACCTCTTGGGATGTAATGGTTGCGGAAGCTACGCTTGAACTCTTCCCAAGTGATGTTCTCAGGGTCATGATGGGCGGCCACGTAGGCGGTCCACCAATCAGCAGCAGGTCCATGCAATTGATGAGAGGCAAACAGCACCCTCTCATACCCTTGGCACTGTATGATCCTCATCTTACTTTCAATGGTCTTCAGCCAATCATCTGCCTCCAGAGGTTCAGCAGCACTTGCAAACTTTGGAGGTTGAGTTCCTAGAAACTCACTCAACCTTGGTTGGCGTGGTGCAGCTTGTGGAGGTGGAACTTGATGCAAGTTGGCCACCACTTGAGTCAAGTTCTGGATGAGCTGATTTTGATTCTCCAGCATTTGGTGGAGGGGATCAACTCCTTCACGGCGACCACCCCGGTCCTGGCCTCCAGAAAGATGAGGGTTGCATGCCTCATCGTTGTTGTTGGCGGGGTTGGCAGCACGTCCTTTTCCTCTTTCGGCCATCTGGCAGAATCAACCAATGTTAATTTGAAAGCATTTAGTATCATCTTACTACTTTCATTTGTTTGTACTTTGAAGTGTTGAGGCTTTATACTTCTCTAAGGGTTCACTTTTCTCACAAAAATAAATGCAATATTATTTCATGTGGGTTCACACATTAAAGCAAAACAATCTAAAGACGAGGCTGTGGACAACTGCTCATGGCTTCCACAACTCACGTCACACACCAAGCATTATCACACCATTAACTTAACTTAACGACTCGCCTATTCGACATCTTGCTGACTAAGGGAGGGACTCTACACTACTCGTTTTCTTGAGCTGGCTCCTCGGGATCTTCCTCATCATTCCGGCTTCCTTCTGACCCTGCTTTGGGTGGGGAGGCTGCTGGTGGAGAAGTGCGACGACGCCTGATCGCTCGGCGATCCGGGGAGTCAGGAGTCCATGTATCATTCACGGTGACACACAGTTCATTCCCATCTCCTCTTTCTCTCGCCTTTAAGCAGGCTCGCAGCAACGCCTCCGTTTCCTTAAGGGTGTCCCGGACATCCTGAAGCTCTTGTTGACACTCCTGCAGTCGAGTGCTGAGCATAGCAGCATCCTCCAAGCACAAGTCCATGTGCTCATGGGAAGTCCCTTGCTGCACTGGTGGGTACTTGTACTCCGTGGTACCACTCTCACGTTGGAGGACATACATGTACTCAGTTTTGTCCAAGTGGCGACGATAGATGTGGCTCTGGCAGGTGATGGCCTCCCAGGTGACATCTTTCTCCGCATCGACCTGTGTTGCTCGACAAGCTGGAGAGTGGTGAATCTTAAGCAGCTGATTTTCGTGTATAATCCTCATCTCTGAACTCCATTCTTCCCTCTTCTCACGGATGGTCCTGGTGGAGTTATAGTGGATGATTAGCTTGCCCGTGTTGCCGGCGGCTTCGAGCATACGCCGAAGACGGCGCAATAAGCCTCCTACTGCCAATCCGTAGGAAAGGTACGTCACCAGACGGCTCTCCTCTCTCTCGGCAAGGGCAACTACGGGAACTCTCCCTCCTGTGGACTTGCAAGCGGTGCAAATCATGCGAACCATCTAAAACAAAAAGAATTTAAACTTAGGTTAGATAAACTCTTAAACAAAAATCCTATTTTGAATGAAAATTGGGGTAAGATGAAGAAAGTGACTCCATTAAATAATACTTTTCAACACACACCTTGTAAAATAGTTTTTAAGAAAATAGGGCCCTTAAATATGTCCATTTCTACCTAGGTCCACGTTCCTACGGGAAACCTTGGCTCTGATACCACCTCTGTCACACCCGGTTTTTCCGAAGAACAACCAAGTGAATATCACATGTATGCTAGGATCATTTTCTCATACATGTGATGACAAATAGTGAAGCATCATTTATTACAAGCCAGGTGTCGAATATAAATAGGTCTTACATAGCAAATGTCTCTATGGACAATGATAAGTTCATCACAAGTAAATAAACTAGCAGCGGAATATTATTCTTGAGGGCTCCGTCACAGGCGTTGCCCGGGGGTCTCCATGAACCTAGAAACCTTCTTCGGGTCCAAAGTCTTGGTCATTATACACCACCTCATTATCTTGACCTGAGCAGCAATATAAACCAACCAATATGCAAGGTTGAGTACCAATGGTACTCAGCAAGTGTGGGAAAATTATATCATGCATGGCTAGAGAAAGGAGAGGTTGAACTCATGGTTAAAGCACTACGCAATTAATACCTATCACCTTAGCTTATTAAGCACCTACATTACTACACAGGTGAAATGGTCCCAATCTCCCAACCCATCATCAAAATCATGTAACCATAACATTATTTCCGATGTTAAGCTCCCCACTTAACATCCACAACTTCCAAAATCATCAATCCTCTAATCATGAATAAGTCCAAGCCGCTCTTGACCGTGAGCACGGCTGTCATGACAGTTTTGACTCTGCAGAGTTTGTACCACTGTACCCACATGTAGTGATTTCATCCCCCGTTACCGGGTGGACTAAAAGAAACTCCATTATGTCAGTGGCTACGAACCACATTCACACTTCCCAGGTGTGTAGCCAGGAGATCACTACGAAGCCTTTACAAAGGGATTCCCGATGAGTGTGGGCCCACTGAGGTTTCACCCTTAACAGCATACAAGAGGCTCCAACCCCGCTGCAGTGGCCCCCTCTTGAGCCTTGCGGTTCATATGGTAGTCCAGCTGACACCTATTCCCCGCACCATCCAACACACCCATACTACGCTGGGGATACACCTAATTAATTGGCCAAGCTGCCCCATCTCAGCATGTGGTTGGCACTGTAAAGCCAGGTTACATGCTCCATGAACCGGTCCTTAGGATCCAGGCAAGTACCAAACACAAACCCGAGTCTCGTGCACCCAGCACACAACCAAAACATCCAACTTGCCTTGATCCCTACCTCTACATAACTCACAATATCTCATTCAAGAGTATGGTAAAATAAACTGATAATCTCATATCCCAAACATCCCATTCTAAGCATGGCTAAGCATATGCATAATAATAAATGACATGATAAAATAAATCCCAACCCAAGCTACAAGGAAACAAGGTAATGCAATTCTAGGGAAATTTCCTAGCATGGGTTTCATATTTAAGATGACAATGCAAATAATTCTATCTACACATCCTAGCATAGGATCAAAGTGGTCAAGGACACTTGCCTCCTTCTTGCTGCTCTTGAAATGGGCAGTCCTGATCTTGGAAAGGAATAACTTGCTCTTGAGCAGGTTCTACATCATACCACCACACATAGCAAAAGAAAAACAACAATCCATAAGACATAGTTCACACTTCCACTTCATACAAACCACACATTCATATTTATGAAAGTCATTCACCATTATATGTGTTGTGGTTACTCTATGTGTGTTGATTTGTGGCTTGCATACACTTTTAATCATGTGTATATGATTCCTACTTTGGTGTTCACATTTATACTTACCTACTATATATATATGAGTTTCCAATTTAAATAAATTCCTTATATTCAACTACTACACCTTTTTACTACCAAGTATGTATGAAAGATATTTTTCTTCTCCATATGTGCCTTCAGAAATTCTACCAACCCTAAACTGAATTCTTTGGATTTTAGAAACTCCATTTATCATTTACTAGTTCCTATATTTTCAGATTTATTTTCCTATGCATACATGTGTGCTTTATTATGAAATTAGTAATACACATCATCTAAACAGAATAGGTTCTGGTCCTAAATAATTTAATAACACATTTTGACCTTGGCCTCTGATGTAAACTATTTCACAATTATTTTCCCTATTTTCTAAAACTATTCATTACTTAAAAATGTGTCCCTAAATGTGAATAATAAATTAAACAGATTCAATTCAGCCCAAAATATGTTTTTGTCTCACTCCAAAGTTTCCTAAATACTGAGAAAGTTTTTAATTTATTTTGACAATATGTTTGTCCCACTTTTTAAATTTTAAACACTAGCCACATATTCAATTTCCTAAATTAAATATTAAACAGGGCTAAAAAGGTAAACTCACCCCACTACAGGGTCTATAATATTATTTTCAGAATTTCCAGGGGTATAGCTACACTTATCAGAGGGGTTTTTCCTAATTTTTATTAAGTCTAGGGGCTAAAACTGATTTTTAAATGAATTTACTTGATTTTCTGAAGTTCCAGGGGCTAGATCAGAAGTTTCCGGGGCTAGCTCTTATTTCCCGAGAACCCCAGGGGGTAGCACGTAAGATTTTCAGTCTTTATAACGCGGGCCTGACGTGGACCGTCCGATTTAAAACAGACGGCTGAGATTATAACGTTGAACCGGTACGCGGGATTTTAAAGTCTACCGTGCGATTTAAAATAGACGGCGCACAAGCGGCCACGTCGCTCTGTTCGAATGCGGGCGGCGCTGCCGGCGGCGCACGGCGGCAGGAAGCGGCGATCTCGCCGGAGACTTTCGGATCTTCGAGAATTCTTCCTAGAACTGTGATTTTATGGCATAGATCGGTGGAGGAGAGGTCGGGGATCTCACCTCGGGGGTTTTCTTGAGCTCGGAGGTCCTGGAAGGTGATCAGCGACGAGGTCCGAGTTGAATTCACGGCGAGGCTCGTCGGCGATGTGTTTACACCACAAGTCACCGAGTTTTCTGCACCTGCAAGATTCCATGGAGGCGGTGGATCAAGACCAGCGAGTTAGATCGGAGTTTCCGAGCGTAGATCGGCCAGAATTCGCCGGTGAAGTCTCGGTTCTCACCGGAGGAAAATCGGCGGATCGCGTGGGAAAAACAGAACGAGGCCGGGGTTTTTATAGACGGGGAAAGGCGGCGGGGTGGTTTAGATCAAGTCCGCGTCGCCTACGAACAGAATTCAGCGGGGATACGCATAAATCCCGATCGGTTTTGATTCGGGTGAGAGAGAGTCCGGCGCGGCGCGAGGTAGAAGACGAGCTGGCGGGTCCCACCTGTCAGCGGAAGGAAACAGCGTGCACGGCTGGGGGCTGGCGCGGTTGCTGGGTGGGCCGGCTGGTGGGTTTCGGCCCACTGGCCGTTTTTTTTTCTGTTTTCCTTTTTCTTTTTCTATTTCTTTTCTGTTTTGAGTTTAATTTGAATTCCAGTTTGAATTTGAATTTTTGCAAAACATGCAACACGTCCAAAAATTTTTAAATTTCCCTCTTAACATGATTTAGGTTCTTAACAAGATTTTTGGGGTGTTACGAAAATCATCTCTCTCTATTTTTCTCCTAAAAAACTATGTTAGTTACTTGATCTTGGTGAATTATGGTCATAGCTTGATTGTTGTATGTTTACTGATCATATTTGTTAAGAATATTTGTGTGTCTTTGTCCCCTATTCCTTATTAGGAACCATTGAATACATATAGGTAAGTGTTTTGTACTTTTCTATACAAGGGACCACGGACTAGTCTGTGGTCACCCTGGACTAGTCCGCACATTGCAGCCTAGTCCGCACTTGGTCCGCTAGTCCGGACTAGTCCGGTTCGACCAAGGACTAGTGTGATATTTCGACTCCATATCCCTAGGGCCGGCTCATGTAACGCCCTCATTTCTGTGGAAAACCACGGAACTGAGAACTGATGCATATGTGTGCCCAGGATGTTCATCACACATACACATATCATCCACAAACTGAATTCAGAATATATATTACCACGAATAACAGGGTTTTATTACAATGTCTCATGAGTCTTGGACTCATGCTAACAGCAGAAGTCTAAATCTAGCAGCGGAAGTTTTTATTTTAGCAGAGGAAGTCTTCTAACTAGTGCGGAAGCAATATAAGCAGCAGCAGCGGCTCCATGTCTACTTCATCCCCACAGGCAAGGTTGAGGACAGATTACACGCCTAAGGCTCCACTTGGTCTTCATAGTAATCTTCTCCTATAGCTGATGATGAAGTAATAATGCAAGTTTGAGTACAATGATGTACTCAGCAAGTGCGGGAAAACATGATATGTAGCTCACAACAAGGTAGGTATAAAAAGGCTCATTACAGAAAGCAAAGTTTATTTCTCAAAACACGATAAAAACAACAACTTAACTTTAAGTGATTGTAATCCCAACATGTATTAAAATACCAACATACCTCCATTATGTTCATCACTTTCCATGTCTCAACCAGACATTTCTCTTTTTTATTTTTGCCCATGAATACCTTCTCGTATTCGCTACCATCTCACGAATACCATCTCGTATTCGCCACCATTTCATCTCATAAATAATTCCATCTCACACCGAGACCAATCTCGTTGCCACGACTCAACAGTCATGCAACCAATCTTATCACCCGGACTCAACAGTCCCGAACACCAAACCATAACCAAAACCATAACCAAAATCATAACCAAAATCATAACAAAAATCATCCCAAAATCCATCCAAACTAATCATGTGGGTTGTCCAGGCGCTCATTACCGTAAGCAAGGCTATCATGATAGTTTTATACTCTGCAGAGTTTGTACCTCTTTACCCAAAAGTTTGTGATTTCGTCACCTGTCGGGCGACTGCAGAACCTCCATTATACCAGTACACAACTGTCGGTGTATGGCCAAGAGATCACAAAATAGCCTTTACAATGGGGCACTTGCCTTGTTCTTGCGGTTCCTGTTGCTCTTGGATCTCGAAACCTGGTTGTTGCAGCTCGTCGTAGACAGCTCCCTGAGCTTGTCCTTCTATACGCGATCACACACATACAAGATTCACAGCAATCAATATCATGCACAAACTCTATTTTAAGATGCAATGATGCTTATGCATGTTAATCCTATGATGCAGTTTAGTTTGTACGTGTTCTTGCATGGCTTGCATGGGTTTTACGATGAACAGAGTTGTAGAGATTAATTGTGGACGTGGCGATGATCCTGACTTTAGATCAAACCGATCAACACGTGATCTGTCCATGAAAAAGCTTCTGTTCGAAAGAAATCGAAGAACAGATGCAAAGAAAAACGCGATGATGTCGTAAGGTGGTATTGGAGACCTACCTTACGTTCTTCTTGGTCTCAGGGTCTTTCTCCTAGCAAGAACAGATCGTCGGGGCTCTTTTCCGGCGATGTCAATTGTGATCCAGGCTCGTCAGCAGTCTCTCTGGCGGTTGTACTTCGGCGAAGTGGTTTACTCGGCAAGCTGGGGCTAGGGCTCTAAGTTGTCGGCTCAGGAGGTGGAAAAGAAGTACGTGGTTGCAGCCAAAGATTCTGGGTTCTATTTATAATCGGGAACAGAAGAGTCCTAATCTGATTGGAATTCGAGTAAGAGTCCCATTCAAATTGTTTCTGGATCTTAACAACTTATCTTTAGTTGATTTGGTAGCCGTATCAACGTAGAAGAGTTCGTGTCGGTTTTCTCCGTGTCTGGCACTCGTGCACGGGAGAAAAAAAACCGCTTCAGAATTGCGTCCCTACGTGGTGATGAGCTCCGGAGGCTCCACGTGTCCTGCGGAAACCCGGGCTCCCTTTTCCGCAGAGACAAGCTCCGGTTGTGCCGCGTGTCAGGCGGGCGAGACCTCCCTCTCTTCAGAGGCGAGCTCCGCATGCGCCACGTGTATGGTGGGTCGGTACCTCCCTCTCTCTTCGGAGGTGGCTCCGGGAGTGCCACGTGTAAATTCTGGACCTCCCCTCTCTTCGGATGTGGCTCCGGATGTTCCACGTGTCCTAACAGCGCCAGACTTCCTTTCTCCTTAGAGACGAGCTCCGAGGTCGACACTTGTCCATCAGCGTCGGACCTCCCGGAGGCGACCTCCGGAGGTGACACGTGTCCGGTAGTGTCAGACCTCCCGGAGGTGAGCTCCGGAGGTAACACGTGTCCAATAGGACCGGACCTCTCGGAAGTGAGCTCCGAGAGCGACACGTGTCTAGCGGCGCCGGACCTCTCGGAGGTGAGCTCCAAGAGCGACACGTGTCTGGCGGGGCCGGACCTCCCGGAAGTGAGCTCCGAGAGTGACATGTGTCCCGCGTGGCTGGTCCTCTCTCTTTTCCGCGGTGACTAGCTCCGCAGCCGACACGTTTCCTGCGGGACTGACCTCGCTTCTCCGCAGAGGCTAGCTCCAGGGGCAACACGTGTCCCACGGGGTCGGACCTTGCCATTTGCCGCAGGGACGAGCCCTGAGGCTGCCACGTAGCCACTTTAGCGGCGGACCTCTCCCCCTTTGCGGAGATGAGCTCCGAACACGCCATGTGGTCAGCGAGCCGCGGGAGTTGTCTTCGGCGCTCTCTGTGAACTGGAATTGGCTCTTTGTGGCTATCTTTTTTATTTCTTTTCTGTTTCTATTTATTTTAAAAATGTTTTTCTACATGAAACATGAATACATGCAGAACCCAAAAATGATGGTGTCATAAATCTACCCCCCTTAAATTGAATCTCGCCCTCGAGATTCGCTAGTAGAATAGATGAAGGAAATTTTGCTTCCTGGGTTGTTGGCTGGGCTGACTCAAACTCGATATGAGTTCCATGCTCGTTTGTCAACTGCACGCTTCTCTCAGCACATTGGATTACTCCGTTGTGCTTACTTAGCCAATCAATTCCGAGTATTATGTCAAGCCCTTGAGAATCCAAGACAATGATGTTGGCAAGGAAGTCTACCCCCCTTAAATTAAGGTTTACCTTCGGACATACTATATTAGTCCTCATCTCTCCACGGGAGAATTAACCAACATAGTATACTTCAAGTGTGATATGGGTAGATTATACTTGGCAACATACTTGGATGATACGAAGGAATGTGATGCTCCAGAATAAAATAAAATGGTGGCTGGGTAGGAGTTGGTAAGGAACATACCAATCACGACGTCCTCAGCCTGTTGCGATTCCTCAGCAGAAACATGGTTCACGTTGCCGCGAGCGTAGTTCTGCTGTCCGGGACCTCTCCTCAGGCACTGGCTCGCAAAGTGTCCCGTCTCCCCGCATGCAAAGCATGCCCTGTTGCCCACGGCAGCAGATACGTTGGGGCGGGGGGTTTGAACAGAAGCGCCCATGTTGGGACGGTGCGCTGGAGGCAAAGGCACACGAGGTGCTTGTGCAACGGGTCGTTGCTGTGGTGGCTGATTAGGGCGGTATGCAGGAGTGGTCGACCCATACTGTGGTGCAGCTGGGGGCATGTACCGAGGTCGTACATTGCTCCCTTGCGGCTGGTATGGCATCTTCCTCTTGCCCTCTTGCTCGATCTCTCGGATCTTGCTCTCAACCACTATAGCTTTGTCAACCAGCTTCTAGAAGCGCGCATAGTCATTGTTGAGGTGCTGAACCTAGATCTCATTGTTCAACCCTCTCATGAACAGGTACTGCTTTCTTTGGTCCGAGTTGACATCTTCAGGGGCGTACCGTGACAGTTGCGTGAACTTGTTGAGGTACTCATTCATGCTTTTCTGTCCTTGGCAGAGACCTTCGAACTCCTGTCTCTTGAGCATCATTACACCAGCAGGGATGTAATGAGAGCGGAAACTCTCCTTGAACTCAGTCCAAGTAATAGTCTCCGGGTCGACATGAGCGTTGCACAGGGAATCCCACCAATCAGCGGCAGCTCCCATAAGTTGGTGCGATGCAAAGAGAACCTTCTCTCTGTCATTGCACTGTACTATGGCAAACTTCTTCTCCATGGATTTCGACCAGTCATCGGCCTCCATGGGGTCATTAGCTTGAGCAAAGGTGGGTGGTCGAGTCCTCATGAACTCTCCCAGTCTATTGTGAGCCGGCGGTGGCGGCGGTGGTGGTGGCGGCACCGGAACAGGTTGTTGTTGTTGGCCTGCAGCTGACCCAAAGTTTGGATCATGGTTTGCATAAGCTGATTTTGCATCGCCATCAACCATTCTAGGTTGTTTTCTCCAGCTCCGGGGTTGACAGGGACTTCATCGTGGCCCTCTTCTTGGTTGCCGCAGACGTTCCTCCCTTGACGGCCGACGCTTCCTCTCACCATCTTGAGAGACATTTGGATAGAATAGAGGTTTAGATGTTTAGATGGATCCCTCCCAACTATATGCATCAAGGTGGATTGGACTATATATATATTAGCCCACATGAGGATGTGAACAAGTACCGAAGCATCTCACACCTCCCTACTATGTGTGGATAAGGACAACGCTTGAAACGTCCCACAACTCACACTAAGCACGCAATCACAAAGGCTCACACACAACTCCTATTCAAGCTTATTCAATGGGAGTCCTATGTGGTTTAGGGTGAATACCAATCTGTGACTTCAACCTATGTGAAGGTGGTTTGGGGTGATACCAATCTGTGATCCAACTATCTGGGCTAAAAATCAACACATCTAGAGTAACCACAACACTTAGAAATGTGAATGACTATCATATGTATGTATGTGTGGGTTGTATGAAGTGAAAGTGTGAACTATGTCTTATGTATTGTTGTTTTCTTTTGCTATGTGTATTGGCATGAGTAGAACCTGCCCCAGAGCAAGTTCTTCCCTTCCAAGACCAAGACTTTCCATTCCCAGAGCAGCAGGAAGAATGCAAGTGTCCTTGACCACTTTGATCCTATGCTAGGATGTATAGATAGAATTGTTTGCATTGTCAATTGAAATATGAAACCCATGCTAGGAAGTTTCCCTAGAATTGCATTACCTTGTTTCCTTGTAGCTTGGGTTGGGATTTATTTTATCATGTCATTTATATGCTTATGCTTAGCCATGCTTAGAATGGGATAAGTGGGATATGAGATCATCAATTTATTTACCTTACTCTTGAATGAGATATTATGAGTTATGTAGAGGTAGGGATCGAGGCAAGTTGGATGATTTGATTGGTGCTGGGTGCACGAGACTGGGGTTTGTGTTTAGTACTTGCCAAGATCCTAAGGACCGGTTCATGGAGCATGTAACCTGGCTTTACCGTGCCAACCACATGCTGAGATGGGGCAGCTTGGCCAATTAATTAGGTGTATCCCCGGCGTAGTATGGGTGTGTTGAATGGTGCGGGGAATAGGTGTCAGCTGGACTACTATATGAACCGCAAGGCTCAAGATGGGGCCACTGCAGCGGGGTTGGAGCCTCTTGTATGCTGTTAGGGGTGAAACCTCAGTGGGCCCACGCTCGTCGGGAATCCCTTTGTAAAGGCTTCGTAGTGATCTCCTGGCTACACTCCTGGGAAGTGTGAATGTGGTTCGTGGCCACTGGCATAATGGAGGTTCTTTTAGTCCACCCGGCAACGTGGGATGAAATCACTACATGTGGGTACAGTGGTGCAAACTCTGCAGAGTCAAAACTGTCATGACAGCCGTGCTCACGGTCAAGAGCGGCTTGGACTTATTCATGATTAGAGGATGGATGGCTTCGTAAGTTGAGGATGTTAAGCGGGGAGCTTAACATTGAAATTGATGTTATTGTTATTTGATTATAATGATGGGTTGGGAGATTGGGACCATTTCACCTATGAAGTAATGTTGGTGCTTACTAAGCTAAGGTGATAGGTATTAATTGCGTAGTGCTTTAACCATGAGTTCAACCTCTCCTTGCTCTAGCCATGCATGACATAACTTTCCCACACTTGCTGAGTACCAACGGTACTCAAACTTGCATATTTGTTGGTTTAAATTGCTGCTCAGGTCAAGGGGATGATGTGGTGTTCAATGACCAAGACTTTGGACCCGAAGAAGGATTCTAGGTTCATGGAGTCCCCCGGGCAACGCCTGTGACGGAGCCCACAAGAATAATATTCCGCTGGTATTTTATTTATATGTTATGAACTTATTATCGTCCATCGAGACGTATGCATTGTAAGACATATTTATATTCGACACTTGGCTTGTAATAAATGATGCTTCACTATTTGTCATCACATGTATGAGAAAATGATCCTGGCATACATGTGATATTCACTCGGTTGTTCGTTGGGACAAACCGGGTGTGACAGAAGTGGTATCAGAGCCATGGTTGCCCGTAGGAACATGGACCTAGGTAGAAATGGACGTATTTAAGGACCCTATTTTCTAAAAAACTATTTTACAAAGGTGTGGGTTGAAAAGTGTTATTTAATGGGGTCACTTTATTCATCTTACCCCAACTTTTATTCAAAATAGGATTTTTGTTTAAAATCTTATCTAACTTAAGTTTAAATGCTTTATGTTTTAGATGGTTCGCATGATCCGCACCGCCCGCAAGTCCACCGGAGGGAGAGTTCCCGTAGTTGCCCTTGCCCTGAGAGAGGAGAACCGTCCGGTGACGTACCTCTCCTACGGATTGGCAGTAGGAGGCTTGTTGCGCGGTCTTCGACGTATGCTCCACGCCGCCAGCAATACGGGCAAGCTAATCATACACTACATCTCCACCCGGACCATCCGTGAGAAGCGGGAAGAATGGAGTTCAGAAATGAGGATTATCCATTAAAATCAGCTGCTCAAGCTTCACCGCTCTCCAGCTTGTCGAGCGACACAGGTCGATGCGTTGAAGGATGTCACCTGGGAGGCCATCACCTGCCAGAGTCACATCTACCGTCGCCACCTGGACAGGACTGAGTACATGTATGTCCTCCAGCGTGAGAGTGGTACCACGGAGTACAAGTACCCACCAGTGCAGCAGGGGACTTCCCATGAGCACATAGACCTGTGCTTGGAGGATGCTGCTATGCTCAGCACTTGACTGCAGGAGTGCCAGCAGGAGCTTCAGGATGTTCGTGACACCCTGAAGGAGACTGAGGCGTTGTTTCCAGCCAACTTGAGGGCGAGAGAAAGAGGAGATGGGAATGAACTGTGTGTCACCGTGAATGACACATGGACTCCTTACTCCCCAGATCACCGGGCGAGCAGGCGTCGCCGCACTTCTCCACCAGCAGCTTCCCCGCCCAATACGGAGTCAGAGGGCAGCCGCAATAATGAGGAAGATCCCGAGGAGGAAGCTCAGTGATACGAGTCGTGTAGAGTCCTTTCCCATAGTTCAGCAGGTTATTGAGTAGGTGAGTCAATACCTTAGTTAATGGTGTGTTAATGTTTGGTGTGTGACGTGAGTTGTGGAAGCCATGGGCATTTGTCCACAACCTCGTCTTCAGGTTGTTTTGCTTTGATGTGTGAACCCCTATGAATTAAGAGTGCATTTATTTTCGCATAAGGCGTGAAACCCTCAGAAAATGTTAATATAATAAGACCCCATGAGTTTAAAGTTTAAACAAGCAAATTGGGAATTTAATACGAAACTCTTTAAATTAACATTTGGTTGATCATGATAGATGGCCGGAAGAGGAAAGGGTCGTGGTGCCAACCTCGCCAACAACAACGATGAGGCCGGCAACCCTCATCTTTCTGGAGGACAAGACAGGGGTGGTCGCCGTGAAGGAGTTGATCCCATCCACCAAATGCTTGAAAATCAGAATCAGCTCATCCAGAGCCTAACTCAAGTGGTGGCCAACTTGCATCAAGTTCCACCTCCACAAGCTGCACCACGCCAACCAAGGTTGAGTGAGTTTCTAGGGACTTAACCTCCAAAATTTGCTAGTGCTGCTGAAAATCTGGAGGCAGATGATTGGCTAAAGACCATTGAGAGAAAGATGAGGATCATACAATGCCAAGGGTATGAGAGGGTGCTGTTTGCCTCTCACCAATTGCATGGACCTGCTGCTGATTGGTGGACCGCCTACGTGGCCACCCATCATGACCCTGAGAACATCACTTGGGAAGAGTTCAAGCGCAGTTTCCGCAACCATTACATACCAAGGGGTGAACTCAAAAACAAGAGAAAGGAGTTCTTGGGGCTGCAGCAAGGAAACATGACTGTTAGGGAATACCTCACTAAATTCACCCAACTATCCCGTTATGCACCACGGGACATCGAGACTGATGAGCAGAAACAGGACTGCTTTGTGGAAGGACTTACAGCAGAAATGCAGTGTGCAATGTCTTCCAACGAGTATGAAAGCTTCCAAAAGATGGTAGACAGAGCATTTGTTGTGGAGAGGAAGCTGAAGGCCTTGGAAAACGAAAACAAGAGAAAGGCGGGATGGTCACACCAAGCCTCGGGTAGCAACACACGCCCACGTCTGATGCAGCAACCCGCAGGGCAGACGAGCCGTGCTGCGGTACCCTACTCAGCACCGAGAGGGTACAACCCGAACTTCAGGCCTCCGTCAGCACCAGCACAGCCACAGCGTCAGTTTGTACAGCAACCTTGTCCCACATATCAACCTCGACCAGCAGTGCAAGGACCACAGAACCAATCCCAAGACAACAAAGGCCAGGCACCTACGGTTGGGGTGCAATGCTTCAATTTTGGCGAGGTGGGGCACTACGCACATAAGTGCCCAAAGAAGAAGCCCGTGCAGCTGCAACAGCAGAATGTGATGCGAGGACGGGTGAACCACGTGACCATGGAGGAGGCGCAAGAGGCACCCGACGTGGTAGTTGGTAAGTTTCCTGCCAATTTACGCATTGCAATCCTGTTGTTTGATTCTGGTGCTACCCACTCGTTCATTGCTCAAGGGTTTGTTAAGAAGCATGATCTAGCAACCACTCAAATGAACCATATGCTAGCAGTGAACTCTCCAGGTGGAGAAATAAGAACAAGACAAGTGTGTCCCAAGGTGAATCTAAACATTAATGGGGTAGTATTTACTGCCAACCTCATAGTGATCGATTCACAAGGGATAGATATTATTTTGGGTATGGATTGGTTGACCAAACATAAAGGGATCATCCATTGTTCGACAAGAACGGTGGAACTAACCCACCCTAGTGGCACATGGGTAAAGTTCATAACTATAAAAGAGCCTAGGAGGGACATTAAACTCAATCAAGTTGAGGTGGAAGTGGAGGAGATCAGGATCATCAGGGAATATCCAGATATTTTTCCGGAGGAGTTGCCAGGTATGCCCCCTGATCGTGAAGTGGAATTCGCGATTGAGCTAGTGCCTGGAACAGCTCCGATATACAAGAGACCTTATCGGATGGACTCCAAACAGCTGGCAGAACTCAAGGAACATTTAAGAGAATTGACAGAAAAGGGGTACATTCGTCCTAGTTCCTCACCATGGGGAGCTCCAGTGATATTTGTGCCCAAGAAGGACGGGACCCAAAGGATATGGGTGGACTACCGTGTGTTGAATGAGGTAACCATCAAGAACAAGTACCCATTATCCCGCATTGAAGACTTGTTTGATCAGTTGAGGGGAGCTTGTGTGTTCTCGAAAATTGATCTCAGATCGGGATACCACCAACTTAAGATAAGGCAAACTGATATTCCAAAGACGGCTTTCGTATCTCGGTACAGACTGTATGAATACACAGTCATGCCTTTCGGGCTAACTAATGCCCCGACATACTTCATGTATCTCATGAACGAGGTAGTCATGGAATATCTGGACAAATTTGTGGTGGTTTTCATAGATGACATTCTCGTCTTCTCCAAAGATGAAGAAGAACATGATAAACATCTAAGGATGGTGTTGCAAAGGCTGAGAGAACACCAACTATATGCCAAGTTGAGCAAGTGTGAGTTTTGGCTAAAGAGAGTTCCCTTCTTGGGACATATAATCTCGGAGGGAGGAATCTCCGTAGATCCCGCCAAGATCGAGGATGTACAGAAGTGGAAGACCCCTGAGAATGTCAGGGAAGTTCGAAGCTTCTTAGGATTGGCTGGATACTATCGATGGTTTATCGAGGGTTTCTCCAAGATTTCGAGACCCCTCACCAAACTGTTGGAGAAAGGAATCACATTCACATGGACACTGCAGTGCGAGATGAGTTTTCAGGAACTGAAGAAAAGATTGACAACAGCCCCAGTGCTAGTTATGCCAGATATGCAGAAGAACTTTTCGGTGTACTGTGATACTTCTGGAAACGGGTTGGGATGTGTTCTCATGCAAGAAGGGCATGTCGTGGCTTATGCGTCCCGGCAGCTCCGGAAACACGAGAAGAACTATCCTGCACATGACCTAGAGCTAGCTGCAGTGGTACACGCGTTGAAGATTTGGCGGCATTACTTGATGGGGAAGAGGACAGAGATATATACGGATCATAAGAGCTTAAAGTATATTTTCACACAGCCAGATCTCAACCTCAGACAAAGGAGATGGTTAGAGCTGATCAACGACTTTGATGTGGGTATCAACTATCATCCTGGGAAAGCGAACGTCGTGGCGGATGCTCTAAGCCGGAAAGTGCAGGTCAATAGGTTGAGCTTGAAGGACATGCCTGCAGGATTGAAGGAAGATGTTCTAAAACTCAATCTATGTCTGGTGAATAGTGGTGAGGCCATCGCCATGGAAGTGGACTCCACATTAGAGAAAGACATCCGCAATGGTCAGAAGAATGACGAGAAGATACAAGAGATTAGAGAACTCATCAAGGAAAATAAAGCCCCTGGGTTCAGAGAGGATGAACAAGGTACGGTGTGGCACGGGAAAAGAATCTGTGTGCCTGAAGTAAAGGAGATCCGTGAATTGATTTTGAAGGAGGCTCATGATTCCGACTATTCCATTCATCCTGGGAGTACGAAGATGTACCATGACCTCAAGAGCAGGTATTGGTGGTATGGCATGAAGCGAGATGTCGCGGAACATGTTGCCCTATGTGACACATGTCAGTTGGTGAAAGCAGAACATCAACGACCCGCGGGATTATTGCAACCACTCAAAGTGCCTGAATGGAAATGGGAAGAAATCGGTATGGATTTCATAGTGGGACTTCCTAGGACCCAATCGGGATATGATTCGATATGGGTCATCATCGACAGGCTAACCAAGGTAGATCATTTCATCCCCGTGAAAGAAAGCTACAGCGGATCCAAATTGGCAGAATTATACATGTCAAGGATCGTGTGTTTCCATGGAGTGCCAAAGAAGATAGTGTCAGATCGAGGGACACAGTTCACCTCAACGTTCTGGCAGAAGTTGCATGAAACCATGGAAACTCATCTGAATTTTAGTTCTGCCTATCATCCCCAGACTGACGGACAGACGGAAAGAACTAATCGGATCCTTGAGGATATGTTGAGAGCGTGTGCGCTCAAGAACAACAGGAGTTGGGATAAGAACTTACCGTATGCGGAGTTCTCCTATAACAACAGCTATCAGGCTAGTATGAAGATGTCACCATTTGAGGCTTTGTATGGGAGAAAGTGCAGAACTCCACTGTTTTGGAACCAAACCAGGGAAAAAGTGTTTGGACCGAGGTACTACAAGAAGCCGAGGCGAAAGTGACGGAAATCCGCAACAACTTGAGGATAGCACAGACACGGCAAAAGAGCCATGCCGATGTACGGAGAAGAGAGCTCGCTTTCAACGTGGGGGACTATGTCTATCTCAAGGTGTCCCCTATCCGAGAACTTCGTCGGTTCAAGGTGAAACGGAAGTTATCACCTTGATACATCGGACCCTTTCAAGTTCTGGAGAGGAAAGGCGAAGTGGCATATCAACTAGAACTACCGGCTCGCCTATCAGATGTGCATGACGTATTCCATGTGTCACAGCTCAAGAAATGTCTGAGGACGCCTGAAGAGATGTTACCCATGAATGAGGTTGACGTAGCCGAGGATCTGTCTTATGCCGAGCAACCGGTCAAGGTTTTGGAGACAATGGAACGCCTCACAAGAAATAAAAGAATCCGGATGTGCAAGGTGCAGTGGAAGCATCACTCGGAAGAGGAAGCCACATGGGAGCGAGAAGACGAGCTTAAGGCACAGTTTCTGGAATTGTTTTCTTAGAACCACCAATCTCGAGGACGAGATTTCTTTTAAGGGGGGTAGAGCTGTAACACCCCAAAACCTGTTAAGAGGGGAATTTAAAAAATTTTGGACGTATTGCATGTGGTGCAGAAATTCAAATTCGAATTGGAATTCAAATTCAAATCAAAACAGAAAAGAAAAAGAAAAATAAAAAACAAAACCCCCCCGGCCAGTGGGCCGAAACCAACCAGCCAGCCCACCATCCCCCCCCCCCCCCCCCGCGCCAGCCCACAGCCGCGCGCCCCGTTTCCTCTCACTGACATGCGGGGCCCGCCGTCATCTTCTTCCTCACGCGCGCTCGGCCAACCCCAGGACTTCTCTCTCTCCCGAATCCAAACTACCCCGGAAACCCGCGTCCCCTAGCCGAATTCTGATCCCGAACGACTCCAACACGATCCCAACAGACCGCCGCCCTCCCTCGTCTATATAAACGCCAGCATTGCCCCGTTTTTCCACCCCGATCGGCTGTTTTTCCTCCCGGTGAGAACCAGAGCTTCTCCAGCCGTTTTCCCTCGATCCTTGCTCGGATTTTCTGATCTAACACGCCAATCATGTTCCACCGCCTCCGGGGAATCACGCAGGTGCAGAAAACTCGGTAGTTTGCGCTCTAGACACAGCTCCGACAAGCACCGCGGCTGTTCCACCTCAGACCTCATCGCCGACCGTCTTCCAGGACCTCCGAGCTCAAGAAAAACCCCGAGGTGAGATCCCCGACCTCCCCTCTGCCGATCTATGCCATGAAATCCCAGTTTTAGGAGGTATAGACGAAGATCTGAAGATCTCCAGCGAGATCGCCGCCTCCCGCCGCCGCGTGCCGCCGGGCAGCGCGGGCTGGCTCCGGCCAGGGCGACGTGGCCGCTTGTGCGCCGTCTATTTTAAATCGCACGGTAGACATAAAAACCCCCGCGTACCGGTTCGGCGATCTAATCTCAGCCGTCTATTTTAAATCGGACGGTCCACGTCGGCCCCGCATTATAAAGGCCGGGATTCTTACGCGCTACCCCCTGGGGATCTCGGAAAACACGAGCTAGCCCCGGAAATTTCTGATCTAGCCCCTGAACTTTAGAAATTCGTGTAAATTCATTTAAAAATCAGTTTTAAACCCTGGACTTAATAAAAATTAGGAAAACCCCTCTGTTATGTGTAGTTAGACCCCTGGAAATTTTTGAAATAATAAATTAGACCCTGTAGTAGGGTGGATTTACCTTTTTGACCCTATATGATATTAAATTCAGAAATTTGAATATGTGATTAGGATTTAAATTTAAAAGGTGAGGCAAACACATCGTAAATTCAAATTTAAACTCTCCTAGCACATGGAAAACTTTAGAATGAGTTAAAAATAGATTTTAAGCTTAAATGAATCTGTCTAATTAATTGTTCACATTTATTAGTTATAGGGACACATTTTTAGGTTAGGAAATAATTCTGAAAATTGGTAAAATAAATTTAAATTAGTTCACATCAGAGGAGAAGTTCAAAAATATATTATTTATTTTAGATCAGAACCTATTCTGTTTAGATGATATGCCCTACTATTTAATATTAAAACTCTCTTTTAGGCATAGAAAGTAAATCTGAAAATATAGGAAAATGGGTATGCATAATTAGAAAATGATAGATGAAGTCTCTAACTCCAAAAACTTCATTTTAGGATTTGGTAGAAGATCTGAAAACCTATTTGGAGTAGGAAATTACCTTTCATGCAAACTTGGTAGCTAAGAAGTGTATTAATTGAATATAAGGAATTTGTTCAAATTGAAAATTCATATATAGTGTGCAAACAGAAATCTGAATACATAAGTTAGAAATCATATACATATGTTTAGAAGTGCATGTAGGCTAAAAATCAACACATCTAGAGTAACCACACCACTTAGAAATGTGAATGACTATCATATGTATGTATGTGTGGGTTGTATGAAGTGAAAGTGTGAACAATGTCTTATGTATTGTTGTTTTCTTTTGCTATGTGTATTGGCATGAGTAGAACCTGCCCCAGAGCAAGTTCTTCCCTTCCAAGACCAAGACTTTCCATTCCCAGAGCAGCAGGAAGAAGGCAAGTGTCCTTGACCACTTTGATCCTATGCTAGGATGTATAGATAGAATTGTTTGCATTGTCAATTGAAATATGAAACCCATGCTAGGAAGTTTCCCTAGAATCGCATTACCTTGTTTCTTTGTAGCTTGTGTTGGGATTTATTTTATCATGTCATTTATATGCTTATGCTTAGCCATGCTTAGAATGGGATAAGTGGGATATGAGATCATCAATTTATTTACCTTACTCTTGAATGAGATATTATGAGTTATGTAGAGGTAGGGATCGAGGCAAGTTGGATGATTTGGTTGGTGCTAGGTGCACGAGACTCGGGTTTGTGTTTAGTACTTGCCTAGATCCTAAGGACCGGTTCATGGAGCATGTAACCTGGCTTTACCGTGCCAACCACATGCTGAGATGGGGCAGCTTGGCCAATTAATTAGGTGTATCCCCGGCGTAGTATGGCTGTGTTGAATGGTGCGGGGAATAGGTGTCAGCTGGACTACCATATGAACCGCAAGGCTCAAGAGGGGGCCACTGCAGCGGGGTTGGAGCCTCTTGTATGCTGTTAGGGGTGAAACCTCAGTGGGCCCATGCTCGTCGGGAATCCTTTTGTAAAGGCTTCGTAGTGATCTCCTGGCTACACACCTGGGAACTCTGAATGTGGTTCATGTCCACTGGCATAATGGAGGTCCTTTTAGTCCACCCGGCAACGGGGGATTAAATCACTACATGTGGGTACAGTGGTGCAAACTCTGCAGAGTCAAAACTGTCATGACAGCCATGCTCACGGTCAAGAGCGGCTTGGACGTATTCATGATTAGAGGATGGATGGCTTTGGAAGTTGAGGATGTTAAGCGGGGAGCTTAACATTGGAATTGATGTTATGGTTATTTGATTATGATGATGGGTTGGGAGATTGGGACCATTTCACCTATGAAGTAATGTAGGTGCTTACTAAGCTAAGGTGATAGGTATTAATTGCGTAGTGCTTTAACCATGAGTTCAACCTCTCCTTGCTCTAGCCATGCATGACATAACTTTCCCACAGTTGCTGAGTACCAACGGTATTCAAACTTGCATATTTGTTGGTTTAAATTGCTGCTCAGGTCAAGGGGATGATGTGGTGTTCAATGACCAAGACTTTGGACCCGAAGAAGGATTCTAGGTTCATGGAGTCCCCCGGGCAATGCCTGTGACGGAGCCCACAAGAATAATATTCCGCTGCTATTTTATTTACATGTTATGAACTTATTTATCATCCATCGAGACGTATGCGTTGTAAGACATATTTATATTCGACACCTGGCTTGTAATAAATGATGCTTCACTTTGTCATCACATGTATGAGAAAATGATCCTGGCATACATGTGATATTCACTCGGTTGTTCGTTGGGACAAACCGGGTTTGACAGGGTGCGTCCTACAGTCAACGTGGCTCTGTAACCAAACTATGATCATTCTAAGTTCATGACCTACAATCAACCATGGTAGTTTGGTACCAATCTATGACTAGGCATGGCAGCTCTAATTCTGTGACCTATCTGGCTGTGTGATCTACGATCAACCCGTGGTAGGTTGATACCAATTTGTGTTTTCTATCTAGTCGTGTAACCTACCGTCAACCCGTGGCTCTGATACCAATCTGTGACGCCCTCATTTCTGTGGAAAACCACGGAAGCAAGAACTGATGCATATGTGTGCCCAGGATGTTCATCACACATACACATATCATCCACAAACTGAATTCAGAATATATATTACCACGAATAACAGGGTTTCATTACAATGTCTCATGATTCTTGGCTCATGCTAACAGTGGAAGTCTAAATCTAGCAGCGGAAGTTTTTATTCTAGCAGCGGAAGTCTTCTAACTAGTGCGGAAGCAATCTAAGCAGCAGCAGCGGCTCCATCTCTACTCCATCCCCATAGGCAAGGTTGAGGACAGATTACACGCCTAAGGCTCCACTTGGTCTTCATAGTAATCTTCTCCTGTAGCTGATGATGAAGTAATAATGCAAGTTTGAGTACAATGATCTTCTCAGCAAGTGCGGGAAAATATGATATGTAGCTCACAACAAGGTAGGTATAAAAAGGTTCATTGCAGAAAGCAAAGTTTATTTCTCAAAACACGAAGAAAATAGCAACTTAACTTTAAGTGCATGTAATCCCAACATGTATTAAAATACCAACATACCTCCATTATGTTCATCACTTTCCATGTCTCAACCAGACATTTATCTTTTTCATCTTTGCTCACGAATACCTTCTCGTATTCGCTACCATCTCACGAATACCATCTCGTATTTTCTACCATTTCATCTCATAAACAATTTCGTCTCACACCGAGACCAATCTCGTTGCCACGACTCAACAGTCATGCAACCAATCTTATCACCCGGACTCAACAGTCCCGAAAACCAAATCATAACCAAAACCATAACCAAAATTATAACAAAAATCATCCAAAAATCCATCCCAACTAAATATGTGGGTTGTCCAGGCGCTTGTTACCGTAAGCTCGGCTATCATGATAGTTTTAAGAACTCTGCAGAGTTTGCACCTCTTTACCCACAAGTTTGTGATTTTGTCATCCGTCGGCGACTACAGAACCTCCATTATACCAGTACACAACCGTCGGTGTATGGTCAAGAGATCAGAAAATAGCCTTTACAAAGGGGCTACTAGATGTATGGACTCACTAAGGTTTCACCGGCAGGCTAGAATCTCCAATTCTGCCAGCCCACGGGCCCCCTCTTGTGCCATGCAGTTCCCAGGGCAGTCCTCACTAGACTCCCATTCCCCGCGCCTTCCACGGTCCATAACAATCTAGCAACATACCTAACTACTCGGCTAAGCCGCGCCCATACTTGGCCTTGTGGTGGCACTGTTATCCTGACATGTGCTCGCATGAACCGTCCTTAGATCTACGGCAAGTAAACCACCATCTCATTTTACCTCATTCAAAAACCCAGGCTTGCCTAGATCTTGTGGCGGACCAGAATCCGCTCATCTAGGATCGCAGAGGGTGGTGCCGCGCGATGCGACACCCGACAGCACACGTCATAAGAACACATTATATTACATGGGAAAAACAAACTGAATGTACAAAGTAGTACACTTCTCAGTTACAAACTAGGGTCTTTATTACACAGCGGAAGTTTCTTTTATACAACTCACGCCCGCCTATCTAGCAAAAGTGGTTGCCCAGCCCTAGGGCAAACCACACTAGCTGCACTCCTCAGCTCAGCGCAGCGTGTACGGCTCCCACTCAGCCGTGGTCCCCGACGGAGGGTAACCCTCGCCGGTGGACTCGTACTCCGAGTCCGTGGGTGGCTCCTCACCTGAAAAACACTTAAGCAGCAACCGTGAGCACGAAGGCTCAGCGAGGCTTAACCGACTCACCTAAGCATGAAACTCTACATGAGGTGTACCATGACATAGGATAGCAATGTTGCAGCAAACGGACACGCCTACAAGTTCATCCTTAGTTCATCTTTTAGCAACAAGTTAACGGTTCAGGAAGCTGAAATTTAGTGAGCAATATTTTGTGGCGCACAGGTAACAATACAATTATATCATAACAGCAATATTGAATCATAACATTTCATTCATTAGTCTACGTTACGACGCAGTGAACAAGCGGTACTCGTCACCGCGAGGGACGGCGAATCGACTCGATATACACCTGCAGGGAAACCCAAAGAGCACGTCACATACGCCCACCCGTGGAGCTGCACAGCACGCTCACTCGATGTCGTACGGGACAACCTTTCACCCAACAGCCCAAACGTCGAACCGGTCGCACCGAAACGAGCAGGAGGTTCCCCACACGGAGCATCTCTCTATGCCCGTTGGCAGATTTCCACCTTGCTGCCCTCAGCCTACACCTATAAATCGGTGCGTTATGCCTCGACGCCCGGAGGTTTAGGCTACATCGGTTTATCAGGGCCCATATATCCGATATGCCTTCGGTACGTTCAATACTTGTTCAGCAGGGCCGCACACGGATCGGTCCTCAATCGACACGGGCAGGGCTGCGCACACAAGACTCTCTCTTGCTGCGCCCTAGCCCCTGCCTAGTCTCATTTTCATTACTAAAGTGATCTCACGTCACTCAACCGAACCCGTGTGTCCCAAAGCCTATCTCGCGAGTAGATTCCAACTACTCGACTTGTACCGAAGTCCTATGAATCATTAAGCGTAGCTTGTCTACTCGAGGTCCTTGAAACTACCCTCACTCTTTCAGGAACCTTTGGTTATGCAAGTGGGGTTTCATTCATCCTATACCTAATGCACAATCATACTTCACATGACACATGTAAACAAATTAAAACTTATAAAAAGTTAATGCAAACCGGGGCTTGCCTTGTTGCTGCTGGTCAGTAGTTAGTTCTTCGTCCGGAAGAAGGAAGTCCAGAACCTCCGGAGCTTCCTCGCCTTCAGCGACTACACGTTATTGAAATACTACATGTTAATGAATATGCAAACAAGTTTATTGTAATACTACTGCTATTAGTGCTAATAACCAGTCTCTAACACCTGGAACTCTGTTTAAGAATTTAAAGATGAACTGGGTGTTGGTGGTTTGGCTTAGACTTAATCACATGGTTAAGTGTTAAGTGGTTTGCCCCCTTTTCCATATTAATCCCTCAAGTGGTTAAACGGGACAGGGGTGATCCAGAGCTCCAATGGAGCTGAGAACTTTTGTGTGAGTCCCTTGTCACAAGAAAACTCTCTGGACCAAACACTAGCACTTTTCATGGAGTGGTTTGCTCAGAATAATTCTCTTAGCAAATAAGCAAAGAAGAATTAACTCTGAGGTAATACCCCTGTTCATGCCCAACTTAGTGAACTACAATTTCAATTATAGCTCATAGAGTCTGCATGAATTTTTCCTAATATTTTTGGAGCTAAGATTTGCCCAGAACTGAATTTCCAAGTTTTGGAAATTCTCTGAAAATGTTTCTTTATTCAAATGAACACAGCACCTTCAAATTTGAATTGCTCTGACCAAATCAACTCCAAACGGTCTGAAACTTTTACAGGGGTTCTTTTGGGGATTTTCAACATTCTGGCAAATTTGGGGATTTTTGGATGCACCAAACTCCCTCTAAAATTCTTTTTCTGAAAAGCTTTAAAGAATTTTCCAGAATTAAATAATAGGTTTCATACAAATTGGGTTGTATGTTTGGATAGAGATGCAAGATGAATCCAACCCAATTTGAATCACTAAATTTGGAGTTTCCTAGCAAAAGTTATGGGGTTCTAAAGTTTGAACTAAATCTGGAATTCTAAATAATCCAGAGAAAATTTTAAACTCTGACCGTGGGCCCGGCCCCCCACGTGTCACCACCTCGGCTGCGCCACACGGGGCCACAGGGCTGTTTTCCGCGTGTTCACAGCTGATCCGGTGCAACAGAAAATCCTCACACTGTGCATCGAGGGACTGACGAGCAGGCCCAGCCGGCTCGTCTTCTTCCTCGCGCCCGCCCTTTTTCCCGCGCCGCCCCCTCACCGGCACACCTCGGCAGCTCGCCGGAACTGGCTTCCCGACCGCCTCCCGGCCGGAAACTCGCCGCCTGGGCCTACTTTCGCGCGCTGAACACGCTGGTACTCTCACCGGAGCTTGACAACGGCCGGAACTATGCCCGCGACGGTGACAGAGCTTCTCTCTACTCCGGCGACGTCGTAGGGCACTTTCCTGCCCCCAACCTGGCTCCGGTTAGCTCCTACAGCATCGCCATGACCTAAGGAGCAACGTACAGGGTTCTGATCTCGCGAGAAACGTCGGCAACTAGGGGCTCATCGTGCGACCTAAGGCGATTTCAGGGAAAACTGGAAAAACTCGAAGAACTGAGGGTTTCCTCGATGGTTCTTCCTAGTTCTTGATCCCACGTGCCTGCACGGATGTCTACAACTGGGTTTCTAGGTCTGGGGAGGAGTGGTTCGGTGTGTGAGGCGAATTTGCCGATTTACCCGAACCGGGCTATATCACATGCTTGCGCAAGAACTGAAATTCCAGCCAGCACGGTCCATGACACGCTGCCGGCGTGGTTGTGAAGCGAGAAGGGTTACTGGCGCACCTTTTTGCTTTTGCAACTTGATGGGAGAGGCTCTGGGGTGGCCGGGCGACGTGATCTTGTCACGGCGGCTTTCTTCGGCGCTGTGGAGGAAGATCGGCTCGACGCCGACGTCCCGACGGAGCTAGCGCCCGGTTCTTGCTTCTGCCACGCTAAAGGACGTCCGGAGGTGCTGTGGGGAAGCTTAGCGCGTCGTGCCACGGGGTGGAGCAGCCGGGCGGCGGTAAACCGACGGCGCGCCTCTGTGCGGTCGTGTTTATCGCCGAGGAGACACGGGGATCGCTCAGCGTCGGCTGGGAGGCAGTGTGGACGCTGAGCCCTTGGTGGAGACGGTAAGAACGGAGAAACCTCGATCCCCTAAACAGCTCGGGAGGTGCTTCCGGTCGTCGGTCGTCCGTGCGGTGGCAGCCCATGGGAGAAAAACAGCTCGCTCGGGTGTGAACTGTGGAACCGATTAACTTAGGCAGTAAGTTTTTCCCCTCCCTTCTCACTGACCATTGGGCCCCACAGCTCCCCTCTGCCCAAAAGATCTCCAAATTTTTTTGGCAAATGAATAATTCAAATGTTTGAAGTCTCAAACTGAGCTACATTTGCATGATTGGAGAAGTTTCCCTCAAATTCAAATGTATATTTGAATTCTTGCACATTTGGATCCTTTTTAGACAAATGGGTAGCAAACCTTTTCAAAATTATTGAAACTTTGCCTCCCCACTAAATTGGACCTGAGGAATCCAATTATGCCCTTTGATCCTTGTTTTAGCTGCTGCAATCATGAATTTGAATGCAACAGTTTTGAATCACCCTCTCATGTGTGTTCATATGTGTATAAACCCTACTTTATGAAAGTGAAGGCTTTCCCCTCTAATCACTCTTTTGATGGAGGTTACTTGCTCTTCACAATATTTCCTAAGATGTCCACAATAAAAACTGTAGTGTTGTGAGGTGAAGAAAAGTTTTTGCAGGCCCCTTTTCTTGGGCTTTTACATCCCTCCCCCCTTAAAAGAATCTCGTCCCGAGATTACAAAAGAAGAGAAAGCGATGTAATAGGGACTTACCCGTGTTGAGAAGCCATGAACTCCGGGTAGTTTGAGTGAAGGAATTCCTCACTCTCCCACGTCGCTTCTTCGGCGGTGTGGTTGCTCCAGAGTATCTTGTAGAACCACAACGTCCTGTTGCGCGTGGTCCTGGCTTTTTCATCAAGAATGGCCACCAGATACTCATCATATGTTAAATCCGGTTTCAACTCGCCAATGTCTTCGGTAGGAACAGCAGCTGTATGCTTCAAACATTTTCGCAGTTGTGAAACATGGAAAACATCATGGACACCAGCCAGAGATGCCGGTAACTCCAATCTATACGCTGCTGGTCCACACTTCTCGGTGATAGCGTAGGGTCCGATAAAATGGGGAGCGAGCTTCCCCTTCACACCGAACTGGTGGACACCCTTCATCGGAGACACGCGGAGGTACACGTGTTCCCCAATGTCAAAGTGCAACGGTCTACGCCTCTTATCAGCGTAGCTCTTCTGTCGGGATTGAGCGGCCTTCAAATTAGCTTGGATTGTCTGAACGCGCTCTTCGGCGTCGCTCACTACATCAACCCCGAAGGTGACCCTTTCACCGGACTCGCACCAGTTTAATGGGGTGCGGCATTTTCGACGGTAGAGAGCTTCATAGGGTGCCATCTTGATACTCGCCTGATAGCCGTTGTTGTACGAGAATTCCGCCAATGGTAGGTGATCATCCCAGTTCCTACCATGGTGGATGGCACATGCTCTCAACATGTCTTCTAATACTTGGTTCACCCTCTCTGTTTGCCCATCTGTCTGAGGGTGATAAGCGGAGCTCCTGATCAACTTAGTACCCAATGCAGCGTGTAGCTGCTCCCAAAAGCGAGATACAAATAATGCACCTCGATCTGAGACGATGGTCTTGGGTACCCCGTATAGGCATAGAATCTTCGCTATGTACAGCTCCGCATATTTGCCGGCATTGTAACGTGTATTCACCGGAATGAAGTGAGCTGTTTTGGTTAACCGATCAATGATTACCCATATGGAATCATGCTTGTTGGATGTGAGGGGTAATCCCACAATGAAATCCATGCTCACATCTTCCCATTTCCATGCCGGGATCTTCAGGGGTTGCAACAGCCCTGATTTCTTCATGTGATCAGCTTTCACTCGTCTACACGTATCGCACTCGGATACGTACTTAGCTACCTCCCGCTTCATCCGTGTCCACCGAAATTTCTTTTTCAAATCTTGGTACATTTTGTTGCTGCCCGGATGAATGGAGTATTTGGACAAGTGAGCTTCATCGAGGATCTTCCTCCTCAGTTCCATATCTCGGGGTACGACTATTCGGTCATCGAACCACAGCGTCCCCTCATCATCTTTCCGGAAACACTTGATCTCTCCATTGTCTATCCGTCTCCGGAGATGTGCCATGCCTTTATCCTCTTTCTGAGCTGCAATGATGTCCTCCCTAATAGTAGGGATGAGGGCAAGGTTGTACAGCGATCCATAAGGAACCAAGTATAAACTTGGCTCTTCCTCCTCCACCGGTGTAATGGTGAGGTGATGGACATGCGATTTCCGACTCAGCGCGTCGGCAACCACATTCGCCTTCCCGGGGTGGTAGTGAATCTCAATCTCATAGTCCTTGATTAATTCTAACCACCTCCGTTGCCTCATGTTCAGCTCCTTCTGGGTGAAAATGTATTTCAGGCTCTTGTGGTCGGTGTAGAGATGCACTAGATTCCCCAGGAGATAATGCCCCCACATTTTTAGCGCCAACACCACGGCAGCAAGCTCAAGATCATGAGTGGGGTAATGCTGCTCATGGTTTCGAAGTTGGCGTGAGCCATATGCGATCACACGTCCTTCCTGCATCAACACGCAGCCGAGCCCAATACCGGACGCGTCACAGTACACGTCGAAGGGCTTTGTTGTATCCGGCTGAGCTAAGACCGGGGCTGTGGTGAGATGCTTCACCAATGCTCGGAACGCTCCTTCACACGCCGTGTTCCAAACATATTTCGTCCCTTTCTTCAGCAACTCTGTCATCGGCTTAGCGAGCTTGGAGAAGCTTGGAATGAATCTCCGATAGTATCCCACTAACCCGAGGAATCTTCTGACTTCATGGACTGAAGTGGGAGCTTTCCATTTCAGCACTTGCTCTATTTTGCTTGGGCCAACCGCAATGCCTTCTGCTGAGATGATATGTCCCAAGAATGGCACTTGGCTGATCCAAAACTCGATTTACTGAACTTGGCGTAGAGCTTGTGGTCTCGCAATCGTTGAAGAACGATCCGCAAGTGTTCGGCATGTTCAGCTTCTGTCTTGGAGTAAACCAAGATATCGTCGATGAACACTACCACGAACTTGTCCAGATCCGGCATGAACACCGAGTTCATGAGATACATGAAATGGGCTGGAGCGTTTGTGAGACCAAATGACATGACGATATATTCATATAATCCGTATCTCATCGAGAAGGCCGTCTTCGGGATATCCTCTGCCGGATCTTGATCTGGTGATATCCAGAGCGAAGGTCCATCTTTGAGAACACACTTGCACCCACAAGTTGATCAAACAATATGTCGATGCAGGGCAGTGGGTACTTATTCTTGATGGTGACGGCGTTGAGCGGCCGGTAATCCACACACAGCCTCAGGGTCTCATCCTTCTTCTTCACGAATAGCGCCGAGCATCCCCAAGGCGAGGAACTCGGCCTAATGAAACCCTTGCTCAACAGATCATTGAGCTGTTCTTTCAGTTCCGCCAGCTCATTTGGAGCCATCTTATATGGCCTCCATGATATGGGCGTAGTCCCGGGTGCAAGTTCAATCTTGAACTCGACATCCCGCTCAGGTGGCATGCCCGGGAGATCATCCGGGAACACGTCAGGATACTCCCGGACTACGGGGATGTCCTCCAACTTGAGAGCTTCAGTATTGTTGATCACTGAAACTTCCCGGACTGGATTATCTAATAGGAGGGACTGTGGACGGTGTAATGGGGAGTTGAGGTGAACCATCCGTGATGGGGTTTCCAGGACAGCGCCATGGTAGCTTAGCCATGACATTCCCAAGATTGCATCAATCTTCTGCCCCTCAAGGATAATCATAGTGGTGGGATATATCTTCCCACCTAAGCACAGTGGTGCTTTTGGAACCATCATCATTGCTGAAATCTTTCCTCCCGGTGAGCAGATCATATACGAACACTCGGTTGGAACGGCTTCCAGCTGATGCTTAACCACGTACGATGCACTTATAAAGTTGTGGGTTGCACCAGAATCAAACAATATGACGATGGCTTGATGGTTGAGAGTAAACGTACCCGCCAGCACGTTGTCTCCCTCGGGGGCGTCCTCATTGTCGAGGTTGCGGACACCCCCAGTCCGCTGACCAACCTTCTTCACCGGAGGTCGGCCTCGAGCACCGCCCTGGAACTGGGCTTGCCCGCTGCTCTGCTGCCCCTGGGGACAGTCCTTCGCGAAGTGGCCCGCTTGGCCACACGTGAAGCAGGTGAAACGGGGCGGTCCCCTGCTGATCGGTGGATGGAATCCCGGGGCGCGTTGTGGCGGTGGAAACGCCTGGGGTACCGTCTGCTGCTGCTGTTGCTGTCTTGGTGGTGGCATCGGCGGACGGAACGGGGGTGCTTGGAACGAACGTCCCCCGAACTGTTGAGGCCGTGCCGGTGGTCGCCACTGCTGCCCGGATGGTGTCCGATACACCATACGGTACTTCTGGGGCGCGCCACCACCGCTACTAGGTGGAGCGCTGCGCTTCCTCTGCTCAGCTGCCAACTCCCGCTGAGCATCCTCTTGCATAATCGCGGCATTGACTAGGTCGTTGAAAGTGCCGCGATTCCACTGAACGAGGTGCGTCTTCATTTCGGGGTGTAACCCTCGATAGAAATGCTCCCTCTTCTTCTCCTCCGTGGAGATATAGTTGACGCATACTGCGCCAGATGGTTGAAGGCACGGGAGTAGTCGTGGGCACTCCTCCCGCCCTGCTTCAGTTCCAAAAATTCTTGGAACTTCCTCTTCATGATCCCGGGAGGAATGTGATAGGCGCGGAACGCCTCCCGGAACTCTTGCCATTCCACGGCATAGCCAGCCAGACGTGAGGCGACATAATTCGCCCACCACGCACCAGCGGCACCGTGGAGCTGCTGTACTGCGAACAGGGTCTTCTGCCGCTCCGTACACTGGAGCAGCCCAAACTTGGACTCGATGGTCCGCAGCCAGTTGTCAGCCTCCAGTGGTTCTTCGGCTTCGGTGAACACTGGAGGGTGCGTACTCATGAAATCCGAGTACGACACTTCCCGGGGCTCACGAGGCCCCCTATCTTGACGTCCCCCCCGCCTGGGACGTATTCTGCACGATCGTGCAGAGCAGGTCGGTCTGCTCCTCAAGACCTCCCACCAGGGCCGCTATCACATCCGCTAGAGTAAGCGGAGGCGGCGGTGGTGGCTGCTGCTGCGGGGTGCTGTCGTAGGTTGGTGGCTGGGAGTCATCACCTCCCTGTTGGCTAGAGCCACCAACCTCGTGCGTGGTCCTAGTACGAACCATCTGCAACCACACGACAATAATCATCAGTCCCGCAACATTTTGCATGCAGTGCAAAGAAAATAGGCGTAAAACATAATGACAATAATTCATGCGATACATCTCGTATGTAGATAATGTAATAACTTTGCACAAGCTACACCATTACCAGACCAAACACAAGCTAGTTTAATCCAACTTGATGAACCTCCTCTTTGGAAGCTCACCATAACTAGGTTTGGTCACTACGAGATATCACTATCGCTTTGTCATCACGTATACCACCCTTAGGGTCCAACACCCTCTCCAATGAGTTCAACTGTCATTCTTTTGTCAGAATGACAAGTTTCTACCTATTCCAAATTTTGATCTGGTTCTGGGAATTTTCATGACTCAAGCTGAACACCAAAGTTAAAGTTAACTTCAGTATCTTTTTAAAGAGTACTCATTTGCCCCCAGATCAGCTTTGGTTAAAAAGTTATGCCAATTCAAAGTCAGCAGAATTTCTGTAAGAATTTTAACAGCACCTCCCTTGGAAGTTGCTGTTTCCAATTCGAGTTTCCACTGAACTCTGTGCTGAAATTTCAGGAACTTTGAATTGCAAAGATGTCACACATCTTCTACTCTTTCTAAGGATGTATTATATGACAATTTTAGATTTTTCTACTGGGAGTTATGTTTGAAAAACAGAACAGTCCAGAGAATGTTTTACTCTGTCCTGGTTCTGGACAGTTTACATTCCTCTAGGATTTAAGCCATCTTCAGGTGAGTTTCAGCTCTGGAAGTCTACAACAAAGTTGTAGAGTACTTCAATACCTTTCCAGAACTTTATAGCACACCTCTCTCGGCTAAAAGACCTGTGAGTTATGCCCTGTTGAAGATCAGCAAACTTGCTGTCCCAAAACAGAGCACTCTGTTTTTCAGTCTTTTTGGAACTACACTCATCACTATCCCATTCTTATACCCAACCAGGGTCCTAAATGTGGAACCTATAGCTTTTAATTCCTTGTTATCATTATTTTCATGCATATGCCTACAATATCTTGGTACTACGTTCCTCACAAAAGGAAATCCTAACCGGATCATACCGGCATATACGTCTCAAGTGTGGCACTAAACGGTCTCCCGCACACGTTTTCTACACAGATACATACGTGGTTAGTACCTGCAGAAAACCACACAATAGTGATGCACTCAAAGGTTGTTCATTTCAGGCAGTTCCATATTTGAAAGTATATACAAACGCCCGTTTCTTTGTCATACGGCCGTCCTTGAGTTAGGTCACGTCTCAAGGCACGTGATCGTGTTTCAACACCACACGACGGGGAACCCGAGTATGTCATGAACGGGTCGTCACGGTTGGGAATGTTATCAACCCAACAGATACCACCTACTGCCCTGCAGGGCACGCCGATGGCAAGCGCTGTGTATGTCCTTCTGGGTTATTTCTAGACGAACACACTCTCGCGTTACTGACCACGCGATGGGGTCTCCACTTACTTGCCTAGTGCACGCTAGGGATCAGCTTTTCATATGAACTCAGGAACATGAAGAGTTCAAGAGGTTCATATTGACGTCTCACACCAAGCTGTGAGACAAATCCCTGAACCATGTTCCTTGTCAGGGAGAGCTAACCGAAATTGAACCGCTTTTGGTGGCGTTCCTTACCATACTTACCAGAGCGTAGGTGCGTCGTTACATAATTGAAATTCAGAATTATAACACATAAGTTAGTCTTTGCCACTTTAAGTAACTATGCTAATATAGTCCTTACTTGGGCAACTACCGATTCCTCACCGTAACCTAAGTTTTCCCATAATACAGTCCTTAAGTACTGTGCTATCCCCAATGCAGCTCTGATACCAGGCTGTGGCGGACCGGAATCCGCTCATCCAGGATCGCAGAGGGTGGTGCCGCGCGATGCGACACCCGACAGCACACGTCATAAGAACACATTATATTACATGGAAAAAACAAACTGGTACAAAGTAGTACACTTCTCAGTTACAAACTAGGGTCTTTATTACACAGCGGAAGTTTCTTTTATACAACTCACGCCCGCCTATCTAGCAAAAGTGGTTGCCCAGCCCTAGGGCAAACCACACTAGCTGTACTCCTCAGCTCAGCGTGGCGTGTAATGCTCCCACTCAGCCGTGGTCCCCGACGGAGGGTAACCCTCGCCGGTGGACTCGTACTCCGAGTCCGTGGGTGGCTCCTCACCTGAAAAACACTTAAGCAGCAACCGTGAGCACGAAGGCTCAGCAAGGCTTAACCGACTCACCTAAGCATGAAACTCTACATGAGGTGTACCATGACATAGGATAGCAATGTTGCAGCAAATGGACACGCCTACAAGTTCATCCTTAGTTCATCTTTTAGCAACAAGTTAACGGTTCAGGAAGCTGAAATTTAGTGAGCAATATTTGGTGGCACACAGGTAACAATACAATTATATCATAACAGCAATATTGAATCATAACATTTCATTCATTAGTCTACGTTACGACACAGTGAACAAGCGGTACTCGTCACCGCGAGGGACAGAGAATCGACTCGATATACACCTGCAGGGAAACCCAAAGAGCACGTCACGTACGCCCACCCGTGGAGCTGCACAGCACGCTCACTCGATGTCGTACGGGACAACCTTTCACCCAACAGCCCAAACGTCGAACCGGTCGCACCGAAACGAGCAGGAGGTTCCCCAAATGGAGCATCTCTCTATGCCCGTTGGCAGATTTCCACCTTGCTACCCTCAGCCTACACCTATAAATCGGTGTGTTATGCCTCGACGCCCGGAGGTTTAGGCTACATCGGTTTATCGGGGCCCATATATCTGATATGCCTTCGGTACATTCAATACTTGTTCAGCAGGGCCGCACACGGATCGGTCCTCAAGCGACACGGGCAGGGCTGCGCACACAAGACTCTCTCTTGCTGCGCCCTAGCCCCTGCCTTGTCTCATTTTCATTACTAAAGTGATCTCACGTCACTCAACCGAACCCGTGTGTCCCAAAGCCTATCTCGCGAGTAGATTCCAACTACTCGACTTGTACCGAAGTCCTATGAATCATTAAGCGTAGCCTGTCTACTCGAGGTCCTTGACACTACCCTCACTCTTTCAGGAACCTTTGGTTATGCAAGTGGGGTTTCATTCATCCTATACCTAATGCACAATCATACTTCACATGACACATGTAAACAAATTAAAACTTATAAAAAGTTAATGCAAACCGGGGCTTGCCTTGTTGCTGCTGGTCAGTAGTTAGTTCTTCGTCCGGAAGAAGGAAGTCCAGAACCTCCGTAGCTTCCTCGCCTTCAGCGACTACACGTTATTGAAATACTACATGTTAATGAATATGCAAACAAGTTTATTGTAATACTACTGCTATTAGTGCTAATAACCAGTCTCTAACACCTGAAACCCTGTTTAAGAATTTAAAGATGAACTGGGTGTTGGTGGTTTGGCTTAGACTTAATCACATGGTTAAGTGTTAAGTGTTTTGCCCCCTTTTCCATATTAATCCCTCAAGTGGTTAAACAGGACAGGGGTGATCCAGAGCTCCAATGGAGCTGAGAATTTTTGTGTGAGTCCCTTGTCACAAGAAAACTCTCTGGACCAAACACTAGCACTTTTCATGGAGTGGTTTGCTCAGAATGATTCTCTTAGCAAATAAGCAAAGAAGAATTAATTCTGAGGTAATACCCCTGTTCATGCCCAACTTAGTGAACTACAATTTCAATTATAGCTCATAGAGTCTGCATGAATTTTTCCTAATATTTTTGGAGCTAAGATTTGCCCAGAACTGAATTTCCAAGTTTTGGAAATTCTCTGAAAATGTTTCTGTATTCAAATGAACACAGCACCTTCAAATTTGAATTGCTCTGACCAAATCAACTCCAAACGGTCTGAAATTTTTACAGGGGTTCACTAATATCCTAAAGAACATTCTGGCAAAATTTGGGGATTTTTGGATGCACCAAACTCCCTCTAAAATTCTTTTTCTGAAAAGCTTTAAAGCATTTTCCAGAATTAAATAATAGGTTTCATACAAATTGGGTTGTATGTTTGGATAGAGCTTTGCAAGATGAATCCAACCCAATTTGAATCACTAAATTTGGAGTTTCCTAGCAAAAGTTATGGGGTTCTAAAGTTTGAACTAAATCTGGAATTCTAAATAATCCGGAGAAAATTTTAAACTCTGACCGTGGGCCCGGTCCCTCACGTGTCACCACCTCGGCTGCGCCACACGGGGCCACAGGGCTGTTTTCCGCGTGTTCACAGCTGATCCGGTGCAACAGAAAATCCTCACACTGTGCATCGAGGGACTGACGAGCGGGCCCGGCCGGCTCGTCTTCTTCCTCGCGCCCGCCCTTTTTCCCACGCCGCCCCCTCGCCGGCACACCTCGGCAGCTCGCCGGAACTGGCTTCCCGACCGCCTCCCGGACGGAAACTCGCCGCCTGGGCCTACTTTCGCGCGCTGAACACGCTGATACTCTCACCGGAGCTTGACAACGGCCGGAACTATGCCCGCGACGGTGACAGAGCTTCTCTCTACTCCGGCGACGTCGTAGGGCACTTTCCTGCTCCCAACCTGGCTCCGGTTAGCTCCTACAGCATCGCCATGACCTAAGGAGCAACGTACAGGGTTCTGATCTCGCGAGAAACGTCGGCAACTAGGGGCTCATCGTGCGACCTAAGGCGATTTCGGGGAAAACTGGAAAAACTCGAAGAACTGAGGGTTTCCTCGATGGTTCTTCCTAGTTCTTGATCCCACGTGCCCGCACGGATGTCTACAACTGGGTTTCTAGGTCTGGGGAGGAGTGGTTCGGTGTGTGAGGCGAATTTGCCGATTTACCCGAACCGGGCTATATCACATGCTTGCGCAAGAACTGAAATTCCGGCCAGCACGGTCCATGACACGCTGCCGGCGTGGTTGTGAAGCGAGAAGGGTTACTGGCGCACCTTTTCGCTTTTGCAACTTGATGGGAGAGGCTCTGGGGTGGCCGGGCAACGTGATCTTGTCGCGGCGGCTTTCTTCAGCGCTGTGGAGGAAGATCGGCTCGACGCCGACGTCCCGACGGAGCTAGCGCCCGGTTCTTGCTTCTGCCACGCTAAAGGGCGTCCGGAGGTGCTGTGGGGAATCTTAGCGCGTCGTGCCACGGGGTGGAGCAGCCGGGCGGCGGTAAACCGATGGCGCGCCTCTGTGCGGTCGTGTTTATCGCCGAGGAGACACGGGGATCGCTCAGCGTTGGCTGGGAGGCAGTGTGGACGCTGAGCCCTCGGTGGAGATGGTAAGAACGGAGAAACCTCGATCCCCTAAACAGCTCGGGAGGTGCTTCCGGTCATCGGTCGTCCGTGTGGTGGCAGCCCGTGGGAGAAAAACAGCTCGCTCGGGTGTGAACTGTGGAACCGATTAACTTAGGCAGTAAGTTTCTCCCCTCCCTTCTCACTGACCATTGGGCCCCACAGCTCCCCTCTGCCCAAAAGATCTCCAAATTTTTTTTGGCAAATGAATAATTCAAATGTTTGAAGTCTCAAACTGAGCTACATTTGCATGATTGGAGAAGTTTCCCTCAAATTCAAATGTATATTTGAATTCTTGCACATTTGGATCCTTTTTAGACAAATGGGTAGCAAACCTTTTCAAAATTATTGAAACTTTGCCTCCCCACTAAATTGGACCTGAGGAATCCAATTATGCCCTTTGATCCTTGTTTTAGCTGCTGCAATCATGAATTTGAATGCAACAGTTTTGAATCACCCTCTCATGTGTGTTCATATGTGTATAAACCCTACTTTGTGAAAGTGAAGGCTTTCCCCTCTAATCACTCTTTTGATGGAGGTTACTTGCTCTTCACAATATTTCCTAAGATGTCCACAATAAAAACTGTGGTGTTGTGAGGTGAAGAAAAGTTTTTGCAAGCCCCTTTTCTTGGGCTTTTACAGATCTCCCTCCGATTCATGTCCATTATCAACATCAGTTTTCCCATTTATTCATACGAGTGCAGTTAGCTAGACACATCTATCTCGTTTCCCATATCCCATGGACTCAGCGAAGCATAAAAGCAAAAACCATACCCCACTCAATAACTTTCCTGGTGACATGGGTGGCTAACAAAACTAGTAAACTCCTATGAAAGGGTTTCCCATCATATTGACTCAGGCGCACACACACATTTTCGCAAACAAAATAGTTTTCGAAAAACATGGGATCAATATGGTCAAGGGGCACTTGCATTGTTCTTGCGGTTCCAGTTGCTCTTCGATCTCGAAACCTGGTTGTTGTAGCTCGTCGTAGACAGCTCCCTGAGCTTGTCCTTCTATACACGATCACACACATACAAGATTCACAGCAATCAATATCATGCACAAACTCTACCTTAAGATGCAATGATGCTTATGCATGTTAATCCTATGATGCAGTTTAGTTTGTACGTGTTTTTGCATGGCTTGCATGGGTTTTATGATGAACAGAGTTGTAGAGATCAATTGTGGACGTGGCGATGATCTTGACTTTAGATCAAACCGATCAACGCGTGATCTGTCCATGAAAAAGCTTCTGTTTGAAAGGAATCGAAGAATAGATGCAAAGAAAGACGCGATGATGTCGTAAGGTGGTATTGGAGACCTACCTTACGTTCTTCTTGGTCTCGGGGTCTTTCTACTAGCAAGAACAGATCATCGGGGCTCTCTTCCGGCGATGTCAATCGTGACCCAGGCTCGTCGGCGGTCTCTCCGGCGGTTGTACTTCGGCGAAGTGGTTTACTCGGTGAGCTGGGGCTAGGGCTCTAAGTTGTCGGCTCAGGAGGTGGAAAAGAAGTACGTGGTTGCGGCCAAAGGTTCTGGGTTCTATTTATAATCGGGAAGAGAAGAGTCCTAATCTGATCGGAATTCGAATAAGAGTCCCATTCAAATTGTTTTTGGATCTTAACAACTTATCTTTAGTTGATTTGGTTGCAGTATCAACATAGAAGAGTTCGTGTCGGTTTCCTCCGTGTCTCATGCACGGGAGAAAAAAACCGCTTCATAATTGCGTCCCTACGCGGTGATGAGCTCCAGAGGCTCCACGTGTCCTGCGGAAACCTAGGCTCCCTTTTCCGCAGAGACAATCTCCGGTTGTGCCACGTGTCAGGCGGGCGAGACCTCCCTCTCTTCAGAGGCGAGCTCCGCGTGTGCCACGTGTCTGGTGGGTCCAGACCTCCCCCTCTCTTCGGAGGTGGCTCCGGGGGTGCCATGTGTCAATTCCAGACCTCCCCTCTCTTCGGAGGTGGCTCCGGATGTGCCACGTGTCCTAACAGCGCCAGACTTCCTTTCTCCTCAGAGACGAGCTCCGAGGTCGACACGTGTCCATCAACGTCGGACCTCCCGGAGGTGAGCTCCAGAGGTGACACGTGTCCGGTAGTGTCGGACCTCACGGAGGTGAGCTCCAGAGGTGACACGTGTCCAATAGGACCGGACCTCTCGGAGGTGAGCTCCGAGAGCGACACGTGTCTAGCGGGTCCGGACCTCTCGCAGGTGAGCTCCGAGAGCAACACTTGTCTAGCGGGGCTGGACCTCTCAGAAGTGAGCTCCGAGAGCGACATGTGTCCCGCGCGGCTGGTCCTCTCTCTTTTCCGCGGTGACTAGCTCCGCAGCCGACACGTGTCCTGCAGGAATGACCTCGCTCCGGGGGAAATACGTGTCCCACAGGGTCGGACCACGCCCTTTGCCGCAGGGACGAGCCCCGAGCCTGCCACGTAGCCAGTTTAGCAGCGGACCTCTCCCCCTTTGTGGAGATGAGCTCCGAACGAGCCACGTGGTCAGCGAGCCGCGGGAGTTGTCTCCGGCGCTCTCTGTGAACTGGAATTGGCTCATTTTGTCTATCTTTTTTTTTTCTTTTCTGTTTCTATTTATTTTAAAAATGTTTTTCTACATGAAACATGAATACATGCAGAACCCAAAAATGATGGTGTCACAGCTCAGACCTAATCTCCTTCAACCTCACAACTCCTCCCACGTTCTCTCTCCTTACTCAAGTGCTCCCAAGGCGGATTTGCGAGTTCTCCATCAAATCCACCCAAATCTCCGTGGGAATCGATCTCCACTGCAAGGGGATCGAAGAGCCCGGACTAGTCCGCATCAAGAACTCCTTCAACGCCTCGAATCGAAGGATTTGGTAAACTTCTCTCCAAACCCTAGAACCTTCAATTTTCCTTGTTTCTGCTCAATTAGCTTTGCTCCTCCAGTCAATACATGCTCTGTTGATGTATTCCATGTACCCTAGATCATATTTACATTGAATAACCTAAAATTTTGACAAGTTGGGGTTTGAGCAGCCTCATAACGGACTAGTCCGTACTTAGGGCGGACAAGTCCGGTACTCCGGACTAGTCTGACCCTGAACACCGGACAAGTCCGGTATGCCCTGATCAAAACCTTAGCTTATATCAATTCAATGCAATCCCTTGTCATCCTTGCTTATTCATATCCTTTATATCTTCCTTGTCAGAAATCATGTCAGGATCGAATCTGAATATCTCCGGCTTTGAAGCCGAAATGGATCAAGATGTGATGTCTCATGTTCCGGAGTCTTTCTCCAACAAGAGACAAGAGTGTGCTGCTGAGCCTTCGTCCACCCCACCTAGGGTGCGTCGAAAGGTTACAATCAAGAGACCAGCTTCAAAAGCAAATATGGCTGGTTCTAGCTCGGCGGCTCAATGCCAAACCAAGGGCAAGGGAAAGGGACTTGCTTCCGGCCCGATTGGTCCCCTTAAGATGACAGCTCCAAGACAAGGGAATAGGGATCCCTTGGAGGAGAAGTTCGATGGCAAGGGGATTGATGTGGCATGGAACATGAGGAAGATTGACGCCTATAGCACTGGCAAAAAGGCAGCTGACAAGAGATTTTGGAGCAACTTTCACTCGGACTACTACAGTTCGGTGTACCTCCAAATGAAGACTCCAGTGGTCCGCAGTCAATGGATCAACTGGACATATTTTCAAAGGAAGATCTGTGAAGCCTTTGAGGAGGTAATAGAGGCTGCATAGAGACACAGACTCAAGGACTTGCTCTTCTTCAGATACAACTGGAATGATGAGATCATCGCCCAGTTCTTTGCAACTTGCCATTTTGCCTAGGATGGAGAAGACAAAGTGACTTGGATGACACATGGATCCAAGTATACAGTTTCCTATGTTGAGTTTGCCAGATGCAGTTCCTTGAGGACACCGGCAGTAACAAGATTTTGATTCACAATCTTGATGTTGTGGAGAAGGACAAGATGGAATTCCTCTATGATACTCGACTCCCATACAATCCTCCCTCAACCAAGAACATGAAGCCCTTCTTCATTGTTCTCAACAGAGTGCTCCGGAAGACCATTTCTCCAAAGGATGGAGATGCCTGGAGTGTCCAAGGTTACTTGAGAACCTTGATGAAAGTAATCAGCAGGAGGAGAAAATTTGATATCTTCGATTACATTTGGAATGACATGGTGAATGTGGCGGACCGGAATCCACTCATCCGGGATCGCAGAGGGTGGAGCCGCGCGATGCGACACCCGACAGCACACATCATAAGGATACATTGTATTACATGGGAAAACAAACTAAAACTGTACGAACTGGTACAATACTCAGTTACAAACTAGTGTCTTTATTACACAGAGGAAGTCTAATTTATACAACTCACGCCCGCCTATCTAGCAAAAGTCGGTTGCCCAGCCCTAGGGCAACCCACACTAGCTGCACTCCTCAGCTCAGCGCGGCGTGTACGGCTCCCACTCAGCCGTGGTCCCCGACGGAGGGTAACCCTCGCCGGTGGACTCGTAACCCGAGTCCGTGGGTGCCTCCTCACCTGAAAAACACTTAAGCAGCAACCGTGAGCACGATGGCTCAACAAGACATAACCGACTCACCTAGGCATGGAACTCTACATGTAGGGTAAATGAACGTGGGATGGTAAAATTTCAGCAAACGGACACGCCTATAGTTTATCCTTAGTTCATCTTTTAGCCACCAGTTAACTGTTCATGAATATGTAATTTAGTGAGCAATATTTGGTGGCACACATGTAACAATACAATTAGATCATAACAGTAATATTGAATCATCATATTTCATAAATTATACATGTTACGACATAGTGAACAAGCGGTACTCGTCACTGCGAGGGATGGCGAATCGACTCGATATACACATGCAGGGAAACCCAAAGAGCACGTCACGTATGCCCACACGTGGAGCTGCACAGCATGCTCACTTGATGTCGTACGGGACAACCTTTCACCCAACAGCCCAAACGTCGAACCGGTCGCACCGAAACGGACAGGAGGTTCCCTACACGGAGCGTCTCTCTATGCCCGTTAGCAGATTTCCACCTTGCTGCCCTCAACCTATACCTATAAATCGGTGTGCTATGCCTCGACGTCCAGAGGTTTAGGTTACATCGGTTTATCAGGGCCCATATATCCGATATTCCTTCGGTACGTTCAATACTTGTTCAGCAGGGCCGCACACGGATCGGTCCTCAATCGACACGGACAGGGCTCCACACACAAGACTTCCTCTTGCTGTGCCCTAGCCCCTGCCTAGTCTCATTTTCATTACTAAAGTGATCTCACATCACTCGAACCAAACCCGTGTGTCCCAAGCCTAACTCGTGAGTAGATTCCAACTACTCGACTTGTATCAAAGTCCTATGAATTATTAAGCATAGCCTGTCTACTCGAGGTCTTAGACACTACCCTCACTCTTATAGGAAAATTCTGGTTATGCAAGTGGGGTTCCATCCATCCTACACCTAATGCACATTCCTACTTCACGCTAGACATGTAAACAAAGCAAAACTTTATAAAAGGGTCAATGTAAACCGGGGCTTGCCTTGTTGCTGCTGGTCAGTGGTTAGGTCTTTGGCCGGAAGGAGGAAGTCAAGCACTTCCGGAGTCTCCTCGCCTTCAGTGGCCACACGTTAATGAATATGCACATAAGTTTAATTGTAAAGATGCTGCTACAAGTTCTACTAACAAGTTTTTAAAAACTGGAACTCTGTTTAAGAATTTAAAATGAAACTGGGGCTAGTGGTTTGGGTTTGGACCTAAGCACATGATTAAGTGCTAAGTGGTTTTCCACCTCTTCTATATTGATCACCTCAAGTGGTTAAACAGAACAGGGGTGATCCAGAGCTACAATGGAGCTGAAAATTTTCATGTGAGTTCCTTGTCACAAGAAAACCCTCTGGACCAAAGATTAGCACTTTTCATTGAGTGGTTTATTCAGAATAATTTTCTAAGCAATTAAGAAAAGAAGAATTAATTCTGGGATAACACCCATGTTCATGCCAAACATAGTGAACTAAAATTTCAATTATAGCTCATAGAGTTTGCTTGAATTTTCCTAGCATTTTTGGAGCTAAGATTTGCCCAGCACTGAATTTCCAAGTTTTGGAAATTCTCTGAACATGTTTCTGTATTTAAGTGAATACAGCATCTTCAAATCTGAATTGCCCTGATAAAATCAACTCCAAATGATCTGAAACGTTTATAGGAGTTCACTAACATCCCAGAAGATGTTCTGGCAAAATTTGAGGATTTTTGGATTAACCAAACTCCCCCTAAAATTCTTTTTCTGAAAAGCTTTAAAGAATTTTTCAGAATTAAATAATGGGTTTCATACCAATTGGGTTGCATATTTGGATAGAGCTACTCAAGATGAATCCAACCCAATTTGAATCACTAAATTTGGAGCTGCCTGGAAAAAGTTCTATGCATTTGAAGTTTGAACTAAATCTGGAAATCCAAATAAACCGGGTAAAAGTTTAAATTCTGCCCGTGGGCTCATCACACACGTGTCAGCTGCTGGAACTGAGCCACACGGGGCCAAAGAATTCTTCCCGCGTGGCCACACTGGATCCTGGGGCCGCAGTCGATCAGTAATTTAACTTTTCCGTCGCTGACACGCGGGACCCGCCCGACCTTCTTCCTCCTCGGACCGTTTTCTTTCCCGCGCCGGCCCCTCACCGGAGTCTCGTCTGAGCTCGCCGGAGTCGGCTTCCCGTCCGTCTCCCAGCTCGGTACTTGCCTCCTGGGGGTTTCCAGCTACGAGCAATCCACTGGTGCGGTGCTCTCGGGCTGCCGGCGACCGGAAATCAGTCGGCGACGTGCGCATCGCTCGGTGAAGCGTCGGTGCCATGGCCCGAGCACCCTAACCCGCCACAGGTTCAGGGGACTTGCTCTAAAGCATCAGTGTAGGTTAGGCTAGCTCGGCAAGGCCTCAATATTGCTCGGAAACGGTGGCAAGTGGGGGTTCACCGTGTGCCCGAGTGTCCCCGCCATGGCCGCCGGTGAAAGAACTCGAAATTAGCAGCCACTCCTCACTTCTAAGCTAGGATTGCGAAGGAAAAAGGTTCTCTATCCTCTCTAGCTCCTGTGTGCGAAAAATGAGCAGCTCTAACCGACAATTACGTATCAATTTCAAAAATTCTTACCCGCGGTTAGGTTTTTCCAGCCGAAAGAAGAACTCAAAATTCTCGAGCTACGGTGCACGGATTGCTCTGAAACTTGGAGAGGAGCAGCGCAGAGCGTTGGCGCGCCTTGGGGTGCACTCGTTGGGTCGTGACACTGCCCGGTGTGAGCTGCCCACGAGAGCCCGACGTCGGTTTTCATCGTTCGCACCTCGGCTTCGGCGCTGATTCTTCAAATACGGCCAACAGCAGTCCTGAACGTCGGAGCTGAGCTGAGGGAACTCTTGCACACACGCTGGCGCTCCCTTTTTGTGTTGCTAGCTCGAGCAGTTGGGGAGCGACGCGGCTCACGATCGGGACGAACCGACGCGGCGCCGGCGGCTCGTTTTTCTCAGGAGGGGCAGAACAGGGCTTGTTGGGGCGGTTTGTGACCGACAGAGCGCTGCGTAGGGGGGATACGGGCGTGGTGAGACGTCGAGCTGGTCTCCAATGCAAGATGAAAAACAGGAGGTGGCCTCCCCGTGCGGTCGCGGTGTCGGCCTGCCGTCGGTTGCTTCGAGCTCGGTCTGAATAGCAGAACTGGTTTGCTTCAGTGGTAAGTTTCCTCCCACTGACATGTGGGCCCCACAGATCCTCTTCCCAAATATCTCCAAATTTTTGGGCACACGCAAAGTTCACTCATATGGAGCTCAAATTCAAAAGCCATTTGGCAATTTGACAAGTTTTGCCTCAGTTTCAAATTTGAATTCGAATTTAGATGAAATTTACAAGTCTCTTTGATATTCATATCAAAGCACCTCAAAATTTGCTTCCATCATAATTTGGACCTGATGAATTCAACTATGCCCTCTGATCTTTGAGTTGGCCATTGCAAATATGAATTTTTAAACAACAGTTTGAATTTCCCCTTTTTGGAAATGCCCTTCTTCTTTTTGAAGTTACCCTTGTAGTTCAAACTGAATTTAAAGTCTTATTGCTCATGCCAACACTTACACGAGTAAACAAAAGTTTTTTGCAAGTCCCATTTCTTGCGCTTTTACATCCCTCCCCCCTTAAAAGAATCTCGTCCCAAAATTATAAAAGAAGAGACAGCGATGTAATAGGGACTTACCCGTGCTGAGATGTCATGAACTCTGGGTAATTTGAGCGAAGGAATTCCTCGCTCTCCCACGTCGCTTCTTCGGCGGTGTGGTTACTCCACAGTATCTTGTAGAACCACAACGTTCGGCTACGCATGGTCCAGGCTTTCTCATCAAGAATTGCCACCGGATATTCATCATATGTAAAATCCGGTTGCAGCTCGCCGATGTCTCCGGTAGGAACAGCAGCTGTATGTTTCAGACATTTTCGCAGTTGTGAAACATGGAAAACGTCATGGACACCAGAAAGAGATGCCGGTAGCTCCAGCCTATACGCCGCTGGTTCACACTTCTCGGTGATAGCATAGGGTCCAATAAAACGGAGAGCGAGTTTCCCCTTCACACCGAACCGGTGAACACCCTTCATCGGAGACACACGGAGGTACACGTGCTCTCCGACGTCAAAGTGCAGGGATCTACGCCTCTTATCAGCATAGCTTTTCTGCCGGAATTGAGCGGCCTTCAAGTTGGCTTGAATCGTCCGAACGCGCTCTTCGGCGTCGTTCACCACATCAACCCCGAATGTGACCCATTCACCGGACTCGCACCAATTTAGTGGGGTGCGGCACTTGCGACCGTAGAGAGCTTCGTAGGGTGCCATCTTGATGCTCGCCTGATAGCCGTTATTGTACGAGAATTCCTCCAACGGTTGGTGATCATCCCAGTTCCTACCGTGGTGAATGGCACATGCTCTTAACATGTCTTCTAGTACTTGATTCACCCTCTCTGTTTGTCCATCGGTCTGAGGGTGATAGGCGGAGCTCCTGATATGCTTAGTACCCAATGCAGCATGTAGCTGCTCCCAAAAGCGAGATACAAATAATGCACCTGGATCCGAGACGATGGTCTTGGGTACCCCATATAAGCATAGAATCTTTGTTATGTACAGCTCCGCATATTTACCGACATTGTAACGTGTATGCACCGGGATGAAGTGAGCCGTCTTGGTTAATCGGTCAACTATTACCCAAATGGAATCATGCTTGTTGGAAGTCAGGGGCAATCCCATAATGAAATCCATGCTCACATCTTCCCATTTTCATGCCGGGATTTTCAGGGGTTGCAGCAGCCCTGATTTCTTCATGTGATCAGCTTTCACTCGTCTACACGTATCGCACACGGATACGTACTTCGCTACCTCCCGCTTCATCCGTGTCCACCAAAATTTCTTTTTCAAATCTTGGTACATTTTGTTGCTGCCCGGATGAATGGAGTATTTAGACAAGTGAGCTTCATCGAGGATCTTCTTCCTCAGTTCCATATCCCGTGGTACGACTATGCGGTCATTGAACCATAGCATCCCCTCATCATCCTTACGGAAACATTTGATCTCCCCATTGTCTATCCGTCTCCGGAGATGTGGCATGCCCTGATCAACTTTCTGAGCTGCAATGATGTCCTCCCTAATAGTAGGGATGAGGGCAAGGTTGTAAAGCGATCCATAAGGAACCAAGTATAAACTCGGCTCTTCCTCCTCCACCGGTGTAATGTTGAGGTGATGGACATGTGATTTCTGACTCAGCGCGTCGGCAACCACATTCGCCTTGCCGGGGTGGTAATGAATCTCAATTTCATAATCTTTATTTAGTTCTAACCACCTCCTTTGCCTCATATTCAGCTCCTTCTGGGTGAAGATGTACTTCAAGCTCTTGTGGTCGGTGTAGAGATGCACCAAATTCCCCAGGAGATAGTGCCTCCACATTTTCAACGCCAAAACCACAGCAGCAAGCTCAAGATCATGAGTCGGATAGTGCTGCTCATGGTTCCGAAGTTGGCATGAGCCATATGCGACCACGCGTCCTTCCTGCATCAATACGCAGCCGAGCCCAATACCGGACGCGTCACAATACACGTCAAAGGGCTTGGTTGTATCCGGTTGAGCTAAGACCGGGGCTGTTGTGAGATGCTTCATCAAAGCTTGGAACGCTCCTTCACACACCGTGTTCCAAACATATTTCGTTCCCTTCTTCAGCAATTCTGTCATTGGCTTAGCGAGCTTGGAGAAGCTTGGAATGAATCTCCGATAGTATCCCGCTAACCCGAGGAAACTTCTGACTTCATGTACTGAAGTAGGAGCTTTCCATTTCAGCACTTGCTCTATTTTGCTTGGGTCAACTGCAATGCCTTCCGCGGAGATGATATGTCCCAAGAATGGCACTTGGCTGATCCAAAACTCGCATTTGCTGAACTTGGCGTAGAGCTTGTGGTCTCGCAATCGTTGAAGAACGATCCTCAAGTGTTCGGCGTGTTCTGCTTCTGTCTTGGAATAAACCAAGATATCATCAATGAACACCACCATGAACTTATCCAGCTCCGGCATGAACACCGAGTTCATGAGATACATGAAATGTGTGCCGGAGCATTTGTGAGACCAAAAGACATGATGAGATATTCGTATAACCATATCTCGTCGATAAAGCCGTCTTCGGGATATCCTCTGCCCGGATTTTTCTCTGATGATATCCAGAGCGAAGGTCCATCTTGGAGAACACACTTGCACCTACAAGTTGATCAAACAATATGTCAATGCGGGGTAGTGGGTACTTATTCTTAATGGTGATGGCGTTGAGCGGCCGGTAGTCCACACACAGCCTGAAGGTTTCGTCCTTCTTCTTCACAAACAGCGCCGAGCATCCCCAAGGCGAGGAACTCGGCCTAATGAAACTTTTGCTCAACAGGTCATTGAGCTGTTCTTTCAGTTCAGCCAGCTCATTTGGAGCCATTTTGTATGGTCTCCGTGATATGGGCGTAGTCCCGGGTGCAAGTTCAATCTTGAACTCGACATCCCACTCAGGTGGCATGCCCGGAAGATCATCCGGGAACACGTTGGGGTACTCCCGGACTACGGGGATGTCCTCTAACTTGAGAGCTTCAGTATTATGGATTTCTGAAACTTCCCGGACTGGAGTGTCTAAGACCATCGAGTGCGGACGGTGGAATGGAGAATTTAAATGAACCGTCCGTGTCTGAGTATTCAGGACAGCGCCATGGTAGTTTAGCCATGACATCCCTAAGATTGCATCAATCTTTTGCCCCGTAAGGATTATCAAGGTGGTGGGATATAGCTTCCCACCTACGCACAGAGGTGCTTTTGGAATCATCATATTTGCTGAAATCTTCCCTCCGGTGAGCAGATCATATATGTGCAGTCGGTTGGGAAGACTTGCATTTGATGCTTAGCCACATAGTATGCACTTATAAAACTGTGGGTTGCACCAGAATCGAACAATATGATGATGGCTTGATTGTTGAGAGTGAACGTACCCGCTAGCACGTTGTCTCCCTCCGGGGTGTCCTCATTGTCGAGGTTGCGAACGCTCCCAGTCCGCTGACCAACCTTCCTGACCGGAGGTCAGCCTCGAGCACCACCCTGGAACTTGGCTTGCCCGCTTCTCTGCTGCCCCTGGGGACAGTCCTTCGCGAAATGACCCGCCTGGCCACACGTGAAGCAAATGAAGCGGGGCGGTCCTCCGCTGATCGGCGGACGGAAACCCGGGCGCATTGTGGCGGTGGAAACGCCCGGGGTGCCATCTTATGCTTCTGCTGTTGTTGCGGTCGCGGTGGTGGCATCGGCGGTCGGAATGGAGGTGACTGAAAAGAACGTCCCCCGAACCGCTGAGGTCGCGCCGGTGGATGCCACTGCTGTCCGGATGGTGTCCGATACACCATGCGGTACTTCTGGGGAGTGCCACCCCCACTGCTGGGTGGAGCGCTGTGCTTCAGCTGCTCAGCTGCCAACTCCCGCTGAGCGTCCTCTTGCATAATCGCGGCATTGACGAGGTCGTTGAAGGTGCCGCGATTCCACTGAACGAGATGCGTCTTCATCTCGGGGTGTAACCCCCGATAGAAATGCTCCCGCTTCTTCTCCTCGGTGGAGACGTAATCCGACGCATATTGCGCCAGATGGTTGAAGGCACGGGAGTAGTCGTGAGCACTCCTCCCGCCCTGCTTCAGCTCCAAGAATTCTTGGAACTTCCTCTTCATTATCCCGGGAGGAATATGATAGGCGCGGAACGCCTCCCGGAACTCTTCCCACTCCACGGCATGGCCAGCCGGACGTGAGGCGACATAGTTCACCCACCACGCACCAGCGGCACCGTGAAGCTGCTGCGCCGTGAACAGAGTCTTTTGCCACTCCGTGCATTGGAGCAGCCCGAACTTGGACTCTATTGTCCGCAGCCAATTGTCGGCCTCCAGTGGTTCTTCTGCTTCAGTGAACACTGGAGGGTGCGTACTCATGAAGTCCGAGTACGTCACCTCACGGGGCTCACGAGGCCCCCTCTCTTGACCCCCCCCCCCCCGCCTGGGACGTATTCTGCACAATCATGCGGAGCAGGTCGGTCTGCTCCTCACGATTCCCCACCAGTGCCTCTATCACATCCGCTAGGGTAAGCGGAGGCGGCGGTGGTGGTTGTTGCTGCGGGGTGCTGTCGTAGGCTGGTGGCTGGGAGTCATCGCCTCCCTGCTGGCTAGAGCCACCAGTCTCGTGCGTGGTCTGAGTGCGAACCATCAGACCAAATACAAACTAGTTAGATCCAACTTGATGAACCTCCTCTCAGGAAGCTCACCACAACTAGGTTTGGTCGCGACGAGACGTTACTATCGCTTGGTCATCACGTATACCACCCTTTTATCTTCAATATGACACAAACATGGTCTCTAGCAAAAGAAACTTGAGTAAAGCCTATACTCAATCTTTCACTAGTTGAATATAACCACTCATGAGCATGTTCTACCCCATTGGAAGTACTTAAAACCCGTAGGGTACAACAATCTCTCAAATGAGTTCACTGTCATTCCTCTGTCGGAATGACCAGTTTCTGAAAATCCCAGATTTTAATCTGGTTCTCGCATCTTCATCACTCAAGTTGAATACCAAAGTTAAAGTTAACTTCAGTATATTTCCAACGAGTATTTATTTGCCCCCAGATCAGCTCTGGTTTAAAAGTTATGGTAATTCAGAGTCAACAGAATTTCTGGAAGAATTTCAACAGCACCTCCTTTGATAAGTTGCTGTTTTCAACTCTGATTTCCGCTGAATTCTCTGCTGACATTTCAGAAACTTTAAATTACAAAGATGTAACACATCTTCTACCCTTTCTAAAGATGTATCATATGACAATTTTAGATTTTTCTTCTGGGAGTTATGCTTGAAAAACAGAACAGTCCAGGGAGTGTTTAACTCTGTCCTGGTTCTGGACAGTTTACATTCCTCTGGAATTTAGGCCATCTTAAGATGTGTTTCCGCTCTGGAAGTCTACAACAAAGTTGTAGAGTACTTAAACACCTTTCCAGAACTGTATACCAAACCTCCATTGGCTAAAAGACCTGTGAGGCATGCTCTTTTAAAATTCAGCAAACTTGCTGCCAAAACAGAGCACTCTGTTTTTCAATCCTTTAAAACTACACTGATCAATTATCAAATTTTTCTACCCACCCAGGGTCCTAAATGTTGCAACTTAGTGATTTTTGTTCCTTGTTATTATTACCTTTCATGCACACGCCTATGCTATGTCGGTACTACGTTCCTCACAAAGGAAAATCCTAACCGGATTACACCGGCATATACGTCTCAAGTGTGGCACTAAACGGTCTCTCGCACACGTTTACTACACGGATACATACGTGGTTAGTACCTGCAGAAGACCACACAATAGTGATGCACTCTAAGGTTGTTTTCATTTCAGGCAGGTCCATATTTGAAAGTAAATACAAACGCCCGTATCATTGCCATACGACCGTCCTTTTGTCAAGTCACGTCTCAAGGTACGTGATCATGTTTAAACACCACACGACGGGGAACCCGAGTATGTCATGAATGGGTCGTCACGGTTGGGAATGTTATCAACCCAACAGATACCACCTACTGCCCTGCAGGGCACGCCGATGGCAAGCGCTACGTATGTCCTCCTGGGCTATTTCCAGACGAACACACTCTCGCGTTACTGACCACGCGGATGGGGTCTCCACTTACTTGTCTAATGCATGCTAGGGATCAGCGTTTCATATGAACTCAGGAACATGAAGAGTCCAAGAGTTTCATATTGATGTCTCACACCAATCTGTGAGACCTATCCCTGAACCACGTTCCTCGTCAGGGGAGCTAACCGAAATTGAACCGCTTTCGGTGGCGTTCCTTACCATTCTTACCAGAGCGTAGGTGCGTCGTTACATAATGAAAATTCAGAATTATAACACATATGTTAGTCTTGCCACTTTAAGTAACTATGCTAATATAGTCCTTACTTGGGCAAACTACCGGATCCTCACCGTAAACCTAAGTTTCCCCGTAATACAGTCCTTAAGTACTGTGCCATCCCCATTGCGGCTCTGATACCAGGCTGTGGCGGACCGGAATCCGCTCATCCAGGATCACAGAGGGTGGTGCCGCGTGATGTGACACCCGACAGCACATATCATAAGGATACGTTGTATTACATGGGAAAACAAACTGAAACTGTACGAACTGGTACAATACTCAGTTACAAACTAGTGTCTTTATTACACAGCGGAAGTCTAATTTATACAACTCACGCCTGCCTATCTAGCAAAAGTCGGTTGCCCATCCTTAGGGCAACCCACACTAGCTGCACTCCTCAGCTCAGCGCGGCGTGTACGGCTCCCACTCAGCCGTGGTCCCCGACGGAGGGTAACCCTCGCCGTTGGACTCGTAACCCGAGTCCGTGGGTGGCTCCTCACCTGAAAAACACTTAAACAGCAACCGTGAGCACGAAGGCTCAACAAGACTTAGCTGACTCGCCTAAGCATGAAACTCTACATGAGGTGTACAGTGACATAGGATAGTACTATTGCAGCAAATGGACACGCCTAGAAGTTCGTCCTTAGTTCAGCTTTTAGCAACAAGTTAACAGTTCGGGAAGCTGAAATTTAGTAAGCAATATTTGGTGGCACACATGTAGTAATACAATCATATCATAACAGCAATATTGAAACATAACATTTCATTCATTAGTCCCCGATGGAGGGTAACCCTCGCCGGTGGACTCGTACTCCGAGTCCGTGGGTGGCTCCTCACCTGAAAAACACTTAAGCAGCAACCGTGAGCACGATGGCTCAACAAGACTTAACCGACTCACCTAGGCATGGAACTCTACATGTAGGGTACAATGAACGTGGGATGGTAAAATTTCAGCAAACGGACACGGCTATAGTTTATCCTTAGTTCATCTGTTAGCCACCAGTTAACAGTTCATAAATATGAAATTTAGTGAGCAATATTTTGTGGCACACATGTAACAAAACAATTAGATCATAACAGCAATATTGAATCATCATATTTCATAAATTATCTACATTACGACGCAGTGAACAAGAGGTACTCGTCACCGCGAGGGACGGCGAATCGACTCGGTATACACCTGCAGGGAAACCCAAAGAGCACGTCACGTACGCCCTCCCGTGGAGCTGCACAGCACACCCACTCGATGTCGTACGGGACAACCTTTCACCCAACAGCCCATACGTCGAACCAGTCGCACCGAAACGGACAGGAGGTTCCCTACACGGAGCGTCTCCCTATGCCCGTTAGCAGATTTCCACCTTGCTGCCCTCAACCTACACCTATAAATCGGTGTGCTATGCCTCGACGTCCGGAGGTTTAGGTTAAATAGGTTTATTGGGGCCCATATATCCGATATGCCTTCGGTACGTTCAATACTTGTTCAGCAGGGCCGCACACGGATCGGTCCTCAATCGACACGGACAGGGCTGCGCACACAAGACTTCCTCTTGCTGCGCCCTAGCCCCTGCCTAGTCTCATTTTCATTACTAAAGTGATCTCACATCACTTGAACCAAACCCGTGTGTCCCAAGCCTAACTCGCGAGTAGATTCCAACTACTCGACTTGTACTGAAGTTCTATGAATCATTAAGCATAGCCAGTCTACTCGAGGTCTTAGACACTACCCTCACTCTTATAGGAAAATTCTGGTTATGCAAGTGGGGTTCCATCCATCCTACACCTAATGCACATTCCTACTTCACGCTAGACAGGTAAACAAAGCAAAACTTTATAAAAGGGTTTAATGCAAACCGGGGCTTGCCTTGTTGCTGCTGATCAGTGGTTAGGTCTTCGGCCGGAAGGAGGAAGTCAAGCACTTCCGGAGTCTCCTCGCCTTCAGTGACTACACGTTAATGAATATGCACATAAGTTTAATTGTAAAGATGCTGCTACAAGTTCTACTAACAAGTTTTTAAAAACTGGAACTCTGTTTAAGAATTTAAAATGAAACTGGGGCTAGTGGTTTGGGTTTGGACCTAAGCACATGATTAAGTGCTAAGTGGTTTTCCACCTCTTCTATATTGATCACCTCAAGTGGTTAAACAGAACAGGGGTGATCCAGAGCTCCAATGGAGCTGAAAATTTTCATGTCAGTTCCTTGTCACAAGAAAACCCTCTGGACCAAAGATTAGCACTTTTCATTGAGTGGTTTGTTCAGAATAATTTTCTAAGGAATTAAGCAAAGAAGAATTAAGTCTGGGATAACACCCATGTTCATTCCAAACTTAGTGAATTATAATTTCAATTATAGCTCATAGAGTTTGCATGAATTTTCCTAGCATTTTTAGAGCTAATATTTGCCCAGCACTGAATTTCCAAGTTTTGGAAATTCTCTGAAAATGTTTCTGTATTTAAGTGAATACAGCATCTTCAAATCTGAATTGCCCTGATCAAATCAACTCTAAATTGTCTGAAACTTTTACAGGAGTTCACTAACATCCCAGGGAATGTTCTGGCAAAATTTGAGGATTTTTGGATTAACCAAACTCCCCCTAAAATTCTTTTGCTGAAAAGATTTAAAGAATTTTCCAGAATTAAATAATGGGTTTCATACCAATTGGGTTGCATATTTGGATAGATCTACTCAATATGAATCCATCCCAATTTGAATCACTAAATTTGGAGCTGCCTGACAAAAATTCTATGCATTTGAAGTTTGAACTAAATCTGGAAATCCAAATAAACCGGGGAAAAAATTAAATTCCGCCCGTGGGCCCATCGCACACGTGTCAGCTGCTGGAACTGAGCCACACGGGGCCACAGAACTCTTCCCACGCAGCCACACTGGATCCCGGGGCCGCAGTCGATAAGTAATTTAACTTTTCCATCGCTGACACGCGGGACCCGCCCGACCTTCTTCCTCCTCGGGCCGTTTTCTTTCCCGCGCCGCCCCCTCACCGGTGTCTCGTCTGAGCTCGCCGTAGGCGGCTTCCCGGACGTCTCCCGGCTCGGTACTTGCTGCCTGGGGGTTTCCAGCTACGAGCAATCCACTGGTGCGGTGCTCTCGGGCTGCCGGCGACCGGAAATCGGTCGGCGACGTGCGCATCCCTCGGTGAAGCGTCGGCGCCGTGGCCCAAGCACCCTAACCCGCCACAGGTTCGGGGGACTTGCTATAAAGCATCAGTGGAGGTTAGGCTAGCTCAGCAAGGCCTCAATATTGCTTGGAAACGGCGGCTAGTGGGGGTTCACCGTGTGCCCGAGTGTCCCCGCCATGGCCACCGATGAAAGAACTCGAAATTAGCTGCCACTCCTCACTTCTAAGCTAGGGTTGCGAAGGAAAAAGGTTCCTATCCTCTCTAGCTCCTGTGTGCGCAAAATGAGCAGCTCTAACCGACAATTACATATCAATTTCAAAAATTCTTACCTGCGGTTAGGTTTTTCCGGCTGAAAGAAGAACTCGAAATTCTCGAGCTACGGTGCACAGATTGCTCTGAAATTTGGAGAGGAGCAGCGCAGAGCGTTGGCGCGCCTTGGGGTGCACTCATTGGGTCGTGACACTGCCCGGTGTGAGCTGCCCACGAGAGCCTGACGTCAGTTTTCACCGTTCGCACCTCGGCTTCGGCGCTGATTCTTCAAATACGGCCAACAGCAGTCCTGAATGTCGGAGCTGAGCTGAGGGAACTCTTGCACACACGCTGGCACTCCGTTTTCGTGTTGCTAGCTCGAGCAGTCGGGGAGCGAGCGGCTCACGATCGGGACGAACCGACGCGGCGCCGGCGGCTCGTTTTTCTCGGGAGGGGCAGAACAGGGCTTGGTGGGGCGGTTTATGACCGACAGAGCGCTGCGTAGGGGGGATACGGGGGCGGTGAGACGTCGAGCTGGTCTCCAGCGTGAGATGAAAAACAGGAGGTGGCCTCCCCGTGCGGTCTCGGTGTCGGCCTGCCATCGGTTGCTTTGAGCTCGGTCTGAACAGCAGAACTGGTTTGCTTCAGTGGTAAGTTTCCTCCCACTGACATGTGGGCCCCACAGTTCATCTTCCCAAATATCTCCAAATTTTTGGGCACACGCAAAGTTCACTCATATGGAGCTCAAATTCAAAAGCCATTTGGCAATTTGATAAGTTTTGCCTCAGTTTCAAATTTGAATTCAAATTTAGATGAAATTTACAAGTCCCTTTGATATTCATATCAAAGCACCTCCAAATTTCCGCAAAATTTGCTTCCCTCATAATTTGGACCTGATGAATTCAACTATGCCCTCTGATCTTTGAGTTGGCCATTGCAAATATAAATTTTTAAACAACAGTTTGAATTTCCCCTTTTTGGAAATGCCCTTCTTTGTGGCGGACCGGAATCCGCTCATCCAGGATCGCAGAGGGTGGTGCCGCACAATGTGACACCCGATAGCACACGTCATAAGGACACAATATATTACATGGGAAAAACAACTGAACTGTACAACAGGTACAAACTTCAGTTACAACTATTGTTTCTATTACACAGCGGAAGTCTACTCTATACAACTCACGCCCGCCTATCTAGCAAAAGTCGGTTGCCCAGCCCTAGGGCAACCCACACTAGCTGCACGTCTCAGCTCAGCGTGGCGTGTACGGCTCCCACTCAGCCGTAGTCCCCGACGGAGGGTAACCCTCGCCGGTGGACTCGTACTCCGAGTCCGTGGGTGGCTCCTCACCTGAAAAACACTTAAGCAGCAACCGTGAGCACGATGGCTCAACAAGACTTAACCGACTCTCCTAGACATGAAACTCTACATGAGGTGTACCACGAACATAGGATAGTAATATTGCAGCAAAGGGACTGGCCTATAGGTTCATCCTTAATTCATCTTTTAGCAACAAGTTAACAGTTCAGGAATCTGAAATTTAGTAAGCAATATTTGGTGGCACCCATGTAGCAATGCAATTATATCAATCAGCAATATTGAATCGTCATATTTCATACATTAGCCTACGTCACGACTCAGTGACCAAGTGGTACTCTTCACCGCGAGGGACGGCGAATCGACTTGATATACACCTGCAGGGAAACCCAAAGAGCACGTCACGTACGCCCACCCGTGGAGCTGCACAGCACGCTCACTCGATGTCGTACGGGACAACCTTTCACCCAACATCCCAAACGTCAAACTGGTCGCACCGAAACGAGCAGGAGGTTCCCTACACGAAGCATCTCTCTATGCCCGTTAGCAGATTTCCACCTTGCTGCCCTCAGCCTGCACCTATAAATCGGTGCGTTATGCCTCGACGCCCGGAGGTTTAGGTTACATCGGTTTATTGGGGCCCATATAACCGATATGCCTTCGGTACGTTCAAACTTGATCAGCATGGGCCGCACACGGATTGGTCCTCAATCGACACGGACAGGGCCGCGCACACAAGACTTCCTCTTGCTGCGCCCTAGACCCTGCCAAGTCTCATTTTCATTACTAAGGTGATCTCACATCACTCGAACCAATCCCGTGTGTCCCAAGCCTAACTCGCGAGTAGATTCCAACTACTCGACTTATACCGAAGTCCTATGAATCATTAAACATAGCTTGTCTATTCGAGGTCTTAGACACTACCCTCACTCTTATCGGAAACTTTTTGGTTATGCAAGTGGGGTTCCATCCATCCTATACCTAATGCACATTCATACTTCATACGACACATATAAACAAAGTAAAACTTATAAAAAGGGTTAATGCAAACCGGGGCTTGCCTTGTTGCTGCTGGTCAGAGGTTAGTTCTTCTTCTGGAAGGAGGAAGTCAAGTACTTCTGGAGCCTCCTCGCCTTCAGCGACTACACGTTAATAAATACTACATTTTAATGAATATGCACATGAGTTTATTGTAATGTTTCTGCTACATGTTCTAATAACAAGTTTTTAACAACTGGAACTCTGTTTAAGAATTTAAAATGAAACTGGGGCTAGTAGTTTGGGTTTGGATCTAAGCACATGATTAAGTGCTAAATGGTTTTCCCCCTCTTCCATATTGATCACCTCAAGTGGTTAAACAGAACAGGGGTGATCCAGAGGCCCAATGGAGCTGAGATTTTTTGTGTGAGTTCCTTGTAACAAGAAAACCCTCTGGACCAAAACTTAGCACTTTTCATTGATTGGTTTGTTCAGAATAATTTTCTTAGCAAATAAGCAGGGAAGAATTAATTCTGAGGTAACACCCCTGTTCATACCCAACTTAATGAACTACAATTTGAATTATAGCTCCTAGATTTTGCATGAATTTTCCTAGCATTGTTTGAGCTAAGATCTGCCCAGAACTGAATTTCCAAGTTTTGGAAATTCTCTGAAAATGTTTCTGTATTCAAATGAACACAGCACCTTCAAATCTGCATTGCCCAGGTCAAATCAACTCCAAATTGTCTGAAACTATTACAGGGGTTCACTAGCATCCTAAGGAATATTCTGGCAAAATTTGAGGATTTTTGGATGAACCAAACTCCCTCTAAAATTATTTTTCTGAAAAGCTTTAAAGAATTTTCCAGAATTAAATAATGGGTTTCATACAAATTGGGTTTCATATTTGGATTGTACTCTATTAGAGGAGTCCAACAAAATTTGTTTCACAATTTTTGGACTCTCCTACCCAAGTTGTGGCCCTCCAAAGTTTAAAGTGAAAACTGAAAATTCCAAAATGTTCAAATGCCTGCCAGTGGGTCCCACCCGGCAGGTCTTCTCCTTCCTCGCGCCAAACAGGGGCCCGCGGCGGCGCCCTCTGGCGAGCGTCGCCGGAACCGCTTTCCCGTCCATCCCCCGACCCCAGACCCGCCGCCCCACCCTAACTCGGGGGTCGCCGGCGGCCGTAGCTCACCGGAACAGGGCGCCCAACGGTGACAGCGGCTGTTAGGGTTCCGGCGTGATCGGGAATGCGCTACAATGCATCAAAACAATCAGAAAAGGATCGGAGAGCACCGCGGGAGCTCGAGGGTGTCGAAAATGGCCGCCAAACCCCATGAAAAGGTCGGCAACGTAGAGCTCCACGGTGACCCGAGCCATTATTCCATGGAGGCCCGAAAAACAACAAGAACCTGGTCATTTCTGGACCATACCGCTTGATTCTTGTTCGAGGAGGGCCGCTAGGAAGTGAGGAAGGTGTGTGCAAGCTCACCCGAGCTGGGTTTGGACGGTGCAGCTAGAATTTTGGGGTAGACCGACCCCTACCCGTATGCACTAGCTTTCGGAAATCTTAGGAATTCTCTGTGCTCGGTCTATCAATTGCGGTGAGGGTTGCAGCTACACGATATGGAGGTGAAGGCGCACCTTTTTCATGTAGAAGTCAGGCGGTGAAAATGGCCGTGGTGTGCTCTCCACGGAGAGCAACCTCAGTTTTCCGCCGGGTGGCCTCGGTCCTCAGCTGCGATCATCGATTTGTGGCTGAACGAAACGCTAACGCCGCAAGGTGGCGGGGTGGTTAGCTAGAGCATGCACTGGTGCTCCTTTTTGTGTTGGAGGCTCGGGCAAAGGCCGAGCAGGCGCCGGCGTACAGGGGGAATCGGAGGAGCGGCACCGGTGAGCGAAACAGAGCCGGTGCGGTGCTGTTTTGCAGAGAAGCAACGCGTACGGCTCGGTTGCGTGGGGAGGGGGGTCACGTAGAGGAAGGCGAGTTGCTGCCCGGTCGCCAGCGCGAGCGAGGGAACCAGGAGGTGGCTGCCCCGGCGGTGGCGTGCGCGCGGCAGCTGCCTGTTCGAGCGACTGCCTTCGGTTGACTGAGAAACAGAGGGAAACTTGGGGGTTAAGTCTATTCCACCCAATGACATGTGGGACCCACTGGTCAGTACCCCCTCCTCTCTCAAAAGATCCCAAAAATCTGGCCAGTGATCAATTCAAATGTTTGGAGTCTCAAACTGAGCTACATTTGTATGGTTGGAAAAATTTCCCCCAAATTCAAATGTATATTTGAATTCTTTGCACATTTGGATCCTTTTTGGAAAAATGGGTAGCAAACCTTTTCAAAAATTATTGAAACTTTGCCTACCCACTAATTTGGACCTAAGGAATCCAACTATGCACTTTGATTCTTGTGTTAGCTACTGCAACCAAGAGTTTGAATACAACAGTTTTGAATCACCATTATGTCCTTCCCTCATTTGAATTTTGAGTTGGACATAAGTTCAAATTCTGATTTTCAAACACTCCCATTGCACTTGAGTACTTCAACTCAGTGGTCTTAATCCATCTAGGGTCCAAACATGTAAATGACTCTAAGTTGGTTTTTGAACTCCCTCTCATGTATTATCATATGTGTAGAATGTTTGAACCAATACCCTTTTGATGGAGGTTACATGCTCTTCACAATTCTTCACAAGATATTCACCACAAAACTGTGGTGTTGTGAGGTGATGAAAAGTTTTTGCAAGTCCCTTTTCTTGGGCTTTTACATCCCTCCCCCCTTAAAAGAATCTCGTCCCGAGATTACAAAAGAAGAGGTAGCGATGTAATAGGGACTTACCCCTGCTGAGATGTCATGAACTCCGGATAATTTGAGCGAAGGAATTCCTCGCTCTCCCACGTCGCTTCTTCGGTGGTGTGGTTGCTCCAGAGTATCTTGTAGAACCACAACGTTCGGCTACGCATGGTTCGGGCTTTCTCATCAATAATCGCCACCGGATATTCATCATATGTTAAATCCGGTTGCAACTCGCCGATGTCTTCGGTAGGAACAGCAGCGGTATGCTTTAGACATTTTCTCAGTTGGGAGACATGGAAAACGTCATGGACAATAGCAAGAGATGTCGGTAGCTCCAGTCTATACGCCGCTGGTCCACACTTCTCGGTGATAGCATAGGGTCCAATGAAACGGGGAGCGAGCTTCCCCTTCACACCGAACCGATGCACGCCCTTCATCGGAGACACGTGGAGGTACACGTGTTCTCCGACGTCGAAGTGCAACGGCCTACGCCTCTTATCAGCGTAGCTCTTTTGCCGGGATTGAGCGGCCTTCAAGTTGGCTTGAATCGTCCGGACGCGCTCTTCGGCGTCGTTCACCACATCAACCCCGAATGTGACCCTTTCACTGGTCTCGCACCAGTTTAATGGGGTGCGGCCTTTGCGACCGTAGAGAGCTTCGTAGGGTGCCATCTTGATACTCGCCTGATAGCCGTTGTTGTACGAGAATTCCGCCAATGGTAGGTGATCATCCTAGTTCCTACCATGGTGGATGGTACATGCTCTTAACATGTCTTCTAATACTTGGTTCACCCTCTCTGTTTGCCCATCGGTTTGAGGGTGATAGGCGGAGCTCCTAATCAGCTTGGTACCCAATGCAGCGTGCAACTGCTCCCAAAAGCGAGATACAAACAATGCACCTCGGTCTGAGACTATAGTCTTTGGTACACCGTGCAAGCATAGAATCCTGGCAATATATAACTCCGCATACCGGTTGGCATGGAAATGTGTATGCACGGGAATGAAGTGAGCCGACTTGGTTAGTCGGTCAACGATCACCCAAATGGAATCATGTTTGTTGGAAGTTAGGGGTAATCCCACAATGAAATCCATGCTCACGTCCTCCCATTTCCATGCTGGAATTTTCAGGGGTTGCAACAGCCCTGATTTCCTCATATGATCAGCCTTCACTCATCCACACGTATCACACTCGGATACGTACTGCGCCACCTCCCGCTTCATCTGCGTCCACCAAAATTTCTTTTTCAAATCTTGGTACATCTTGTTGCTGCACGGATGAATGGAGTATTTAGACAAGTGAGCTTCATCGAGGATCTTCTTCCTCAGTTCCATATCCCGGAGCACGGCTATGCGGTCATTAAACCATAGCATCCCCTCATCATCTTTTTGGAAACACTTGATCTCCCCGTTGTCTACCCGTCTCCGAAGATGTGCCATGCCCTTATCAACCTTCTGAGCTGCAATGATGTCCTCCCTAATAGTAGGGATGAGGGGAAGGTTGTAAAGCGATCCATAAGGGACCAAGTATAAACTCGGCTCTTCCTCCTCCACCGGTGTAATGGTGAGGTGATGGACATGTGATTTCCGACTCAGCGCGTCGGCAACCACATTCGCCTTGCCGGGGTGGTAGTGAATCTCAATTTCATAATCTTTGATCAGTTCTAACCACCTCCTTTGCCACATGTTCAGCTCCTTCTGGGTGAAAATGTATTTCAAGCTCTTGTGGTCGGTGTAGAGGTGCACCAGATTCCCCAGGAGATAGTGCCTCCACATTTTTAGCGCCAAAACCACTGCAGGAAGCTCAAGATCATGAGACGGATAGTGCTGCTCATGGTTCCGAAGTTGGCGTGAGCCATAGGTGACCACACGTCCTTCCTGCATCAACACGCAGCCGAGCCCAATACCGGACGCGTCACAATACACGTCGAAGTGCTTCGTTGTATCCGGCTGAGCTAAGACCGGGGCTGTGGTGAGATGCTTCACCAATGCTCGGAACGCTCCTTCACACACCGTGTTCCAAACATATTTTGTTCCCTTCTTCAGCAATTCTGTCATCGTTTAGCAAGCTTGGAGAAGCTTGGAATGAATCTCCGATAGTATCCCTCTAACCCGAGGAAGCTTCTGACTTCATGGACTGAAGTGGGAGCTTTCCATTTCAGCACTTGCTCTATTTTGCTTGGGTCAACTGCAATGCCTTCTGCTGAGATGATATGTCCCAAGAATGGCACTTGGCTGATCCAAAACTCGCACTTTCTGAACTTGGCGTAGAGCTTGTGGTCTCGCAATCGTTGAAGAACGATCTGCATGTGTTCTGCATGTTCGGCTTCTGTCTTGGAGTAAACCAAGATATCATCGATGAACACTACCACGAACTTGTCCAGCTCCGGCATGAACACCGAGTTCATGAGATACATGAAATGGGCTGGAGCGTTTGTGAGACCAAAGGACATGACGAGGTATTCATATAATCCATATCACGTCGAGAAGGCCGTGTTCGGGATATCCTCCGCCCGGATCTTTATCTGGTGATATCCAGAGCGAAGGTCCATCTTTGACAACACACTTGCACCCACAAGTTGATCAAACAATATGTCGATGCGGGGCAGTGGGTACTTATTCTTGATGGTGACGGCGTTGAGCGGCCGGTAGTCCACACACAGCCTCAAGGTTTCATCCTTCTTCTATACAAACAGCGCCGAGCATCCCCAAGGCGAGGAAATCGGCCTAATGAAACCCTTGCTCAACAGATCATTGAGCTGTTCTTTTAATTCAGCCAGCTCATTTGGAGCCATCTTGTATGGTCTCCTTGATATAGGCGTAGTCCCGGGTGCCAGCTCGATTTTGAACTCGACATCCCGCTCTGGTGGCATGCCCGGAAGATCATCCGGGAACACGTCAGGGTACTCCCGGACTACGGGGATGTCCTCTAACTTGAGAGCTTCAGTATTGTTGATTTCTGAAACCTCCCGGACTGGATTATCTAATAAGAGGGACTGCGGACGGTGTAATGGGGAGTTGAGGTGAACCGTCCGTGATAGGGTTTCCAGGACAGCGCCATGGTATCTTAGCCATGACATTCCCAAGATTGCATCAATATTCTGCCCCTCAAGGATAATCATAGTGGTGGGATATATCTTCCCACCTAAGCACAGTGGTGCTTTTGGAACCATCATAGTTGCTGAAATCTTTCCTCCCGGTGAGCAGATCATATAAGAACACTCGGTTAGAAAGGCTTCCAGCTGATGCTTAACCACATATGATGCACTTATGAAGTTGTGGGTTGCACCAGAATCAAACAATATTATGATGGCTTGGTCGTTGAGAGTAAACATACCCGCCAGCATGTTGTCTCCCTCCGGGGCGTCCTCATTGTCGAGGTGGCGAACGCCCCCCGTCCGCTGACCAACCTTCTTGACCGGAGGTCGGCCTCGAGCACCGCCCTGGAACTGGGCTTGCCCGCTGCTCTGCTGCCCCTGGGGACAGTCCTTCGCGAAACGGCCCGCCTGGCCACACGTGAAGCAAGTGAACCGGGGCGGTCCCCCGCTGATCGGTGGACGGGAACCCGGGGCGCGTTGTGGCAATGGAAACGCCCGGGGTGCCGTTGGTGATGCTTCTGCTGCTGTCTTAGTGGTGGCATCGGCGGTCGGAACGGGGGTGCTTGAAAAGGACGTCCCCCGAATCGCTTAGGTCGCGCCGGTGGATGCAACTGCTGCCCGGATGGTGTCCGATACACCATGCGGTACTTCTCGGGAGCAATAACCGCACTGCTGGGTGGAGCGCTGCGCTTCCTCTGCTCAGCTGCCAACTCCCGCTGAGCGTCCTCTTGAATAGTCGCGGCATTGACTAGGTCGTTGAAGGTGCCGCGATTCCACTGAACGAGATGTGTCTTCATCTCGGGGTGTAACCCCCGATAGAAATGTTCCCCCTTCTTCTCTTCAGTGGAGATGTAATCTGACGCATATTGCGCCAGATGGTTGAAGGAACGGGAGTAGTCATGGGAACTCCTCCCGCCGTGCTTCAGTTCCAAAAATTCTTGGAACTTCCTCTTCATTATCCCAGGCGGGATATGATAGGCGCGGAACGCCTCCCGGAACTCTTCCCACTCCACGGCATGGCCAGCCGGACGTGAGGCGACATAATTCGCCCACCACGCACCAGCGGCACCGTGAAGTTTCTGCGCTGCGAACAAAGTCTTTTGCCGCTCCCTGCATTGGAGCAGCCCGAACTTGGACTCGATGGTCCGCAGCCAATTGTCGGCCTCCAGTGGTTCTTCAGCTTCAGTGAACACTGGAGGGTGCGTACTCATGAAATCCGAGTACGACACCTCACGGGGCTCCCGGGGCCCTCTCTCTTGACGTCCCCCTGCCTGGGACGTATTCTGCACGATCGTGCGGAGCAGGTCGGTCTTCTCCTCGTGACCCCCCACCAGTGCCGCTATCACATCCGCTATTGTAAGCCGAGGCGGCGGTGGTGGCTGCTGCTGCGGGGTGCTGTCGTAGGCCGGTGGCTGGGAGTCATCGCCTCCCTGTTTGCTAGAGCCACCAACCTCGTGCATGGTCCTAGTGCGAACCATCTGCAACCATACGACAATAAACATCAGTCCCGCAACATATTTCAATGCAGTCAATTGAAATAGGCGTAAAAACATAATGACAATGAAACATGCGATACATCTGTATGTAGATAATGTAATAACTTTGCACAAGCTACACCATTACCAGACCAAACACAAGCTAGTTTAATTCAACTTGATGAACCTGCTCTTTGGAAGCTCACCACAACTAGGTTTGGTCACTACGAGATATTACTTTCGCTTTGTCATCACGTAAACCACTTTTTATCTTCAATACGACACAAACATGGTCTCTAGTAAAAGAAACTTGAGTGAGACCTATACTCAAATCTTTCACTAGTTGAAGATAACCTCTCATAAGTATGTTCTACCCCACTGGAAGTACTTAAACCCCACCCTAGGGTACAACAATCTCTCCAATGAGTTCAACTGTCATTCCTCTGTCAGAATGACCAGTTTCTACATATCCCAGATTTTGATCTGGTTCTGGGCATTTTAATGACTCAAGTTGAATATCAAAGTTAAAGTTAACTTCAGTATCTTTCCAACGAGTACTTATTTGCCCTCAGATCAGCTCTAGTTAAAAAGTTATGGTAATTCAAAGTCAACAGAATTTCTGGATGAACTTCAACAGCACCTCCCTTGGAAGTGCCTGTTTTCAACCCTGGTTTCCACTGAAATCTGTGCTGAAATGTAAAAGTCCCAAAACTTGTAAATAGAAAACTTGAGCTATGAATAAAGTTGAGTTTATATACAAGAAATGGGACTTACAAAAACTTTTGTATTACTCATGAAAGTGTTGGCATGTGCAATAAAACTTTGAATTCAGTTTGAATTAAGAGGTGCACTACAAAAGGAAGGAGGGCATGTTCAAAAGAGAAAATTCAAACTGTTATTTGAAAAAGTGTATTTGCAATAGCCAACTCAAAGATCAGAGGACATATGTGAATTCCTCAGATCCAAATTATGAGGGAGCCAAGTTTTGAGCAAATTTGGAAAGGCTTTGATATGAATATCAAAGGAACTTGTGAAATTCATCAAAATTTGAATTTAAACTTGGAACTGTGGCACAAATTGTCAAATGTCAAAATGGCTTTTGGATTTGTATCCTGCATATATGAATTTACAATGTGTCAAAAATTTGGAGATATTTTGGGGCATAGGGGAGCTGTGGGCCCCACTGGTCATTGAGAGGAGGGGGCCTAACTTACTGCCGAAGTCACTCTGTTCTCGGTTCACACACGCGAGCACACCCGAGCGTTACCCTTCTCCCGCGAGCTTCCACGCGCTACCGACCGAGGACCGGAAGCACCTCCCGAGCTTTTTCAACGTCGGTTCCACACGCCCTTATCGGTTTCCCACCGGGTGCACACCTCACAGCGCCGAGAACCCGTCCTTACCACGCGCCTCTCATCGAGTTCTTGCCGCACGGAGAAAGTCCTCGGAGCACCGGCGCCCGGACGCCTCGGCAGCTTCCGCGCCGAGCTAAGCCGCCCTACAGCCCCGCCGGACCTCCCTCGACGTTGCCGAAGCGATAACCAGGCTCTGGCTCCGCAGAAACTCCGGCGTCGAGCTCGGTTCTCCACCACAGCACCGAAGGGAGCCGCCGCGCCGAGAACTCATCGCCCGGCCGCCACAGGGCTTCTCCCACCCAGCTGCAAAAGCAAAAAGGTGCGCCTGTAAACCTTCTCGCTTCACAACAACGCCGGCAGCGTGTCATGCACCGTGCTCGCCGGAATTTCAGTTTTGCCGACGTCATACGATAATGGCCGAGAGGAGAAACTCAGCGAATTCGTTTCACACATCGAACCACTCCCCACACGACGTAGCCTACACCTTCTATACCCCCGTGCGCGTTCATAGGGCCAAAAACCATCGAGCAGAGCCGCTGTTCATCGAGTTTTTTGATTTTCGCCGGATTTTGACCTAGCCCGACGGTGAGGTCATATTTCCGGCGAGTTCCAGCGAGATCGGCGGTTGGGTCCGTGTTCTCCTCGGTGCGGTGGTGCTGTACGCGCAAACAGCTACGTGTTTGGTGTAGTATAACGCCCTAGCGACATCGCCGGAGTGGCCACCGCCGCTGTCGCCGTTGCGCTTAGGTTTCCGGCCACCTTTGATCGGAGGTAAGGCCGGCAACGTGTTCCTCACGCGAAAAAACATGCAGCGGCAAAAATCAACAAGTTCCGAGGACCGGAACCCCTTCCCGGCGAGCCCGGCGGCAGGGTCGCGCGGGAGCCGGAGGAAGACGAAGACGGGAGCTGGCCCACGCGTCAGTCTCTGTTGCGAGGGAATAGATCTTCTGTGGCCTCGGATCTGCCTGTGACAATGCAGAAAAATACTCTGTGGCCCGTGTGGCTCGTGTTTCAGCGGTCGACACGTGGCCTGTGGCCCACCGTCAGAGTTTGAATATTTCTCGAATTAATTTGAATTCCAGATTTAGTTCAAAGTTTAGAACCTCATAACTTTTGCTAGGGAGCTCAAAATTTAGTGATTCAAATTGGGTTGGATTCAGGATGAAAAACCCTATCCGAATATGCATCCCAATTTGCATGAAAACAAATAGAAAATTCTGGAAAATTCTTTAAAACTTTTCAGCAAAAGAATTTTACAAGGAGTTGGTTCATCCAAAATTCACCAAATTTTGCCAGAATATTCTTTAGGATATTAGGAGACTCCTGTAAAAGTTTCAGATCATTTGGAGTTGAATTAGTTAGGGTAATTCTAATTTCAAGTTTCTGTATTCAAATGAATACAGAAACATTTTTCAGAGAATTTCCAAAACTTGGAAATTCAGTTCTGGCCATTCCTTAGCTTCAAAAATCCTAGGAAAATTCAGGCATACTCCCTGATCTATGTATGAAATTATGGTTCACTTGGATGTGCATGAAAGTGCAAATTTATTCAGAATTAATTCCTTTGGCCTAAATGCTTAAGGAATTGTTCTGGGTGATCTACTTAGTGAAATATTCTTAATTTTGGTCCAGAGGACCTTCTTGTGACAAGGAACTCACAAGAAAATTTCCAGCTCCATTGGAGCCCTGGATCAGTAGTGTTATGTTCAACCATTAGTTGATCCCCACCCAAGTGATGAAGCCCCACTCATCATTTGATCTTAATACTTAAACACACACCCAAACCACCACCCCAGTGTCATTTTAAATTCTTGAACAGAGTTCCAGTTTTGAACTTGTCTTTAGAACTTGTTAGCAAAAGTTTTATAATTAAACTTGTATGCATATTCATAACGTGTAGTGATTAAACGTGGATACGTGAAGAGTGGATCAAGGAGCAAGAAGAGCAGACATTGAGCTGCAAGTCAGCAGAAACTAACTCCATAAACATCTGACCTTAGTCACCTGCAAAACCAAGGCAAGCCCCGGTTTGCATTAAGTTGTTTGCTAAAGTTTTTACTTTGTTCACTACTATGGATCAAAGTTGTATGTGCATTAGGTCCAGGATGTTTTATACTCCACTTGCATGACCAAAAAGAACTCTGGGATCAAGGGTAGAATTATGTCATCGCTGTAGAATAAGGCCATGCTAAATAGACTAGGGAATCCGGTAGAAGACGAGTAGTTGGAATCTACTCGCGAGTTATAGTTCAGAAGATCATAAGTGTGGTTGGGAAAGGAAGCAAACTAAAGTTTACATTTCTAAAGATGAGACCAGGCAGAGGGGTCAGGCAGTGACAAGACGCGGTCTTGGTCGAGTAGCTCTGCCTGTGTCGGTTAAGGACCGATGCGTATGCTGCGTCCAGGAGCAAGTATTGAGTTGTGTACCGGATGCTTACTGATATATGGGAACCAGGAAACCGATGTACCAGGTTCACTGGATTGTAGAAGCATACCACATCGTCTCGTTAGACCTATGAGCCCGAGACGGCACGACCGGTTCTACAGTTGAGTGTCCTGAGAAAGGTTGCCACATACGACGTAATGAAGGACGCTAGAGTTGGGTCTTCAGAGGCGGGCGTATGTGTTGAGTTATCCGGGTAGTGTTTGATTCGAATCACCGTCCCTCGCGGTTATTGAGTACCGCTTGCTCCCATGTTGTGACGTAGTAATCAACTTGTGTGGAAACAGTTTGCAAAAGTATAATTGCTGCTATGATTATGTTAAGTTGCATGAAAACCATGTTTGAAGTAGAGATAGAGCAAACTAAATTTATTTTTCACCTTGGGACAAGTAACATTGGAATGAAGCGTTTCTTGTTTGATTGTGGAATTCCAATGTTGCTAGGCGCAAGATCACTACTATTATGGCTAAAATTTGAAAGTTAAGGATAAACTCGTAGGCAAGTCCTTTCGCAAAAGACAGGCTTAAGTCTTAGGTTACTTTCATATAGAGTTCCATGCTTTAGGAGAGACGGTTAAGTCTTGCTGAGCCTTTGTGCTCACTCTTGCTATATAAGTGGTTTTGCAGGTAAGCATCGACGCTATAAAGAAGGTTGTCCGGTGAGACTCAGGAACTTCCGAGTCATGTCACACTTGGAGAACCTAGCCGCTGCCATGTCTTCGTGTTGCTAGCGAGAGGAGTCTGCGGGCTGGACCTCTTCTCGAGTGCTTCGTAGTTATTCAATGTGAGCTGGTTATAGACTTCCGCTGTAGCTATTTTATGTAAAGTATTTACAAAGAACAGTTGTAAGCTTCCGCTTTGATTTATGTAATACATGGTTCCTTATATGTGTGTTGTTGGGTGCCGCATAACATGGCACCACCCAATGCGATCCCCGGGCGAGGCGGCACGGCCCCGTGATGGAGGTCGGGCCCTCTCATGAGATTTCAGAAACTTTGAATTGCAAAGATGTAACACATCTTCTACCCTTTCTAAAGATGTATCATATGACAATTTTAGATTTTTCTACTGGTAGTTATGTTTAAAAAACAGAACAGTCCAGAGAGTGTTTAACTCTGTCCTGATTCCGGACAGTTTACATTCCTCTGGGATTTAAGCCATCTTAAGGTGTGTTTCAGCTCTGGAAGTCTACAACAAAGTTGTAATACCATTCCAGAACTATATGCCACACCTACCTGGGCTAAAAGACCTGTGAGTTATGCCCTGTTGAAGATCAGCATACTTGCTGCCTAAAACAGAGCACTCTGTTTTTCAGTCCTTGAGAACTACACTACTCACCCTCCAATTTTTCCGCCCAACCAGGCCCTAAATGTTGAACCTAGTGATTTTACTTCCTCGTTATCATTATTTTTCATACATATGCCTACAATATCTCGGTACTACGTCCCTCACAAAAGAAAATCCTAACCGGATTATACCGGCATATACGTCTCAAGTGTGGCACTAAACGGTCTCTCGCACACGTTTACTACACGGGTATATACATGGTTAGTACCTGCAGAAGACCACACAATAATGGTGCACTCAATGGTTGTTTTCATTTCAGGCAGGATCATATTTAAAAGTAAATACAAACGCACGTATCATTGCCATACGGCCGTCCATGAGTTAAGTCACGTCTCAAGGTACGTGATCGTGTTTCAACACCACACGACGGGGAACCCGAGTATGTCATGAACGGGTCGTCATGGTTGGGAATGTTATCAACCCAACAGATACCACCTACTGCCCTGCAGGGCACGCCGATGGCAAGCGCTGCGTATGTCCTCCTGGGCAATTTCCAGACGAACACACTCTCGCGTTACTGACCACGCGATGGGGTCTCCACTTACTTGCCTAATGCACGCTAGGGATCAGTGTTTCATATGAACTCAGGAACATGGAGAGTCCAAGAGTTTCATATTGACGTCTCACACCAAGCTGTGAGACCTATCCCTGAATGACGTTCCTCGTCAGGGGAGCTAACCGAAATTGAACCGCTTTCGGTAGCGTTCCTTACCATGCTTACCAAGCGTAGGTGCGTCGTTACATAATGAAAATTCAGAATTAAACCTAAGTTTACAGTCCTTAAGTATTGTGCTATCCCCAAAGCAGCTCTGATACCAGGCTGTGGCGGACCGGAATCCGCTCATCCAGGATCGCAGAGGGTGGTGCCGCACGATGCGACACCCGATAGCACACGTCATAAGGACACAATATATTACATGGGAAAAATAACTGAACTGTACAACAGGTACAAACTTCAGTTACAACTATTGTTTCTATTACACAGCGGAAGTCTACTCTATACAACTCACGCCCGCCTATCTAGCAAAAGTCGGTTGCCCAGCCCTAGGGCAACCCACACTAGCTGCACGTCTCAGCGCAGCGTGGCGTGTACGACTCCCACTCAGCCGTAGTCCCCGATGGAGGGTAACCCTCGCCGGTGGACTCGTACTCCGAGTCCGTGGGTGGCTCCTCACCTGAAAAACACTTAAGCAGCAACCGTGAGCACGATGGCTCAACAAGACTTAACCGACTCACCTAGACATGAAATTCTACATGAGGTGTACCATGAACATAGGATAGTAATATTGCAGCAAAGGGACTCGCCTATAAGTTCATCCTTAATTCATCTTTTAGCAACAAGTTAACAGTTCAGGAATCTGAAATTTAGTAAGCAATATTTGGTGGCACCCATGTAGCAATACAATTATATCAATCAGCAATATTGAATCATCATATTTCATACATTACCCTACGTCACGACTCAGTGACCAAGTGGTACTCTTCACCGCGAGGGACGGTGAATCGACTCGATATACACCTGCAGGGAAACCCAAAGAGCACGTCACGTACGCCCACCCGTGGAGCTGCACAGCACGCTCACTCGATGTCGTACTGGACATCCTTTCACCCAACAGCCCAAACGTCGAACCGGTCGCACCGAAACGAGCAGGAGGTTCCCTACACGGAGCATCTCTCTATGCCCGTTAGCAGATTTCCACCTTGCTGCCCTCAGCCTACACCTATAAATCGGTGCGTTATGCCTCATGTGGCGGACCGGAATCCGCTCATCCAGGATCGCAGAGGGTGGTGCCACACGATGCGACACCCGACAGCACACGTCATAAGAACACAATATATTACATGCGAAACAAACTGAACTGTATAAAAAGGTACAACTTCAGTTACAAACTAATATTTATTTTACACAGCGGAAGTCTACTCTGTACAACGCACGCCCGCCTATCTAGCAAAAGTAGGTTGCCCAGCCCTAGGGCAACCAACACTGGCTGCACTCCTCAGCTCAGCGCGGCGTGTACGGCTCCCACTCAGCCGTGGTCCCCGACGGAGGGTAACCCTCGCCGGTGGACTCGTACTCCGAGTCCGTGGGTGGCTCCTCACCTGAAAAACACTTAAGCAGCAACCGTGAGCATGAAGGCTCAGCAAGGCTTAACCGACTCACCTAAACATGAAACTCTACATGAGGTGTAAAATGACATAGGATAGTCATATTGCAACAAATGGACTCGCCTACAAGTTCATCCTTAGTTCAGCTTTTAGCAACAAGTTAACAGTTCAGGAAGCTGAAATTTAGTAAGCAATATTTGGTGGCAAACATGTAGCAATACAATATTATATCATATCAGCAATATTGAATCAACGTATTTCATACATTATTCTACGTCACGACTCAGTGACCAAGTGGTACTCTTCACCGCGAGGGACGGTGAATCGACTCGATATACACCTGCAGGGAAACCCAAAGAGCACGTCACGTACGCCCACCCGTGGAGCTGCACAGCACGCTCACTCGATGTCGTACGGGACAACCTTTCACCCAACAGCCCAACCGTCGAACCGGTCGCACCGAAACGAGCAGGAGGTTCCCCACACGGAGCATCTCTCTATGCACGTTGGCAGATTTCCACCTTGCTGCCCTCAACCTACACCTATAAATCGGTGCGTTATGCCTCGACGCCCGGAGGTTTAGGCTACATCGGTTTATCGGGGCCCATATATCCGATATGCCTTCGGTACGTTCAAACTTGATCAGCGTGGGCCGCACACGGATCGGTCCTCAATCGACACGGACAGGGCTACGCACACAAGACTCCCTCTTGCTGCGCCCTAGCCCCTGCCTAGTCTCATTTTCATTACTAAAGTGATCTCACATCACTCAATCGAACCCGTGTGTCCCAAGCCTAAACTCGCGAGTAGATTCCAACTACTCGACTTGTACCGAAGTCCTATGAAACATTAAGCATAGTCTGTCTACTCGAGGTCTTAGACACTACCTTCACTCTTATGGAAAATTTCTGGTCTTGCAAGTGGGGTTCCATCCATCCTATACCTAATGCACATTCACACTTCATAGGACACATGTGAACAAAGTAAAACTTATAAAAAGGTTAATGCAAACCAGGGATTTCCTTGTTGCTGCTGGTCAGGGGTTAGTTCTTCTTTCGGAAGGAGGAAGTCCAGTACTTCCGGAGTCTCTTCTTCAGCGACTACACGTTTAATGAAATACGATGTGTCAATTTAAATGCAATGTGTAAACTGGAATACTTAATTACTAATAACTCTAGCTAACCCTCCCCTCTGGTTCTGAAATTTTTATGGTGGATTGGTAGGGTCCTAACCAGAGTCGTGACCAAGTTTTATCTGAAACAAAGTTCAATTGAACCTTGTACAAATAAAAGCCTATTTGGTCAATATTTGAGCCTCTAAGTAATTCCAGGGTTTTTCATGGCTCCAACCATTACTTTCTGGAAACTAGAATTTAGGATGGTTCTAATGGAGTTGGTTTCATGTCATTTGAAGAATTCTACAGAAAGTTATGCCCTAATTAAGATTTGAGAAAATCTGAAAAATGTTTCTATACATTTTTCTATTTTCTCAGGGCAGTTCTCTTAATCACCCCATTAGGGTAACTAAATGAACTTGTATGAGTCTGAAAATTTTACAGGGATTCAGGGATTTTCCAATGAACCTCTCAGCCAAATTTCAGAATTTTTCATAAAGTAGTTCTCCAGATAAAATTCCCAAGAGTTTAAATTTAGGGATTTAATTCTGGAAAACTATTCACTTTCATGAGCTGAATTTGGTATTGCTGGAATGTACTCAGAATTCTGAGTTCAGCAAAGTTTGGTTCATCGAATTTGGAGTTTCGTAGCCAAAGTTCTATGCATTTGAAGTTTGAACTAAAACTGGAAATTCCAAAAATGTTTAAATCCTGCGGGTGGGTCCCCTGGCTACGTGTCAGCCTCCCAGCTAACCCACACCGGAGCCCGCAGAATCACCCGCGCAGCTGCACGGGATCCTGGGCCGCAGCGGATCCGACGATTTAAAATATCACCACTGACATGCGGGGCCCCTGGTCATCTTCCTCCTCCCGACGCCTGCGCGCTCCCGCCGCCGGGCTCGCCGGAGCTCTCGCCGGAGAGGGTTTCCGGCCCTCGGAACTCGACGATTCTCGCTGCCTGTGCCTATCTCGTCCTGGGGAACACGGTGGTGCCCTCACCAGAGCGTGACAACGGCCGGAACAGTGCTCCCGTCGGTAACAGCGGCCGGGAGCTCACCGGCGACGTCAAACTCGGCATCCCCTGCACCTTTTTCGATGTGGTTTGCTCGGGGAGCTCCGCTGACACCTTCTGGTCACGGACATGGGCACCGATCCCCGTGAAAATGGCTGTAACTATGACCTCATCGGCGACCTAGGCCGGATATCGGCTGTGCTCAGAAAACCTCGAAGAACCGTAACCCTAGCCCATGGTTCTTACTGGTTTTCGATCCTAGGTGGTCGTGGCAGGGTATAGAGCGTGTGTGTAGCTCAGTATGGCCGATGATGAGCTAACCTCCGCGAATTTTGGGATTTGGTGGGGGCTCGGTCTTAGGACCACCGAAACTTTCCCGGTGAACTGGTCGTACGGGACAACCTTTCACCCAACAGCCCAAACGTCGAACTGGTCGCACCGAAACGAGCAGGAGGTTCCCTACACGAAGCATCTCTCTATGCCCGTTAGCAGATTTCCACCTTGCTGCCCTCAGCCTACACCTATAAATCGTTGCGTTATGCCTCGACGCCCGGAGGTTTAGGTTACATCGGTTTATCGGGGCCCATATAACCGATATGCCTTCGGTACGTTCAAACTTGATCAGCGTGGGCCGCACACGGATCGGTCCTCAATCGACACGGACAGGGCTATGCACACAAGACTCCCTCTTGCTGCGCCCTAGCCCCTGCCTAGTCTCATTTTCATTACTAAAGTGATCTCACATCACTCAATCGAACCCGTGTGTCCCAAGCCTAAACTCGCGAGTAGATTCCAACTACTCGACTTGTACCGAAGTCCTATGAAACATTAAGCATAGTCTGTCTACTCGAGGTCTTAGACACTACCCTCACTCTTATCGGAAACTTTTTTGTTATGCAAGTGGGGTTCCATCCATCCTATACCTAATGCATATTCATACTTCATACGACACATATAAACAAAGTAAAACTTATAAAAAGGGTTAATGCAAACCGGTGCTTGCCTTGTTGCTGCTGGTCAGGGGTTAGTTCTTCTTCCGGAAGGAGGAAGTCAAGTACTTCCGGAGCCTCCTCGCCTTCAGCGACTACACGTTAATAAATACTACATGTTAATGAATATGCACATGAGTTTATTGTAATGTTTCTGCTACATGTTCTAATAACAAGTTTTTAACAACTGGAACTCTGTTTAAGAATTTAAAATGAAACTGGGGCTAGTGGTTTGGGTTTGGATCTAAGCACATGATTAAGTGCTAAATGATTTCCCCTTCTTCCATATTGATCACCTCAAGTGGTTAAACAGAACAGGGGTGATCCAAAGCCCCAATGGAGCTGAGAATTTTTGTGTGAGTTCCTTGTCACAAGAAAACCCTCTGGACCAAAACTTAGCACTTTTCATTGATTGGTTTGTTCAGAATAATTTTCTTAGCAAATAAGCAGGGAAGAATTAATTCTGAGGTAACACCCCTGTTCATGCCCAACTTAATGAACTACAATTTGAATTATAGCTCCTAGAGTTTTCATGAGTTTTCCTAGCATTTTTGGAGCTAAGATCTGCCCAGAACTGAATTTCCAAGTTTTGGAAATTCTCTGAAAATGTTTCTGTATTCAAATGAACACAGCACCTTCAAATCTGAATTGCTCTGGTCAAATCAACTCCAAATGGTCTGAACCTCGTACAGGGGTTCACTAACATCCTAAGGAATATTCTGGCAAAATTTGAGGATTTTTGGATGAACCAAACTCCCTCTAAAATTCTTTTGCTGAAAAGCTTTAAAGAATTTTCCAGAATTAAATAATGGGTTTCATACAAATTGGGTTTCATTTTTGGATTGTACTATATTAGAGGAGTCTAACAAAATTTGTTTCACAATTTTTGGACTCTCCTACCCCAAGTTGTGGCCCTCCAAAGTTTAAACTAAAAACTGAAAATTCCAAAATGTTCAAATTCCTGCCAGTGGGTCCCACCCGGCAGATCTTCTCCTTCCTCGCGCCAAACAGGGGCCCGCGGCGGCGCCCTCCGGTGAGCATCACCGGAACCGCTTTCCCGTCCATCCCCCGACCCCGGACTCGCCACCCCACCCTAACTCATGACGCTGAACTTGGCTCGGGGGTCGCCGACGGCCGTAGCTCACCGGAACAGGGCGCCCGATGGTGACAGCGGCTGTTAGGGTTCCGGCATGATTGGGAATGCGCTACAATGCATCAAAACAATTGGAAAAGGATCGGAGAGCACCGCGGGAGTTCGAGGGTGTCGAAAATGGCCGCCAAACCCCGTGAAAAGGTCGGCAACATAGAGCTCCACGGTGACCCGAGCCATTATTCCATGGCGGCCTGAAAAACAACAAGAACCTGGTCATTTCTGGACCATACCGCTTGATTCTTGGTCGAGGATGGCCTCTAGGAAGTGAGGAAGGTGTGTGCAAGCTCACACGAGCTGGGTTTGGACGGTGCAGCTAGAATTTTGGGGTAGACCGACCCCTACCCGTATGCACTAGCTTTCGGAAATCTTAGGAATTCTCTACGCTCGGTCTATAAATTGCTATGAGGGTTGCAGCTACACGATCTGGAGGTGAAGGCGCACCTTTTTCGTGTAGAAGTCAGGCGGTGAAAATGGCCGTGGTGTGCTGTCCACGGAGAGCAACCTCGGTTTTCCGCCGGGTGGCCTCGGTCCTCAGCTGCGATTGTCGATTTGTGGCTGAACGAAACGCTAACGCCGCGAGGTGGCGGGGTGGTTAGCTAGAGCACGCACTGGTGCTCCTTTTTTGTGTTGGAGGCTCGGGTAAAGGCTAAGCAGGCGCCGGCGTACAGGGGGAATCGGAGGAGCGGCGCCGGTGAGCGAAACAGAGCCGGTGCGGTGCTGTTTTGCAGAGAAGCAACGCGTACGGCTCGGTTGCGTGGGGAGGGGGGTCACGTAGAGGAAGGCGAGTTGCTGCCTGGTCGCCAGCGCGAGCGAGGGAACCAGGAGGTGGCTGCCCGGGCGGTGGCGCGCGCGCGGCAGCTGGCTGTTCAAGCGACTGCCTTCGGTTGACTGAGAAATAGAGGAAAACTTGGGGGTTAAGTCTATTCCACCCAATGACATATGGGCCCCACTGGTCAGTACCCCCTCCTCTCTCAAAAGAAAAATCTCAGAGGACTCTACAAAACTAAGGGTCCCCTAGTGGGATTATGAAGTATTTGGCTGCTATCTTTTGTTCTTGCCGCAAAACTGAGGTGAAGCTTCGTAAGATGAACAAGGCAAGAAAAGAAGAAATCAGATACATGAAGGCCAATGTCAAAGCAATATGCCAAAAACTAGAGATTGAGCCCATTGGATCTCCAGTCATCTCAGAGGACTCTGCATCTAACTTCACAGAGCTTCCTCCTCTCTCTCTCCATCAGAGCGTGCCTACTTTGGCTCCCGGGGCACGACGAGTGGTTCTTCTCCTCCTCCTCCTCAGCCTGATGATGAAGACGAAGAAAGGACCGACATCGAGGAGTGAGCCGGTGACGACAAGTAGATCTCTCCTCTCCTTCTTTTTGGTGCCTTGATGCTAAAGGGGGAGAGACTGAGGGGGAGTCTTGGGTCGTAGGTTCTTCTTTTTGCGTCCTAGTTTAAGAAATGGGCTTTTGTAAGACTTATGCTATCATTATGCTTTTGGACATGTGCTATGAAATGATGACTATGTTATGCCTATGATTAATGGTGTATGTTTAAAACTGCTATGTAGGCTTGAGACTCTTGACGATATTATGATTATTCTTATTACCACACAACGGAAGGAGTAGTGGAAATGAAAGTGAATGAGTTTGGGACTTCGAGGCAAGGTGCCAAGACAGTCAACCAGTACATTAAGAAATTCACAAAGCTGGCTCGTATGCACCTGACGAGGTCAGTATAGATAAGATGAAACAAGACCAATTTAGAAAGGGCCTAAACAGGGCAATGAGGACGCAACTAGTCACTCACGCTTACCCGGATTTCAATGCCCTCATGAACCGAGTAATACTGTTGGAGGATGCTTGCTCCCACATAAGGAGAACAAAGGAGAAGGTTCCACAACAAGGAGATTAAGATGCAAAATCAATTTTTAAGGTCTCGCTTCAACCACCCACGGAAACCTAGGTACCAGCCTATCATGCAATACCGCACCACCGAGACCAATCCACCGACACAACCATTTCATCAGCTGAGCACCAATCGATCCCAACGTAGAAATCATAGTATGTCACAAGCACCAAACACCGTTAGGATATGCTTCAACTTTCAGGAACCAAGACATCTAATAGCAAATTGCCCATACAACAAGAGGTCGAACGATGCACCTACTCACCCGGAAGCAAGAACCGTTGGATATGGAGTTATAAGACGTACACCTTCAGTATCTGATCAACAGGATAGAGCTCAACTATTTGGACAAGGTCGCTTCAATCGTGTTGGCACGCGATACGATGGAGAGTCATCAAACAATTTAGCCGGTCGATAGCTAGCCAAACCCACCCCTGTAACAGACCTGTCTAACTTAGAGCTTTGCATCCATTATCGCCTCAGAGTCGGTACTACAGATGCATTGTTGGAAATATTGCGAAAAAATATCGATAATCAAATAGACTATAGCAACTGTCAAGTATCAATTTGAGCACATAGGAGTTAAAACCCTATTTAAGTGGGGCAGAACTGTTAGCGGACCTAATGGTTCAGTCAGATGGCATACCACTACCAACTTAGCAGATTGGTCAGCACCCCGTCAAGGAAAGAACCTCACGTGCAAACCACCGGGCCGCCACAGCAAATCAGGATGCAACAACAGTCATCTGCCAACCATGTAGGTGCAAAACGGAACCTACTGTGTGTGGTTTGGAAGCTACACCCCTAGACGGAAAGTACCAGTAAAACATGAATAACCACACCCATTTTTGAAAAATTGTTAGAGATGCCGCAGGCAGAGACGCTAGATTTTCCAAGCTACAAAAGAGAACTATAAGAATCTCGAGGACGAGATTCAATTTAAGTGGGGTAGACCGGTCACAGCCTGAATTTTGAAACCAGACCAAAATCGGTCCAAAACCAATAATTTAGAGAATCATGAGCATATATTGAATTCCAGTTAAGCTGGGGCATGTATATATGTAGATATGTGCGTGTGTCGGCTCTAGAGATTTATCATCAAACAACAAACAAGAGTAGGGAACCGGATCTTGAACCAACGCTAATTGAAAAAAAACAACATATACACATGAACAACTCAAACCACTTAGCTTATCCTAATAGGCAGACACAAAAGAGAATTGATGGCGACATATATACGCATGTATATATGCTAGCCATTACAAGCCAAATTTAATAAGAAAATCGAGAGCCAGTTACCTCAAACCAAAATCCACGAAGCAATTGACATAAACATACCCCACAAAACCCAATAGCAATAATTTAATCGCAAAAGTTGCAATATTAGCAAATTGTCATATATATGTACATCACCAGCTAATAAATTGATTAAAACAAATAATATAACTGACCAAGTAGTTATAAGTATATATACACGTATATGTGGTAAACCTTAATACAAATTCTACAAATAAATCCAGTATCAAATATCAAGTCAATAGAATCTTTGGGTGTAAATCAAAGTTCAAATTCAAATGCAGGATTTAAACTACTAATCCAGAAAAGAATTGAAACCTCCCTAGGCCGAGCCCATCTCTTCCCTCTTCATTTTTCTGGCGTGGCCCACTTCCTCCTTCCTTGCACGTGGCCCAAGCCCAGCCCGGTGCTGCTCATCTTCCTCCCACCGCCTTCCTTCTCTTCCCAACAGAGCCGCTGCGCCGCCTGGGAAACCTGCCGACGTATGCGCTTGCGCATGCCACCAGCTAGCTGACGCCTAGCACAGCACACACGCCGAGAAGCCAGCGCCCTACCCCCTGTGCAACGCTGTCACGCGATTAAAACCGGCCAGAGCCGAGCCAACCTCCTTGCACCTCCAGCTGCCACAACCTTCAATGCCAGGAAACGTGGGCACTGCTGTCCTCTCCGCCAACCTATACCGAGAGACAATGCAAAGCTCACGTCAGCCACACACACTCTTCTTTTTTTTCCCGTGAGCCACTGCTTTAGTTCAATCAGTCATGGACATGAAATGCCAGCCCGGCCGACCACCCAGGAAGCGCGCCGGCCCCACTTCTCCTCGCCATGCCGCGCCATCAAGGCACCCAGTCGCTGTGCGCGCCAGGAAGCCACACCGCCTCTTCATACCCCGAAATTCTGGTGGCCCCTGTCAAGTCGTCGGACACCAGTCCTCAGCCGCAACCGCCCCCCGAGCAACCTCGACACCGCCTTCTCCAGCTATTTAAGCCACCCCTCTCTTCTTAACTTGGCTGTAAACACCTCCATGAAGCTTCCCGCACCCGTTGGAGCCCCATCCGCGCCGAGCTCTGCCAACTAGGCAGCTGAGTCAAAGCTTTTCCCCTTTTCTTCCTCAAGTTCGGCAAGCTCCAGCTCTACTCTGGTGAGCCTCCTAGCCTCCCTCTTCCTTTTCCTCTGGCGTCCCTAGACGTTCACAGAACCGAGCTACCCCTTAGCACCTGCGCCGAGGTCCCCTAGGAGGCTGGCGCCGCGCGCCACCGCCCACAGCCGCCGTGCGCTGTCGCCGGCCGTCCCGAGGGCCACACCAACCTGACCACGCGCCCCTGCAGCACCCACACATGCCGGTGCATGATCCTAGCGCGAAAACTTGCAGGAAACCAGAGTGCACGCGTAGTTTGCCGGGCGCCGCCACTGTGGCCGTCTCCGGTGACATGCTGGCGGTACTCCATCGATCAGACCGGCTGCAAACTGCTCTAAACGAGCTCCCCACATCGTGTAGATCACTGGCAAGCAATCCGTTAGGATATGCGAAGAAAAAGTTCGGGCGCTGGCTAGCCGCCGGTGACCCACTGCCGTCTCCGGCGACCTCTAGCCGTCACTCCGACAAACTCCTAGGCGTAGCACCACAGCCGTTAGGCTCCCCGCGTTGTGAAGATCAACGGCTCACTATCCTCTAAGTCTTGCGAAGAAAACGTCCAAACTGCCCGCAGCTGACCGCCGCTCCGGCGTCCACATCACTCAGTCTGCCCACCTTGCACACATGTGTTGCCCAGACGGCGCGCCACCTCAGCCAAACTGCCCATGTGTCCATCCACTCAGCACCAACCCAACTAAACCAACACCCTTGCATGTGTGGCAGCTGAGGTGGCAGCCATCTTGGCGGTTCTGCCCGTGTGGCAGTCCAGTCAGCAGCCACCTCGCACACCCCATCCTAGGTAGCGCCCATGTGGCACACCTATGGCGTACGCATGGCATGACACATAAGCAGTTTATAACACATGGCATCCAAGCCAGCACCCTGTCAGCAAAGACACATGCGGTAGGCACATCATGAAAATGCTTATGTGGCAGTCCAGTCACCCACCAAACATACGCCACCTCAGCGTAGTCTACTCCCCTCTCCACTAGAACCAGCCCATGGACCTGGTTCACATAAACCAAAGGCACCTGTCGGCCATGGCCCGCCTGTCAGCCACTATGCATTGGAAAATTGCTAAGGCCACCACTGAGTGCACACAAAAAAACTTATAAAATACATTTTACGGTGCAAACAAATTCAGAAAAATCTGTAAAAATAGGAATAAACTATTAGATTGTAATAGCATATAGTAATAGCCCAAATAAATTCTGTGAAATTGTTAATTACTAATAATTTCTTTAACTCACTTAGAAAACTTGGAAAAATTAGTGTTTAGCCTTCCAAGTGAGGACATCACCCTAACAATAGGAACAAAAGCCTTTTAGAACATTACTTGGCCCCTAGAGTCCCATACCAATGCCAATCTCTTAAGATGGGTTGTGATACACACTACAGGGATTCGACGAACTTACGACGGCTAAGGTCGCCGTAATTAAGTCGTAAACCGTCGTAAGTTAGCTACTTACGACGGTATTTCTTTACTTATGACGGTATACAGCTGAGGTAATTACCGGATCGTAAATAACCTAACTTACGACGGCGTCGCGCATCCGTCGTAAGTAACGGCCCAGGCCACGTGGTGGCCCAAGGCACGTTACTTACGACGGTTCTGGTGACGTCGTAAGTAGCAGAAGCTAACTTACGACGGTTCTGGTGATCGTCGTAAGTAACAGAAGCTAACTTACGACGGTTCTGGTGACCGTCATAAGTAACAGAAGCTAACTTACGACGGCTTCTGGGCAGTAGCCGTCATAAGTTATGTTTGTAATTTTTTTAAAAAACAGAAATGCACTAACCTGGCTCGATGGCCAGCTCACAGAACAAACAGTTATAAAACAGGAGTAAACAGTCATAAAACAGTTCATATGCACCACACACAACACAAATTACAAACGGGTTACACACTACCCCCTTGACTACCTCCAGAGCCGAAGATATCATCTTCACGCGTCTCTCTTGGAACCGGTAGCTGTGGCGATGGAGTAGAGGCCTCCGTCGCCGAACCCTACAAAACACATGAGTAGTTACGACTGTTTGGATTGTGATATCAATGTATTTCTCTTTTTTTTCCTCACTCTCTTCCTCTCTCTGTACTATTCATCCCCTCTTTATGTTATTCTCACTCACACCCTCTCTCCCACTCTCTATCTCCCTCTATTGCAACACTCCATCTCTCCATCTCACTCTCACTCTCTCTCGCACTCCCTCTCTCTCTTCTGTACCACTCTACATCTCCCTCTCTCCTTATGTTAGATGAAAAATACAATATTAAAGAGTTTATTACCTGTACCGAAGGCACCTGGGCTGCGGGCTCCTGTGACGGGGTCACCTGTGGCGGCTACCACGCAGGAATCGTGATTTGTTGGCCGTTCTATCGAGCTAAGGCCTATAATTGGAAAATATTAGAACATATGTATTACTGAAATGTTATGAAAGTAAACTACAGTAATTGAAATTACTTACCTCCACCGTTGCTTGCATCTGGGCCATGTAGTTAGCTTGGTACTCCTGGATGGCCCTCGTCCCGTCGAGCTCCTCCTGGGTCCGCGTCAGCCTCTCCTGCATGGCACGGAACTCCATGTCCCTCTACGAGAGACGGCCACTCGACGGCCCAACCGACGAAGCCTGCGTCGATGAAGTGCCTCTTGCAGGTCACGCCGACCTCGAGTCGACAACTCCATCGAAAATGGCAAACCTACAAAAGAAAGAAAAATAATAAGTAAAAGAAGGAAGATTGGAAACCTAAATCAAAGAAACCAACTCACCGGTCATGGGCCTTCCCGCCGCCGCTTGCATACACGGCTTGAGGGTCGATTGGCGCGTTTTCCCAATTGTACCCTTCACCGTGTATTTTGACGACTTCCTGCCCGTACTTTTCCTAAAAAACATAGAAATGGTGTTAGTGTCAATAATAATATTAGTTATAATTAAATTGAATAATTCAGTAAACTTATCAATCGATCGGTCGCAACCTGACTGCACTGCCCTGGCTGCGACGGGTTACTTCCCCTGTGACCTCTCTTCCAAACCTAGATCGTGCTAGGCTCCTGGCCGGTCTCTCGCTCCTGTAGATGCGTGTTAGTAGGATAAATATGTTATGAACACATAAACGAACTTATAATACACTTACCATGCGTTTAGCCAAACGCAAATGACCATCGGCGCCATAGGTGTGCTTCCCGTCGGACCCTCTGCATCCTCGAGCCCTCATGGACTTAGCTTTGAAGTCATCGCTAGCCCAATACCGACAGAGAGCTCGGTATGCGTCGGGTTGACCCTCTAACCAGGAAATACTAACCTGCACATATTTAGTATATCATTAACTGTTAACATAAGTAACTATTGAGTTTTTTTAACAATTAGAACTTACCTCTGCATATTGATGCTCTGTCAAGTACGTGTCGGAGTCCCTTCTAAAGGGACCCCGTTCCTGCTGCTGCTGATGCTGTTTCTGGTAGTCGTTAACGGCCTCGATGCGGGCGTACGACAACGCCTGCGTCACGATCTTCCGAGCGTTTGTGTGGAACATGAGTGTCGCGTGCTCCATCATGCTCTCGCTCGTTTCCTCTCTCAACCTACCCTCTGAACGACGGGCAATGCCTCAACACCCAGCTACCCGAGTTACATCAGTTTCCCGGTTCCCATATAGCCGGTAGGTCTTCGGTACTGTTCTAGCTTGTTCAACAGGCCCGCACACGGCTCGGTCCTCAATCGACACAAGCGGAGCTACAGCACACAGGCCCCAAAGTCCTGCTGCCCTTACTCTCCGCTCGGTCTCATTTTCTTGCCATGTGTTTCATGTGCTATCTCTACCCGAGCAATGTGCCTCTAGCCTATTCTCGCGAGTAGTTCCAACTACTCGACTTGTACCGAATCCTACTCTATCCTAGCAATGCAGTGGCTAACGAGGTTTTCAATCCTAAACCCAACCCATGGTTTTCTTGGCTATGCAGTTGGATTTCCAAACAAGACTCTAATGCACAGAACAAAGGAAACAAGTATGTGCTCAAAACAATAAAAATTTGTAAAAAGGTTAATGCAAACCGGGGCTTGCCTTGCTGCTCTTGGTCGTAGGCTAGCTGTTCCTCCGGAGTAACGAAGTCTAGGACTTCGGGTTCCTCCTCGACCTTAGCGACTACATGATAAGAACAATGTATGTATTAATTTAGAGGCCTTTGTATTAACTTTGAAGTTGTGAAGCCTATAACCCTTACTAGACAGACCTAATGACTGTGAAACTTTTACTGTGGCTTGGTTACAACCTAAACAAAGACTTGGTCAAGTTTTAGTTGCAGCAAAGCTCATTTGAGCCCTCCACAAATAATTATGTCCTTGACCTTAATTGGAACCCTTAGGGTGTTCTAGGGATTTTCATGAGACAAACTATGACTTTCTGAAAACTAGATTTTCAGAGGGTTCTAATGGAGTTGGTCTCACTTAATTTGGAAGTCTCTAACTAAAGATATGAGCTAAACAATTTCAGAGAAAATCCTGAAAATGTTTCTGAACATTTTCTATTTTCTCTGGAACAGTTTTACTAATCACACCATTAGGTGGACTAAATGAGCTCAAATGGATCTGAAATTTTTATGGTAGCTCAATGATATTTTGGTGAACATCTCAGCAAAATTTCAGGATTTTCCGCCAAAGGATTCTCCAGTTAAAATTCCTAACAGTTTAAACATTAAGGAATTAATTCTGGAGAATTAGGGAATTTCATGAAGTGAAACTTGATTTTCTGGAAAGTACTCAGAGAGCTGAATCCAGCAAAATTTGGTTCACTCAATTTGGAGCTTTCTAGCCAAAGTTATAAGGATTTGAAGTTTGAAGGAAATCTGAAAATCGGGGAAAAGTTTAAACTCGCGCGTGGGCCCAGGGGACACGCGTCGCACGCCGAAGCGACAGCACACCGCGGCCCACAAGGCTTTTGCGCGCCAGCACACCCGATCCCGGCCGCAGCCGGATCTCGATTCAAAATATCGGCCGCTGACAGCTGGGGTCCACCCCCTTCTTCAACCTCGCGACACCCGCGCTCCGCCGCCGAGGGACCTCGCCGGAGAGCTCGCCGCTGGCTGCTGTACCGCTCCAAACTTCTTGATTCTGGCCGCCCCTGCCTACTTTTACTTGGGGAACATGATCCGAGGGTCAGCTGCTCATGACAACGGCCGGAGCATGGTCGGCGACGAGCCGCCATATCGGAACGACTTCGGCCATGTCGGCTGATGCTCCTAGTGCCTCAGCTACTTGGGAAACCGGTCGGGGAGCATCAGTGGACCTCAGAGAAGGTCGACATGAACTCGGGGCAGCTCGGGGAAGGCCCGAAATAGGTCCTCACCGTGCGCCCGATACCCCCCGTTCGTTCCGCCATTAGTAGACCTTGAATTACGCCGGGCACAGAGGTTCTCCGGCCCAGAGTTGTGAAGGCAACTTGTGCGTCACCGTGTCTAGCTCGTGTGGGAGTGGCCTGAGGCCCTCTAATCCTTTCTAGAGCACGAATTAAACAGAATCGTACCCGAAGGTCGTTCTGCACACAGAAAGGGGAAAAGTGGAAATTCGCCGCCGGTGAGCAACCACTCGAGCTGTGGCTCGGGGATGAGCAGCACCGATCACTTGCGCGTCCAAGGGTGCCTTGGCTCGGGCGTGACAACGCCCAGGTTGGGCTGTCCACGAGAGCCCGAGGTGCGGCGGTTTCCAGTTCCGAGTTTGATCTTTCGGCACAGCCGATATCACTCGGTTTCAATCGATTTCTATCAATGGGAAGGATGGAGGATGGTTGCTAGTACCTTGCTGGGACCTTGGAATGGAAAGAGGGGGCTGCGATCGGCTTGATCAAGCAGGAACTCGAGCGGCGGCGATGGCAGTGGAAAAACAAGTCGTGTGCGTCGGCAGCTCGAGGAAATGGTGACTGAAGCACGCCGGGGAGGGAATAAATAGCCCGGCCGGCTGGTCTCCGGCTTGGGGCACGCAGCAGGAGCTGGCGCCGGCTGCCCCCTTCGGTGGCACGCGCGCACAGCTGCCGGGAACCGACTGAACTGTGGTTCAGTCGGTTTGCTTTGAGGCAGAGGCTGACATGTGGGTCCCACTTCTCTTTTAACCTCTGAAATTTATTCCTAACAGCTGTGGTAAACAGTGAACCCTATTCTACCCTTGGCAATTCAAATTATTCACCCAAGAGCCATTTGAATTGATCAAAGTTCAAATGAGGTTTGGTTTGAATGAATTTCAGCACAAGTGCAGTTTGAAATTCAAATAAAGTTTGAATTTCTCCCCCTTAGCTCATGTCAAGATCAACTCCAAATGGAGTGAAAATTGGTGTGTGAGCTCACAAAAATGTGCTGAGCAAGAATATGCCTTCCACTTTTAAATTCAGTGGGTGAAAACAGTTTGAATTTGAATATGGTTTCAAACTGCCCTCTTCCTAACTATACCCAAAATGACCTCAAAAAGGTTTTGAATTTGGGTGGAACTTGGCATGGACATCCTTAGCAAAGTGTAGGAGTTTTCATATGTCCAGCCCATCTATATCACATGTGGGAAGTACCACTTTTGCAATGTGTGAGTTTGTTCCCTAATGAGCATGTTGATAATTGTTACTTGCTCTTTATTTGTGTTCATCATTCTTCCTCAAATGAGGTGTGTGGTGTGGTGATGAACACTGCAAATGAGTGTCAAAAACTGAGGCCCTTACATTCCTCCCCCCTTAAAAGAATCTCGTCCCGAGATTATAAGGTGAAATGAGAGAGAGGACGGTGGAAAATTACCGAATATGCGACGTGAAAAAGTCGGGGTAGTTAGTGCGAAGGAATTCTTCGCTCTCCCATGTCGCTTCGTCCATGGAGTGATTACTCCATAGAACCTTGTAGAACCACAACGTACGGTTGCGTGTGGTTCGGGCCTTTTCATCAATAATCTGCACCGGTTCCTCCCGATAGGTGAGATCCGGTTGCAGTTCTTCAATGTCTTCCAGCTGAACGGTAGTTGATAGCTTGAGACACTTCCTCAGCTGGGAAATGTGAAAGACGTCGTGCACACCGGAAAGTGCTTCTGGTAATCTTAGCCGGTATGCCACCGATCCACATCTTTCGGTAATCTGGAATGGACCGATGAATCGGGGTGCTAACTTTCCTCTCACCCCAAATCTGTTTACGCCCTTCATTGGAGACACTCGTAGGTATACGTGATCTCCAACTTCGAATTGTAATGGGCGCCTCCTCCGGTCCGCATACTGTTTCTGTCGGGATTGAGCGGCTTTTAGGTTCGCTTGAATTAATCGAACCTTTTCTTCCGCGTTGTTGACAAGATCAATCCCGAAGGTAACCCTCTCGCCAGATTCACACCAGTTCAGTGGTGTGCGGCATTTCCTGCCGTATAGCGCCTCGTAGGGCGCCATCTTGATGCTGGCTTGGTACCCATTGTTGTACGAGAACTCGGCTAATGGCAAGTGATCATCCCAATTCTTGCCGTGGTCGATAGCGCAAGCTCGTAGCATGTCTTCTAGGATTTGATTTACCCGCTCCGTTTGCCCATCCGTCTGCGGGTGGTAGGCTGAACTACGGATCAGCTTCGTCCCCAGGGCAGCGTGTAGCTGCTCCCAAAAACGGGACACAAATAAAGTGCCCCGGTCCGATACGATGGTACGGGGTACGCCGTATAAGCATAGGATCCGTGAGATGTACAGTTCAGCGTACTTCTTGGCGTTATAGTTGGTGTTGACCGGGATGAAATGGGCAACTTTGGTGAGCCGATCGACGATCACCCACACAGAATCATGTTTCTGTAAGGTGGTGGGTAAACCGACGACGAAATCCATGTTCACGTCCTCCCACTTCCAGGCAGGAATGCCCAGTGGTCGCAGCAGTCCCGGTTTCCGCATGTGGTCTGCCTTCACCCGTCGACATGTATCACACTCGGACACGTATTTTGCCGTCTCTCGCTTCATCCGTGTCCACCAAAACTTGCTTCTGAGTTCTTGATACATCTTGTTGCTGCCGGGGTGAATAGAAAACTTTGATAAGTGAGCTTCATCAAAGATTCTCTTCCTTAACTCCGGGTTTCGGGGTACGACGATCCGGTCCTTGAACCATAAGACGCCGTCTCCGTCCTTCCGGAAACATTTCAACTCCCCACTGTCTACACGTCTCCGCAAATGTGACATGCCCTTGTCATTCTTCTGGGCTGCCGCTATCTCTTCACGGATGGTGGGGATCAAAGCTAGGTTGTAGAGAGCTCCATGTGGAATCACATGTAGTGGTGGTTCGCTCTCTTCCAACGGTGTGATGGTCAGATTATTGACGTGTGACTTGCGGCTTAGCGCGTCTGCCACAACGTTTGCCTTGCCCGGATGATAATGGACCTCTATCTCGTAATCCTTTATCAGTTCCAACCATCTTCGTTGCCTCATGTTCAGCTCCTTCTGAGTGAAGATGTACTTGAGGCTTTTGTGGTCGGTATATAAATGTACGAGGTTACCGAGTAGGTAGTGCCTCCACATTTTCAGTGCAAGTACCACGGCAGCGAGCTCCAAATCGTGAGTTGGATAATTTTGCTCATGGTTCCTAAGCTGTCGTGATCCATACGCGACCACTCTTCGGTCTTGCATCAGCACACATCCGAGCCCAATGCCGGATGCATCGCAGTACACATCGAACGGTTTTGTTGTGTCTGGCTGCGCCAAAACCGGTGCTGATGTTAGGTGCTTGACTAAAGCCTTGAATGCTGCTTCACATGCTGGACTCCAAACATATTTGGTAGCTTTCTTCAGCAGCTCTGTCATTGGCCTGGCAATCTTCGAGAAGTTCGGAATGAACCTCCGATAATATCCCGCGAGTCCGAGGAAACTCCGTACCTCATGAACAGTTCTCGGGGATTTCCAATTCAGCACTTGCGTGATTTTGCCCGGGTCCACAGCGATACCCTCCGCTGAGATGATATGCCCGAGGAAAGGCACTTGCGATATCCAAAACTCGCATTTGCTGAACTTTGCGTATAACTTGTGATCCCGCAGCCGTTGCAAGACTATACGCAGATGTTTCTTGTGATCTTCCTCCGACTTGGAGTATACCAGGATGTCGTCGATGAAGACCACGACAAACTTGTCCAGCTCCGGCATGAACACCGAGTTCATTAAATACATGAAGTGAGCTGGAGCATTGGTGAGGCCAAAGGACATGACCAGGTACTCATAAAGTCCGTACCTTGTCGAAAAAGCTGTCTTTGGAATGTCCTCAGCCCTGATCTTAATCTGATGGTACCCGGATCTTAAATCCATCTTGGAAAAGACCTTTGCTTCGACCAACTGATCAAACAACATGTCGATCCGTGGCAACGGGTACTTGTTCTTGATGGTTACGGCATTTAATGGACGGTAGTCCACGCAAAGCCGCAACGTTTCATCCTTCTTTTTGACAAATAATGCCGAACAGCCCCATGGCGAGGAGCTCGGCCTAATAAAACCCTTCTCCAGAAGGTCCGTGAGCTGAGTCTTCAGTTCCGCCAACTCCTTGGGCGCCATCTTGTACGGCCTTCGGGATATTGGCATGGTTCCCGGTGCAAGTTCAATCTTGAACTCCACCTCTCTATCGGGTGGCATCCCCGGCAAATCATCCGGGAATACATCAGGGAATTCTCGGACCACTGGAATGTCTTCCAATCTGATGGTTGTGGCTTGATAGACACTTGGAAGTTTTATTTCTGGACTGTCCAGAAATAATGAGTGAGAACCGTGCACTCCTGAGTTTAAGTGCACGACTCGGAGGACGGTGTCTAAAACAGCGCCGTGGCGGGTTAACCACGACATCCCTAGGATGACATCGACCTTCTGTCCCTCTAAGATAATGAGAGACGTGGGGTACACTCTACCCGCTAAGCATAATGGTGCTTTGGAGACCATTACGCTTGCTGAAATCTTCCCACCCGGTGAACAAATTAAATATGGACTATCGGTGGGTAGTATTGGCAAGCTGTGTTTAGCAATGAAAGCTTGGCTAATAAAATTATGCGTGGCGCCTGAATCAAATAGTACTATAGCGGGATGCTGGTGGAGTTGGAACATACCCGCAAGGATTGGCTCGCCCTCCGGCACGTCCTCAATGGCAAGCTGGTGGACAGTGCCGGGCCTAGGGTTTGCCCGCCGCGCATTAGTAGGGTTCCGGGGTTGATTCCTCCCCGGAAACTGTGGTACCACTCCGCCGCCTTGCCTCTCCGGGCAACTGCTCGCGAAGTGTCCTGGACGACCACACTTGTAACATGTGGCCGCTGCTGGTGGAGTACTTGGTGGACGAAAGCCCGGCATGCGTTGCGGAGGTGCAAACGCACGCGGCATCGCCCGCTGCTGCTGCTGTTGTTGCGGTGGTGCTGGCAGTGCCGGCCGGAATGCCGGTGAAGAATACGGCCGACCGCGGAACGGCATCGACCGCTGTGGTGGCTGCCAGCGCGGACCTGATGGTGGGCGATTCACCATCCGAAACTTCTGAGAAGGACCGCCTCCTTCTCCGCTGCTCTGTGGCGCGCTTCGCTTTCGCTCTGCCGCCGCCAACTCCTTGCCGGAGTCTTCCTGAACAATCGCAGCATCAATTATGTCGTTGAGGCTGCCGCGATTGAACATCGCCAGCTTGTCCTTCAGGAGCGGGTTAAGCCCCTGGTAAAAGTGGTCCCGCCGCTTCTCGTCCGTATCTGCGTGATACGACGCGTAGAGTGCGAGATCGTTGAACGCTCTGGAGTACTCCAGCGCGTTCCGGCTCCCTTGTTGCAGGTGTAGGAATTCCTGCGTCTTCCTCTTCATCAAACCGGGCGGTATATGATAGGCCCGGAAGGCCGTCCGAAACTCCGCCCAGGTCATCACTCGGTCGGTGGGTTGTGAAGCACAAAAGTTGGCCCACCACGCGCTCGCGGATCTTTGGAGCTGCTGGACCGCGAACTGAGTCTTGCGCTGCTCGCTGATTTGGAGCAGCCCGAACTTCATCTCTATGGCGCGGAGCCAGTTGTCCGCGTCAAGTGGTTCATCCGCCCTTGAGAATACAGGGGGATGAGTCGCCAGGAAGTCGGAGTAGGAGCTCTGTTGGCGCTCCTCACGATCTTGACGTCTCTCTGGGCGAGACGTATTCGCAATTAACGTTTGCAGCAGCTCTGTATGCTGCTGATGTGAACCCGCCATTGCCGCGACAATGTCGGCCAATGTAACCGTTGGCAGTGGCGGTGGCGGTGTTTGCTGTTGCTGTTGCTGCTGCTGTCCCGAGGAGTCCTCGGGAGGCGGTTGGGAGGTCTCTCCCCCTTGGCTAGTACCTCCAACATCAGGGTTGGCACGAGTACGCGTCATTCTGAAATTCAACACAGCAGCAATTAGCACATGTCTTACTCAAAATTCCATAAACAGCAGTAAGTATTGAAGCGACGCATGACTAACTTGCACAACATTCACATATATTGATAAAGCATAAACTTTATACAAGATACATTATTCTCGGACCTCCGAGAAGTCGTGCTCATGCCGTCACTACCTATACATACGCTACTGTCTACACGACATGTCACCGATTACAAAAGTTGGGTTACGCTACCCTAGCTGCCCTACTTGGCAACCGTAACCCCCTACTCGGAGTAGAACTCGACCTCCTGTGGGTCGTCCTCCTCCGGTACCTCTGCTGGTGGCTCGGGGTCTACCACCTCTTCTCCCATTCCAGGTTCTCCCATGGCTGGAAGACCCAAGACTACCGGTACGCCCAATACCGGGGGCACGAGGTCCTGCAATGCATGCACCTCGTCCATAGCCTGGTTGTAGTCCTCTTCCCAGCCTTGTCCTTCCTCAATAGCGTCGTCCCGCTCTTGAGCAAGGTCCTCATTCTGCTGGGTTAGGGTCTGCACCAGCTCTTGCAACGCCGCAATGTCAACACGGCTCTTCTTCTTTGCCTTCTTCAGACGACGCAACTGATTGTGTTGTTCATTCAGTCGCTTGATCGTCGGAAGGAGCACATTGCGGAGTGCACTGTGAGCACTCTCAAAATGATCTCCACGGCTTGTGCTCTCCTTGAGCTTGGTGGCGAGATGCTCCGTATGAACAGCTTGGCTGTCCATCACAGCGTTTCCCGCCCTCATTTGGAGGCTGAGATTTGCCTCCGCGGGGTTGTACCTTGGGCAACTCGGGTCTGTTGCCTCCAGGTACCTCTCTTCCCACACATGCTGAGCTCGTCCCTCCACCGGAACGAGTGCGTATGGAGTTCCCTCCCTAGCCTGCACGTGTAGTTGGCAGAAACGTGACATAGTGTCACGGGCTGCCACTTGCCACATCCCTTCCGGTTGTCTTCCTCTCACCGTGACGGTGAATGGCACCCAACCGGGTGGCGTAGGCCCTGCAGGAACCTCGACATGGATCGTCCACGTCTTGTTCCCCTCTTCGCCTTCTTCCTTGGCGAAGTATTGCGGCATCTGGTTGTACCCGAAATATTGGAGCATTAGCCACAATGCTCCCGGGTAGCCGCTACGGTCAGAGCAGTGGGAAACTACCCACCCGTTCTCCAACCGTTTATCTGCTGCCATCTGTAAAAATATATTTGAGAAATGTCAAATATTTATTTAAACAGTAGACCATTGAGTTATAACATAAGATATGTCATTGAACCCTTAACACTTGGAAACATAGTTCAAATTTTTAAACAAATTTGACTGCTGATCTGCTGTTCCCATGACAGCCCTGACCAGTTTCCATATTAATCTGATTTAGGCCAGGTTAAAAGCAAAACCAGTCCTGGAGCTCAACACCAAAGTTAAAGTTAACTTCAATAGCTTTCCAGAAAGTATTTGCTTGGCCTAAGATCTGTCCTGGTTCAAAAGTTATGAGATGTCAAAGTTAACAGAATTTCTGGAAACAATTGGACAGCACCTCCCTGCCTTAGGTACTGATTTGATCCAAGAATCCCAGTTAATTCTGTTCCTAATCTGACAAAACTTCCTGTTACAAAGTTGTAGCCCATCTCATAAGCTTTCCAGAACTACCTCATTTCCTATTTTTGGATTTTTAAGCAGGAAGTTATGCTTAATTTTACAGAGAGTTTACAGAGAGTCTTTGCTCTGTCCTGTTTTCTGGACAGTTTCAACTCTACTGCATTTTTCGAGTGGTTAAGGGATGAAACACCTCTGGATCTCAACAGAAAAGTTGTAAAGATCTTCCAAAGCTTTCCAGAAATGTATCATACGACACCAACCTCGAAAGAACTCAACCTCTAATCTCTGATTAACTCCAGCCTTGATTCAGTTGAAAACAGAGTGCTCTGTCCTTAACATCCTATAAGTTGAAAGCTTGTTAACTTTGAATATCCTGTTCAAGGGAAGGAGTTACATCAAGTTTTACTACTTTGGATCAAAACTTTCAAATTTTTTTAAATGAAGTTGTTCATTTAGTTGGGTGTGACGTCGATGCGTCACCAGATCATGTCGGTACTACGTCCTCACAAAGAAAAACCTATACCGGACTTAGCCGGCTTCGTTAGTTCAGTGGCACTACTCGTCACTCGCACACGGATGCTACACGTCTACCGTTTCGTGGTAAGGCTACCTGCAGAAATTCAACCAATCATCAGACTCGGCTGCACACCGAGCCCGGAATCCATACAGTTGGTACATCCGGCCGTCATCACTCGCCCGCATGTTCTCAAGCCAAACACGCCTTGAGTTATGTGTTCACGTTTCAGACCACGTGACGGGGTCTCCCATGTTGCACCACGCACGCCAGGGACAGACGTTGCTCGAATACCCCAAACAACATGAAGAGTCGTAGAGGATATCAAAGCGGATCGGGTTACCTGCCACCCGTGGGGCTCCACCCTTCAGCTTGTGCGCACTGGTGGACAGCGCTTACGTGCACCCCCCAAGACATGAACGTCCCGAGATGCACGATTTTCCGACATAACAAATAAGTTAATAAGCCACTTTCTATATACTAATAACATCCTTATACGGGCTACTAACTCGTTCCTCACTGGATTTTTGAAAAAGAAGACCTTTGTACTGTGTTAAACCTCAAGCGAGCTCTGATACCACGCTGACACGACCCCACTGGTCCTGTCGAGCCAGGATCACGCTGAGGGGTGCTGCGTTGCACAACACCGTATAACACACGTCAAAGGTACAAAGCGGAAGCGGAAGCTTTATTACATAAACAAGTTTATTAACATGTTTACATCAAAATAAGTTTAGTCCACACTCGCGGGCGTAGACTAAGCATCAAGTGCACGTTCAGCCCTCGAACGTGTCCTTGCTAGCACACACGCACACTAACTCTGCGGCGTGCATGACTCCCACTCGACGGGGTTCCCCTCCTGGGGTTCCGTCTCCTCTTCGGGAGTCCCTTCCTCATAGAACCCTGCAAAAGCTTCAAACACAAGCAGTGAGCACGAAGGCTCAGCAAGTCTGACCCGTCTCACCTAAACATGAAACTTCTACATGAGGGTGATGGGTTGCATGAGGTAAAAATCATTTGCAAGGACTCGCCTAATTAGTAGAACCTTACTTTCAAGTTTTAGCAGCAGGTTGTGGAGAACCTTACGCTAAGGCACATGAGAGAGCCGCAATCAAACAAGAAACGCATTTCTCTCATGTACTTTGCCCAAAGTTGAAAAGAACTTTAGTTAGCACTAAGCTACAACATATCATTAACAATCAATATCCAACTTTCAATCAGCAACATTTTAACATGTAACTAGCCTGTTCTTTCTACGTCACGGTACAGTGAACAAGTGGTACTCACTGACCGCGAGGGACGGCGATTATAATCGATTTACACCTGCAGGGTTACCCGAACAACCCGTCACGTACGCCCGTACTCGATGTTGCCTACAACAACCATCACGGACGCCGTACGCGACTACCTTTCACCCGTTAGCCAAATATTGAACCGGTCCCATCGTCCCGAGCAAGAGGTCCCTGCACGCGCATCTCTGTGCCGCCAGCTGATTTACACCTCGAGCTCTCAACCTACCCTCTGAACGACGGGCAATGCCTCAACACCCAGCTACCCGAGTTACATCAGTTTCCCGGTTCCCATATAGCCGGTAGGTCTTCGGTACTGTTCTAGCTTGTTCAACTGGCCCGCACACGGCTCGGTCCTCAATCGACACAAGCGGAGCTACAGCACACAGGCCCCAAAGTCCTGCTGCCCTTACTCTCCGCTCGGTCTCATTTTCTTGCCATGTGTTTCATGTGCTATCTCTACCCGAGCAATGTGCCTCTAGCCTATTCTCGCGAGTAGTTCCAACTACTCGACTTGTACCAAATCCTACTCTATCCTAGCAATGCAGTGGCTAACGAGGTTTTCAATCCTAAACCCAACCCATGGTTTTCTTGGCTATGCAGTTGGATTTCCAAACAAGACTCTAATGCACAGAACAAAGGAAACAAGTATGTGCTCAAAACAATAAAAATTTGTAAAAAGGTTAATGCAAACCGGGGCTTGCCTTGCTGCTCTTGGTCGTAGGCTAGCTGTTCCTCCGGAGTAACGAAGTCTAGGACTTCGGGTTCCTCCTCGACCTTAGCGACTACATGATAAGAACAATGTATGTATTAATTTAGAGGCCTTTGTATTAACTTTGAAGTTGTGAAGCCTATAACCCTTACTAGACAGACCTAATGACTGTGAAACTTTTACTGTGGCTTGGTTACAACCTAAACAAAGACTTGGTCAAGTTTTAGTTGCAGCAAAGCTCATTTGAGCCCTCCACAAATAATTATGTCCTTGACCTTAATTGGAACCCTTAGGGTGTTCTAGGGATTTTCATGAGACAAACTATGACTTTCTGAAAACTAGATTTTCAGAGGGTTCTAATGGAGTTGGTCTCACTTAATTTGGAAGTCTCTAACTAAAGATATGAGCTAAACAATTTCAGAGAAAATCCTGAAAATGTTTCTGAACATTTTCTATTTTCTCTGGAACAGTTTTACTAATCACACCATTAGGTGGACTAAATGAGCTCAAATGGATCTGAAATTTTTATGGTAGCTCAATGATATTTTGGTGAACATCTCAGCAAAATTTCAGGATTTTCCGCCAAAGGATTCTCCAGTTAAAATTCCTAACAGTTTAAACATTAAGGAATTAATTCTGGAGAATTAGGGAATTTCATGAAGTGAAACTTGATTTTCTGGAAAGTACTCAGAGAGCTGAATCCAGCAAAATTTGGTTCACTCAATTTGGAGCTTTCTAGCCAAAGTTATAAGGATTTGAAGTTTGAAGGAAATCTGAAAATCGGGGAAAAGTTTAAACTCGCGCGTGGGCCCAGGGGACACGCGTCGCACGCCGAAGCGACAGCACACCGCGGCCCACAAGGCTTTTGCGCGCCAGCACACCCGATCCCGGCCGCAGCCGGATCTCGATTCAAAATATCGGCCGCTGACAGCTGGGGTCCACCCCCTTCTTCAACCTCGCGACACCCGCGCTCCGCCGCCGAGGGACCTCGCCGGAGAGCTCGCCGCTGGCTGCTGTACCGCTCCAAACTTCTTGATTCTGGCCGCCCCTGCCTACTTTTACTTGGGGAACATGATCCGAGGGTCAGCTGCTCATGACAACGGCCGGAGCATGGTCGGCGACGAGCCGCCATATCGGAACGACTTCGGCCATGTCGGCTGATGCTCCTAGTGCCTCAGCTACTTGGGAAACCGGTCGGGGAGCATCAGTGGACCTCAGAGAAGGTCGACATGAACTCGGGGCAGCTCGGGGAAGGCCCGAAATAGGTCCTCACCGTGCGCCCGATACCCCCCGTTCGTTCCGCCATTAGTAGACCTTGAATTACGCCGGGCACAGAGGTTCTCCGGCCCAGAGTTGTGAAGGCAACTTGTGCGTCACCGTGTCTAGCTCGTGTGGGAGTGGCCTGAGGCCCTCTAATCCTTTCTAGAGCACGAATTAAACAGAATCGTACCCGAAGGTCGTTCTGCACACAGAAAGGGGAAAAGTGGAAATTCGCCGCCGGTGAGCAACCACTCGAGCTGTGGCTCGGGGATGAGCAGCACCGATCACTTGCGCGTCCAAGGGTGCCTTGGCTCGGGCGTGACAACGCCCAGGTTGGGCTGTCCACGAGAGCCCGAGGTGCGGCGGTTTCCAGTTCCGAGTTTGATCTTTCGGCACAGCCGATATCACTCGGTTTCAATCGATTTCTATCAATGGGAAGGATGGAGGATGGTTGCTAGTACCTTGCTGGGACCTTGGAATGGAAAGAGGGGGCTGCGATCGGCTTGATCAAGCAGGAACTCGAGCGGCGGCGATGGCAGTGGAAAAACAAGTCGTGTGCGTCGGCAGCTCGAGGAAATGGTGACTGAAGCACGCCGGGGAGGGAATAAATAGCCCGGCCGGCTGGTCTCCGGCTTGGGGCACGCAGCAGGAGCTGGCGCCGGCTGCCCCCTTCGGTGGCGCGCGCGCACAGCTGCCGGGAACCGACTGAACTGTGGTTCAGTCGGTTTGCTTTGAGGCAGAGGCTGACATGTGGGTCCCACTTCTCTTTTAACCTCTGAAATTTATTCCTAACAGCTGTGGTAAACAGTGAACCCTATTCTACCCTTGGCAATTCAAATTATTCACCCAAGAGCCATTTGAATTGATCAAAGTTCAAATGAGGTTTGGTTTGAATGAATTTCAGCACAAGTGCAGTTTGAAATTCAAATAAAGTTTGAATTTCTCCCCCTTAGCTCATGTCAAGATCAACTCCAAATGGAGTGAAAATTGGTGTGTGAGCTCACAAAAATGTGCTGAGCAAGAATATGCCTTCCACTTTTAAATTCAGTGGGTGAAAACAGTTTGAATTTGAATATGGTTTCAAACTGCCCTCTTCCTAACTATACCCAAAATGACCTCAAAAAGGTTTTGAATTTGGGTGGAACTTGGCATGGACATCCTTAGCAAAGTGTAGGAGTTTTCATATGTCCAGCCCATCTATATCACATGTGGGAAGTACCACTTTTGCAATGTGTGAGTTTGTTCCCTAATGAGCATGTTGATAATTGTTACTTGCTCTTTATTTGTGTTCATCATTCTTCCTCAAATGAGGTGTGTGGTGTGGTGATGAACACTGCAAATGAGTGTCAAAAACTGAGGCCCTTACATTTCCTCTAACTGGTACCTCAGCTTTAAGAAAAGAAACATTTAATCAATATGCATTAACAATTTAAATGAGTTGAAGAATGTAAACATTTAAACTTACCATAAAATCGTTCCACACGGCCCCCTAAAGAGTGTCGTGCACCTCGTGCGAGACACGAGCGTAGTCGTCCCACGACAAAGTAGGGACACCATCGATGACACCGGGATAGTGCAAACGCACTAAAGCCCCGATCACACCGTTAACCTGCCTGTGGTGTCCCAGGCCTATGAACGAACAGTAGTACCAAGATGTGCAAAATTTTTATCTCAGTAAGTATCTGTAGGCATCATGAAATATGTACCAAGTATATGATTTTTTTACCTGTCTCCAACTGGACGAATAGTGACCCGCTCACGAGGAACAGAAGGAGGAGCCGCAAAGTGGGTCCTCCTCGTCCGTCGCCTCTGCGCGGGCACCACGTCCGGTGACCCGGAAGGCTGGTCACCACTAGAGCCCGAAGGCTCCACGCTCGCCGGCTCCGAAGGTAGGGTAGCCGGCTCCGAGGGATGGCTAACCAATAGCGGCGCCCTAACCTCTGACTCTGAATCTGACGACTGTGAGTCAGACTGCAAAATTAAAGGATTGGTAAGAATAAATTATTTATAAGTGCAATTTAAAATAACGTGATTGACAACTGAAATATACCTCTGTGCGCTGTGAGGCCAGAGCTCGGCCCGCAAAGTCTGGTAGGTGCCTCATGAGCTGAGAGCGTTTGCTCGCACCTGACGAGCTACCTGAGAAGAGGTCCCGTGACCGACTGAGGAACCCTGGTGCCCCCTTCTTCCCGCTCCCCTTTGATGACGACATACTGTTGCAAGGAATAATTGATAAATATTGCCGCTCCCCTTTGATGACGACAAAATTCATGTTAAGTTAGTGAAGAAAACGTTACATCATCAATTTCAAAATTCATCAACGTCATGATCATGTACCCTACTCTTTAAACCACTTGCATGGAAAAGATAGATAATACACTTTCTCCACTTGGTGTGCAAGAACAAATGAATCGTATCCTTGTAGCCGTTCGTTGTGTTTGACTTACCATGCCAAATTGGTTTAGTCGAGTTCCATGATTGATATCAAACCAATCACAGTCAAAGAATACTACTCGAAGATCCTTATTCCCGGCAAAAGCAGATTCAAGGATTTTATTAATGATTCCATAATAATTAGTTTCACGTCCTTGAGAGTCGATTGCCCTCATCACAACTCCGGTATTAGATGTTGCCGCGAGAGGACGAAGAGATTCAAATTGAGTTGTACAGAATCGGTAGCCATTGACGTCATATCGACCATAGCTCCTAACTTTAATCAATCCATAGGATAGTTATCACAAGTCTTCATGGACGTCGGCATATTTCATGCACTGTTATAAGAAAACTTTGTAAATACTCGTAAGTTATAAGAATACTTTGTAAATATTGCTAAGTTAACGAGAAAATGTTACATGATCTCGAAACCAGGATAGGAAATTAGGTCCTCCGTTTATTCCTTCCCATCGCATCACTTCTACTTGTTTGCTCGTAGGTTGATGCCTATGTGTCCAATTTTGCTTGTGGAATTCACTGTACGAAAAGAGAACTTTTTAGAATAGATGTGTTACAAAATACGCTAATTAGTATAAATGTAAGACAAACACTTACTCGAAATATTTGTCCATCTCATCTATATTCGCGTACATGTAAAGGAAAGCAGCACTCCTTTCTTCTGTTGTAGAGTTGTAGGAAGTGGTACTACCAACAATAGCGCCTCTTGTTGCAAAAATAGAGAGATCGCTACAAGGAGGTTGCTCATCCACATTGTACCGCATTGCCGAAGTGTTGACATTGTTTTCCTCTACAAAGTAAACACTTAAAAAGTATCCTACTTCTTTAAGAGTAAATGCTTCGGCGATGCATCCTTCTATCTTTGCCCTGTTACGAACCATTGGCTTTAGATATCTTAGTGCTCTTTCAATATGTTACATCCACCTATATTGCACGGGACCTCCAACTTTAGCTTCAAATGGAAGATGGATGAGGAGATGTTGCATTGGATTGAAGAACCCTGGAGGAAAAAAATTTCCATCTTACATAATGGTACCGATACCTCCTTCTCCAATTTACGCATTATCTCTATCGTGATTTCTTTTGCACAGAGCTGTCTATAGAAGTGACTAAGCTCGGCTAGCACCTTCCACACCGAATCATCAAAATAGCCTCGAAACATAACAGGTAGAAGTCTTTCCATAATTATGTGATAATCATGACTCTTCAACCCTATCAGCTTTCCCGTTTTGATATTCACGGCTCGTTTCAGACTAGCTGCGTAACCATCTGGGAATTTCAAAATTTTCAACCATTTGAGTACTTCTTTCTTTATCTTAGGTCGAAGACAGAAAGAAGCACGTGTTTTAGCACCACTTTCAGAGAGCTCAAGAGTTGGACGGTTACAAAGCTCTGCCAGGTCCTTTCGAGCCTTTATATTATCTTTCATTTTGCCCGTCATGTCCATGCATGTGCTTATAATACATTCGGCCATAGTACGCTCTTGATGCATTACATCAACGTTATGCATTAGTGTCAATGACTTCACATATGGTAGCTCCCATAGTGCACATATATGAGTCCAATTGTGATCCTCTCCGTAACCGATAAAATATCCAGAACGTTCTTTATCTGTGTCACACCCGGTTTTTCCGAAGAAACAACCAAGTGAATATCACATGTATGCCAGGATCATTTTCTCATACATGTGATGACAAATAGTGAAGCATCATTTATTACAAGCCAGGTGTCGAATATAAATAAGTCTTACATCGCAAATGTCTCAATGGACACAAATGCTTCATCATAAGTAAATAAACTAGCAGCGGAATATTATTCTTTAGGGCTCCATCACAGGCGTTGCCCGGGGGTCTTCATGAACCTCAAAAACCTTCCTCGGGTCCAAAATCTTGGTCATTATACACCACCTCATTATCTTGACCTGAGCAGCAATATAAACCAACAAATATGCAAGGTTGAGTACCAATGGTACTCAGCAAGTGTGGGAAAATTATATCATGCATGGCTAGAACAAGGAGAGGTTGAACTCATGGTTAAAGCACTACGCAATTAATACCTATCACCTTAGCTTATTAAGCACCTACATTACTACACAGGTGAAATGGTCCCAATCTCCCATCCCATCATCATAATCCAATAACCATAACATCATTTCCAATGTTAAGCTCCCCGCTTAACTTCCAAAACCATCAATCCTCTAATCATGAATAAGTCCAGGCCGCTCTTAACCGTGAGCACGGCTGTCAAGACAGTTTTGACTCTGCAGAGTTTGTACCACTGTACCCACAAGTAGTGATTTCATCCCCCGTTGCCGGGTGGACTAAAAGAACCTCCATTATGCCAGTGGCTACGTTCCACATTCACACTTCCCAGGTGTGCAGCCAGGAGATCACTACGAAGCCTTTACAAAGGGATTCCCGACGAGCGTGGGCCCACTGAGGTTTCACCCCTAACAGCATACAAGAGGCTCCAACCCCGCTGCAGTGGCCCCCTCTTGAGCCTTGCGGTTCATATGGTAGTCCAGCTGACACCTACTCCCCGCACCATCCAACACACCCATACTACGCCGGGGATACACCTAATTAATTGGCCAAGCTGCCCCATCTCAGCATGTGGTTGGCACTGTAAAGCCGGGTTACATGCTCCATGAACCGGTCCTTAGGATCCAGGCAAGTACTAAACACAAACCCAAGTCTCGTGCACCCAGCACACAACCAAAACATCCAACTTGCCTTGATCCCTACCTCTACATAACTCACAATAGCTCATTCAAGAGTATGGTATTATAAACTGATGATCTCATTTCCCAAATATCCCATTCTAAGCATGGCTAAGCAAATGCATGTAAATAAATGACATGACAAAATAAATCCCAACCCAAGCTACAAGGAAACAAGGTAATGCAATTCTAGGGAAACTTTCCTAGCATGGGTTTCATCTTTCATTTGACAAATGCAAATAACTCTATCTACATATCCTAGCATAGGATAAAAGTGGTCAAGGACACTTGCCTCCTTCTTGCTGCTCTTGAAATGAGTAGTCCTGATCTTGAAAACTGATAGCTTGCTCTTGAACAGGTTCTACTTCATACCATCACACATAGCAAAAGGAAAACAACAATCATAAGACATAGTTCACACTTCTACTTCATACAAACAACACATTCACATTTATGAAATTTTCTTTACCATTTTATGTGTTGTGGATACTCTATGTGTGTTGGTTTGGGGCTTGCACACACTTTTATTTACATGTGTATGATTCCTACTTTGGTGTTCATATTTATACTCACATAATATATATATATATATACATATATATGTATATATATGTGTGTTTCAGTTTTAAATAAATTCCTTATATATTAAACTACCAAATATGTATGAAGAGTATTTTTCTTCTCCATATGTGCCTTCATAATTTCTATCAACCCTAAACTGAATTCTTTGTATTTTAAAAACCCCATTTATCATTTACTAGTTGCTATATTTTCAGATTTATATTCCTATGCACAATTGTGTATTTTATTATGAAATTAGTAATACACATCATCTAAACAGTATAGGTTCTGGTCCTAAATAATTTAATAACATGTTTTGACCTTGGCCTCTGATGTAAACTATTTCATAATTATTTTCCCTATTTTTCTATAGCTATTCCTTACTTAAAAATGTGTCCCTATACTAAATAATGTGAATAATAAATGAAACAGATTCATTTCAGCCCAAAATATATTTTCATCTCACTCCAAAGTTTCCTAAGTACTGAGAAAGTTTTTAATTAATTTTGACAATTATGTTTATCCCACTTTTTAATTTTTAAACACTAGTTACATATTCAATTTTCTAAATTAAATACTAAATAGGGCTAAAATAATGAATTCACCCCATTACAGGGTCTATAATATTATTTTCATAATTTCCAGGGGTCTAGCTACACTTATCAGAGGTGTTTTTCCTAATTTCTATTAAGTCCAGGGGCTAAAACTGATTTTTAAATGAATTTACACGATTTTCTGGAGTTCCAGGGGCTAGATCTGAAGTTTCCGGGGCTAGCTCTCAATTCCAGAGAACCCCAGGGGGTAGCACGTAAGAATTCCAGTCTTTATAACGCGGGGCTGACGTGGACCGTCTGATTTTAAACCGACGGCTGAGATTATAACATCGAACCGGTACGCGGGGTTTTAAAGTCTATCGTGCGATTTAAAATAAACGGCGCACAAGCGGCCACGTCGCTCTGATCGAGCGCGGGCGGCGCTGCCGGCGGCGCACGGCGGCGGGAAGCGGCGATCTCGCCGGAATCTTTCGGATCCTCGAGAATTCTGCCTAGAACTGTGATCTTATGGCCTAGATCGGTAGAGGGGAGGTCAGGGATCTCACCTCGGGGGTTTTCTCGAGCTCGGGGGTCCTGGAAAGTGCTCGGCGGCGAGGTCCGAGGCAAAACCACGGCGAAGCTCGTCGGAGCTGGATTTGCACCGTAAGTCTTCGGGTTTTCTGCACCTGCAAAGTTCCCCGGAGGCGGTGGATCAAAACTAGCGAGTTAGATCAGAGTTTCCGAGCTTAGATCGGCCAAAATTCACCGGCGAAGTCTCGGTGCTCACCGGAGTGAAAATCGGCGATCGCGTGCGAAAAACTGATCGGATCGGTGGGTTTTATAGCCGGGGGAGGGCGGTGGTTCTGTTGTGATCGAGTTGGAGTCCGCTAGTTCCAGAATTCGGCCGCAAAACACGATTTCCCGATCGGTTGCGATCGAGCGCGCGGGAGAGAGTCCGGGGTCGCGGGGTTAGGGATGACAGGCGGGTCCCACATGTCAGCGAGGGGCAGAGCGGCACGCGCGGGGGCGGGCTGCGCGGGGGTTAGCTGGGCCGGCTGGGGTTTCGGCCCACTGGCCAGTTTTTTTCTGGCTTTCCTTTTTCTTTTTCATTTCATTTCTGTTTTGAGTATAATTTGAATTCCAGTTTGAATTTGAATTCTTGCAAAACATGCAATACGTCCAAAAATTTCTAAATTCCCCTCTGAACATGGTTTATGGTTCTAAATCAAAATTTGAGTCTTGACTAAAAATTTGGGGTGTTACAGCTCTACCCCCCTTAAAAGAAATCTCGTCCTCGAGATTGGTGTTTCTAAGAAAACAATTCCGGAAATTGTGCCTTAAGCTCATCTTCCCGCTCCCAGGTGGCTTCCTCTTGTGAGTGATGTTTCCACTGCACCTTGCACATCCTGATTCTCTTATTTCTGGTGAGGCGTTCCATTGTCTCCAAAATCTTGTATGGTTGCTCGGCATAAGACAAATCCTCAGCTACATCCACTTCATTCATGGGTAACACCTCCTCAGGCGTCCTCAGACATTTCTTGAGTTGCGACACATGGAACACATCGTGCACGTCCGACAGATGAACCGGCAACTCTAGTTGGTACGCCACTTCGCCTTTTCTTTCCAAAACTTGAAAGGGTCCGATGTATCGAGGTGACAACTTCCCTTTCACCTTGAACCGACGAAGTCCTCTGATAGGGGACACCTTGAGATAAACATAGTCTCCCACGTTGAAAACGAGCTCTCTTCTTCGTACATCAGCATAACTCTTCTGGCGTGTCTGTGCTATCCTCAAGTTGTTGCGAATCTCCCGCACCTTTGCCTCGGCTTCTTGTAGCACTTCGGGACCAAACACTTTACTTTCTCCTGTTTGGTTCCAAAATAGGGGAGTTCTGCACTTCCTTCCATACAAAGCTTCAAACGGTGACATCTTCATACTAGCTTGATAACTGTTGTTATAGGAAAACTCCGCATACGGTAAGTTTTTGTCCCAACTCCTATTGTTTTTGAGTGCACATGCCCTTAACATATCTTCAAGGATCTGATTGGTTCTCTCCGTCTGCCCGTCAGTTTGGGGATGATAGGCAGAGCTGAAATTCAGATGGGTTCCCATGGTTTCATGCAACTTTTGCCAAAACCTCGAGGTGAACTGCGTCCCTCGATCCGACACTATCTTCTTCGGCACTCCATGGTAACACACAATCCTTGACATGTACAATTCTGCCAATTTGGATCCGCTGTAGCTTTCTTTCACAGGGATGAAATGAGCTACCTTGGTTAGCCTATCAATAATGACCCATATTGAATCATACCCGGATTGGGTCCTAGGCAATCCCACGACAAAATCCATGCTGATTTCTTCCCACTTCCATTCAGGCACTTTGAGTGGTTGCAATAATCCCGCGGGTCGTTGATGTTCCGCTTTCACCAACTGACATGTGTCACATAGGGCAACATGTTCCGCGACATCTCGCTTCATGCCATACCACCAATACCTGCCTTTGAGGTCCTGGTACATCTTCGTACTCCCAGGATGAATGGAATAGTCAGAATCGTGAGCCTCCTTCAAAATTAATTTACGAATCTCCTTTACTTCTGGCACACAGATCCTTTTCCCGTGCCACACCGTTCCTTGTTCATCCTCTCTAAAACCAGGAGCTTTATTTTCCTTGATGAGCTGTCTGATCTCTTGTACCTTCTCATCATTCTTTTGTCCCTCGCGTATGTCTCGCTCAAGTGTGGAGTCCACTTCCATGGCGATGGCTTCACCACTATTTACTAGACATAGATTGAGCCTTATAACCTCGTCCTTCAATTCTGCAGGCATATCCTTCAAGCTCAACTTATTGACCTGCACTTTCCGACTCAAGGCATCGGCCACGACGTTTGCTTTCCCGGGATGATAGTTGATGCCTACATCAAAGTCATTGATTAGCTCTAACCATCTCCTTTGTCTAAGGTTGAGATCTGGCTGTGTGAATATGTACTTCAAACTCTTATGATCCGTATATATCTCTGTCCTCTTCCCCATCAAATAGTGCCGCCAAATTTTCAACGCGTGTACCACTGCAGCTAGTTCTAAGTCATGTGTAGGATAGTTCTTCTCGTGCTTCCGAAGCTGCCGGGATGCATATGCCACGACATGTCCCTCTTGCATGAGAACACATCCCAACCCGTTTCCAGAGGCATCGCAGTACACCGTGAAATTCTTCTGCATATCTGGCATAACCAATACGGGGGCTGTTGTCAATCTCTTCTTTAGCTCCTGAAAGCTCGTATCGCACTGTGGCGTCCAGGTGAATGTGATTCCCTTTTCCAATAGTTTGGTGAGAGGTCTCGAGATCTTGGAGAATCCTTCAATAAACCGTCGATAGTATCCAGCCAATCCCAAAAAGCTTCGAACTTCCCCGACATTTTCAGGGGTTTTCCATTTCTGGATATCTTCGATTTTGGCGGGATCTACGGAGATTCCTCCCTCCGAGATTATATGCCCTAAAAAAGGAACTCTCTTTAGCCAAAACTCACACTTGCTCAACTTGGCATATAGTTGGTGTTCTCTCAGCCTTTGTAACACCAACCTTAGATGTTTCTCATGTTCTTCTTCATCTTTGGAGAAGACGAGAATATCATCTATGAAAACCACCACAAATTTGTCCAGATATTCCATGAATACCTTGTTCATGAGGTACATGAAATATGCCGGGGCATTGGTTAGCCCGAAAGGCATGACAGTGTATTCATACAGTCCGTACCGAGATACGAAAGCTGTCTTGGGAATATCAGATTGCCTTATCTTGAGTTGGTGGTATCCCGACCTGAGATCAATTTTCGAGAACACGCAAGCTCCCCTCAACTGATCAAACAAGTCTTCAATGCGGGGTAATGGATACTTGTTCTTGATGGTCACCTCATTCAAGGCACGGTAATCCACGCATAACCTTTGAGTTCCATCTTTCTTAGGCACAAATATTACCGGAGCTCCCCATGGTGAGGAACTAGGGCGAACATACCCCTTTTCCGTCAATTCCCTCAAATGATCCTTGAGCTCTTCTAGCTGCTTGGAGTCCATTCGATAAGGTCTCTTGTATATCGGGGCTGTTCCCGGTACTAGCTCGATTGCGAATTCCACGTCACGGTCGGGAGGCATTCCTGGCAACTCCTCCGGAAAAACATCTGGATATTCCCTGATAGTCCTGATTTCCTCAACTTTCACCTCCACTTGATTTAATTTAATGTCCCTCCTAGGCTCATGTATCGTTATGAACTTTACTCTTGTGCCACTAGGGTGAGTTAGTTCCACCGTTCTGGTCGAACAATGGATGATTCCTTTATGTTTGGTCAACCAATCCATACCCAAAATAATATCTATCCCTTGTGAATCGATCACTATGAGGTTAGCGGTAAATACTACCCCATTAATGTCTAGGTTCACTTTGGGACACACTTGTCTTGTCCTTATTTCTCCACCTGGAGAATTTACCGCTAGCATATGGTTCATTTGTGTGGTTGCTAGGTCATGCTTCTTAACAAACCCTTGAGCAATGAACGAATGGGTAGCACCAGAATCAAACAGCAGAGTTGCAAGGTGTAAATTGGCAGGAAACTTACCAACTACCACGTCGGGTGCCTCTTGTGCTTCCTCCATAGTGACGTGGTTCACCCGTCCTCTCATTACGTTCTGCTGCTGTGGCTGCGTGGGCTTCTTCTTTGGACACTTATGGGCGTAGTGCCCCACTTCACCACAGCTGAAACATTGCACCCCAATCTTAGATGCTTGGCCCTTGTTGTCTTGGGGTTGGTTTGGGGGTCCTTGCACTGCTGGTCGAGGTGGATATGCGGGGCGAGGCTGTTGTACAAACTGACGTTGCGGCTGTGCTGGTGCTGCGGGAGGCGTGTAGTTTGGGTTGTACCCTCTTGGTGCTGAATAGGGTACCGCAGCACGGCTCGTCTGCCCCGTAGGTTGCTGCATCATACGTGGGCGGGTGTTGCTCCCGGAGGCTTGATGTGACCACCCAGCCTTCCTCTTATTCTCATTTTCCAGGGCCTTCAGCTTCCTTTCCACCACAAATGCTCTGTCCACCATCTTTTGAAAGCTTTCATACTCATTGGAGGACATTGCACACTGCATCTCTGCGGTAAGTCCTTCCACGAAACAATCTTGTTTCTGCTCATCTGTCTCTATGTCTCGTGGAGCATAACGGGATAGTTGAGTGAATTTAGTGAGGTATTCCCTCACCGTCATGTTTCCCTGCTGCAGTCCCAAAAACTCTTTCCTCTTGTTTTTGAGTTCACCCCTTGGGATGTAATGGTTGCGGAAGCTACGCTTGAACTCTTCCCAAGTGATGCTCTCAGGGTCATGATGGGCGGCCACGTAGGCGGTCCACCAATCAGCAGCAGGTCCCTGCAATTGATGAGAGGCAAACAGCACCCTCTCATACCCTTGGCATTGTATGATTCTCATCTTACTTTCAATGGTCTTCAGCCAATCATCTGCCTCCAGAGGTTCAGCAGCACTTGCAAACTTTGGAGGTTGAGTTCCTAGAAACTCACTCAACCTTGGTTGGCGTGGTGCAGCTTGTGGAGGTGGAACTTGATGCAAGTTGGCCACTACTTGAGTCAAGTTCTGGATGAGCTGATTTTGATTCTCCAGCATTTGGTGGAGAGGATCAACTTCTTCACGGCGACCACCCCGGTTCTGGCCTCCAGAAAGATGAGAGTTGCATGCCTCATCATTGTTGTTGGCGGGGTTGGCAGCACGTCCTTTTCCTCTTCCGGCCATCTGGCAGAATCAACAAATGTTAATTTGAAAGCATCTAGTATCATCTTACTACTTTCACTTGTTTGTACTTTGAAGTGTTGAAGTTTTGTTAAAATCTTACGAGGGTTTTATATCTCACACCCAATAAATGCACTATTATTTCCTGTGGGTTCACACACCAAAGCAAAACAATCTGAAGACGAGGCTGTGGACACTTGCTCATGGCTTCCACAACTCACGTCACACACCAAGCATTATCACACCATTAAATACGTAACGACTCGACTATTCGACCTCTTGCTAGCTAGGGGAAAGACTCTACACTACTCATCCTCTTGAGCTGGCTCCTCGGGATCTTCCTCCTCATTTCGGCTACCTTCTGACTCTGCTTTGGGTGGGGAGGCTGCTGGTGGAGAAGTGCGACGACGCCTGATCGCTCGGCGATCCGGGGAGTCAGGGGTCCATGGATCACTTATGGTGACACACAGTTCATTCCCATCTCCTCTTTCTCTCGCCTTTACGCAAGCTCGCAGCAATGCCTCTGTCTCCTTCAGGGTATCTCGGACATCCTGAAGCTCTTGTTGACACTCCTGCAGTCGAGTGCTGAGCATAGCAGCATCCTCCAAGCACAAGTCCATGTGCTCATGGGAAGTCCCTTGCTGCACCGGTGGGTACTTGTACTCCGTGGTACCACTCTCACGTTGGAGAACATACATGTACTCAGTTTTGTCCAAGTGGCGACGATAGATGTGGCTCTGGCAGGTGATGGCCTCCCAAGTGACATCTCTCTCCGCGTCAACTTGTGTTGCTCGACAAGCTGGAGAGTGGTGGATCTTAAGCAGCTGATTTTCATGTATAATCCTCATCTCCGAACTCCATTCTTCCCTCTTCTCACGGATGGTCCTGGTGGAGTTATAGTGGATGATGAGCTTGCCCGTATTGCTGGCAGCTTCGAGCATACGTCGAAGACGGCGCAACAAATCCCCTACTGCCAATCCGTAGGAAAGGTACGTCACTGGACGACTCTCCTCTCTTTCAGCAAGGGCAACTACGGGAACTCTCCCTCCCGTGGACTTACGAGCGGTGCGAATCATGCGAACCATCTAAAACAAAAGAATTTAAAATTAGGTTAGATAAAATCTCAAACAAAAATCCTATTTTGAATGAAAGTTGGGGTAAGATGAAGAAAATGACTCCTTTAATAACACTTTTTCCACCCACACCTTTGGTAAATAGTTTTTAAGAAAATAGGGCCCTTAAATACGTCCATTTCTACCTAGGTCCACGTTCCTACGGGCAACCTTGGCTCTGATACCACCCCTGTCACACCCGGTTTTTCCGAAGAAACAACCAAGTGAATATCACATGTATGCCAGGATCATTTTCTCATACATGTGATGACAAATAGTGAAGCATCATTTATTACAAGCCAGGTGTCGAATATAAATAAGTCTTACATCGCAAATGTCTCAATGGACACAAATGCTTCATCATAAGTAAATAAACTAGCAGCGGAATATTATTCTTTAGGGCTCCATCACAGGCGTTGCCCGGGGGTCTTCATGAACCTCAAAAACCTTCCTCGGGTCCAAAATCTTGGTCATTATACACCACCTCATTATCTTGACCTGAGCAGCAATATAAACCAACAAATATGCAAGGTTGAGTACCAATGGTACTCAGCAAGTGTGGGAAAATTATATCATGCATGGCTAGAACAAGGAGAGGTTGAACTCATGGTTAAAGCACTACGCAATTAATACCTATCACCTTAGCTTATTAAGCACCTACATTACTACACAGGTGAAATGGTCCCAATCTCCCATCCCATCATCATAATCCAATAACCATAACATCATTTCCAATGTTAAGCTCCCCGCTTAACTTCCAAAACCATCAATCCTCTAATCATGAATAAGTCCAGGCCGCTCTTAACCGTGAGCACGGCTGTCAAGACAGTTTTGACTCTGCAGAGTTTGTACCACTGTACCCACAAGTAGTGATTTCATCCCCCGTTGCCGGGTGGACTAAAAGAACCTCCATTATGCCAGTGGCTACGTTCCACATTCACACTTCCCAGGTGTGCAGCCAGGAGATCACTACGAAGCCTTTACAAAGGGATTCCCGACGAGCGTGGGCCCACTGAGGTTTCACCCCTAACAGCATACAAGAGGCTCCAACCCCGCTGCAGTGGCCCCCTCTTGAGCCTTGCGGTTCATATGGTAGTCCAGCTGACACCTACTCCCCGCACCATCCAACACACCCATACTACGCCGGGGATACACCTAATTAATTGGCCAAGCTGCCCCATCTCAGCATGTGGTTGGCACTGTAAAGCCGGGTTACATGCTCCATGAACCGGTCCTTAGGATCCAGGCAAGTACTAAACACAAACCCAAGTCTCGTGCACCCAGCACACAACCAAAACATCCAACTTGCCTTGATCCCTACCTCTACATAACTCACAATAGCTCATTCAAGAGTATGGTATTATAAACTGATGATCTCATTTCCCAAATATCCCATTCTAAGCATGGCTAAGCAAATGCATGTAAATAAATGACATGACAAAATAAATCCCAACCCAAGCTACAAGGAAACAAGGTAATGCAATTCTAGGGAAACTTTCCTAGCATGGGTTTCATCTTTCATTTGACAAATGCAAATAACTCTATCTACATATCCTAGCATAGGATAAAAGTGGTCAAGGACACTTGCCTCCTTCTTGCTGCTCTTGAAATGAGTAGTCCTGATCTTGAAAACTGATAGCTTGCTCTTGAACAGGTTCTACTTCATACCATCACACATAGCAAAAGGAAAACAACAATCATAAGACATAGTTCACACTTCTACTTCATACAAACAACACATTCACATTTATGAAATTTTCTTTACCATTTTATGTGTTGTGGATACTCTATGTGTGTTGGTTTGGGGCTTGCACACACTTTTATTTACATGTGTATGATTCCTACTTTGGTGTTCATATTTATACTCACATAATATATATATATATACATATATATGTATATATATGTGTGTTTCAGTTTTAAATAAATTCCTTATATATTAAACTACCAAATATGTATGAAGAGTATTTTTCTTCTCCATATGTGCCTTCATAATTTCTATCAACCCTAAACTGAATTCTTTGTATTTTAAAAACCCCATTTATCATTTACTAGTTGCTATATTTTCAGATTTATATTCCTATGCACAATTGTGTATTTTATTATGAAATTAGTAATACACATCATCTAAACAGTATAGGTTCTGGTCCTAAATAATTTAATAACATGTTTTGACCTTGGCCTCTGATGTAAACTATTTCATAATTATTTTCCCTATTTTTCTATAGCTATTCCTTACTTAAAAATGTGTCCCTATACTAAATAATGTGAATAATAAATGAAACAGATTCATTTCAGCCCAAAATATATTTTCATCTCACTCCAAAGTTTCCTAAGTACTGAGAAAGTTTTTAATTAATTTTGACAATTATGTTTATCCCACTTTTTAATTTTTAAACACTAGTTACATATTCAATTTTCTAAATTAAATACTAAACAGGGCTAAAATAATGAATTCACCCCATTACAGGGTCTATAATATTATTTTCATAATTTCCAGGGGTCTAGCTACACTTATCAGAGGTGTTTTTCCTAATTTCTATTAAGTCCAGGGGCTAAAACTGATTTTTAAATGAATTTACACGATTTTCTGGAGTTCCAGGGGCTAGATCTGAAGTTTCCGGGGCTAGCTCTCAATTCCAGAGAACCCCAGGGGGTAGCACGTAAGAATTCCAGTCTTTATAACGCGGGGCTGACGTGGACCGTCTGATTTTAAACCGACGGCTGAGATTATAACATCGAACCGGTACGCGGGGTTTTAAAGTCTATCGTGCGATTTAAAATAAACGGCGCACAAGCGGCCACGTCGCTCTGATCGAGCGCGGGCGGCGCTGCCGGCGGCGCACGGCGGCGGGAAGCGGCGATCTCGCCGGAATCTTTCGGATCCTCGAGAATTCTGCCTAGAACTGTGATCTTATGGCCTAGATCGGTAGAGGGGAGGTCAGGGATCTCACCTCGGGGGTTTTCTCGAGCTCGGGGGTCCTGGAAAGTGCTCGGCGGCGAGGTCCGAGGCAAAACCACGGCGAAGCTCGTCGGAGCTGGATTTGCACCGTAAGTCTTCGGGTTTTCTGCACCTGCAAAGTTCCCCGGAGGCGGTGGATCAAAACTAGCGAGTTAGATCAGAGTTTCCGAGCTTAGATCGGCCAAAATTCACCGGCGAAGTCTCGGTGCTCACCGGAGTGAAAATCGGCGATCGCGTGCGAAAAACTGATCGGATCGGTGGGTTTTATAGCCGGGGGAGGGCGGTGGTTCTGTTGTGATCGAGTTGGAGTCCGCTAGTTCCAGAATTCGGCCGCAAAACACGATTTCCCGATCGGTTGCGATCGAGCGCGCGGGAGAGAGTCCGGGGTCGCGGGGTTAGGGATGACAGGCGGGTCCCACATGTCAGCGAGGGGCAGAGCGGCGCGCGCGGGGGCGGGCTGCGCGGGGGTTAGCTGGGCCGGCTGGGGTTTCGGCCCACTGGCCAGTTTTTTTCTGGCTTTCCTTTTTCTTTTTCATTTCATTTCTGTTTTGAGTATAATTTGAATTCCAGTTTGAATTTGAATTCTTGCAAAACATGCAATACGTCCAAAAATTTCTAAATTCCCCTCTGAACATGGTTTATGGTTCTAAATCAAAATTTGAGTCTTGACTAAAAATTTGGGGTGTTACAATCTGGCACCAGTTTGTCCAGCATATCAGATATTTCAGATCCGTTTAGACGTTTCTGTGGTCCTTTAGTAACAACGGTGTCTTTTTTAAAGACATTCCTCTGTTGCCTAAACATGTGATTCGGAGGCAGCCAACGTCTGTGACAATCGAAGTAGCATATCTTTCCTCCATGAGTAAGTCGAAAACAGTCCGTGTCAGAAGCACATATTGGACAAGTCAAACGACCGAGAGTGCTCCATCCAGAAAACATACCGTATGCCGGGAAATCATGGACGGACCAAAATAAGCAGCTCAAAGGTTCAATTTCTGCTTTTTGTTACAGCCGTACGCTTCGACTCCTATCCACAACATTTTCAATTCTTCGATCAGCGGTTTCAACATCACGTTGAGACGTGGCCCAGGATGATCCGGCCCAGGTATAATGAGGCTAAGGAACATGAACTCGTACTTCATGCAAAGAGCTGGTGGTAGGTTGTACGGAATGACAAAGACAGGCCAACAGGAGTACGGTGTGGCATATGTACTGAACGGCCAGAACCCATCTGTTGCCAATCCGATGCGAACATTTCTCGCATCACGACTGAAGTCTGGATCGAACCTGTCAAGCGTCTTCCATGCCTCACCGTAGGCCGGGTGTATCATGACTGCATTGTTCTCACGTACACCTTCCTTGTGCCATCTCATGTGTCTGGCCGTTCTTTTTGATAGAAACAACCGCTTCAACCGAGGTGTCACGGGTAAGTAACGAAGTTGCTTACGTGCGACTTCTGTCATCACATTATCACCATCGTTAATAACAACTTCGACAAACCTTGATGAACCATATTTTAAGCATTTCTTCTCTTTTGCATGATCTTTCCAGGAAAGCATGCAATTATCTGGACACACATCAATCTTCTCATATTTCATACCAAGACCGGAAAGCAATTTCTTCGCCTGATACATATCTTTAGGTACTTTATGAGGCTGTGGAAGGATGTCGCTGATCAATTTGATGAGGTCATTGTAGCATTTATTAGAAAAGAAGTACTTAGGCTTAATTGCCATAAGTCTAGTCATGAAAGTGAGGAGGGTCACTTCAGTGTGTTCATGCAGCGGCTCTTCTGAAGCTTTGAAAAGCTTGAAGAACGCTTCAACCTCCATTGTAGGAGGATCCTCCGTAAACTCTGGTTGTATAGCTTCAAGCATCTCATCCATCCTATCAACCCCCCGTGTTATCATCATTTTCCTCTTCCACTTCTTGTACAGTTTGAGAAGTTGTCTCGCCGTGGAAGGTCCACACCTCATAATGTGGCGTGTAACCGTTTCGACATAAGTGTATCGAGACCGTCATTTTGTCCAAAAACTTGGTATTCTGACATTTAGTACATGGGCACCGCACATTATCGATCTTTGACAATGAAAAAGCTCAATCTACAAAAGCATCTGTCTTGGCGAACCACTCATCCGAGTGACCACCAAAATTGTTCTTCCAACCGTTATACATCCAACTACGGTCCTCACCCATGTTTGAATCTGCAGTTTAATGTCAAGGAAATTATAGTTACTTTATAATTTATTTATGTCACGGACTTACATCTATTGGAAAGGATAGGTCCTAAATCCACCCAAGAGTGACCGAGCGGGGCGTGCTCAAGACAAGACGTGTGGTCTGGATCCGAACAAAATTTCGGCAGCATAACCCCGTTGTTCTCCACTGCACGCCCGAAAATGGTGCAGCACAGAACAACAGGGTTATGTCGTCGAAATCTCGTCTAGATCTAAACCCGCGTCTCATCACAAGCCACGCCCCCTCGGTCACTCCCAGGCTGTCCAAAAAGGGACAATTCTGAACCTACACGCCTCACATGCGTAACACATGTAAGATGGGCCGGTTCGAAACGGGTGACGCATGTTGTATAGGTTTACGGTAATTTTTCATTTTTGAGTCATTTAAAAGAGAGAGAGGAAAGAACGAGAGAGAAGGAAAGAACAAGAGAGAGACAAAGAAGTGGGTCAGCCGTCCTAAGTTATGCCTCGCTGAGGCCTGCCATTATCTTACGACGCCTTTAGGGTTAGCCGTCTGTAAGGATCGAAACGCCCAAGAGGGGGGGTGAATTGGGCTTTTTCAAATTTTGGAGCAATTTAAAACTTGATGGCTAAAGCCCAATTTCCTATGCGAACTAACTACGCAAGCAAGAGTGTTAAGTGCGGAATAGTAAATGCGTAATAGTAAGGGGTTAAGGAGAGAAATGCAAACTCCCGCGGAGACTCGGAGACACGGCGATTTTTCCTGTGGTTCGGTAAGATCAAAAAGATCTACCTACGTCCACGTTGTGGCACCCACCAAAGGGTATAGCCACTCCCAAGTCACCAAGACAAGGGAATCCACTATCTTTCTCCGTTTGCCTTCTCCGGCAAGGTGGAGCTCAAGCCTTGTACAATGGTGATCCTCCGGGCTTCCACAAACGCCTTGGTAAGCTCCGGAGCGATCTCTTCTTCCTCCAACTTTTACAAGGTGAGAGAAGTCACCAAGACACTCTCTCTCACTAGCCTAGAGATTCCAATCACCAAGAATGGATGCACACAAGCTTCTCTATAGCTAGATATAACCTATAGTTGGAGTACAAGAGGTTTTTAAGTGTGGAAGTGGTAGCTCTTGGTCTTGAATGCTTGAGAATGTGTAGTGAGGCTCTGGTGATCAAGACTTGACGAAATGGCCGGCTGGAGGGGTATTTATAGCCAGCCCACACGAGATAGCCGTTGGAAAAGTAGGCAGACTTTTTCAGTGAACATCGGATCCTCCGATGCACCCCTTTATATGATCATCGGTCGAATTCCAAATTAGCTGATGTCATGTGTCAGATGTGACCGTTGGATATAACCGTTGGATCTTTTAATCGACCGATGTTACTTCAATTCATCATCGGATGATCCGGTGAGTTGATCTTCAGAATTGGTTTAGAAATAATGTTTCGGTTGAAATTGACCGATGTACTCTTACTTCATCATCGGATGATCTGGTGTGTACTTCTTCAGAATAACTCAGATATCATCCTTCTGTTGAAATCAACCGATGTGCCACTTCCTTCACATCGGACGATCCGGTGTGTACTGGGCTGTGAGGTCCTCTTCTTCTGCCAACTCAAACTCGACCGATGTAGTCATTTTGAAAGACATCGGATGATCCGGTGAGTGCAACTTGTCTGCTTCGAGTTGTTTTGAGTTGATCTTTTGGAATCTTCTTGAGTGACCTCTTTGACACTTGTTTGAAATGATATTATGATGAAGTGTAAGCTTCTTGTGTTGCCAATTTTGATAGAATAGAGTCGTTGTATGAGTTCTTTATTTAGTTTTCATGAGTATCGAATAACCCCTTAGAATAGATCGTTGAGGGGTCTCCATTTGTATCCAATGAGCAGTAGATGGTGTGAATAAATAGTTCATTAACGTTTGATATGATATACGTGAAACCTCGCATCCACAAATTCATTAGTAATAACGAACGGTTGTCATTAATAACCGAAACCATACCTCACGGGGGCCTAGATGCTTTCAATCTCCCCCTTTTTGGTGATTGATGACAACACAACGAGTAGAGCGTGGAATTAATGGAATTAAAACGCAATGCTAAAAAAGGAATATAATACGTACAAATTGCAACACAAGTGGCTCGAAGACTCAAATAATAAACAATAAAGCGTAAAAGCACAAAGTAGTACCCAGAGTACAATAATAGCAAATAATAAGATAACAATGAGTAGCAAAGGGATAGACACTCCCCCTAAAACCAAGACTCCCCCTATAACTGAGCTAACCTCCCCGTGACTCTAAATCTTCTCCCCCTTTGGCATCAAGACACCAAAAAGGAAAGTCGAGTGCCTACGACTCAGGCGCGCTCCTGGCGATGGTGAAGGGGTCGGCGTCGACGGTGCTGTCGCCGGAGCTGCTGGAGGTGGAAGTCGCTGGTGCTGGAGCTGGAGCGGGGGGAGCTGGAGCTGGAGCTGGAGCTGCTGTGGGAGCTGGAGCTGCTGGGGGATCCGCTGAGACTGCTGGCGCCGGTGGAGAGGGTACTGTCGGAAGAGGTGAGGACTGGAGCGACGTCGGCGGCAGTACTGGACCTGGTGCCAGTGGGGGTGCACCTGGAGCCTGACTGAGTCCCAAGTGCTGAGGTGGAAGGGCGACTCCCGTCTGCTGGTAGAGGTTGGTGACCAACCCCAGGATGCCCAACAACATCTGCTGAGTCTGCTGCTGCTGGTCCAGAGTGCGTCGTGTCATCTGGTCGACAAGGTTGGTGAACCTGTCGGTGTCCTCTCGCCTCTGACGGGCGATCTCCAGCTGCATCTCCTGCTGCTGCCTCTGAAGCTGCTCCTGTCGAGCTGCCTGCTGCTCCTGCTGCTGAGCCATTCGCTGAAGTAAGGCAGTGAGCTCTGACGGCTGAGTCACCTGAGCCTCTGACACTGGAGGAGGTGTAGGTGGTGGAGCTGCTGAGCCTCCTGCCTCTGCATCGTGCTGTCTCGGTGAGGGAGGAGCAGGAGGGAAGTACTCCTCGACACTGTCGCTGGTGTCGCTGTCCGACCAAATATGTTGTAGGTCTCCTCCCTGAGCCTCTGCCTGTGCTAGCTCTGCGTCCTCCTGAGTCAGCTCTGCCCAGTCCTCCTCTGACAGTCTGGCTCGAACCTCATGCTCGACGGGACGGCCAAGGCGGCGGTCTCCTGGAGTGGGGACTCGGTAGTGGCTGAACCGGGTCACGTGCATCTCCATCAGCTGAGAGACTCCTGGAGTGTCCTCTGGAACCAACTGGTGGAGAAGGTGACAGATCTAGTGACCGAAGACCAACTGTCGTAGCATCCCAACTCCGTCGGTGATCACGTCCTCCATCTCGCAGATCAGAATATCTACGATGTCGAACTCCATCCCGTTCATCACATAAAACAGGACGGTCTGCTGAAGGCTCGTGAAGCCCTCCAAGTAGCCAGACCTCGGCAGTAGAGTACGCCTGAGGACGTGGTGAACTGTCCGAGCTGCTGGGGTGAGAAGCGCTGGCACCCTCGGCTGGTCAGGAGTGAACGGTTGAGTGAACAGACCTCTGATCTCCTCGAAGGGCGGTGCCACTCCTCCAGTCAGTGGCCTCCTCGGCGGGTCTGCGTCTCCGTAGACTATCTGGTGCAGGCACGTGGTAGAGAGCTCCACACCAAGCAGTCTGCCCAACAGGTCTCGAGATACGTCGTGGATCCGCCCCATGAATATGAAGTGAATCGAGCGACGGCCCTCGGAGACGTAGAGTGTCGCGTAGAACACCCTGACCCACTCCTCGACATACGCACTCCTCTGGTGCGAGAGCAGGTCCACAAGTCCTCTGTATCTCTCAAAAAGTGGCCTGATCCCGTGTCCTGCTGCCACTGCAAGCTGATCCCAGTCGATGCTGTTGTGATGGAAGAGCTTGTGGCCCCGACGCCTGTAAGTCTCGTACAGGGACGCCTGTGTCAGGGTCCAGAAGCGGGAGTCCACTCGAGCGTCCCTAGGCCACGGGAACCACTCCTCAAGCAGCGCTGACCATCTGAGCTTCTTCAGTTGCCTCGCCTTCATCTTCCTATAGTCGGTGAGTCTGACATCTTCGGCAACTCGGACTGCTGTGTCCATCAGGTGGATGGCCCTTTCGGCCTCTCTGTCCTCGGCGCGGTCAGCCGCAGAGGGGCGCCGACTCACCGTAGGAGTCTGTCCACCCCCACGTGTCCTCGGGGTGCGCCGGCGGATGAGAGGCGGCACCTCGGTCTCCTCCTCGTCGGAGCCCTCGGGAGGCACCGGCTGGATCGGAGGCTGCTCCTGCCTCTGCCGGGACTCGCGGATCCGTAAGGAACCGCGATGGCCGCGCTCACGCTCCTCGGCGGCGTGAGCGGCCAACTCCGCACGACGAGCGTCCTTGGACATCTTGCGCTTCTTCGCGGCGGGCTCCTCAATAGCCTTGCCCTTTCCTTTGCGATCGCGACCCATCTTGATGTAATTGAGAGCTAGGGTTAGCGACGGTGGAGATAAACGACGAAAAACAACGAAGGACGTCGCGCGGCACGGAGCAAACCTTAGCGACGAACGGCGAAGCTCGGCGAGATCCTAGTGGAGAGAGTGATGCGCAGTGGTGGAGGGGAGACGGTGAGGGAGGCGCGGCGGAGGAGGGAACTGTGGCGGCGCGGTGGAACGGCGGCGGCGCTCGTGGGAGAGGTGGCGGCGGCGGCGCCTGGAGTCGGCGGCGGCGGCTGGGAGGCGGCGCGCGTGGGAGAGGCGGCGGCGGCTGGGAGGCGGCGCGCGCGGGAGGCGGCGTGCGTGGGAGGCGGCGTGCGCGGGAGAGGTGGCGGCGGCGGCGCCTGGGAGCCGGCGGCGGCTGGGAGACGGCGGCGGTGACTGGGAGGCGGAGGCGCGTGGGAGAGGCGGCGGCGAGGGCGTTCGGGCGGCGGCGGAGGTCGGGAAAGAAGAAGAAAAAGAAGAAGGCGGCCGAGCCGTTTTTAAACCGTACGGGCAAACCCTAGCCGCGCACAGAACACCGGATGGACCGATGATCATCGGAGGATGCATCGGTCGAGTTCAACAGAGAGTTGTTCCAAAAACTTTCTTTGAGCACCGGATGGACCGACGCTGAAGTGGCGATCATCGGTCTATTTCTGCAGGGCACCAGAAAACTAAACACCGGATGCTCCGATGTCTTCTGAAATGAACTCATCGGTTGATTTGTGACATCTGACTTGATCTGAGTACTGAACTGAAGCATCAATTGATCCGATGATCTGCTGGCCCTAGCATCGGATAATCCGATGACTACAGAAAACCTAAGACTGCCCATATGTGTCCTTGGACTTAAACACACAAAGATAAGGATGGGTCCTAGGACTTTTTGGGCAACTCCTAACCTCTAATGGAAGGCTTCAAATATAGTGCCACATATTGGCTAAGCCCTTAAGCAAAGAGAACACACAAGGTTAGGAGGGAAACCACGAAAATGTAAGGCCCATGCTTTGTGAGCTAGAGTATGGAAAACTTCTATCTCTTTAAAGCATGTACCTTTAGAATTTTGCTCTATCCACATCCTATGAGTTGAGATATTGCATTTGAACAAGTCTTCTTCTCATGATGTGGGTTCCCCTTTGTGACAATCTACCGTATGCAATGCCAAACAAAATAATGCAAGATATTAAATGAGTGCAAGTCTATATGGCAGGAATCATGCAAGGCGTAATGTAAATCTATCTTGCCAAGTTTAAACCTGCCAAAGGCTTCCTCAGGGAAAACTATTTCTAGCTTGCCCCTATCCTTTGGGAGTTAGACAAGACCTATTTGATATGCAACCTTACATGAACATGGCAACTTACATGACGTTAGATGCATGTAGCACATTTAATTCACTTCTAAGTCTAGAAAAAGTTTTCTCATCAAGTGGTTTAGTGAAGATATCCACCAATTGTTCTTCGGACCTAACACCTTGCAAAGAGATGTCTCCTTTAGCCTCATGGTCCCGCAAGAAGTGATGGCGAATATCAATGTGCTTAGTGCGGGAGTGTTGAACGGGGTTTCTAGCTATCTTAACCGCACTTTCATTGTCACAAAGGAGAGGCACACAGCCAAATTTAATTCCAAAGTCCAAAAGGGTTTGCTTCATATATAGAATTTGGGCACAACATGCACCGGCCGCTATATATTCTGCCTCCGCAGTGGACAAAGCCACGGAGTTTTGCTTTTTGCTTGACCAAGATACTAGGGAACGCCCAAGTAAGTGGCACCCACCGGAGGTACTCTTGCGATCCACACGACATCCGGCAAAGTCCGAATCCGAGTAACCCAAGAGATGGAAACTAGCGTTCTTGGGGTACCACAAACCTACACTTGGGGTATGCTTGAGATATCTAAGTATCCTAAAGACCGCCTTACGATGCGATTCTTTAGGTGCCGCTTGAAAGCGAGCACACAAGCATACACTAAACATGATATCGGGCCTAGATGCGGTAAGATATAACAATGAACCAATCATGGAACGGTAATGAGATTGATCAATAGGTTTACCGTCCATGTCCGCGTCGAGATGACAATTTGTCGCCATTGGAGTACTTCTTGAGCTACAATCTTCCATTTCAAATTTCTTCAAGAGGTCCTTGGTGTACTTTTCTTGGTAGATGAAAGTCCCCTCTTGAAGTTGCTTGATTTGAAATCCTAGGAAGAAATTGAGTTCTCCAATCATTGACATCTCGAATTCCCTAGACATCATGGTGCCAAACTCAAGGCTAAGAGATTTGTTAGTTGAGCCAAAAATAATGTCATCAACGTAAATTTGACAAAGAAATAAATCCCCGTTGATGTTCTTGGTGAAGAGTGTGGTATCCACCCTCCCGATCTTGAATCCTTGCATGACTAGGAAATCCCTTAGACGTTCATACCATGCCCTAGGTGCTTGCTTGAGCCCGTAGAGCGCCTTGTGTAACCTATACACATGGTTAGGATTCCTCGGATCTTCAAACCCGGGAGGTTGCTCAACGAAAACAAGCTCGTTAATATAACCATTGAGGAAGGCACTTTTCACATCCATTTGGTAAAGCATAATATTGTGATGTGAAGCAAAAGCAAGGAGTATTCGAATAGCTTCTAACCGTGCGACCGAGGCGAATGTCTCTCCAAAATCTAGTCCTTCAACTTGTGAAAAACCCTTGGCCACAAGCCTTGCCTTGTTGCGGACCACCACGCCATTCTCGTCTTGCTTGTTGCGGTACACCCACTTCGTTCCGATGGCGTTCTTGTCCTTAGGTCGCTCCTCCAATACCCAAACTTCATTGCGGGTGAAGTTGTTGAGTTCTTCTTGCATAGCCATCACCCAATTGGGATCTTGGAGTGCTTCCTCAATATTTGTGGATTCTACACACGAAACAAAAGAGTAGTGCTCACAAAATGAAGCAACATGGCGAGAACGAGTACTTACTCCCCGTGACGGACTTCCGATGATTTGATCCATCGGATGTGCCTTGGAGATGCGCCCATGCCTCATAAGAGGTTGTGAGGCACTTGATGGTGGTGAGGCATCTTGCTCGTCTTGTGGTTGGACTTGACCTTGGACTTCTTCTTCTTCTTGGTGTTGTGTGGCATGTGAATCTTGCATTGGCAATGGATCATCTTTCTCTTCTTCTTCATCAATTTGAGGCGCCATGGAGGTGTTGATGTTGGAACTTGAGGCTCCCCCTTGATCATGGCTCTCCTCAACTTCGGGCTTGATATCTCCTATGGTCATGTTCTTCATAGCTTCTCGTAGAGGCTCATCATCTATATCATCATGACCAAAACTCTCCTCTTGGGAGCCATTAGTCTCATCAAACTCAACATCACAACTTTCTTCAACTAACCCGGAGGTTTGGTTGAATACTCGATATGCTTTTGAGTTTGACGCATATCCAAGAAAGATACCAACATCACACCTTCTTTCAAACTTAGCGAGCCTTCTCTTGCGGTAGATGTAGCACTTGCACCCGAAGACTCGGAAGTAGGAGATGTTGGGCTTTCTCCCAATGAGGAGCTCATATGGGGTCTTTTGAAGTAGTCGATGAAGATAGGCCCTATTTGCGGCATGGCACGCCGTGTTGATTGCATCGGCCCAAAACTTCTCCGACGTGCCATAGTCATCAAGCATTGCTCTTGCAAGGGTGATGAGAGTCTTGTTCTTCCTTTCAACGACACCATTTTGTTGAGGGGTGTATGTGGCCGAAAACTCGTGCTTCACGCCTTCACGATCACACCACTCCCCAATGTTGTAGTTCTTGAACTCGGTGCCGTTGTCACTCCGGACCTTGATGATGGGAAGTTGAAATTCCCTTTGAGCTCGTTTAGCGAAGGTCTTGAAGATTTCCGGAGTTTCACCCTTGTCACCTAGAAACAATGTCCAAGCATAGCGAGAGTAGTCATCAACAATAACAAGACAATAGAGGTTACTGCCAAGACTTTGATACGTGGACGGTCCGAAGAGGTCCATGTGAAGTAGTTCAAGTGGCTTGGAGGTTGACACCATTGTCTTCATCGGATGGTGTGAGGCAACTTGCTTCCCGGCTTGACACGCGCTACAAAGCTTGTTCTTCTCAAAAGTGACATCCTTCACGCCGGTCACCATCCCAAGCTTGAATGACTTCTTGAGCTTGCTCATCCCAATGTGAGCAATGCGCCGATGCCATAGCCATCCCAAACTTGTCTTGGTGAAAAGACAAGTGGTCAAGCTAGCATCCTTGTTGGAGAAGTCCACCAAGTAAAGATGTCCATGCCGAAAACCTTTGAATATTAGTTCTTTGCTTGATTCACTAGTCACCATAACACCATTCTTGTCAAATGTGCACGTTAGTCCAAGATCACATAATTGTGCAATAGAGAGTAAATTGAAACTAAGAGACTTAACGTAGAGCGCATTGGAGATAGACAAATCATGAGAAATAGCAATTTTACCCAAACCAATTACCTTCCCCTTTGAGTTATCACCAAAGGTGACTTGTTCATGATTGTCGGGGTTTTCTATGGAGGTGAACATACCATCATTGCCGGTCATATGTTGAGTGCACCCACTATCGAGTACCCAATGCTTTCCTCCGGCTTTGTAGTTCACCTACACACATGAAGTTAGTTTTTGAGTTTAGGAACCCAAGCCAACTTAGGTCCTTGTATGTGTGATACAAGTGATTTTGGGACCCAAAGTTGCTTGGGGAGCTTCCCCTTCATGCCCTTGATGTCTTTGCCGATGAACCTTGCCTTCACCTTTCCACCTACTTTGCTTAATAGATAGTGATAATCATTGAAAGTAGATTTGTAGTTAGGAGGCAATTTGGGAGAAGGACGGTTGGGAAGAGGACACTCCCTCGTGTAATGTCCGGTGACCTCACAATGTTGGCAATAGGAACCAACTTCCTTGATGAAGCTTGTCCTAAGCTCCGGTGAGGGCACCTTTCCTTTGTTGGGCACCGGGAAGGATCCAAGTCCCTTCTTGTTGAAGCTTTTAGCTTGTTGGTAGAGGATTTCCTTGTGCTTGTCCTCCCCCTTAGAGAGTCTTGCCACACTAGTGCGAAGACTTTCAATTTCGTCCATTAGCTCCTTCTCCCTAGGGCTTGCTTTCAAAGGCAAAGACTTATCCAAAATATTTGTGGCATGTGAATTAGATGATATTTTGCCATCAAGGGTTTCTTTCTTTGTGTTTTTCAATTTAAGTTCAATCGCTTCATAAGCAAGGTTAAGCACTTCATGTTCTTGAACCAACTCATTGTGCTTTGCCAAGAGTGCTAAGTTAGCTAAGTCAAGCTCATGATACTTAAGCTTGATTTGAGCATTCTCCTCCTCGATTTGCTTGACATTTGATTTGAGCATGTCATGCTCTTTAAGTATGGTTACATACTTGTCATGCAAATCGAGGTTAGCACTTTCAAGCTTAGCACGAGCTAGCTCAAGAGCCTTAACCTTAGCCTTTTCCCTTTTTATAATGGCATGATATTCATTAATCATAGATGCTAATTCATCGGGTGAAAGCTCATCATCATCATCGCTAGAATCTTCACATACCTATGAGTTACCTTTCGCCATTAGGCACATAGGAGGTGGACGAAGAGGTGAGTCATCCTTGTTGACGACGGCAAGGCCCGCCAAGTTTTCTTCATCTTCACAATCTTCGTCGCTTGACTCTTCATCCGTGATCCACTCATTGGCTTCACACATGAAGACCTTTTGAGGCCCTCTTCTTTTCTTTGGAAAGAGCTTGGTTTTCTTGCCTTTGTCAAATTTCTTCTTTCCAAAAGAGCGCTTGGGCTTGACCTCCTCTTCATCATCACTTTCTTCTAGCTTGTGATGCTTGCCATTGTCCTTCCTTTTGTCCAGTCTTGGACAATCATATGATATGTGGCCTAGATCACCACAATTGTAGCACGTCTTGTTCTCATCTTTTCTTGGCAAGAAGGCTTTCTTCTTGGGATCATAAGAGTATCCCTTCTTTGCAATCTTGGAGTTGAGGCGTGAGAATTTCCTCATCATCAAAGCAAGCTCATCATCATCATCTTCGCTTGTTTCTTGCTCTTCTTCACTTGAGCTAGGCTCAACCACTTTCTTCTTCTTGGGAGTTGTCTTCTTGGTTGAAGCCTTGAGAGCAATGGTTTTTGATGATGACTCCTCCATCATTCCAAGTACGCTCATCTCATGAGCATGGATTTCTCCAATGAGCTCCGAAACTTCAATGTTGTCAAGAGACTCTTTTTGGAGCATTGAATTGATAATGTTGTACTTGGGCTTGGGTAGAAGCATGAGGATCTTGCGATTGATAAGTCCCTTGCCAAGAGAAGCAATGTCAAGTGCGTTAATTTCCTCAATGAGCACATTTAAACGAGAAAACATTTGGTTAACATTCTCATGAGGAAACATATTGAATTCATCATATTTTGATTTAAGCATGTGATATTTGAGTTCTTTAACACGAGATGAGCCCTCATGTATTTCAATTAGACATGCCCAAATTTCACATGCTTTTTCCTTACTAGCAATCCTAGCAAAGACATCTTGACTAATGCATTCATATATGGCATTTCTAGCCTTAGCATCCCATTTTAGTTGGTCACCAACATAGTCAAGATTTCCAAACCCCGCATGGGCTGCTTCCCACACTTCGGGAGCAATTGCCTCAAGGTAAGCGCGCATGCGTGCTTTCCAATAAGCAAAATTCTTGCCCTCGAAGGTAGGAACCGAACCCCCATTCTTGGCCATTTTCGCTCTCTAGCGATGAAGCTAGAATGATCCAATGAGCAACCTTGCTCTGATACCAATTGTAAGGATCGAAACGCCCAAGAGGGGGGGTGAATTGGGCTTTTTCAAATTTTGGAGCAATTTAAAACTTGATGGCTAAAGCCCAATTTCCTATGCGAACTAACTACGCAAGCAAGAGTGTTAAGTGCGGAATAGTAAATGCGTAATAGTAAGGGGTTAAGGAGAGAAATGCAAACTCCCGCGGAGACTCGGAGACACGGCGATTTTTCCCGTGGTTTGGTAAGATCAAAAAGATCTACCTACGTCCACGTTGTGGCACCCACCAAAGGGTATAGCCACTCCCAAGTCACCAAGACAAGGAAATCCACTATCTTTCTCCGTTCGCCTTCTCCGGCAAGGTGGAGCTCAAGCCTTGTACAATGGTGATCCTCCGGGCTTCCACAAACGCCTTGGTAAGCTCCGGAGCGATCTCTTCTTCCTCCAACTTTTACAAGGTGAGAGAAGTCACCAAGACACTCTCTCTCACTAGCCTAGAGATTCCAATCACCAAGAATGGACGCACACAAGCTTCTCTCTAGCTAGATATAACCTATAGTTGGAGTACAAGAGGTTTTTAAGTGTGGAAGTGGTAGCTCTTGGTCTTGAATGCTTGAGAATGTGTAGTGAGGCTCTGGTGATCAAGACTTGACGAAATGGCCGACTGGAGGGGTATTTATAGCCAGCCCACACGAGATAGCCGTTGGAAAAGTAGGCAGACTTTTTCAGTGAACATCGGATCCTCCGATGCACCCCTTTATATGATCATCGGTCGAATTCCAAATTAGCTGATGTCATGTGTCAGATGTGACCGTTGGATATAACCGTTGGATCTTTTAATCGACCGATGTTACTTCAATTCATCATCGGATGATCCGGTGAGTTGATCTTCAGAATTGGTTCAGAAATAATGTTTCGGTTGAAATTGACCGATGTACTCTTACTTCATCATCGGATGATCTGGTGTGTACTTCTTCAGAATAACTCAGATATCATCCTTCTGTTGAAATCAACCGATGTGCCACTTCCTTCACATCGGATGATCCGGTGTGTACTGGGCTCTGAGGTCCTCTTCTTCTGCCAACTCAAACTCGACCGATGTAGTCATTTTGAAAGACATCGGATGATCCGGTGAGTGCAACTTGTCTGCTTCGAGTTGTTTTGAGTTGATCTTTTGGAATCTTCTTGAGTGACCTCTTTGACACTTGTTTGAAATGATATTATGATGAAGTGTAAGCTTCTTGTGTTGCCAATTTTGATAGAATAGAGTCGTTGTATGAGTTCTTTATTTAGTTTTCATGAGTATCGAATAACCCCTTAGAATAGATCGTTGAGGGGTCTCCATTTGTATCCAATGAGCAGTAGATGGTGTGAATAAATAGTTCATTAACGTTTGATATGATATACGTGAAACCTCGCATCCACAAATTCATTAGTAATAACGAACGGTTGTCATTAATCACCGAAACCATACCTCACGGGGGCCTAGATGCTTTCACCGTCGTACGTTATGCCCCGTCGTAAGTGGGTCAAAGATGAAACCGCCCCGTCAGGGCCCGCCGTCCATGCGCGGGAGCTTGCCGCCCTCCGTGCCTATCTCGACTAATATATTACCACTAAATGGGCCGTGACAGACCCTAAATGGGTCGTGTCAGGCCGGACCGGGCCGAAACCCATTTATTTACATATAGTAACTAATCACGCAATCAATCAAAGTATTAATTCAACAATAATAAATTACAATACTAATTAAACAATTAATCAACTAAGATCAAATTAACATGTAATCAACTAATTCAACCATTTAAACAACTAATTCACACATAAACACGGTGTCGGGTCACACATACACACGGTGTTGGGTCACACATACACACGGTGTCGGGTCACGGCGCCCACGGTGTCGGGAGGCGGCACGGCGAGCAGGGGCCAGGCGGCACAGCGAGCAGGGGCTCGAAGCGTGGCGAGCAGGGGCTCTAGGCGGCGCGGTGAGCAGGGGCCGGGCGAGGCGGGTCGGGCGGCGCAGCAGGGCGGGGCTCGAGGCGGGGCGGGGCGAGCGGCGGCGGCCGAGGCGCGGCCGGGGCTCGGCGCGAGCAGAGATGGCCAGGCGGGGCTTGGGACAGGACGGCGGCGGCTGTGGCAGGGCGGGGCGGGGCGCGGGATGGAAGTACGTGGTGGGGCGGGACGGTGGTGCGCGGCGGCAGGGCGGGGCGTGACGACGGAGGCGGCGCGGCTCGGCGAGGGCGAGGCGGAGCGGTGCGACGGTAGTCGGCTGGTCGCGCACGTGAGTGGGCCGCGCGCGCGGCCCACGAGATGTAGAGTTATGTTCTTTATTTACGACGGCTTTTTTACTTACGACGGTTTAGCTTTTATCTGTCGTAAATGGTACTTAAATTCCGTCGGTCCTTTTATTTACGATGGCCGAGAGCCAGCGACCGTCGTAAGTTAGTAAACTTACGACGGCTACTACGCGACGTCGTAAGTACGTTAATTTACGATGGCTGACCCACGTAAATAAATTCAGCCATCGTAAAATGTTGATTTTCCTGTAGTGAAGCGCCGAGGCTGCAGCTGGCGGCCGGCGGTGGAGGCGGCGGCGGCGGGCGGCGATGGAGGTGGCGGCAGAGGTCAGCTCGGGGCAGGGCTGAGAGTCTGGCTCGGGCTCGGGCTTAGCAGCCCAAGTGCCCACGACCGTCGGATCTAATAAGACGATCCACGCGTTCTATGAGGGTCATGAAAAACGGCCCACAACCCTAATACACTCATTTTCATCCCCCTCCCTCTATCCTCTCCAGAGCGGGGGGGGGGGGGGGGGGGGGGAGGGGGGGGCGGCGCCTTGCAGCGATGGCGGCGGGCAGAGGCGGCGCCGGCATCAGCGACGCTCGGCCAGGCGAGGCGAGCCGCCCAGGCATCCCCCTGCCACCGACTGGACGCCTAGGCGTCGGAACGCTGTCGGCGACGGCGGGGGCTGGTGGCAGCGGGGCCGGGGGTAAAGCAAGAACAATGTGCTTAAACAACTAATCAATCAATTAACTAAATTAAATAACTAAAATCAGAAACAATTACTAATTTAAACTAAATAATTAACAACTTAACTAATTATCTACTAAATACATACAAATTGATTAAGTATTTAAAATTTTATCTAATCTAAATAACAACTAATTACCAAAACTAAAAAAATTACTTGATTCGGTTTGGTGACGACGGTGATGGCTGCGGCGACGGAGGCGACGGCGGTCCGCCGGAAGCAGGTGGTGGGGCCCGCGGCCGGCAGCGGCAAGGTTGGGGCCGGAGGCAGCGAGGCGGCGCCGGGCGGCTCAGGGCGGGGCCGGGGCGGCCCGAGGGGGCTCGGGGCGGCGCTGGGCGGCTCGGGGCGGCGCCGGGCGGCTCAGGGCGGCGCCGGGCGGCTCGGGACGGGGCCGAGGCGGCTCGGGGCGGCGCCGGGCGGCGGAGGGGCGGGGCCGGGGCGGCCTGGGAAGGCGCCGGGCGGCGGAGCGGCGGCGCCGGGCGGTGGAGCGGCGGCGCCCGGCGGCGGAGCGGCGGCGGCTCGACTGTGGCGGCTCGGGCGGCGGTGCGGGCTCGGGCTCGGGCTAATTAGCCCGAGCCCGGGCCGGGGCGGCGGTTAAAACCATCTACTTACGACGGTCGTGTAACTTACGACGGCTTAGGTTACGGCCATCGTAAGTTACACTTATTTTACGACGGTGGTGTAACTTACGACGGCATATGGTTGCGACCGTCGTAAGTTACGTTTATCTTACGATGGTCCAGTAACTTACGACGGCCATGGGCCCGTAGTCGTCGTAAATTAGTTTACTTACGACGGCCAGAAGCGACCGTCGTAAGTTAATTTACTTACGACGACTATCCGTCGTAAATAATATTTGTCGTCGTAAGGTGCGACGTTTCCTGTAGTGACATGATTAAGAATCATTTAAATAGCCACAAGCTGGTAAAATTCAAACCCAAACTTCAAATAAAAAATGCTCTTCACTAAAAAATCCTCTAAAAACTCCCTACACCACACTGCTAGGATTTTGTTTCAATTTCTCGGAGTCTCCTTGGATTTAGCACTTATCCGCGCAATTACGTATTATAGCAACCGAGGAATCAACGAGGAACCAGGAGACCGAGATTACGAGGAACTTCTAGAAGTCTGTGAAGGCAAGCTCTAACCTCCTTGATCATGATTGCTCCTATAAATTTGCAAAATTGCCCTGATAGCCTATTTTAATATGCATGTTTTCCGTGATTGCTTTTAAACGTTGTGGTAGACAAGACCCGCTTGACTAGTTGTAGCTCCTTCGTGTAAGTAGTCTGGCCGACACGATGGCTTTGACGGTGGTTACATGCTCCTCAGTTAACCTAGCTCAATGACGTCGGCTAGTCGTTACTCTAGCAAGTAGCTTACTGCCTCTCGCCATCCAAGGCCAGAATACTTGCAAAGGATAGTCACATGCTTGACATGTGAAGTGCCACGAACCCCTCCTTGACCTTGTCAACTTACCTCCTTGATGCCCTAAGGCCCCGTCATCACACTATAATGTGATGACGTGTGTGATTCCTTGAAAGTAGAATGCTTAGGAAACCAGCGATGTTTGCATCGCAACTCACTATACATCAAATTTGCGGAAAGTGTTGAAAGGTGTTTTGGTGGTGTGAGTTAGGAGGTGGGTTGGGGATTGTGTCGTACAACTAGTGTGGGGTGAAGTGGGGAAAAGGAACGGTTGAGGCGGGATAAGGTGTACGAGTAGTGTGTGCTTCGGTGTAGTCCACCTGTCGTGGACATTAATGGAGCCGCCTCACCAATATAAGGACCGGTTCATATGACCTCGTCATAGTGATTTCGTACAACCACAGAACCTGTATGGACAGGACTCCCTCTACCTTCTTGGTTACTTCCACATGAGCCATCTGGCGGCCAGTAGGGCACGGGGGACTAGGAAAAGATACGGGAGAGTCATTACCCGTGGTCCGGCTAGGAGAGTAATTGCCCAAATAGCCCCTAGGTGCGTCCCGAGGTGTGATTGTGGGGTTACTTGGCGAAGATGAGGCGAACATTACGCTACTCCCTTGCTAGCAGTGCTTGACCTGTGGGTAAAGTGTACAACTTCTGCAAAGTTTTAAAATCTGAATAACCGTTGTTACGGTCTTGACACACTATGTTTCGAGGTCTTGTTGATTAGTCTTAGTACGTTTCCTTGATGTAGTTGGGTGGCAGTGTGTGCCGTGTTTTGGATATTACGACTGTGTGCCGGAACTAGTAAATCCACAGGGCTTGAACGTTCGAATAAAACTTAGGGAACTGGCGGGATGGAGTTGAACTCCTTCAAGTCCCACCAACAAAAATCAGGATACGTTACCTCATTTTGCTTTGCAAAACCTTCTTTCAAAAGCAACCCTGCATGAATGCTTTTCGGCAACTCTAAGCCGTATGGCCCTGACTTGCTACGGCCCCCTTGCATGAAACACATCCCCTTGTGTAGTGTAAGGGCTTGCTGAGTACCTTCTGTACTCATTCTTGCTTTCTTCACAACCCTTAGATGAGAGGAAGAAAGCAAAGAAGAAGACGAAGTTTGATTCAGTGACGAGTAGGTCTAGTCGTGCGCCCAAGGCTACCTGAGGGCTGGGTGTCGCCCATTCCGCTGTAGTTCAACATTGTCTTTCTGTTTTTAGTGGCCCTGCGAGGCCCATGGACTGTAACCTAAGCATTGCTTGTAAGACCTTAATGGTGCTGTTGAGAATAAGTTAATGTATGGAACTCAATATATTCTGTTGTGCGTACCAACTACTGATCCAGGGATTGGTACGGGATGCACAAGTGGGCCCCGAGAGAGGTGGGTCTTGACATGTGGGCTGGCAACAATGCTTGTCCATACTTGGCGACCGCACGCTCACGCTTCGCTAGAGCCCGGGTAGTGACCGCGCGATGCTTCGAGCATGACTCAATCCATGTTTTGCTGTGCCCTCTCCACCTCAAGCGCGGCGTGACGTGCCTCGAACCATTCAATTAGCTCTAGTGCAGCCATCAGCTCTTCCATGGTTCTGATGCAATGCTTCGTGGTGCATGGGTACTGGCGAGAGCGGGGTATCAACGGGAGGAGCAATCGGGGAGGTGTTACCAGTTTCCGCGACGTAGCACTCGCATGGAGAGTAGTAGCCCTCGTCAGACCCGGCGGTTGTAGCCGGTTGGTGCCCTTCAGGAAGAAGGATGGCAACGTCTCGTCGACCATGCCCTAGAAACTTCTCTCGGGAACATGGTTGACGACATCAGCTGTCGTGTTGCCCATCAACCACAGCATGCCTCCATTGTCGGCAATGAACTCCAGACTCCCGAAACAGAAAACCTGGTGGGGCGCCAAAACGACGTCGTCCTCAAGCCTGTTGTCAGGGGTGGTGACAAACTCGAGGCTGTCAAAATGGAGCTTCTCGCCGGCGCGAAAGCTTGGGCTCTCAAAAGCCATCATAGAAGAGAAAATGAAAACACGAAGCGGCCCCTTACCTGGCGCGCCAACTATTGGTGTTTTTACCACCGGCATGTAATCGAATGTTGTGTGTGTTTTGTCTGGATGGCTATCTAATTACAATGATTTATACTGGTTCGGACAACGTGTCCTACATCTAGTCTGGGGTACTCGTCGGCCTTGAATTAGCTCAGGCGGTTCGAGGAATCGTGGGTACAAGGGAGGTGGTCCCTCATGCGAGAACGAGGAGAAAGCCGAAGTGTCGCGTGTGTGTGACCTGTGTTCGCCATTCGAGGGAAGGTTCCAAACCTCGTCCGGACACCTATACCTACCCGAATTATCACATGACGACGTAGATGATGGCCCCGAAGCCAGTGTATTTGGGTTGGGTTGAGGAAGCTCCGTGTTTCCTTGCCCTGCATACATGGCTTGATATGGTGCAGAACCAGGATGCGGTCCTAGGACTCCTGCAGTTGTTGGACCAAAGGGCATGGGCCATGCTTGCACCATGCCCGTCCAGGGATTAAGATTGGGTCACCATGTAGAGGATGGCGCAGGAGGTCGAGAGGAAGAGCCTGACGTGGATCCTTGTGCAGATGCGTTCGGAGTCCAAGGTTGATTTGATCCACGGCCATTCCCATGACCATGGCTAAAGCGTCCACCTCCACCGCCGTTTGGTTGATCAGATCCGGCAGTAGAGTCAGGCTGGCAAAAAGAGCTTGAGAGGCCATGGTGTTAGCCCGTTGTGCATCAAATAATTCTTCCATCAGTAGATGAGATCACACACTCAGAAAGATGTGCGGTGGTTGCCGTGATGTGATTGTAGATATTGCATGATGATATTTCAGGTTGAGGCCTCTCAAGAGATTGAGTACTTGGCTTGGTACAGAAAACCGGTTGCCGACGTCGCGAAGGATGTCAGCGAGGCCCTTGAGCTTGGCGCAGTACTCAGAGATGGTCATGTCGCCCTGAACAAGGTTACGGAACTCAGCCTAGAAGAAAACTGCCTGTTGCAGCTTGTTGTTGAAGGCATCCGTCTTTCTCTTACGGACTCGCTGCCACACCTCCGGAGCACAGGTCGTGAAGATCCAGTTGACGATGCATTGGTCGATGCAGTACCAGTCAGTGTCGCGGTTGATGACCAGCATAGCAGATGAAACATGGCCACCGAGACCAAATTTTCTAAGCGCGAAGTCGAAGAACATGCGCGAGCCAGAGCGATTTGGGTTACTGAGCTGTAGTGTAATTGGAACATGAGATTTTATGTTCACCGGTTGGAGAACATCAGCGATGGGTGTGGATACAGTTGGGCAAGAACCAGAGGTGTCACCATCAATGGAGGAAGCTGGAGAATTTGATGGGGGGAATGTAGGATCGAATTCCATTGAGGCCAGGCAGCAGAAAGCAAGAGATCGAGAAAAGTTAGATCATAAGTTGGATCATAGGTCGGCTGATACCATATGGAATAATTTTGGGTGATCAAGAGTTCTGCTTTCTCTGGTGTAGTCACACGTTACAATCAGCGAGTACAATTTATAACAGATGCAGCTGCTTAAGAAGAGAAACTCCCAATCCTATATTAGCGGATAGCGCGTACAGATCGTGCGCTGAATCAGGCAACGCAGACGTGCATGGCAAGGCGAGGGTATTGCATGGATGAGGCGCACGCCTGCATGCGCGAGAAGTACATTCATTCTGTTGAAATGGATCCTGATCGTGAGAACTTCCAGTTGTAGAAGATCTGTGGCTCAACATTTGCGAACACTAAGGACCCTTTTGATAGCCCATAATCCCGGTGGGATCCATGCTAAATCCTGGGCAAAAAAACACGGGCCAAAATTCTCTCCTGGTGTGCTTGGCAGCCCAAATTACCCATCCGATCCACGGGGGAACATCGGGCTTTCAGCCCCGGCCTCGCGAGATCGGGCAAGAAAACCCGCGTCACTCGCGTCCCCCACGCCGCCCCGACTTCGCTTGCGTCCCCTCCTCCGAATCCACGCCACTGTGCTCACCTGCCCCGCCCCCGACCTGACTTCACCCCTAGCCCTCGCGTCCTCCAGCACACGCACACATGGAGAAGACAACGGCCCGTGTCGCTCCCAAGCACCGTCGAGCGCTCTTCTCCGGTATCTCCGGAAGGTTAGGGTTGGCGAGTTTTGATGTTCTTGGCTGGTGTGGTATAGTTTTGATTCACGGGATCTGAGGTCTAGAGCTTGCAGGGCGCATTGATCCGCTCGATTTGGCAAACATTTTGTTCGTTCCTGACCTTAGGGATTGTTTTTTGGGGTTTGCACACAGGATTTTTGGTGTACGGTAGGGTTGGCGCGACGGCTGCATCAGAGGAGAACAGGACGCTGCGGCTGCGCACCGACGCGAGCCGCGATGCTGCACGCGCTTGGCCTGGGTACCTCTACATCTGTGCTGTTGGGCGCTGCACACCCCAGTAAGCAACTGAGCATACATTGGTCTCCGTTCTCGGATCGATGCCATTTCTTTCCCATGCGGGAGTTGAGAAAGATGTGATTTATACTTCGTTCTTTTTAGCCAAGTTGGCCAGATGGTCACAGCCAGCCAGTGTTTAGTTTTGCACTGAACCTTTGGATGCCTCGTGTGTGTTAAATCTGGGTAAAAACATGCTATGTTAAAAGTTACCTCAGGATTCAGGAAAGGAGAAAATATATCCAAGAAATATATTGATGCTGGGCTTGCTGCTGTGGAACAACAATCCTTCAACTGTTTTCAATTTAACATGAAAGACATAAGCATGTACAGAGAGGAGATTCTTAAGCTAGCTGTAGTGTATGCAAACGTTCGTGCACATCATATCATGATCTTTGTATTCAGATTCATTATATTTAAAGTTAACTTTCATTTGTCACTCTACTGTTTCAATTTTATTATCGCCTAGATATCCTACCAGTTTGTTGTTAGCTGTCTGTATCAGAGCACAGACGACACTATTTAGGTTACCTACCTTTTGTCCACCTGACTGTATTGTATTCTCTGTTTAAAAAAGCGGTCGCCTAGGCCGCTTAAGCGCTGCCTAGGCGCTGAATGGAACCGGACGGCTTTGCTTTTCCCTAGGCGGCATTAAGCGGTCGGACCGTTTTTTTTCGTTTTTTCCCCTTGGATCCGCTTTTTTCTGCTTTCTTCCGCATAATTCTGTTTTCCACCGCTTTGTGTTGTGGCGGACCGGAATCCGCGCATCCAGGATCGCAGAGGGTGGTGCCACGCGATGCGACTCCCGACAGCACACGTCATAAGAACATAATATATTACATGGGAAAAACAACTGAAACTGTACAAACAGGTACAAACTTCAGTTACAACTATTGTTCATATTACACAGCGGAAATCTACACTATACAACTCACGCCCGCCTATTTAGCAAAAGTTGGTTGCCCAACCCTAGGGCGACCCACACTAGCTGCACTCCTCAGCTCAGCGCGGCATGTACGGCTCCCACTCAGCCGTGGTCCCTGACGGAGGGTAACCCTCGCCGGTGGACTCGTACTCCGAGTCCGTGGGTGGCTCCACACCTGAAAACACTTAAGCAGCAACCGTGAGCACGAAGGCTCAGCAAGGCTTAACCGACTCACCTAAGCATGAAACTCTACATGAGGTGTACAATGGACATAGGATAGTAACATTTCAGCAAAAGGACACGCCTACAAGTTCATCCTTAGTTCATCTTTTAGCAACAAGTTAACAGTTCATGAAATCTGAAATTTAGTAAGCAGTATTTGGTGGCACACATGTAGCAATACAATTATATCAACCAGCAATATTGAATCAACATGTTTCATCCATTAATCTACGTCACGACTCAGTGACCAAGTGGTACTCTTCACCGCGAGTGACGGCGAATCGACTCGATATACACCTGCAGTGAAACCCAAAGAGCACGTCACGTACGCCCACCCGTGGAGCTGCACAGCACGCTCACTCGATGTCGTACGAGACAACCTTTCACCCAACAGCCCAAACGTCGAACCGGTCGCACCGAAACGAGCAGGAGGTTTCCCACACGGAGCATCTCTCTATGCCCGTTGGCAGATTTCCACCTTGCTGCCCTCAGGCTACACCTATAAATCGGTGCGTTATGCCTCGACGCCCGGAGGTTTAGGCTACATCGGTTTATCGGGGCCCATATATCCGATATGCCTTCGGTACGTTCAAACTTGATCAGCGTGGGCCGCACACGGCTCGGTCCTCAATCGACACGGACAGGGCTGCGCACACAAGACTCCCTCTTGCTGCGCCCTAGCTCCTGCCTAGTCTCATTTTTATTACTAAAATGATATCACATCACTCAACCGAACCCGTGTGTCCCAAGTCTATCTCGCGAGTAGATTCCAACTACTCGACTTGTACCGAAGTCCTATGACTCATTAAGCATAGCCGGTCTACTCGAGGTCTTAGACACTACCCTCACTCTTTTAGGAACCTTTGGTTATGCAAGTGGGGTTCCATCCATCCTATACCTAATGCACCATCATACTTCACATGACACATGTAAACAAATTAAAACTTATAAAAGGGTTAATGCAAACTGGGGCTTGCCTTGTTGTTGCTGGTCAGGGGTTAAGTCTTCGTCCGGAAGAAGGAAGTCCAGCACTTCCGAAGTCTCTTCTTCAACGGCTACACGTTAATGAAATACTACATGTTAATTTAGATGCAAATGTGAGTTTTAGAGTAAGACTTCTACTATTAGTTTTAATAACCAGCCTCTAACACCTGGAACTTTGTTTAAGAATTTAAAGATGAACTGGTGTTGGTGGTTTGGCTTGGACTTAATCACATGGTTAAATGCTAAGTGGTTTTCCCCCCTCTTCCATATTAATCCCTTAAGTGGTTAAACAGGACAGAGTGATCTAGAGCTCCAATGGAGCTGAGAATTTTTGTGTGAGTTCTTTGTCACAAGAAAACTCTCTGGACCAAACATTAGCACTTTTCATGGAGTGGTTTGCTCAGAATAATTCTCTTGGCAAATCAGCAAGGAAGAATTTATTCTGAGGTAATACCCCTGTTCATGCTCAACTTAATGAACTACAATTTCAATTATAGCTCATAGAGTTTGCATGAATTTTACTAACATTTTTGGGGTTAAGATTTGCCCAGAACTGAATTTCCAAGTTTTGGAAATTCTCTGAAAATGTTTCTGTATTCAAATGAACACAGCAACTTCCAATTTGAATTGCTCTGACCAAATCAACTCCAAATGGTCTGAAACTTTTACAGGGGTTTACTAATGCCCTAAAGAACATTTGGTAAAATTTGGGGATTTTTGGATGAACCAAACTCCCTCTAAAATTCTTTTGCTGAAACGCTTTAAAGAGTTTTCCAGAATTAATTAATGGGTTTCATACAAATTGGGTTGTATATCTGGACAGAGCTAGGCAAGATGAATCCAACCCAATTTGAATCACTAAATTTGGAGCTTCCTAGCAAAAGTTATGGGGTTCTAAAGTTTGCACTAAAACTGGAAATTCCAGAAATGTTTAAATCCTGCGGGTGGGTCCACGTACACGTGTCGACCGCTGGATCCGAGCCACACGGGGCCACAGACTCCTTCCCGCGCGGCCGCACTGGATCCCGGACCACAGAGAATCCCACCCATTTATCTCCAGTCGCTGACGCGTGGGGCCTACCCCTTCGTCTTCCTCCGGCCACCCGCGCGACCCCGCCGCCAAGCTCGCCGGAGCTCTCGCCGGAGAGGGGTTCCGGTCCTCGGAGCTTGCTGAATCTCGCCGCCAGTGCCTATCTCGGCCTGAGGAACACGGTGGTGCCCTCCCCAGAACTTGACAACCACCGGAACAGTGCTCCCGACGGCAACAGCGGCCGGGAGCTCACCGGCGACGTCCAACTCGGCATCCCACGCACCTTTTTCGATGCGGTTTGCTCGGGGAGCTCCGCTGATACCTGCTGGTCACGGACATGGACACCGATCCCCGTGAAAACGGCGGTAACCACGACCTCATCGGCGACCTAGGTCGGATATCGGCTGTGCTTCAGAAAACTTCAGAGAACCGTAAACCTAGCCCACGGTTCTTACTGGTTTTCGATCCTAGGTGGTCGTGGCCGTGTACAGAGCGTGTGCCTGACTCGGTTTGCACAGTGATGATCTAACCCCCACGAATTTCGGGATTTTGTGGGAGCTCGGCCTCAAGACGCCCGAAGCTTTCCCGGCGAAATACTCCCTCGACAGCCCATGAAATGAAGAACGGTAGGGGCTAGAAGAATCAACACCTTAAGGCGGTCCTTTCTTGTGTGGCTCGTCGGGCACGAGCGCGCCTGTGCTGGCCGGACGCCGGCGATCAGAGAGGGCGGCGTTTCTGTGCTCGCGCGGAAACGAGGAAGGAGCTCGGTAGGGGGGGGTTCTCGTTTGGAAAGCAGGAGGAAGGCGGCGTGGGCTGTGCGCTGGCCTTTAAGCCGCGGTTTGGCACCGTGAGGTGGCCGATTGCTGCCTCGGTGGCTCGCCGCCGTTCCCTGGCTTGCGCGCGAAGTCGGGGTCGGCTGCAGCAACCGACTGCCCCTCATGTGTGCCACTGACCTATGGGCCTCCCCCTTTCTTCTTTTTCCCTAATATTTCTTTTCTGTTTCTGTTAATTATCCCACCAGCTACTCACAATTTAATGTGAGACTTAGCTCCGAAGTCTTTGTTTGAATTTGAATTCTCAAATTCAAACTTTGTTTGGTTAAATGTGCTTCATATTTAAACTGAAATTCAAATTCAGTTTTGAATTCTTGTAAATTTAGCTCTTGACAAGATGAGCTCCAATGGAGATGAAAATTGGTGAGCTTACTCAGAAAAATGTGCTGAGTTTGAATATGAAGCTAACTTTTGAATTTGAGTGGTGAAAGTTGCCGCAATTTGAATTCACATTCAAATTGGCCTCTTTTTTAATCACCTCCAAAAGTGCCTCAAAAAGTGTTGGATTTACATGAAATTTGGCTTGAACCTTCCCAAGACTTTTTAAGTCCTAGGGGTGAGCTCAAGCTCTCATGTTCATGCGTAGAAATTCTACTTTGTGAAAGTGTAGACTTTCCCCTCTAATTACCCTTTTGATGGAGGTTACTTGCTCTTCACACTTTTTCCTAAGATACCCACAATAAAAACTGTGGTGTTGTGAGGTGAAGAGAAAATTTTGCAAGTCCCTTTTCTTGGGCTTTTACATCCCTCCCCCCTTAAAAGAATCTCGTCCCGAGATTACAAAAGAAGAGATAGCGATGTAATAGGGACTTACCCGTGTTGATATGCCATGAACTCCGGGTAATTTGAGCGAAGGAACTCCTCGCTCTCCCACGTCGCTTCTTCCGCGGTGTGGTTACTCCAGAGTATCTTGTAGAACCACAACGTTCTGCTACGCGTGGTTCTGGCTTTCTCATCAAGAATTTTCACCGGATACTCCTCATAGGTTAAATCCGGTTTCAGCTCGCCGATGTCTTCGGTAGGAACAGCAGCCGTATGCTTTAAACATTTTCGCAGTTGCGAAACATGAAAAACATCATGGACACCAGCGAGAGATGCCGGTAGTTCCAATTGATACGCCGCTGGTCCACACTTCTCGCTGATAGCGTAGGGTCCAATAAAACGGGGAGCGAGCTTCCCCTTCACACCGAACCGGTGCACGCCCTTCATCGGAGACACGCGTAGGTACACGTGTTCCCAACGTCAAAGTGCAACGGCCTACGCCTCTTATCAGCGTAGTTCTTCTGCCGGGATTGAGCGACTTTTAGATTGGCTTGAATTGTCCGAACGCGCTCTTCGGCGTCGTTCACCACATCAACCCCGAATGTGACCCTTTCACCGGACTCGCACCAATTTAATGGGGTGTGGCACTTGCGACCGTAGAGAGCTTCGTAGGGTGCCATCTTGATACTCGCCTGATAGCCGTTGTTGTACGAGAATTCCGCCAATGGTAGGTGATTATCCCAGTTCCTACCATGGTGGATGGCACATGCTCTCAACATGTCCTCCAGAACTTGATTCACCCTCTCTGTCTGGCCATCTGTCTGAGGGTGGTAGGCGGAGCTCCTAATCAGTTTAGTACCCAAAGCAGCGTGCAACTGCTCCCAAAAGCGAGATACAAACAATGCACCTCGGTCTGAGACTATGGTCTTGGGTACACCATGCAGGCATAGAATCCTGGCAATGTATAACTCCGCATATCGGTTGGCATGGAAATGTGTATGTACGGGGATGAAGTGAGCTGACTTGGTCAGTCGGTCAACAATCACCCAAATGGAATCATGTTTGTTGGATGTTAAGGGTAATCCCATGATGAAATCCATGCTCACATCTTCCCATTTCCATGCTGGAATCTTCAGGGGTTGCAGCAGCCCTGATTTCCTCATATGATCAGCCTTCACTCGTCTACACGTATCACACTCGGATACGTATTTCGCTACCTCCCGCTTCATCCGTGTCCACCAAAATTTCCGTTTCAAATCTTGGTACATCTTGTTGCTGCCCGGATGAATAGAGTATTTAGACAAGTGGGCTTCGTCGAGGATCTTCTTCCTCAGTTCCATGTCCCGGGGTACGACTATGCGGTCATTGAACCACAGCGTCCCCTCATCATCTTTTTGGAAACATTTGATCTCCCCATTGTCAATCCGTCTCCGGAGATGTGCCATGCCTTTATCATTCTTCTGAGCTGCAATGATGTCCTCCCTAATAGTAGGGACGAGGGCAAGGTTGTACAACGATCCATAAGGAACCAAGTATAAACTTGGCTCTTCCTCCTCCACCGGTGTAATGGTGAGGTGATGGACATGTGATTTCCGACTCAGCGCGTCGGCAACCACATTCGCCTTGCTGGGGTGGTAATGGATCTCAATCTCATAATCTTTGATCAGTTCTAACCACCTCCTCGTCCTCATGTTCAGCTCCTTCTGGGTGAAAATATATTTCAAGCTCTTGTGGTCGGTGTAGAGATGTACCAGATTCCCCAGGAGATAGTGCCTCCACATTTTTAGCGCCAAAACCACTGCAGCAAGCTCAAGATCATGAGTGGGATAATGCTGCTCATGGTTCCGAAGTTGGCGTGAGCCATAAGCGACCACACGTCCTTCCTGCATCAACACGCAGCCAAGCCCAATACCGGACGCGTCACAATACACGTCGAAGGGCTTTGTTGTATCCGGCTGAGCTAAGACCGGGGCTGTTGTGAGATGCTTCACCAATGTTCGGAACGCTCCTTCACACGCCGTGTTCCAAACATATTTCTTCCCTTTCTTCATCAACTCTGTCATCGGCTTAGCGAGCTTGGAGAAGCTTGGAATGAATCTCCGGTAGTATCCCGCTAACCCGAGGAAGCTTCTGACTTCATGAACTGAAGTGGGAGCTTTCCATTTCAACACTTGCTCTATTTTACTTGGGTCAACCGCAATGCCTTCAGCTGAGATGATATGTCCCAAGAATGGCATTTGGCTGATCCAAAACTCGCATTTGCTGAACTTGGCATAGAGCTTGTGGTCTCGTAATCGTTGAAGAACGATCCGCAAGTGTTCGGCATGTTCGGCTTCTGTCTTGGAGTAAACCAAGATATCGTCGATGAACACTACCACGAACTTGTCCAGCTCCGGCATGAACACCGAGTTCATGAGATACATGAAATGGGCTGGAGCATTTGTGAGACCAAAGGACATGACGAGATATTCATATAAGCCGTATCTCGTCGAGAACGCCGTCTTCGGGATATCCTCCGCCCGGATCTTGATCTAGTGATATCCAGAGCGAAGGTCCATCTTTGAGAATACACTTGCCCCCACAAGTTGATCAAACAAGATGTCAATTCGGGGCAGTGGGTACTTATTCTTGATGGTGACGGCGTTGAGCGGCCGGTAATCCACACACAGCCTCAGGGTTTCATCCTTCTTCTTCACGAACAACGCCGAGCATCCCCAAGGCGAGGAACTCGGACTAATGAAACCCTTGCTCAACAGATCATTGAGCTGTTCTTTCAGTTCTGCCAGCTCATTTGGAGCCATCTTGTATGGTCTCCGTGATATGGGCGTAGTCCCGGGTGCAAGTTCAATCTTGAACTCGACATCCCGCTCAGGTGGCATGCCCGGAAGATCATCCGGGAACACGTCAGGATACTCCCGGACTACGGGGATGTCTTCTAACTTGAGAGCCTCAACACTATTGATCGCTGAAACCTCTCTGACTGGATTATCTAATAGGAGGGACTGCGGACGGTGTAATGGGGAGTTGAGGTGAACCGTCCGTGTTAAAGTTTCCAGGACAACGCCATGGTAACTTAGCCATGACATCCCAAAGATTGCATCAATCTTCTGCCCCCCTAAGATAATCATAGTGGTGGGATATATCTCCCCACCTAAGCACAGTGGTGCTTTTGGAACCATCATAGTTGCTGAAATCTTTCCTCCCGGTGAGCAGATCATATAAGAACACTCGGTTGGAAAGGCTTCCAGCTGATGCTTAGCCACATATGATGCAGTAATAAAGTTGTGGGTTGCACCAGAATCAAAAAGTATGATGATAGCTTGATGGTTGAGAGTGAACGTACCCGCCAGCACGTTGTCTCCTTCTGGGGCGTCCTCATTGTCGGGGTTGCGGACGCCACCAGTCCGCTGACCAACCTTCTTCACCGGAGGTCGGCCTCGAGCACCGCCCTGGAGCTGGGCTTGCCCGCTGCTCTGCTGCCCCTGGGGACAGTCCTTCGCGAAGTGGCCCGCCTGGCCACACGTGAAGCAGGTGAAACGGGGCGGTCCCCCGCTGATCGGTGGACGGAATCCCAGGGCGCGTTGTGGCGGTGGAAACGCCCGGGGTACCGTTTGCTGCTGTTGCTGTCTTGGTGGTGGCATCGGCGGACGGAACGGAGGTGCTTGGAACGAACGTCCCCCGAACTGTTGAGGTCGCGCCGGTGGATGCCACTGCTGCCTGGATGGTGTCCGATACACCATACGGTACTTCTGAGGCGCGCCACCACCGCTGCTAGGTGGAGCGTTGCGCTTCCTCTGCTCAGCTGCCAACTCCCGCTGAGCGTCCTCTTGCATGATCGCGGCATTGACTAAGTCGTTGAATGTGCCGCAATTCCACTGAACGAGGTGCGTCTTCATTTCGGGGTGTAACCCCCGATAGAAATGCTCCCTCTTCTTCTCCTCCGTGGAGATATAGTCTGACGCATACTGCGCCAGATGGTTGAAGGCACGGGAGTAGTCGTGGGCACTCCTCCCGCGCTGCTTCAGTTCCAAAAATTCTTGGAACTTCCTCTTCATTATTCCGGGAGGGATGTGATAGGCGCGAAACGCCTCCCGGAACTCTTGCCATTCCACGGCATGGCCAGCCGGACGTGAGGCGACATAATTCGCCCACCACGCACCAGCGGCACCGTGGAGCTGCTGTGCTGCAAACAGGGTCTTCTGCCGCTCCGTACACTGGAGCAGCCCAAACTTGGACTCGATGGTCCGCAGCCAGTTGTCAGCCTCCAGTGGTTCTTCAGCTTCGGTGAACACTGGAGGGTGCGTACTTATGAAATCCGAGTACGACACTTCGCGGGGCTCACGAGGCCCTCGCTCTTGACGTCCCCCCGCCTGGGACGTATTCTGCACGATCGTGCGGAGCAGGTCGGTATGCTCCTCACGACCTCCCACCAATGCCGCTATAACATCCGCTAGAGTAAGCGGAGGCGGCGGTGGTGGCTGCTGCTGCAGGGTGCTGTCGTAGGCCGGTGGCTGGGAGTCATCGCCTCCACCTTGGCTAGAGCCACCAACCTCGTGCGTGGTCCTGGTGCGAACCATCTGCAACCATACGACAATAACATCAGTCCCGCAACAGAGTGCATGCAGTCTAAATGAAATAGGTGTAAAACATAATGACAATGAAAACATGCGATACATCTCGTACGTAGATAGTGTAATAACTTTGCACAAGCTACACCATTACCAGACCAAACACAAGCTAGTTTAATCCAACTTGAGGAACCTACACTTTGGAAGCTCAACATAACTAGGTTTGGTCTCTACGAGACATTATTATCGCGTTGTCATCACGTATCACACCCTTAGGGTACAACACCCTTTTCAAAGAGTTCAACTGTCATTCTTCTGTCAGAATGACCAGTTTCCACCTATTCCAAGTCTTGATCTGGTTCTGGGCATTTTCATGACTCACGTTGAATACTAAAGTTAAAGTTAACTTCAGTATCTTTCTAACGAGTATTCAATTGCCCCCAGATCAGCCTTGGTTAAAAAGTTATGCTAATTCAAAGTCAGCAGAATTTCTGGAAGAATTTTAACAGCACCTCCCTTGGAAGTGGCTGTTTTCAACCCTGATTTCCACTAAATTCTGTGCTGAAATTTCAGGAACTTTGAATTGCAAAAATGTCACACATCTTCTACTCTTTCTAAGGATGTAATATATGACAATTTTAGATTTTTCTACTGGGAGTTATGTTCGAAAACAGATCAGTTCAGAGGATGTTTCACTCTGCCCTGGTTCTGGACAGTTTACATTCCTCTGGGATTTTAGCCATCTTAAGGTGAGTTTCAGCTCTGGAAGTCTACAACAAAGTTTTAGAGTACTTAAATACCTTTCCAGAGCTATATAGCACACCCCTCTGGGCTAAAAGACCGGTGAGTTATGCCCTGTTGAAGATCAGCAAACGTGCTGCCCAAAACAGAGCACTCTGTTTTTCATCCCTTTAGCTATCCTGGTCCACTACCCCATTCTTATACCCAACCAGGGTCTTAATTGTTGAACCTAATGATTTTAGTTCCTTGCTTTCAATATTTTCATGCATATGCCTACAATATCTCGGTACTACGTTCCTCACAAAAGAAAATCCTAACCGGATCATACCGGCATATACGTATCCAGTGTGGCACTAAACGGTCTCTCGCACACGTTTTCTACACGGATACATACGTGGTTAGTACCTGCAGAAGACCACACAATAATGGTGCACTCAATGGTTATTCATTTCAGGCAGTTCCATATTTGAAAGTAAATACAAACGCTCGTATCATTGCCATACGGCCGTCCTTGAGCTAAGTCACGTCTCAAGGCACGTGATCGTGTTTCAACACCACACGACGGGGAACCCGAGTATGTCATGAACGGGTCGTCACGGTTGGGAATGTTATCAACCCAACAGATACCACCTACTGCCCTGCAGGGCACGCTGATGGCAAGCGCTGCGTATGTCCTCCTGGGCTATTTCCAGACGAACACACTCTCACGTTACTGACCACGCAATGGGGTCTCCACTTACTTGCCTAATGCACGCTAGGGATCAGCGTTTCATATGAACTCAGGGACATGAAGAGTCCAAGAGGTTCATATTGACGTCTCACACCAAGCTGTGAGACTCTATCCCTGAGCCACGTTCCTCGTCAGGGGGAGCTAACCGAAATTGAACCGCTTTCGGTGGCGTTCCTTACCATACTTACCAGAGCGTAGGCGCGTCGTTACATAATTGAAATTCAGAATTATAACACATAAGTTAGTCTTTGCCACTTTAAGTAACTATGCTAATATATTCCTTACTTGGGCAACTACCGAATCCTCACCGTATACCTAAGTTTTTCCCATAATGCAGTCCTTTAGTACTGTGCTATCCCCACTGCGGCTCTGATACCAGGCTGTGGCGGACCGGAATCCGCGCATCCAGGATCGCAGAGGGTGGTGCCACGCGATGCCACACCCGACAGCACACGTCATAAAAACATAATATATTACATGGGAAAAACAACTAAAACTGTACAAACAGGTACAAACTTCAGTTACAACTATTCTTCATATTACAGCGGAAGTCTACACTATACAACTCACGCCCGCCTATTTAGCAAAAGTTGGTTCCCCAGCCCTAGGGCGACCCACACTAGCTGCACTCCTCAGCTCAGCGCGGCGTGTACGGCTCCCACTCAGCCGTGGTCCCCAACGGAGGGTAACCCTCGCCGGTGGACTCGTACTCCGAGTCCGTGGGTGGCTCCTCACCTGAAAAACACTTAAACAGCAACCGTGAGCACGAAGGCTCAACAAGGCTTAACCGACTCACCTAAGCATGAAACTCTACATGAGGTGTACAATGGACATAGGATAGTAACATTTCAGCAAAAGGACACGCCTACAAGTTCATCCTTAGTTCATCTTTTAGCAACAAGTTAACAGTTCATGAAATCTGAAATTTAGTAAGCAGTATTTGGTGGCACACATGTAGCAATACAATTATATCAACCAGCAATATTGAATCAACATGTTTCATCCATTAATCTACGTCACGACTCAGTGACCAAGTGGTACTCTTCACCGCGAGGGACGGCGAATCGACTCGATATACACCTGCAGGGAAACCCAAAGAGCACGTCACGTACGCCCACCCGTGGAGCTGCACAGCACGCTCACTCGATGTCATACGGGACAACCTTTCACCCAACAGCCCAAACGTCGAACCGGTCGCACCGAAACGAGCAGGAGATTCCCCACATGGAGCATCTCTCTATGCCCGTTTGCAGATTTCCACCTTGCTGCCCTCAGCCTACACCTATAAATCGGTGCGTTATGCCTCGACGCCCGGAGGTTTAGGCTACATCGGTTTATCGGGGCCCATATATCCGATATGCCTTCGGTACGTTCAAACTTGATCAGCGTGGGCCGCACACGGCTCGGTCCTCAATCGACACGGACAGGGCTGCGCACACAAGACTCCCTCTTGCTGCGCCCTAGCTCCTGCCTAGTCTCATTTTTATTACTAAAATGATCTCACATCACTCAACCGAACCCGTGTGTCCCAAGCCTATCTCGCGAGTAGATTCCAACTACTCGACTTGTACCGAAGTCCTATGACTCATTAAGCATAGCCGGTCTACTCGAGGTCTTAGACACTACCCTCACTCTTTTAGGAACCTTTGGTTATGCAAGTGGGGTTCCATCCATCCTATACCTAATGCACCATCATACTTCACATGACACATGTAAACAAATTAAAACTTATAAAAGGGTTTATGCAAACCGGGGCTTGCCTTGTTGCGGCTGGTCAGGGGTTAAGTCTTCGTCCGGAAGAAGGAAGTCCAACACTTCTGGAGTCTCTTCTTCAACGGCTACACGTTAATGAAATACTACATGTTAATTTAGATGCAAATGTGAGTTTTAGAGTAAGACTTCTACTATTAGTTTTAATAACCAGCCTCTAACACCTGGAACTTTGTTTAAGAATTTAAAGATGAACTGGTGTTGGTGGTTTGGCTTGGACTTAATCACATGGTTAAATGCTAAGTGGTTTTCCCCCTCTTCCATAAGTGGTTAAACAGGACAGGGTGATCTAGAGCTCCAATGGAGCTGAAAATTTTTGTGTGAGTTCTTTGTCACAAGAAAACTCTCTGGACCAAACATTAGCACTTTTCATGGAGTGGTTTGCTCAGAATAATTCTCTTGGCAAATGAGCAAGGAAGAATTTATTCTGAGGTAATACCCCTGTTCATTCTCAACTTAATGAACTACAATTTCAATTATAGCTCATAGAGTTTGCATGAATTTTCCTAACATTTTTGGGGTTAAGATTTGCCCAGAACTGAATTTCCAAGTTTTGGAAATTCTCTGAAAATGTTTCTGTATTCAAATGAACACAGCACCTTCCAATTTGAATTGCTCTGACCAAATCAACTCCAAATGGTCTGAAACTTTTACAGGGGTTTACTAATGTCCTAAAGAACATTCTGGCAAAATTTGGGGATTTTTGGATGAACCAAACTCCCTCTAAAATTTTTTTGCTGAAAAGCTTTAAAGAATTTTCCAGAATTAATTAATGGGTTTCATACAAATTGGGTTATATATCTGGACAGAGCTAGGCAAGATGAATCCAACCCAATTTGAATCACTAAATTTGGAGCTTCCTAGCAAAAGTTATGGGGTTCTAAAGTTTGCACTAAAACTGGAAATTCCAGAAATGTTTAAATCCTGCGGGTGGGTCCACGTACACGTGTCGACCGTTGGATCCGAGCCACACGGGACCACAGACTCCTTCCCGCGCGGCCGCACTGGATCCCGGACCACAGAGAATCCCACCCATTTATCTCCAGCCGCTGACGCGTGGGGCCTACCCCTTCGTCTTCCTCCGGCCACCCGCGCGACCCCGCCGCCAAGCTCGCCGGAGCTCTCGCCGGAGAGGGGTTCCGGTCCTCGGAGCTTGCTGAATCTCGCCGCCAGTGCCTATCTCGGCCTGAGGAACACGGTGGTGCCCTCCCCAGAACTTGACAACCACCGGAACAGTGCTCCCGACGGCAACAGCGGCCGGGAGCTCACCGGCGACGTCCAACTCGGCATCCCACGCACCTTTTTCGATGCGGTTTGCTCGGGGAGCTCCGCTGATACCTGCTGGTCACGGACATGGACACCGATCCCCGTGAAAACGGGGGTAACCACGACCTCATCGGCGACCTAGGCCGGATATCGGCTGTGCTTCAGAAAACTTCAGAGAACCGTAAACCTAGCCCACGGTTCTTACTGGTTTTTGATCCTAGGTGGTCGTGGCCGTGTACAGAGCGTGTGCCTGACTCGGTTTGCCCGGTGATGATCTAACCCCCACGAATTTCGGGATTTTGTGGGAGCTCGGCCTCAAGACACCCGAAGCTTTCCCGGCGAAATACTCCCTCGACAGCCCATGAAATGAAGAACGGTAGGGGCTAGAAAAATCAGCACCTTAAGGCGGTCCTTTCTTGTGTGGCTCGTCGGGCACGAGCGCGCCTGTGCTGGCCGGACGCCGGCGATCAGAGAGGGCGGCGTTTCTGTGCTCGCGCGGAAACGAGGAAGGAGCTCGGTAGGGGGGGGGTTCTCGTTTGGAAAGCAGGAGGAAGGCGGCGTGGGCTGTGCGCTGGCCTTTAAGCCGCGGTTTGGCACCGTGAGGTGGCCGATTGCTGCCTCGGTGGCTCGCCGCCGTTCTCTGGCTTGCGCGCGAAGTCGGGGTCGGCTGCAGCAACCGACTGCCCCTCATGTGTGCCACTGACCTGTGGGCCTCCCCCTTTCTTCTTTTTCCCTAATATTTCTTTTCTGTTTCTGTTAATTATCCCACCAGCTACTCACAATTTAATGTGAGACTTAGCTCCGAAGTCTTTGTTTGAATTTGAATTCTCAAATTCAAACTTTGTTTGGTTAAATGTGCTTCATATTTAAACTAAAATTCAAATTCAGTTTTGAATTCTTGCAAATTTAGCTCTTGACAAGATGAGCTCCAATGGAGATGAAAATTGGTGAGCTTACTCAGAAAAATGTGCTGAGTTTGAATATGAAGCTAACTTTTGAATTTGAGTGGTGAAAGTTGCTGCAATTTGAATTCACATTCAAATTGGCCTCTTTTTCAATCACCTCCAAAAGTGCCTCAAAAAGTGTTGGATTTACATGAAATTTGGCTTGAACCTTCCCAAGACTTTTCAAGTCCTAGGGGTGAGCTCAAGCTCTCATGTTCATACGTAGAAATTCTACTTTGTGAAAGTGTAGACTTTCCCCTCTAATTACCCTTTTGATGGAGGTTACTTGCTCTTCACACTTTTTCCTAAGATATCCACAATAAAAACTGTGGTGTTGTGAGGTGAAGAGAAAATTTTGCAAGTCCCTTTTCTTGGGCTTTTACATGTGTGTCCATATAAAAAGAACAACTAACTCTAATTTTTTTTCATCCCTATCGATGGCGGTTGCTATTAGCAAGGCGGTAGTGCCCTGTCTTAGTGTCTGGCTGCCTACACAAGATAGAGTCACACTCTATCTCATCTCATTTTATTGATTGATTAAATATTTTTAAATTTAAAAATATACTGTCGGTACCCTCAATACGGGGTACCCTCGCGCACAGGGGAAAATGCCTAAGGACCTCGCCCTTCTCCGCAGGGAGACCTCCGAAGGCGCCATGTGTCCAGCGGGGCCGGACCTCTCTCTCCTCAGAGGAGAGCTCCGGACCCGCCACGTGGCCAACTGAGCCGGACCTCCCCCCTCCGCGGGGAGAGCTCCGGAGGCTCCGCGTGTCCTGCGGGGCCGGACCTCCCTCTCCTCAGAGGAGAGCTCCGGGCCCACCACGTGGCCAGCAGCAGCCGGACCTCCCCCCTCCGCGGGGAGAGCTCCGAAGGCTCCATGTGTACCGCGGGGCCGGACCTCCCTCTCCTCAAAGGAGAGCTCCGGGCCCGCCACGTGGCCAGCAGAGTGGCGCTGCCTGCCCCCACGCGGTAGGATGCAAGAGTAAAGACGCGCCATACCTTGCCCGTACAATGTATTCAAGACCCGCGCCTTCCCAAGACGCGAAGACGCGGAGCACGCCTCTGTCAGGGGTCGTTGCGCCCAGTCACATCGGAGACTGGCGCGCCGTGTCAGAGCCTACCCGCCAATAAACACAGCGACAAGACATCCCCTGCCGCCTCTGCCATCATCAACCACTACGACTAGCTTGTGGCATGGGCAGGGCGGCAGAACAAAGACTCGGAAGCCCTCGCCAGAGACAACTATCGGTGTAACTGCAGATACGGTAGATGGCAGGCAATCTCCCCGGGACCACCTGTCGGGTCCCGGGCCCACCTTGTAAGCCACTCGAGCCTTGGACTATAAAAGGCTCGGGTAGGCAACGTTAGCAAGGGTTCGCCTCATACGCACCCTCGCACTCTAGCCATTCGACATCTCTCACCCTCAAGCTCAGGACTCCGGTTTTGGGCAGCAAGCAATACAGCGAGCATCTCTGCTCACCGTGGACGTAGGGTTTTACGCTCCGACGGCCTGAACCACGTAAAACTCCCCGTGTCAAGCTTCCCCCTCAATCGTCCCTAACGCTGAAGCTCTCCGTGAGTCACTAGCCCCTCCGAAAAAGAACCTCGGCGGGCTGCCTAGAGCAGGCTCGGGGGAAGTGTCAGTGTCACACTTCGACATTTGGCGCGCCAGGTAGGGGGCTTTTCCCTTGCGCGAAAAGCTTCTGCCGGCGAAGATGACGAAGCTTCCTTCAGCGGCAAGCTCTCCTCCCCCACGTTCACGATGAACGGTGACTAGCGGGGACTACGTCTCGACACACTCTGGACGGAGTGTGTCGGCGCAAGCTGGAAGCCAGCATCCGACTCCGGCAGCGCCGACTTCGGCAACGCAGGCTCCAGCGAGCGTGAGATCCTCTGCAGCTCTGAGCGTCTCCCACGGGGGCGCGCTAGCTGCAGCAAGAGCGCTACTGCGCAATCCATCTGCTGGGGACACACCTCAGTCAGCGACCCAACAGTGGATTCGCGAGGTAGACCGTCTCGTCGTCGCCGCCGCAAACCCACGACTTCGGTGGGGACGACGTCCCGGCCAACCGGCTGTGTCGCTGACGCGCACGCCAACGGTTGACGGGCAGACGACAGATACTCGCTCCACCAGGCTCCCATCGACGGACCTGAGGACGGAGCTGGAACGATGCCACTTGGGCAAAGATGCCCGAGTGTTCATTGAGCGACGATGAGAAAGGCGTCGCAACTAGGAGGCCGGCGACAGCATGTCGACTGCCTCAACCCAGCCTGAGGCGCAGACGTTCGCCACACGATCTCTGCCCCAGGCATACGCCACGCAGCATATGCCCCAGCCATATGCCCTGCAAACGGTGCCCCCGGTCTATGGCGCAGCCTTGCCCATACCGGGGTACACAGTGCCAGCAGCAAACCAAGCGTTCGCGGCACCAACGCCTGCAGCAACAGGAGCAGGATGTGCGGCCCTAGTGCCACACCTTCGCTTCGCGAGGTGGCCGCGCAAGTTTCGGCCGCACCTGCCCGAGAAGTACGATGGCAGTGTCAACCCGGCGGAGTTTCTCCAGATCTACTCCACCGCCATCCTTGCTGCAGGAGGGGACGAGGCTGTCATGGCCAACTACTTCCCCGTCGCCTTGACCGGCCCAGCCCAGTCTTGGCTCATGAACCTCCCCCAGGGTTCCATAACCTCCTGGGGAGAGCGCTGCCGGCAGTTCACTGCTAACTTCGGCAACTCCTACACCCGGCCTGGCACGGAGCTCGACCTCCACGCTATCCAGCAACAACCTGGAGAGATGCTGCGCTCCTTCATCCAGCGGTTCTCCCAGGTGCGGAACACCATCCCGCATAGCCAAAATGCTTCCGTGGTGGTGGCGTTCCGGCAGGGTGTACGGGACAAGAAGATGCTTGAGAAGCTCGCGACCAGAGATGTTCGCGACGTCTCAGAGCTCTTCAGCCTGGCGGACAAGTGCACCAGGGCAGCAGAAGGGCGGAACTGGCACTCACTGCCAGCCTCCGAGTTAGGAGGACAGCCCGGATCTGGCGCTGCTTCCCATGGAAGCGGAAAGAAGATCAAAAACCGGGGCGGTGGCAAGATAGAGCCACCGACCGCAGCCCCCGTTGCTGCAGCAGCAGCGCCCAGTGGAGCTCGTCGGCCACGCCCCGACAAAAGGCAGAGACAGTCACCAGCTCTAGATGGTGACCAAGGCGAGCCATGCCCCATGCACGACACCAGCTACCATACTGCTGCCGAGTGCCAGGAGATTCAGAAGCTCGCGGAGCGCTTCCGCAAGGGGAAGCAGCTCCGAGCTAATGCCCCTCCTTTCCGTCAAAGGGAGGGCAAGCAGAAGGTCGACACCCCAGACAACGTCGGCCACCAGGTGGGGTTCCAGGAGCCTCAGCGTGCCATAAAAACGGTACACAACTATGAGGACTCCAGCTCCGGTGACGACGGGTCAGGGCGGTAACCGACTACGGCTGCCCCAAAAGATCTGTGGAGACTGCACTGCTGCGGTATCAGTCTTGGAGAAGTTCCAAGCAGTTGCAGCAGCCCAAGCACGAGCCCCCGGCGGTGCAGAACCGGGCCAGCTCTACCCGAGTGCACGTCTCTGTGCCTCGGCCTCACCTCCTGGGGGTCGCCCAGGATCCGTCAACCTCCTGTCGGCCTGAGCCAATGGAGGAAGACATCCTGGGTCTCCCAAGAAGAGTCCGGGTCCTCCTACCTCTTGTCGGCCTGAGCCAATAGGGGAAGGTACCCCGGGGCTCCCGGGGGAAGCCGCGCAGGACCCGCTCCAGCGTGAAGATATCGACCTTGTCAGCAAGGCACGATTGCAGGCAACACCCCACAACGCACGGCCCCAGCTGGTGCTCCGGCACTACCGCAAAAGGGCCAAGCGCGTCTGGGAGCTACAAGAAGGCGACCTGGTGCCGCGGTGCACACTTTCCCGCGAAGGACCTATAAACTCTCCCCCAGCTAGGAAGGTCCCTTCCGAGTCACGAAAGTTGCCGTCGCAGGTACATACGCCTTTCCACCAAGGATGGGATCCGCTCCCGAACCCTTGGAGCGTGGAACACCACAGTAAGTTCAACCTCCTGAGCATTAGTAGAACAGGCCTTTATCTTTCTGTAATAGATCCCGTAGGCTCCAGGAACAGAGCTAGGAGCAACTAAGCCTCAGGGGACGGTCCAGGACTACGTCCAGCTTGGCCTGGTTCCGACCCCAAGCGCGTAGAGTCTTGCTTCCCTTCTTAATGAGGCGGGTCGTTGCCTCCATGTTCAGCCTGTCTTCCTCCTATGGGCATTTAAACACAGAAACCTGTTCTACCACGCTCTCACTTATGTGCTCATTTAAATTACGCATTAATTTCTATTACCGCACTTTCAATGTATGCCCACCGTACATTTAGCTCCCCTTTCCCGCTCTCATCCATAGTCAGCATTTGCTATCCTACCAAAGGCGGTTGCGCTTGAGGCACCTGCCGATGGCCAGGGGGCCTTTCGGGCCTCCCCTAGTCAGGTGTTGCGGTGTCAGTTGGTCACCTCCAGGAAAGGCCTGTGCTGTGCATGGGGGGTACAGGGTGCGGAGCCTGCTTTGCCGGTTCCGACCCAAAGCGTGCGCGCCCTGCCCTTCAGAGGTCCAGGGGAGTACAGCCGCTTTGCCTGGTTCCGTACCCAAAGCCTGTGCACTCTGCTTCCCAGGCGTACGGTCTGGTACTAGGGGCCGGACGGTCGTACCCTGACCACGGAGGGAGCCGGAGCCCCGGCGCCTCGCGCACAGAATTGCCCAAGCCCCGTATACCGGACTAGGACCGTAAGCCAAATAAGACTAAGAGACGGGGAGGGGAGACCCCGAGGAGAATTACGCTTCCTCTACCTCTGTGTAGGATCTCTAGGTTTTAGCTACGGGGACCGCATGAAGGGGGGGCAAAGAGCTATCGGCTACTCCAGCGCAAGACCAGAGGATCCGGGTTTCGCCCCTTCTGCACGGGCGAGCCCCGAATGCCCCACGTGTCCAGCGGGACCAGAGCTCCCCTACCCTCCGAAAGGGCCTCGGGCCCGCCACGTGGCCGGCAGAGCCAAGCCTCGCCCGCCCCCGCGGGGGTGAGCCCCGAAGGCCCCACGTGTCCAGCGGGGCCGGACCTCCATCTTCCCAAAGGAGGGCTCCGGGCCTGCCACGTGGTCGGCAGACCCGGACCTCCCAGTTCTCACGGGGCTAGTTCCGGAGACCTCTCGGGCCCTTAACACAATAAGGACCCGGGGAAAATGTCCGTGCAGGGCTTCAAGATTTGTGAAGACCTCCAAGTACCTTGCGGAGCTAAGGACTCGTCTAGGCCAAGCCAAGACGAAGACAAAAATACACAGACGCAGAAAATAACAAGAGTCTATTCATTCAAGTCTCCATGAGCTGAACTACAGACTCAATAAAAAAAAGGAGGGAAAAAGATACATGTCCTAGGGTTCCCCTGGCTCGCGTCGGAACCTAGAGGCTACAAGGGCAGCCACGTCCCCGACTTCAGCCCTGGCGGCTTCCTCCCGCTCCGCGGCAGGGCCCTGTCTCGCCGACTCTAGTGAGAAGGAAGGATTCCGGCTCCGGAAGCATGCCAACACGTGCGTGGCAACCTCCATGGCCAGGCCCCGTCCCTCTGACTCGAGCTCCCCGGCGACCACCGCATCTAGCCTGCTCAGCTTGGCGCCGATAGACTCGAGCGCGAGGATCACCTCGGCCACCTTCAGCGCAGGGGCCGCTGTCTTCACCGGGCTGAAGCCAAGGGGGACCAGGGCGGACCCTGCCTGGTCGACGAAGCTCGAGACCGCACGGGCCTCGGAGGACCGCGAGGCCAAGAGCTCCTCTACCTCGCGGCGGGCTGCCAGCAAGGCGTCGAGGCTCCTCTCAGAGAATTCCTTCTCCTTGGCCGCCAGAGAGCTTTCCCGAAGGTGGAGAGTCTGGGCAAGCCGCTCCAACTCTGAAGCCTGGAAGTCGGTTGCCAGCTCCCGATCCAGGATCGCTTGGCGCTCCCGGGAGACCTGCTCCTCCCTCGTGGCAAGGTATGCCTTCTGGATTTCTAGCTCCGTAGCCCGGGCTCGCAGGTCGCCCTCGCCCGCCGCAAGCCGCGCGGCGACTTTCTCCGCCTCGGTCGCCACGGAGCGCTCCTGATCCGCAACGGCGCGCTCACGGCGCGCCAGCCTCTGCCGCACCTCCTCCAAGGCAGAGAAGTTCTCCTCGGCCCGGGCATGCGCCTCGAGGGCCTCCTTGTGGAGCCGCCGCGTCTCGGAGTCCAGACGGTCGACCACCCTCCTCTGACGGTCGAGGAGCGCCTCCATGACATCGAGCGACGCCCGCCTAGAGTCGAGCTCCCCCTTGACCTCCTCGGTCCGCTCCCTCAAAAGGCGTCCCCAGGTGAGGAGGCGATCCCTCTCACCTGCCTGCTCCTCCCGCTCGCGACCGAGCGCGGCCAAGACCTGTCGGACGCTCGTCTGGGCGAGCACGAGGGCGTCTGCTAGGGGTAGCGGGGCGGCAGAGGCCGGAGCAGCGCCCCCGACCTCCTCCATCACGTCGTCTTCGGGAGAAGTCGACGCTCTGGCAACCGGGATAAGGCGCCGGTCAGGAGAAGCCGACGCTGGGACGGGCTCGCTCCCATTGTGCCCTGGTTCGCTGCCCACCGTAAGGCCCATGGCAGTTCCTCCCGCTTCGGCAGCAGGAGGCAGGACTTCAACAGCCGGACCCGCCGAACCCTCACCGACAGCCGGCTCCCGAGCCGGTGAAGAGGGACGATTGGGAGGAGTCGCCGCTGCCACAGGAGCCGGGCTGACCGGCGCAGAAGGAACTTGCACTGGCTTGGGGGCCGCGGCGACCATCTCGGCTTCCAAGCGCCGCGGCGCGGATTCCCCGTCAGTCGGGGATGGCCGGGAAACGGGATCGTTAGCGACACTCGGGGAGTCCCTACAAACATGGGAAACTCCTGAGTTAAGAAAATAAGAAGACAACACAGGCTCTAGAATCTGCTAGGCGCCGCTTACCGAGAGACACGAGCGCTCCAACGGGCTCTCAACCCCGGCTTCCGAGCCGGGGTAGGTCCACTAGATCCCGCCGTCGCCGCCTACGGTTGCCCCGCAGTCGCCCGGGCTGGCGTAGCAGGGGATGCTTCTGAAGCTCCCCTGGACGCCGGCCCGACTCCTGAAGCCCGGGGCGCCTGAGCTCTTGGCTTGCCCCTGGGCATCGACGCACCAGCACTTTCCCTCGAGGCTCCACCGCCTGAGGAGGGAGGACGCGACGCCCGGGAACTTTCAACCCGTCGTCGCTCAAGAGGAGTCCCGTCGGGGTCGCCACCGGACGGGGCACCATCTCCAGAAGCAGGGTGCGCAGGCGCCCTGGATCCCTGACTCGGTGCAAATGCCGTCGTCGGAGGAGATCGGGCGCGCTTCTTCTCCGGAGGCGGGTTGGAAGCCACGGCAGGAGAAAAGCAAGGACGGGGAAGACAAAGGCGCAAGAACTCAAGGAAGACGCAAGTGCTGGGAAGTGCGAAGGGAAGCCACAATGCGGGTAAGATCCCCTTTTAAAACTTCCCGGGTGTGGTTCAAAGCGATTCAAAACTCTTTGAATACGCCGCTTGGGCAACCGCTTCGGCTCCAAGGCCAAGCGTCGATGACAGGTGGACCCAAGTCGTCCAGTGAAGCGGTGGGCCAAGGAGTCAGTCTCCGAAGGAGACGAGCCGGCAAGACGCTTCGGCGATTCCTGAAAAAGTGCCGCGACATGCAGAAGTGGCAGCCTTGGGAACCGCTGCAGTAAAAGTAGCCATCAAGTGGGGCACACGCTCCCACGATCCCACGACTGTTCGTGCTCCGGCAATGGTCAATGTGGGTCTTAGAGAAGGTGCGTGGAATGGAAGAGACGGAGGCCCCACCTCGGGCTCGCTATCTCCCCCGAGATGGGCCCGGGGGCCACTGTCGGTACCATCAATACGGGGTACCCCCGCGCATAGGGGAAAATGCCTAAGGACCTCGCCCTTCTGCGCAGGGAGAGCTCCGAAGGCACCATGTGTCCAGCGGGGCCGGACCTCCCTCTCCTTAGAGGAGAGCTCCAGACCCGCCACGTGGCCAACTGAGCCGGACCTCCCCCTCCGCGGGAGAGCTCCGGAGGCTCCACGTGTCCTGCGGGGCCGGACCTCCCTCTCCTCAGAGGAGAGCTCCGAGCCCGCCACGTGGCCAGCAGCAGCCGGACCTCCCCCCTCTGCGGGGAGAGCTCCGAAGGCTCCACGTGTCCCGCGGGGCCGGACCTCCCTCTCCTCAGAGGAGAACTCCGGGCCTGCCACATGGCCAGCAGAGCAGCGCTGCCTGCCCCCACGCGGTAGGCAGCAAGAGTAAATACGCGCCATACCTTGCCCGTACAAGGTATTCAAGACCCGCGCCTTCCCAAGACGCGGAGACGCGGAGCACGCCTCTGTCAGGTGCCGTTGCGCCCAGTCACATAGCAGACTGGCGCGCCGTGTCAGAGCCTGCCCGCCAATAAACACAGCGACAAGACATCCCCTGCCGCCCCTGCCATCATCAACCACTACGACTAGCTTGCGGCATGGGCAGGGCGGCAGAACGAAGACTCGGAAGCCCTCGCCAGAGACAACTACCGGCGTAACTGCAGATACGGTAGATGGCAGGCAATCTCCCCGGGACCACCTGTCGGGTCCCAGGCCCACCTTGTAAGCCACTCGAGCCTTGGACTATAAAAGGCTCGGGTAGACAACGTTAGCAAGGGTTCGCCTCATACGCACCCTCGCACTCTAGCCATTCGACATCTCTCACCCTCAAGCTCAGGACTCCGGTTCTGGGCAGCAAGCAATACAGCGAGCATCTCTGCTCACCGTGGATGTAGGGTTTTACGCTCCGGCGGCCTGAACCACGTAAAACTCCCCGTGTCAAGCTTCCCCCTCAATCGTCCCTAACGCTGAAGCTCTCTGTGAGTGACTAGCCCCTCCGAAAAAGAACCTCCGCGGGCTGCCCAGAGCAGGCCCAAGGGAAGTGTCGGTTACACACTTTAACATATACATACATATAATATATTATATGGATTTCACTCCGCTTTTTGCGAAACGGCTAGAAACGCCTATGCGCCGCCTAGGCACTCTAGGCGTTAGGCGTAGCTCCTCCGCTCGCTTTTTTCTTCCGCTTTTTTAAACACTGATTGTATTGCAACACTATGCTTCAAAATTGACACTTGGGATCCCAAAGGATATGCATGTTGAGTACTTATGGAGGTTTAATCAGAGTTTAGTTTCCTTATGTTTCACGGAAATAAAGCACACATGACAAGAACCAGGGGTGTGTCCTGAGTCACATGTGTTGCACCGAGTCCTAGTGTGTGTGAGGGTGTTTTTGTTATGTTTCAAACAACCCGGGGGGTTTGGGCCATACGTGCATGGCACATGCATGTGTTGCATGCTTTTCAAATTTGTATGGTGTAAAACCCGGGCTGAAGTTGTTGAAAACGTGTGGCTTACGGCTAATAAAAGGAGGGGAATGCGCTGGTGTTTGTTGAGCGCCACCACAACTCATCTGAGCCATTTTTCATTCGGTTCTCCACTTGTGTTTTGGATCTACACCACACCTCTAGACTTCCAACATGATTTGCATCTCAAATTAGAGAGAGTTCAGTGAGGAAAACACCCAACAATTGGCATTAGAACCGATTATGTTGCCTGGAACCGTGACACGGCCATTGAGTGGGCGTTGATGTCGCGGAGGAGATCTTCATCACCAGCCCGACGTTCACGGAGAGACGTCACACCGCCGGGAGGCACCAGCAGGGCAGGAGGAGGATCAGGGGCTTGGTGATTCATCGCATCACGAAGGAAGTCAGCAGTGGTGGTACGTATCCGATGCTCACAAAGACAAACTATCATGATTGGTCGGCACTTATGCGGGTGATGTTGCAAGCGAGAGGCTTGTGGACTGCTGTGAGCCTTGGCACCGATGATTACATTGAAGATCGGATGGCTTTGGAGGCTCTCACCAAGGCTGTGCCACCAGAAATGATAGGGATCATTGCTGGGAAGGAGTCGGCCAAGATTGCATGGGATGCGATCAAGTTGCGCAAAGTTGGAGCTGAACGTGTGCGCAAGGCCAGGGCAAGCACATTGGGTCGGGAGTTTGATGCACTCATATTCCACGATGGTGAAACGGTTGGTGAGTTTGGCGTGCGTATGAGCCACATCTCAACTTGCGGCACTTTGGAGTGAACATTCGGAGGAGGAGATTGTCCGGAAGTTCCTTCAGGCGGTACCACAAAAGTTTGAGCAGATTGTGGCCTCCATCGAGACATTGCTTGACTTAAGTGATATGTCCGTTGATGAGTTGTTCGGTAGACTCAAGGCTGCAGAAGAAAGGCTTGGTGCAAGCACTTGGGAGGGCAACACACATGAGAAGTTGCATCTGAGTGAAGAAGAGTTACTTGGAAGGTTGTCGACACGTCTCAAGATGTCCGGGGAAACTGGACAGGAACAACACAAAGACTCATTTGCACCAAGGAAAGATCATGGTCGAGGACGTGGCCGTGGTCGAGGTAACCGTGGTGGTGGAAACTCAGGCCGTGGAGTGGCAAAAGATAAGTGCCGCTACTGTGGTAAGAAAGGTCATTGGGCTAGAGAGTGCAGGAAGAAAAAGAAGGATGAAGAGGTGAACACAGCTCAAGTTGATCATGAGTTTGAATCCAGCCTCTTGGTGGCATGTGCCAACCCCAAGGCTGATCAAGACATGTCCCTGGAGGAGGTATGCCTCAACAATGATATGTTACACGTTCAAGTTGGAGACTTGGAGGGAGGAGGCAGTACCCGGTGGATCCTGGACTCTGGTGCAATAAATCACATGACCGGGAAACGGGATGTGATCACAAAACTTGATAACACGGTGCATGGTACTGTGCGTTTGGGAGATGGCTCATTGACAGAGATTGATGGCCAAGGAACTGTGGTGTTCCAAGGTAAAAGTGGTGGCCGAAAGGAGTTGGCTGGGGTCTACCTTATTCCTCAGCTCAAGGCAAACATCATCAGCCTTGGACAGCTTGAGGAGGAGGGACACCGAATCTTGATGGTGAATGGTTATGTCAAGATTTGGGATAAAGATGGAACCCCTGTGGCAATGGTGAAATGGGGAGTGAACCGGTTGTACACCATTGATCTTAAGGTAGTGCAACCAAGGTGTCTCATGGCACAAGGATGCAATGCAACATGGATGTGGCATGCAAGGATGGGGCACTTAAACTTTCGGAGTCTCAGAAGACTTGCCGAAGAGCAACTTGTGTATGGATTGCCAACCATCACTCAAACTGAGGAGAAGTGTGATAGCTGTTTGGCTGGGAAACAAAGACGTCAACCATTCCCGTGCATGGCAAAGTACCGAGCTGAGAAGAAACTTGAACTTGTGCATGGAGACCTCTGTGGACCAGTGAAGCCAGCAACTCCAAGAGGCAGCAGGTTTTTCTTTCTTCTTGTGGATGATCTCAGTAGATACATGTGGGTGTTTTTGATCAGCACAAAGGATCAAGCTATGAGTACTTTCATGGGTTTTCAATCAAGTGTTGAAGCTGAGGCAGGGAGAAAGATTGGAACTTTTCGCACAGATCGTGGTGGAGAGTTCACAGCTCGGGCTTTTGTTGAGTATTGCACCAAGGAGGGTGTTCAACGTCACTTGACAGCTCCATATTCTCCTGAGCAAAATGGTGTGGTTGAGAGAAGGAACCAAACTGTTATGGGAATGGCAAGAAGCATGTTGAAAGCAATGAATATGCCTGGTTGGTTCTGGGGGGAGGAAGTAACCACAGCAGTGTATGTGTTGAACCGATCTCCTACTCAGAGTGTTGAGAGAAAGACTCCATATGAGGTATGGCATGACAAGAAACCTAGTGTACATCATTTGCGCACTTTCGATTGTGTGGCACACGTAAAACAGGGAAGCAAACGCCTTAGCAAACTTGAAGATCGAAGTATACCAATGGTCTTCATTGGATATGAGCAAGGAAGCAAGGCATGGAGGTTTTACAATCTAAACACGGAGAGTGTTCACGTGTAACGTGATGCTGTGTTTGAAGAAAACCGCCCATGGAAGTGGGATGCAGCTGAGTCAAGTGAGATGGTGAATAATGAAGACATCTTTCGGGTAGAATACATCTTTAGTGATGAGAACCCTGGTGGAGAGAGTTCTTCCTCTTGTGACACAGGTCAAGGTGACAAACCCCAGCTGAGGGAGTGTCTTCTATGACACAACTGAAGCAACAAGCATCCAAGGATGTGGAGTTTGTGTCACCTCCTTCTATGTCACCAGAAATGGATAGTGAGCTAAAAGAAGCACCACTTCGTTATCGTTCCATGAGAAATATTCTTGAGGAGGTGCCAAACTGTGAACCAGAAGAAGGAGGAGTAGATGAACTTCTTGTTGTCATAGGTGAAGATCCATGCACAGCAGAAGAGGCCTTGAGGGTCAAGGAGTGGCGCATTGCCATGATTGAGGAGCTCACATCCATTGAAGAGAACAAAACATGGTCATTGGTACAACTTCCGGAAGGTTATCGTGCCATTGGCTTGAAATGGGTTTTCAGGTTGAAGAAAGATGAACATGGGAATGTCATACGTCACAAAGCAAGGCTAGTTGCAAAGGGGTATGTGCAGAAGCAAGGAGTTGATTTTGAAGAAGTTTTTGCACCAGTTGCCAGGATGGAGTCTGTGAGGATTGTGTTAGCTGTTGCAGCTCAGTTTGGGTGGCATGTTCATCACATGGATGTGAAGTCAGCCTTCTTGAATGGGAGTCTAGAAGAGGACATCTATGTCACTCAACCTCCGGGTTTCATAGCTGAAGGCAAGGAGAAGTGGGTTTTAAGACTTCACAAGGCATTGTATGGCTTGAGACAAGCTCCTCGAGTCTCAAGCAACTCGGTTTCACACGGTGCAAATCAAAACATGGCTTGTACACTAAGTTTGGAGGTGAGGCAAGGCTCATTGTGGGTGTGTATGTTGATGACCTACTGATTGTGGGAGAAAACATGGAGGAAATCAGTCGGTTCAAGGAGAAAATGAAGGAGAAGTTTTGCATGAGTGACTTAGGAAGCTTGTCTTACTATCTTGGTATTGAAGTAAAGCAAGGAAGACATGGTATTGACTTGTGTCAAGGAGCCTATGCTGCAAAGTTGCTGGAAAGAAGCAGGATGATAAATTGTAATGGGTGTGCCACTCCCATGGAATCCCGGTTGAAGCTTACCAAGATAAGTACAGCTCCACTCACTGATCCAATCACTTATCGCAGCATAATTGGTGGACTCAGGTATCTTTTACATACTCGGCCTGATCTCAGTTTTGGTGTTGGGTACTTAAGTAGGTTCATGTCAGAACCTCAAGAAGAGCACATGATGGCTTTGAAACATTTACTTCGGTATGTGGCAGCTACAATGAGGTATGGCTTGTCTTACAACCGAGGTGAAGGAAGTCTTGAGTTATGAGGCTATAGCGATAGTGATTTTGGGGGAGATGTGGATGACAGGAGAAGCACAACAGGAGTCATATTCTTCCTGAGTGAAAATCCTATCAGCTGGTTATCCCATAAGCAAAAGGCTGTGGCAAAGTCCACATGTGTAGCTGAGTATGTGGCTGGAGCAGCTGCAGCAAGTCAGGCTGTTTGGCTCAGGCATGTGTTAGAAGAAGTAACAAGAATTCAAGTACCTCCACCAGTGATTAAGATGGATAACACAGCAGCAATTGCTTTGGCAAAGAATCCAGTTTTGCATGATAGAAGTAAACACATTGACATCAAGTTTCACTTTGTCAGAGAATGTGTTGATAGAGGAGAAGTCATCTTGGAGCATGTTGGGACAAAAGTTGAGCTTGCTGATATCCTCACAAAGCCACTGCCACTGGGACGTACACATTTTCAGGAACTTCGTGAGAAGATTGGAGTTCAGGAGATCAAACCTCAGAAGTAGGGGGAGATTGTTGAGTACTTCTGGAGGTTTAATCAGAGTTTAGTTTCCTTATGTTTCAAGGAAATAAAGCACACATGACAAGAACCAGGGGTGTGTCTTGAGTCACATGTGTTGCACCGAGTCCTAGTGTGTGTGAGGGTGTTTTTGTTATGTTTCAAACAACCCGGGGGTTTGGGCCATACATGCATGTGTTGCATGCTTTTCAAATTTGTATGGTGTAAAACCCGGGCTGAAGTTGTTGAAAACGTGTGGCTTCCGGCTAATAAAAGGAGGGGAATGCGCTTGTGTTTGTTGAGCGCCGCCACAACTCATTCGAGCCATTTTTCATTCAGTTCTCCACTTGTGTTTTGGATCTACACCACACTTCTAGACTTCCAACACGATTTGCATCTCAAATTAGAGAGTTCAGTGAGGAAAACACCCAACAATGCATTGTCTCATATCATCGAATAAATAAGCCCAGTAGCTAGGTAGTTTATTTTAGGATCATTCACAGTTTTTTTGTCTTGTTGTCTAATCTGATTTCCTAATTCCAGGAGTGCAAGCTGTAGGCATGCCAAACTAGGATCAGCGGGGTCGTTTCCTTGAAGCATTTCATTAGATGGCTGCTGCTAGATGAAAGCAGAGCCACTCTTTCACAGATGCAAAGAGGGTGTTCCCTTGTTTCGTGACTGCAACTAGATATTTGTGACAATGTAGTTCGTCTTATCTATGACATTGTCTGCCTTCGGTCCGGTCTCTAGCCCGGATTTCTCTTCACTACGGCCTCGCTGACTGGGCTTCAAGGTCGGCATTTCTTCCGACCTTGGAGGTCGGCTTACTCCTTTGAGCCATCTTGTGGTTGCATCGTCCTGAGTCCAGGCCCTAGGTTGGGGCCCGCGGAGCCACGTGTCCCCTTGTGACTGTCTAGCCGGTTGCCTCTTGGGTACCCGGGGTACATTACCCCGTCAAGTATATTTTCACAGGCTGTCCTTATCAAAAACCACCTGAGATATTGTCCATTATCACAGGTGGTTTTCAATATCAACCGCTTGTGAAAACAAGTGTTATTTCATAGACAGACTTTAAAGAAAAATCACCTGAGATATTGTCCATTTTCACAGGCGGTTTGTAAGTAAGTCCGCCTGTGAAAGTGCATATTTTTCACAGGTGGTTTTTCACTACAGGAAACACGATCATCTGCGACGGCAAAAATTATTTGCGACGGTCGACCGTCGCAAATAAAGTAAATTGCGACGGCTAACCCCATGACATCGCAAAAAAAGGCGTTGCAAATAGGCATCTATTTGCGAGGCTACGACTTCAGCCGTCGCAAATAGACATTGATTTGTGATGACCAGACCTAGTGCCGTCGCAAATAAATGCCTATTTGCGACGGCACCAAAGAAAAAGGCATCGCAAGTGAAATAAATTACGACGGCTAACTCAAGGGCCATCGCAAATTAACAAAGCCGTCGCAAATTAACGGGATATACCTGGCCGAGCGCCATCCCAATTCACAGACCTTTCACCGCCGCCACCGCGCAAGCCTCCCGCTGCGCCCACCGCCTCCCGCCGTGCCGCCGCCTCCCGCCCCCCGCGCCCCGCCTCCCACACCCGGCTGCCCCCGCCTCATGCCGCCCGCCTCCGCGCCCCGCCGCGCCCGCCGCCTCCCGCTGCCGCACCGCGCCCGCCGCCTCCCGCCGCCGCGCCGCCTCCCGCCGCCGCGCCGCCACCCGCTGCCGCGCCACGCCGCCTCCCGCCGCCGCGCCGCCACCCGCTGCCGCGCCGCGCCCGCCGCCTCCCGCCGCACCCGCCACCGTCGCCGTCTCCTGCCAGCCCGCCTCCCATCGCCGCCGCGCCCGCCGCCTCTCGATAACCTCCTCCATGTACATGCATTTTTTCATTTTTTCTTGTTATTAGTTAGGTTTGGTTAGAGTATAGTTAATTGAATGTTGTTTTAGAGTAATTTGTAATTAATTTGGCAATTACATTGTTTTTTGTAGTTAGTTAGGTAATTAGGGTGTTTATAGTTTAATTTGGTAATTAGATTGATTTGCGACGACCGCCGCGCCGCCTCCCGCCGCACGTGCCCCGCCTCCCGCCACCGCGCCCCGCCGCGGCCGCCTCCTCCCACCGCCGTGCCCCGCCGCCCCCGCCTCCCGTCGCCGCACCCGCCGCCTCCCACTGCCACGCCAGCCGCCTCCCGCCGCCATCGCCGTCTCCCGCCGTGCCCGCCTCCCGTCGCCGCCGCGCCCGCCGCCAACGCTGCCTCTCAGTAACCTCATCCATGTACATGCATTTGGTAATTAGATTGTTTTTTGTAGTTAGTTGGGTAATTAGGGTGTTTATAGTTTAATTTGGTAATTAGATTGATTTGCAACGACCAGACCTAGGGCCGTCGCAAACTAAATGATCGTCACAAATAAAGTCCTATTTGCGACGGCCAAAGAAAAAGCCGTCGCAAGTAAAATAAATTGCGACGGCCAACCCTAAACGGGATATACCCGACCCCGACTCACACACCCCGAGGCGGCTCCCGACTACGCGGCGGCAGCCCCGGTGAGCGGCATACGCGGCGGCTTCAAGATGGCACGGAAGCGAACCGCAACGGTAACCGTCACAAATAAAGTCTCCAAGCCATAATTAGCGACAGTAACCGTCGTTCTTCCCCAGGATGTCGTTACTTACGACAAGCTCCCGCGCATGGACGGCGGGCCCCGACGGTTGGTTTTCTCCCATTCATTCCTCCTCTTTCGTTATTTCCTCGCCTCCTCCCTTGTTGTTGGACAGTTGACCCCAAAGCTTGAAGAACTGCACCATTTTTAGGGGGTGCAGTGTAAAACAAGTGAGGTTATGCTGCTAAAACTTTGTTGGGCTTCAGGTATTGTGTCTCGTCAGAAGCAAGATAAATCCTGCATATATTAATGATAATTTCTTCGGCTTTAAACTACAGAGTCAATCTTGGGTGAAGATCGCAGTTGGATGTATACTGGCTGCAAGAGCAGAACTGGTGGTCATTCGGATAAGTGGTACATCAAGTTAGATAAATTCTTGGATCGAGCATTTTCATTGTCAACGGATGATAAGGTGCGGTGTACACGTACGAAATGGCGAAACACCAAGTTTTTGAGCAGATTGGAACTTTTGTTTCACTTATGTCGAAGGGGTTTCACGCCAAGTTATGAGGTGTGGACCTTCCACGGCGAGACTAAATCTCGAGACATAGTAGAAGTGGATGAGGATGATGATATAACGGGGGTTGATAGGATGGATGAGATGCTAGAAGCTTTGGAAGTGGAGAATCCTCTTACAAAGGAGGCAGACGATTTCTTTGAGGAGCTCAAGAAATCACAACAGTCGTTGCATGAACACACGGATGTGACCGTCCTTGCTTTCTTGACCAGTTTTATGGCAATTAAGTCTAAGTACTTTTTCCATCAATTGCTACAATGATATCATGAAAATGATATGCGATATCCTTCCACAACCTCACAAAGTTCCTAAAGATATGTATTAGTCGAAGATCCGGATATCTGGTCTTGGTATGAACTATGAGAAAATCGATGTATGCCCAGACAACTGCATGCTATTCTAGAAAGAGCACGCCAATGAGAACATGTGCTTGAAATATGGTAAACCGAGGTATGTCGAAGTTGTTAATGACGATGGCGATAATGTGATGACAGATGTCGCACATAAGAAGCTTCGTTACTTGCCTGTGACACCTCGGTTGAAGCAGTTGTTTCTTTCGAAAAGAACACGGCCCAGATAACCACTTGCATTTAGCTAAAAGCATGGTAAGTGTATCTAACTTATGTTTATATATTCATAATATACTGTTTGTACTAACATGTATTGACAGGAGCGCGAGACAGGGGTGCCGCTGAACCTCCGCTGAGATCTGGAAGAGAGGTCACAGGGACACTTCTCAGCCCCAGGATTGCAATCAGGCCGCAGCCGAGCCGTTGGTAAGTGTAGAAATCATTCATAATAAATATAACTATATGGATTGATGAACTTACACGGTTTTCTTATTTTTCAGGCTAGGTATGGGGAGGAGGCTAGGAGGATACACACGCAGATTTTGATTGGGAACATGAACCAATCGATTCTCAAACAGCATATGCAAGCGGAGGTAGAAAAGCCCATGGAAGGTGAGTTCATAAGTTATTTTATCGTTTTCAATTCAAAATATTCAAGATATTTCAATTCCATATTATTGATTCTTTTTTATAGGCTCGCCATATTCGATGGAGTTTTTGACTCGAGGGTGGTGAGACCTACGAGAGGCAGATCCACACAGTCTTCGTCGGCGGACCCGAGTCACCGTGTCTCGCAGGTGGAGACTCTCGCCCATCAGGTCCGGGAGAGTCGCGAGCAGTACCAGTCGGACATGGAGGCGCAGAGGGCGGCGATGAAGACCACCATCTCCTACCAGCGAGCCTGCATGGAGCAGATGCGGCAGACGATGGAGATGCAACAGCAGGCGATGATGGTAAGTTAAATTAATTGAAATTTATCGCGTTCTTAATAATATGTAATAACCTGTAACGTTTGCAATGACAGAGTTTCTTTCAAGGCTAAGAAGTCAAGGGGTTGCACCTCAAGCTACCTCCACTGCCACCGCCCATTCCACCGCCAGAACTGGAGCTACCGCTGCCGGTGCACATTTCTCCGGGTTTTCAGATAATCAAAAACGTTCTTACTTAGTCTTAACTCATCGAATGTAGGCAAATCTAATTCAACTTAGCTATTGTAGTCTTACTTAGTCTTAAATAATCAAACATAGCAAATCTAACTCAACTTAACTAAAGTAAGTTCAATATGATCAATTCTAACTTGTTTAATCAATTCTAGTCAAAAACAAAGTTCTAAACTAATCAATATGTCAAACAACTTCTATGTGTTGCAGGGATCGGCGACGGAGGCTCAAACTCTGTCACCGTCTGTACCGGCGCCTGGACTGACGCACGACGAGGACGTTGGTGGCTCTAGAGGTAGTGAACGCTAGCGGATAGCCTCTCTTCTTTCTTTTTCTATTCTTGTGATGAGATGCGAGACACTTTTGTGTTTGATCGATGGAGATGTTATATATTGTCTTTTGGACATGCATTTGTGACTATTGTTGCTGCTGTTATGTGTTGTTATATATTTTGTCTCTATCGTCTTTCTAGCCATCGAGCCGGGTAGAATGTTCTGTTTTTCTTTAGAAAATAAAAAAACCTTAATTGCGACAGTTTTTTATACAGTACCGTCGCAAATAAAGTTACTGGTTGTCCCAAATTAACCTATGTTATTTGCGACGGTCGTGGTAAGGCCGTTGCAAATAGGTTCTTATTTGCGACGGTCGTGGTAAGGCCGTTGCAAATAGGTTCTTATTTGCGACGGCCACCGCCTGCCATCGTAAATTGTCGTGTCGGGCCCATCTGCTGAGCCCGGGCTCTTATTTGCGACGGTCGGCCGAAGCCGTCGTAAATAACCTTATTTACGACGGTGGCCGTCGCAAATAAACTTATTTGTGACAAAATACGAGCGACGGTCGGAAACCGTCGCAAATAAGTAAAACCGTCGCAATTAGATTATTTACGATAGTTTTCACTTATTTGCGACGGCCATGGCCATCGTAAATCGTCTGGATTCCTGTAGTGTTTTTAACGAACCGGCTGTGATATTAAATTATCACATGCGGCTTTTAATTCATTGGACATTTCAGATGTTTTTTTTAAATAGTAGGCGCTTGTGAAAATGCTTTTCATAGTACTGCATAATCGCACAACTGTTCCATTGCCTTCATGCATTGAATTGGTGTTAGTGGTTGCCAAGGCCGAGAGCCGTCTGCATTTGTACGCAGTCAGATGTCATTGGAACCGACAACACAACTTTTCCATTATAGTTTCAAAAAATGTATTTTCATCAAAGTTGAAGAAAGTGCATATACTACATTACATTTATGGGGAACTATGTTTCATTTGGAGCTCTTAACTTCTAAAATAAAAAGGAAAGATGATGTGCTAACCAACATGAATAGGAAGGTGATGTGCTTACCAGATCGATCAAAACTAGATTTCTGGCGACCACTTCAGCTGTGAACAGGTAACATGATGTGATGACCAACATGCATAACCTAATGTCATCCGCACATGTAGGTTAGCACATTCCCTTCTCTGTACACGACAGAGGTCAACAGAATCACCACCAGTGATTCCACCTCCAATTGTGGGATGAGACATGAACATAATAAGGGTGGCCATAAAATCACCGCAGAAAGAACCAAACAACATGCGGCCTAAAGGGTACTACAGGAGGGGGAAACGTTTTATTTCCTGTAAAAGACTAAATATGAAAGCATATGGCGGCTAAAGATAGCCGACATATTGTTGTATTAACAGGCGAGATCAAAATAAACAGACCCGCGACCATAACAACATGTCATAATTTTGTATCACAGCGAACCCAATATTTTAAAATCATCAACTTCCAACAACACCTGACATCTTTCCGCATAAACAATATGACAGTTTAAATTTGTATCTGATTGAAAAGTAATACAGTGGCCTGTAAAACATAATCTGATTGCATAAATATACTAAACATTAGTAACTGATCTTTAACGGAAGTGCAATGTCCCGGCATATTATGCAGTCAACTGTTGTTGGCAACCAACACTATTTGAGGGCATTAACTCATTCTAGTGTTTGTGCCTAAGCTCGATCCACATGATTTGATGAATTGCGGATCGTGTATCTTGTGCATTGGCCAGACACGCTTTCAGTGTTTTGCTGCAGTAAGAAGCTGAAAAATATTTTCCATTAGCTAAAATATACGCTACTTTGCTTTCTTGAACAGCAGACGTGTTTTTGCAAACGTGACTTTGCGAACACTAAAGGCACTGTGGGATAATTTTGGGTGATCAGGAGTTTTGCATTCTCTGGTGTAGTCACACGTTACAATCAGCGAGTACAATTTATACCAGATGCAGCTGCTTAAGAAGAGAAACTCCGGATCCTATATTAGCGGATAGCACGTACAGGTTGTCGCTGATTCAGGCAACACAGACGTGCATGGCAAGGCGACCATATTGCATGGATGAGGCGCACGCCTGCATGCGCGGAGAGTACGTTCATTCTGTTGAGACGGATCCTGATTTGTGAGAAGTTTTAGTTGTAAAAGATTTGTGGCTCGACTCCCCCCCCCCCCGGCAGCCTCAGAGGTGCCTTCGCCAACGCAGAGACTGTCAAGACCCTTGGTCATGATGTCTGCATATTTACTAGAACTCGATACATGTTGTATGCGGAGGTCACCCGGTGCCACTTTATCACAGACAAAGTGTATGTCGATCTCAATGGGTTTTGTCCATCGATGATGTACCGAATTATGTAACATATACACGGCTGATATGTCGTCGCAGTAGACAACCTTTGCTTTCTGTTGAGGGATATGTAACTCGCCTAGGAGCTGTTGCAGCCATAGCACTCCGAAACTGCGTTTGCGACACCTCTATATTCAGCTTCGGTGCTGGATCGAGAAACTGTTGGCTTCCTTTTGCTGGACCATGAAATCAATGTGTCTCCGCCGCCTTCCTGGGCGGAAGAGAGAGTGCACCTGCTTAGGAAAGTTGCTTTCCTAGAGCAGAGTTTGGTTGCCCTCAGGGCACAGGCAGACGACGACCTATCAACGTTGTGCCGACAGATGGTAAATGATATATTTAACAGTACATCTGATGCCATGGTTCTTCTGGGTCTTGGTCGTCTTCAAGAATGTACTGGAATGGGCACCATAGCCCACTACCTCTTCGGGTTAAGCGCAGTGGCCGGTCATCTTAACGTGATGTGGGAGACGGTTGGTGAGGTGCTTGGGGTGGAAGACAGTAGGAAGTTGGTGGAGGCGATCGACGACAAGTGTGGGGTTCCTCCGCCACTGGAGGACTAGGCGATCGTTTGTTGTTTTCTTTTGTTGATTGTAAAAAATTTATTTTTAATTAATGTGTGTTTGATGATGAATGTTTGTTATCGATTATCGAATTGTTTGTTGTCTTTTTATTTGATGCTAAATATGGTTGATGTATACCGGGCCACGACGTTTGGTGGCTTCGAATTGGTGTCAACGCGTGTTCCGATCCCCTCGGTATTAATAGCCAATATTGCAGGCGGCTCCTACTCCCGGTCGTTTCAGCTGCCTGTGTGAGACCTATGTGTGCTGAATACATTGGCTTTGACGATAAAAGTTTTGAATACTACCAAAAAACCTTTTTAACAAGGTCCGACTCTAGGTTCGAGCTCCTGCAAGGTCCGACTTGTTTTGGGTAGCTCCGGCAAGGTCCGACGTAAGGTCCGACTTGTTTTGTCTAGGTCTGACTTATTTTGGCTAGGTCCGACTTGTTTTTGCTAGCTCCAGTGTTAGGTCCGACTAGCTTTGGTAAGTTTCGTGCTAGGCTCGACTAAGCTTTAGTAAGCTCCGGCGCTGGGTCCGACTAGCTTTGGTAAGCTCCGGTTCAAGGTCCGGTTAGCTTTGGTAAGGTTCGGAGCTTGATTGCAATGGTTCTGCTTTTAACTTGCAATGTTTCGAACTTACTTTACTCTTTTTGAAAATTTTGCTTAGTATTATTTTATTAAGTTTTTGGTGTGTTTTAGTGGTTATGGCTGATATCATTTTGCTATGGTTTACAACATGCTTATGTGAGGTGCTCACGTAAGATGTTGTAGTTTCGGAACTAACGAGAGTCAAGTCGAGGACTTGTGCTCGGAAGTATTGGTTGTTTATTCATGTGCAGGTGTTGCTTGAGTTCAAGACATGGCTGGTGATGGGATCCATTGAACTAGTCCTAGTGAGAAGATAAGGTTCAACAATCAAGTTCGGTAGGAATTGTGGTTGAGTTGATCGGGAGGTTGCGCAGTATATTTGAATCAAGAACAATGCATATGAAGGTATCTTGGACGTCGTTGGAAGAAGTTTCACGTGTGCAAGGAGTGCATGGACATGACTGCATGGTTCCAAGGCGTGATGAAGAGATGTGGACGTAAGAATTGGTCGGAAAGGTCCAACCGACTAGGTTATGAACTCAGGCTGCGGCTGAGTCGTGTTTGACTCAAATATGGAAAGTTTTGAGTTGATTATGATAGGATTTCGTGTGGGACATGAAGTTGAGTTGTTTTAGGAATGTTTGGGACGTTCCTAAGGTGTTTGGAAGTCTTAAGATTGCTTCTATCTGCGTATAGAAGACTCTTGAGCAGTATTGAAAAGTTACAGTTTGAATCCAAGTAGGAGTAGGAGTCCTATTTGAGTTGAGTTGGCCTTAGGGCTGGTTATATAAGCAAGGGGGGTCAGAGCTCGTGGTGCACGACTTTGGGGCTGTTCCTCTTGTGTTTTGATAAATAAAATTCGTATTCTAAAGGAACTTTTGTGCCTTGTTCATCCGACTTGTTTCAGACAAGTTTTTCTCATCGAGTTTCTGTTCAGCACTACCTTGCTTCGGTGGTTTTATCATAACTCGAGTTTTACAGATCCAATTGATGTGATTCTTTTTGGGTTGTCTTCACAACTTAATTATCTATCATCTTTGAAAATTTCACGGTCATTGAACTTGTGGTTTCCGATCTGTACGAGTTTTTTTGCAGTATTGCAGAACTGTTTTTCTCGGTTAGGACAAATTGACTTTTGTTCGATCTTTCGATCGTAACTTGAGTTTCTCTCAACGGATTTTCATGATTCTTGTTCTGACGTCTTCGTGACTTGATTCCCTACAATCTATACTAGTTTTGTCACAGTTGAACACGTTTAGATTAGTCGCCCACACGGTTTATTTAACAGATCGGTTTTCTGCTGAGGGGTGGTTTGTTGCTTCCGCTGAAAAGTTTTTATCTACCATTCACTCCCCTCTGGTAGCTTTACACGTGTACTTCGATCCTAGAATTGGTATAAGAGCCAGGTTGCTCTAATATTTGTGATTTGCACGTGTTTTGACTAATCATCATGGAGAAATACTCCGCCAAACCTTGTGTGTTTAGTGGTATTGATTTTCAGGTTTGGAAGGCACGCATGGAAGCTTTCATCCAGGCGCAAGGCTTTGCAATATGAGAAAAGGTGTACAAGCCTTATGATGTGCCTTCAAACGATCAAGTCACGGCTACAAACATGAGAGATGTCGACAACAACAACAAGGATCGGAACTTGATCATACAAGGACTAACTCAGAGCGACTTCGACCGTGTTGCCCACCTCCGATCGACGTACGATGTGTGGGGAGCACTTTGTGACTACCACGAAGGATCCAACATGATCAAGGAGGTAATACAGGATATGTTCAAGAAAGAATAAATGCGCTTTGAGATGCAACCTGGTGAGTCCATTGATGACCTCTTTGCTCGCTTTAATAAATTTCTCAACAACTTGCGTAGCGTCAATGTTAATTTTTTAGATGCTGAAAATGCTAGGCAATTACTAAGTGCATTAGACATGTCAATTTGGGAGATGAAAGTAACATCCATACGTGAATCCACTGTCATGGGTACTCTTACATTAGATGTGCTTTATTCTAAGCTAAAAACTCATGAAATTGACATTATATCATGCAAGAACCCAAATAAGACTATTGCATTTGTCTTACAACGTGATATGCCTAGCTCCGGCCAATCATCTAACAATACACTTGCTTTGCTGTCTTCACTAACCCTAGAACAGATTGAGGAGTTTCCAGAGGAGGAGCTAGTACTTCTTTCTACTAGGTTCTCAAAAGCATTGCAAAATGTGATAACTAGAAGGAGAGGAAGCTCCGGACCTCAACGATGCTTTGAATATGGTAAGACAGGACACTTTCATACAGATTGCGCTAACCTTTCAGGTCCTTCTAACCGTGATGAAAAGCAGAATAAAGTCAAGTCCTCTTTTGGCAACACCAACAGGAAAAAGAAGGGTTTTACAGGACGCAAACTGATAAATAGTTTCATCACCGCACTTCAAGAACTTGACTCGAGTGATGTAGACATTGGAAGTGATGAAGATGAAGATGATCTGGTAAACTTGTGCTTCATGGCGGGCAAATCAAAATCAAGTATGGAGGATGCAGAACACAACAGTGACAACGAAGAGGTATGTCCTACTTGCGAAGAAATGTGTGATGCTATTTCTTGTGCCACTATTATTGTTAAGAAAAAGGACAAAAGCTTAGGGACAATGCTGTTAAAATTGAGTCACTAGAATCTGAAATTAATCATTTAAAATCCTTGATTCCTAGTGATGATTCTTGTTCCTCATGTGATTTAATATATGAACAATTGTCCTCTCTAAGAAGTGCACACACCTCCACACTTGATAAACTTGAACTTGAAATCGAAAAGAACAAAAAGCTTGCTGCACTTAATGATAAAAACTTGAAAGATGCTTGTTGTTCTACAATTGATTTGCATTGTTCTACTTGCGATGATCTTGATAAGAAACTACAAGATGCTATGAAAGAAATTTCTATATTGAACAATCCTTTACGTTCTCATGAAGTTAAATATTATTCCAATTGCAAATTAAAAGGAAAAACTTCATGTGAAAATTGCCTTGATCTATCAAATAAACTTGATAACATGCATTGGACATTAGATCGGTTTTGTAATGGGAATAAGAAACTAAACTTGCTGCTGAATTGTTCCAAGTCTTGCAATGATAAAACTGGTTTAGGTTTTGATTCACATGCTCATGCTAAGGAACATCCACCTAAAATTGTAAAATCATTAGGAAGTGGTTTGATTCAAACAGTTCCTAAACAAAAAGAAGTGGTTTTTAAATCTGCAGGAGTGTTGTCACATTCGGGTTCAAATAAGCATACTGCATGCTCATCTAGACATGAACACAAAGTTAAATTCCATTGTACCTATTGTGGTAGAGATGGTCATGTCATAGATTTTTGTTATAGACTAGCTAAACAACATAAAAAGGAAAGAATGCAAGCTAGATCTTATAACTCTCATGCAAAATTTGCTGCACATACTAAACCGAATGTCAGGAACATGCAACCTGCAGTTATGAGTCAGGAATATTCAAAGTTTACCTCCGGAGCTTCAGTTTTTGCCTCTGGAGCTACTGATTTTCGTGCTACACAAGTAACACCTTATAGGTCAGTAGTTAAGAACAAAAAATCTCAAACTTTGACTCATAAACCTGCTGTTTTATCTCAGTTTTTCACATGTTATTTCTGCTGGACGTCGTGTGACTCAGTACTGAATTCCTAAATACCTTTTAACTAACCCCAGTATTGAGTCATCGACGTATTGTGCTTCTATGTAGGTTACACGCTTGAGGAAGGTGAACATTTGGATTGTGGATTCAGGTTGCTCACGCCACATGACCGGTAACAAAGAATGGTTCTCCTCTCTCTCTTTTGTGTCACGTGTAGAGAATGTTACTTTTGCCGATAATTCTTCAACTCCTATAATTGCTAACGGTTTGGTTAGAGTAAATGATCACTACACTTTGAAGGATGTGGCACTTGTCAAAAATTTGAAATACAACTTGCTTTCTATTTCACAATTGCTATATGAAAATCTGGAAATTATTTTCAATAAAAACTGCTGCAAATTTGTAGGTTCAAATAGTGAGCTTATTTTTAACATTTCTCGGTTTGAAAGAGTTTTTAAAGCTGATTTTGATATGTCTTCCTCTAAGCATAGATGTCTAGTTGCAAATGATTCCAAAGATTTATATTTTTGGCATCGTAGACTTGGTCGCGTAAGCTTTGATCATCTCACGCGTGTTAGTGCTCTTGATCGTGTACGTGGGCTGCCTAACCTTAAAGTGGACAAAGAAATTGTGTGCTCTTCTTGTAGACATGCTAAGATGATTGCAGGTTCACATGCTCCTCTCACAATGACCATGACAACTGAACCGGGTCAACTTTTACACCTTGACACCGTAGGACCTTCACGTGTTCAATCCTTCAGAGGTAAATGGTATGTTCTTGTGATTGTTGATGACTATTCTAGATACTCTTGGGTTTACTTTATGGCATCTAAGAATGAAGCTTTTAGTCACTTTAGAACTTTATTTCTTAGATTATCAATTGATCACCCAGGATCTTTAAGAGCAATTAGAAGTGATAATGGAACCGAATTTAAAAATCAATCGTTTGATCACTTTTGTGATGAAAATGCAATAGATCATCAATTTTCTTCACCATATGTACCTCAACAAAACGGTGTTGTAGAGAGAAAGAATAGAACCTTAGTTGAGATGGCTAGTACTATGCTTGATGAATATCAAGCTCCTAGGAAATTTTGCGCTGATGCAATTGCAACCGCTTGTTATGTCTCAAATCGTGTTTTCTTGCGTGCTAAGCTAGGTAAAATACCATATGAGCTCAGGTTTGGACATAGGCCTAGTGTCACACACTTTAGGGTCTTTGGTTGCAAATGCTTTGTTAAGAAACATGGTAATCTTGATAAATTTGAATCTAGATCTTTTGATGGCATGTTTCTTGGTTATCCATCTCATACTAGAGGCTACCGTGTGCTTTTACTTGATACTAACAAAATTGTGGAGACTTCTGAGGTTTCTTTTGATGAAGCTAGCCCAGGTAGTAGTTTAAATATTGCAGGTCCGGATCCATATCCGCAGGGGGAGAGTATTTTCGTTGAAGAAGAGGAAGAAGTGGTGTTGCTGCCCGAAAATTCAGCAGCTAATGACATTGTTCCAATTCCTGATCTTGATTCACAGCCAGCACCGACGACCACCATTGCTGGTCCAGATCCTCCTCACGTCACAAGCTCATCTATTTGTGATGAACATGAAGAAGAAGAAGCTTGTGAAGTGTAACACCCCAAATTTTGATTCAAAACCCTAAACCATGTTCAGAGGGGAATTTAAAATTTTTTGGACGTGTTGCATGTTTTGCAAAAATTCAAATTCAAACTGGAATTCAAATTTGACTCAAAACAGAATAGAAATGGAAAAAGAAAAAGAGAAAACGGGAAAAACCGGCCAGTGGGCCGAAACCCGCCAGCCGGCCCAATTTCCCCCGCGCCAGCCCGCAGCCCTTCCCCGGCTATAAAAACCCCAGCCCCGATCGGTTTTTCCCACGCGATCGCCGATTTTTACTCCGGTGAGCACCGAGACTTCGCCGGTGAATTCTGGCCGATCTAAGCTCGGAAACTCTGATCTAACTCGCTGGTCTTGATCCACCGCCTCCGGGGAGCTTTGCAGGTGCAGAAAACTCGGAGAATTACGGTGTAAACACAGCGCCGACGAGCTTCGCCGTGGTTTTGTCTCGGACCTCGCCGCCGATCACTTTCCAGGACCCCCGAGCTCGAGAAAACCCCCGAGGTGAGATCCCTGACCTCCCCTCTACCGATCTATGCCATAAGATCACAGTTCTAGGCAGAATTCTCGCGGATCCGAAACTTTCCGGCGAGATCGCCGCTTCCCGCCGCCGTGCACCGCCGGCAGCGCCGCCCGCGCTCGATCAGAGCGACGTGGCCGCTTGTGCGCCGTTCATTTTAAATCGCACGGTAGACTTTCAAACCCCGCGTACCGGTTCAATGTTATAATCTCAGCCGTCGGTTTAAAATCGGACGGTCCACGTCAGCCCCGCGTTATAAAGACTGGAATTCTTACGTGCTACCCCCTGGGGTTCTCGGGAAATAAGAGCTAGCCCCGGAAACTTCTGATCTAGCCCCTGGAACTCCAGAAAATCATGTAAATTCATTTAAAAATCAATTTTAGCCCCTGGATTTAATAAAAATTAGGAAAAACACCTCTGATAAGTGTAGCTAGACCCCTGGAAATTATGAAAATAATATTATAGACCCTGTAATGGGGTGAGTTTAATATTTTAGCCTTGTTAGTATTTAATTTAGAAAATTGAATATGTAACTAGTGTTTAAAAATTAAAAAGTGGGACAAACATAATTGTCAAAATTAATTAAAAGCTTTCTCAGTACTTAGAAAACTTTGGAGTGAGATAAAAATATATTTTGGGCTGAAATGAATCTGTTTCATTTATTATTCACATTTATTAGTATAGGGACACATTTTTAAGTAAAGAATAGCTATAGAAAAATAGGGAAAATAATTATGAAATAGTTTACATCAGAGGCCAAGGTCAAAATATGTTATTCAATTATTTAGGACCAAAACCTATACTGTTTAGATGATGTGTATTACTAATTTCATAATAAAATACACAATTATGCATAGGAATATAAATCTGAAAATATAGCAACTAGTAAATGATAAATGGAGTTTTTAAAATGCAAAGAGTTCAGTTTAGGGTTGATAGAAATTATGAAGGCACATATGGAGAAGAAAAATACTTTTCTTACATACTTGGTAGTTTAATATAAGGAATTTATTTAAAACTGAAACACACACACACACACACACACACACACACACACACATATATATATATATATATATATATATATATATATATAGTATGTAAGTATAAATATGAACACCAAAATAGGAATCATACACATCTAAATAAAAGTGTGTGCAAGCCACAGATCAACACACAAAGTAACCACAACACATATAATGGTGAATGAATTTCATAAATATGAATGTGTGGTTTGTATGAAGTAAGAAGTGTGAACTATGTCTTATGATTGTTGTTTTTCTTTTGCTATGTGTGATGGTATGAAGTAGAACCTGTTCAAGAGCAAGTTATTCCTTTCCAAGATCAGGACTACCCATTTCAAGAGCAGCAAGAAGGAGGCAAGTGTCCTTGACCACTTTGATCCTATGCTAGGATGTGTAGATAGAATTATTTGCATTGTCAAGTTAAATATGAAACCCATGCTAGGAAGTTTCCCTAGAATTGCATTACCTTGTTTCCTTGTAGCTTGGGTTGGGATTTATTTTGTCATGTCATTTATTCACATGCATATGCTTAGCCATGCTTAGAATGGGATATTTGGGATATGAGATCATCAGTTTATTTTACCATACTCTTGAATGAGCTATTGTGAGTTATGTAGAGGTAGGGATCAAGGCAAGTTGGATGTTTTGGTTGTGTGCTGGGTGCACGAGACTTGGGTTTGTGTTTAGTACTTGCCTGGATCCTAAGGACCGGTTCATGGAGCATGTAACCCGGCTTTAGAGTGCCAACCACATGCTGAGATGGGGCAACTTGGCCAATTAATTAGGTGTATCCCCGGCGTAGTATAGGTGTGTTGGATGGTGCGGGGAGTAGGTGTCAGCTGGACTACCATATGAACCGCAAGGCTCAAGAGGGGGCCACTGCAGCGGGGTTGGAGCCTCTTGTATGCTGTTAGGGGTGAAACCTCAGTGGGCCCACGCTCGTCGGGAATCCCTTTGTAAAGGCTTCGTAGTGATCTCCTGGCTACACACCTGGGAAGTGTGAATGTGGTTCGTAGCCACTGGCATAATGGAGGTTCTTTTAGTCCACCCGGCAACGGGGGATGAAATCACTACATGTGGGTACAGTGGTACAAACTCTGCAGAGTCAAAACTGTCTTGACAGCCGTGCTCACGGTCAAGAGCGGCCTGGACTTATTCATGATTAGGGGATTGATGGTTTTGGAAGTTAAGCGGGGAGCTTAACATTGGAAATGATGTTATGGTTATTGGATTATGATGACGGGATGGGAGATTGGGACCATTTCACCTGTGTAGTAATGTAAGTGCTTAATAAGATAAGGTGATAGGTATTAATTGCGTAGTGCGTTAACCATGAGTTCAACCTCTCCTTGTTCTAGCCATGCATGATAAAAATTTTCCCACATTTGCTGAGTACCATTGGTACTCAACCTTGCATATTTGTTGGTTTATATTGCTGCTCAGGTCAAGACAATGAGGTGGTGTATAATGACCAAGATTTTGGACCCGAGGAAGGTTTTTAGGTTCATGAAGACCCCGGGCAACGCCTGTGATGGAGCCCTAAAGAATAATATTCCGCTGCTAGTTTATTTACTTGTGATGAACTTATTATTGTCCATCGAGACATTTACTATGTTAGACTTACTTATATTCGACACCTGGCTTGTAATAAATGATGCTTCACTATTTGTCATCACATGTATGAGAAAATGATCCTGGCATACATGTGATATTCACTTGGTTGTTCTTCGGAAAAACCGAGTGTGACAGAGGTGGTATCAGAGCCAGGTTGCCCGTAGGAACGTGGACCTAGGTAGAAATGGACGTATTTAAGGGCCTTATTTTCTTAAAAACTATTTTCCAAGGTGTGGGTCGAAAAGTGTTATTAAAGGAGTCATTTTCTTCATCTTACCCCAACTTTCATTCAAAATAGGATTTTTGTTTGAGAATTTATCTAACCTAATTTTAAATTTATTTGTTTTAGATGGTTCGCATGATTCGCACCGCTCGTAAGTCCACAGGAGGGAGAGTTCCCGTAGTTGCCCTTGCCGAAAGAGAGGAGAGTCGTCCAGTGACGTACCTTTCCTACGGATTGGCAGCAGGAGATTTGTTGCGCCGTCTTCGACGTCTGCTCGAAGCCGCCGGCAATACGGGCAAGCTAATCATCCACTATAACTCCACCAGGACCATCCGTGAGAAGAGGGAAGAATGGAGTTCGGAGATGAGGATTATACACGAGAATCAGCTGCTTAAGATTCACCACTCTCCAGCTTGTCGAGCAACACAGGTCGATGCGGAGAAAGATGTCACCTGGGAGGCCATCACCTGCCAGAGTCACATCTATCGTCGCCACTTGGACAAAACTGAGTACATGTATGTCCTCCAACGTGAGAGTGGTACCACGGAGTACAAGTACCCACCGGTGCAGCAAGGGACTTCCCATGAGCACATGGACTTGTGCTTGGAGGATGCTGCTATGCTCAGCACTCGACTGCAGGAGTGTCAACAAGAGCTTCAGGATGTCCGAGACACCCTGAAGGAAACGGAGGCGTTGCTGCGAGCTTGCTTAAAGGCGAGAGAAAGAGGAGATGGGAATGAACTGTGCGTCACCGTGAATGATACATGGACTCCTGACTCCCCGGATCGCTGAGCAATCAGGCGTCGTCGCACTTCTCCACCAGCAGCCTCCCCACCCAAAGCAGAGTCAGAAGGTAGCCGAAATGAGGAGGAAGATCCCGAGGAGCCAGCTCAAGAGGACGAGTAGTGTAGAGTCTTTCCCCTAGCTAGCAAGAGGTCGAGTAGTCGAGTCGTTACGTAGTTAATGGTGTGATAATGCTTGGTGTGTGACGTGAGTTGTGGAAGCCATGAGCAATTGTCCACAGCCTCGTCTTCAGATTGTTTTGCTTTGGTGTGTGAACCCACAGGAAATAATAGTGCATTTATTTGGTGTGTGATATGAACCCTCGTAAAATTTTAACAAAGCCTCAACACCTCAAAGTACCAACAAATGAAAGTAGTAAGATGATACTAAATGGTATCAAATTAACATTTGTTGATTCTGCCAGATGGCCGGAAGAGGAAAAGGACGTGCTGCCAACCCCGCCAACAACAATGATGAGGCATGCAACCCTCATCTTTCTGGAGGCCAGGACAGGGGTGGTCGCCGTGAAGAAGTTGATCCTCTCCACCAAATGCTGGAGAATCAAAATCAGCTCATCCAGAACTTGACTCAAGTGGTGGCCAACTTGCATCAAGTTCCACCTACACAAGCTGCACCACGCCAACCAAGGTTGAGTGAGTTTCTAGGAACTCAACCTCCAAAGTTTGCAAGTGCTGCTGAACCTCTGGAGGCAGATGATTGGCTGAAGACCATTGAAAGTAAGATGAGGATTATACATTGCCAAGGGTATGAGAGGGTGCTGTTTGCCTCTCATCAATTGCATGGACCTGCTGCTGATTGGTGGACCGCCTACGTGGCCGCCCATCATGACCCTGAGAACATCACTTTGGAAGAGTTCAAGCGTAGCTTCCGCAACCACTACATCCCAAGAGGTGAACTCAAAAACAAGAGGAAAGAGTTTCTGGGACTGCAGCAGGGAAACATGACGGCGAGGGAATACCTCACTAAATTTACTCAACTATCCCGTTATGCTCCACGAGACATAGAGACTGATGAGCAGAAACAAGATTGTTTCGTGGAAGGACTTACCGCAGAGATGCAGTGTGCAATGTCCTCCAATGAGTATGAAAGCTTTCAAAAGATGGTGGACAGAGCGTTTGTGGTGGAAAGGAAGCTAAAGGCCCTGGAAAATGAGAATAAGAGGAAGGCGGGGTGGTCACATCAGGCCTCAGGAAGCAACACCCGCCCACGTATGATGCAGCAACCTACGGGGCAGACGAGCCATGCTGCGGTACCCTATTCAACACCAAGAGGGTACAACCCAAACTACACGCCTCCCGCAGCACCAGCACAGCCGCCACGTCAGTTTGTGCAGCAGCCTCGCCCCGCATATCCACCTCGACCAGCAGTGCAAGGACCCCCAAACCAACCCCAAGACAACAAGGGCCAAGCATCTAAGATTGGGGTGCAATGTTTCAGCTGTGGTGAAGTGGGGCACTACGCCCATAAATGCCCAAAGAAGAAGTCTGCGCCGCCACAACAGCAGAATGTATTGAGAGGACGGGTGAACCATGTCACTATGGAGGAAGCACAAGAGGCACCCGACGTGGTAGTTGGTAAGTTTCCTGCCAATTTACACCTTGCAACTCTGCTGTTTGATTCTGGTGCTACCCACTCGTTCATTGCTCAAGGGTTTGTTAAGAAGCATGACCTAGCAACCACACAAATGAACCATATGCTAGCCGTAAACTCTCCAGGTGGAGAAATAAGGACAAGACAAGTGTGTCCCAAAGTGAGCCTAGACATTAATGGGGTAGTATTTACTACTAACCTCATAGTGATAGATTCACAAGGGATAGATATTATTTTGGGTATAGATTGGTTGACCAAACATAAAGGAATCATCCATTGTTTGACCAGAACGGTGGAACTAACTCACCCCAGTGGTACCAGAGTAAAGTTCATAACAATACACGAGCCTAGGAGGGACATTAAATTAAATCAAGTGGAGGTGAAAGTTGAGGAAATCAGGACCATCAGGGAATATCCAGATGTTTTTCCGGAGGAGTTGCCAGGTATGCCTCCCGACCGTGACGTGAAATTCGCAATTGAGCTAGTACCGGGGACAGCCCCGATATACAAGAGACCTTATCGAATGGACTCCAAGCAGCTAGAAGAGCTCAAGGATCATTTGAGAGAATTGACGGAGAAGGGGTATATTCGCCCTAGTTCCTCACCATGAGGAGCTTCGGTGATATTTGTGCCTAAGAAAGACGGAACCCAAAGGTTATGCATGGATTACCGTGCCTTGAATGAGGTAACCATTAAGAACAAGTACCCATTACCCCGCATTGAAGACTTGTTTGATCAGTTGAGGGGAGCTTGTGTGTTCTCGAAAATAGATCTCAGGTCGGGATACCACCAACTCAAGATAAGGCAATCTAATATTCCCAAGACAGCTTTCGTATCTCGGTACGGACTGTATGAATACACTGTCATGCCTTTCGGGCTAACCAATGCCCCGGCATATTTCATGTACCTCATGAACAAGGTATTCATGGAATATCTGGACAAATTTGTGGTGGTTTTCATAGATGATATTCTCGTCTTCTCCAAAGATGAAGAAGAACATGAGAAACATCTAAGGTTGGTGTTACAGAGGCTGAGAGAACACCAACTATATGCCAAGTTGAGCAAGTGTGAGTTTTGGCTGAAGAGAGTTCCCTTTTTAGGACATATAATCTCGGAGGGAGGAATCTCCGTCGATCCCGCCAAAATCGAGGATATCCAGAAGTGGAAGACCCCTGAAAATGTCGGGGAAGTTCGAAGCTTTTTGGGATTGGCTGGATACTATCGACGGTTTATTGAGGGATTCTCCAAGATCTCGAGACCTCTCACTAAACTGTTGGAAAAGGGAATCACATTCACCTGGACGCCACAGTGCGATACGAGCTTTTAGGAGCTAAAGAAGAGATTGACAACAGCCCCAGTGTTGGTTATGCCAGATATGCAGAAGAATTTCACAGTGTATTGCGATGCCTCTGGGAATGGGTTGGGATGTGTTCTCATGCAAGAAGGACATGTCGTGGCATATGCATCCCGACAGCTTCGGAAGCACGAGAAGAACTATCCTACACATGACCTAGAACTAGCAGCAGTGGTACACGCGTTGAAAATTTGGCGGCACTATTTGATGGGGAAGAGGACAGAGATATATACGGATCATAAGAGTTTGAAGTACATATTCACACAGCCAGATCTCAACCTCAGACAAAGGAGATGGTTAGAGCTAATCAATGACTTTGATATAGGCATCAACTATCATCCCGGGAAAGCAAACGTCGTGGCCGATGCTTTAAGTCGGAAAATGCAAGTCAATAAGTTGAACTTGAGGGACATGCCCGCAGAATTGAAGGACGAGGTTATAAGGCTCAATCTATGTCTAGTAAATAGTGGTGAAGCCATCGCCATGGAAGTGGACTCCACACTCGAGCAAGACATACGCGAGGGCCAAAAGAATGATGAGAAGATACAAGAGATCAGACAGCTCATTAAGGAAAATAAAGCTCCTGGTTTTAGAGAGGATGAACAGGGAACGGTGTGGCACGGGAAAAGGATCTGTGTGCCAGAAGTAAAGGAGATCCGTGAATTAATTTTGAAGGAGGCTCACGATTCTGACTATTCCATTCATCCTGGGAGTACGAAGATGTACCAGGACCTCAAGAGCAGGTATTGATGGTATGGCATGAAGCGAGATGTCGCGGAACATGTTGCCCTATGTGACACATGTCAGTTGGTGAAAGCAGAACATCAACGACCCACGGGATTGCTGCAACCACTCAAAGTGCCTGAATGGAAGTGGGAAGAAATAAGCATGGATTTTGTCGTGGGATTGCCTAGGACCCAATCCGGGTATGATTCAATATGGGTCATTATTGATCGGCTAACCAAGGTAGCTCATTTCATTCCTGTGAAAGAAAGCTACAGCGGATCCAAATTGGCAGAATTGTACATGTCAAGGATTGTGTGTTACCATGGAGTGCCAAAGAAGATAGTGTCGGACCGAGGGACACAGTTCACCTCAAGGTTTTGGCAAAAGTTGCATGAAACCATGGAAACCCATCTGAATTTCAGATCTGCCTATCATCCCCAAACTGACGGGCAGACGGAGAGAACCAATCAGATCCTTGAAGATATGTTAAGGGCATGTGCACTCAAAAACAATAGGAGTTGGGACAAGAACTTACCGTATGCGGAGTTTTCCTATAACAACAGCTATCAAGCTAGTATGAAAATGTCACCGTTTGAAGCTTTGTATGGAAGGAAGTGCAGAACTCCCCTATTTTGGAACCAAACAGGAGAAAGTAAAGTGTTTGGTCCAGAAGTGCTACAAGAAGCCAAGGCAAAGGTGAGGGAGATTCGCAACAATTTGAGGATAGCACAAACACGCCAAAAGAGCTATGTCGATGTACGAAGAAGAGAGCTCGTTTTCAATGTGGGAGACTATGTTTATCTCAAGGTGTCCCCTATCAGAGGACTTCGTCGGTTCAAGGTGAAAGGGAAGTTGTCACCTCGATACATCGGACCCTTTCAAGTTTTGGAAAGAAAAGCCGAAGTGGCGTACCAACTAGAGTTACCGGTTCATCTATCGGATGTACACGATGTATTCCATGTGTCACAACTCAAGAAATGTCTGAGGACGCCTGAAGAGGTGTTACCCATGAATGAAGTGGATGTAGCTGAGGATTTGTCTTATGCCGAGCAACCATACAAGATTTTGGAGACGATGGAACGCCTCACCAGAAACAAAAGAATCCGGATGTGCAAGGTGCAGTGGAAGCATCACTCAGAAGAGGAAGCCACCTGGGAACGGGAAGATGAGCTCAAGGCACAATTTTCGGAATTGTTTTCTTAGAAACACCAATCTCGAGGACGAGATTTCTTTTAAGGGGGGTAGAGCTGTAACACCCCAAATTTTGATTCAAAACCCTAAACCATGTTCAGAGGGGAATTTAAAAATTTTTGGACGTGTTGCATGTTTTGCAAAAATTCAAATTCAAACTGGAATTCAAATTTGAATCAAAACAGAAAAGAAATGGAAAAGGAAAAAGAGAAAATGGGAAAAACCGGCCAGTGGGCCGAAACCCGCCAGCCGGCCCAATTTCCCCCGCGCCAGCCCGCAGCCGCGCGCCCGCGCTATCCCTCACAGACAGGTGGGACCCACCTGTCATCCCTAACCCCGCGACCCCGGACTCTCCCGCGCGCACGCGATCTTAACCGATCGGAATACCGCGTCCCTCAGCCCGAATTCCGGTCCTAGAAGAATAAAACTCGATCACAACTGACCCACCGCCCTTTCCCGGCTATAAAAACCCCAGCCCCGATCGGTTTTTCCCACGCGATCGCCGATTTTTACTCCGGTGAGCACCGAGACTTCGCCGGTGAATTCTGGCCGATCTAAGCTCGGAAACTCTGATCTAACTCGCTGGTCTTGATTCACCGCCTCCGGGGAGCTTTGCAGGTGCAGAAAACTCAGAGAATTACGGTGTAAACACAGCGCCGACGAGCTTCGCCGTGGTTTTGCCTCGGACCTCGCCGCCGATCACTTTCCAGGACCCCCGAGCTCGAGAAAACCCCCGAGGTGAGATCCCTGACCTCCCCTCTACCGATCTATGCCATAAGATCACAGTTCTAGGCAGAATTCTCGCGGATCCGAAACTTTCCGGCGAGATCGCCGCTTCCCGCCGCCGTGCGCCGCCGGCAGCGCCGCCCGCGCTCGATCAGAGCGACGTGGCCGCTTGTGCGCCGTTCATTTTAAATCGCACGGTAGACTTTAAAACCCCGCGTACCGGTTCGATGTTATAATCTCAGCCGTCGGTTTAAAATCGGACGGTCCACGTCAGCCCCGCGTTATAAAGACTGGAATTCTTACGTGCTACCCCCTGGGGTTCTCGGGAAATAAGAGCTAGCCCCGGAAACTTCTGATCTAGCCCCTGGAACTCCAGAAAATCATGTAAATTCATTTAAAAATCAGTTTTAGCCCCTGGATTTAATAAAAATTAGGAAAAACACCTCTGATAAGTGTAGATAGACCCCTGTAAATTATGAAAATAATATTATAGACCCTGTAATGGGGTGAGTTCATTATTTTAGCCCTGTTTAGTATTTAATTTAGAAAATTGAATATGTAACTAGCGTTTAAAAATTAAAAAGCGGGACAAACATAATTGTCAAAATTAATTAAAAGCTTTCTCAGTACTTAGAAAACTTTGGAGTGAGATAAAAATATATTTTGGGCTGAAATAAATCTGTTTCATTTATTATTCACATTTATTAGTATAGGGACACATTTTTAAGTAAAGAATAGCTATAGAAAAATAGGGAAAATAATTACGAAATAGTTTACATCAGAGGCCAAGGTCAAAATATGTTATTCAATTATTTAGGACCAAAACCTATACTGTTTAGATGATGTGTATTACTAATTTCATAATAAAATACACAATTATGCATAGGAATATAAATCTGAAAATATAGCAACTAGTAAATGATAAATGGAGTTTTTAAAATTCAAAGAGTTCAGTTTAGGGTTGATAGAAATTATGAAGGCACATATGGAGAAGAAAAATACTTTTCTTACATACTTGGTAGTTTAATATAAGGAATTTATTTAAAACTGAAACACACACATATATATATATAGTATGTAAGTATAAATATGAACACCAAAGTAGGAATCATACACATCTAAATAAAAGTGTGTGCAAGCCACAGATCAACACACAAAGTAACCACAACACATATAATGGTTTATGAATTTCATAAATATGAATGTGTGGTTTGTATGAAGTAAGAAGTGTGAACTATGTCTTATGATTGTTGTTTTTCTTTTGCTATGTGTGATGGTATGAAGTAGAACCTGTTCAAGAGCAAGTTATTCCTTTCCAAGATCAGGACTACCCATTTCAAGAGCAGCAAGAAGGAGGCAAGTGTCCTTGACCACTTTGATCCTATGCTAGGATGTGTAGATAGAATTATTTGCATTGTCAAGTTAAATATGAAACCCATGCTAGGAAGTTTCCCTAGAATTGCATTACCTTGTTTCCTTGTAGCTTGGGTTGGGATTTATTTTGTCATGTCATTTATTCACATGCATATGCTTAGCCATGCTTAGAATGGGATATTTGGGATATGAGATCATCAGTTTATTTTACCATACTCTTGAATGAGCTATTGTGAGTTATGTAGAGGTAGGGATCAAGGCAAGTTGGATGTTTTGGTTGTGTGCTGGGTGCACGAGACTTGGGTTTGTGTTTAGTACTTGCCTGGATCCTAAGGACCGGTTCATGGAGCATGTAACCCGGCTTTACAGTGCCAACCACATGCTGAGATGGGGCAGCTTGGCCAATTAATTAGGTGTATCTCCGGCGTAGTATGGGTGTGTTGGATGGTGCGGGGAGTAGGTGTCAGCTGGACTACCATATGAACCGCAAGCCTCAAGAGGGGGCCACTGCAGCGGGGTTGGAGCCTCTTGTATGCTGTTAGGGGTGAAACCTCAGTGGGCCCACGCTCGTCGGGAATCCCTTTGTAAACGCTTCGTAGTGATCTCCTGGCTACACACCTGGGAAGTGTGAATGTGGTTCGTAGCCACTGGCATAATGGAGGTTCTTTTAGTCCACCCGGCAACGGGGGATGAAATCACTACATGTGGGTACAGTGGTACAAACTCTGCAGAGTCAAAACTGTCTTGACAGCCGTGCTCACGGTCAAGAGCGGCTTGGACTTATTCATGATTAGGGGATTGATGGTTTTGGAAGTTAAGCGGGGAGCTTAACATTGGAAATGATGTTATGGTTATTGGATTATGATGACCGGATGGGAGATTGGGACCATTTCACCTGTGTAGTAATGTAAGTGCTTAATAAGCTAAGGTGATAGGTATTAATTGCGTAGTGCGTTAACCATGAGTTCAACCTCTCCTTGTTCTAGCCATGCATGATAAAATTTTCCCACACTTGCTGAGTACCATTGGTACTCAACCTTGCATATTTGTTGGTTTATATTGCTGCTCAGGTCAAGACAATGAGGTGGTGTATAATGACCAAGATTTTGGACCCGAGGAAGGTTTTTAGGTTCATGAAGACCCCGGGCAACGCCTGTGATGGAGCCCTAAAGAATAATATTCCGCTGCTAGTTTATTTACTTGTGATGAACTTATTATTGTCCATCGAGACATTTACTATGTAATACTTACTTATATTCGACACCTGGCTTGTAATAAATGATGCTTCACTATTTGTCATCACATGTATGAGAAAATTATCCTGGCATACATGTGATATTCACTTGGTTGTTCTTCGGAAAAACCGGGTGTGACATGAAGTGTCCACTCCCCTCCGGATTCTCAAAAGTCATCCTCCACAACAAATTATTGGAAGCTTGCATGAACGAGTTACAAGATCCAGGTTTTTCGACCCCAATTCTCATGCTCATTCTGCTTTTGTTGCTTCTTTTGAACACAAAGATATATCACACGCAGTCACTAATGAATCTTGGATTATTTCCATGCAAGAAGAGTTAGAAAATTTTGAAAGAAATAATGTTTAGAAACTTGTACCTCCACCTCAAGGTCACACTTTAATTGTAACTAAATGGGTGTTTAAAAATAAACAAATTGAGGATGGGGTTGTGGTTAGGAATAAGGCTAGGTTGGTTGCTCAAGGTTTCACACAAGTTGAAGGTCTAGATTTTATTGAAACTTTTGCTCCTGTTGCTAGATTAGAAGTCATAAGAATTTTGTTAGCTTTTGCCGCATCTAAAAGTTTTAAGCTATATCAAATGGATGTTAAAAGTGCTTTTCTTAATGCTACATAGATGATGAGGTTTATGTCAAACAACCACCTGGTTTTGAAAATCCAATTTTTTCTAATCATGTTTACAAACAGTCCAAAGCCTTGTACGGTCTCAAACAAGCCCCTAGAGCATGGTATGATAGGTTAAAAACATTCTTACTTGAAAAGGGGTTTACCATGGGCAAGGTTGATAAAACTCTTTTTGTGCTTAAGCATGGCAATGACTCATTTTTCGTTCAAGTGTATGTGAATGATACTATCTTTGGTTGTGCTTCTCATGATCTTGTGTCTAAGTTTTCAGCTATGATGAGTTCAGAATTTGAGATGAGTATGATGGGAGAACTCACATACTTTTTGGGGCTGCAAATCAAGCAAACCAAGGAGGGTACCTTTGTGCATCAAACAAAGTATACAAAAGATCTCCTAAGGCGCTTCAACATGGACAAAAGCAAGCCTCTTCGGACACCAATGGGAACAGCAACAACACTTGAACTTGATGAAGATTGTGATCCCATTGATCAAAAAGAGTATAGAAGCATGATCGGATCACTTTTGTATCTCACGGCATCAAGATCGGACATACAATTCAGCGTATGTCTTTGTGCACGGTTTCAAGCCTCCCCACGTGCTTCACATCGTCAAGCCATCAAAAGGATTCTCAGGTACTTACATGGAACTCAAGAATTTGGCATTTTTCTTTCTTATTCCTCAACCGTTACTATGAAAGCTTTTTCCGATGCTGATTTTGGGGGTTGTAGGATTGATAGGAAAAGTACTTCCGGTGCTTGTCATTTTCTTGGTAATTCACTTGTTGCCTGGTCCTCTAGAAAACAAAGTTCAGTTGCACAATCCACAGCCGAATCTGAATATGTAGCTGCTGCTAGTGCTTGCTCATAAATTCTTTGGATTGTTCAAACACTTAAGGACTATGGGGTTGATCTAGATAGTTTTCCACTGTTTTGCGATAACACTAGCGCCTTTTGCATTGCTAAAAACCCCGTGCAACATTCGAAAACTAAGCACATTGATATTAGGTATCACTTTCTCCGTGATAATGTCGAAAAAGGAAACATTGTGCTTCACCATGTACATACCGAACAACAATTGGCTGACATTTTTACAAAACCTTTGGATTTCACTCGTTTTTGTTACATTTGTAGTGAAATAGGGGTTATGCATCCTCATGGCTTAAATTGAGGGAAAATTTTGAAACTTGGGAAGTCTATGTGTGAATCTGAAATTAAAATAATATGAGCATAGTATTTCATGCATATATGACTTTGTGATTCCTTTTTCATGCTGAAAGTTCTTACTATATTACTCGTGTTATACATTTTGTAGTTTTTACCATGTCTAGTAATTGGAATAATTACTTACACTATATCTGGTCATGGTCGAACTTTCTTGCTGTTTTGAACTTGTTGCATGCTCACAAGTGCTTTTAATCATAAAGAATTAATCAAGTAATCAACTCACATGTTGAGTTTTTATGTTCAAATAAAAAAATGAGAAAAGATCAAGAGAATATGCATGCATCGCACTTCTTCTTTTGAGATGGCTTATCATTACACTTAGATATGAACTTGAAAAGAGTTGTGTATGACTAAAACCATGTCCTTAAGCTTCTGACTGTCAAATGACATAGGCTTGGTTTGGTTGGTTAGAATAAGCCTGATGTTGCATATAATCTCTTGCAAATATCATAAGATCAAAATTTGTGCTTTAAATGATAAATAAAATGCAGCAACAAGTGTCATGCTTTCAGGTCTTGAAATAGTTAAGTTTGTGAGATCATGACTTGCTTAAATTGAAAATTACACTTGATCTCTAGCATGGCTTACACTACTTTATGTATCTCATTTATGTGATAGTGTAAGTTACTTGATAGTATGATTTGGATGAGCTTTGTTTTATATGTATATGTTATAATGTGCTCATAATAAATTAAAATTTCTCTTTTGTACCTTGCTGAATACATTGTCAAAGGGGGAGAAATTGATCACACATTGCACACATTCACAAGTGTTTTGGCACGATTCTTCTCAGGGGGAGAATTTTTGGTATTTTTGTTTTTCTTCTCATTTTATTTCTGATTTACGAAGGGGGAGAAATTGTTTTCAAAACTTTTCATGTGAATAAGCCAATGTTCGGATTTTAAGTGGTGTTGCCAATGCATTCATCAAGGGGGGATTGTGAGACCTATGTGTGCTGAATACATTAGTTTTGACGATAAAAGTTTTGAATACTACCAAAACAACTTTTTAACAAGGTCCGACTCTAGGTCCGAGCTCCTGCAAGGTCCGACGATAGGTCCGACTTGATTTGGGTAGCTCCGGCAAGGTCCGACGTAAGGCCCGACTTGTTTTGTCTAGGTCTGACTTATTTTGGGTAGGTCTGACTTGTTTTTTCTAGCTCCGGTGCTAGGTCCGACTAGCTTTGGTAAGCTCCGCTTCAAGGTCCGGTTAGCTTTGGTAAGGTTCGGAGCTTGATTGCAACGGTTCTGCTTTTAACTTGCAATGTTTCGAACTTGCTTTACTCTTATGGAAAGTTTGCTTAGTATTATTTTACTAAGTTTTTAGTGTGTTTTGGTGGTTATGGCTGATATCGTTTTGCTATGGTTTACAACATGCTTATGTGAGGTGCTCATGTAATATGTTGTAGTTTCGGAACTAACGAGAGTCAAGTCGAGGACTTGTGCTCGGAAGTATTGGTTGTTTATTCATGTGCAGGTGTTGCTTGAGTTCAAGACATGGCTAGTGACGGGATCCATTAAACTAGTCTTAGGGAGAAGATGAGCTTCAACAACAAAGTTCGGGAGGAATTGTGGTTGAGTTGATCGGGAGGTTGCGCAGTATGTTTGAATCAAGAACAATGCATATGAAGGTATCTTGGACGTCGTTGGAAGATGTTTGCACGTGTGCAAAGAGTGCATGGACGTGGCTTCATGGTTCCAAGGCGTGGTGAATAGATGTGGACGTAAAGAATTGGTCGGAAAGGTCCATCCGACTAGGTTATGGACTCAGCCTGCGGCTGAGTCGTGTTTGACTCAAATATGGAAAGTTTTGAGTTGGTTATGATAGGATTTCATGTGGGTCACGAATTTGAGTTATTTTAGGAATGTTTGGGACGTTTCTAAGGTGTTTGGAAGTCTTAAGATTGCTTCTATCTACGTATAGAAGTGTCTTGAGCAGTATTGGAAAGTTACAGTTTGAATCCAAGTAGGAGTAGGAGTCCTAGTTTGAATTGGATTGGCCATAGAGCTGGTTATATAAGCAAGGGAGGCCAGATCTCGTGGTGCACGACTTTGGGGCTGTTCCTCTTGTGTTTTGATAAACAAAATTCGTATTCTAAAGGAACTTTTGTGCCTTGTCCGTCCGACTTATTTCAGACAAGTTTTTCTCGTCGAGTTTCTATTCAGCACTACCTTGCTTCGGTGGTTTTATCATAACTCGAGTTTTACAGATCCAATTGATGTGATTCTTTTTGGGTTATCTTCACAACTTGATTATATATCATCTGTGAACATTTCACGGTCATTGAATTTGTGGTTTCTGATCTACACGAGTTTCTTTGCAGTATTCTAGAACTGTTTTTCTCTCGTAGGACAGATTGACCTTTGTTCGATCTTTTGATCATAACTTGAGTTTCTCTCAACGGATTTTCATAATTCTTGTTGTGACGTATTCGTGACTTGATTCTCTAAAATCTGTGCTAGTTTTGTCACAGTTGAACACGTTTAGGTTAGTCACGCACACGGTTTCTTTAACAGATCAGTTTTCTGCTGAGGGGTGTTTTGTTGCTTCCGCTGAAAAGTTTTTATCTACCATTCACCCCCCTCTGTTAGCTTTACACGTGTACTTCGATCCTACAGCCTGTATTAATGCGGCTTCGAATTGTATTCAAAGGTGTGTTCCCCACAGTATTAATGGCCAATATTGCAGGCGGCTCCTACTCCCGATCGCTTCGGCCAATATTCACTACAGGAATATGAACAATTAACGATGGCTGGAAACCGTCATTAATAAATAGAAAACCATCATAAATAAGTTATTCACGACGGGGAAGCCTTATTCACGACGGTTTTCGACCGTCACTGATAAAGAGTCGTAAATAAGGTTGTTAACGACGGCTCCCATCGTAAATAAGATTATTTACGATGGCTAAATAATCCCGTCGCGAATAAGCTCCCCCGACTGCCACGTGGCTGGGGATTTATTCACGATGGGCTGATCTTGGCCGTCGTTAATAGACCCATTATTTATGACGGCCGACACCAGAAAACCGTCGTAAATAAGTTTGGTAATTTTTTCAAAAATTAGAAAATACTGCCCTAGCTTCGAGGCCAACCCTGTGTGACACCCTCATTTTTGGTTTCTGCATTTATTCATGTTTCATATAGAGAAAACATTTTAAAAGAAGTGGGAACAGAGAAAGAATCAAAAAGATAGCCCAAAAGAGAAAAATCCAGTTCACCAAGAGTGCCGAAGACAACTCCCGCGGCCCGCTGGCCACGTGGCGCCTTCGGAGCTCATCTCCGCAAATGGGGAGAGGTCCGACCCCGCAGGACACATGTCACCTTCGGAGCTAGTCACCGCGGAAATCAGAGGACCAGTCGCGCAGGATACGTGTCGATCTCGGAGCTCACCTCCGAGAGGTCTGGTTCTATTGGACACGTGTCGCCTCCGGAGCTTATCTCTAGGAGGTCCGTCACTGTTGGACACGTGTCAACCTCGGAGCTCGTCTCTGAGAAGAAAGGAAGTCTGGCGCTGTTAGGACACGTGGCACACCCGGAGCCACCTCCGGGGAAAGGGAAGGTCCGGCACTGACACGTGACGTGCGCGGAGCCACCTCCGAATAGAGAGGAGGTCCCGACCGCCAGGATACGTGGCGCACACGAAGCTCACCTCCGAAGGAGAGGGAGATCTCGCTCGCTTGACACGCGGCACAACCGGAGCTCGTCTCTGCGGAAAGGGGGAGACCAGGCCCCGGTGGACACGTGGAGGTTTCGAAGCTCATCACCACGGAGGTAACGAGTTCTGGAGCGGTTTTGGATTCTGTACGCGTGGATATACTGGTACGGAGAGGAAACCGAAATGAATTCCACAATATTACCGCACCAAATCAACTAAAGATAAGTTGTTAAGATTCAACGATAATCTGAATAGGACTCTTATTCGAAATACAATCAGATTAGGACTCTTTTTCTCCCGATTATAAATAGAACCCAGAACCTTTGGCCGAAACCACGAACTTCTTTTCCACCTCCTGAGCCGACGACTTAGAGCCCTAGCCCCAACTCACCGGGTAAACCCATCGCCAGAGTTTGGTCGAGAGAGATCACCATAAGAGAGCCCCAACGATCGGTCTTGCTAAGAGAAGGACCCCGAGACCAAGAAGAACGTAAGGTAGGTCTCCAATACTACCTTACGACATCATCGTGTTTTCTTTGCATCTGTTCTTCGATTCCTTTCGAACAAAAGTTTTTTTGTGGACAGATCATTTGTTGATCGATTTAATCTAAAGTCAAGATCATCTCTACGTCCACAATTGATCTCTACAACTCAGTTCATCATAAAACCTATGCAAGCCATGCAAGAACACGTACAAACTCAACTGCATCATAGAATTAACATGCATAAGCATCATCACATCTAGTTAATGTTCGTGCATAATATTGATTGTTATAAATCTTGTATGTGTGTGATCATGTATAGAAGGACAAGCTCAGGGAGCCATTTACGACGAGCTGCCACAACAAGGTTTCGAGATCCAAGAGCAACCGGAACCGCAAGAACAAGGCAAGTGCCCCTTGACCATATTGATCCTATGTTTTGGGAGAATGTTTTGTTTTGCGAAAAGGTGTGTGTGTGTGTGCTGAGTCAAACATGATGGGAAACCCTTTTATAGGAGTTTACTAGTTCTGGTTAAACCACCCATGTCGCCAGGGATGTTTATGAGTCGGGTATGGTTTTAATTTATGCTTCGCTGAGTCCATGGGATTGGGGAGCGAGATGGATGTGTCTAGCCAACTGCACTCGTAAGATTTATGAGGAACTGAGGTTGTTAATGAACATGGATCGGAGGGAGATCTAGACAAGCCTGAGTTTGTGAATGAGGTAGAAAGAGATGGTGGTTTACTTGCCGTAGAACTAAGGACCGGTTCATGCGAGCACATGCCAGGATAATAGTGCCACCACAAGGCCATGTATGGGTGCGTCTTAGCTGACTAATTAGGTAAGTTGATAGATTGCTATGGACCGTAGAAGGCACGGGCAATGGTAATCGAGTGAGGACTGTCCTGGGAACTGCATGGCACAAGAGGGGGCCCGTGGGTGGGAGAATTGGAGTATCTAGCCTGCCGGTGAAACCTTAGTGAGTCCATACATCTAGTAACCCCTTTGTAAAGGCTATTTTGTGATTTCTTGGCCATACACCGACGGTTGTGTATTGGTATAATAGAGGTTCTACAGTCGCCGACGGGTGACGAAATCACAAACTTGTGGGCAAAGAGGTGCAAACTCTGCAGAGTCTAAAACTATCATGATAGCCGAGCTTGCGGTCACGAGCGCCTGGCCAAATTCCATGATTAGTTGGGATGGCTATTGGGTATGGTTTTGGTTTTGTTTTTGGGACTGTTGAGTCCGGGTGATAAGATGGGTTGCATGACTGTTGAGTCATGGCAACGAGGTTGGACGGTGTGAGACGAAATTGTTTATGAGATGAAATGGTAGCGAATACGAGATGGTATTCGTGAGATGGTAGCGAATACGAGAAGGTATTCATGAACAAGAATGAGGTTGATTAACGTCTGGTTGGGACATGGAAGGTAATGAACATAATGGAGGTATGATTGGTATTTTAGTACATGTTGGGATTACATTCGCTTAAAGATAAGTTGCTGTTTTATCATGGTTTTGATAAATAACTTTGCTTTCTGCAATGAGCCTTTTTATATACCTACCTTGTTGTGAGCTACATATCATATTTTCCCGCACTTGCTGAGTACATCATTGTACTCAAACTTACATTATTATTTTATCATCAGCAACAGGAGAAGATTACTATGAAGACCAAGTAGAGCATTATATGTGTAATCTGTCCTCAACCTTGCCTGTGGGGATGGAGTAGAGATGGAGCCGCTACTGCTTAGAATTGTTTCCGCATTAGTTAAATACTTCCGCTGTTAGATTAAGACTTCCGCTGTGAGCACGAGTCCAAGACTCATGAGACATTGTAATAAACTCTGTTATTCGTGGTCATATATATTTTGAAATTCAGTTTGTGGATGATGTGTATATGTGTGATGAACATCCTGGGCACACATATGCATCAGTTCTCATTTCCGTGGTTTTCCACATAATTGAGGGCGTCACACCCTGGCTCGATGGCTAGCTCACACAGGCAGTCAACAATAACAACAACAATATGCAGTAAAAATATTATAAACATCTACACTAGCTAGACACACACACCACACTACACACTACCACGTGCGCTACCTCCAGAACCTGGGAACTCGTCCTCCAGCCTTCGTCCTCCCGGTAGCTGCGGCGATGGCATGTGAGCCTCGGTCGCGGAGCCCTGTTATGTGTAAGTATAGTTAGACAAGTTATAAGTTTTAAAATGCATGTATATTTGCATAAGTGAGCTTATTATAACTTAGAATTGATCAAGTTAAACTAGTTTTGGTTATGTTTGACTAAGTTTGGTGATATTCTAATAAATTTGGCTAAATTTCATCAAATATGGTTATGTTTGTACCTTTGCTCCTGTAAACGGGGCCTGTGGCTTCTGTGGGGGCTACCACTGTGGAAAGACGACCGGCTGCCCTGCCGCCATAGCCTGTGAACAGAAAACATTATCATACAATCATCATTGATATGTTAGAAATATTATATAAAATGACCGCTACATACATGCATTGTCGTTTGCATCTGTAGCATGAACGGGGCTTGATACTCGTCCCGAGCCCTGCTTGGCGCGGCTTGACGCTCCCTTTCTTGCCGGAGCTGCTCCCTTTCTAGTCGGAGCTCCTCCTGTGTCCTGCGTGGCTCGTCCCGAACACCTTGGAGCTCCAGGGAACTCGTCTGTCTCGATCCCGCCTACCGCGATGAAGAGCCACTCGAGGAAGGTCGTGCCTCCCTTGAGTCGACAACTCCATCGAAGATGGTGAACCTACGAAAGAAGAAAGATTATTAAATTTTTGAATCTCAAATTCATTAACATTAAATAATAAAAAGAGAACTTACCGTCCGTGAGGTTTACAGCCTCCGGTTGCATACGCGGCTTCCGGGATAATTGGCGCGCTCTGCCAATCGAAGCCTTCACCGTGAAGCCGCTCCGCCTCCTGCCCATACCTTGCCTACAGAGACGAAAAGATAATATCATCAAAACTATTTCAGAAAACTCAATACAAATATAAAATAACTCACCAGTGCATCCGACGCCGCCTGAGAACACAGCTGGTCAGGCTGTGATGGGTCACTTCCCCTGTGACCCCTCTTCCAGACCTGAATCGGAGTCGGCTCCTGACCACTCTCGCGCTCCTATGTATATGTGTTAGTTCAATGAATAATTTTAACATATTTCAAAATAATAGTAATCACACTTACCATGCGTTAAGCCAGACGTAAGCAGCCGTCCGCACCAAACGTGTACTTCCCATCCATCCCTCTGCTCTGTCGAGGGTCCTAGAAACTTCCTAGAACCCCTGACTCGCCCACAGAGCACACAGGGCATGGTAGTCCTCTGGACGGCCGTCTAACCATGCTACACCGACCTGCATACATTTATTATTAGGTTATAGCCTATTTACCTATTGTGATTCTTTCACATTTTAAAATAAATATTTTACAATTTACCTCTACGTACTGCTCCGCCGTCAAGTACCTGGAAGCCACATTTCTGAATGCCCCCAGCTCGTACTCCTCCGGATGCAGCTTCATGTACGCTCTCGTCGCTTGAATTCTTGCATTCGATAGAGACTGCGTAACGAGCTTCCGAGCGTTCTTCTAGAATACGGCTCGGGTGTAGTCCACCCCGGCCCCGTCCTCCTAACGGAACCGTGCCTAAAAAACATATTTATACATCATTGGTATTAACCATATTATAGACTTGTATTACCGAAATATATAATTCATGCTTACCATAAATTCGGACCACACAACCTCCTGGTGATTGCCGTGAGCAACGTGCTGGGCGGTGGCGTAATCGTCCCACGTCATGGCGGGGACACCGTTCACTACACCGGGGTAGTGCAAATGGATAAGCCGCCCGAGGACACTGTTCACTTGCTTGTGGCATCCTTGACCCGTGAACGAGTCATCGTACCAAGACCTCATAAAGATTGATAAATCAGACGCTAAAATAATCTAAATGAAGAGCTAGATATTTACTTACATATCGCCAACCGGACGAATAACTATCCGGTCATCTGGGTTTGCAGGAGCCGGAGGAGGAGCCACATAGTGACTCCTCCTAGTCCGACGCCTCTGAGGTGGCTCGATGTCAGGTGACCCGGAGGAGTGGTCATCGGAAGAGTCCACAGGCGGGTCCACAGGCTAGCTACCCAACCCCAAAGGGTGGTCAGCCTGTGCTAGCTGCAGAGGACTCTCGTCTCTGAGTCCTCGGACCAAGAGTCCTCCTGGATAATTTAAAAGAACTGTAATGTAGATGAATGAAGTAATTATTGATATTATAAGATTCACGAAATATTATTTACGTCATCTGACCGCTGTAAGGGCGACTGTTGCGCCTCTCAGCTCCGGTAGCTGACTCATCAAAGCAGCCCGTCTAGCAGAAAGTCCGCTAGACGTACTGCCCTGAAAGACGTCAGCTGCCCTACGCAAGAAACCTCTAGCTAGGCTCCTCGCCTTTCCCTTTCCTCTACCACTGCTCGACGACATCCTATTGAATGAAAAATTGTTAATGAATGTAAAGGAAAATATATAAGACAAACGAAAGATATAAGATGTTACTTGAAAATATATAAGACGATACTCGAAATCTGTTTCAAAATTCATCAGTATCGCATGTGAGATGTACAGATTTGAAACGGGTAATAAATTTCTATAGGTTATGTTACTCATTTTCATTTTCAGTCATTTACAAGATAGGAAAGAACAAGAAAGAGGGGATAAGTTGGTCAGAATTGAAAGTTCAAAGGGGCGACGCGTAACCGTTGAAAGTTACAAGCCGTTGTCGCCATTCGCCTTCGTGCTCGTCTCGACACATAAGTTGCGACTAAAACCATCTAGGCCGTGACGAGTCGAGGCGGGATTGGGCCATGCTGGGTTGGGCCGGATTGGGCCTTGCTAGGTCGGGCTGGGTTGGGTCGTGCCGGGTCAGGGCGCGATTGGGTCGTGCCGGTCGTGCCGGATTGGGCCTTGCTGGGTCAGGTCGGGTTAGGCCATGCCGGTTCGGGCCAGATTGGGCCTTGCCGGGTCGGGCCTGGTTGGGCTATGTCGGGTCGAGCCGAATTGGGTCGTGTCGGGTCGGACCGGCTCGAAACCCGTTAATATACGTATAAATAGTACATACTCATAATCAATCAACTAGCTCATTATAATCTAATTGAAAATTTGAAACAAAATAAACAATTAAATAATTTAGACAATAGTAAGCTGACGGGCAGGGGAGGGACCCGGCGGGCGGGGCGGGCAAGGGAGGGACCCGGTGGGCGGGGCGGGCAGGGTAGGGACCCGGTGGGCGGGGCGGGCAGGGACCCGGTGGCTAGGGAACTAATTAAATAAAATTAATTTAAAAATTAGCTAATTAGTTAAAACTAATTAAAAACCTCAATGGGCGGCGGCAGGTCGGGGCGGGGTCGGGTCTGCGGCGGGGCGGTCGGGGCTGACCGTGTCGGGGCGGGCGGTTGTGGGCGAGAGGGCCGGCCGGGGCGGCAGCAAAGGTGCGTGGCGAGGTCGAGGTGGGCAGCGGCAAAGGCGCGCGGGGAGCCCGGGGTGGCCGGCGGCAAAGGCGCGCGGGGAGGCCGGATTGGGTGGCGGCGGCGGCGCGCGGGTAGGCCGGGGTGGGCGGCGGCGCGCAGGGAGGCCAGGGTGGGCGGCGGCGGTGGCGGAACCGGTCGGGGACGGCGCGGGCATGAATGCCCGCGCTGACCCGACGCGGGCGGGTTGAATAAGCTAAACTAAACTAATTTAAAGTAATTAAACTAAACTAAACTAATTAAAGCATAAGTACAAACTAAACTAAACTAATTATAAAATCAACAAAACTAATTAAAATAACCTAATTACAACTAGTAAACTAAACTAAACTAAAATAAGTTAATTAATTAAAACTAAATAAAAAACCTCGGGTCGGGGCGGGGCGGCGCCGGGTCGCGGCGGGGCGGTCAGGGCCGACCGGGTCAGGGCGGGGCGACGCGGGGTCGGGGCGGAGCCGGCGGCGGGTGGTCGGCCGGGGCGTGCAGGGCCGGGGGCGCGTGGGCCGGGGAGGATGGGGCGGTTGTGGCGGCGCTGTTCGGCGGCAGCGGCAGCGCGCGAGGGCGGCGGGGAGCGAGGGCGGCTGTGGCGGCGCGAGAGGGCGGCGGCGTGCGAGGGCGCGAGAGGCGGCGGCGGCGGAACTGTCGGGGTTGGCACAGGCGTGAATGCCCGCGCCGACCTCGGCCCGAGCGGGTATATACCCCTTATTTACAACGGCCACGGACCTGACCGTCATAAATAAGTGTTATTTACGACGTGAACTGGCCCTGTCTTGAATAAGGAACTTATTCACGACGGTCAAGGCTTACCGTCGTAAATAATTTGCTCATTTACGACGGCCTAGGTCAACCGTAGTGAATAATGTGCTTATTTACGATGCCCGTTGGACACTGTCGTGAACCTTTTAATTAACGAAGATACCGTCATTAATAACTTTGGTGGTCGTAAATTTGTCTTTTTCCTGTAGTGATTGCAGGCGGCTCCTACTCCACGGTCCGCCTGTGAAAATTGATATGTTTACACAGGCGGATTGCCGTTGCGAGCCGTCTGTGATGTTTATTCATCACAGGCGGCTATTAATTCATTTGACATCACAGGCGTATTTTTTATGGACCGCCTAGGTCTGAAAAACGAGGCGCATGTGATAATGGTTTTTGTAGTAGTGACAATAGCGAGATGTGGATTTTCTAGTATCCGGACATCCTGCCCAATCAACGCCCGAATAGGTGGTGATACCCGTGAGAGTTGAGGTGCTTAAATGAAGACCCAGTTTAGTTGTTCCTCTGATGTAGTGAAGAATTCTCTTGATGAGAGCCATATGAACTTCATGTGGATCATGCATGTGTAAGCACGCCTGCTGAACAGCATAACAGATGTCAGGCCGTGTTATGGTGAGGTATTGAAGTGCCCCAGCCAGCTGTCGATATTCAGAAGGATTAGAAACTCTCGGTGCAGTGAGTGATGACAATTTAGACTTTGTGTCAACGGGAGCAGCCACTGGTTTGCACTGGCTCATGCCGGCGTGTTCAAGCAGATCTTCAGCATATTTTCTTGAGACAAGAAAAATCCAGATGAATATCTTTTTATGTCAATACCAAGAAAGAACCTGAGAGCTCCCAAATCCTTGATTGCAAATTCAGATTTGAGCTGCTGGATGGTCTTCTGGATATGTAGTGCCGATGAGGATGTAATGATCATGTCATCGACATACAATAATATATATGCAGTAATATTCCCATGATGACAGATGAATAATGATGAATCAGAGGGTGATGGAAGAAAACCAAGAGAAGCTACAAATTTTGTAATTCTTTCGAACCAAGCACGTGGTGCTTGTTTAAGCCCGTAAAGTTATTTTGATAAAATACATGCCACATCCGGCATCGCTTCATCAACAAATCCTACAGGTTGATGACAATATACCTTTTCAAGAAGATGTCTATGAAGAAAAGCATTGGAGACATCTAATTGATGTACTGGCCAATGATGATGAGCTGTGATGGTAAGCACTGTTCTCACAGTTGCGGGTTTAATCACTGGGGCAAAGGTTTCTCCAAAGTCCACGCTTGGTTGTTGATTAAATCCGCGCACCACCCAACGCACTTTGTATTTATCAAATGATCCATATGGTCGGAATCTGTGATAAAAAACCCATTTGCCACTGATTATGTTGGCATTTGCTGGTTTGGGGACCAAGGTCCACGTGTTATTCTTCTGAAGAGCAGAGAGTTATTCTTCTGAAGAGCAGAGAATTCCTCTTTTATAGCGCTGAACCAATTTGGATCTTATAGTGCTGAACGAGCTGTTTGAGGATGGGGGACAGATTGTGATTGTGAGCTGAACTGGTAGAGGATGTTGCAATGTTTGCATATTTTGGATTTGGACAGAAGACGCCGGCTTTTGATCTGGTAATCATGTGGTGGGTACGTGTCAAGTTTTCTGTAGCTGGATGTGGAGAATTGTTGGTCTGGCGTGCATGGCATTGGGAGTTGTGTGTAGGCTGTGACTGGTGGGAGCTGGGTGGAGCTGGTTCGTGTGCTGCTGATTGGATAGCAGGTCGAGGTTACAGAGATTCGGTTGATGGGATACTGGGAGTTTGTGCTGATTTTGTGGCCGGTCATGATTGGCTGCATGATTTGGAATATTCGCGTGCGGACAGGTACTGGATAATGATTCCGGTACTGAGTAGGGTTAGGAAAAAGAAGATGATTTGCGTCCTCATGTAAATCTGACTGAAGCAGGAGATGAAGCTAGTGTGTCGCCATGATGTAAGGCTGCAAAAGGGAACTGTGATTCATCAAAGACCACATGACAAGAGGTAATTACATTGCATGAAGATATGCCGTAGCACCGATATCCTTTATGATCACCAGGATATCAAGGAATACGCATGGTACTGACCCTGCACTTAACTTGTGAGCTGCAGTAGCGATCAGGTTTGGGAAACATAGACATCCAAACACGTGCAAATGTTCAAACCAAAAAGAACCTCATAAGGTGTAATAGTCCCAGTTGTTCGGCACGGCACACAATTCAAGCAATATGTGGCAGTGTTTAATGCCTCGACCCAAAAATGATGAGAAGCATGAGAATGTAATAGCATCATTCGAACGGAATTGTTGACTGTGCGAAGAATCCGTTCTGCTTTTCTATTTTGTGGTGATGTGTATGGGCAGGATAAGCGAAAGTGAATGCATTTAGACGAGAACTTGAAGGGCATGGTTGTCGAACTCATGTCCATTGTCGGTTTGTAAAGCGACAATAGGCAATCAAAATTGTGTGGCAACATCTGTATAAAACGAAATGATCGATGAAAGAACTTCACTTTTATGGCGCAAAGGAATAGTCCAAACATAATCGGAATAATCATCGAGAAGCACCAAATAAAATTGATATCCTGAAATACTTGAGACGGGTGACGTCCACACATCAACATGAAGGAGATGAAAAGGAAAATATGTGACCGAGTCTTATGAAGCAAATGGTAGTCTAACATGTTTGCCTTGTTGACAAGCGTGGCAACGATGTTGTGCAGATTTATTACATTGGAAAGAAAAATCTTTCAAAGCTTGAAGGAGAGAAGCACGACCGGGATGACCGAGTCTTTGATGCCACAAGTCTATCGAAGATGTGGAAGCATGGAGAGCTGTGGATGGTTGTAGTCGAAGAGGATACAGATCTCCATCACTGTCACATCGGAGAATCACCGTTCGAGTGCGAAGATCCTTAATTGAGAAGCCCAAAGGATCAAATTCCAGAGATATATTATTATCACGGGCCAGTTTGCGGACTGATATTAAATTGTGAACAAGATCAGATGACAATAAAATGTTTCGATGTTGTATGGGGTGTGGAGATGCAGGAATTTGTGAGGATGTAATATGAGTTATTGGAAGTTTTGCTCCATTACCGACTGTGACAGAAGCAGTATATGGAAAAGGTTGAATGGACTGAAGACAGGAGGATGTACCGGCCATGTGTGACGAAGCCCCGGAGTCCACGAACCAATCTGAAGTGTTTGCTGGTGTTGTGGAGGCACTGTTAAGAGCGCTGAGAAGAGCCGAATTATCACATGGCGACGTAGATGATGGTCCCGAAGCCAGTGTATTCGGGTTGGGTTGAGGAAGCTATGTATTTCATTGCCCCGCATACATGGCTTGATATGGTGCAGAACCGGGATGCAGTCCTAGGACTCCTGCAGTTATTGGACGAAAGGGCATGGGCCATGCCTGCACCATGCCCGTCCAGGGATTAAGATTGGGTCGCCATGTAGAGGATGGCGCAGGCGGTCGAGAGGAAGAGCCTGATGTGGATCCTTGTGCAGATGCATTCGGAGTCCATGGTTGATTTGATCCACGGCCATGCCCATGACCACGGCTAGAGCGTCCACCTCCACGGCCGTTTGTTGGTTCAGATCCGGCAGTAGAGTCAGCGCTGGCAAAAAGAGCTTGAGAGGCCATGGTGTTAGCCTGTTGTGCATCAAATAATTCTTCCATCAGTAGATGAGATCGCGCACTCAGAAAGATGTGCGGTGGTTGCCGTGATGTGATTGTAGATATTGCATGATGATATTTCGGGTTGAGGCCTCTCAAGAGATTGAGTACTTGGCTTGGTTCAGAAAACCGGCTGCCCGACGTCACGAAGGATGTCAGCGAGGCCCTTGAGCTTGGCGCAGTACTCAGAGATGGTCATGTCGCCCTGAACAAGGTTACGGAACTCAGCCTCGAAGAAAACATCCTGTTGCAGCTTGTTGTTGAAGGCATCCGTCTTTCGCTTACGGACTAGCTGCCATACCTCTAGAGCACAGGTCATGAAGATCCAGTTGACGATGCATTGGTCGATGCAGTACCAGTCAGTGTCGCGGTTGATGACCGGCATAGAAGATAAAACATGGCCACCGAGACCAAATTTTTCTAAGCGCGAAGTCAAAGAACATGCGCCAGTCAGAGTGATTTGGGTTACTGAGCTGTAGTGTAATTGGAACATGAGATTTGATGTTCACTGGTTGGAGAACATCAGCGATGGGTGTGGATACAGTTGGGCAAGAACCAGAGGTGTCACCATCAATGGAGGAAGCTGGAGAATTTGATGGGGAGAATGTAGGATCGAATTCCATTGAGGCCAGGCAGCAGAAAGCAAGAGATCGAGAAGAGTTGGATCATAGGTCGGCTGATACCATATGGAATAATTTTGGGTGATCAAGAGTTCTGCTTTCTCTGGCGTAGTCACACGTTACAATCAGCGAGTATAATTTATAGCAGATGCAGCTGCTTAAGAAGAGAAACTCCCAATCCTATATTAGCGGATAGCACGTACAGGTCGTGCGCTGAATCAGGCAACGCAGACGTGCATGGCAAGGCGACGATATTGCATGGATGAAGCGCACGCCTGCATGCGCGAGAAGTACATTCATTCTATTGAGATGGATCCTGATCGTGAGAACTTCCAGTTATAGAAGATCTGTGGCTCAACATTTGCGAACACTAAGGGCCATTTTGATAGCCCATAATCCCGGTGGGATCTATGCAAAATCCTGGGCCCAAAAAAAGACGGGCCAAAATTCTCTCCTGGTGTACTTGGCAGCCCAAATTACCCATCCGATCCACGGGGGAACACCGGGCTTTCAGCCCCGGCCTCGCGAGATCGGGCAAGAAAACCCGCGTCAGTCGCGTCCCCCACGCCGCCGCCCCGACTTCGCTTGCGTCCCCTCCTCTGACTCCACGCCACTGTGTTCACCTCCCCCGCCCCGGACCTGACTTCACCCCTAGCACTCGCGTCCTCCAGCACACGCACACAAGGAGAAGACAACGGCCCGTGTCGCTCCCAAGCACCGTCGCGCGCTCTTCTCCGACATCTCCGGAAGGTTAGGGTTGGCGAGTTTTGATGTTCTTGGCTGGTGTGGTATAGTTTTGATTCACGGGATCTGAGGTCTAGAGCTTGCAGGGCGCATTGATCCGCTCGATTTGGCAAACATTTTGTTCGTTCCTAACCTTAGGGATTGTTTTTTGGGGTTTGCACACAGGATTTTTGGTGTACGGTAGGGTTGGCGCGACGGCTGCATCGGAGGAGAACAGGAGGCTGCGGCTGCGCACCAACGGGAGCCGCGATGCTGCGCGCGCTCGGCCTGGGTATCTCTACATCTGTGCTGTTGGGCGCTGCACACCCCAGTAAGCAACTGAGCATACATTGGTCTCCATTCTCAGATCGATGCCATTTCTTTCCCATGCGGGAGTTGAGAAAGATGTGATTTATACTTCGTTCTTTTTAGCCAAGTTGGGCGGATAGTCACAGCCAGCCAGTGTTTAGTTTTGCACTGAACCTTGGGATGCCTCGTGTGTGTTAAATCTGGGTAAAAACATGCTATGTTCAAAGTTACCTCAGGATTCAGGAAAGGAGAAAATATATCCAAGAAATTTATTGATGCCAGGCTTGCTGCTGTGAAACAACAATCCTTCAACTGCATTCAATTTAACATGAAAGACATAAGCATGTACAGAGAGGAGATTCTTAAGCTAGCTATAGTGTATGCAAACGTTTGTGCACATCATATCATGATCTTTGTATTCAGATTCATTATATTTAAAGTTAACTTTCATTTGTCACTCTACTGTTTCAATTTTATTATCGCCTAGATATCCTACCAGTTTGTTTTTAGCTGTCTATATTCCATGAATATCTATTGAGATCCTGAGCTTGGCGTGGTGCAGAATCATAGCAAACAGACAATCTGCAACTCGCTGGAAGGGAAGAAAGGCTCGATATATAACAGAATTGGAGCGGAAAGTTCAAACTCTTCAGACAGAGGCTACTACTCTATCAGAGCACAGATGACACTATTTCGGGTACCTACCTTTTGTCCACCTGACTGTATTGTATTCTCTATTTGAAAAAGCGGTCGCCTAGGCCGCTTAAGCACCGACTAGGCGCTGAGCGGCACCGGACCGCTTCGTTTTTCCCTAGGCGGCGGCATTAAGCGGTCGGACCATTTTTTTCCGCATTTTTCAACTTGGATCCGCTTTTTTCTGCTTTCTTCCGCATAATTCCGTTTCCACCGCTTTGTGTGTCCATATAAAAAGAAAAACTAACTCTAATTTTTTTTCATCCCTATCGGTGGCGGTTGCTATTAGCAAGGTGGTAGTGCCCTGTCTTAGTGTCTGGCTGCCTACACAAGATAGAGTCACACTCTATCTCATCTCATTTTATTGATTGATTAACAACAACAACAACAACAACCAAGCCTTTATCCCAAGCCTGTTGGGGTCGGCTAGACATGAAACCCAATATCAATGAAGTAAAACAGAGGAAGAGATATGAGAACAAGGGGAAAAAAGGAAAAAAAGAAAAAAAGGAAAAAAGAAAAGGAAAAAGAGAAAAGAGAAAAGAAATAAGAAAAAAGGAAAAGAAAAAGAGAAAAGAAAAAAGAAAAAAACAAGACTACGATTCTGGCACATGAATTGCTACTTTCCATGCGGTCCTATCATGAGCTAAGTCTCTAGATACATTCCAATCTCTCAAATCTCGTTTTACCGCCTCCTCCCAGGTCAACCTTGGTCGTCCTCTACCCCTCCTAATATTTTCTCTACCTCTTAAAATCTCACTGTTAACCGGTGCTTCTGGAGGTCTCCGTTGGATATGTCCAAACCACCTAAGCCGATGTTGGACTAACTTCTCTTCAATCGGCGCCACCCCTACCTTATCACGAATCGCCTCATTCCTTATTCGGTCTCTTCTCGTGTGCCCACACATCCACCGTAGCATGCGCATCTCTGCGACACTCATTTGTTGGACATGTTGCCGTTTAGTTGGCCAACATTCCGCCCCATAGAGCATCGCGGGTCTGATCACCGTCCTATAGAACTTCCCTTTTAGCTTTTGTGGGACTTTCCTATCACATAGGATTCCAGAGGCTTGTCGCCATTTCATCCACCCTACCTTGATCCTGTGGCAAACATCCTCATCAATATCGCCATTGCTTTGTAACATTGATCCTAAGTATCGGAAAGAGTCCCTTCTAGGTACTATTTGTCCTTGTAGACTAACATTTCCCTCTTCACGACCAACACCACTAAAGTCGCACCTCATATACTCGGTTTTGGTCCTACTAAGTCTAAACCCCTTGGACTCTAAGGTTTGTCTCCATAACTCTAGTTTCTTATCAACACCATCTCTAGTTTCATCTACCAGCACTACATCATCAGCAAAGAGCATGCACCAAGGGATATCCCCTTGTATATCCTTCGACACCTCATCCATGACCAAGGAAAAGATGTATGGGCTCAAAGCTGATCCTTGATGTAATCCTACCGTGATAGGAAATGCATCAGTCTCACTATCACTTACGCGCACACTTGTCCTAACATTATTGTACATATCCTTGATAAGGGTAATGTACTTTGTTGGCACTTTATGTTTCTCTAGTGCCCACCACATGACTGACCTTGGTATCTTGTCGTACGCCTTCTCCAAGTCGATGAACACCATATGCAAGTCCTTCTTCTGCTCCCTATATCTCTCCATAAGCTGACGAAGCAAGAAAATCGCCTCCATTGTAGACCTCCCAGGCATAAAACCAAACTGGTTTTTAGTGACATTGGTCACTTTCCTCAGGCGGTGTTCAATCACTCTCTCCCAAAGCTTCATAGTATGACTCATAAGCTTAATACCTCGATAATTAGTACAACTTTGAATATCTCCTTTATTTTTGAAGATAAGTACTAATATACTTTTCCTCCATTCTTCAGGCATCTTGTTTGACCGAAAAATGTGGTTGAATAGCTTTGTGAGCCATACTATTGCGACGTCCCCAAGACATCTCCACACCTCAATAGGGACATCGTCAGGGCCGAGGGCCTTTCCTCCTTTCATCCTTTTTAAGGCCTCCTTAACCTCAAACTCTTGTATCCTCCGCACGAACCGCCTGTTGGAGTCATCAAAGGAGTCATCCAACTCAACCATAGTGCTCTCATTCCCATCATTGAATAGCCCATTAAAGTAATCACGCCATCTGTTCTTAATCTCTTCATCCTTCACTAGAATGCGGTCAGTCTCATCTTTGATGCATTTAACTTGATTGAGATCCCTCATCTTTCTCTCGCGGATTTTTGCTACCTTGTATATGTCTTTTTCACCTTCTTTTGTCCCTAGTCTCTCATATAACTTATCATAGCTTTGTCCTCTTGCCTTACTCACAACCCGCCTTGCATTCTTCTTAGCCTCTTTGTACTTAAGCATGTTGCTTGCGTTTCTATCATTATGCCAACTCTTGTAACACTCTTTCTTCTCCTTAATGGCCTTTTGTACATCCTCATTCCACCACCAAGTGTCTTTATCTATAAGTTTCTTTCCCTTTGTCACACCGAACACCTCACTAGCTACCTTCCTAATGCAAGTTGCCATCTTCATCCACATACTATCTGCATCTCCATTTTCTGCCCAGGGTCCTTCTGTGATCACCCTATTTTTAAAGGATTCTTGTGATTCTCCCTTCAACTTCCACCACTTTGTTCTTGTGATTTTGACACCTTTGTCCCGCAAAGAACATGTATGGAAGCGAAAGTCAGCTACCACAAGCTTATGTTGTGTCACAACACACTCCCCCGGGATCACCTTACAATCTAGACACTCCCGTCTATCCTTTCTCCTAGTGAGGACAAAGTCAATCTGGCTAGAGTGTTGGGCACTACTAAAGGTCACTAGGTGAGATTGCCTCTTCCTAAAGAGGGTGTTAGCTATCAACAGATCATAGGCTACGACAAAGTCTAGGATGTCCTTACCCTCTTGATTTCTATCGCCGCATCCAAAACCTCCATGTACTCCTTCAAATCCTAGGTTAGTTGCACCCACATGACCATTGAGATCTCCCCCTATGAGGAGTTTCTCGGTTATCGGTACACTACTAACCATATCCTCCAAGTCCTCCCAAAATTGCCTCTTAGCACTCATGTTGAGCCCAACTTGTGGGGCATAAGCACTAATGACGTTCAAGACAATGTCCCCAATTACTATCTTGATTAAGATGATCCTATCCCCTCGTCTTCGAACATCCACTACTCCATCCTTAAGACTCTTATCTATTAGAACACCTACGCCATTCCTAGTCCCAGCCGAACCAGAATACCAAAGCTTGAAACCGGTATTCTCGACTTCTCTCGCCTTTTGACCTGCCCATCTAGTCTCTTGTACACAAAGGATATTTACTCGTCTCCTAATGGCAACATCTACTAACTCACGTAGCTTCCCCGTCAAGGATCCTACATTTCAACTACCCACCCGAAATCTATGTTCCTCGGCTAGCTTCCTTACGCTTTGCAACCGTCGAGTAAGATGCAAAGACCCTTGCTCACTTATCACTACATTCGGGCGATGATGTAGCGCGCCACTAAGGTGATGGCGATCCGGCCCTTGCTCATTTAACACCATATCCGAGTTCCGATATGGCGCGCCACTAAGGCGGTGGCGACCCGGCCCTTGCCCACTTAACACCATACCCGGGTTCCGATATGGCGCGTCGCTAAGAGGGTTACGCCCCAACGAATTTATATTGGGTTTCATTTCCATGAGAGTGGCTAAGTGTAGTTGTTGGCTCGCCAAGCCTATCACAACCCCCTCCTCCTTTAGCCAGGCTTGGGACCGGCTATGTCATTACAACATAGGCGGAGTTTTTATTGATTGATTAAATATTTTTAAATTTAAAAATATACATACATATAATATATTATATGGATTTCACTCCACTTTTTGCGAAACGGCTAGAAACGCCTAGGCGCCGCCTAGGCAGTCTAGGCGTTAGGCGGAGCTCCTCCACTCGCTTTTTTCTTCCGTTTTTTTAAACACTGATTGTATTGCAACACTATGCTTCAAAATTGACACTTGGGACCCAAAGGATATGCATTGTCTCATATCATCGAATAAATAAGCCCAGTAGCTAGATAGTTTATTTTAGGATCATTCACAGTTTTTTTGTCTTGTTGTCTAATCTGATTTCCTAATTCCAGGAGTGCAAACTGTAGACATGCCAAACTAGGATCAGCGGAGTCGTTTCCTTGAAGCATTTCATTAGATGGCTGCTGCTAGATGAAAGCAGAGCCACTCTTTCACAGATGCAAAGAGGGTGTTCCCTTGTTTTGTGACTGCAGCTAGATATTTGTGACAATTAAGTTCGTCTTATCTACGACATTGTCTTTTCTTTGAGCTCATATCTGTGAGAGGATTAGATTGGGATGTATTTGTTGAAAGTGAGATTGATATGTTATTTTCTTATAACTTTTGGTTGTGCAGATTTTTATGAATTAGGCAGAGATGACTGGGATTAATGTATTGATGATATTGTATGTTAGAGTGCGTATTTTTAAGTTCTAATACTACAAGCATTTTCATTTTTAAATTTTTCTTGATTCTTTCTCTTTTTGTGTTTTTTATTTTTTTTGGGATTTTTAGCCCTAGGTTACCAAATGCTTACAGGGAATATATTCCCCAGGTGGCAGGGAATAGAAATGGAAGAAAAATATACCTCGTGGGGTTTCTTTCCATTTACACCCCTTGATACCAAAGGAAGCCTAAAGCCACCATAACTATTCATGGAAGAAAAATATACCTCGTGGGGTTTCTTTCCATTTACACCCCTTGATACCAAAGGAAGCCTAAAGGCACCATAACTATTCATGCATGCAAACTCATTTTACTGTTCGCTCGGTGCCTTTAACCCTCTCGTGGCAGAGGGCCGTTTCCCACAAAATGTGCCCCGGTTTCACACACCTTGTCGCTTGCGAGCAGGTTAAGCTCTCGATTCTGATGTCATTCTCGACATGCCAGCGTGTATGTTTTGCGCAGCCGTTGAGACCGCCGGACCGCCCATTGCACAGCTGTTTCTCCCCTATTCTTCGCCATTCCTCCACGTGCAACAAGCCAAATAAAGAACAGGGCAGATAAAGAGCACAAATGCTAATCTCCAGCCGATATTATTTTTCTGGCCTTGGGAAGATCAGGAATTGTAGAATTTGAAGTCTTCTTCCATTTCTTTTCCATTGTCTTTGGTGAATAATCTTTCTCGGATCAATTCCACGATCAGATGATCTGCTCCATCAAGCTAAGGAACCTCCTCTTCCTCTGGCGAGCTCTGACGCAGGCGTCGGTCTCGTTCATTTCCCATTTCCTCTGGTGATCCATTGAAACCGCAGCAACAAGATTTGTTCTTGCTTGTCATGCATCTTCGTCGCTGGCGGAGGGCCGACGATGGGATCAGCCGACTACTATGAGATCCTGAACGTTGACAGGAGCGCCACCGATGATGACCTCCGTAGGGCATACCGGCGGTTGGCCATGCGGTGGCATCCCGACAAGAACCCCGCCGGCAAGGCGGACGCAGAGGCCAGATTCAAGGAGATCACCGAGGCATACAACGTAAGTACGTGCATAGCCCAGTAATTGGATTGGTTGCTTGTGCATGCACGAATGCGAAGCAAGATCGACCCTTTTTATGTTAATTTTTGGCAATTTATCACGATATTGATACGGGATATATGGGTCATCGATCAGGTGCTCAGCGACGCCGGCAAGAGGGCAGTGTACAACCAGTACGGGGAGGAGGGCCTCAGGGGCGCAGCGCCGCGGCCCGGCGGCGCGGACGACATCTTCGCCGAGTTCTTCGGGAGCACGCCGTTCACCTACTGCAACACAGCTGCCGGCGGTGGTGGCGGCGGCAACGCGCGCGCCGGCAGGCAGCCACCGCCGCCGCCGCCGGCGTGGGACAGCGGGTTCGGCGGGGCGTATTACCGCGGGGAACAGCATAGCGCCGGAGGCGGCGCGGCGTCGACAATGGTACCTCCACCGCCGCCGGTGGAGAGCAGGCTAGCGTGCACCCTGGAGGAGCTCTACGTGGGCGTCACCAAGAAGATGAGGATCTCCCGCAACGTCGTGGACGCCAGTGGGTAAGGTTTCGGTTCGTCCACTTACGTAACTTGTGTGCGACATTCAAAGAAAAAAAGTTAGTTTAAGTATGTTTAAATGAATAATATTGCCAAATATACTGTAAGATCAATCATTTTAACAATTTTCTTCCAAATTTTGTTACTAGGAGGATGAAGACGGAGTCAGAAATTCTGTCCATCGAGGTGAAGCCGGGGTGGAAGAAGGGCACCAAGATCACGTTCCCGGGGAAGGGCAACCAGCAATGGAACCAGCTCCCGGCCGATCTCGTCTTTGTCATCGACGAGAAGCCCCACGCCGTGTACTGCCGCGACGGCAATGACCTCGTGACAGAGGCCCGCGTTACGCTTGCCGAGGCGCTGGGCGGCACGGCCGTCGTCCTCACCGCCCTCGACGGCCGCGAGCTCGCCCTCGACGTGGGCGGCGGCGAGGACGAGGCGCCGGTGGTTCGCCCGGGCTACGAGCTGGTCGTCCCGATGGAGGGCATGCCCATGCCGCGCGAGCCCGGCCGCCGCGGCAGCCTCCGGATCCGGTTCGACGTCGCGTTCCCGGAGCGGCTCACGCGCCGGCAGCGCGCGCAGATCAAGCGCGCCCTCGAGGACAGCGGCTGCTAACCAAGCTACGCTGCCGGTGGCTGGCTACGCAAGACGGCGGCGCGCGTGTGCTGCACGCGCCTCGGTTGTGCGCCGGATCAACTGGTTGTATATTTGTATGCACGTCGCTTCTTCGTGATCGATCTCGGTAGCATGTGTGTATGCGTGTGTTCCTATGTCCGTAATCCTGCGCGGGGAAAGCGTGCAACAAGGTGTGTAATCCTAGGACACGGCCATGGGAAATTGGCAATACATGGTGTTTATATTGAATTGAGTTTTGCAGGTTCAGTTCAACCAAAAGAACGTCTTCGGTGAATACCATACCAAAGAAACCGGCCTGCCTCCTTTTAATACGAAACATGTAACTCACGAACTAACAAAATTAAATGGTCTACCTTTTACAAGCTCATAATATTTTAGTAATCATATTATAAAAATACGCCCTCTAACTTTTTAGTAATGTCGTTAGGATAATTTTTAATTAATATTAAAGAAAGAGTAATTTTCACGGTAAAAGTATTCTTGCACACTAACCATGAGAACATTTTGTTACGTCCAAGGTCTAATGTATTGCATGTTTCGTTATTAACAAGGGACCCTCTTGAACTTGATGATCAGTCTCCAACTAATGCGAAGCAACGGCAAGCAGCACTCGTGGGGAAAGAAGAAATGAGTACAACAACTTGTGTGAGACATATGCCCAACATCTGAGCGAGGTGGATGTCCCGTCCCACACATAGGGCTGATAAAATGCCAAAAAATAAATTAAAAATATGAAGGGCCGGATCAGATTAAAATCAGAGTAGATTCATATTTCTTTTTAAAATAATATTTCATAAGTGTAGAAATAAATTAAGAAATGACTCGTATGTCGAGCCCATTTACCACTGCTACCCACCTGTCAATCAAGCACATGCCTAGTAAACCAATAGCCCGTTGTCCGGAGCTCTCCTCAACTAGGAGGAGGTTCGGGGCCGGGATACACGTGGCAGCTCCAGACCTCACCTCAGCGAGGAGGCTCGGGCCGGAGCCAAGGGCACGTGTCAACTCTGGAGCCCTCCTCAGCAGGGAGGAGGTTCAGAGCCCACTGACACGTGGCAGCTCCGGACCTCACCTCAGCGGGGAGGCTCGGACCGGAGCTAATGGCACTTGTTGGCTCCGGAGCCCTCCTAAGCAAGGAGGAGGCTCAGAGTCCACCGACACATGGCAGCCCCGGACCTAACCTTAGCGGGGAGGCTCGGGTCGGAGCCAAAGGCACGTGTCGGTTCCGGAGCCCTCCTCAACAGGGAGGAGGTTCGGAGCCCACCAACACATGGCAGCCCCTGAACTCATCTCAGCGGAGAGGCTCAGCCAGAGCCAAGGGCACGTGTCGGCTCTGGAGCCTAACCGCAAGTGGCAGCCCCGGGGCTTACCTCGGGGCCAAGGACACGTGGCTATGCTAGCGCCCGCCTTGATAGGGAGGCGGGCCTTAGGATGTCTTTTTCCCTCCACGCGGGGGTACCTAGTCTGCAGGGTGCCGACAACAGTGGACTAAGTTATGAAATTTCGGTGTGGTGTGCGGCGGGGGAAAAGCATGTCGTCGTTACACTAGCTATTTCCTTTTGTAACTAGCCTAATAGTTGTCACGGTTTCAATTTATGTTTTTACTAAGTAAACCTATGTATCAATGTACTCCTTGTACATTTTTCTCCTTCTACTTATAATGAAACTGGCTCAGCACCGGCTTTCGAAAAAAACAGTGGACTAAGTTGAGAAATTTTTTTATTTTAGCACTAGTTATTAACCATTTAATATTAATAGCCTCCCGAAAATTTTTACCAAAATAACCACCTTGTCATCCACGGGGTGGACGATTTGTCCATGTGGACAAGAAATCGTCCATGCCGTAGAAGATTAGTGCACGTGGACAATTCTGTCGTCCGCATGGTGGACGACAAAGCCACATCAGCAAGTCGTCCACCGCGTGGAAAACTGGATTCCTGTCGTCTGCGACAGGAAATCTAGAAATAAGTGATATTAGGACTTTTACTCCGATTTAAAATACTTAGAGACATATTTAGAAAGTGTTTTTATAGAAGTAAACATAGTATAGTTTGTTATGATTTTATGTAATAAGAAATTTTTTTTTGTTTAAGAGGTGAATTGTTATATAATTTTGAAATATGCATTACGATCACAAGTTTGAATATTCAATTTTGTTAGTTTAATTCGGTTTTGAATTGTTTTTTTACTTAGAGACATATTTGAAAGATTTTGTTATGGAAGTAAATGTAGCACAATAGCACAATCACTTGATTAAAAAACTTGGCATTGGATACATTACGAAGTTTATTAGATGGCAAATGTAGATTCTACTAAGTGCAACGGGGATATTTTCTCTTGTGCAATGCATCCGGACCGGCATCTCTTGCACAACGTGCTCTCTCGCGCAAGCGCTCCCGTTCATCCTCTCTAGCCTGACGAGCAATATGCTCCTCCTCCTAAGCCTGGTGACGGTACTTTTCCTCAATTCTTTGAAGTTCTTCCAGACGCTTGCACCGATGCTCCTCCTGTTCAGCTCTCTCCTTCCTCTCGTGCTCAACCCGCTTTTCGTACTCCATCTCGTAGTGGAAGTTACTCCAAGCAGCTCTATGCATCGCAGTGTACGTACTCGACGTCTTCCGCTGTTTGTTCGTGATCGATGTACTGTGTGAACTCACAAAGAGGCGGTGGGGACTGCATGATTCATGATGTGTCGTTACGAACATTAGAGATGAAATGCGAATGCGAAATTGATATATTCCTGAAGTATATATGTTATCTGACATCTACCATTTGGGAAAAATGGCGTTGTCCTATGAGGGGTTCATATTCATAGTTGTTGCACATCCATTGTCTCAAACCATAGGAAAACCCTAATATAAGATCTTTACGAACCGAGAATCAGTGCCACATAGACACACTGACGGTTGTAATCTCTCTGGAATGCAAACTTTCTCTTTTTTGTTTGGTGGTGAGTAAGGTGAGTCCATGGTAACACGATGTATTCAATGGGATTGTTTCTAGCGAGAGGTGAATTTGTGAAGTACGCTTGTGGCAAATGTGCGGGGTGCTCTTAAATAGATGATAGAAACATGTTGTCGTCCACCTATTGGACGAGTCATCCATTAGGTGTATGAGTCGACATCTATCAGATGGACGACTCGTCTATCTGATAGAAGACTCGTCTATTAGGTGGACGACTCATCTAGCAGGTGGATGACACGTCCATCAGGTGGAGGAGTCATCCACCACGTGGATGACTTTTTTTACAAAGGATTTTGATGGTTCCTTGCAGAACTTCTGTAGCCTTTCCACACTCAGCTTAAAAGTCGCTTGTGATTGTTTGTTATATTGAAAATTTTTATTTCAAATCACCAATAACGGTTGATTTTCCTGTAATGTGGATGTCATAGAACACTGCACTTCATCAAAAACTGTGGGAGACTAGCAGTTTGTTTCGTCCATGTTTATTAAAATTCAAGGTAGAAGATCATACATTGCAAGGATACATTGCGAGCATACATTGGTAGCATACATTAGAAATAGTAGTCAAAACTCGTTTTAACTATTAGGTTTTGGCTTGTGGTAAGGACATTCACAATATATGTTGTTGCACACAGGCCTAGTACCTATATACTCAAATAGCTGTGACTCTATTTCCGCAAGCTCAGCAATCATTTCTTGGTTTCAATCTTATAAATATTTAATGTAATCTTCAGTTCGCTTAATTGGCGGTGGGTCAACCCACAGTGTGTATCCGCAGTTATCATCAACTAAGTAGCACTAGTGAAACGGCAATGAAGGTCAAAATATGACAATATGTCATCTCATAAATACTACGTAATTTTAACTTACTCCACCGTTAGGACTACGAAAGAATCGATGACTGCTGACCTCCCTTCCATCCATCAGTTGCACAACACAATCAAGACCACAACGGCATTTAGCTCACTCTTTTTTGGTATTATCATATGGATGAAGACTATCGGACAAACCAAAACCAGTCTTGCTTAGAACCGGGAACTTGTCTAGTGGTGGTTCATACCACTCAGAACCATCCACCAAATAGTTTTGATGCACCGCTATACTGTTTCCCACTTCTATCCTACCACGACCTCTGCTCGCCATTGTTTGAGTACTCTCTTCTCTCCCTCTCAGTTGGGGTTGGTGACTCTCGCAGCGCTGCGACCTTTATAGGCCGACGGTCGTCCACCCCGTGAACGACTCATCCACGACGTGGACAACTTGTCCGCCTCGTCGACGATTTTGAATCTGTCATTAGGAACACTTTTTTTTATTTTCTGCTTAGTATTTTGGTTTTTAAACAATTAATATTAAGGAGACAAAAGTATCGTGCAACAAGTAGACATAGAAATTAATTATCATCCAAAATATGATATATATAGTTAAAACGAAATACACATGATACAATACATCAATGCCTAGCGCGCTTGCCACGTCCCCCCTAGCAGCCCTCTGCGCCGCTCGTACGTGGTCTGCATCATATGTTAGCTGGTCAGGCGAGTTCCTAGGCCGAGGTTCTCCTGTTGGCGTCGCGTCCTGCATTGGCCGCGTCGGCTCCGGAGCTCCTTGTGTCTGAGGAAGTGTGTCCGCCATAGCATCGGCAACATACGCTTCCAAGTCAAAGGAGACTCCCAAATCCTGCTGCGACACATCGGAACCTTAAGACGGGTCCTTGAAACCTACAAAAATTAATGTTTGTCAGTTTTATAAATAACTAATAATGTTTAAAAAAATCAAAACTTATACTTACCACTGCACCAGTTGGATGTCCCAACAATGTCATTCGGATGTGTAGGATGAACGCAAGACGTTGACGGCTGAAGTGTGAGACGACACTTCCTCTGGTCTGCTACAGGAGCAGCCCGTGGAGGTTCTTTGATTGTAGGGGATTGACCTCCTTAGAGCGATCCAACTCGAGGGAGCGGGTGAACACCAGGATTTACGTGATTCAGGCCGCCGGAGCATAATACCCTACGTCCACGGTGTGATTGTTGTATTGCTTGCGCTTATGAGTGTGAGAGTCACCGGGTTGCTGGGGTGGTACAATGAGGCTTGGGGCCTGACAGGTGGCCCCGAAGCTGTATGAACCCTATACATGATCTAGAGTTTTACACTCTGAGTAGAGTAGTCGGTTGGGAAGTTAAGTCCCGCCGCCTGGCACTCTGAGCGCCCTTGTTCGTGTGGCAGGTGATGATGAAGACGTCATCTTTTCGCCGCGTCTTCTCGCTCTACTGAGCGACTCTGTGCCATTAGGCAGCACTGTACCGCTGTCATGCTTCGCTGCCCTGTCTTGTCACCATTATGACAAACGAGCGAAGGACGGAGGCGTGCACCATGCGTAATGCTTCTGGGGAAGGCACGAGCCTTGAATGCACGACCTGACAGAGAACTTCCTCCTTGACTTCGTCGTCCCACGGCCCTCGACGGATCGGGGGACATGTGGCAGCTCCGGAGCTCTCCTCAGCGGGGAGGAGGTTCGGAGCCGGGATACACGTGGCAGCTCCGGACTTCATCTCAGTGGGGAGGCTCGGGCCGGAACCAAGGGCACATGTCAGCTCCGGAGCCCTCCTAGCAGGGAGGAGGTTCAGAGCCCACCGACACGTGGCAGCCCCAGATCTCACCTCAGCGGGGAGGCTCGGACCGGAGCCAAGGGCACGTGTCGGCTCTGGAGCCCTCCTCAGCAGGGAGGAGGCTCAGAGCCCACCGACACGTGGCAGCCCTGGACCTCACCTCAGAGGGGAGGCTCTGGCCGGAGCTAAGGGAACGTGTCGGCTCCGGAGCCCTCCTCAGCAGAGAGGAGGTTCGGATCCCACCGACACGTGGCAACCTCGGACCTCACCTCAGCGGGGAGGCTCGGCCCAGAGCCAAGGGCACGTGTCGGCTCCGGAGCCCAAGCGCACGTGGCAGCCCCAGGGCTGACCTCGGGGCCAAGGACACGTGGCTATGCTAGCGCCTTCCTCAGCAGGGAGGCGGGGCCTGGGCTGTCTTTTTCCCTCCATGCGGGGTACACGGTCTACAGGGTACCGACAACAGCACTGTACAGAAAATAGTTTACATTAGTACGTTCAACTTTTAGTAAAATTCAAATATCTTTGTATATCGTACTGGTGTCTCAACATACGCTGGTGGTGGAACTATCGTCGCTTGAACGAAGAACGTCTGTTGTACAGAGGAGTCTTGATGGCAAGACTCTGTGCACGATAGAGCCATGTTCTTCAAGGCGTTCGTGATGTATCCATTCATCATCTTCCAAGCCGATGCCATCTCATCTTGGGGTATGTGCATCCCTAGCTCCGTCTTTTGGGCCATTGCCCTCGAATCGATCTGCGCACTATGAAGCATCTCAACCTGCAAACAACTAAAATTTAAATCGTACGTGTTATAAGAAAACTTACGTAACTCAGAAAAGAGTAATACAAAACTTACCGTAACTAAAGTGTTACGATCTCTGTGTCTAGGGTACGTGACGTGTACCTCCGTCTCTGCTGGGTCATACGTGACTCCCGTACGTGTACGAGTCACGTACCATCCTAGGTACTCCGTGTAGGACTCCGTGGTGAACGGAAATGCATCCGCGATTATGTTCAGAGCTGCCTCTACCAACTGTTGTACCCAAGTCTCCATGCGAGGCCAGAACACGGCCATAGAAAAACCCTTGTGTGCGTGCCTGCGAGCAAAATATAACGTTATTGAGCCATTTAAAGTTAATGTACTTTAGATATAGAAATATAGAAAACTACTTACGTGTGTGCAGTAGGCGGAACCGTGAGGCCCCTAGGAACTGGAAAGACCTGCTGCCGGCCATATTGTCACATAACTCGGTGAGGGGAGTACTCCTCCATGCAGATGTCATACACGAGAGCCTTCCGTGTCCACCACACGTCCGCATCTCTCATGCACAACGACGGCAATCCAGCGGTTGCGCGATGCTCCACAGCCTCGTAGGAATACGGAGTCCATACGACGTCACTGTCCGCCTGTAGGCGGTCGAACGACATCGTATACTCCGGGTAACCCCTATGCACTGTGTCATCACCCTAGGTACACTGCAAAACAAAAATCATTGTAACGAAGCAAATACCGTGCTTAAGATTGAACATATATGAAATAGAACTTCATTTACCCTGCGCCGAGTTCACAATGTGCCCATCGTTGGTTTGTCCTCCTCGGTGTTCCCGTACAAAGTGTCGCCTTAGGGTGTTACATCCACTACAGACCGACCAATCGGGAACTGCTCGTACGCCCATAGGATGAGCAGCAAAGGGCATCCAGTCAATATCCCGTCCGCCGTGACCTATTTACAATGGAAATATTACAAGTAACTTGATTCGGGCATGTCAATTTAACAAATATTTAAACAAGTTAATGTTTGTAAATTACCTTTGTGGACGTTGTACACAGACCTCGATACGTAGCCACTAGCACAGCTGAACCCCAACTATACTGCGGAACTACGTTGATAGAGATGAAGGTGCCCCATCTTTCGATGAGATGGTAACTATCGTTTTTGGTGGAGTAGACTTTGACGATCCGACTATGAACGTGTGAAGATGTCGCGCCTTAGCAATCGCTAAACCAACTCCAAGAGGTTATTGACCACGCCGGAGCACGATCAACCTGACCACGAGGGTCTATTTCCTACAGGCAAACGAAGAACAAGCAAGAAACTGGGATTGCAATTTAGATATTGCGAATTCAAGAAGAAAACTTCATTGATGAAACGTCCTGGTCTAGTCGTTGGACACAAACGAGGTACGCGAGTTGCAGCTGTGGCGAACTTTAATCTAAACAAAACCCGCCCTCTCAAGGAGCTCTTGGCCTACTTAAATAAGGGAGGCAAGAGGGAAATTCGTCCAGCAACAAAGGTAGGATGTGATCTCCCTTATTCTCTTCCTTTCTCTGAGATAGACTACCTTTTAATAGGGAAAGAAAGAGGGAAATCCGTCCAGCAGCAAGGCAGGATATGATTTCTTCTATTTCTTTCCTCATTATAGTACATCTATCTTTAAATGGGGGAAGAAAGAGGAAAATTTCGTCCAGCAGCAAAGTTGGACAAGATTTCCCTTATTCCTTTCCTTATTTGTCTAAATCTCTCTTTATTACATGGTCCCAGCCTCAAGATTTTGTGCACAGTACCCTATTCATCCACTTGACTTTATTCTAGTCCACCAGCTTGTATATTTCTGTGACACCCAGTTCCAAAAACAGAACCAAATTAATGCATATGTGTGCCCAGGATGTTCATCACACATACACATGTACTCCACAAACTGAATTCAGAATATAACCACGATTAAATAGGGTTTAAGTATTTTATTACATTGACTCATTGTCTCACTCATGAATCTCTAACTTATTCTTGCAGCGGAAGTCTCTAAACGACAGCGGAAATAACTAAGTAGCAGCGGCTCCATCTTCAACTCCACAGACATGTTGACGGTAGTTCGCACGCCTAGTACTCCACATGGTCCCCGAAGTACTCTTCTCCTGTTGCTGATGTTTATGTAATAATGCAAGGGTGAGTACATGTCGTACTCAGCAAGTGCGGGAAACGTATGACATGTAGCTTACAACAAGGTATGGAATAAAAGGCTCATTGCAGCAAGCAAATTTTATTTCACAATAATGATAAAAAAACAACTCTTTCTAAGTGATATTTATCCCAATATAACCAAGTAAAACAGCAACATTCCTCCATCATGATTCACCATTTATCAAGTCTCAACCAACCAATAATATTTCTCAAGTTCAACTCATGCTCATAAATATTCATAACTGTCTCATATTCATATAACCAAACCAAACTCATTTTCATGACTCAAAACAGTCCCAAAACCAATCCCAATGACCATACCATAACTATACCGAACACCCATCCCATGTTTATCCTTCTAATCATGTGAGTTGTCCAGGTGCTTGTGAACGGAAGCACGGCTATCATGATAGTTTTACACTCTGCAGAGGTGGCACCACTTCACCCACAAGTTTGTGATTTCGTCACCCGTCGGCGACTGCAGAACCTCCATTATACCAGTACACAACCGTCGGTGTATGGCCAAGAGATCACAAAATAGCCTTTACAAAGGGTCTACTAGATGTATGGACTCACTAAGGTTTCACCGGCAGGCTCGAATCACCATTCTCGCACCCACGGGCCCCCTCTTAGTCCATGCAGTTCTGTGACGCCCTCAATTCTGTGGAAAACCACGGAACCGAGAACTGATGCATATGTGTGCCCAGGATGTAAAACAACAACTCATCTTTAAGTGAATGTAATTCCAACATGTATTAAAATACCAATCATACCTCCATTATGTTCATTACCTTCCATATCACAACCAGTCATCAATCAACCTCATTCTTGCTCACGAATACCTCCTCGTATTCGCTACCATCTCACGAATACCATCTCGTATTCGCTACCATTTCATCATAAATAACTTCGTCTCCCACCGAGACCAACCTTGTTGCCATGACTCAACAATCATGCAACCCATCTTATCACCCGGACTCAACAGTCCCGAAAACCAAACCAAAACCAAACCATAACCAACAACCATATCCAATAACCATATCCAATAACCATATCTAATAACCATCCCAACTAATCATGGAAGTTGGCCAGGCGCTCTTGACCGTAAGCTTGGCTATCATGATAGTTTTGGAACTCTGCAGAGTTTGCACCTCTTTACCCACAAGTTTGTGATTTCGTCACCCGTTGGCGACTGCAGAACCTCCATTATACCAGTACACAACCGTCGTTGTATGGCCAAGAGATCACAAAATAGCCTTTACAAAGGGGCTACTAGATGTATGGACTCACTAAGGTTTCGCTGGCAGGCTAGAATCTCCAATTCTCCCACCCACGGGCCCCCTCTTGTGCCATGCAGTTCCCAGGGCAGTCCTCACTCGACTCCCATTCCCCGCGCCTTCCACGGTCCATAACAATCTAGCAACTTACCTAAGTACTCAGCTAAGCCGCACCCATACTTGGCCTTGTGGTTGCACTGTTATCCTGGCATGTGCTCGCATGAACCGATCCTTAGATCTACGGCAAGTAAATCACCATCTCATGCTACCTCATTCATGTGGGGACCACCCCGTGGTTCACCCACTCCAAGATCGCATAGGCTGGTGCCGTGCGATGCGGCACCCAACAGCACACACGAAAAGAATTACGAACAACATACAAACTTTTATTTAATATAAAACAGCGGAAGTCTTTTTACAAAATTTACTTATACAGCGGAAGTAATATACATAAGTAGCCTCTCATCCTAACTGTGCAAAAGTGCAGCCGTCCAGCCCGGGGACGCTACACACTAGCAGCATTGAACCGGAGAATCACGGCGGCGTGCATGGCTCCAGCTCGGCCGTGTACCCCGACGGAGGCATCGCCTCGTCCTCGGAACCTTCCTCATAACTCTCACCTGCATACAGCTCAAATATTGCAACCATGAGCACGAAGGCTCAGCAAGTCTTAACTGTCAACCCTAGGCATGGAACTCTACGTGCAAGGATGTGTAAGGTAGGAAAGGACTTTGCAATAAAGACACGCCTATAAGTTGATCCTTACTTTCAGTTCTATAGCAGCAGTTTAATGAGCCTTAGGCAGCCCACAAATCGGAAGTCCACAATCAAACAAGAAATGCTTTCCTCCGATGTGGTGATGCCCAAAGTGGAATATAAACTTAATTAGCTCTATAACTACAACATACAAGGTTTCAAGACATTAATAGTTCAATACAGCATATTCAGTTGGCGTATTTCACTTCTTACTACGTCACAACGCAGTGAACAAGCGGGTACTCAAATAACCGCGAGGGACGGTGATTGCAATCAAGACACACCCGGATAACACGTTACATACACCCACTTTTAGAAGCGTGATTCCACACCCCTTCCTACTCTGTTGTATGCAACAACCTTTCAAAGGCAACCCAAATGCCGAACCGGTCCATCTGTAATGGGCAGGAGGTCCCCGCGTGGAGCGTGACTATGCCCACCGGCAGATTTACACCTTGCTACCCTCAACCCACTCCTATTTACGGTTGGGTAAGCCTCAGCACCCAGGTTAACCAATTACATCGGTTTCCTGGTTCCCATATGCCAGTATGCATCCGGTACTGTTCGATACTTGTCCAGCAGGGCCGCACACGGACGGTCCTCGACCGACATCAACAGGGCTACGCACGTGAGACCTATGCTCACTGCTTCCTATCCCCCCTGCTGGGTCTCATTTTCATGACTTAAGCCATTTTCTACCTCTTTTCATTCCGTGTAATAAGTACTATCTCGCGAGTAGCTTCCAACCACTCGACTTCTACCGAGATCCTAAACATTAGCATGACATTCTCTACTCGTCGGGTTTGTAAACTACCCAACCCTCCATAGGATTCAAAAAGGGCTATGCAAGTGGGGTTTCAATCACCCTAACTCTAATGCATACAATTCAACCTAGACATAAATGATACAAATAAAAAGCTTTATAAAAGGTACTTAAGTGCAAACCGGGGCTTGCCTGGATGCGAGTTAAAGGGGAAGTCAGCTTCTGGTGGGAGGACGTCCAAAGGCTCCGGTGCGTCCTCAACTTCGGTCACTATTATGAAATGTAATAAAATACATGTATAAGTATTAAGGATTTATAAGAATTGGACTTCTATTCATAGCTACTGCTATTTTATATCCTTAATTGGCTTTGGGAATTTTACAGTGGATACTAGACCCTCTAAGGATGATTTGAGCCAAATTTGGAGACAAAATTGGTCTCACTGTTTTTGGAGTTTTCTACACAAAGTTATGGGCTTGCAAAGATCAGCTAATTCCTGGAATTATTTCCCTAATAGAAACTTCAAATAATTGGAACTGGGCCCACTGTTTTAAATCGGACCAGTGAGATTTCGGCAACACCGGGGGCTACGGGGTTATTCCCACGCAGCCGCACTGGATCCGGCCCCACAAGCCGATCCCCGCGCGTATACGGAGGCTGACCGGTGGGACCCGGCCCTCCTTCGTCTTCCTCGCGCTGCCCGCGCCTCCCGCGGCGGCGCACGCTGGCGAGGCTCGCTGGGACGGGGTTCCCGTGGTCCAAACTTCGTCAAACTCGCCACCTGTGAGTTCTACACCGTGCTGAACACGATGGTGGGGTCGGGAGCCGATGACAACGGCCGGAAAGGTGCTTGCACCGGCGACCATGTCGAACCTTACTTCGGCGACCTCGCTCTCCCTCAACAGTGGGTCTTTCGGGCTACGGTTTGCTCCAAAAGCACCAGTGTCCCATGGACATCCTCGACCCATAGATCGCTCTCCCAGAAACCCACCGGAGAGGGGACCTCACCGGCGACCCGAGTCCGCAAAACTCCGGCAGCGACAAAAACTCGGTACCCGACATCTCTACTTGCTCATTTGAGCTGCTAGAACTTCGGGGAGATGCGCAAGCATGTGCTGGAGCTACTCTAAGCTCATCTAGTGCGGAGCTACCCCGAGCACAACGAATTTCTTCGAAGGGTCCTCAGGTTTCTAAAGAACCGCCGGCGCCAAACTTCAAAATACTCGGTACCGGAGCTAAGAAAGCAGGAACTGGTGGAAGGGAAGGAAGAAGGGTTCCTCACGCACCTCAGGGACCTTTTGGTTGATCGGAAAAGGCCGCAAATCCGTCAGGCGACGGTGTGGCGTACAGACGATCAACACCGGAGCTCCGAAGGGAATTCCAGCTCGTAGGCGCCAACCGCCGGTGCTGGTGTTCACTTGAGGCTTCGGGGAGTAGGAGAGAGACCTGGCGCAACGTTCCCGTGGCTCAGTCGCGTGAGAGGCACGCAGCTCGCCGGGCGTCGATGAGCCGAATGGTTCTTCCGCCGGGCGGGGGTTTGAGTTCGCGAGGCTCGAGCATAGCGTGGAGAGGCTGCGGGGTAATGAGGATGAGGGCAGATACGGCACTCGGCGGTCGCTTTAAGCACCCACGCGCCTGAACCGACGTTGGGGCGGCGGGGAAGCAGCTCGGTGGTGTTGGCCGGCGGGTTTGATCGGGAGCTGGCGCCCACGCGTGAACAGCCGAGTGAAACAGAGAGGTTTTGCTTCTATGGTGACTGACCAGTGGGCCCCCTCTCCTCATTTCTCAGTAAATTTTTCTGATATTTCCCACCAGCAACTCAACATTAAAGACTCGACTTCATCCCAAAGTTAAGTTTGAATTTGCAGAATTCAAATGGTTTGAATTCTGGTGTAGAATTTGAATGGGGTTTGATCATTTGAATTTGAAAAGGAGTTTGAATTCTCCACTTTGTATTGCCTCAAAAATATAGCAAACCAGCTCCAAAATTTCCAATTTTTGGCATGGCTACTCATTCAAAGGTGGAGAACACATTTGTGAAACCCAATTTTCAAATTGAGGGAATTGGAATTTGAAACTGAATTTGAAATTCAGATTAGAGGGCTTTTCCTTTTAATCCCAAACAAATATTGAAACTCCTCCAAATGAGCTGAAATTTTGAAGGTTGAATATTTGGACTATGAAGATCCAAGTTATGAATTTAGATCTCCATGTTTGGAAGTTTTGGGAAGTCTAAACCCTCACTTTGAACTCACCCCCTTATAATTTAAAGTTTTAATTCCCCTCACATTTCATAAGTGTATATGAGCAGAATTTTTTTCTTGCTACCAATTTTGGAGATTTTACATCCCTCCCCCCTTAAAACGAATCTCGTCCCGAGATTCTAATGGAAAAGCAAAGTTGGAAAACTTTACCGGGTATATGATGATAGCAAGTCCGGATAATTCGTTCGTAGATATTCCTCGCTTTCCCATGTCGCCTCATCAGCAGTATGGTTACTCCACAAGACCTTGTAGAACCATAAGGTCCGGTTTCTTGTGGCACGAGTCTTTTCATCAATGATCCGGATGGGATACTCCGTGTACGTGAGGTCCGGTTGAAGAACTTCTATGTCTTCAGTGCGGATTTCAGCCGAGGGTTTGAGGCACTTCCTCAGCTGAGAGATGTGGAAGACGTTGTGAATGCCTGCGAGTGACGCTGGTAACTCCAGGCGATAGGCCACGGGTCCGCATTTTTCAATGACGGCGAACGGACCAATGAACCGCGACACAAGTTTACCCTTCACTCCGAAACGGTGAACTCCATTCATCGGAGACACACGGACATAAACATGGTCCCCGGTGTCGAAGTGGAAAGGACGGCGTCTTTTATCCGCATAGCTTTTCTAACGAGATTGAGCAGCCTTGAGGTTGGCTTGTATTACTCGCACTCGTTCTTCAGCTTCATTCACAAGTTCAATGCTGTAGATAACTCGCTCGCCGGACTCGCACCAGTTGAGAGGTGTGCGGCATTTCCGGACGTAGAGAGCTTCATACGGCGCCATCTTGATGCTAGCTTGATAGCCATTGTTGTAAGAAAACTCCGCCAACGGCAAATGATCGTCCCAATTCTTGCCGTGGTGGATGGCACAAGCGCGTAGCATGTCTTCAAGCACTTGATTCACCCGTTCAGTTTGACCATCTGTCTGTGGGTGATACGCGGAGCTTCGGATCAGTTTGGTCCCCAATGATGCGTGCAGCTGTTCCCAAAACCGAGAGACGAACAGCGCACCGCGATCTGAAATGATGGAGCGGGGAACACCGTGCAAACACAAGATCTTTTCAATGTACAGCTCCGCATATTGCTTGGCCACGTACTTTATATGTACGGGGATAAAATGAGCCGACTTGGTTAGTCGATCGACTATTACCCAAATCGAGTCATGCTTGTGAGACGTGAGAGGTAACCCGACTATGAATTCCATGCTAATATCCTCCCACTTCCACGACGGAATGTTCAATGGTTGCAGCTGTCTGGCTTTACGCATATGGTCGGCCTTTACACGCCGACACGTATCACATTCGGATACATACTTTGCGATTTCTCTTTTCATCCGTGTCCACCAAAATCTGGTTTTCAGATCCTGGTACATCTTGTTGCTGCCCGGATGAATAGAATACTTGGACAGATGAGCTTCATCCAAGATTTTCTTCCGAAGCTTCATGTCTCGGGGTACCACTATACGGTCTTTAAACCATAGAGTGTCGTGTTCATCTCTTCGGAAGCATTTAATTTCGCCATTCTCCATCCTTCTCTGAATGTGCGACATTCCCATGTCTTTCTTCTGAGCGTCCATAATCTCCTCTCCTATGGTCAGGACGAGAGCAAGATTATATAACGCCCCATATGGAATCAAGTACAGACTTGGCTCCTCCTCTTCAAGTGGGGTGATGGACAGATTGTTGACGTGAGATTTGCGGCTCAAGGCGTCGGCAACCACGTTTGCCTTCCCGGGATGGTAGTGAATCTCGATCTCATAGTCTTTGATCAGTTCTAGCCATCTCCGTTGCCGCATATTCAACTCCTTTTGAGTGAAGATATACTTCAAACTCTTGTGGTCAGTGTAGAGGTGCACTAAGTTCCCAAGCAAATAGTGCCTCCACATTTTCAATGCCAACACCACAGCAGCGAGCTCAAGATCATGAGTCGGATAGTGCTGCTCGTGGTTACGAAGTTGACGTGAGCCATAGGCGACCACTCTTCCTCCTTGCATCAATACACAGCCAAGCCCAATACCGGACGCATCACAATATACGTCGAAGGGCTTGGTTATATCCAGTTGAGCTAACACCGGGGCTATTGTAAGATGCTTCACTAATGCCTGGAAAGCTTCTTCACAAGCTGAGCTCCAAACATACTTGATCCCCTTCTTCAACAGTTCAGTCATCGGCTTAGCAAGCTTGGAGAAGTTGGGTATGAATCTCCGATAATATCCTGCTAACCCGAGGAAACTTCTGACTTCGTGGACTGATGTGGGGGACTTCCATTTCAGCACTTGTTTGATTTTGCTTGGATCAACTGCAATGCCTTCTGCAGAAATGATATGACCAAGGAATGGCACTTGGCTGATCCAAAACTCGCACTTGCTGAACTTAGCATAAAGCTTATGGTCTCTTAATCGTTGAAGCACGATATGCAAGTGCTTGGCGTGTTCCTCTTCAGACTTGGAGTAAACCAAGATGTCGTCTATGAACACCACCACAAACTTGTCCAACTCCGGCATGAATACTGAGTTCATGAGATACATGAAGTGTGCCGGGGCGTTAGTGAGACCAAAGGACATGACGAGGTATTCATATAACCCATATCTCGTCGAGAAGGCCGTCTTCGGAATATCTTCCGCTCGGATCTTGATTTGATGATATCCGGAGCGAAGATCCATCTTTGAAAATACACTTGCACCCACAAGTTGATCGAATAATATATCGATGCGGGGCAGTGGGTATTTATTCTTGATGGTGACAGCGTTGAGAGGTCGGTAGTCCACACACAACCTCAAGGTTTCATCCTTCTTCTTCACAAACAGCACCGAGCATCCCCATGGTGAGGAACTCAGTCGAATGAAACCCTTCTTCATTAAATCGTTGAGCTGCTCTTTCAGTTTAGCCAGCTCGTTCGGAGCCATCTTGTATGGTCTCCGTGATATCGGCGTCGTTCCATGTACAAGTTCAATCTTGAACTCGACATTTCTTTGGCATACCCGGAAGATCATCCGGAAAGACATCCGGGTATTCACGGACCACACGAATATCCTCAAGCTTTGTGGCTTCCGTGTTATATGTGGCTGGGGTTTCTTGAACCGAATGATCAAGAATAAGAACATGTGGTTCGTGGAGTGGAGAGTTTAAACGAACCACACGTGGAATGATGTCAAGAACAGCACCATGGCGATGTAGCCATGACATTACTAAAATGACATCAAGTTTTTGACTCTCTAACATGATTAGAGAAGTCGGATATAGATTTCCACCCAACTGTAATGGTGCTCTATAGACCATTCTATCAGCTGTTATTTTCCCACCCGGAGAACATATCAAATATGAATTATTTGTGGGAATGATAAGCAGTTGATATTTAATAACATAAGACTGACTTATGAAATTATGGGTGGCACCGGAGTCAAAAAGTATAACTACGGGATGATCTAGGAAAGAGAATGTACCCGCGAGGACGGGTTCGCCTTCCGGCACGTCTTTGATAGCTAAATGATGGACGTTGCCGGGTTTTGGTGCTGGTTTCTTGGGCTGGTTGCGAGGTTGATTAGCACCCTGATATGGTGCTGCACCCCTGCCCTGTCGCGGCTCGGGGCAGTCCCTCGAAATGTGCCCGACACGGCCACATGTATAGCACGTGTAAGGTGTCGGGGTCCCGCCGACTTGAGGACGGAATCCTGGTGCACGCTGTTGAAACTGGGGCGCACGCGGGACCATCCTTTGCTGCTGCTGTTGCTGTGGTGGATACATCGGTCGAAATCCAGGCGCATTATATTGCCGACCGCGAAACTGAGGCGGTCGCGCCGGTGGCTGCCATCTCTGACCGGATGGTGAGCGATACACCACGCGGTATTTCGGTGGCGTCCCACCACTGCTGCTTGTCAGCGCGCTGCGTTTCCTCTTGTCAGAACCGCGCTCGCGCTGAGCATTCTCCTGTAGAATCGCGGCATTAACTAGGTCGTTGAATGTGCCGCGATTGCTCTGGGCGAGATGGACCTTCATCTTGGAATTCAGGCCCTGGAAGAACGCATTGCACTTGTTGTCTTCCGTCCCCACAAATCCTGGCGCATACTGCGCCAGCCGGTTGAATAACCTGGAGTACTCATGAGCACTCCTCTTGCCTTGTCGTAGCGCCAGAAACTCCGGGAGCTTCATTTCCATCACACCGGGAGGTATGTGATAGGCGCGGAACGCCTCCCGGAACTCTGTCCATGTGACGGCATGGCCAGCCAGTAAGGAGGTGGTGTAGTTCGCCCACCAAGTACTGGCTTCTCCTTGAAGCTGTTGCGCTGCGTACAGCACCATCTGATGTTGGGTTCATCGCAGCAACCCGAACTTTGCCTCTAGAGTGCGGATAAAGCTGTCCGCCTCCAAAGGTTCTTCGGCCTCCGTGAAGACCGGTGGATGGGTCGCCATGAATTCTGAATATGAACTTTGTTGGGGCTGGCGTTGCCCATTGTCTTGGCGTCCTCCCTGATGGGACGCATTTTGCTGGACTAGCATCCGCAGCAACTCAGTTTGCTTGTCGCGCGAGCCGAGCACTGCGGCGAGAACCTCCGCCAGTTTCTTGGAAGTTCTGGCGGTGGAGGAGGTGGTTGCTGCTGCGTCATGGTTTTCTCCGGAGGTGGAGACTCATCACCACGAACTTGACTCGGACCTCCCTCCTCTTGCGTTGAACGTGTCCGCATCATTCTGCATTCAGACCATTCAAACGATCAGCACATGTTGATTTATTTCATCCAGTCTATACAATAGTGATGTGAGAATGGAATAAATAGTACGCATAACAGTCACACATATGGATAAAGTATAAACTTTATGCAACATATACATTCCTGGACCGTGTCACACGATCGAGTTCCAAAGTATTGAACTTTATGGGTTAAAAGTTCATTTCGACCATCGGGGTCACCACGGGATGTTAAGTGTGTTAGCATGCGTAATTCCTCGCTATTGTATTGGACCCAAACATGTACTAACTCGAAGTGATGTGTCAAATGCATAAACCCTTCGACTCCAATTCGCTGTTTTACAACATCCACTGGACGTCGAACGGTGAAACTAAGTGTTTTGGTTGAAATATAGAAAATTTCAGAGAGCATTTGGTCTGCCCTGTTTCTGGACAGTACCTAATCTTCTGCGATTTTCATCCATTTGGAGTGAGATTTTGTTCTGGAGCTCTACAGAAAAGTTTTAGAGGACTTCTAAACCATTCCAGAATGGTATCCCACACCTCCATTGGTTCAACCAATCTTAAGTTATGCCCTGTTCAAGTTCAGAAAAATTTCTGCCAAAAACAGGGGAGATTGTTCCTAAGCTTTTGAAATTGAACCTATACTCCCAATTGACTCTTAGTTCAATATAGGAGTTTACTAACCCCTAAATGAATTCCTATACTTCATTGTGATTCTCTTCTTTGAAAATAAACTTTAATGTAGTCGGTACTACGTTTCCTCACCAAAGAAAAATCCTAAACCGGTATTCCGGCATATACGTGTCAAATGGTGGAACTAAAGTCGTCACTCACAAACGGTTTCTACACGTTATGCACTAACGTGGTTAATGTACCTGCAGAAGAACACGCAATAATGGTGCACACAATGGTTGTTGGCATTTCAGGCAGTTCCATATCATAATAAAAACATACGATCCGTATCATTGCCATATGGATCGTCCTTGAGTCAAGCCACGTCTCAAGGTACATGGTCGTGTTTTCACACCACACGACGGGGAACCCGAGTAGAGCGCGAACGGGTCGTCACGGTTGGGAATTTTATCAACCCAACGGATACCACCTACTGCCTCATGACCGTTGAGGCATGCTGATGGCGAGCGCTGCGTGTGGCCCTTTGAACATTGAACATTCAAGAGTTGCATACTATCGTGTTTCTTACCACACGATGGGGTATTCTCACTTTTGCCTAAAGAACGCGGAGATCAGCGTTTTCATATGCTCTCAGAACCATTGAGAGGTTCAGAGACTCATATTCACTACCGTGCCAAGCCACGGTATACCATACTATTACTCGTATGGGGAGTTACCGCAATTGATCCACCTGCGGTGGCGTACCTTACCCCTTACCTTACGTCGGAGCGTCGTTACAGAATGTATAACAAATATGTTAGCTTTTCCACCATAATATCTACTACTATGATAGACCTTATGTGGGCTTAATGACTAATCCTCACTCGACTACTTCTAAATTTTTCAAAATAGGCTCTTTTCAAGCGTGCTATTCCCAATGCGGCTCTGGTACCACGTCTGTGGGGACCACCCCGTGGTTCACCCACTCCAAGATCGCATAGGGTGGTGCCATGCGATGCGGCACCCAACAGCACACACGAAAAGAATTAAGAACAACATACAAACTTTTATTTAATATAAAACAGCGGAAGTCTTTTTACAAAATTTTACTTATACAGCGGAAGTAATATACATAAGTAGCCTCTCATCCTAACTATGCAAAAGTGCAGCCGTCCAGCCCGGGGACGCTACACACTAGCAGCATGGAACCGGAGAATCACGGCAGCGTGCAGGGCTCCAGCTCGGCCGTGTACCCCGACGGGGGCATCGCCTCGTCCTCGGAACCTTCCTCATAACTCTCACCTGCATACAGCTCAAATATTGCAACCGTGAGCACGAAGGCTCAGCAAGTCTTAACCGTCAACCCTAGGCATGGAACTCTAGGTGCAAGGATGTGTAAGGTAGGAAAGGACTTTGCAATAAAGACACGCCTATAAGTTGATCCTTACTTTCAGTTTTATAGCAGCAGTTTAATGAGCCTTAGGCAGTCCTCACATCGGAAGTCCACAATCAAACAAGAAACGCTTTCCTCCGATGTGGTGATGCCCAAAGTGGAAAATAAACTTAATTAGCTCTATAACTACAGCATACAAGGTTTTAAGACATTAATAGTTCAATACAGCATATTCAGTTGGCATATTTCACTTCTTACTACGTCACAGCGCAGTGAACAAGCGGGTACTCAAATAACCACGAGGGACGGTGATTGCAATCAAGACACACCCGGATAACACGTTACATACACCCACTTTCAGAAGCGTGATTCCACACCCCTTCCTACTCTGTTGTATGCAACAACCTTTCAAAGGCAACCCAAATGCCGACCCGGTCCATCCGTAACGGGCAGGAGGTCCCCGCGTGGAGCGTGACTGTTCCCACCGGCAGATTTACACCTTGCTACCCTCAACCCACTCCTATTTACGGTTGGGTAAGCCTCGGCACCCAGGTTAACCAATTACATTGGTTTCCTGATTCCCATATGCCAGTATGCATCCGGTACTGTTCGATACTTGTCCAGCAGGACCGCACACGGATGGTCCTCGACCGACGTCAACAGGGCTACGGACGTGAGACCTCTGCTCACTGCTTCCTATCCCCCCTGCTGGGTCTCATTTTCATAACTTAAGCCATTTTCTACCTCTTTTCATTCCGTGTAATAAGTACTATCTCGCGAGTAGCTTCCAACCACTCGACTTCTACCGAGACCCTAAACATTAGCATGGCATTCTCTACTCATCGGGTTTGTAAACTACCCAACCCTCCATAGGATTCAAAAAGGGCTATGCAAGTGGGGTTTCAATCACCCTAACTCTAATGCATACAATTCAACCTAGACATAAATGATACAAATAAAAAGCTTTATAAAAGGTACTTAAGTGCAAACCGGGGCTTGCCTGGTTGCGAGTTAAAGGGGAAGTCAGCTTCTGGTGGGAGGACGTCCAAAGGCTCCGGTGCGTCCTCAACTTCGGTCACTATTATGAAATGTAATAAAATACATGTATAAGTATTAAGGATTTATAAGAATTGGACTTCTATTCATAGCTACTGCTATTTAAAATCCTTAATTGGCTTTGGGAATTTTACAGTGGATACTAGACCCTCTAAGGATGATTTGAGCCAAATTTGGAGACGTGTCATTGCATAATGTAGTCTTTAAAATTCCTACAAGTACAATGCTTATCTGAATTTTGAGCCCAAATCAGGAGCTTTGACATAGCTAGAAATGGAGGATCTGATTAGGGTAAGTCTCCATGGTTCTAACAAAATTTGTTTCACCATTTTTGGGGCTACCGTCAGAGAGATATGAATTTTTGAAGTTTGGACAGGAGTGCTGAACAGTCTCTGTTTGAATTTGAATTTCCAAATAAAGGCTGAACTTGGGAAGGTAATTTGACCTAGCAAATGACCTCCAATGAAGCCCAAATTTTTACTGGAGATCAGTATATATGAAGAGAATTTGCTTCCCAAATTTGGGAATATTTCATAAAGAACTGCTCCTGTAATAAATCCCTAAAGGATTTACTAAAAACAATTCTACAGAAATTCCTGGTCATTTTCATAGCCAAAAATTGGTTTCTCTGTGAAGTACTCCTCATGAGGAATCCAACAAAATTGGTCTCACTGTTTTTGGAGTTTTCTACACAAAGTTATGGGCTTGCAAAGATCAGCTAATTCCTGGAATTATTTCCCTAATAGAAACTTCAAATAATTGGAACTGGGCCCACTGTTTTAAATCGGACCAGTGAGATTTTGGCAACACCGGGGGCTACGGGGTTATTCCCGCGCAGCCGCACTGGATCCGGCGCCACAAGCCGATCCCCGCGCGTATACGGAGGCTGACCGGTGGGACCCGGCCCTCCTTCATCTTCCTCGCGCTGCCCGCGCCTCCCGTGGCGGCGCACGCCGGCGAGGCTCGCCGGGACGGGGTTCCCGTGGTCCAAACTTTGTCAAACTTGCCGCCTGTGAGTTCTACACCGTGCTGAACACGATGGTGGGGTCGGGAGCCGATGACAACGGCCGGAAAGGTGCTTGCACCGGCGACCATGTCGAACCTTACTTCGGCGACCTCGCTCTCCCTCAACAGTGGGTCTTTCGGGCTAGAGTTTGCACCAAAAGCTCCAGTGTCCCATGGACATTCTCGACCCATAGCTCGCTCTCCCTGAAACCCACTGGAGAGGGGACCTCACCGCCGACCCGAGCCCGCAAAACTCCGGCGGCGACAAAAACTCGGTACCCGGCATCTCTACTTGCTCATTTGAGCTGCTAGAACTTCGGGGAGATGCACAAGCATGTGCTGGAGCTACTCTAAGCTCATCTAGCGCGGAGCTACCCTGAGCACAACGAATTTCTTCGAAGGGTCCTCGGGTTTCTAAAGAACCGCCGGCGCCAAACTTCAAAATACTCGGTACCGGAGCTAAGAAAGCAGGAACGGGTGGAAGGGAAGGAAGAAGGGTTCCTCACGCACCTCAGGGACCTTTTGGTTGATCGGAAAAGGCCACAAATCCGTCAGGCGACGGTGTGGCATACAGACGATCAACACCGGAGCTCCGAAGGGAATTCCAGCTCGTAGCCGCCAACCGCCGGTGCTGGTGTTCACTTGAGGCTTCGGGGAGTAGGAGAGAGACCTGGCGCAACGTTCCCGCGGCTCAGTCGCACGAGAGGCACACCGAGCTCGCGGGCGTCGATGAGCCGAATGGTTCTTCCGCCGGGCGGAGGTTTGAGTTCGTGAGGCTCGAGCAGAGCGTGGAGAGGCTGCGGGGTAATGAGGATGAGGGCAGATACGGCACTTGGCGGTCGCTTTAAGCACCCACGCGCCTGAACCGACGTTGGGGCGGCGGGGAAGCAGCTCGGTGGCGTCGGCCGGCGGGTTTGATCGGGAGCTGGCGCCCGCGCGTGAACAGCCGAGTGAAACAGAGAGGTTTTGCTTCTATGGCGACTGACAAGTGGGCCCCCTCTCCTCATTTCTCAGTAAATTTTTTCTGATATTTCCCACCAGCAACTCAACATTAAAGACTTGACTTCATCAAAAAGTTAAGTTTGAATTTGCAGAATTCAAATGGTTTGAATTCTGGTGTAGAATTTGAATGGGGTTTGATCATTTGAATTTGAAAAGGACTTTGAATTCTCCACTTTGTATTGCCTCAAAAATATAGCAAACCAGCTCCAAAATTTTAAATTTTTGGCATGGCTGCTCATTCAAAGGTGGAGAACACATTTATGAAGCCCAATTTTCAAATTAAGGGAATTGGAACTTGAAACTGAATTTGAAATTCGGATTAGAGGGCTTTTCCTTTTAATCACAAACAAATATTGAAACTCCTCCAAATGAGCTGAAATTTGGAAGGTTGAATATTTGGACTATGAAGATCCAAGTTATGAATTTAGATCTCCATGTTTGGAAGTTTTGGGAAGTCTAAACCCTCACTTTGAACTCACCCCCTTATAATTCAAAGTTTTAATTCCCCTCACTTTTCATAAGTGTATATGAGCAGAATTTTTCTCTTGCTACCAATTTTGAGGATTTTACAATTCACAAACCCAGTCTTGCCTAGATCTCCCTCCGATCCATGTTTATTCACAACATCAGTTTCTCATTATGAGTGCAGTTAGCTAGTCACATCTATCTCGCTTCCCAATCCCATGGACTCAGAGAAGCTTAAAAGTAAAAACCATACCCGACTCATGAACTTCCCTGGCGACAAGGGTGGTTTTAAACAAAACTAGTAAACTCCTATAAAAGGGTTTCCCATCATGTTTGACTCAGCACACACACCTTTTCACAAAACAAAACAGTTTTTTTTTCCAAAACATAGGATCAATATGGTCAAGGAGCACTTGCCTTGTTCTTGCGGTTCCGGTTGCTCTTGGATCTCAAAACCTTGTTGTTGCAGCTCGTCGTAGACAGCTCCCTGAGCTTGTCCTGCTATACAGGATCACACACATACAAGATCCACAACAATCAATATTATGCACAAATTTTAACTAGATGCAATGATGCATATGCATGCTATCCTATAGTCAGTTTTATTAGATCGGTTTGTACGTGTTCTTGCATGGCTTGCATGGTTTTACGATGAACAGAGGTGTTCGGATCAAATGTGGACGTGGCGATGACCTTGTCTTTAGATTTTCAACAAGTGATCTGTCCACGAGAAAGCTTCTGTTCGAAAGGAATCAAAGAACAGATGCAAGAAAACACGATGATGTCGTAAGGTGATATTGGAGACCTACCTTACGTTCTTCTTGGTCTCGGGGTCCTTCTCTGATCAGACAGATCGTTGGGCTCCCTTCCGGCGATCCTTCTCGACTGAACTCCGGCGATGGGCTTACTCGGCGAGTTGGGGCTAGGGCTCTAAGTCGTCGGCTCAGGAGTTGGAAAAGAAGTTCGTGGTTTCGGCCAAAGGTTCTGGGTTCTATTTATAATCAGGAGAAGAAGAGTCCTAATCTGATTGTATTCCAAATAAGAGTCCTATTCAGATCGTCGTTGAATCTTAACAACTAATCTTTAGTTGATTTGGTGCGGTAACATTGTGGAATTCAGGTCGGTTTCTTCTCCGTACCGGTATTTCTATGCGTACAGAATCCAAAAACCGTTCCAGAACTCGTTACCTCCGCGGTGATGAGCTCCGGAAGCTCCACGTGTCCACTGGGGCCTAGTCTCCCCTTTTCCGCAGAGACGAGTTCCGGTTGTGCCGCATGTCAAGCGAGCGATACCTCCCTCTCCTTCTGAGGTGAGTTCCACGTATGGCACGTATCCTGGCGGTCGGGGACCTCCTCTCTATTTCGAGGTGGCACCGCGTGTGCCACGTATCCATTCCGGACCTCCCTCTCTTCGGAAGTGAGCTCCGTGAATGCCACGCGTCAAGTAACGCCGGACTTCGTTTCTTTTCAGAGAAGAGCTCTGAGGTTAACACGTGTCCAACAGTGACGGACCTCTCGGAGAAAAGCTCCGGTGGCGACACATGTCCAATAGGACCGGACCTCTCGGAGGTGAGCTCCGAGATCGACACGTATCCCACGCGACTGGTCCTCTGATTTCTGCGGTGACTAACTCCGAAGGTGACATGTGTCCTGCGGAACTGCCTTTGCTTCTTCCGCAGAGGCTAGCTCCAGGTGCAACACGTGTCCCACAGGGTCGGACCTCTCCCCCTTTGCGGAGATGAGCCCCGAGCCTGCCACGTAGCCATTTTAGCAGAAGACCTCTCCCCACTTCGCAGGGATGAGCTCCGAACACGCCACGTGGCCAGCGGGCCACGGAAGTTGTCTTCGGCGCTCTCTGGGAACTAGATTCGGCTCTTATTGGCTATCCCTTTGATATTTTTCTCTGTTCCTACTTCTTTTGAAATGTTTTCTCTTCATGAAACATGAATATACGAAGAAACCAAAAATGAGGGTGTCACAAATCTACCCCCCTTAAATTGAATCTCGCCCTCGAGATTCGTTAGTAGAGAATAGATGAGGAAATTCTGCCTTGATGTCTTCTTCACGCTCCCATGTGGCTTCAGCTTCGGTGTGATGGCTCCATTGTACCTTGCACCATCGGATCACTTTGTTCCTGGTGACCCTTTCCTTTACGTTCAAAATTTGGACAGGGTGCTCCGTATAGGTCAGGTCCTCTTGAAGTTCAAGCTCTTCCATTGGTACTCACTCCTCCGGTACTCTCAAGCACTTCTTGAGCTGGGATACATGAAATACGTCATGTACGTCGGAGAGATATGTTGGGAGCTCTAGTTGATAGGCTACATCTCCTCGCTTGTCCAAAATCTTAAATGGTCCAATGTAGCGAGGTGCTAGCTTGCCTTTGACGTTGAAACGTCGTTGGCCACGGATAGGCGATACCTTAAGGTATACGAAGTCTCCTACTTCGAAGGTCAACTTCCTTCGCCTATTATCCGCATAGCCTTTCTGTCGTGACTGAGCAGCCTTTAAGTTGTCCCGTATCATTTGGACTTGTTTTTCAGCTTCTTTTAGCACTTCGGGTCCAAATACCTGGTTCGCTCCGGTCTCGTTCCAAAACAGCGGCGTTCTACACCGCCTACCATACAATGCTTCGAAAGGCGACATCCTCAAGCTAGCTTGATAGCTGTTGTTATAGGAGAATTCGGCGTACGGTAAACTCCTATCCCAACTACGCCCACGTTTCAAGGCACAAGCTCTCAACATGTCCTCCAAAATTTGGTTTGTCCTTTCGGTTTGCCCATCGGTTTCCGGGTGATAGGTGGAGCTAAAATCCAGTCGTGTACCCATAGCTTTCTGCAGCTTCCTCCAGAATCTAGAGGTAAACTGAGAACCTCGATCTGAGATTATCCTCCTCGGGACTCCATGACGGCACACGATCTACTCCATGTACAACTCGGCAAGTTGTGCAACGTTGTACTTGGCCCTTATAGGGAGAAAATGGGCTGTTTTCGTCAATCGGTCCACGATAACCCAGATGGAGTCATAACCCGACTGAGTACATGACAATCCGACGATGAAATCCATACTGATGTCCTCCCACTTCCATTCGGGTACCTTCAAGGGTTGCAACAATCCAGCGGGTCTTTGATGTTCGGCCTTCACCCGTTGGCATGTGTCGCATAGGGCAACGTATTCCGCTATATCCCTTTTCATACCATCCCACCAATAACAAGTCTTCAAGTCCTTGTACATTTTGGTACTTCCGGGATGTATGGAATCGGGTGAATCATGTGCCTCCTTCAATATCATGTCGCGGAGGTGCTTCACGTTAGGCACACAAATCCTTTTTCCTAGCCAAAGCGTACCCTTCTCATCTTCTTTGAAATCCTTCTCTATTCCTTGTCGGATCCTTTCCTTGATCTCCTTGATCTCCTCATCCGTTGCTTGGCCATCTCTTATCTCTTGCTCCAATGAAGAGTGGATCTCCATCATTTCCATGTTGTTCAAGAATCCGAGGTGTAACCGTTCGAACTCCTTATGTAGTTCGGGTCGTAGCTCCCGAACCGTGAGTTGGTGACATGCTCCCTTTCGGCTCAATGCATCAGCTACTACATTGGCCTTCCCAGGGTGGTAGTTGATTCCAACATCGTAATCCTTGATGAGTTCCAACCATCAACGTTGCCTCAAATTCAAGTCCGTTTGTGTAAGTATGTACATGAGGCTTTTATGATCCGTATAGATCTCACATCGATGACCAAGGATATAATGTCTCCAAATCTTCACTGCATGCACTACTGCTGCTAGCTCCAAGTCATGTGTAGGATAATTAAGCTCGCGCTTCTTTAATTGTCGGGAGGCATAGGCTACCACTTGTCCTTCTTGCATGAGCACACATCCGAGCCCTTGTCTGGATGCGTCAGAGTATATGTCAAAGCTCTTGCTCACGTCCGGCAATACCAAAACCGGTGCTGTGGTTAGCCTTTTCTCGAGTTCCTCAAAACTTTCTTGGCATGCTGGTGTCCATCGAAAGGCTTTTCCCTTCGTTAGCAACTCCGTCATAGGTTTTGCTATCTTAGAGAAGTCTTTAATGAAGCGTCGATAGTATCCAGCCATCCCAAGAAAACTCCGAATATCCTTCACGTTTTGCGGTTGGTCCCACTTCAGAACATCTCTCACTTTTCCGGGATCAACCGATACCCCTTCTTCGGAGATAATGTGGCCTAGGAATGATATTTCCTTTAGCCAAAATTGACACTTGTTAAGCTTGGCATACAATTGATGCTCACGCATTTTCTGCAAGGTCAATTTCAAATGTTCTTCATGCTCCTTCTCACTTTTTGAATACACATAATGTCGTCGATGAAAACCACGACGAACTTATCCAAGTACTCCATGAAAACATTGTTCATGAGGTACATGAAGTATGCGGGTGCATTTGTTAACCCAAAAGACATGACGATATATTCATACGAACCATACCGTGTTCGAAAGGCAGTCTTGGGTATATCGGAGGGCTTTATCTTCAGTTGGAAATATCCCGACCGAAGATCAATCTTGGAGAAGACTCGAGATCCCTTCATTTGGTCGAACAGGTCCTCTATCCGGGGCAGAGGGTATTTGTTCTTGATCGTCACCTCGTTGAGAGACCTATAGTCCACGCACATCCTTTAGGTCCCATCCTTCTTGTCTACGAAGAGCACGGGGGCTCCCCATGGTGACGAGCTTGGACGTATAAAACCCTTCTCCAACTGCTCCTGAATTTGCTTCTTGAGTTCCACTAGTTCATTGCCGGGCATCCTATAGGGTCTCTTTGCTATGGGTGCAGTTCCGGTACCAAATCAATGGCAAACTCAATGTCCCCATTAGGGGGCATACCTGGAAGCTCCTCTAGAAACACGTCCGAGAATTCTTGAACCACTGGAATGTTGTCCAATGTTGCTCCTTCAACGTTGTTCAAGATTGCCTTTTCGGTTGTTTGTTGGGCTGACTCAAACTCGACATGAATACCGTGCTCATTTGTCAACTGCATGCTTCTTTAAGCACATTGGATTACCCCATTCTGCTTGCTTAACCAATCCATCCCGAGTATTATGTCAATCCCTTGGGAATCCAAGACAATAATGTTGGCAAGGAAGTCTACCCCCTTATTCTAAGGCTTACTTTCGGACATACTATATTAGTCCTCATTTCTCCTCCGGGAGAATTAACTAACATAGAACATTTTAAGTGGGATATGGGTAGATTATGCTTGGCAACATACTTGGATCATATGAAGGAATGTGATGCTCTAGAATCATATAAGATGGTGGCTTGGTTGGAGTTGGCAAGGAACATACCAATTACGGCGTCCTCAGCCTGTTGTGCTTCCTCAGCAGAGACATGGTTCACGTTGCCGCGAGCATAGTTCTGCTGTCCCCGGTTTCCTTGATTGTCTCCTCCGTTCGGTCGCGGGTTCTGTTTGGGCACGTTGCCTTGCTGTCCAGGGCCTCACCTCGGGCACTGGTTCGTGAAGTGTCCTGTTTCCCCGCATGCAAAGCATGCCCTGTTGCCTACGGCAGCAGGTGCGTTGGGGCGGGGGTTTTGAACAGGAGCTCCCACGTTAGGTCGGGGCACAGGAGGCATGGGCACACGAGGTGCTGGTGCAACGGGTCGTTGCTGTGGTGGCTCACTATGGCGGTATGCAGGAGCATTTGATCCATACTGTGGTGCGGCCGGGGGCATGTACCGAGGTCATACGTTGCTCCCTTGAGGCTGGTATGGCATCTTCCTCTTGCACTCTCGCTCGATCTCTCGGATCTTGCTTTCGACTACTATAGCCTTGTCAACCAGCTTCTGAAAGCTTGCGTAGTCATTGTTGAGGAGCTGAACCTGGATCTCGTTGTTCAACCCTCTGATGAACAGATATTGCTTCCTCTGGTCTGAGTTGACATCTTCGGGGGCATACCGGGACAGTTGTGTGAACTTGTTGAGATACTCTTTCACGCTTCTCTGTCCTTGGCGGAGACCTTCAAACTCATGTCTCTTGAGCATCATTACACCAGCAGGGATGTAACGAGAGCGGAAACTTTCCTTGAACTCAGTCCAAGTGATCGTCTCCGGGTCGACATGAGCGTTGCTTAGGGCATCCCACCAGTCAGTGGCAGCTCCCATAAGTTGGTGCGACGCAAAGAGAACCTTCTCTCGGTCATTGCACTGCACTATGGCAATCTTCTTTTCCATGGATTTCAACCAGTCGTCGGCCTCCATGGGGTCATTAGCTTGAGCGAAGGTGGGTGGTCGAGTCCTCATGAACTCACCCAGTCTGTTATGAGCCGGCGGTGGTGGTGGCGGTGGTGCCGGAACGGGGTTGTTGTTGTTTGCCTGCAACTGACCCAAAGTTTGGATCATAGTTTGCATAAGTTGGTTTTGCATGGCCATCAACCGTTACAGGTTGTTCTCACCAGCTCCGGGGTTAACAGGAACTTCATCGTGGCCATCCTCTTGGTTGTCATGGACGTTCCTTCGGCCGGTGTTTCCTCTCACCATCTGTGAGAGAGATCGAAATAGAATAGAAGGTTAGAAGGTTAGGTAGATCCCCTCAACTATATGCATCAAGGTGAGTTGGACTATATATATTAGCCCATATGAGGATGTGAACAAGTGCCGAAGCATCTCACACCTCTTTCTACTCATGTGTGGATATGGACAATGTTTTGAGACGTCCCACGACTCACAATAAGCACACAATTCACAAACAATCATCACAAGGGCTCACACAACTCCTATTCAAGGCTTGTTTAATGGGGGTCCTATATGACTTAGGGTGATGTCAAATCTGTGATCCAACTATGGCTTCTCCTAGGCTTGTATCCTATGTCAAGGTAGTTCCAATGCCAATCTATGCATCCTATGGTCAGCGTGGCTTAGCTACCAATCTATGTCTAATACCAATATGTGATCTATCTAAGTGTGTAACCTACCATCAACCGTGGTTCTGGTACCAATCTGTCATTGTATCCAGGTGTGTAATCTACCCTCATTCGTGGCTTTTGATACCAATCTGTGTTTCCTATTTAGGCGTGTAACCCACTGTCAACCGTGGCTCTGATACCAATCTGTGACGCCCTCAATTCTGTGGAAAACCACGGAACCGAGAACTGATGCATATGTATGCCCAGGATGTTCATCACACATACACATATTTTCCACAAACTGAATTCAGAATATATATAATCACGAATAACGGAGTTTATTACAATGTCTCATGAGTCTTGGACTCATGCTCACAGCGGAAGTCTTATTTCTATGCAGCGGAAGTCTTCTAACTAGTGTGGAAGCAATTCTAAGCAGTAGCAGCTCCATCTCTACTCCATCCCCCACAGGCAAGGTTGAGCACATATCACACGCCTAATGCTCCACTTGGTCTTCATAGTAATCCTCTCGTGTTGCTGATGATGAAATAATAATGCAAGTTTGAGTACAATGATGTACTCAGCAAGTGCGGGAAAATATGATATGTAGCTCATAACAAGGTAGGTATAAAAAGGCTCATTGCAGAAAGCAAAGTTATTTATCAAACCATGATAAAACAGCAACTCATCTTTAAGTGAATGTAATTCCAACATGTATTAAAATACCAATCATACCTCCATTATGTTCATTACCTTCCATGTCACAACCAGTCGTCAATCAACCTCATTCTTGCTCACGAATACCTCCTCGTATTCGCTACCATCTCACGAATACCATCTCGTATTCGCTACCATTTCATCATAAACAACTTCGTCTCCCACCGAGACCAACCTTGTTGCCATGACTCAACAGTCATGCAACCCATCTTATCACCCGGACTCAACAATCCCGAAAACCAAACCATAACCAACAACCATATCCAATAACCATCCCAACTAACCATGGAAGTTGGCCAGGCGCTCGTGACCGTAAGCTCAACTATCATGATAGTTTTAGAACTGCAGAGTTTGCACCTCTTTACCCACAAGTTTGTGATTTCGTCACCCGTCGGCGACTGCAGAACCTCCATTATACCAGTACACAACCGTCGTTGTATGGCCAAGAGATCACAAAATAGCCTTTACAAAGGGGCTACTAGATGTATGGACCCACTAAGGTTTCGCCGGCAGGCTAGAATCTCCAATTCTCCCACCCACGGGCCCCATCTTGTGCCATGCAGTTCCCAGGGAAGTCCTCACTCGACTCCCATTCCCCGCGCCTTCCACGGTCCATAACAATCTAGCAACTTACCTAATTACTCAGCTAAGCCGCACCCAAACTTGGCCTTGTGGTGGCATTGTTATCCTGGCATGTGCTCGCATGAACCGGTCCTTAGATCTACGGCAAGTAAACCACCATCTCATGCTAACTCATTCACAAATCCAGTCTTGCCTAGATCTCCCTCCGATCCATGTTTATTCACAACATCAGTTTCTCATTATGAGTGCAGTTAACTAGTCACATCTATCTCGCTTCCCAATCCCATGGACTCAGCGAAGTTTAAAAGTAAAAACCTTACCCGACTCATAAACTTCCCTGGCGACAAGGGTGGTTTTAACCAAAACTAGTAAACTCCTATAAAAGGGATTCCCATCATGTTTGACTCAGCACACACACCTTTTCGCAAAACAAAACAGTTTTTTTTCCAAAACATAGGATCAATATGGTCAAGGAGCACTTGCCTTGTTCTTGCGGTTCCGGTTGCTCTTGGATCTCGAAACCTTGTTGTTGCAGCTCGTCGTAGACAGCTCCCTGAGCTTGTCCTGCTATACAGGATCACGCACATACAAGATCCACATCAATCAATATTATGCACAAAAATTAACTAGATGCGATGATGCGTATGCATGCTATCCTGTAGTCAGTTTTATTAGATCGCTCTATACGTGTTCTTGCATGGCTTGCATGGTTTTACGATGAACAGAGGTGTTCGGATCAAATGTGGACGTGGCGATGTCCTTGTCTTTAGATCAACCCAATCAACAAGTGATCTGTCCACGAGAAAGATTCTGTTTGAAAGGAATCAAAGAACAGATGCAAGGAAAACACGATGATGTCGTAAGGTGATATTGGAGACCTACCTTACGTTCTTCTTGGTCTCGGGGTCCTTCTCTGATCAGACAGATCGTTGGGCTCCCTTCTAGCGATCCTTCTCGACTGAACTCCGGCGATGGGCTTACTCGGCGAGTTGGGGCTAAGGCTCTAAGTCGTCGGCTCAGGAGTTGGAAAAGAAGTTCGTGGTTTCGGCCAAAGGTTCTGGGTTCTATTTATAATCGGGAGAAGAAGAGTCCTAATCTGATTGTATTCCGAATAAGAGTCCTATTCAGATCGTCATTGAATCTTAACAACTTATCTTTAGTTGATTTGGTGCGGTAACGTTGTGGAATTCAGGTCGGTTTCTTCTCCGTACCGGTATTTCTACGCGTACAGGATCCAAAAACCGTTCCAGAACTCGTTACCTCCGCGGTGATGAGCTCCGGAAGCTCCACGTGTCCACCGGGGCCTGATCTCCCCTTTTCCGCAGAGATGAGCTCCGGTTGTGCCGCGTGTCAAGCGAGCGAGACCTCCCTCTCGTTCGGAGGTGAGTTCCGCGTACGCCACGTATCCTGGCGGTCGGGGACCTCCTCTCTATTCAGAGGTGGCTCCGCGTGTGCCACGTATCCATTCCGGATCTCCCTCTCTTCGGAAGTGAGCTCCATGAATGCCACACATCAAGTAACGCCGGACTTCCTTTCTTTTCAGAGACGAGCTCCGAGGTTAACACGTGTCCAACAGTGACGGTCCTCTCGGAGAAAAGCTCCGGTGGCGACACATGTCCAATAGGACCGGACCTCTCGGAGGTGAGCTCCGAGATCGACACGTATCCTGCGCGACTGGTCCTCTGATTTCCGCGGTGATTAGCTCCGAAGGTGACATGTGTCCTGCGGAACTGCCTTTTCTTCTTCCGCAGAGGCTAGCTCCGGGTGCAACACGTGTCCCACAGGGTCGGACCTCTCCCATTTGCGGAGATGAGCCCCGAGCCTGCCACGTAGCCAGTTTAGCGGCGGACCTCTCCCCACTTCGCAGGGATGAGCTCCGAACATGCCACGTGTCCAGCGGGCCGCGGAAGTTGTCTTCGGCGCTCTCTAGGAACTGGATTCGGCTCTTATAGGCTATCCCTTTGATATTTTTCTCTGTTCCTACTTCTTTTAAAATGTTTTCTCTTCATGAAACATGAATATATGCAGAAACCAAAAATGAGGGGTCACAAGTTCCCAGGGCAGTCTCTCTCGACTCCCATTCCCCACGCCATCCATGGTCCATAAGAAGCTAGCAACACACCTAATTAGTCAGCTAAGCCGCACCATATTTGGCATTGTGGTGGCACTGTTTTCCTGGCATGTGCTGGCATGAACCGGTCCTTAGATCTAAGGAAAGTTAACCACCATCTCATTCAGAAACATCCACGAACCAAGATTGCCTTGATCTCCCCCGATTCCATGCTCATTAACATCATCAAGTTCTCATCATCATTATTCATGTGAGTGCAGTAGCTAACCATGTTTATCCTCAGCTTCCCGTATCCCGTGGATTAAGCGAAGCAAAAAGGAAAAACGACCATACCCGACTCATCAACTTTCCTGGCGACAAGGATGGTTAACAAAACTAGTAAACTCCTATAAAAGGGTGTCCCATCAAGTTGACTCAAGCATACACGTTTTCGTAAACAAAACAGTTTCAAAACATGGGATCAATATGGTCAAGGGGCACTTGCCTTGCTCCCGTGGTTCTTGTTGTCCGAGCATCTCGAAGTCTTGGTGCTGTAATTCTTTGTAGATGGATTCCTGAGCTTGTCCTTCTCACTTTCCTTTGGTGGCAGGGTCTTCCTCCTAGCAATGGCAGCAGCGGGGGCTCACTGGCGACTGATCTCCGGCGAGGGGGGGGGTTTAACTCGGCGAGTTGGGGCTAGGGCCTCCAAGTCGCCGACTTGGGAGGAAGAAAAAGGGAAAGGGGTTACGGCCAAAAGGGGTTTTGGGTTCTATTTATAAGGGGAAAAAGAGGAGTCCTACTCCAATTGGAGCTCAAATAAGAGTCCTACTCAATTTTGGATCTCAACAAACTTATCTTTTCAGTTAGGTGCGGCAGCAATGTGGGGAAAATTTAGGGAAATTGTGTCGGTACCTTCAGTACCGGGTACCCCCATGCACAGTAGAAAAACCACCTAGGGACCTCACCCCCTCCGCAGGGGTGAGCTTCGAAAGCGCCACGTGCCCAGCGGGAACGGACTACCCTCCTCCTCAGAGGCGAGTTCTAGGCCTGCCACGTGGCTAGCGGAGCCGGGCCTCGCTTCTTCTCAGAGGCGAGCTCCGAGGGCGCCACGTGTCCAGCGGTGCCGGACCTCCCCTCTCCTCAGAGGCGAGCTCTGAGGCGCCACGTGTCCAGCGGTGCCAGACCTCCCTTCTCCTCAGAGGCGAGCTCTGAGGGTGACATGTGTCCAGCGGTGCCGGACCTCACCCCTCCACGGTGGTGAGCTCCGAAGGCGCCACGTGTCCCACGGTGCCGGACCTCACCCCCTCTGCAGAGGTGAGCTCCGAGGGCGCCACGTGTCCCGCGGTGCCGGACCTCACCCCCTCTCCGCAGGGGTGAGCTCCGCGGGTGCCACGTGTCCCGCGGCCCGGGGATGTGTCGATAGCGCACTTAGACAAATTGGAATTGGCTCATTTCAGCTATCTTTTTTTCCCATTCCCCATCATTTTTATGATTCTTTCTCCATTTCTACTTCTTTTTTTAATGTTTCTCTATATGAAAAATGTATGCAATGCATGGAAACGAATTTGAGGGTGTTACAAACCTACCCCCTTAAACTGAATCTCACCCTCGAGATTTGATAGAGTAGAGAATAGATGAGGGAATTCTGCCTTGAGGTCTTCCTCACGTTCCCATGTAGTTTCGACTTCCATGTGATGGCTCCACTGTACCTTGCACCAATGGATCACTTTGTTCCTCGTGACCCTTTCCTTCACGTCCAAAATTTGGACGGGGTGCTCCACATAGGTCAGATCCTCTTGAAGCTCGAGCTCATCCATCGGTACTTGTTCTTCCGGTACTCTTAAGCACTTCTTGAGTTGGGATACGTGAAACACATCGTGTACGTCGGAGAAGTGCGTTGGCAGCTCTAGTTGATAGGCTACTTCTCCTCTCTTGCCCAAAATCTTAAATGGCCCGATGTAGTGAGGTGCTAATTTTCCCTTGACGTTGAACCGTCGTTGGCCTCGTATAGGCGATACCTTATGTGACGCCCTGGTTCTGAGACAAAACCTCTTGGAACCGAGACTGATGCGTATGTGTGCCCAGGATGTTCATCACACATACACATTTAATCCACAAACTGAATTCAGAATATATATAACCATGAATGAATATGTTCAAGTACTTTATTACATCAATCTCTATTGCAGCGGAAGTCTCTAATCTATTCTAGCAGCGGAAATCTTCTAACTAGTGCGGAAGCAAACTAAGCAGCAGCAGCGGCTCCATCTCTACTCCATAGGCAGAGGTTGAGGGTTGATCACGCTCCTAATACTCCACGTGGTCTTCATAGTACTCCTCTCCTGTTGCTGATGATGTATGATAATGCAAGGGTGAGTACATGACGTACTCAGCAAGTGCGGGAAGTATGCCATGTAGCTTATAACAAGGTAGGTATAAAAAGGCTCATTGCAGAAAGCAAAGTTTATTCCTCAAAACATGAAAAAAACAGCAGCTAACTTTAAGTGAATATAATCCCAACATATATTCATCAACATACCTCTTTCATGATTCACCACTTCTCATATCTCATCCAAACATTTATCTTTCTCAACTTTTCTCATGCTCATGAATACCATCTCGTATTCAGTACCAACTCATATTCAGTACTGTCTCATAACCGAGACAAAAGCTCATTAGCATGACTCAACAGTCATGAAACCAATCTCATTACCCGGACTCAACAGTCCCGAAAACCAAATACAAAGACCAAACTATAACCAAAGCAATACCATCCCAATAACCAAAACCGAACAATCCAAAACCATCCCAAAAACCATCCCATTTAATCATGGAAGTTGGCCAGGCGCTTGTGACTGTAAGCTCGGTTATCATGATAGTTTTATACTCTGCAGAGTTTGCACCACTTTACCCACAAGTTTGTGATTTCGTCACCCATCGGCGACTACAGAATCTCCATTATACCAGAACACAACCGTCGGTGTATGGCCAAGAGATCACAAAATAGCCTTTACAAAGGGGTTACTAGATGTATGGACTCACTAAGGTTTCACCAGCAGGCTCGAATCACCATTCTCCCACCTACGGGCCCCCTCTTGTGCCATGCAGTTCCTAGGGTAGTCCTCACTCGACTCCCATTCCCCGTGCCTTCCACGGTCCATAACAATCTAGTAACTTACCTAATTAGTCAGCTAAGCCGCACCCATACTTGGCCTTGTGGTGGCACTGTATTCCTGGCATGTGCTCGCATGAACCGGTCCTTAGATCTACGGCAAGTAACCACCATCTCATTCTACCTCATCCACAAACCAAGCTTTCCTAGATCTCCCTCCGATTCATGTTCATTATCAAGTTCTCATTATCATCGTTCATATGAGTGCAGTAGCTAGACCAAATCTATCGCTTCCCATATCCCGTAGACTAGCGAAGCAAAAAAGCAAAACGACCATACCTGACTCATAAACTTCCCTGGCGACAAGGGTGGTTAACAAAACTAGTAAACTCCTATAAAATAGTTTCCCATCAAGTTGACTCAGCATAAACAGTTTTTGCAAACAAAACAGTTTCCAAAAACATGGGATCAATATGGTCAAGGGGCACTTGACTTGTTCCTGTGGCTTCTGTTGCTCACGGATCTCAAACTCTTGTTGTTGTAGTCCTTCGTAGATAGCTCCCTGAGCTTGTTCTTCTATTCAGGATCACACACATACAAGATTCACAACAATCAATTATCATGCACAAACTTTACTCAAGATGCAATGGCACATATGCATGCTATTCCTATGGTGCTGGTTTCATTAGATCAGTTTGTACGTGCTTCTGTATGTTTTAATAGGCTTGCATGGAGTTTTACGATGAACAGAGGTGTAAAGATCAAATGTGGATGTGGTGATGATCTGGGCTCAAGATCTAGATCAAACCAATCAACACGTGATCTGTCCATGAAAAAATATTCTGTTCAAAGGGGTCAAAGAACAGATGCAAAGAAAACCGCGATCTTGTCGTAAGGTGGTAATGGAGACCTGCCTTACTTTCTTCGGAACCTTTCTCCTAGCAATGGCAGCAAAACAGATCGTCGGCTCTCCTCCGGCGATCGTGTCGGGGCTCGTTGGTGGCTCTTCGGCGACTAAACTCCAGCGAAGGTGGTTAGCTCGGCGAGCTGGGGCTAGGGCTCCAAGTCGTCAACTCGGGAGGTGGAAAAGAAGTACGTGGTTGCGGACAAAGGTTCTTGGTTCTATTTATAAAAGGAAAACGAAGAGTCCTACTCTGATCGGAATTCGAATAAGAGTCCTATTTAAATTGTTTTTGAGTCTTAACAACTTATCTTCAATCGATTCGGTGCAGTAGCAACATGGAATTCGTGTCAGTTTCCTCAGTACCGGGTATTCCCGCGCGTATAGGAGATAAACCGCTTAAAATCTAGTCACCTCCGCGGTGATGAGCTCCGGAGGCTCCACGTGTCCAGCAGGGGCCTGGTCTCCCTTTTCCGCAGAGACGGGCTCCGGTTGTGCCGCGTGTCTGGCGGGCGGGACCTCCCTCTCCTCAGAGGCGAGCTCCGCGTGCGCCACATGTCTAGTGGGTCGGGACCTCCCCTCTCTCCAGAGACGAGCTCCGCGTATGCCACGTGTCAATCCTGGACCTCCTCTCTCTTTGGAGGTGAGCTCCAAGAGTGCCACTTGTCAGTTCTGGACCTCCCCTCTCTTCGGAGGCAAGCTCCGAAGTCGACACGTGTCCAATAGCGTCGGATCTCCTAGAGGTGAGCTCCGGAGGTGACAAGTGTCCGGTAGTGTCGGACCTCCCTTAGAGAGGGACCTCTCGGAGGCGAGCTCCGAGGCTGACGTGTGTCCTTCAGTGTCTTTTCCTCGGGAGTGAGCTCCGAGGATGACACGTGTCCAGTAGGACCAGACCTCCCGGAGGTAAGCTCCGAGAGTGACATGTGTCCCATAGTGTCGGACCTCTCGGAGATGAGCTCCGAGGGTGACACGTGTCTGGAGGGGCCGGACCTCTCGGAGGTGAGCTTCGAGAGCGACACGTGTCCCGCGCGGCTGGGCCTTTCTTCTCCGCAGTGTCTAGCTCTGAAGGCAACACGTGTCCTGCATGCTGGCCTCGCTCCTCCGCAGAGGCTAGCTCCGGGGGCAACATGTGTCCCACGGGGTCGGACCTCGACCCTTTCACAGAGGCAAGCTCCGAGCCTGCCACGTAGCGAGTTTAGCGGCGGACCTCTCTCCCTTCGCGGGGATGAGCTCCGTACACGCCACATGGCCAGCGGGCCGCGGGAAGTGCCTACGGCGCTCTAGGCGAACTGGAATTGGCTCTTTTCGGCTATCTTTTTGATCTCTTATCTGTTTCTACTTATTTTAAAATGTTTCCCTACATGAATTATGTATGCATACATGATTATGAAATTGAGGGTGTCACAAATCTACCCCACTTAAATTGAATCTCGCCCTCGAGATTCGATAGAGTAGAGAATAGATGAGGGAATTCTGTCTTGATGTCTTCCTCATGTTCCCATGTAGCTTCTGCTTCCGTGTGATGGCTCCATTGTACCTTGCACCAACGAATCACTTTATTCCTCGTGACCCTTTCCTTCACATCCAAAATTCAAACAGGGTGCTCTACATAGGTTAGATCCTCTTGAAGTTCGAGCTCTTCCATTGGTACTTGCTCTTCCGATACTCTCAAGCACTTCTTGAGCTGGGATACGTGAAACACGTCATGCACGTCGGAGAGGTGCATCGGGAGCTCTAGTTGATAGGCTACATCTCCTCGCTTGCCCAAAATATAAAATGGCCCGATGTAGCGAGGTGCTAGCTTGCCTTTGACGTTGAAACGTCGTTGGCCTCGGATAGGCGATACCTTAAGGTATATGAAGTCTCCTACTTCGAAAGTCAACTTTTTCGCCTATTGTCCACATAGCCCTTTTGGCGTGACTGAGCGGCCTTCAAGTTCTCCCGTATCGTTTGGACTTGCTTCTCAGCCTCTTGCAGCACTTCTGGTCCAAACACTTGGTTCTCTCCGGTCTCGTTCCAGAACAACGGCGTTCTACACCGTCTACCATACAATGCTTCGAAAGGTGACATCTTCAAGCTAGCTTGATAGCTGTTATTGTATGAGAACTCGGCATACGGTAAGCTCCTATCCCAACTACGTCTATGTTTCAAGGTGCAAGCTCTCAACATGTGTTCCAAAATTTGGTTGGTCCTCTCGGTTTGCCCATCGGCTTGCGGGTGATAAGCGGAGCTAAAATCCAGTTGACACGACCCCACGGTCTTGTCGAGTCAGGATCACGCTGAGGGGTGCTGCGTTGCACAGCACCGGATAACACACATAAAAGGCACAAAGCGGAAGCAAAGTTTTATTACATAAAAAAGTTTATGAACATTTTTACAACAAAATATGTTCAGTCTACACTCACGGGCGTAGACTACGCATCAAGTTCACGTTCAGCCCGTGAACGTGTCCTTGCTAGCCTGCACGCACACTAACACGGCGGCGTGCACGACTCCCACTCGACGGGGTTCCCCTCCTGGGGTTCCGTCTCGTCCTCGGGAGTCCCTTCCTCATAGAACCCTGCAAAAGCTTCAAACACAAGCAGTGAGCACAAAGGCTCAGCAAGACTGACCCGTCTCTCCTAAACATGAAACTTCTACATGAGGGGTAATAGGTACATGAGGTAAAATAAGTTGCAAAGGACTCGCCTAATTAGTGGAACCTTACTTTCAAGTTTTAGCAGCAGGTTGTGGAGAACCTTACGCTAAGGCACATGAGAGAGCCGCAATCAAACAAGAAACGCATTTCTCTCATGTACTTTGCCCAAAGTTGAAAAGAACTTTAGTTAGCTCTAAACTACAACAAATCATTAAAAACCAAAGTCCATCTTTCAATCAGCAACATTTTAACATGTAACTAGCATGTTCTTTCTACGTCACGATACAGTGAACAAGTGGTACTCACTGAACGCGAGGGACGGCGATTATAATCAATTTACACCTGCAGGGTTACCCGAATAACCCGTCACGTACGCCCGTACTCGATGTTGCCTACAGCAACCATTACGGATGCTGTACGCAACCACCTTTCGCCCGTTAGCCCAATATTGAACCGGTCCTATCGTCCCGAGCAAGAGGTCTCTGCATGTGCATCTCAGTGCCGCCAGCCGATTTACACCTCGAGCTCTCAACCTACCCTCTGAATGACAGGCAATGCCTCAATACCCAGCTACCCGAGTTACATCGGTTTCCCGGTTCCCATATATCCGGTAGGTCTTCGGTACTGTTCTAGCTTGTTCAACAGGCCCGCACACGGCTCGGTCCTCAATCGACACAAGCAGAGCTATAGCACACAGGCCCCAAAGTCCTGCTGCTCTTACTCTCCGCTTGGTCTCATTTTTCTTGCCATGTGTTTCATTTGCTATCTTTACCCGAGCGATGTGCCTCTAGCCTATTCTCGCGAGTAGTTCCAACTACTCGACTTGTACCGAATCCTACTCTATCTTTAGCATTGTAGTGGCTAACGAGGTTTTCAATCTTAATCCCAACCCATGGTTTTCTTGGCTATGCATTTGGGTTTCAAACAAGACTCTAATGCAAGAAATAAGTGAGGCTCAAAGAAAGTGCTTAAAACAATAAAAATTTGTAAAGAGGTTAATGCAAACCGGAGCTTGCCTTGCTGCTCTTGGTCGTAGGCTAGCTGCTCTTCCGGAGTAACGAAGTCTAAGACTTCAGGCTCCTCCTAAACCTTGACCTTAGTTGCAGCAAGTTTTAGTTGCAGCAAAGCTCATTTGAGCTCTCCACAATTAATTATGTACTTGACCTTAGTTGGAGCTCTTATGGTGTTCTAGGGGTTTTAATGGAGCAAGCCATGGCTTTATGAAAACTAGATTTTCAGAGGGTTCTAATGGAGTTGGTCTCACTTAATTTGAAGGTTCCTAGCTAAAGATATGAGCTAAACAATTTCAGAGAAATTCTGAAAATGTTTCTGGACATTTTCTATTTTCTCTGGAACAGTTTTATTAATCACACCATTAGGTGGATCAAATGAGCTCAAATGGATCTGAAATTTTTATGGTAGCTCATGTATATTTTGGTGAACCTCCCAGTAAAGTTTCAGAATTTTCCTCCAAAGGGTTCTCCAGTTAAAATTCTAAACAGTTTAAATTTTAGAGAATTAATTCTGGAGAAATAAGGATTTTCATGAAGTAAAACTTGATTTTATGGAAAGTAGTCAGAGAGCTGAATCCAACAAATTTTGGTTCACTTGATTTGGAGTTTCCTAGCCAAAGTTATGAGGATTTGAAGTTTGAATGAAATCTGAAAATCGGGAAAAAGTTTAAATCTGCCGGTGGGTCCACGGGACACGTGTCAGGCGCTGGAGCGATGGCACACCGGGGTCCACGAATTTTTTGCGCGCCAGAACACGGGATCTGAGCCGCAGACTGATCCCAGATTTAAAATCCGAGCCGCTGACACGTGGGCCACCCGGCTTCGTCTACCTCCCGACGCCCGCGTTCGGTCGCCGCGACACCTCGCCGGAGAGCTCGCCGGCAGCCTCTGTGGTGCTCCAAACTTCATGATTCTGGCCACCCCTGCCTAATTCCACTCGGGGAACACGATTCTGGGCTCAGTTTGTCATGAAAATGGCCGGCACACGATCGGCGACGAGCGGCAGCTCCGGAAGTACTTCGGCCGTGTCGGCCGACCTCCCTAGCACCCTAACCGACCGAGCAAACGTCCGGAAAGCATCAGTGGTCCCTCAGGAACCTCAGCATGGGCTCGAAGAAGCTCGGGGGAGGTCCAAAGTAGGCTCCCACCATGCGCCCGATGCTTCCCGCAGGATCCGCCGTCGGCAAGCTTCAAAATACGCCGGGTACAGGGGTTCTCAGGCTAAGGGTTGTGAAGGCAACTTGTGCGCTACCAGGTCTAGTCTGTGTAGGAACGGATTGAGACTCTCTAACCCTTCCTAGAGCGTGAATTTGACAGAACTGCACCCGAAGGTCGGTCTGTACCGAGAAAGGGGAAAACTGGAAATTCACCACCGGCGATCAAGCCCTCGGGCTGTGGCTCGGGGGTGAGCAGCACCAGTCTCTAACGCGTCCAGGGACGCCTTAGTTATGGCGTGACAACCTCCCGGTTGGGCTGTCCATGGGAGCCCGAAGTGCGGCGGATGTAGGTCACTGAACGGAACTCTTGGTACAGCCGAGATCACCCGAGTTCAGCCGATTTCTAGCGACAGGGAAGGGGAAGGGAAGTCCCTAGTACCTTGTCGTAGCTTTGGAGGGAGCGGGGAGGCTGTAATCGTGACTCCCCGATCGGTTCCGAGCAGCGAAGGGCAGAGCGTCGGCGCAGCGTTCTTGTGAGAGGAAAAACAGCGAGGGGGCTTCGGCCGAGGCGTGGAGCACCTTAAGAAGGGCTCAGAACCGACCTGCGCCCGTGCGTGGCCAAGATGCTGGTGGCGCGGCGGCCTCCCCTCGGTGGCGCCCTCGGACGGAGCTCGGGGACCCGAGTACTGAAGTTTCAGTCGGTTGACTCTCTTCAGTGGCTGACATGTGGGTCCCACTCCATTTTTAACCTCTGAACTTAACTCTATATTACTGTTGTAAACAGTAAGCCCTACAATGTCCATGGTGATTTGAATTATTCACCCCTGAGCCATTTGAATTGGTTAGAATTCAAATTAGGTTTGGTTTGACTAAGTTTCAGCACATATTCAGTTTGAAATTCAAATAAAGTTTGAATTTGCTACACTTAGCTCATGTCAAGATCAACTCCAAATGGAGTGAAAATTGGTTTGTGAGCTCACAAAAAGGTGCTGAGTAAGAATATGCCTCCCACTTTTGAATTCATGGGATAAAACAGTTTGAATTTGAATTTGAGTTCAAACTACCCTCTTTCTAGCTATACCCGAAAGGACCTCAAAAAGGTTTTGAATTTGGGTGAAACTTGGCATGGACATTCCTAGCAAGGTGTAGGAGTTTCCAAATGTCCAGCCCCTATATGATGTATGTGGGAAATGCCACTTTTTCATTTTGTGAGTTTGTTCTCTAATGAGCATGTTGATGGTGGTTACTTGCTCTTCAAATGTGTTCATCAACTTTCTTCAAATGAGGTGTGTGTGTGGTGATGAACACTTTAAACATGTGTCAAAAACTGAGGCCTTTACACCAGTCGTGTACCCATAGCCTCATGCAGCTTCCTCTAGAACCTAGAGGTAAACTGAGAACCCTGATCTGAGACTATCCTCTTCGGGATTCCATGGCAGCACACGAACTTGGTCTTAACAGGGAGGAAATGGGCGGTTTTCATCAATCGGTCCACAATAACCCAGATGGAGTCGTAACCCGAATGAGTATGTGGCAATCCGACGATGAAATCCATACTGATGTCCTCCCACTTCCACTTGGGTACTTTCAATGGTTGCAACAGTCCAGCGGGTCTTTGATGTTTAGCCTTCACCCGTTGGCATGTGTCGCATAAGGCAACATATTCAGCTATGTCCCTCTTCATACCATCCCACCAATAACAAGTCTTCAAGTCCTTGTACATCTTTGTACTGTTGGGATGTATGGAATAAGGTGAATCATGTGCCTCTTTTAATATCGTGTCGTGGATGTGCTTCACGTTAGGCACAAAAATCCTTTTCCCTAGCCAAAGCGTACCCTTCTCGTCTTCCTTGAAGTCCTTCTCTACGCCTTTTTGGATCCCTTCCTTGATCTCCTTGATTTCCTCATCCGTTGCTTGGCCATCTCGTATCTCTTGTTCCAGCGAAGAATGGAGTTCCATCACTTCCATCTCGTTTAAGAACACGAGATGTAACCATTCGAACTCCTTGCGCAGCTCGGGCGGTAGCTCCTGAACGGTGAGTTGGTGACATGCTCCCTTCCGGCTCAATGCATCAACTACTACATTGGCCTTTCTGTGGTGATAGTTGATTCCAACATCATAATCCTTGATGGATTCCAACCATCGACGTTGCCTCAAATTCAGATCCGTTTGGGCGAATATGTACTTGAGACTTTTATGATTCGTATATATCTCACATCGGTGGCCAAGGATACAATGTCTCCAAATCTTTAATGCATGCACCACGGCTGCGAGTTCCAAGTCATGTGTAGCGTAATTAAGCTCGTGCTTCTTTAATTGTCGTGAGGCATAGGCTACCACTTGTCCTTCTTACATGAGCACGCATCCGAGCCCTTGTCTTGATGCATCACAATATATGTCAAAGCTCTTGCTCACGTCCGGCAATACCAAAACCGGCACTGTGGTTAGCCTTTTCTTGAGCTCCTCAAAGCTTTCATGGCACGCTGATGTCCACTGGAACGCCTTTCCCTTCATCAATAGCTCCGTCATAGGCTTCGCTATCTTGGAGAAGTCCTTGATGAAGCATCGGTAGTATCCAGCCATCCCAAGAAAACTCTGAATATATCTCACGTTTTGCGGTTGGTTCCACTTCAGAACATCTCCCACTTTTCCGGGATCAACCGATACTCCTCTCTCGGAGATGATGTGGCCTAGGAACGATATCTCCTTTAGCCAAAACTGACACTTGCTGAGCTTGGCATACAATTGATGCTCTCGCAGCTTATGAAATGTCAATCTTAAATGTTCCTCATGTTCCTCCTCACTTTTTGAATACACCATGATATCGTCGATGAAAACCATGATGAGCTTGTCCAAGTACTCCATGAACACTTTATTCATGAGGTACATGAAGTATGCGGGTGCATTCGTTAACCCAAAAGACATAACGGTATATTCATATGAACCATACCATGTTCGAAAGGCAGTCTTGGGTATGTCGAAGGGCTTAATCTTCAGCTGGAAGTATCCCGATAGAAGATCAATCTTGGAGAAAACTCGGGCTCCCTTCATTTGGTCGAACAGGTCCTCTATACGGGTCAGCGGGTATTTATTCTGATCGTCACCTCGTTGAGAGACCTATAATCCACACACATCCTTTGGGTCCCATCCTTCTTGTCTATGAAGAGCATGGGGGCTCCCCATGGTGACGAGCTTGGACGTATAAAACCCTTCTCTAACTGCTCCTGGATTTGTTCTTGGGTTCCACTAGTTCATTAACGGGCATCCTGTATGGTCTCTTTGCTATAGGTGCAGTTCCGGGTACCAAATCAATGGCAAACTTAATGTCCCTGTCAGGTGGCATACCTGGAAGCTCTTCCGGGAACACATCCGAGAATTCATGAGCCGCCGGAATGTTGTCCAATGTTGCTTCTTCAACGTGGTTCGATGTTGCCTTCTCAGTTGTTGGTTGGGCTGACTCGAACTAGATACGAGTACCGTGCTCGTTTGTCAACTGCACGCTCCTCTCGGCACATTGGATTACTGCGTTGTGCTTGCTTAACCAATCCATTCCGAGTATTATGTCAAGCCCTTGGGAATCCAAGACAATGAGGTTGGCAAGGAAGTCTACCCCCCTTATTTTAAGGTTTACTTTCGGACATACTATATTAGTCCTCATCTCTCCACCGGGAGGATTCACCAACATAGTATATTTCAAGTGTGATATGGGTAGATTATACTTGGCAACATACTTGGATGATATGAATGAATGTGTGCTCCGAAATCAAATAAAATGGTGGCCGGGTTGGAGTTGGCAAGGAACATACCAATCACGACGTCCTCATCCTGTTGCGCTTCCTCAGCAGAGACATGGTTCACGTTGTCACGAGCATAGTTCTGTTGCCCACGGTTGCCTTGATTGGCTCCTCCATTTGGCCGTGGGTTCTGCTTGGGCATGTTGCTTGGTTTTCCAGGATCTCTCTTCGGGCACTGGCTCGCAAAGTGTCCGGTCTCTCCGCATGCAAAGCATGCCTTGTTGCCCACGACAGCAGGTATGTTGGGGCGGGGGTTTTGAGCATAAGCGCCCGTGTTTGGATGGGGCGCTGGAGGCAAAGGCACACGAGGTGCTTGCATGGCAGGACGTTGCTGTGGTGGCTGATTAGGGCGAAAAGTAGGAGCGGACGAGCCATACTATGGTGCAGCTGGGGGCATGTACCGAGGGCGTACGTTGCTCCCTTGTGGCTGGTATGGCATCTTTATTTTGCTCTCTTGCTCGATCTCTCGGATCTTGCTCTCAACCACTATAGCTTTGTCAACATGTTTATGGAAGTTCACATATTCATTATTGAGGAGCTGAACCTGGATCTCATTGTTCAACCCTCTCATGAACAAGTACTGCTTCCTTTGGTCGGAGTTGACATCTTCGAGGGCATACCTTGAAAGCTGCGTGAACTTGTTGAGGTACTCATTCACGCTCTTCCTGCCCTGGCGGAGACCTTCGAACTCTTGCCTTTTAAGCATCATGACACCAGCAGGGATATAATGAGAGCAGAAACTCTCCTTGAACTCGGTCCAAGTAATAGTCTCCGGGTTGTCATGAGCATTGCATAGAGCGTCCCACCAGTCAGCGGCTGCTCCCATAAGTTGGTGCGATGCGAAGAGAACTTTCTCTCGGTCATTGCACTGAACTATGGCAAGATTCTTCTCCATGGACTTCAACCAATCGTCGGCCTCCATGGGATCATTAGCTTGTGCAAAGGTAGGGGGTCGAGTCCTCATGAACTCTCCCAGTCGTTTGTGAGCCGGCGGTGGTGGCGGTGGTGGTGGCGGTGGTGCAGGAACGGGGTTATTGTTGTTGGCTTGCAGCTGACCCAAAGTTTGGATCATAGTTTGCATAAGCTGGTTCTGCATAGCCATCAACCATTCCAGGTTGTTCTTACCAGCCCCGGGGTTGTCATTTTGAGGAACTTCATCGTGGTCATCCTCTTGGTTGCCACGGACGTTCCTCCTTTGTTGGCCGGCGTTTTCCCTCACCATCTGTGAGAGAGTTGAATAGAATAGAGGTTAGAAAGTTAGATGGATCCTCCTAACTATATGCATCAAGGTGGATGGGCTACATATATTAGCCTATATGAGAATCTGAACAAGTGCCGAAGCATCTCACATCTCTCTATTATGTGCGGATATGGACAATGCTGAAACGTCCCACAGCTCACACTAAACACACAAGCACAAACAATCATCACAAGGTTCAACCAATCCTATTCAAGCTTCTATTCAATGGGGGTCCTATGTGGTTTGGGGTGGTACCAATCTGTGATTAACTTGTGACTTCGTTCTATGGTCAAGGTGGTTCCAATGCCAATCTATGCACTCTACCTAGGCTTGCATCCTATGGTCAGTGTGGCTTCTAATACCAATCTGTTATGAGGCCTGCGTCCTACATCAACCGTGGTAGCTTTGGTACCAATCTGTGAATTGTACCAATCTGTGACCTTATCTAGGCTTGCAACCTACAGTCAACCGTGGTAGCTTGATACCAATCTGTGACTAGGCGTGACAGCTTTGAAACTAATCTGTGATCTTATCTAGGCTTGTGACCTACGGTCAACCGTGGTATCTCAATACCAATCTGTGGTCTTACCTAGGCTTGTGACCTACGATCAACCGTGGTATCTATACCAATCTATGATTTCTATCTAGGCGTGTGACCTACGATCAACCGTGGTAGGTTGATACCAATTTGTGATTTCTATCTAGGCATGTGACCTACGATCAACCGTGGCTCTGATACCAATCTGTGACGTCATGGTTCTGAGGGAAAACCTCTCGGAACCGAGACTGATGCGTATGTGTGCCCAGGATGTTCATCACACATACACATTTAATCCACAAACTGAATTCAGAATATATATAACCACGAATGAATATGTTCAAGTACTTTCCTACATCAATCTCTATTGCAGCGGAAGTCTCTAATCTATTCTAGCAGCAGAAATCTTCTAACTAGTGCGGAAGCAAACTAAGCAGCAGCAGCGGCTCCATCTCTACTCCACAGGCAAGGTTGAGGGTAGATCATGCTCCTAATACTCCACGTGGTATTCATAGTACTCCTCTCATGTTGCTGATGATGTATGATAATGCAAGGGTGAGTACATGACATACTCAGCAAGTGCGGGAAGTATGACATGTAGCTTATAACAAGGTAGGTATAAAAAGGCTCATTGCGGAAAGCAAAGTTTATTCCTCAAAACATGATAAAACAGTAGCTAACATTAAGTGAATATAATCCCAACATACATTCGTCAACATACCTCTTTCATGATTCACAACTTCTCATATCTCATCCGAATATTTATCTTTCTCAACTTTTCTCACGCTCATGAATACCATCTCGTATTCATTACCAACTCATATTCAATACCATCTCATAACCGAGACCAAAGCTCATTATCATGACTCAACAGTCATGAAACCAATCTCATTACCCGGACTCAACAGTCCCGAAAACCAAATCCAAAGACCAAACTATAACCAAACTAATACCATCCCAATAACCAAAACCGAACCATCCAAAACCATCCCAAAAACCATCCCATCTAATCATGGAAGTTGGCCAGGCGCTTGTGACCATAAGCTCGGCTATCATGATAGTTTTATACTCTGCAGAGTTTGCACCACTTTACCCACAAGTTTGCGATTTTATCACCCGTCGGCGACTGCAGAACCTCCACTATACCAGTATACAACCGTCGGTGTATGGCCAAGAGATCACAAAATAGCCTTTACAAAGGGGTTACTAGGTGTATGGACTCACTAAGGTTTCACCAGCAGGCTCGAATCACCATTCTCCCACCTATGGGCCCCCTCTTGTGCCATGCAGTTCCCAGGGCAGTCCTCACTCGACTACCATTCCCCGCGTCTTCCACGGTCCATAAAAATCTAGTAACTTACCTAATTAGTCAGCTAAGCCGCACCCATACTTGGCCTTGTGGTGGCACTGTATTCCTGGCATGTGCTCGCATGAACCGGTCCTTAGATCTATAGCAAGTAACCACCATCTCATTCTACCTCATCCACAAACCAAGCTTGCCTAGATCTCCCTCCGATTCATGTTCATTATCAAGTTCTCATTATCATCGTTCATATGAGTGCAGTAGCTAGACACAATCTATCGCTTCCCATATCCTGTAGATTAGCGAACCAAAAAGCAAAACGACCATACCCGACTCATAAACTTCCCTGGCGACAAGGGTGGTTAACAAAATAGTAAACTCCTATAAAAGGGTTTCCCATCAAGTTGACTCAGCATACACAGTTTTCGCAAACAAAATAGTTTCCAAAAACATGGGATCAATATGGTCAAGGGGCACTTGCCTTGTTCCTGTGGCTTCTGTTGCTCACGGATCTCAAACTCTTGTTGTTTTAGTCCTTCGTAGATAGCTCCCTGAGCTTGTTCTTATATTCACAATCACGCACATACAAGATTCACAACAATCAATTATCATGCACAAACTTTACTCAAGATGCAATGGTGCATATGCATGCTATTCCTATGGTGGTGGTTTCATTAGATTAGTTTGTACGTGCTTCTGCATGTTTTAATGGGCTTGCATGGGGTTTTACGATGAACAGAGGTGTAAAGATCAAATGTGGACGTGGTGATGATCTGGGCTCAAGATCTAGATCAAACCGATCAACACGTGATATGTCCACGAAAAAAGCTTCTGTTCAAAGGGATCGAAGAACAGATGCAAAAAAAACCGCGATCTTGTCGTAAGGTGGTAATGGAGACCTACCTTACTTTCTTCGGAACCTTCCTCCTAGCAATGGCAGAAAAACAGATCGTCGGCTCTCCTTTGGCGATCGTGTCGGGGCTCGTTGGCGGCTCTTCGGCGACTAAACTCCGGCGAAGGTGGTTAGCTGGGCGAGTTGGGGCTAGGGATCCAAGTCGTCGACTCGGGAGGTGGAAATGAAGTACGTGGTTGCGGACAAAGGTTCCGGGTTCTATTTATAAGAGGAAAACGAAGAGTCCTACTCTGATCAGAATTCGAATAAGAGTCCTATTCTGTTTTTGAATCTTAACAACTTATCTTCAATCGATTCGTTGCGGTAGCAACGTGGAATTCGTGTCGGTTTCCTCAATACCAGGTATTTCCGCGCGTACAGGAGATAAACCACTTAAAATCTTATCACCTTCGCGGTGATGAGTTCCGGAGGCTCCACATGTCCAGCAGGGGCCTGGTCTCCCTTTTCCGCAGAGGCGGGCTCCGATTGTGCCGCGTGTCAGGCGGGCGAAAGCTCCCTCTCCTTAGAGGCGAGCTCCGCGTGCGCCACGTGTCTGGTGGGTTGGGACCTCCCCTCTCTCCAGAGACAAGCTCCGCGTACGCCACGTGTCAGTTCCGGACCTCCCCTCTCTTTGGAGGTGAGCTCCGAGAGTGCCACGTGTCAGTTCTGGACCTCCCCTCTCTTTGGAGGCAAGCTCCAAAGTCGACACGTGTCCAATAGCGTCGGACCTCCCGGAGGTGAGTTCCGGAGGTGACACGTGTCCGGTAGTGTCGGACCTCCCTTAGAGCGGGACCTCTCGGAGGCGAGCTCCAAGGCTGACGCGTGTCCTTCAGTGTCTTTTCCTCGGGAGTGAGCTCCGAGGATGACACGTGTCCAGTAGGACCGGACCTCCCGGAGGTAAGCTCCGAGAGTGACATGTGTCCCATAGTGTCGGACCTCTCAGAGATGAGCTCTGAGGGTGACACGTGTCTGGCGGGGCCGGACCTCTCGGAGGTGAGCTCCGAGAGCGACACGTGTCCCGCGCGGCTGGGCCTTTCTTCTCCGCAGTGTCTAGCTCCGAAGGCGACACGTGTCCTGCGGGCTGGCCTCGCTCCTCCGCAGAGGCTAGCTCCGGGGGCAACACGTGTCCCACGGGGTGGGACCTTGCCCCTTTCACAGAGGCAATCTCCGAGCCTGCCACGTAGCCAGTTTAGCGGCGGACCTCTCCCCCTTCGCGGGGATGAGCTCCGAACATGCCACGTGGCCAGCGGGCCGCGGGAAGTGCCTACAGCGCTGTGGGCGAACTGGAATTGGCTCTTTTCACCTATCTTTTTGATCTCTTCTCTGTTTCTACTTATTTTAAAATATTTCTCTACATGAATTATGTATGCATACATGATTATGAAATTGAGGGTGTCACACCTTAAGCTACACGAAGTCTCCTACTTCGAAGGTCAATCTTCTTCGCCTATTGTCCGCATAACCTTTTTGTCGTGACTGAGCATCCTTCAAATTTTCTCGTATCATTTGGACTTGCTTTACGGCGTCTTGCAGCACTTCGGGTCCAAACATTTGGCTTTCCAGAACAGCGGCTTCTACACCGTCTACCATACAATGCTTCGAAAGGTGACATCTTCAAGCTTGCTTGATAGCTGTTGTTGTATGAGAATTCAGCATACGGCAAGCTCCTATCCCAACTACGCCTATGTTTCAAGGCGCAAGCTCTCAACATATTTGCCCATCAGTTTGCGGGTGATAAGTGGAGCTGAAACTCAGCCGTGTTCCCATGGCTTCATGCAACTTCTTCCAGAACCTAGAGGTAAATTGAGAACCCCGATCTGAAACTATCCTCTTTGGAACTCCATGGCGACACACGATTTGCTCCATACACAGCTTGGCTAGTTCTGCGACACGGTACGTGGTTCTGACAGGAAGGAAATGGGCTGTTTTCATCAATTGGTCCACAATAAGCCAAATGGAGTCGTAACCCGACCGAGTACGTGGCAATCCGACAATGAAATCCATGCTGATGCCTTCCCACTTCCACTCGGGTACTTTCAATAGCTGCAACAGTCCAGCGGGTATTTGATGTTCGGCCTTCACCCGTTGGCACATGTCGCATAAGGCAACATATTTAGCTATGTCCCTTTTCATACCATCCCACCAATAGCAAGTTTTCAGGTCCTTGTACATCTTTGTACAGACGGGATGTATGGAATAAGGTGAGTCATGTGCCTCCTTTAATATCGTGTCGTGGACGTGCTTCACGTTAGGCACACAAATCCTTTTCCCTAACCAAAGCATGCTCTTCTTGTGTTCCTTGAAATCCTTTTCGATGCCTTGTCGGATTCTTTCCTTGATTTCCTTGATTTCCTAATCCGTTGCTTGGCCATCTCATATCTCTTGTTCCAGCTAAGAGTTGAGTTCTATCACTTCCATCTCGTTCAAGAACCCGAGATAACCGTTCGAAATCCATGCGCAGCTCGGGCAGTAGCTCCCGAACCATGAGTTGGTGACATGCTCCCTTTCGGCTCAATGCATCAGCTACTACAATTGCCTTTCCGGGGTGATAATTGATTCCAACATCATAATCCTTGATGAGTTCCATCCATCGACGTTGCCTCAAATTCAGATCCGTTTGCGTGAATATATACTTGAGGCTTTTGTGATCCGTATAGATCTCACATCGGTGCCCAAGGATATAATGCCTCCAAATCTTCAAGGCATGTACCACGGCTGCAAGTTCCAAGTCATGTGTGGAGTAATTCAGCTCGTGTTTCTTTAGTTGCCTCGACGCATAGGCTACCACTTGTCCTTCTTGCATGAGCACACGTCCAAGCCCTTGTCTTGATGCGTCACAATATATATTCAAACTCTTGCTCACGTCCGGCAATACCAAAACCGGCGCTGTGGTTAGTCTTTTCTTGAGCTCCTCAAAGCTTTCTTGGCACACTGGTGTCCACTGAAATGATTTTCCCTTCATTAACAATTCAGTCATTGGCTTCACTATTTTGGACAAATCCTTGATGAACCGTCGGTAGTATCCAGCCATCCCAAGGAAACTCCAAATATCTCTCACATTCTGCGGTTGGCTCCACTTCAGAACATCTCCCACTTTTCCGGGATCAACCGATACTCCTCTCTCGGAGATAATGTGGCCTAGGAACGATATCTCCTTTAGCCAAAATTGACACTTGCTGAACTTGGCATACAGTTTATGCTCTCGCAGTTTCTGTAATGTCAATCTCAAATGTTCTTCATGTTCTTCCTCGCTTTTTGAATACACCATGATATCGTCGATGAAAACCAAGACGAACTGGTCCAAGTACTCCATGAAGACCTTATTCATGAGGTACATAAAGTATGCGGGTGCATTCTTAACCCAAAAGACATAATGCTATATTCATACGAACCATACCGTGATCGAAATACAGTCTTGGGTATGTCGGAGGGCTTAATATTCAGCTAGAAGTATCCTGGCCGAAGACCAATTTTGGAGAAAATTCTGGCACCTTTCATTTTGTCGAATAGGTCCTCTATATGGGGCAGCGGGTATTTATTCTTGATCGTCACCTCATTGAGAGACCTATAATCCACACACATCCTTTGGGTTCCATCCTTCTTGTCTACGAAGAGCACGGGGGCTCCCCACGGTGACGAGCTTGGGCGTATAAAACCCTTTTCTAGCTGCTCCTGAATTTGCTTCTTAAGTTCCACTAGTTCATTAACGGGCATCCTTTATGTCCTCTTCGCTATACGTGCAGTTCCAGGTACTAAATCAATGGCAAATTCAATGTCCCGGTCAGGTGGCATACCTGGATGTTCTTCCGTGAACACATCTGAAAATTTTTGAACCACCGGATTGCTTTCCAATGTTGCTTCTTCAACGTGGTTCAACGCTGCCTTCTCGGTTGCCGGTTGGGCTGACTCGAACTCAATACGAGTACCGTGCTCATTTGTCAACTGCACGCTCCTCTCAGCACATTGAATTACTCCGTTGTGCTTTCTTAACAAATCCATTCCAAGTATTATATCAATCCCTTAGGAATCTAAGACAATAAGGTTGGCAAGAAAGTCTACCCCCTTATTTTAAGGTTTACTTTCGGACATACTATATTAGTCCTCATCTCTCCACCGGGAGAATTAACCAACATAGTGTGTTTCATGTGTGATATGGGCAGATTATACTTGGTAACATACTTGGATGATATGAATGAATGTGATGCTCCGGAATCAAATAAAACAGTGGCTGGGTTGGAGTTGGCAAGGAACATACCAATCACGACGTCCTCAGCTTGTTGTGCTTCCTCAGCGGAGACATGATTCACGTTGCCATGAGCGTAGTTCTGCTGTCCACGGTTACCTTGATTAGCTCCTCCGTTCGGCCGTGGGTTCTGCTTGGGCGCGTTGCTTGGCTGTCCAAGACCTTTCTTTGGGCATTGACTTGCAAAGTGTCCTGCCTCTCCTCATGAAAAGCATGCTTTGTTGCCCAAAACAGCAGGAACGTTGGGGCGAGGATGGTTTTGAGCATAGGTGCCCATGTTGGGACGGGGCGCAGGAGGCTAAGGCATACGAGGTGCTTGCATAGCAGGACGTTGCTGCGGTGGTTGATTAAGGCGAGGTGGATTTGCAGAGTGGAAAGTAGAAGCGGACTAGCCATACTGATGGGGATGTACATTGCTTCCTTGTGGCTGGTAAGACATCTTCCTCTTGCCCTCCTGCTCGATTTCACAAATCTTGCTCTCAACCACTATAGCTTTGTCAACGAGCTTCTGGAAGTTTGCATAATCATTGTTGAGCAGTTGTACTTGGATCTCACTGTTCAATCCTCTCATGAACAAGTATTGCTTCCTTTGATCCGAGTTGACGTCTTCGGGAGCATACCTTGACAGCTGCGTGAACTTCTTGAGGTACTCATTCACGCTCTTCTTTCCTTGGCGGAGACCTTCGATCTCTTGCCTTTTAAGAATCATGACTCCAGCAGGGACGTAATGAGAGCGGAAACTCTCCTTGAATTCAGCCCAAGTGATTGTCTCCTGGTTGTCATGAGCATTGCAGAGAGTGTCCCACCAGTCAGCGGCTGCTCCCATGAGTTGGTGTGATGAGAAGAGAACTTTCTCCCGATCATCGCACTGAACAATAGCAAGCTTCTTTTCCATGGATTTCAACCAATCATAAGCCTCCATGGGATCATTAGCTTGTGCAAAAGTAGGCGGTCGAGTCCTCATGAACTCTCCCAATCTGTTGTGAGCCGGCGGTGGTGGCGGTGGTGGTGGTGGGGGTGCAGGAACGGGGTTAGGATTGTAATTGTTGTTGGCTTGCAGCTGTCCCAAAGTTTGTATCATGGTCTGCATGAGCTGGTTCTGCATAGCCATCAACTGTTCAAGGTTGTTTGCATCAGCCCCGGGGTTAGCATTTTCAGGAACTTCAACATTGCCATCCTCTTGTGGTTCATGGTGGCCACGAATGTTCCTCCTTTGACGGCTGGCATTTTCCCTCACCATCTTGATAGAGAGTTGAGTAGAATAGAGAATAGAAGTTTAGATTAACTCCCCAACTATATGCAGCAAGGGTATGAACTAAATATCTTCTTTTATAAATTTCAGCCTATATGAGGATGTGAACACATGCCGAAGCATCTCACATCTCTCTACTATGTGTGGATGTGGACTTCTGCAGAAGCGTCCCACAACTCACACTAGCACACAAACACAAGCAATCATCACAAAAGTACAACACACCACTCCTATTCACGCTACTACGATTTAAACGTTCCTATTACAGCTTATTCAATGGGAATCCTAAACTTAAGCATGTGAACCGGTGCTGTTCCCACCGTGTGACGGGGGTGGTCCATCGGACACCTCAATGGGGTTAAGTGCACTCCCACGTGGTGGTGAACGAGTACTTATCGTGTCATGCTCCGGATCACCGGCATCTATAAATAGGACATGAGAAACTTTAGAGAAGGAAGAAAATACTTCAAAACTTCAGAAGCTACGAAGCAAGGAAGCAAAAGTGTTGTTGTGCAAAAGAATAGAAAAGAGGGGCTGAAAATAGCACTTTGCGGTGGCTGAATTGACAAGAAAAATGAAGCAGCAAGCAAATTTTCGAAAATAGCAGTTTAGAGGGGTGTCCCTATGTGTTTTAGAGTGTCCATTCTACCTAGGCTTGCGTCCTACGGTCAACGTGGCTTTGATACCAATCCGTGATACCCGGTTCCGGAAACAGAACCAAGTTAATGCATATGTGTGCCCAGGATGTTCATCACACATACACATGTAATCCACAAACTGAATTCAGAATATAACCATGATTAAATAGGGTTTAAGTACTTAATTACATCGACTCATTGTCTCAGTCATGAATCTCTAACTTATTCTTGCAGCGGAAGTCTCTAAACGACAGCAGAAATAACTAAGTAGCAGCGGCTCAATCTTCAACTCCACTGGCATGTTGACGGTAGTTCGCACGCCTAGCACTCCACATGGTCCTCGAAGTACTCTTCTCCTGTTGCTGATGTTTATGTGATAATGCAAGGGTGAGTACATATCGTACTCAGCAAGTGCGGGAAAAGTATGAAATGTAGCTTACAACAAGGTATGGAATAAAAGGCTCATTGCAGCAAGCAAATTTTATTTCACAATCGTGATAAAAACAGCAACTCTATCTAGGCGCGGCAGCAATGTGGGGAAAATTTGGGGAAATTTTGTCGGTACCCACAGTACCGGGTACCCCCGCGCATAGTAGAAAACCGCCTAGGGACCTCGCCCCCTCCGCAGAGGTGAGCTCCGAAAGTGCCACGTGCCCAGCGGGGCCGGGCCACCCACCTCCTCAGAGGCGAGCTCCGGGCCTGACACATGGCCAGCGGAGCCGGGCCTCGCTTCTCCTCAGAGGCGAGCTCCGAGGGCACCACGTGTACAGCGGTGCCGGACCTCCCCTCTCCTCAGAGGCGAGCTCCGAGGCGCCACGTGTCCAGTGCTGCCGGACCTCCCTTCTCCCCAGAGGCGAGCTCTGAGGACGACACGTGTCCAGCGGTGCCAGACCTCACCCCCTCCACGGAGGTGAGCTCCGAAGGCGCCACGTGTCCCGCGGTGCCGTACCTCACCCCTCCCCCCTCTGCAGGGGTGAGCTCCACGGGCGCCACGTGTCCCGCGGCCCGGGGATGTGTCGACAGTGCAATTAGACAAATTTGAATTGGCTCATTTCAGCTATCTTTTTTCCCATTCCCCATCATTTTTATGATTCTTTCTCCATTTCTACTTCTTTTTTTAATGTTTCTCTATATTAAAAATGTATGCAATGCATGGAAACGAATTTGAGAGTGTTACAATTTCTTCCATGTCCTTGTATGTCATCAAGGTGGCTTCAAAGTGCTGAAAACTCCACTAGAAACTCCGTTCTGGTTCCCTTCTCACGCGCCTTCATCTCCCTGCTTGATGATGCTCCCATGTTCATTCCTCTTGTCCATGATAGGCCCTTCGTTTGTAAGAAACACAAATGTATCCAATTTAGGCAGCATCATATTCTCATAAATATTAGAAACATTACCAAGAAACAAAAGTACCTGATAATTTAACTGGCGTGCGCGAGCTCTAGTAATTGGTCTCATATGTGTGGTAGCAGGGGCTATGGGTGTAACTGTGGTAGTGATGTCCTCATCAACCTCCCCTTATTGAAGTGAAGTCGTCCTCGACGGAAGCACATCTTCCTCACCCAAATAAAGCTTCAAATCTGCAATGTTAAAAGTGGGACTAACCCCAAAGTCTGCAGACAGCTCAAGTTTATATGCATTATAATTTATTTTTCTTTAACACCTTAAAAGGACCATCAGCACGTGGCATTAGCTTTGATTCGCACAAATCAGGAAACCTATCTTTTCGTAAATGTAACCAACAAGATCTCCTGGTTCAAACACAATATGTTTTCTACTCTTATCGCCAGCAAGTTTGTACTTAGCATCCATGCGCTCAATGTTTTCCTTAGTTAACTCATGCATTTTTAAGATCAATTCAACACGTTGTTTAGCATCAAAATTAACCTTCTCTGAAGATGGAAGAGGCAACAAATCAATAGGTGCACGAGGTAGGAAACTGTAGGATCAAAGTACACGTGTAAAGCTACCAGAGGTGGGGGGGGGGGGTGATTGGTAGATAAAAACTTTTCAGCGGAAGCAACAAAACACCCCTCAGCAGAAAACCGATCTGTTAAAGAAACCGTGTGTGCGACTAATATAAACGTGTTAAACTGTGACAAAACTAGTATAGATTGTAGAGAATCAAGTCACAAAGACTTCACAACAAGAATCATGAAAATCCGTTGATAGAAACTCAAGTTACGATCGAAAGATCGAACAAAGGTCAATCTGTCCTACACGAGAAAAAAACAGTTCTGGAATACTTCAAAGAAACTCGTGTAGATCAGAAACCACAAATTCAATGACCGTGAAATTTTCACAAATTATATATAATTAAGTTTTGAAGACAACCCAAAAAGAATCACATCAATTGGACCTGTAAAACTCGAGTTATGATAAAACCATCGAAGCAAGGTAGTGCTGAACAGAAACTCGACGAGAAAAACTTGTCTGAAACAAGTCGGGCGAACAAGGCACAAAAGTTCCTTTAGAATACGAATTTTATTTATCAAAACACAAGAGGAACAGCCCCAAAGTCGTGCACCACGAGCTCTGGCCTCCCTTGCTTATATAACCAGCCCGAAGGCCAACTCAACTCAAACTTGGACTCCTACTCCTACTTGGATTCAAACTGTAACTTTCCAATACTGCTCAAGACTCTTCTATACGCAGATAGAAGCAATCTTAAGACTTCCAAACACCTTAGGAACATCCCAAACATTCCTAAAACAACTCAAATTCGTGACCCACACGAAATCCTATCATAACCAACTCAAAACTTTCCATATTTGAGTCAAACACGACTCAGCCGCAGCCTGAGTCCATAACCTAGTCGGTTGGACCTTTCCGACCGATTCTTTACGTCCACATCTCTTCATCACGCCTTGGAACCATGCAGCCACGTCCATGCAATCCTTGACACGTGCAAACATCTTCCAACGACGTCCAAGATACCTTCATATGCATTGTTCTTGATTCAAACATATTGCGCAACCTCCCGATCAACTCAACCACAACTCCTCCCGAACTTGGTTGTTGAACCTCATCTTCTCCCTAAGACTAGTTCAATGGATCCCGTCACCAGCCATGTCTTGAACTCAAGCAACACCTGCACATAAATAAACAACCAATACTTCCAAGCACAAGTCCTCGACTTGACTCTCGTTAGTTCCGAAACTACAACATCTTACGTGAGCACCTCACATAAGCATGTTGTAAACCATAGCAAAATGGTATCAGCCACAACCACCAAAACACACCAAAAACTTAGTAAAATAATACTAAGCAAACTTTCCATAAGAGTAAAGCATGTTCGAAACATTGCAAGTTAAAAGCAGAACCATTGCAATCAAGCTCCGAACCTTACCAAAACTAACTGGACCTTGAACCGGAGCTTACCAAAGCTAGTCGGACCCAGCGCCGGAGCTTACTAAAGCTTAGTCGGACCTAGCACGGAACTTACCAAAGCTAGTCGGACCTAGCACCGGAGCTAGCAAAAACAAGTCGGACCTAGCCAAAATAAATCAGACCTAGACAAAGCAAGTCGGACCTTACGTCGGACCTTGCCGGAGCTACCCAAAACAAGTCGGACCTATCGTCGGAACTTGCAGGAGCTCGGACCTAGAGTCGGACCTTGTTAAAAAGGTGTTTTGGTAGTATTCAAAACTTTTATCGTCAAAGCCAATGTATTCAGCACACGTAGGTCTCACAATCTCCCCCTTGATGAATGCATTGGCAACATCAGTTAAAATCCGAAAATTGGCTTATTCACATGAAAAGTTTTGAAAACAATTTCTCCCCCTTTGTAAATCAGAAATAAAATGAGAAGAAAAACAAAAAATACCAAAAATTCTCCCCCTGAGAAGAATCGTGCCAAAACTTGTGAATGTGTGCAATGTGTGATCAATTTCTCCCCCTTTGACAATGTATTCAGCAAGGTACAAAAGAGAAATTTTAATTTGTTATGAGCACATTATAACATATACATATAAAACAAAACTCATCCAAATCATACTATCAAGTAACTTACACTATCACATCAATGAGATACATAAGTAGTGTAAGCCATGCTAGAGATCAAGTGTAATTTTCAATTTAAGCAAGTCATGATCTCACAAACTTAACTATTTCAAGACCTGAAAGCATGACACTTGTTGCTGCATTTTATTTATCATTTAAAGCACACATTTTGATCTTATGACATTTGCAAGAGATTATATGCAGCATCAGCCTTATTCTAACCAACCAAGCCAAGCCTATGTCATTTGACAGTCAGAAGCTTAAGGACATGGTTTTAGTCATACACAACTCCTTTCAAGTTCATATCTAAGTGCAATGATAAGCCATCTCAAAAGAAGAAGTGCGATGCATGCATATTCTCTTGATCTTTTCTCATTTTTTTATTTGAACATAAAAACTCAACATGTGAGTTTATTACTTGATTAATTCTTTATGATTAAAAGCACTTGTGAGCATGCAACAAGTTCAAAACAGCAAGAAAGTTCGACCATGACCAGATTTAGTGTAAGTAATTATTCTAATTACTAGACATGGTAAAAACTACAAAATGTATAACACGAGTAATGTAGTAAGAACTTTCAGCATGAAAAAGGAATCACAAAGTCATATATGCATGAAATACTATGCTCATATTATTTTAATTTCAGATTCACACATAGACTTCCCATGTTTCAAAATTCTCCCTCAATTAGCCATGAGGATGCATAACCCCTATGTCACTACGATTGTAACAAAAACGAGTGAAATCCAAAGGTTTTGTAAAAATGTCAGCCAATTGTTGTTCGGTATCTTCATGGTGAAGCACAATCTTCCCTTTTTCGACATTATCACGGAGAAAGTGATACCTAATGTCAATGTGCTTAGTTCTCGAATGTTGCACGGGTTTTTTAGCAATGCAAATGGCACTAGTGTTATCACAAAAAAGTGGAACACTATCTAGATCAACCCCATAGTCCTTAAGTGTTTGAACAATCCAAAGAATTTGTGAGCAAGCACTAGCAGCAGCTACATATTCAGTCGGCTGTGGATTGTGCAACTGAACTTTGTTTTCTAGAGGACCAGGCAACAAGTGAATTACTATGAAAATAACAAGCAACAGAAGTACTTTTCCTATAAATCCTACAACCCCCAAAATCAGCATCAGAAAAAGCTTCCAAAGTAACGGTTGAGGAAGAAGGAAGAAAAATGCCAAATTCTTGAGTTCCATGTAAGTACCTGAGAATCCTTTTGACGGCTTGACGATGTGAAGCACGTGGGGAGGCTTGAAACCGTGCACAAAGACATACGATGAATTGTATGTCCGGTCTTGATGCCGTGAGATACAAAAGTGATCCGATCATGCTTCTATATTCTTTTTTATCAATGGGATCACAATCTTCATCAAGTTCAAGTGTTGTTGTTGTTCCCATTGGTGTCCGAAGAGGCTTGCTTTTGTCCATGTTGAAGCGCCTTAGGAGATCTTTTGTATACATTGTTTGATGCACAAAGGTACCCTCCTTGGTTTGCCTGATTTGCAGCCCCCAAAAGTACGTGAGTTCTCCCATCATACGCATCTCAAATTCTGAACTCATCATAGCTGAAAACTTGGACACAAGATCATGAGAAGCACAACCAAAGATAATATCATCCACATACACTTGAACGAATAATGAGTCATGTAAAAGCCCAAGAAAAGGGACTTGCAAAAACTTTTCATCACCTCACAACACCACAGTTTTTTTATTGTGGATATCTTAGGAAAAATTGTGAAGAGCAAGTAACCTCCATCAAAAGAGTGATTAGAGGGGAAAGCCTTCACTTTCACAAAGTAGGATTTCTACACATGAACATGAGAGGTTGAGCTCACCCTAGGACTTGAAAAGTCTTGGGAAGGTTCAAGCCAAGTGTCATGTAAATCCAACACTTTTTGATGCACTTTTGGAGGTATTTGAAAAAGAGGCCAATTTGAATGTAAATTCAAATTGCAGCAACTTTCATCACTCAAATTCAAAAGTTAGCTTCATATTCAAACTCATCACATTTTTCTGAGTTATCCTACCAATTTTCATCTCCATTGGAGTTCATCTTGTCGGGAGCCAAATTTGCAATAATTCAAAACTGAATTTGAAATTCAGTTTAAATATGAAGCAAATTGGACCAACCAAATTTCAAAATGGAGAACCCAAATTCAAACCAAAACTTTGGGGCTAAGTCTCACATTCAATTGTGAGTATCTGAGGATATTTTGGCACAACAGAATTGAGAAAATTTGGAAAAAAGAATAAGAGGGGAGGCCCACATGTCAGCAGACTTCGGACTGAAGCTTCCTCGGGTGATTTTTCTCCTCGGCCGAAGCCTCACGCGCGCGCCAGCGTGATCGCACCGGCACCCGATCGCCTCAAATGGTGCCATCTCCTGCTCGGGGGAGAGGCTAAGGGCGCAGAGGCGACGCCGGGATCCAGTAACCCCGCGACCACGTGCAGTCCTCACACTCCCCCTTCTTCCTCGCACGATCGAAACCTTCCGCCCGGCCGACCTCGCTGATCACCGGCGCCCAGCCAGCACAGGCACTCTCGTGCCCGACGAGCTACACAAGAAAGTTCCACTCCGAGGTACTGATCACAACCGTACTGACCTCGTCCTCTCTCTCGCACGATCGGCAAAGAATTCGGGGGATTAGCACGTCGGGGTGTTTAGAACCGAGTCATGCGAAATCCAGGAATTCGTAGCAAGTAAGCCACCACTCCTTAGACCGAGCTAAATACGTGATCTAGACTTGCCCACACGTCTCTTAGTTCAGAAACCATCGAGTTTCATCGAGTATGGGCGATGTTCTTCGAGCTTTTTGCATCGGCGCTGATTTCCGGTATAGGTCACCGGTGAGGTCGTAGTTGCAGCCGTTTTCACGGAGATCGGTGCCCATATCCGTGATCAGCGGGTGTCAGCGGAGCTCCCCGAGCAAACCACATCGAAAAAGGTGCAGGAGACGCCGAGTTCGACGTCGCCGGTGAGCTCCCGGCCGCTGTTACCGTCGGGAGCACTGTTCCGGCCGTTGTCAGGCTCTGGTGAGGGCACCACCGTGTTCCCCAGGCCGAGATAGGCACAGGCGGTGAGTTTCATCGGAGGTCGGGCAGCAGAACGCCCGGCGGCGAGTATTCCGGCGAGGTGAGCGGCGGGGAGCGCGGGAGCGCGAGGTTGAAGAAGCCTTGCGGCCCCACGTGTCGGTCTCTGCTGAGAGCACCCGGGATTTGCTGCGGCACCGGGATCCCGTGCGACTGCGCGGGGGATTCTGCGGGCTCCGGTGTGGGTTAGCTGGGAGGCTGACACGTAGCCCGGGGGACCCCACCCGACAGTTTAAACTTTATTCGAATTTCCAGTTTTAGTTCAAACTTCAAATGGATAGAACTTTTGCTAGGAAACTCCAAATTCAGTGAACCAAATTTTGCTGAACTCAGAATTCTGAGTACTTTCCAGCAATACCAATTTCAGCTCATGAAAGTTAGTAGTTCTCCAGAATTAAATCCCTAAGGTTTAGACTGTTGGGAATTTTATCTGGAGAATTACTTTATGAAAAATGCTGAAATTTGGCTGAGAGGCTTATTGGAAAATCCTTGAGTCACAGTAAAATTTTCAGACTCATCCAAGTTCATTTAGTCCCCCTAATTGGGTGATTAAGAGAACTGCCCTGAGAAAATAGAAAAATGTACAGAAACAATTTTCAGATTTTCTCAAATCTTAATTAGGACATAACTTTCAGTAGAATTCTTCCAATGACATGAAACCAATTCCATTAGAACCATCTTAAATTCTAGTTTCCAGAAAGTAAGGGTTGGAGCCATGAAAACCCCTGGAATTACTTAGAGGCTCAAATATTGACCCAATGGGCTTTTATTTGTACAAGGTTCAAATGAACTTTGTTTCAAATGAAACTTGGTCAAGACTCTGGTTAGGACCCTACCAAGCCACCATAAAATTTCAGAAGGGGAGGGCTAGCTAGAGTTATTAGTAATTAAGTATTCAAGTTCACACATTGCATTTAAATTAACATGTAGTATTTCATTAACGTGTAGTCGCTGAAGGCGAAGAGACGCCGGAAGTGCTGGACTTACTCCTTCCGGAAGAAGAACTAACTCCTGACCAGCAGCAACAAGGCAAACCCCGGTTTGCATTAATCTCTTTTATAATGATTTACTTTATTCACATGTCTAGTATGAAGTATAAATGTGCATTAGGGTAGGATGGATGGAACCCCACTTGCATGACCAGAAATTGTCCATAAGAGTGAGGGTAGTGTCTAAGACCTCGAGTACAGGCTATGCTTAATGATTCATAGGACTTTGGTACAAGTCGAGTTGTTGGAATCTACTCGCGAGATAGGCTTGGGACACACGGGTTCGGTTGAGTGATGGGAGATCACCTTAGTAATGAAAATGAGACTAGGCAGGGGCTAGGGCGCAGCAAGAGGAAGTCTTGTGTGCACAGCCCTGCCCGTGTCGATTGAGGACCGCTCCGTGTGTGGCCCTGCTGAACAAGTATTGAACGTACCGAAGGCATATCGGATATATGGGCCCCGATAAACCAATGTAGTCTAAACCTCCGAACGTCGAGGCATAGCACACCGATTTATAGGTGTAGGTTGAGGGCAGCAAGGTGGAAATCTGCCAACGGGCATAGAGAGATGCTCCGTGTGGGGAACCTCCTGCTCGTTTCGGTGCGACCGGTTCGACGTTTGGGCTGTTGGGTGAAAGGTTGTCCCGTACGACATCGAGTGAGCGTGCTGTGCAGCTCCACGGATGGGCGTACGTGACGTGCTCTTTGGGTTTCCCTGCAGGTGTATATCGAGTCGATTCACCGTCCCTCGCGGTGACGAGTACCTCTTGTCCACTGCGTCGTAACGTAAACTAATGTATGAAATGTTATGATTCAATCTTGCTGTTATGATATAATTGTATTGCTACATGTCTGCCACCAAATATTGCTTACTAAATTTCAGATTTCCGAACTGTTAACTTGTGGCTAAAAGATGAACTAAGGATGAACTTGTAGGCGTGTCCATTTGCTGCAATGTTACTATCCTATGTCATTGTACACCTCATGTAGAGTTTCATGCCTAGGTGAGTCGGTTAAGTCTTGTTGAGCCTTCGTGCTCACGGTTGCTGCTTAAGTGTTTTTCAGGTGAGGAGCCACCCACAGACTTGCAGTACGAGTCCACCGGCGAGGGTTACCCTCCGTCGGGGACTACGGATGAGTGGGAGCCGTACACGCCACGCTGAGCTGAGACGTGCAGCTAGTGTGGGTTGCCCTAGGGCTGGGCAACCGACTTTTGCTAGATAGGCGGGCGTGAGTTGTATAGAGTAGACTTCCACTGTGTAACATAAACAATAGTTGTAACTGAAGTTTGTACCAGTTTGTACAGTTCAGTTTGTTTTCCCGTGTAATATATGGTATTCTTATGACGTGTTCTGTCGGGTGTCGCATCGCGCGGCACCACCCTCTGCGATCCTGGATGAGCGGATTCTGGTCCGCCACAGCCTGGTATCAGAGATGCATTGGGGATAGCACACTACTTAAGGACTGTATTATGGGAAAACTTAGGATTACGGTGAGGAATCGGTAGTTTGCCCAAGTAAGGACTATACTAGCATAGTTACTTAAAGTGGCAAAGACTAACCTATGTGGTATAATTCTGAATTTTAATTATGTAACGACACAGCTACGCTCTGGTAAGAATGGTAAGGAACGCCACCGAAAGCGGTTTAATTTCGGTTAGCTCCCCTGACGAGGAACGTGGTTCAGGGATTAGTCTCACAGCTTGGTGTGAGACGTCAATATGAAACTCTTGGATTCTTCATGTTCCTGAGTTCATATGAAACGCTGATCCCTAGCGTGCCTTAGGCAAGTAAGTGGAGACCCCATCGCGTGCTCAGTAACGCGAGAGTGTGTTCTTCTGGAAGTAGCCCAGGGGGACATACGCAGCGCTTGCCATCGGCATGCCCTGCAGGGCAGTAGGTGGTATCTGTTGGGTTGATAACATTCCCAACCGTGACGACCCGTTCATGACATACTCGGGTTGCCCGTCGTGTGGTGTTGAAACACGATCACGTACCTTGAGACGTGACCTAACTCAAGGACGGCCGTATGACAATGATACGGGCGTTTGTATTTACTTTTAAATATGAATCCTTCCTGAAATGAAAACAACCATTGAGTGCACCATTATTGTGTAGTCTTCTGCAGGTACTAACCACGTATGTATCCGTGTAGTAACGTGTGCGAGAGACCGTTTAGTGCCACACTTGAGACGTATATGCCGGTATAATCCGGTTAGGATTTTCTTTTGTGAGGAACGTAGTACCGAGATATCATAGGCATATGTGACACGACCCCACGGTCTTGTCGAGCCAGGATCACGCTGAGTGGTGCTGCGTTGCACAGCACCAGATAACACACATCAAAGGTACAAAGCGGAAGCAAAACTTTTATTACATAAAGTGGTTTATGAACATTTTTACATCAAAATAGGTCCAGTCCACACTCACGGGCATAGACTACGCATCAAGTTCACGTTCAGCCCGTGAACGTGTCCTTGCTAGCACACACGCACACTAACACGGCGGCGTGCATGACTCCCACTCGACGGGGTTCCCCTCCTGGGGTTCCGTCTCCTCTTCGGGAGTCCCTTCCTCATAGAACCCTGCAAAAGCTTCAAACACAAGCAGTGAGCACGAAGGCTCAGCAAGTCTGACTCGTCTCACCTAAACATAGAACATCTACATGGGGGATGATGGGTACATGAGGTAAAACCATTTGCAAAGGACTCGCCTAATTATTGGGACCTTACTTTCAAATTTTAGCAGCAGGTTGTGGAGAACCTTACGCTAAGGCACATGAGAGAGCCGCAATCAAACAAGAAACGCATTTCTCTCATGTACTTTGCCCAAAGTTGAAAGGAACTTTAATTAGCTCTAGACTACAGCAAATCATTAACAATCGAGTCCGTCTTTCAATCAGCAACATTTTAACATGTAACTAGCCTGTTCTTTCTACATCACGGTACAGTGAACAAGTGGTACTCACTGACCGCGAGGGACGGCGATTATAATCGATTTACACCTGCAGGGTTACCCAAACAACCCGTCACGTACGCCCGTACTCGATGTTGCCTACAACAACCATCACGGACGCCGTACGCAACCACCTTTCACCCGTCAGCCAAATATTGAACCGGTCCCATCGTCCCGAGCAAGAGGTCTCTGCACGCCCATCTCAGTGTCGCCAGCTGATTTACACCTCAAGCTCTCAACCTACCCTCTGAATGACGGGCAATGCCTCAATACCCAGCTACCTGAGTTACATCAGTTCCCCGGTTCCCATATAGCCGGTAGGTCTTCGGTACTGTTCTAGCTTGTTCAACAGGCCCGCACACGGCTCGGTCCTCAATCGACACGAGCGGAGCTATAGCACACATGCCCCAAAGTCCTGCTGCCCTTACTCTCTGCTCGGTCTCATTTTTCTTGCCATGTGTATCATGTGCTATCTCTACCCGAGTCGAGTGCCTCTATCCTATGCTCGCGAGTAGTTCCAACTACTCGACTTGTACCAAATCCTACTCTATCTTAGCATTGCAGTAGCTAGCGGGGTTTTCAATCCTAATCCCAACCCATGGCTTTCTTGGCTATGCATTTGGATTTTCAAACAATACTCTAGAGCAAAAATAATGATACTTAAGTAAGTGCTCAAAATAATAAAACTTTGTAAAAAGGTTAATGCAAACCGGGGCTTGCCTTGCTGCTCTTGGTCGTAGGCTAGCTGCTCCTCCGGAGTAACGAAGTCTAGGACTTCGGGTTCCTCCTCGACCTTAGCGACTACATGATATACATGTATGTGTATTAATTTAAATGCATTTGATTGAATTTAAACTTGTGAAGTCTATAACTCTTACTAGACCGACCCAATGACTGTGAAACTTTTATTGTGGCTTGGTTACAACCTAAACATAGACTTGGTCAAGTTTTAGTTGCAGCAAAGCTCATTTGAGCCCTCCACAATTAATTATGCACTTGACCTTTATTGAAGGCTTTTAGGGTGTTCTAAGGATTTTCATGAAACAAACTATGACTTTCTGAAAACTAGATTTTCATAGGGTTCTAATGGAGTTGGTCTCACATAATTTGAAGGTTTCTAGCTAAAGATATGAGCTAAACAATTTCAAGGAAAATTCTGAAAATTTTTCTGAACATTTTCTATTTTCTCTGGAACAGTTTCACTAATCACACCATTAGGTGGATCAAATGAGCTCAAATGGTCCTGAAATTTTTATGGTAGTTCAGGGATATTTTTGTGAACATCCCCGAAAAATTTCAGAATTTTCCTCCAAGGGATTCTCCAGTTAAAATTCCAAACACTTTAAAATTTGAGGAATTAATTCTGGAGAATTAAGGCTTTTCATGAAGTGAAACTTGATTTGCTTGAAAGTTCTCAGAGAGCTGAATCCAAAAAAATTTGGTTCACTCGATTTGGAGTTTCCTAGCCCAAGTTATGAGGATTTGAAGTTTGAATGAAATCTGAAAATCGGGAAAAAGTTTAAACTTGCGGGTGGGCCACGGGGACACGTGTTGCGCCCCGTCGGCACACCGTGGTCTGCGGGGTTCCTGCACGCCAGCACAACAGATCCCAGCCACACCCGATCCCGATTTGAATTTTTAAGTCACTGACGCATGGGCCAGCCGGCTTCGTCTTCCTCACGACGCGCCCCCGCGCCCGCGCCGCCTCCCATCGCCAGAGCAGACCCGAAGCTCGCCGGCTTGTCGCTGCCGGCTGTCACTTGGTCTGAAACTCGCCGCCAGGGGGTTGTCGACATTGAGGAGCACATCTGTGGGGTCAGTTCGAGCTGGCGGTGACCGGAAATAGCCCGGCGACGTGCGGCGGCCTCGGTTAAGGTTCAGCGCCGTCGGCCGTGGGTTCTAACCTGCCAAAACCTCGAACAATCGGTTCTACAGCATCAGTACACCTCTAGGAAGCTCGACAAGGTGTCAAAAGGGTTCAAAGATGGCGGCAAGTCGGTCAGCACCGTGTGACCGATCGTGCCCGCCATGAACGCCCTCGATCGAGCTCAAAATTCGTCACTCCTAGTCGGTTTCATGCCACGGATGCAGAAAGGAAACTGATCGCCGGCTAGTCCAACGCCTATGTGCAAGATTGATAACTAAAGAAGGATCATAGAGCGAGAATTCGAAGAATCCGTACCGAAAGCTCGGTTTAAGGCCGCCGGAGCAAAATCTGCAAATTCGCCAGCGAGAGTGCACGGCGTGGCTTGTGCTTCAGGTGGAAGCAGCGTGGAGTCCGTGCGCTCCTTTTTCTGCCCTTGCTCGGCTGTGAAAGTGGCTGTGGTGTGCTTCCCACATGAGACCGATCGCCGTTCTTCAGCTCAGTCACGGCGGTCATCGTTGATCACGGGAACAGAAGCCAAAACTCGGTGGTTTAGGCGTCGGGAAAGTGGTGCTCGAGCTCAGGGTGCTGCCTAGCAGCTCGGGGATGTGAGGCGCGATTGTTTGCTCCATTTTTCCGATCGACCGAGAGCTCGGGGAAACAGAATGCCGCTGCTCGGTGTCGCCCGCGAGGATAAGAAGGCAGCTGGGTCTCCGCTCGGGCTGAGGCGGTAAAGGTCACGTGGGGGCGCGAGCAGGCCGCCCGGGGCGCCAGCGCGCGAAGGGAGAAGCAGCTGGTGGCGCCGGTTGCTTCTCGGTGGCACAGCCGGCAGCTGCTCGGTGGAATTTCCCACCGAGGCTGTGACTTTGTGTGCAAGTCTCCCCTCTTCTCTCTATGACATGTGGGTCCCACACTCAAGTTTAACCTCTGAAATTAACTCCTCATCACTGTTGTAAACAGTAAGCCCCAAAATGCCCATGGTGATTCAAATTATTCACTCATGAGCCATTTGAATAGGTTAGAATTCAAATGGGTTTTGGTTTGGATAAATTTCAGCACATATTCAGTTTGGAATTCAAATAAAAGTTTGAATTTGCCCCACTTAGCTCATGTCAAGATCAACTCCAAATGGAGTGAAAATTGGAGTGTGAGCTCAAAAAAATGTGCTGAGTAAGAATATGCCTCCCACTTTTGAATTCATTGGATAAAAACAGTTCGAATTTGAATGTAGTTTCAAACTGCCCTTTTTCTAGCTACACCCCAAAATGACCTCAAAAGGTTTTGAATTTGGGTGAAAATTGGCAATATGTGAGTTTGTTCCCTAATGATCATGTTGATGGTGGTTACTTGCTCTTCCAATGTGTTTATCAACTTGCTACAAATAAGGTGTGTGTGTGGTGATGACACTTCAAACATGTGTCAAAAACTGAGGCCCTTACAATATGCATGAAAAACAATGATAGCAAGGAATTAAAATCACTAGGTTCAACATTTAGGACCCTGGTTGGGTAGAAAAATTGGAGGGTGATAAGTGTAGTTACAAAAGACTGAAAAACAGAGTGCTCTGTTTTGGGCAACAAGTTTGCTAATCTTCAACAGGGCATAACTCACAGGTCTTTTAGCCCAGGGAGGTGTGGTATATAGTTATGGAAAGGTATTTAGGTACTCTACAACTTTGTGTAGACTTCCAGAGCTGAAACACACCTTAAGATGGCTTAAATTCCAAAGGAAATGTAAACTGTCCAGAATCAGGACAGAGTGAAACACTCTCTGGACTGCTCTGTTTTTCAAACATAACTTCCAGTAGAAAAATGTAAAATTTTCATATGATATATCCCTAGAAAGGGTAGAAGATGTGTTACATCTTTGCAATTCAAAGTTTCTGAAATTTCAGCACAGAATTCAGGGGAAATCAGAGTTGAAAACAGCAACTTCCCAAAGGAGGTGCTGTTAAAAATTTTCCAGAAATTCTGCTGACTTTGAATTACCATAACTTTTTAACCAGAGCTGATCTGAGGGCAAATAAGTACTCGTTGGAAATATACTGAAGTTAACTTTAACTTTGGTATTCAACTGGAGTCATGAAAACGCCAAGAACCAGATCAAAATCTCGTATATGTAGAAACTGGTTATTCTGACAGAGGAATGACAGTTGAACTCATTTGAGAGATTGTTGTACCCTAGAGGGGGTTTGAGTACTCCCAATGGGGTAGAACATACTCATGAGGGGTTATCTTCAACTAGTGAAAAATTTGAGTATAGGTCTCACTCAAGTTTCTTTTACTAGAGACCATGTTTGTGTCGTATTGAAGGTAAAAGGGTGGTATACGTGATGACAACGCGATAGTAACATCTCGTAGTGACCAAACCTAGTTGTGGTGAGCTTCCAAAGAGGAGGTTCATCAAGTTGGATTAAACTAGCTTTTGTTTGGTCTGGTAATGGTGTAGCTTGTGCAAAGTTATTACATTATCTACTTACGAGATGTATCGCATGTTTTATTGTCATTATGTTTTTACGCCGATTGTTATTGGACTGCATGCAATATGTTGCGGGGCTGATGTTTATTATCGTATGGTTGCAGATGGTTCGCACTAGGACCATGCACGAGGTTGGTGGCTCTAGCCAACAGGGAGGCAATGACTCCCAGCCACCGGCCTACGACAGCACCCCGCAGCAGCAGCCACCAACGCCGCCTCCGCTTACTCTAGCGGATGTGATAGCGGCACTGGTGGGTGGTCGTGAGGAGCAGACCGACCTGCTCCACACGATTGTGCAGAATACGTCCCAGGCGGGGGGCGTCAAGACAGAGGGCCCCGTGAGCCCTGTGAGGTGTCGTACTCGGATTTCATGAGTACGCGCCCTCCAGTGTTCACAGAAGCCGAAGAACCACTGGAGGCCGACAACTGGCTGCGGACCATCGAGTCCAAGTTCGGGCTGCTCCAAAGCACAGAGCGGCAAAAGACTTTGTTCGCAGCGCAGCAACTTCACGGTGCCACTGGTGCGTGGTGGGCGAATTATGTCGCCTCACGTCCGGCTGGCCATGCCATGGAGTGGGAAGAGTTCCGGGAGACGTTCCGCGCCTATCATATCCCTCCCGGGATAATGAAGAGGAAGTTCCAAGAGTTCTTGGAGCTGAAGCAGGGCGGGAGGAGTGCCCATGACTACTCCCGTGCCTTCAACCATCTGGCGCAATATGCGTCAGACTACATATCCACTGAAGAGAAGAAGCGGGAACATTTCTATCGGGGGTTACACCCCGAAATGAAGACACATCTCGTTCAGTGGAATCGCGGCACCTTCAATGACCTAGTCAATGCCGCGATTATGCAAGAGGACGCTCAGCGGGAGTTGGCAGCTGAGCAAAGGAAGCGCAGCGCTCCACCTAGCGGTGGGAGTGGCGCTCCCCAGAAGTACCGCATGGTGTATCGGACACTATCCGGGCAGCAGTGGCATCCACCGGCGCGACCTCAACGGTTCGGGGGATGATCCTTTCAGTCACCTCCGTTCCGAACGCCGGTGCCACCACCAAGACAGCAGCAGCAGCAGCAGACGGTACCCCGGGCGTTTCCACCGCCACAACGCGCCCCGGGTTTCCGTCCACCGATCAGAGGGGGACCGCCCCGTTTCACCTGCTTCACGTGTGGCCAGGTGGGCCACTTCGCGAAGGACTGTCCCCAGGGGCAGCAGAGCAGCGGGCAAGCCCAGTTCCAGGGCGGTGCTCGAGGCTGACCTCCGGTGAAGAAGGTTGGTCAGCGGACTGGGGGCATCCGCAACCTCGACAATGAGGACGCCCCAGAGGGAGAGAACGTGCTGGCGGGTACGTTTACTCTCAACAATCAAGCCATCATCATACTTTTTGATTCTGGTGCAACCCACAACTTTATAAGCGCATCATATGTGGCTAAGCATCAGCTGGAAGCCTTTCCAACCGAGTGTTCTTATATGATCTGCTCACTGGGAGGAAAGATTTCAGCATCTATGATGGTTCCAAAAGCACCACTGTGCTTAGGTGGGAAGATATATCCCACCACTGTGATTATCCTTGAGGGGCAGAAGATTGATGCAATCTTGGGGATGTCATGGCTAAGCTACCATGGTGCTGTCCTGGAAACTCTAACACGGACGGTTCACCTCAACTCCCCACTACACCGTCCGCAGTCCCTCCTATTAGATAATCCAATCCGAGAGGTTTCAGCAATCAACAATACTGGAACTCTCAAGTTAGAGGACATCCCTGTAGTCCGGGAGTATCCCAACATGTTCCCGGATGATCTTCCGGGCATGCCACCTGAGCGGGATGTCGAGTTCAAGATTGAACTTGCACCCGGGACTACGCCGATATCACGGAGACCATATAAAATGGCTCCGAACGAGCTGGCTGAACTGAAAGAACAGCTCAATGATCTGTTGAGCAAAGGTTTCATTAGGCCGAGTTCCTCGCCTTGGGGATGCTCGGCGCTGTTCGTAAAGAAGAAGTATGAAACCTTGAGGCTGTGTGTGGACTACCGGCCGCTCAATGCCATCACCATCAATAATATGTACCCACTGCCCCGCATCGACATATTATTTGATCAACTTGTGGGTGCAAGTGTGTTGTCAAAGATGGACCTTCGCTCTGGATATCACCAGATAAAGATCCGAGCGGAGGATATCCCGAAGACGGCCTTCTCGACGAGATACGGATTATATGAATATCTCATCATGTCCTTTGGTCTCACAAATGCTCCAGCCCATTTCATGTATCTCATGAACTCGGTGTTCATGCCGGAGCTGGACAAGTTCGTGGTAGTGTTCATCGACGATATCTTGGTTTACTCCAAGACAGAAGCCGAACACTTGAGGATCGTCCTTCAACGATTGCGAGACCACAAGCTCTACGCCAAGTTCAGCAAATGCGTGTTTTGGATCAGCCAAGTGCCATTCTTGGGACATATCATCTCAGCAGAAGGCATTGCGGTTGACCCCAGCAAAATAGAGCAAGTGCTGAAATGGAAAGCTCCCACTTCAGTTCATGAAGTCAGAAGCTTCCTCGGGTTAGCAGGATACTATCAGAGATTTATTCCAAGTTTCTCCAAGCTCGCTAAGCCAATGACAGAATTGCTGAAGAAGGGAACAAAATATGTTTGGAACACGGTGTGTGAAGGAGCGTTCCAAGCATTGGTGAAGCATCTCACAACAGCCCCGGTCTTAACTCAACCGGATACAACCAAGCCCTTCGACGTGTATTGTGACGCGTCCGGTATTGGGCTCGGCTGCGTGTTGATGCAGGAAGGACGTGTGGTCGCTTATGGCTCACGCCAACTTCGGAACCATGAGCAGCACTACCCGACTCATGATCTTGAGCTTGCTGCAGTGGTTTTGGCGCTGAAAATGTGGAGGCACTATCTCCTGGGGAATCTGGTGCATCTCTACACCGACCACAAGAGCTTGAAATACATTTTCACCCAGAAGGAGCTGAACATGAGGCAAAGGAGGTGGTTAGAACTGATCAAAGATTATGAAATTGAGATTCATTACCACCCCGGCAAGGTGAATGTGGTTGCCGACGCGCTGAGTCGGAAATCACATGTCCATCACCTCACCATTACACCGGTGGAGGAGGAAGAGCCAAGTTTATACTTGGTTCCTTATGGATCGCTGTACAACCTTGCCCTCATCCCTACTATTAGGGAGGACATCATTGCAGCGCAGAAGACTGATAAAGGCATGGCACATCTCCGGAGACGGATAGACAACGGGGAGATCAAATGTTTCCGGAAGGATGATGAGGGGACGCTATGGTTCAATGACCGCATAGTCGTACCCCGGGATATGGAACTGAGGAGGAAGATCCTCGATGAAGCTCACTTGTCTAAATACTCCATTCATCCGGGAAGCAACAAAATGTACCAAGATTTGAAGAGGAAATTTTGGTGGACACGGATGAAGCGGGAGGTAGCGAAGTACGTATCCGAGTGCGATACGTGTAGATGAGTGAAGGCGGATCATATGAAGAAATCAGGGCTGCTGCAACCCCTGAAGATCCCGGCATGGAAATGGGAAGATGTGAGCATGGATTTCATTGTGGGATTGCCCCTACTTCCAACAAACATGATTCCATTTGGGTAATCGTCGATCGGTTAACCAAGACGGCTCACTTCATTCCGGTGAATACACGTTACAATGCCGGCAAATATGCGGAGCTGTACATAGCAAAGATCCTATGCTTATATGGGGTACCCAAGACCATCGTCTCGGATCGAGGTGCATTATTTGTATCTCGCTTTTGGGAGCAGCTACACGCTGCATTGGGTACCAAGCTGATTAGGAGCTCCGCCTATCACCCTCAGACTGATGGCCAAACAGAGAGGGTGAATCAAGTTCTGGAAGACATGTTGAGGGCATGTGCCATCCACCACGGTAGGAACTGGGATGATCACCTACCGTTGGCGGAGTTCTCGTACAACAACGGCTATCAGGCGAGTATCAAGATGGCACCCTACGAAGCTCTCTACGGTCGAAAATGCCGCACCCCATTAAACTGGTGCGAGTCCGGTGAGAGGGTCACATTCGGGGTTGATGTGGTGAACGACGCCAAAGAGCACGTTAAGACGATCCAAGCTAATTTGAAGGCTGCTCAATCCCAGCAGAAGAGCTACGCTGATAAGAGGCGTAGACCGTTGCACTTTGACGTTGGTGAACATGTGTACCTCCGCGTGTCTCCGATGAAGGGCGTGCACCGGTTCGGTGTGAAGGGGAAGCTCGCTCCCCGTTTCATTGGACCCTATGTTATCACCGAGAAGTGTGGACCAGCAGCGTATAGATTGGAGCTACCGGCATCTCTTGCTGGTGTCCATGACATTTTCCATGTTTCACAACTGAGAAAATGTCTGAAGCATACCGCAGCTGTTACTACCGAAGACATCAGTGAGCTGCAACCGGATTTGACATATGATGAATATCCGGTGGCAATTATTGATGAGAAAGCCCGAACCACGCATAGCAGAACATTGTGGTTCTACAAGATACTCTGGAGCAACCACACCGCCGAAGAAGCGACATGGGAGGGCGAGGAATTCCTTCGCTCAAATTACCCGGAGTTCATGGCATCTCAGCACGGGTAAGTCCCTATTACATCGCTATCTCTTCTTTTGTAATCTCGGGACGAGATTCTTTTAAGGGGGGAGGGATGTAAAAGCCCAAGAAAAGGGACATGCAAAAACTTTTCATCACCTCACAACACCACAGTTTTTTATTGTGGATATCTTAGGAAAAATTGTGAAGAGCAAGTAACCTCCATCAAAAGAGTGATTAGAGGGGAAAGCCTTCACTTTCACAAAGTAGGATTTCTACACATGAACATGAGAGGTTGAGCTCACCCTAGGACTTGAAAAGTCTTGGGAAGGTTCAAGCCAAGTTTCATGTAAATCCAACACTTTTTGAGGCACTTTTGGAGGTATTTGACAACTTTCATCACTCAAATTCAAAAGTTAGCTTCATATTCAAACTCAGCACATTTTTCTGAGTTATCCCACCAATTTTCATCTCCATTGGAGTTCATCTTGTTGTGAGCCAAATTTGCAATAATTCAAAACTGAATTTGAAATTCAGTTTAAATATGAAGCAAATTGGACCAACCAAATTTCAAAATGGAGAACCCAAATTCAAACCAAAACTTGGGGGCTAAGTCTCACATTCAATTGTGAGTAGCTGAGGATATTTTGGCACAACGGAATTGAGAAAATTTGGAAAAAAGAATAAGAGGGGAGGCCCACATGTCAGCAGACTTCGGACTGAAGCTTCCTCGGGTGATTTTTCTCCTCGGCCGAAGCCTCACGCGCGCGCCAGCGCGATCGCACCGGCGCCCGACCGCCTCAACCGGTGCCACCTCCTGCTCGGGGGAGAGGCTAAGGGCGCAGAGGCGACGCCGGGATCGAGTAACCCCACGACCACGTGCAGTCCTCGCACTCCCCCTTCTTCCTCGCACGATCGAAACCTTCCGCCCGGCCGACATCGCTGATCACCGGCGCCCAGCCAGCACAGTCACTCTCATGACCGACGAGCTACACAAGAAAGTTCCGCTCCGAGGTACTGATCACAACCGTACTGACCTCGCCCTCTCTCTCGCACGATCGGCAAAAATTCGGGGGATTAGCGCGTCGGGGTGTTTAGAACCGAGTCATGTGAAATCCGGGAATTCGTAGCAAGTAAGCCACCACTCCTTAGACCGAGCTAAATACGTGATCTAGACTCGCCCACGCGTCTCTGAGATCACAGACCATCGAGTTTCATCGAGTATGGGCGATGTTCTTCGAGCTTTTTGCATCGGCGTCAATTTCCGGTCTAGGTCACCGGTGAGGTCGTAGTTGCAGCCGTTTTCACGGAGATCGGTGCCTATATCCGTGATCAGCGGGTGTCAGCGGAGCTCCCCTAGCAAACCGCATCGAAAAAGGTGCAGGAGACGCCGAGTTCGACGTCGCCGGTGAGCTCCCGGCCACTGTTACCGTCGGGAGCACTGTTCCGGCCGTTGTCAGGCTCTAGTGAATGCACCACCGTGTTCCCCAGGCCGAGATAGGCACAGGCAGCGAGATTCGTCGGAGGTCGGGAAGCAGAACGCCCGGCGGCGAGTATTCCGGCGAGGTGAGCGGCGGGGAGCCGCGGGAGCGCGAGGTTGAAGAAGCCTTGCGGGCCCCGCGTGTCGGTCTCTGATGAGAGCACCCGGGATTTGCTGCGGCAGCAGGGTCCCGTGCGACTGTGCGGGGGATTCCGCGGGCTCCGGTGTGGGTTAGCTGGGAGGCTGACACATAGCCCGGGGGACCCCACCCGACAGTTTAAACTTTATTCGAATTTCCAGTTTTAGTTCAAACTTCAAATGGATAGAACTTTTGCTAGGAAACTCCAAATTCAGTGAACCAAATTTTGCTGAACTTCGAATTCTGAGTACTTTCCAGCAATACCAATTCCAGCTCATGAAAGTGAACAGTTCTCCAGAATTAAATCCCTAAACTTTAGACTGTTGGAAATTTTATCTGGAGAATTACTTTATGAAAAATGCTGAAATTTGGCTGAGAGGTTCACTGGAAAATCCTTGAGTCATAGTAAAATTTTCAGACTCATCCAAGTTCATTTATTCCCCCTAATTGGGTGATTAAGAGAACTGCCTGGAGAAAATAGAAAAATGTACAGAAACATTTTTCAGATTTTCTCAAATCTTAATTAGGACATAACTTTCAGTAGAATTCTTCAAATGACATGAGACCAATTCCATTAGAACCATCTTAAATTCTAGTTTCCAGAAAGTAAGGGTTGGAGCCATGAAAACCCCTGGAATTACTTAGAGGCTCAAATATTGACCCAATGGGCTTTTATTTGTACAAGGTTCAAATGAACTTTGTTTCCAATGAAACTTGGTCAAGACTCTGATTAGGACCCTACCAAGCCACCAAAAAAATTTCAGAACCAAAGGGGAGGGATAGCTAGAGTTATTAGTAATAACTATTCAAGTTTACACATTGCATTTAAATTAACATGTAGTATTTCATTAACGTGTAGTCGCTGAAGGCGAAGAGACTCCGGAAGTGCTGGACTTCCTCCTTCCGGAAGAAGAACTAACTCCTGACCAGCAGCAACAAGGCAAGCCCCGGTTTGCATTAATCTCTTTTATAAAGTTTTACTTTGTTCACATGTCTAGTATGAAGTATAAATGTGCATTAGGGTAGGATGGATGGAACCCCACTTGCATGACCAGAAATTGTCCATGAGAGTGAGGGTAGTGTCTAAGAGCTCGAGTAGACAGGCTATGCTTAATGATTCATAGGACTTCGGTACAAGTCGAGTAGTTGGAATCTACTCGCGAGATAGACATGGGACACACGGGTTCGGTTGAGTGATGGGAGATCACCTTAGTAATGAAAATGAGACTAGGCAGGGGCTAGGGCGAAGCAAGAGGAAGTCTTGTATGCGCAGCCCTGCCCGTGTTGATTGAGGACTGATCCGTGTGCGGCCCTGCTGAACAAGTATTGAACGTACCGAAGGCATATCGGATATATGGGCCCCGATAAACCGGTGTAGCCTAAACCTCCGGACGTCGAGGCATAGCACAACGATTTATAGGTGTAGGTTGAGGGCAGCAAGGTGGAAATCTGCCAACGGGCATAGAGAGATGCTCCGTGTGGGGAACCTCCTGCTCGTTTCGGTGCGACCGGTTCGACGTTTGGGCTGTTGGGTGAAAGGTTGTCCCGTACGACATCGAGTGAGCGTGCTGTGCAGCTCCACGGATGGGCGTACGTGACGTGCTCTTTGGGTTTCCCTGCAGGTGTATATCGAGTCGATTCACCGTCCCTCGCGGTGACGAGTACCGCTTGTTCACTGGGTCGTAACGTAGACTAATGTATGAAATGTTATGATTCAATCTTGCTGTTATGATATAATTGTATTGCTACATGTGTGCCACCAAATATTGCTTACTAAATTTCAGATTTCCGAACTGTTAACTTGTGGCTAAAAGATGAACTAAGGATGAACTTGTAGGCGTGTCCATTTGCTGCAATGTTACTATCCTATGTCATTGTACACCTCATGTAGAGTTTCATGCCTAGGTGAGTCGGTTAAGTCTTGTTGAGCCTTCGTGCTCACGGTTGCTGCTTAAGTGTTTTTCAGGTGAGGAGCCACCCACGGACTCGGAGTATGAGTCCACCGGCGAGGGTTACCCTCCGTCGGGGACTACGGCTGAGTGGGAGCCGTACACGCCGCGCTGAGCTGAGACGTGCAGCTAGTGTGGGTTGCCCTAGGGCTGGGCAACCGACTTTTGCTAGATAGGCGGGCGTGAGTTGTATAGAGTAGACTTCTGCTGTGTAACATAAACAATAGTTGTAACTGAAGTTTGTACCTGTTTGTACAGTTCAGTTTGTTTTCCCATGTAATATATGGTGTTCTTATGACGTGTGGTGTTGGGTGTCGCATCGCTCGGCACCACCCTCTGCGATCCTGGATGAGCGGATTCTGGTCCGCCACAAGTCATTCCCATGCTTAGGAACAAAAATAGTTTTATCAACCTTGCCCATGGTAAACCCCTTTTCAAGTAAGAATGTTTTTAACCTATCATACCAAGCTCTAGGGGCTTGTTTGAGACCGTACAAGGCTTTGGACAGTTTGTAAACATGATTAGGAAAATTTGGATTTTCAAAACCAGGTGGTTGTTTGACATAAACCTCCTCATCTATGTAGCCATTAAGAAAAGCACTTTTAACATCCATTTGATATAGCTTAAAACCTTTAGATGCAGCAAAAGCTAACAAAATTTTTATGGCTTCTAATCTAGAAACAGGAGCAAAAGTTTCATCAAAATCTAGACCTTGAACTTGTGTGAAACCTTGAGCAACCAACCTAGCCTTATTCCTAACCACAACCCCATCCTCACTTTGTTTATTTTTAAACACCCATTTAGTTCCAATTAAAGTGTGACCTTGAGGTGGAGATACAAGTTTCCAAACATTATTTCTTTCAAAATTTTCGAACTCTTCTTGCATGGCAATAATCCAAGATTCATTAGTGAGTGCGTGTGATATATCTTTGGGTTCAAAAGAAGAAACAAAAGCAGAATGAGCATGAGAATTGGGGTCGAAAAACCTGGATCTTGTAACTCGTTCATGCAAGCTTCCAATAATTTGTTGTGGAGGATAACTTTTGAGAATCCGGAGGGGAGTGGACACTTCACAAGCTTCTTCTTCTTTATGTTCATCACAAATAGATGAGCTTGTGACGTGAGGAGGATCTGGGCCAGCAATGGTGGTCGTCGGTGCTGGCTGTGAATCAAGATCAGGAGCTGGAACAATGTCATTAGCTGCTGAATTTTCGGGCAGCAGCACCACTTCTTCCTCTTCTTCAACGAAAATACTCTCCCCCTGCAGATATGGATCTGGACCTGCAATATTTGAACTAGTACCTGGCCAGCTTCATCAAAAGAAACCTCACAAGTCTCCACAATTTTGTTAGTATCAAGTAAAAGCACACGGTAGCCTCTAGTATAAGATGGATAATCAAGAAACATGCCATCAACAGATCTAGCTTCAAATTTATCAAGATTACCATGTTTCTTAACAAAGCATTTGCAACCAAAGACCCTAAAGTGTGTGACACTAGGCCTTTGTCCAAACCTGAGCTCATATAGTGTTTTACCTGCACACAAGAAAACACGATTTGAGACATAACAAGCGGTTGCAATTGCATCAGCCCAAAATTTCCTAGGAGTTTGATATTCATCAAGCATAGTCCTAGCTATCTCAACTAAGGTTCTGTTCTTTCTCTCTACAACACCGTTTTGTTGAGGTACATATGGTGAAGAAAATTGATGACCTATTGCATTTTCAGCACAAAAGTGATCAAACGATTAATTTTTAAATTCGGTTCCATTATCACTTCTAATTGCTCTTAAAGATCCTAGGTGATCAATTGATAATCTAAGAAATAAAGTTCTAAAGTGACTGAAAGCTTCATTCTTAGATGCCATAAAGTAAACCCAAGAGTATCTAGAATAGTCATCAACAATGACAAGAACATACCATTTACCTCCGAAGGATTGAACACGTGAAGGTCCTACGGTGTCAAGGTGTAAAAGTTGACCCGGTTCAGTTGTCATGGTCATTGTGAGAGGAGCATGTGAACCTGCAACCATCTTAGCATGTCTACAAGAAGAGCACACAATTTCTTTGTCCCCATTAAGCTTAGGCAGCCCACGTATGCGATCAAGAGCACTAACACGCGTGAGATGATCAAAGCCTACGTGACGAAGTCTACGATGCCAAAAATATAAATCTTTGGAATCATTTGCAACTAGACATCTATGCTTAGAGGAAGAATTATCAAAATCAGCTTTAAAAACTCTTCCAAACCGAGACATGTTAAAGATAAGCTCACTATTTGAACCTACAACTTTGCAACAGTTTTTATTGAAAATAATTTCCAGATTTTCATCTAGCAATTGTGAAACAGAAAGCAAGTTGTATTTCAAATTTTTGACAAGTGCCACATTCTTCAAAGTGTAGTGATCATTTATTCTAACCGAACCCTTAGCAATTATAGGAGTTGAATAATTATCGGCAAAAGTAACATTCTCTACACATGACATAAAAGAGAGAGAGGAGAACCATTCTTTGTTACCGGTCATGTGGCGTGAGCAACCTGAATCCACAATCCAAATATTCTCCTTCCTCAAGCGTGTAACCTACATAGAAGCACAATACGTCGATGACTCAATACTGGGATTAGTTAAAAGGCATTTAGGAATCCAGTACTGAGTCACACGACGTCCAGCAGGAATAACATGCGAAAGCTGAGATAAAACAGCAGATTTATGAGTCAAAGTTTGAGATTTTTTGTTCTTAACTACTGACCAATGAGGTGTTACTTGTGTAGCACGAAAATCAGTAGCTCCGGAGGCAAAAATAGAAGGTTCGGAGGCAAAAACTGAAGCTCCGGAGGTAAACTTTGAATATTTCTGACTCATAACAGCAGGTTGCATGTTCCTGACATTCGTTTAGTATGTGCAGCAAATTTTGCATGAGAGTTATAAGATCTAGCTTGCATTCTTTCCTTTTTATGTTGTTTAGCTAGTCTATAACAAAAATCTATGACATGACCATCTCTACCACAATAGGTACAATGAAATTTAACTTTGTGGTCATGTCTAGATGAGCATGCAGTATGCTTATTTGAACCCGAATGTGACAACACTCCTGCAGATTTAAAAACCACTTATTTTTGTTTAGGAACTGTTTGAATCAAACCACTTCCTAATGATTTTACAATTTTAGGTGGATGTTCCTTAGCATGAGCATGTGAATCAAAACCTAAACCAGTTTTATCATTGCAAGACTTGGAAGAATTCAGCAGCAAGTTTAGGTTCTTATTCCCATTACAAAACCGATCTAATGTCCTATGCATGTTATCAAGTTTATTTGATAGATCAAGGCAATTTTCACATGAAGTTTTTCCTTTTAATTTGCAATTGGAACAATATTTAACTTCATGAGAACGTAAAGCATTGTTCAATATAGAAATTTTTTTCATAGCATCTTGTAGTTTCTTATCAAGATCATCGCAAGTAGAACAATGCAAATCAATTGTAGAACAACAAGCATCTTTCAAGTTTTTATCATTAAGTGCAGCAAGCTTTTTGTTCTTTTCGATTTCAAGTTCAAGTTTATCTAGTGTGGAGGTGTGTGCACTTCTTAGAGAGGACAATTGTTCATATATTAAATCACATGAGGAACAAGAATCATCACTAGGAATCAAGGATTTTAAAAGATTAATTTCAGATTCTAGTGACTCAATTTTAACAGCATTGTCCCTAATCTTTTTGTCCTTTTTCTTAACAATAATAGTGGCACGAGAAATAGCATCACACATTTCTTCGCAAGTAGGACATACCTCTTCGTTGTCACTGTTGTGTTCTGCATCCTCCATACTTGATTTTGATTTGCCCACCATGAAGCACAAGTTCGCCAGATCATCTTCATCTTCATCTTCATCACTTCCAATGTCTACATCACTCGAGCCAAGTTCTTGAAGTGCGGTGATGAAACTGTTTATCAGTTTGCGTCCTGTAAAACCTTTCTTTTTCTTGTTGGTGTTGCCAAAAGAGGACTTTAATTTATTCCGCTTTTCATCACGGTTAGAAGGACCTGAAAGGTTAGGGCAATCTGTATGAAAGTGTCCTGTCTTACCACATTCAAAGCATCGTTGAGGTCCGGAGCTTCCTCTCCTTCTAGTTCTCACATTTTGCAATGATTTTGAGAACCTAGTAGAAAGAAGTACTATCTCCTCCTCTGGAAACTCCTCAATCTGTTCCAGGGTTAGTGAAGACAGCAAAGCAAGTGTATTGCTAGATGATTGGCCGGAGCTAGGCATATCACGTTGTGAGACAAATGCAATAGTCTTATTTGGGTTCTTGCGTGATATAATGTCAATTTCATGAGTTTTTAGCTTAGAATAAAGCACATCTAATGTAAGAGTACTCATGACAGTGGATTCACGTATGGATGTTACTTTCATCTCCCAAATTGACATGTCTAATGCACTTAGTAATTGCCTAGCATTTTCAGCATCTGAAAAATTAACATTGACGCTACGCAAGTTGCTGAGAATTTTATTAAAGCAAGCAAAGAGGTCATCAATGGACTTACCGGGTTGCATCTCAAAGCGCATGTATTATTTCTTGAACATATCCTGTCTTACCTCCTTGATCGTGTTGGATCCTTTGTGGTAGTCACAAAGTGCTCTCCACACATCATACGCCGATCGAAGGTGTGCAACACGGTCGAAGTCGCTCTGATTTAGTCCTTGTATGATCAAGTTCCGAGCCTTGTTGTTGTTGTCAACATCTCTCATGTTTGTAGCCGTGACTTGATTGTTTGAAGGCACATCGTAAGGATTGTACACCCTTTCCCATATTGCAAAGCCTTGCGCCTGGATGAAAGCTTCCATTCGTGCCTTCCAAACCTGAAAATCAATATCACTAAACATACAAGGTTTGGCGGAGTATTTCTCCATGATGATTAGTCAAAACATGTGCAAATCACAAATATTAGAGCAACCTGGCTCTGATACCAATTGTAGGATCGAAGTACACGTGTAAAGCTACCAGAGGTGGGGGGGGTGAATGGTAGATAAAAACTTTTCAGTGGAAGCAACAAAACACCCCTCAGCAGAAAAACCGATCTGTTAAAGAAACCATGTGTGCGACTAATCTAAACGTGTTCAACTGTGACAAAACTAGTATAGATTGTATATAAACAAGAATCATGAAAATCCGTTAATAGAAACTCAAGTTACGATCGAAAGATCGAACAAAGGTCAATCTGTCCTACGCGAGAAAAACAGTTCTGGAATACTGCAAAGAAACTCGTTTAGCTCAGAAACCACAAATTCAATGACTATGAAATTTTCACAGATGATAGATAATCAAGTTGTGAAGACAACCCAAAAAGAATCACATCAATTGGATCTGTAAAACTCGAGTTATGATAAAACCACCGAAGCAAGGTAGTGCCGAATAGAAACTCGACGAGAAAAACTTGTCTGAAATAAGTCGGACGAACAAGGCACAAAAGTTCCTTTAGAATACGAATTTTATTTATCAAAAAACAAGAGGAACAGCCCCAAAGTCGTGCACCACGAGCTCTGGCCTCCTTTGCTTATATAACCAGCCCGAAGGCCAACTCAACTCAAACTAGGACTCCTACTCCTACTTGGATTCAAACTGTAACTTTCCAATACTGCTCAAGACTCTTCTATACGCAGATAGAAGCAATCTTAAGACTTTCAAACACCTTAGGAACGTCCCAAAAATTCCTAAAACAACTCAAATTCGTGAGCCACGCGAAATCCTATCATAACCAACTCAAAACTTTCCATATTTGAGTCAAAAACGACTCAGTCGCAGCCTGAGTCCATAACCTAGTCGGTTGGACCTTTCCGACCAATTCTTTACGTCCACATCTCTTCATCATGCCTTGGAACCATGCAGCCACGTCCATGCACTCCTTGAACAGCTGCAAACATCTTCCAACGACGTCCAAGATACCTTCATATGCATTGTTCTTGATTCAAACATACTGCGCAACCTCCCGATCAACTCAACCACAACTCCTCCCGAACTTGGTTGTTGAACCTCATCTTCTCCCTAAGACTAGTTCAATGGATCCCGTCACCAGCCATGTCTTGAACTCAAGCAACACCTGCACATGAATAAACAACCAATACTTCCGAGCACAAGTCGTCGACTTGACTCTCGTTAGTTCCGAAACTATAACATCTTACGTGAGCACCTCACATAAGCATGTTGTAAACCATAGCAAAATGATATCAACCGTAACCACCAAAACACACCAAAAACTTAGTAAAATAATACTAAGCAAACTTTCCATAAGAGTAAAGCAAGTTCAAAACATTGCAAGTTAAAAGCAGAACCATTGCAATCAAGCTCCGAACCTTACCAAAGCTAACCGGACCTTGAACCGGAGCTTACCAAAGCTAGTCGGACCCAGCACCAGAGCTTACTATAGCTTAGTCGGACCTAGCACGGAACTTACCAAAGCTAGTCGGACCTAGCACCGGAGCTAGAAAAAATAAGTCAGACCTATCCAAAATAAGTCAGACCTAGACAAAGCAAGTCGGACCTTACGTCGGACCTTGCCGGAGCTACCCAAAACAAGTCGGACCTATCGTCGGACCTTGCAGGAGATCGGACCTAGAGTCGGACCTTGTTAAAAAGGTGTTTTGGTAGTATTCAAAACTTTTATCGTCAAAGCCAATGTATTCAGCACACATAGGTCTCACAGAAACCATACACAATTTCAAAAGGGCACATCTTAGTAGTAGAATGCAGCGAACGATTATAAATAAGTTCAATATGAGGCAAGCATTCTTCCCACATTTTCAGGTTATTCTTCAAAACAGCCCTAATCATAGTAGACAATGTTCTATTGACTACTTCAGTTTGACCACCAGTTTGGGGGTGACATGTAGTACTAAAAAGAAGTTTAGTCCCCAACTTAGCCCATAAACATCTCCAAAAGTGGCTAAGAAATTTAGTGTCATGATCCAAAACAATTGTATTTGGCACACCATACAAAGGAATAATTTCACGAAAGAACAAATCAGCAACATTAGTAGCATCCTCGCTTTTATGATATGGTATAAAGTGTGCCATTTTTGAAAATCTATCCACGATAACAAATATGCTATCCCTCCCCTTCTTTGTTCGAGGTAACCCTAAAACAAAGTCCATGGAGAGGTCCTCCCATGGAACACTAGGTACAGGCAAAGGCATATATAAACCATGAGGATTGAGTCGTGACTTAGCTTTTTGACATGTAGTACAGCGAGTAACAAAACGCTCAACATCTCATCTCATCTTTGGCCAAAAGAAATGTGTAGCAAGTATGTCCTCCATTTTCTTCACGCCAAAGTGTCCCATTAATCCTCCTCCATGTGCCTCCTGCAACAACAAAAGACGAACGGAGCTAGCTGGAATGCATAGCTTGTTAGCACGAAACACAAATCCATCATTACAGACGAACCTGTTCCATGTTCTTCCTTCCTTACAATTCTGCATTACATCTTTAAATTCAGCATCATGCAAATATTGATCTTTGATGGTCTCCAAACCAAATATTTAAAGTCAAGTTGTGAAAGCATAGTATAACGTCGAGACAATGCATCAGCAATAACATTTTATTTACCCTTCTTGTGTTTAATGACACAAGGGAAAGTCTCAATGAATTCAACCCATTTGGCATGTCTACGGTTCAGTTTTGCTTGACTTTTAATGTGTTTCAAAGATACATGATCAGAATGTAAAACAAATTCTTTAGGCCATAAATAATGTTGCCATGTTTCCAAAGTCCGAACAAGAGCATATAATTCCTTATCATAAGTAGAATAATTCAGACTAGGCCCACTCAATTTTTCATAAAAGTATGCCACAGGTTTGCCATCTTGTAATAACACACCTCCTAATCAAATTCCACTAGCATCACATTCAAGTTCAAAAGTCTTATGAAAATCAGGAATTTGGAGTAAAGGAGCATGTGTCAACTTATCTTTCAATACCGTGAAGGCTTCTTCCTGTGTGGTACCCCAAACAAAAGGCACATCCTTCTTTGTAAGCTCATTGAGAGGTGCAGCAATGGTGCTGAAATCTCTCACAAAACGCCTATAGAAACCAGAAAGACTAAGAAAACTCCTCACTTGTGTGACCGTTTTAGGCTGCGGCCAACTCTCAATTGCTTCAACCTTGGCTTTATCAACTTCAATTCCCTGTGGAGTAATAACATAGCCAAGAAAAGATACTCGGACGGTGCAAAAGGTGCACTTCCCAAGGTTACCAAACAAACGTGCATCATGTAGAGCAATAAAAACAGCACTTAAATGTTCCAAATGTTCCTCCAAAGTTCTACTATAAATCAGTATATCATCAAAATAGACTACCACAAATCGTCCAATGAAAGCACGTAAAACTTCGTTCATTAATCTCATGAATGTGCTAGGTGCATTAGTTAACCCAAAAGGCATGACTAACCACTCATATAAGCCAAACTTAGTTTTAAATGATGTCTTCCATTCATCTCCCAATTTCATATGAATTTGATGGTATCCACTATGCAAATCAACTTTGGAGAATATGGTAGAGCCACTTAATTCATCAAGCATATCATCGAGCCTAGGAATAGGATGACGATATCGAATAGTAATATTATTAATGGCTCTACAATCAACGCACATACGAGATGTACCATCCTTTTTTGGTACTAGTATAACAGGAACAGCACAAGGACTAAGGGATTCGCGTATATAGCCTTTGTCGTGTAGCTCCTGAACTTGATGCATAATCTCCATCGTCTCATCAGGATTGGTACGGTATGGCGCATGATTGGGCAGCGAGGCACCAGGAATTAAGTCAATTTGATGCTCAATCCCACGAATAGGTGGTAATCCCGGTGGCACCTTTTGTGGAAAGACATCAGCAAACTCCTGCAAAATGTTAGTGACAGCAGGAGGCAAAGAGGGAGGCACGTCCTCAAATGAAAATATTGCCTATTTGCACACAAAAGCATAGTAAACAGATTTGCTAAAATCCAGATCAGTAATATCAGATTTGGTGGCAAGTAAACAACCACTTTTCAATTTTATTTCAGAGGCAACACTAGATGATGGTTTGTTAGTAGGCTTATGTTGTTGCTTAAATTCTTTTGCCACAATCTGATTTTTACTCTTATTTTGTTCCTGCTTTGCCTTACTAGCGCTAGTAAGATCGTCTTTCAAAATATGTTCTGGAGACATAGAAAGCAAATTAATATTTTTATCCTTATGAACAAGAGTATACTGATTTTTCCTGCCATGGTGTACAGAATTTTTATCAAATTGCCATGATCTACCAAGTAAAAGGGAGCATGCTTGCATGGGTACCACATCACAATCAACATAATCCGCACATGTAGCGATACTAAAATATACATGAACAGTAAGTGTTACTTTAACCTTGCCGCTGTTGTTGAACCATTGTATGTAGTAAGGATGAGGATGTGGTCTGATGGTAAGAGACAACTTCTCCACCATGTACATACTAGCTAAGTTGTTGCAACTCCCACCATCGATGATGATGCGGACACACCGTTCCTTAACAACTCCCTTTGTATGGAACAAATTGTGCCTCTGATTTGGCTCAGCATGTGTTACCTGCACACTCAAAATACGTTGAGCAACTAAACTTTCATACCCCTCAGCATCTTCAGCAGCCATGTATTGTGTCTCTTGTTCAGAATCAGCGTCACCCTGTTCTTCACTTCCAATAAGAGCCAAAGTCTCCTCATCATAGTCACTAGCGGACTCATACCCACCATCCTCAGCAACCATCATCACACGCTTGGATGGGCATTGGCTCGCATAGTGACCTCCATCCTTGCAACGACGACATATAATATCATGTGTTTGCCCGGTTGATGCCATGGATGAAGAAGAGCTCCGTGCGGGACCCAAAGGTGTGCTCTTGGCATATGGTGGTGGTGGTGCCTGTTTTCTTGTATCACGGTTGGAGTTGGTGTCTGAAGTAGTTAGGACGTGTGGAAGTAGAAGATGCACGTGGTGTCCATGATGAAGATCGACCTGTAGAAAAGTTAGTTCGCGCCATGTCCTGTCGATCCTGCACTTCACGTTCAGCTTTGCAAGCAAGATGGAATAAACGAGTGATGTTGTTATACTCCTTATACTCTAAGATAGTTTGAATTTCTCTGTTTAGCCCACCCATAAACCGTGCAAGCATAGCTTCATTATCCTCAACAATACCACATCAAATCAACCCAGTTTGTAATTCCTGATAATATTCCTCTACAGATTTTTTTCCCTGTCTTAAGCGCTGTAATTTTTGAGGTAATTCACATTGATAATATGGTGGAACCCAACGAGTACGCATAGCAGTTTTCAATGCAGCCCAAGTAGTTGGGATATTATTATTGATATAATCTAAAATGTTCAGACCACCAAACAGAAGCAAAACTAGTGAATTCACAAACAGCAGCAGCAACCCTTCTATCCTCAGGATATTGTAAGCATGTAAAACGTTGTTCAGTTTCTAACTCCCAAGTAAGATATACATCAGGAATGTATCTACCCTCAAATGGTGGAATATTCAATTTCAGTTTAGGGACATGATCATTACCTCATACCTGAGGGGGTGGTGCAGCCCTACCGTTTTGATTGTAGGTGTGTGGACGACCGGGATGTCGTACGTAGTTCTGATGTGGAGCAATCTCATCCTCGTACTCGCCCTCGTAGTCATCATACTGATCAACAGTAGTAGCAGGATCCGTAAAAGCAGCAGCAGTAGCAACGGCACCAGAATGTGGGCCTTGGTCGAGAGGCACACGCTGTGCACTACCCATTTGATTTGAAAGGCGTTGTTGTTGTTGCTGCCGAGGTGTGACACGTGCAGCTGGTGGTAGTGGTAGACGCGCGAGCACTTCATTAAACTTGGCCTCCAGCTTGGTGTCTGTCGGTACCCTCAATACCGGGTACCCCCACGCACAGGGTGAAACCGCCTAAGGACCTCGCCCACTCCACAGGGGCGAGCTCCGAAGGCGCCACGTGTCCAGCAGGGCCGGAGCTCCCCTTCCCTCGGAGGATAGCTCCGGGCCTGCCACGTGGCCTAGAAGGCCGGACTTTGCTTCCTCCGTAGGGGCGACCTTCGAAGGAGCCACGTGTCCAGCGGGGCCGGAGCTCCCCTCCCCTTGGAGGATAGCTCCGGGCCTGCCACGTGGCCCAAAAGGCCGGACCTCGCCCCCTCCGCAGGGGCGAGCTCCGAAGGAGCCATGTGTCCAGCGGGGCCGGAGCTCCCCTCCCCTTGGAGGATAGCTCCGGGCCTGCCACGTGGCCCAGAAGGCCGGACCTCGCCCCCTCCACAGAGGTGAGCTCTGAAGGCTCCACGTGTCCAGCGGGGCCGAAGCTCCCCTCTCCTCAGAGGTGAGCTCCGGGCCCGACACGTGGCCAGCAGAGCAGCACTGCCCACCCGGCGCAGTAGGCAGCGGGAGTAAAGGCCGCCATTCCTTTACCGTACAAAGCATTCAAGACCCACGCCTTCCCAAGATGAAGAGGCGCAGCGCACGGCTGTCAGGAGGCGCTGTGACCAATCACAGTCAAGACAGGCGTACAGTGTATGAAGCTGCAGCCATTGAAGGCAGCGACAAGACATGGACAAGACGTGCCCTGCCGCCCCTGCCATCACCAATGGCTACATGCTACACCTAGCCTGCGGCAGGGGCAGGGTGGCAGAACGACCTCGAAGCCAGCACCAAGACTGCGTAGCTGGTAGGAAATCACCCCGGGGCCACCTGTCGGGTCCCGGGGCACACCTTGTAAGCCGCCCAAGCCTTGGACTATAAAAGGCTCGGGTGGGCAATGTTACAAGGGGTCGGTTCAAACTCTGCTGAGTTCAGCTCCCTCTAGGCCATCCACATACTAAAGGAAACCAGTTCTCCGAGCACTCCCGTGGACGTAGGGTTTTACGCTCCGGCGGCCAAACCACGTAAATCCCCGTGTCAACCCACCTTCCATCTCCTTCCTTCATCCATTCCTGCGAGACCCTGGCAAGAGCACTAGCCCCTCTGAAAAAGAACCTCCACGGGCTGCCCAGAGCAGGCCCGGGGGAAGTGTCGACCGCAGACGCTTCGACATTTGGCACGCTAGGTAGGGGGCTTTTCCCTCTAGCGACGAGTCTACGCCGACGAAGATGACCAAGCCTCCGTCAGCAGAAAGCTCTTCGCGCCGTCGTTCCCGGCGAACTCCATCAACCTCAAGATCTGCCGCGATGCAGAGTGCCACTCAAGCAAGTGCACTAGCCGCCGCAGAAGCGCTCCTGGATAGTCCACCTGCTGAAGACGCTCCCCAGGGGGCCACCCAGCAGTGAATCCGCGACGTCAACTACCTCGTCGCTACTGCCGGCAACCCTCTGCTGCGGCGGGGACGACGCCCAAGTCAACCAGCTGTGTCGCTGTCGCGCACACCGACGGTTGACAAGCAGACGGCAGACTCCCGCTCTACCAGGCTCCCAACGGCGGACCTGAGGATAGAGCTGGAGCGATGTCGCTCGGGAGAAGACGCTCGCATCACCATCGAGCGACAACGGCAAAGGCGTCGCATCCAAGAGGCCGACTACAGCATGTTGACTGCCTCAACTCAGCCTGGGCCGCAGACGTTCGCCTGGCAACCTCTGCCCCAGGCACACACCGTGCAGCATATGCAGCAACCATATGTCCTTCAGACGGCGCCCCCGGTACATGGTCCACCAATGCCCATGCCGGAGTACACCGTGTCAGAAGCCGTCCAAGGGTTCGCGGCACCAGGAACTGCAGCAGCGGGGACGGGATGTGTGGCCCTGGCGCCACACCTCCGCTTTGCAAGGTGGCCACGCAAGTTTCGGCCACACCTGCCGGAGAAGTACGATGGAAGCGTCAACCCAGCAGAGTTCCTGCAAGTCTACTCTACTGCCATCCTAGCAGCAGGAGGGGATGAAGCCGTCATGGCCAACTACTTCCCCGTCGCCTTGACCGGCCCGGCGAGGTCATGGTTCATGAACCTGCCCCAGGGTTCAATAACTTCCTGGGCGGAGCTATGCAGACAGTTCACGGTGAACTTCAGCTGCTCCTACACGCACCCCGGCACGGAGCTGGACCTCCATGCCGTGCAGCAACAACCAGGAGAATCTCTGCGCTCCTTCATCCAGCGGTTCTCCCAAGTACGAAACACCATCCCCAACATCCCGGATGCATCAGTGGTGGTCGCATTCTAACAGGGTGTGAGGGACAAGAAGATGCTCGAGAAGTTGGCCACCAGGGAGGTGCAAGACATCTCAGAGCTCTTCAGCCTGGCCGACAAGTGCACCAGGGCAGAAGAAGGGCGTCACTGGCATTCACAGCCAGCCTCCAAAGCCGGAAGACAGCCCAAAGACGACGGAGTTCAAGCTGAACTCCCGACCACGTCAAACAGTCAAGAGCCAAGCACCGACTGACTTCGTGGTCAGATGGACATCACCACCAAGCATCCCAGGGGGCCCCGAAGGTGGAGAACCAGAGCCCCGAGCACTGGCCTTTACCGAGCCTCACTGGACGTTCTACTCCGACGGCGTGCCGCTCCTCATGCCAACGGGGGAGCGGTTTGGGTACCTTGGACCTGTGCCATGTACCGCGCGCCGAGGACACCGTCGCCAACAACCTGTCAACGAAGACCTCCACCGGAGCCCTGGAGCTCCAAGGAGCCTTCGAAGGGACGTTGCCATGACTCACAGCCCGGAATGCTGATCCGGGTGAAGGGGACGAGACCAGAACCTCGAAGCTGGCGGTCCCGACGGCCATGTAGCCATGGTGCCAGCCAAAGGATCGTATGCGCCATGGGGACTCCGTGCTACCCAGCGCCCAAGATCCAGAAGCTCAAGTAGTCCCGATGCATGGACCACGGAGATCCGGGACTCCTTTAAAGACATACTTCCTGATGAACGTGCATCCACTGAACAGATTGTGCAGATGGCTAAGTGCTATGCGCCGGTATCTTTACTGGCATGGTCCCACGGCATCCTATTGCGGTGCATAACCCAGGAGGAAGGCTGCGACCTGCTCGCAGTAATCCACGGAGGCGAGTGCTGGGAACGCTCATCATCCCACACGTTGGTCAGTTAAGCCATCCGGTATAGCTTCTACTGACCGAGAGCCACCTGGACGCCGTCAAGCCGGTTAGGGGATGCAAGGCATGCCAGGTCCATGCCGAACAGACCCACACAACCGGTGTAGACGCTGCACCCAGAACCGTCGGGGGATACCGGCTCCTCTACGTCGGTGGCCAGCCGGACATCCCAGGGCCGGGTCACGGGAATCACCCTTCTACATGGTATGCGGGGCTGAAGCCATGCTTCTCCCCGAGATCACCATGGGGGTCCCCCCGTGTACGAGCGTATGATGAAGCCACGCATGACCCACTCTGCGTGAGAACATCTACCTCGTCGACGAGGCAAGATGGCAAGCAACGCTCCAGATCGCACGGTAGCGGCGGGAGCTCCAGCGCTACCACCGCGGGACCATGCATGGGAGCACGAGGCAAGCGCTCTGGCCCTACCTCTGTAAGTCCTACCACACTTCCTCAGGTGCTCATTTAAATCACGCATTAATTTATATGATCACCTCCCCGCGCTCTAGACAGTGTACGCCCGTCGTATACTCGGCCCTCCTTTCTCACTCTCAACTAGTCGGTATTTGCTATCCTGCCGAGTGTGGTCATGCTTGAGGTACCTGCCAAAGGCCCGGGGGCCTCTCGGACCTCCCCCAGTCTAGGTACTGTGACACCAGTCGGTCTCCTCTAGGAAAAGACCTACGCCAGAGCGGGAGGTCCAGGAGCCTTGCTTTGCCCGGTCGTGCACCCAAAGCATGCGCACTCTGCCTCCCCAGTTCTACGGTCTGAGTACTAGGCGCCGGACGGTTACACCCTGACTACGGCGGGAGCCAGACCTCCGGGACCAAGGGCACTGGATTGCCCTGAGCGTCGTACACCGGCTCAGGACTGTAAGCCAAATAAGACTAAGAGACAGGAAAAGGAGGACCTCTGAGCAGAGCCGGACCTCGCCTCCCTCTCCTCAGAGGCGAGATCCGAAGCCGGACCTCACGCGCCCCTTAGGGCCGAGCTCCGATGCCAGTCCTCGCCCTCTTCTCAGAGGCGAGCCCTGATGTCGGACCTCACCCTCTCCTCAGAGGCTGAGCTCCGATGACCTTCGGACCTCACGCCCTCCACTGGCCTGAGCTCCGATGCCGGCCCTCGCCCTCTCCTCAGAGGCGACCCCCGATGCCGTACCTCACCCTCTCCTCAGAGGCGAGCCCTGATGCCAGACCTCACCCTCTCCTTAGAGGCTGAGCTCCGATGACCTCCGGTCCTCACGCCCTGTAAAGGTCCCAAAATTATGAATACAAAGAAACACTTATTTGCAAAAGTTGGTTTCATATGTATGAAAATTGGGACTTGTTAAAACTTTTTCCCACATGTGATAACACACATGAGGGCGTTCTTCACACGAGTCAAATGTTCATTTGAGAACTTGGAACCCTAGAGGGGTCTAAAACAAGGATGGGAAGTTCCCATATGTGTGAGAAAACAAAAATCAGATTTCGAACAATTTGTTCAAACAAAAATTCAAATGAGAAAAAAACACAATGGAATTCAAAACTGTTGTGCTAAAAATCTCATTTGCAGCAGCCAAAATAAAAATCAGATTTCATATTTGAATTCCTTGAGTCCAAATTTGGGGATGTGCAAAGTTTCATGATTTATGGAAATAGTTTGCAAACCCATTTTTCAAAAGGGACTTTAAAAGACAAAGAATTCAAATACCTATTTGAATTTGGATGAAACTTGCCCAATTATCCAAATGCATACCAGATTTAAATTCCCACAATTGAATTCACTCAACATTCAAACTTGGGAGATATTTGGAGAGGGGATAGGGAGGACTGATCAGTGGGTCCCACATGTCAGTGTGAACTGAAAATTTGCAAAAGATCTGAAGACCACAGTCTCTGTTTTGCTTACTTCCCACGTGAAGCAATCGGCAGAGCCCAGCGGCGCTCACCGCCTCAGGCGACCGCCTCCCCGTGGGAACCGCCTCACCCAGGGCTTTATTACCCCTGTCGGGCTCCTTCTCCCTCTCATCACCGAAGCCCCGAGGCCACGTTGTTCTTCCTTTCCTCGCGCGAGAAATCAACCGAGAACTGCCGCCGAGCTCTCGGTCGATCGACCATCACCTGGCGCTTGTGCCAGCCGCAGCTGAGCAGCGAAACTGCACTGCAGAACACTCCACAACATCCCCGAGCCATCACCGAGCGGATTCACGCTCTCTGCACCGAGAACGGCGAGTTTCCACAGCAGCCGCCATAGAACCGAGAGCAAGTGCTCTCGTGGGCAGCTTCAACCGCGGCTTGTTACGACCGAGCTAGGCCATCTCTGGGCGCGCGCGACGTCCAGGCAACTCACCCCCGAAGCTCAGGATCAACCGTGGATCGTCGGCAGGGAATTTCGAGAATCTCTCCCGATCGGTGCAAACCGACCTTCCGGTACGTTTCTGAGAAATTTCCAGTTGATTATGGTCTACATAGCCCGAAACTTCGCACATGAGGGCTAGACGTAAGGACGCCCCATTTTGCTTTTGAAACCCCGCATGAAACACACTGTGCACGACGTATTTCCAGTCTTTGCGACGGCGGCTATGGCGGAAAGGTTCGGGTGCACGGTGAATCCTAATTTAGAACCGTTTCCGAGCCATTGTATTCCCATGTCGATGTTCCTTAGTGTCCGCCGGTGCTCTAGAGCTTGGAAACTGAAGCCTAGAAGGCTTAGGGCGTTGGGGCAACGTCGCCGGACTTCGTCCGAACCGTTGCGCCGTCGCGGGCTAGTTTGGGAGCCCTACCGGCTCGAGCAAACCCCATCAGCATATTTCTCACGTTGAATTAGGGGCTGGCGGCGAGTTTCAGCAGTTGAGATGGCCGGACGACTAATCCCGGAGCTTCTCCGGCGAGCCCGGCGGCGCAGAGGCGCGGGGGCGGGAGGTAGACGAAGGTGCTACCGGCCCCACGCATCAGTCGCACAGAAACAGTGGACCGGATACTCTGTGGCGCGGGATCGGCTGTGACAGCGCGGGAAACAATTCTGTGGCCCGTGTGGCGCGCTCCCGGCAGCAGACACGTGTCCCTGGTCCCACAGTCAGGTTTAAACTTTTCCCCGGATTTATTCAAATCCCAGATTTTTCCCAAACTTTAGAAGAGCATAACTTTTGCTAGGAAACTCCAAATTTAGTGATTCAAATTGGGTTAGATTCAGATTGACAAACTCTATCCAAATATGCAACCCAATTTGTATGAAAGTCCTTCTTTATTTCTGGAAAATTCTTTAAAGCTTTTCAGCAAAAGAATTTTAGAGGGAGTTTGGTTTATCCAAAAATCCTCAAATTTTGCCAGAATATTCTTTAGGGTGTTATTAGACTCCTGTAAAAGTTTCAGCTCATTTGGAGTTGAATTAATCAGGGTAATTCAGATTGTAAGTTCCTGTATTCAAATGAATACAAAAACATTTTCAGGGAATTCCCAAAACTTGTAAATTCAGTTCTGGGAAATTCCTAGCTCCAAAAATCCTAGGAAAATTCATGTGGACTCTATAAACTATAAGCGAAATTGTGGTTCACTGAGTTTGACATGAACCTGGATGCTACCTCAGAATTAATTCATCTTTGACTAAACACTTGGAGAATTATTCTGAATAAAACAGTCCATGAAATGTGCTAAATTTTGGTCCAGAGAACCTTCTTGTGACAAGGAACTCACATGAAAATTTTTAGCTCCATTAGGGCTCTGGATCACCACTGTCATGTGTGATCTCGTAAGGTGATCAACACTTAAGTGGAAAGAAGCACTCAACACTTGATCTTAGTGTTTAAGCCCAACCCAAGCCACTAGCACCAGTGTCATTTTAAATTCTTAAACAAAGTTCCAGTTTTAAAATGGTTGTTAGATCTTATGAGCAAAAGCTTTTCAATTAAATACATATGCATGATCATATCGTGTAGCATATACGTGAAGAAGGTGAGAAGGACTTGAAGTGAAGATCAAGGAGGAAGGAGAACAAGTGATCAAGCTCCAAGTGGTCGTCACTAACTGATTGTAACAGTAGTCACCTGCAAAACAGGCAAGCCCCGGTTTGCACTTGAACCATTTTATAAAACATTTTCATTTGTAGAGATCATAGCTTTGCATCGTTGATTGCATTACGTCTAGATGATATTGGAAACTCCACTTGCATGACCAGAGACACCTATGAGAGAAAGGGTAGAATAGCAACTCCTCGAGGGAATTTGGCTACGCTAATGTTAGTAGGAAAGGTCCGGTAGAAGACGAGTAGTTGGAATCTACTCGCGAGTTTAGGGCTGGTTTACTCGGAACGGGTTCGGATTAGAAAGAATGAAGAAAGTTCACACTTAAGAAATGGAGACCGGGCAGGGAGGTTTAGATGCAGCAGGTTGCAGGCCGTGCGTGCATAGCCCTGCCTGTGTCGGTTAAGGCCCGTCCGTGCTTGGCCCTGTTGGACAAGTTTGAGTTGTGTACCGGGCACATACTGGCTATATGGGACCCAGGAAACCGATGTACCTTGGGAGATCCATAGTGGAACTTTTCCAACTGCCTTAGGCTTTCGGCGTCAGGGTAGCAGGAGGTAACTCGCTCAAGAACATACCACAGCGGGTATGCACCTTGAGGGAACTTGCGTACTCGGGGCAGTTGGACTGCGTCCAATGTGGAAGATCTTGGGAAAGGTGGCCGCGTACAACGTCAGTCGAGGTTGCTGCCGGCAACTCGGAGTACGGGTGTACGTGTCGTGTAGTCTGGGCGTGTACTGATTCGAATCACCGTCGCTCGCGGTTATATGAGCATACTTGCCCACTGCGTCTTGACGTAGTAACAACTGGAATTGTTTATCTTTGAACTTGATAAGGCTGTGCTATAACTCGTATTGCAACCATGATTGAATTAGAGATAGGCTCATTAAAGTTTACTTTCACTTTGTGCAAGGAGCATCGCAACAAAGCGTTTCTTGTTTGATTGTGGAGTTGCGATGCTTTTCGGCTCAAGGTCTGCACAATGAGGCTTAAAATCTGAAAGTTAAGGATCAACTTTAGGCGAGTCCTTTATGCAAATCTAGCCAACCCAATTGTAACCGTCTTGCATGTAGGGTTTCGTGCTTAGGAGAGACGGGTCAGACTTGCTGAGCCTATGTGCTCACGCTTGCTATATAAGTGGTTTTGCAGGTTAACAACGATGCTGAAAAGAAGGTTGTCCGGTGAGACTCGGGAACTCCCGAGTCAGGTAACACATGGAGAACCCAGCCGCTGCTGCTTGTCTTCGTGTTGCCAGCGAGAGGAGTCCTCGGGCTGGACTTCATCTCGAGTGCTCTTAGTTATTCGACGTGAGTTGATAAAGACTTCCGCTGTAGTTACTTGATGTAAAGTATTTACCAAGAAAAACTTGTAAGCTTCCGCTATTGTTTTATGTAATACATTGTTCCTCATATGTGTGCTGTTGGGTGCCGCACAACACGGCACCACCCAATGCGATTCCCGGGCGAGTGGCCTGTCTCGGTTGAGCGGGTCGCGTCAGCGTGGTATTGGAGCTGAGCCCTGACTCAGTCGGTACCGCGCCCGTCTCAGCTGGTATCGGAGCCGCATTGGGAATAGCACACGGAATAAGGATGGTATTACGACAAAAATTTAGGTTACGGTGAGGATACGGTACTAGGCCCACATAAGGATTACTATTAGCTTAATATGAAGGTGGCAACCTAACTTACTTGTTATGTCGGAAAATCGTGCATCTCGGGACGAGTTATGTCTTGGGGGGTGCACGTAAGCGCTGTCCACCAGTGCGCACAAGCTGAAGGGTGGAGCCCCACGGGTGGCAGGTAACCCGATCCACTTTAGTATCCTCTACGACTCTTCATGTCGTTTGGGGTACTCGAGCAACGTCTGTCCCAGGCGTGCGTGGTGCAATTTGGGAAACCCCGTCACGTGGTTAGTAACGTGAACACGTAGCTCAAGGCGTGTTTGGCTTGAGAACACCTGTGCGAGTGATGACGGACGGGTGTAAGAACTGTATGGATACCGGGTTCGGTGTGCAGCCGGACCTGACGATTGAGTGTGACTTATGCAGGATTAACCACGAAACCGTAGTACGAATAGTACACGTTTGCGAGTGACCGTTTTAGTGCCACCTAAGATACGTTATACCGGTATAGTCCGGTTAGGATTTTCTTTTGGTGAGGCTACGTAGTACCGACATGCTTCTTACGGTGCATCGACGCCGTACTAAACATAATAACCCCTTTCCTTTGAAGAAATGACACATGAACTAACTTTCAAATAAAAATGGAAGTTTGAAACAAATATTAGTTACTGAACTCTTATTTTGAGCTAAGATTCAAATGAGAGGAAGATTAGACTTCAAAGATTTCAAAAACAGAGAGCTCTGTTTTCGGCAGGAATTTGTGCTGGACTTCAACAGAGCATAACTCTGAGTATCTTGACCCAATTAAGGTGTAAGGTACAGCTATGGAAAGATTTTCAAGTGATCTACAACTTCTTTGTAGACCTCCAAAGCTAAATCACATGCTAAATGGGTAGAAAGTTCAGAGTAAGGTAAACTGTCCAGAACCAGGACAGCAACAAAACCTCTCTGGACCTTTCTGTTTTTAAGCCATAACTTTTTGTAGATAAACCCTTAAGAAGCCTATGATACACCATTGGATAGGTTATGAAATGTGCAACGTTGTTGTAGTTCAAAGTTGGTTCAGGTTCTTATTGTATTACATATACAACTGTGATAAAATCAGCCACGTACAAAGGAGGTGCTGGCAAATTTTATCCAGGAACTCTGTCAAACTTTGGAAAATCATAACTTTTAATCCGGAGATGATCTGGGGGCATATGAGTACTCGTTGGAAAGATACTGAAGTTAACTTTAACTTTGGTATTCAACGCGACTTATGAAAATGCTTTTACCTAGATAAAAAATCTGGAGGATGTGCATAAGGGTCTATTCTGTACAGATAGGCTGAATAGCTATGCCTACTAAGGAGTTTTGTAAACATGAATTTTGTTACTGCTTTCATAAAGTTTTGACATAATCATGTTTCCATTAGTCACACATACTGCTGAGTTCTTGCTTAACTCATCTCAACTACATTTTGCAGTATGGTTCGTAATCGCTCTAGGAGTAGGGCCGGAAGTTCTCGTCGAGGCGGTGATGCTTCAATTCCACCGTCGGAACCAGCATCCACGGAATGGATGGATCTTATGACTCGACTTGTTGAGTCTAATCAAGAGAATGCTAGGCTACTCCAAGAAGCAACACAAGAACACACACGCTTACTCCAAGCTTTGGTACAGCAAGGCGTACTCCAGAACACGCAACAAGTCGTTCCACCTCGGAACGCTTATCTGGACTTCTTGGCGACTCAACCGCCAATTTTTACTGAAGCCACCGAACCTGTGGAAGCAGATCAATGGCTTCGTGTCATGGAGTCAAAATTTGGAGTATTCAAGTGTGATGAATACCAGAAGACAAAGTTTGCCGCTCAACAACTCCATGGAGCCGCCGGAAACTGGTGGGTGGATCATCTTGCCACCATTCCGGAGGACCATCAAGTAGCATGGAGTGAATTTTGTGAAGCCTTTCGCACTCGTTACATACCATTAGGTATTGTCAAGGCAAAGCGGGAGGAATTTTTGGGCTTAAAGCAAGGGGACATGAGTGTCCTCGAGTATGTCAGGAGATTTAATCTTTTGGCCCAATATGCTCCCGAATATGTGGTGAAAGAAGAAGCACGGTGTGACCTATTTTTCCATGGCCTGAGTGCCATATTACGGGAAAAGCTGGCCGTACACAATAACGGCAGTTACACCGACATGGTCGATGCGGCTTTCATTCAAGAGAAGCCGACACTTGAGTGGCAAGCGGAGAAGAGAAAGATGAGTGAGATCGAGCAGGCTAGCACAAGTTATGTGCCTCGGAAGTACCGTTTGGTGTATCAAACGCCATCCGGTGAAAGACGGAGGCCACCTGTACGATCAACTCCTCAGAGATTGATTACTGGTCAAGTTTTACAACTTGCACCACCTCCACTGCCGCAGCATCAGACGGTGGTTTGTGCTCCATCGCTGCAGCCATATGTACCTAGCAGTCCACCGCAAGTCAACGAAGAACCGGAGAGGCATCCGTGTCTTACTTGTGGGCGTAAGGGCCATTATGCTAGGCAATGTCTGGAGGGAATTCGAGGCTACGGGTCATCGTGTTTACAACAATACGACCCGTACCTCAATCTGCAGATAGGAGGGCAGATAAGGGGCAACATTCACTATACTGTGATTGATGATGTTCCGGAAGGAGAAGCCGCTCTAGCAGGGATGTTTTCTCTGAATCAGCTACCGGTTTTAGTTCTCTTTGATTCCGGTGCCACACACAACTTCATTAGCCAATCGTTTGTGGCTCAACATCAGCTCCAAACCGTTTATACAAAGAGGCCATACCTCATATCTTCGCCCGGGGGCAGCAGTACCGCAAGCGAGGTTGTCTCCCGAGCACCTCTTTGTTTGGGGGGTAAAATATACCCTACGACCCTCATTATTCTTGAAGGTCTGAAGATCGACATCATTTTGGGGATGTCGTGGTTGAATTACCACAGAGCGGTTCTTAACATCAGCTCTAGGACCGTTGAGCTCAACTCCCCACAGCACGGTCTTCATATATTAATTCTGGGCGCCAGACGGCAGCAGATTGCAACAGTGAACCACACGGAAGCTGTCAAGATAGAGGACATTCCAGTGGTACGTGAGTATCCGGATGTGTTTCCCAACGATTTACCGGGCATGCCGCCCGAGCGAGACGTTGAGTTCAAGATCGAACTTATACCGGGAACCACACCGATATCACGAAGGCCGTACAAGATGGCACCCAATGAACTGGCAGAATTGAAGACACAGCTGAATGACCTAATGAGCAAGGGATTTATACGACCGAGTTCGTCACCTTGGGGTTGTTCAGCGTTGTTTGTCAAGAAGAAGGACGAAACACTACGGCTTTGTGTTGATTATCGTCCTTTGAACGCCGTTACCATCAAGAACAAGTATCCACTACCTCGCATTGATATGCTCTTCGATCAATTAGTGGGTGCGAAGGTATTCTCGAAGATGGATCTTCGGTCCGGATATCATCAGATTAAAATCCGGGCAGAAGATATTCCGAAGACGGCATTTTCAACGAGATACGGGCTGTATGAGTATCTCGTTATGTCTTTTGGTTTGACCAACGCCCCGGCACATTTTATGTACCTGATGAATTCTGTGTTCATGCCGGAGTTGGATAAATTCGTCGTGGTCTTCATCGACGATATCTTGGTGTACTCCAAGTCAGAGGAAGAACATGCTGAACATCTGCATATTGTGCTACAAAGATTGCGAGATCATCAGCTCTATGCAAAATTCAGCAAGTGTGAATTCTGGATTAATCAAGTACCTTTTCTCGGACACATTATTTCAGCGGAGGGCATCGCTGTAGATCCGAGTAAGATTATCCAAGTACAGAAATGGGAGTCACCAAAGTCAGTACATGAAATCCGAAGCTTCCTCGGTTTAGCGGGTTACTACCGGAGGTTTATTCCGAGTTTCTCCAAGATTGCTAAGCCGATGACGGAATTATTAAAGAAGAATACCAGATTTGTGTGGGGTGCTGTGTGTGAACAAGCTTTCAAGACCTTAGTGAAGCATCTCACAACAGCCCCAGTTCTTGCTCAGCCAGATACAACGAAGCCATTCGACGTTTATTGCGATGCATCTGGCATCGGTCTTGGCTGCGTGCTGATGCAAGAAAGACGAGTGGTCGCTTATGGATCTCGTCAACTTAGAACTCACGAGCAGCATTATCCAACTCATGATCTTGAGTTAGCTGCCGTGGTCCTTGCTTTGAAGATGTGGAGGCATTACTTGCTCGGAAATCTTGTACACCTCTACACCGACCACAAGAGCTTGAAGTACATCTTCACTCAAAAAGAATTGAACATGAGGCAACGAAGATGGCTATAGCTCATTAATGACTATGAACTAGAGATTCATTATCATCCAGGAAAGGCGAATGTGGTCGCCGATGCGCTCAGTCGTAAGGCGCATATCCATCACCTAACTATTGCTGAAATGGATGATGAAGAACCAAGCCTCCGTGTTATCCCGTATGGAGCTCTCTATAATCTTGCTCTCATTCCTACCATCCGAGAGGAGATCATTGAGGCTCAACGAAAAGACAAGGGTATGTCTCACATACGACGGAGGATAGACAACGGAGAAATGAAGTGCTTCCGGAAGGACGATGAAGGTACCTTGTGGTTCAACGACCGGATTGTAGTACCCCGGGATATGGGACTACGGAAGAAAATTTTGGATGAAGCTCATTTGTCGAAGTTTTCCATTCATCTGGGCAGTAATAAAATGTACCAAGATCTCCGGAAGAAGTTTTGGTGGACACGTATGAAACGTGAAGTTGCAAAATACGTTTCAGAGTGTGATACGTGTCGAAGAGTCAAGGCCGACCATATGAAGAAGTCAGGCCTGTTGCAGCCATTGCAAGTACCGGCATGGAAGTGGGAAGACTTGAGTATGGACTTCATCGTCGGGTTGCCGATGACCTCCCACAACCATGATTCGATTTGGGTAATCGTGGACCGGTTAACCAAATCAGCACATTTCATCCCTGTGCATACTAGGTACAACGCAAAGCAGTATGCGGAGCTGTATATAGCACGGATCTTGTGCTTACATGGAGTTCCCCGCACCATTGTGTCAGATAGAGGATCGCTGTTCGTAGCCCGTTTCTGGGAACAGCTACACACCTCCTTGGGGACAAAGTTGATTAGAAGCTCTGCATATCACCCTCAAACCGATGGGCAAACTGAGAGGGTGAATCAAATACTAGAGGATATGCTAAGAGCATGTGCCATCCAACACGGTAAGAGCTGGGATGATCACTTACCGCTGGCGGAGTTCTCGTACAACAACGGATATCAGACGAGCATCAAAATGGCACCATATGAAGCTCTATACGGCCGGAAGTGCCGTACACCATTGAATTGGTGCGAATCCGGTGAACGAGTAACATTCGGGGTTGATCTTGTCAATGAAGCCGAAGAGAGAGTTCGGATAATACAAGAGAGCCTCAAAGCTGCCCAATCTCGTCAAAAGAGCTACGCGGACCAGAGACGTCGACCGCTGCATTTCGGAGTCGGAGAGCACGTGTATCTTCGTGTGTCTCCGATGAAGGGGATTCATCGGTTCGGTGTCAAGGGGAAACTTGCTCCCCGATTCATCGGTCCGTTTACAATCACGGAGAAGTGCGGAACTGTAGCCTACCAGCTGGAACTACCGTCAAGCCTTGCCGATATTCACGACATATTTCACGTATCCCAGCTGCGGAAATGTCTCAAGTTTACGGCTGCCATCCGCACCAAAGACATCGACGAGTTGAAACCGGATCTCACCTATGTTGAGCAACCTGTACAGATTATCGACGAAAAGACCCGGACCACCAGGAACCGGACTTTAAAATTTTACAAAGTCCTGTGGAGTAATCATACCCCAGAAGAGGCGACGTGGGAAACCGAAGATTACATCCACAAGAATTATCCGGAGCTTTTGTCATAAACCTTGTAATTACCTCCCACCTCGTTCCTCTTTTGAATCTCGGGACGAGATTCCTTTTAAGGGGGGAGGAATGTAAAGGTCCCAAAATTATGAATACAAAGAAACACTTATTTGCAAAAGTTGGTTTCATATGTATGAAAATTGGGACTTGTTAAAACTTTTTCCCACATGTGATAACACACATGAGGGCGTTCTTCACACGAGTCAAATGTTCATTTGAGAACTTGGAACCCTAGAGGGGTCTAAAACAAGGATGGGAAGTTCCCATATGTGTGAGAAAACAAAAATCAGATTTCGAACAATTTGTTCAAACAAAAATTCAAATGAGAAAAAACACAATGGAATTCAAAACTGTTGTGCTAAAAATCTCATTTGCAGCAGCCAAAATAAAAATCAGATTTCATATTTGAATTCCTTGAGTCCAAATTTGGGGATGTGCAAAGTTTCATGATTTATGGAAATAGTTTGCAAACCCATTTTTCAAAAGGGACTTTAAAAGACAAAGAATTCAAATACCTATTTGAATTTGGATGAAACTTGCCCAATTATCCAAATGCATACCAGATTTAAATTCCCACAATTGAATTCACTCAACATTCAAACTTGGGAGATATTTGGAGAGGGGATAGGGAGGACTGATCAGTGGGTCCCACATGTCAGTGTGAACTGAAAATTTGCAAAAGATCTGAAGACCACAGTCTCTGTTTTGCTTACTTCCCACGTGAAGCAATCGGCAGAGCCGACAGCGGCGCTCACCGCCTCGGGCGACCGCCTCCCCGTGGGAACCGCCTCACCCAGGGCTTTATTACCCCTGTCGGGCTCCTTCTCCCTCTCATCACCGAAGCCCCGAGGCCACGTTGTTCTTCCTTTCCTCGCACGAGAAATCAACCGAGAACTGCCGCCGAGCTCTCGGTCGATCGACCATCACCTGGCGCTTGTGCCAGCCGCAGCTGAGCAGCGAAACTGCACTGCAGAACACTCCACAACATCCCCGAGCCATCACCGAGCGGATTCACGCTCTCTGCACCGAGAACGGCGAGTTTCCACAGCAGCCGCCATAGAACCGAGAGCAAGTGCTCTCGTGGGCAGCTTCAACCGCGGCTTGTTACGACCGAGCTAGGCCATCTCTGGGCGCGCGCGACGTCCAGGCAACTCACCCCCGAAGCTCAGGATCAACCGTGGATCGTCGGCAGGGAATTTCGAGAATCTCTCCCGATCGGTGCAAACCGACCTTCCGGTACGTTTCTGAGAAATTTCCAGTTGATTATGGTCTAGATAGCCCGAAACTTCGCACATGAGGGCTAGACGTAAGGACGCCCCAGTTTGCTTTTGAAACCCCGCATGAAACACACTGTGCACGACGTATTTTCAGTCTTTGCGACGGCGGCTATGGCGGAAAGGTTCGGGTGCACGGTGAACCCTAATTTAGAACCGTTTCCGAGCCATTGTATTCCCATGTCGATGTTCCTTAGTGTCCGCCGGTGCTCTAGAGCTTGGAAACTGAAGCCTAGAAGGCTTAGGGCGTCGGGGCAACGTCGCCGGACTTCGTCCGAACCGTTGCGCCGTCGCGGGCTAGTTTGGGAGCCCTACCGTCTCGAGCAAACCCCATCAGCATATTTCTCACGTTGAATTAGGGGCTGGCGGCGAGTTTCAGCAGTTGAGATGGCCGGACGACTAATCCCGGAGCTTCTTCGGCGAGCCCGGCGGCGCAGAGGCGCGGGGGCGGGAGGTAGACGAAGGTGCTACCGGCCCCACGCATCAGTCGCACAGAAACAGTGGACCGGATACTCTGTGGCACGGGATCGGCTGTGACAGCGCGGGAAACAATTCTGTGGCCCGTGTGGCGCGCTCCCGGCAGCAGACACGTGTCCCTGGTCCCACAGTTAGGTTTAAACTTTTCCCCGGATTTATTCAAATCCCAGATTTTTCCCAAACTTTAGAAGAGCATAACTTTTGCTAGGAAACTCCAAATTTAGTGATTCAAATTGGGTTAGATTCAGATTGACAAACTCTATCCAAATATGCAACCCAATTTGTATGAAAGTCCTTATTTAATTCTGGAAAATTCTTTAAAGCTTTTCAGCAAAAGAATTTTAGAGGGAGTTTGGTTTATCCAACAATCCTCAAATTTTGCCAGAATATTCTTTAGGGTGTTATTAGACTCCTGTGAAAGTTTCAGCTCATTTGGAGTTGAATTAATCAGGGTAATTCAGATTGTAAGTTCCTGTATTCAAATGAATACAAAAACATTTTCAGGGAATTCCCAAAACTTGTAAATTCAGTTCTGGGAAATTCCTAGCTCCAAAAATCCTAGGAAAATTCATGTGGACTCTATAAACTATAAGTGAAATTGTGGTTCACTGAGTTTGACATGAACCTGGATGCTACCTCAGAATTAATTCATCTTTGACTAAACACTTGGAGAATTATTCTGAATAAAACAGTCCATGAAATGTGCTAAATTTTGGTCCAGAGAACCTTCTTGTGACAAGGAACTCACATGAAAATTTTTAGCTCCATTAGGGCTCTGGATCACCACTGTCATGTGTGATCTCGTAAGGTGATCAACACTTAAGTGGAAAGAAGCACTCAACACTTGATCTTAGTGTTTAAGCCCAACCCAAGCCACTAGCACCAGTGTCATTTTAAATTCTTAAACAAAGTTCCAGTTTTAAAATGGTTGTTAGATCTTATGAGCAAAAGCTTTTCAATTAAATACATATGCATGATCATATCGTGTAGCATATACGTGAAGAAGGTGAGAAGGACTTGAAGTGAAGATCAAGGAGGAAGGAGAACAAGTGATCAAGCTCCAAGTGGTCGTCACTAACTGATTGTAACAGTAGTCACCTGCAAAACAGGCAAGCCCCGGTTTGCACTTGAACCATTTTATAAAACATTTTCATTTGTAGAGATCATAGCTTTGCATCGTTGATTGCATTACGTCTAGATGATATTGGAAACTCCACTTGCATGACCAGAGACACCTATGAGAGAAAGGGTAGAATAGCAACTCCTCGAGGGAATTTGGCTACGCTAATGTTAGTAGGAAAGGTCCGGTAGAAGACGAGTAGTTGGAATCTACTCGCGAGTTTAGGGCTGGTTTACTCGGAACGGGTTCGGATTAGAAAGAATGAAGAAAGTTCACACTTAAGAAATGGAGACCGGGCAGGGAGGTTTAGATGCAGCAGGTTGCAGGCCGTGCGTGCATAGCCCTGCCTGTGTCGGTTAAGGCCCGTCCGTGCTTGGCCCTGTTGGACAAGTTTGAGTTGTGTACCGGGCACATACTGGCTATATGGGACCCAGGAAACCGATGTACCTTGGGAGATCCATAGTGGAACTTTTCCAACTGCCTTAGGCTTTCGGCGTCAGGGTAGCAGGAGGTAACTCGCTCAAGAACATACCACAGCGGGTATGCACCTTGAGGGAACTTGCGTACTCGGGGCAGTTGGACTGCGTCCAATGTGGAAGATCTTGGGAAAGGTGGCCGCGTACAACGTCAGTCGAGGTTGCTGCCGGCAACTCAGAGTACGGGTGTACGTGTCGTGTAGTCCGGGCGTGTACTGATTCGAATCACCGTCGCTCGCGGTTATATGAGCATACTTGCCCACTGCGTCTTGACGTAGTAACAACTGGAATTGTTTATCTTTGAACTTGATAAGGCTGTGCTATAACTCGTATTGCAACCATGATTGAATTAGAGATAGGCTCATTAAAGTTTACTTTCACTTTGTGCAAGGAGCATCGCAACAAAGCGTTTCTTGTTTGATTGTGGAGTTGCGATGCTTTTCGGCTCAAGGTCTGCACAATGAGGCTTAAAATCTGAAAGTTAAGGATCAACTTTAGGCGAGTCCTTTATGCAAATCTAGCCAACCCAATTGTAACCGTCTTGCATGTAGGGTTTCGTGCTTAGGAGAGACGGGTCAGACTTGCTGAGCCTATGTGCTCACGCTTGCTATATAAGTGGTTTTGCAGGTTAACAACGATGCTGAAAAGAAGGTTGTCCGGTGAGACTCGGGAACTCCCGAGTCAGGTAACACATGGAGAACCCAGCCGCTGCTGCTTGTCTTCGTGTTGCTAGCGAGAGGAGTCCTCGGGCTGGACTTCATCTCGAGTGCTCTTAGTTATTCGACGTGAGTTGATAAAGACTTCCGCTGTAGTTACTTGATGTAAAGTATTTACCAAGAAAAACTTGTAAGCTTCCGCTATTGTTTTATGTAATACATTGTTCCTCATATGTGTGCTGTTGGGTGCCGCACAACACGGCACCACCCAATGCGATTCCCGGGCGAGTGGCCTGTCTCGGTTGAGCGGGTCGCGTCAGCGTGGTATTAGAGCTGAGCCCTGACTCAGTCGGTACCGCGCCCGTCTCACGCCCCCCGCTGGCCTGAGCTCCGATGACCTCCAGAACTCACGCCCTCTGTGACACGACCCCAATGGTCCTGTCGAGCCAGGATCACGCTGAGGGGTGCTGCGTTGCACAGCACCGTATAACACACGTCAAAGGTGCAAAGCGGAAGCGGAAGCTTTATTACATAAACAAGTTTATGCACATGTTTACATCAAAATAAGTTTAGTCCACACTCGCGGGCGTAGACTAAGCATCAAGTGCACGTTCAGCCCTCGAACGTGTCCTTGCTAGCACACGCGCACACTAACTCTGCGGCGTGCACGACTCCCACTCGACGGGGTTCCCCTCCTGGGGTTCCGTCTCCTCTTCGGGAGTCCCTTCCTCATTGAACCCTGCAAAAGCTTCAAACACAAGCAGTGAGCACGAAGGCTCAGCAAGTCTGACCCGTCTCACCTAAACATGGAACTTCTACATGAGGGTAATGGGTTGCATGAGGCAAAAATCATTTGCAAGGACTCGCCTAATTAGTAGAACCTTACTTTCAAGTTTTAGCAGCAGGTTGTGGAGAACCTTACGCTAAGGCACATGAGAGAGCCGCAATCAAACAAGAAACGCATTTCTCTCATGTACTTTGCCCAAAGTTGAAAAGAACTTTAGTTAGCACTAAACTACAGCATATCATTAACAATCAATGTCCAACTTTCAATCAGCAACATTTTAACATGTAACTAGCCTGTTCTTTCTACGTCACGGTACAGTGAACAAGTGGTACTCACTGACCGCGAGGGACGGCGATTATAATCGATTTACACCTGCAGGGATTACCCGAACAACCCGTCACGTACGCCCGTACTCGATGTTGCCTACAACAACCATCACGGACGCCGTACGCGACTACCTTTCACCCGTTAGCCAAATATTGAACCGGTCCCATCGTCCCGAGCAAGAGGTCCCTGCACGCGCATCTCTGTGCCGCCAGCTGATTTACACCTCGAGCTCTCAACCTACCCTCTGAACGACGGGCAATGCCTCAATACCCAGCTACCCGGGTTACATCAGTTTCCCGGTTCCCATATAGCCGGTAGGTCTTCGGTACTGTTCTAGCTTGTTCAACAGGCCCGCACACGGCTCGGTCCTCAATCGACACAAACGGAGCTACAGCACCCAGGCCCCAAAGTCCTGCTGCCCTTACTCTCCGCTCGGTCTCATTTTCTTGCCATGTGTTTCATGTGCTATCTCTACCCGAGCAATGTGCCTCTAGCCTATTCTCGCGAGTAGTTCCAACTACTCGACTTGTACCGAATCCTACTCTATCCTAGCAATGCAGTGGCTAACGAGGTTTTCAATCCTAAACCCAACCCATGGTTCTCTTGGCTATGCAGTTGGATTTCCAAACAAGACTCTAATGCCAGAACAAAGGAAACAAGTATGTGCTCAAAACAATAAAAATTTGTAAAAAGGTTAATGCAAACCGGGGCTTGCCTTGCTGCTCTTGGTCGTAGGCTAGCTGTTCCTCCGGAGTAACGAAGTCTAGGACTTCGGGTTCCTCCTCGACCTTAGCGACTACATGATAAGAACAATGTATGTATTAATTTAAGTGCATTTGTATTAACTTTGAAGTTGTGAAGTCTACAACCTTTGCTAGACAGACCTAAAGACTGTGAAACTTTTACTGTGGCTTGGTTATAACCTAAACAGAGACTTGGTCAAGTTTTAGTTGCAGCAAAGCTCATTTGAGCCCTCCACAATTAATTATGTCCTTGACCTTAATTGGAATTCTTAGGGTGTTCTAGGAATTTTCATGAGACAAACTATGACTTTCTGAAAACTAGATTTTCAGAGGGTGCTAATGGAGTTGGTCTCACTTAATTTGGAAGTCTCTAACTAAAGATATGAGCCAAACAATTTCAGAGAAAATTCTGAAAATGTTTCTGAACATTTTCTATTTTCTCTGGAACAGTTTTACTAATCACACCATTAGGTGGACTAAATGAGCTCAAATGGATCTGAAATTTTTATGGTAGTTCAAGGATATTTTGGTGAACATCTCAGCAAAATTTCAGGATTTTCCTCCAAAGGATTCTCCAGTTAAAATTCCTAACAGTTTAAACTTTAAGGAATTAATTCTGGAGAATTAAGGAATTTCATGAAGTGAAACTTGATTCTCTGGAAAGTACTCAGAGAGCTGAATCCAGCAAAATTTGGTTCACTCAATTTGGAGCTTTCTAGCCAAAGTTATAAGGATTTGAAGTTTGAAGGAAATCTGAAAATCGGGGAAAAGTTTAAACTCGCGCGTGGGCCCAGGGGACACGCGTCGCACGCCGAAGCAACAGCACACCGCGGCCCACAAGGCTTTTGCGCGCCAGCACACCCGATCCCGGCCGCAGCCGGATCCCGATTCAAAATATCGGCCGCTGACAGCTGGGGTCCACCCCCTTCTTCAACCTCGCGACACCCGCGCTCCGCCGCCGAGGGACCTCGCCGGAGAGCTCGCCGCTGGCTGCTGTACAGCTTCAAACTTCTTGATTCTGGCCGCCCCTGCCTATCTTTACTCGGGGAACCTGATTCTGGGGTCAGCTGCTCATGACAATGGCCGGAGCATGGTCGGCGACGAGCCGCCATATCGGAACGACTTCGGCCATGTCGGCTAACTCTCCTAGTACCTTAGCGACTTGGGAAATCGGTCGGGGAGCATCAGTGGACCTCAGAGAAGGTCGACATGAACTCGGGGCAGCTCGGGGAAGGCCCGAAACAGGTCCTCACCGTGCGCCCGATACCCCCCGTTCGTTCCGCCATTAGTAGACCTTGAATTACGCCGGGCACAGAGGTTCTCCGACCCAGAGTTGTGAAGGCAACTTGTGCGTCACCGTGTCTAGCTCGTGTGGGAGTGGCCTGAGGCCCTCTAATCCTTTCTAGAGCACGAATTAAACAGAATCGTACCCGAAGGTCGTTCTGCACACCGAAAGGGGAAAAATGGAAATTCGCCGCCGGTGAGCAATCACTCGAGCTGTGGCTCGTGGATGAGCAGCACCGGTCACCCGCGCGTCCAAGGGTGCCTTGGCTCGGGCGTGACAACGCCCTAGTTGGGCTGTCCACGAGAGCCCGAGGTGCGGCGGTTTCCAGTTCCGAGTTTGATCTTTCGGCACAGCCGATATCACTCGGTTTCAATCGATTTCTAGCAATGGGGAGGATGGAGGAAGGTCTCTAGTACCTTGCTGGGACCCTGGAGTGGAAAGAGGGAGCTGCGATCGGCTTGATCAAGCAGGAACTCGAGCGCCGGCGATGGCAGTGGAAAAGCAGGTCGTGTACGTCGGCAGCTCGGGGAAATGGCGACTGAAGCACGCCGGGGAGGGAATAAATAGCCCGGCGGCTGGTCTCCGGCTTGGGGCGCGCAGCAGGAGCTGGCGCCGGCTGCCCCCTTCGGTGGCGCGCGCGCACAGCAGCCGGGAACCGACTGAACTGTGTTTCAGTCGGTTTGCTTTGAGGCTGAGGCTGACATGTGGGTCCCACTCCTCTTTTAACCTCTGAAATTTACTCCTAACAGCTGTGGTAAACAGTGAACCCTATTCTACCCTTGGCCATTCAAATTATTCACCCAAGAGCCATTTGAATTGATCAAAGTTCAAATGAGGTTTGGTTTGAATGAATTTCAGCACAAGTTCAGTTTGAAATTCAAATAAAGTTTGAATTTCTCCCCCTTAGCTCATGTCAAGATCAACTCCAAATGGAGTGAAAATTGGTGTGTGAGCTCACAAAAATGTGCTGAGTGAGAATATGCCTTCCACTTTTAAATTCAGTGGGTGAAAACAGTTTGAATTTGAATATGGTTTCAAACTGCCCTCTTCCTAACTATACCCAAAATGACCTCAAAAAGGTTTTGAATTTGGGTGAAACTTGGCATGGACATCCTTAGCAAATTGTAGGAGTTTTTATATGTCCAGCCCATCTACATCACATGTGGGGAAATACCACTTTTGCAATGTGTGAGTTTGTTCTCTAATGAGCATGTTGATAATTGTTACTTGCTCTTCATTTGTGTTCATCATTCTTGCTCAAATGAGGTGTGTGGTGTGGTGATGAACACTGCAAATGGTTGTTAAAACTGAGGCCCTTACATTCCTCCCCCCTTAAAAGAATCTCGTCCCGAGATTATAAGGTGAAAATGAGAGAGAGGACGGTGGAAAATTACCGGGTATGCGACGTGAGAAAGTCGGGGTAGTTAGTGCGAAGGAATTCTTCGCTCTCCCATGTCGCTTCGTCCATAGAGTGATTACTCCACAGAACCTTGTAGAACCACAACGTACGGTTGCGTGTGGTTCGGGCCTTTTCATCAATAATCTGCACCGGTTCCTCCCGATAGGTGAGACCCGGTTGCAGTTCTTCAATGTCTTCCAGCTGAACGGTAGTTGATAGCTTGAGACACTTCCTCAGCTGGGAAATGTGAAAGACGTCGTGCACACCGGAAAGTGCTTCTGGTAATTTCAGCCGGTATGCCACCGATCCACATCTTTCGGTAATTTGGAATGGACCGATGAATCGGGGTGCTAACTTTCCTCTAACCCCAAATCTGTTTACGCCCTTCATTGGAGATACCCGTAGATATACGTGATCCCCAACTTCGAATTGTAATGGGCGCCTTCTCCGGTCCGCATACTGTTTCTGTCGGGATTGAGCGGCTTTTAGGTTCGCTTGAACCAGTCGAACCTTTTCTTCCGCGTTGTTGACAAGGTCAATCCCGAAGGTAACCCTTTCGCCAGACTCACACCAGTTCAATGGTGTGCGGCATTTTCTGCCGTATAGCGCCTCGTAGGGCGCCATCTTGATGCTGGCTTGGTACCCATTGTTGTACGAGAACTCGGCTAATGGCAAGTGATCATCCCAATTCTTGCCGTGGTCGATAGCGCAAGCTCGTAGCATGTCTTCTAGAATCTGATTTACCCGCTCGGTTTGTCCATCCGTCTGCGGGTGGTAGGCTGAACTACGGATCAGCTTCGTCCCCAAGGCAGCGTGTAGCTGCTCCCAAAAACGGGACACAAATAAAGTGCCCCGGTCTGATACGATGGTACGGGGTATGCCGTATAAGCATAGGATCCGTGAGATGTACAGTTCAGCGTACTTCTTGGCGTTGTAGTTGGTGTTGACCGGGATGAAATGGGCAACTTTGGTGAGCCGATCGACGATCACCCATACAGAATCATGTTTCTGTAAGGTGGTGGGTAAACCGACGACGAAATCCATGCTCACGTCTTCCCACTTCCAGGCAGGAATGCCCAGTGGTTGCAGCAGTCCCGGTTTCCGCATATGGTCCGCCTTCACCCTTCGACATGTATCACACTCGGACACGTATTTTGCAGTTTCTCGCTTCATCCGTGTCCACCAAAACTTTCTTCTGAGTTCTTGATACATTTTGTTGCTGCCGGGGTGAATAGAAAATTTTGATAAGTGAGCCTCATCAAATATTTTCTTCCGTAGCTCCGGGTTTCGGGGTACGACGATCCGGTCCTTGAACCATAGGATGCCGTCTCCGTCCTTCCGGAAACATTTCAACTCCCCACTGTCTATACGTCTCCGCAAATGTGACATGCCCTTGTCATTCTTCTGGGCTGTCGCTATCTCTTCACGGATAGTGGGGACCAAAGCTAGGTTGTAGAGAGCTCCGTGTGGAATCACATGTAGTGGTGGTTCGCTCTCTTCCAACGGTGTGATGGTCAGATTATTGACGTGTGACTTGCGGCTCAGCGCATCTGCCACGACGTTTGCCTTGCCCGGATGATAATGGATCTCTATTTCGTAATCCTTTATCAGTTCTAACCATCTTCGTTGCCTCATGTTCAACTCCTTCTGAGTGAATATGTACTTGAGGCTTTTGTGGTCGGTATATAAATGTACGAGGTTACCGAGTAGGTAGTGCCTCCACATCTTCAGTGCAAGTACCACGGCAGCGAGCTCCAAATCGTGAGTTGGATAATTTTGCTCATGGTTCCTAAGCTGCCGTGATCCATACGCGACCACTCTTCGGTCTTGCATCAGCACACATCCGAGCCCAATGCCGGATGCATCGCAGTACACATCGAACGGTTTTGTTGTGTCTGGCTGCGCCAAAACCGGTGCTGATGTCAGGTGCTTGACTAAAGCCTTGAATGCTGCTTCACATGCTGGACTCCAAACATATTTGGTAGCCTTCTTCAGCAGCTCTGTCATTGGCTTGGCAATCTTCGAGAAGTTCGGAATGAACCTCCGATAATATCCCGCGAGTCCGAGGAAACTCCGTACCTCGTGAACAGTTCTCGGGGATTTCCAATTCAGCACTTGCGTGATCTTGCTCGGGTCCACAGCGATACCCTCCGCTGAGATGATATGCCCGAGGAAAGGCACTTGCGATATCCAAAACTCGCATTTGCTGAATTTTGCATATAACTTGTGATCCCGCAGCCGTTGCAAGACTATACGCAGATGTTTCTTGTGATCTTCCTCCGACTTGGAATATACCAGGATGTCATCGATGAAGACCACGACAAACTTGTCCAGCTCCGGCATGAACACCGAGTTCATTAAGTACATGAAGTGAGCTGGAGCATTGGTGAGGCCAAAGGACATGACCAGGTACTCATAAAGTCCGTACCTTGTCGAGAAAGCTGTCTTTGGAATGTCCTCCGCCCTTATCTTAATCTGATGGTACCCGGATCTTAAATCCATCTTGGAAAAGATCTTTGCTTCGACCAACTGATTAAACAACATGTCGATCCGTGGCAACGGGTACTTGTTCTTGATGGTTACGGCATTTAATGGACGATAGTCCATGCAAAGCCGTAACGTTTCATCCTTCTTCTTGACAAATAATGCCGAACAGCCCCATGGCGAGGAGCTCGGCCTAATAAAACCCTTCTCCAGAAGGTCCGTGAGCTGAGTCTTCAGTTCAGCCAACTCCTTGGGCGCCATCTTGTACGGCCTTCGGGATATTGGCATGGTTCCCGGTGCAAGTTCAATCTTGAACTCCACCTCTCTATCGGGTGGCATCCCCGGCAAATCGTCCGGGAATACATCAGGGAACTCTCGGACCACCGGAATGTCTTCCAATCTGATGGTTGTGGCTTGATAGACACTTGGAAGTTTTATTTCTGGACTGTCCAGAAATAATGAGTGAGAACCGTGCACTTCTGAGTTTAAGTGCACGACTCGAAGGACGGTGTCTAAAACAGCACCGTGGCGGTTTAACCACGACATCCCTAGGATGACATCGACCTTCTGTCCCTCTAAGATAATGAGAGACGTGGGGTACACTCTACCCGCTAAGCATAACGGTGCTTTGGAGACCATTACGCTTGCTGAAATCTTCCCACCCGGTGAACAAATTAAATATGGACTATCGGTGGGTAGTATTGGCAAGCTGTGTTTAGCAATGAAAGCTTGGCTAATAAAATTATGCGTGGCGCCTGAATCAAATAGTACTATAGCGGGATGCTGGTGGAGTTGGAATATACCCGCAAGGATTGGCTCGCCCTCCGGCACGTCCTCAATGGCAAGCTGGTGGACAGTGCCGGGCCTAGGGTTTGCCCGCCGCGCATTAGTAGGGTTCCGGGGTTGATTCCTCCCCGGAAACTGTGGTGCCACTCCGCCGCCTTGCCTCTCCGGGCAACTGCTCGCGAAGTGTCCTGGACGACCACACTTGTAACATGTGGCCGCTGCTGGTGGAGTACTCGGGGAACAAAAGCCCGGCATGCGTTGCGGAGGTGCAAACGCACGCGGCATCGCCCGCTGCTGCTGCTGTTGTTGCGGTGGTGCTGGCAGTGCCGGCCGGAATGCCGGTGAAGAGTACGGCCGATTGCGGAATGGCATCGACCGCTGTGGTGGCTGCCAGCGTGGACCTGATGGTGGGCGATTCACCATCCGAAACTTCTGAGAAGGACTGCCTCCTTCTCCGCTGCTCTGCGGCGCGCTTCGCTTTCGCTCTGCCGCCGCCAACTCCTTGCCGGAGTCCTCCTGAACAATCGCAGCATCAATGATGTCATTGAGGCTGCCGCGATTGAACATCGCCAACTTGTCCTTCAGGAGCGGGTTAAGCCCCTGGTAAAAATGGTCCCGCCGCTTCTCGTCCGTATCTGCGTGATACGACGCGTAGAGCGCGAGATCGTTGAATGCCCTGGAATATTCCAGCGCATTCCGGCTCCCTTGTTGCAGGTGTAGGAACTCCTGCGTCTTCCTCTTCATCAAACCGGGCGGTATATGATAGGCCCTGAAGGCCGTCCGGAACTCCGCCCAGGTCATCGCTCGGTCGGTGGGCTGTGAAGCACAGAAGTTGGCCCACCACGCGCTCGCGGATCCTTGGAGCTGCTGGACCGCGAACTGAGTCTTGCGCTGCTCGCTGATTTGGAGCAGCCCGAACTTCATCTCTATGGCGCGGAGCCAGTTGTCCGCGTCAAGTGGTTCATCCGCCCTTGAGAATACAGGGGGATGAGTCGCCAGGAAGTCGGAGTAGGAGCTCTGTTGGCGCTCCTCGCGATCTTGACGTCTCTCTGGGCGAGACGTATTCGCAATTAACGTTTGCAGCAGCTCTGTATGCTGCTGATGTGAACCCGCCATTGCCGCGACAATGTCGGCCAATGTAACCGTTGGCAGTGGCGGTGGCGGTGTTTGCTGTTGCTGTTGCTGCTGCTGTCCCGAGGAGTCCTCGGGAGGCGGTTGGGAGGTCTCTCCCCCTTGGCTAGTACCTCCAACATCAGGGTTGGCACGAGTACGCGTCATTCTGAAATTCAACACAGCCGCAATTAGCACATGTCTTACTCAAAATTCCATAACAGCAGTAAGTATTGAAGTGACGCATGATTAACTTGCACAACATTCACATATATTGATAAAGCATAAACTTTATACAAGATACATTATTCTCGGATCTCCGAGAAGTCGTGCTCATGTCGTCACTACCTATACATACGCTACTGTCTATACGACATGTCACCGATTACAAAAGTTGGGTTACGCTACCCTAGCTGCCCTACTTGGCAACCGTAACCCCCTACTCGGAGTAGAACTCGACCTCCTGTGGGTCGTCCTCCTCCGGTACCTCGGCTGGTGGCTCTGGATCTACCACCTCTTCTCCCATTCCGGGTTCTCCCATTGCTGGAAGACCCAAGACCACCGGTATGCCTAACACCGGGGGCACGAGGTCCTGCAATGCATGCACCTCGTCCATAGCCTGGTTGTAGTCCTCTTCCCAGCCTTGTCCTTCCTCAATAGCGTCGTCCCGCTCTTGAGCAAGGTCCTCATTTTGCTGGGTTAGGGTCTGCACCAGCTCTTGCAACGCCGCGATGTCAACACGGCTCTTCTTCTTTGCCTTCTTCAGACGACGCAACTGATTGTGTTGTTCATTCAGTCGCTTGATCGTCGGAAGGAGCACATTGCGGAGTGCGCTGTGAGCACTCTCGAAATGATCTCCACGGCTTGTGCTCTCCTTGAGCTTGGTGGCGAGATGCTCCGTATGAACAGCTTGGCTGTCCATCACAGCGTTTCCCGCCCTCATTTGGAGGCTGAGGTTTGCCTCCGCGGGGTTGTACCTTGGGCAACTCGGGTCTGTTGCCTCCAGGTACCTCTCTTCCCACACATGCTGAGCTCGTCCCTCCACCGGAACGAGTGCATATGGAGTTCCCTCCATAGCCTGCACGTGTAGTTGGCAGAAACGTGACATAGTGTCACGGGCTGCCACTTGCCACATCCCTTCCGGTTGTCTTCCTCTCACCGTGACGGTGAATGGCACCCAACCGGGTGGCGTAGGCCCTGCAGGAACCTCGACATGGATCGTCCACGTCTTGTTCCCCTCTTCGCTTTCTTCCTTAGCGAAGTATTGCGGCATCTGATTGTACCCGAAATATTGGAGCATTTGCCGCAATGCTTCCGGGTAGCCGCTACGGTCAGGGCAGTGGGAAACTACCCACCCGTTTTCCAACCGTTTATCTGCTGCCATCTGTAACAATATATTTGAGAAATGTCAAATATCTATTTGAACAGTAAACCATTGAGTTATATCATAAGATATGTCATTGAACCCATAACACTTGGAAACATAGTTCAAATTTTTAAACAAATTTGACTGCTGATCTGCTGTTACCATGACAGCCCTGACCAGTTTCCATATCAACCTAATTTAGGCCAGGCTAAAAGCAAAACCAGTACTGGAGCTCAACATCAAAGTTAAAGTTAACTTCAATAGCTTTCCAGAAAGTATTTGCTTGGCCTATGATCTGTCCTGGTTCAAAAGTTATGAGATGTCAAAGTTCACAGAATTTCTGGAGAAAATTGGACAGCATCTCCCTGCTTTAGGTACTGCTTTGATCCAAGAATCCCAGTTAATTCGGTTCCTAATCTGACAAAAATTTCTGTTACAAAGTTGTAACCCACCTCATAAGCTTTCCAGAACTACCTCATTTTCTATTTTTGGATTTTTATGCAGGAAGTTATGCTTAATTAACAGAGAGTCTACAGAGAGTCTTTGCTCCGTCCTGTTTTCTGGACAGTTTCAACTCTACTGCATTTTTCGAATGGTTAAGGGATGAAACACCTCTGGAACTCAACAGAAAAGTCGTAAAGCTCCTCCAAAGCTTTCTAGAAATGTATCATACGACCCCAACCTCGAAAGAACTCAACCTCTAACCTCTGATTAACTTCAGCCTTGATTTAGCTGAAAACAGAGTGCTCTGTCCTTAACATCCTATAAGTTGAAAACTTATTAGCTTTGAATATCCTGTTCAAGGGAAGGAGTTACATCAGGTTTTACTACTTTGGATCAAAACCTTCAAGTTTTTAAATGAAGTTGTTCATTTAATTGGATGTGACGTCGAGGCGTCACCAGATTATGTCGGTACTACGTCCTCACAAAGAAAAACCTATACCGGACTTAGCCGGCTTCGTTAGTTCAGTGGCACTACTCGTCACTCGCACACGGATGCTACACGTCTACCGTTTCGTGGTAAGGCTACCTGCAGAATTTCAACCAATCATCAGACTCGGCGGCACACCGAGCCCGGAATCCATACAGTGGGTACACCCGGCCGTCATCACTCGCCCGGATGTTCTCAAGCCAAACACGCCTTGAGTTACGTGTTCACGTTTCAGACCACGTGACGGGGTCTCCCATGTTGCACCACGCACGCCAGGGACAGACGTTGGTCGAATACCCCAAACGACATGAAGAGTCGTAGAGGATATCAAAGCGGGTCGGGTTACCTGCCACCCGTGGGGCTCCACCCTTCAGCTTGTGCGCACTGGTGGACAGCGCTTACGTGCACCCCCCAAGACATGAACGTCCCGAGATGCACGATTTTCCGACATAACAAATAGGTTAATATGCCACTTTCTATATGCTAATAACATCCTTATACGGGCTACTAACTCGTTCCTCACTGGATTTTTGAAAAAGAAGACCTTTGTACTGTGTTAAACCTCAAGCGAGCTCTGATACCACGCTGACACGACCCCAATGGTCCTGTCGAGCCAGGATCACGCTGAGGGGTGCTGCGTTGCACAGCACCGTATAACACACGTCAAAGGTGCAAAGCGGAAGCGGAAGCTTTATTACATAAACAAGTTTATGCACATGTTTACATCAAAATAAGTTTAGTCCACACTCGCGGGCGTAGACTAAGCATCAAGTGCACGTTCAGCCCTCGAACGTGTCCTTGCTAGCACACACGCACACTAACTCTGCGGCGTGCACGACTCCCACTCGACGGGGTTCCCCTCCTGGGGTTCCGTCTCCTCTTCGGGAGTCCCTTCCTCATAGAACCCTGCAAAAGCTTCAAACACAAGCAGTGAGCACGAAGGCTCAGCAAGTCTGACCCGTCTCACCTAAACATGGAACTTCTACATGAGGGTAATGGGTTGCATGAGGCAAAAATCATTTGCAAGGACTCGCCTAATTAGTAGAACCTTACTTTCAAGTTTTAGCAGCAGGTTGTGGAGAACCTTACGCTAAGGCACATGAGAGAGCCGCAATCAAACAAGAAACGCATTTCTCTCATGTACTTTGCCCAAAGTTGAAAAGAACTTTAGTTAGCACTAAACTACAGCATATCATTAACAATCAATGTCCAACTTTCAATCAGCAACATTTTAACATGTAACTAGCCTGTTCTTTCTACGTCACGGTACAGTGAACAAGTGGTACTCACTGACCGCGAGGGACGGCGATTATAATCGATTTACACCTGCAGGGATTACCCGAACAACCCGTCACGTACGCCCGTACTCGATGTTGCCTACAACAACCATCACGGACGCCGTACGCGACTACCTTTCACCCGTTAGCCAAATATTGAACCGGTCCCATCGTCCCGAGCAAGAGGTCCCTGCACGCGCATCTCTGTGCCGCCAGCTGATTTACACCTCGAGCTCTCAACCTACCCTCTGAACGACGGGCAATGCCTCAATACCCAGCTACCCGGGTTACATCAGTTTCCCGGTTCCCATATAGCCGGTAGGTCTTCGGTACTGTTCTAGCTTGTTCAACAGGCCCGCACACGGCTCGGTCCTCAATCGACACAAACGGAGCTACAGCACCCAGGCCCCAAAGTCCTGCTGCCCTTACTCTCCGCTCGGTCTCATTTTCTTGCCATGTGTTTCATGTGCTATCTCTACCCGAGCAATGTGCCTCTAGCCTATTCTCGCGAGTAGTTCTAACTACTCGACTTGTACCGAATCCTACTCTATCCTAGCAATGCAGTGGCTAACGAGGTTTTCAATCCTAAACCCAACCCATGGTTCTCTTGGCTATGCAGTTGGGTTTCCAATCAAGACTCTAATGCAAAGAACAATATTCAAATATGTGCTCAAAACAATAAACATTTGTAAAAAGGTTAATGCAAACCGGGGCTTGCCTTGCTGCTCTTGGTCGTAGGCTAGCTGTTCCTCCGGAGTAACGAAGTCTAGGACTTCGGGTTCCTCCTCGACCTTAGCGACTACATGATAAGAACAATGTATGTATTAATTTAAGTGCATTTGTATTAACTTTGAAGTTGTGAAGTCTACAACCTTTGCTAGACAGACCTAAAGACTGTGAAACTTTTACTGTGGCTTGGTTATAACCTAAACAGAGACTTGGTCAAGTTTTAGTTGCAGCAAAGCTCATTTGAGCCCTCCACAATTAATTATGTCCTTGACCTTAATTGGAATTCTTAGGGTGTTCTAGGAATTTTCATGAGACAAACTATGACTTTCTGAAAACTAGATTTTCAGAGGGTGCTAATGGAGTTGGTCTCACTTAATTTGGAAGTCTCTAACTAAAGATATGAGCCAAACAATTTCAGAGAAAATTCTGAAAATGTTTCTGAACATTTTCTATTTTCTCTGGAACAGTTTTACTAATCGCACCATTAGGTGGACTAAATGAGCTCAAATGGATCTGAAATTTTTATGGTAGTTCAAGGATATTTTGGTGAACATCTCAGCAAAATTTCAGGATTTTCCTCCAAAGGATTCTCCAGTTAAAATTCCTAACAGTTTAAACTTTAAGGAATTAATTCTGGAGAATTAAGGAATTTCATGAAGTGAAACTTGATTCTCTGGAAAGTACTCAGAGAGTTGAATCCAGCAAAATTTGGTTCACTCAATTTGGAGCTTTCTAGCCAAAGTTATAAGGATTTGAAGTTTGAAGGAAATCTGAAAATCGGGGAAAAGTTTAAACTCGCGCGTGGGCCCAGGGGACACGCGTCGCACGCCGAAGCAACAGCACACCGCGGCCCACAAGGCTTTTGCGCGCCAGCACACCCGATCCCGGCCGCAGCCGGATCCCGATTCAAAATATCGGCCGCTGACAGCTGGGGTCCACCCCCTTCTTCAACCTCGCGACACCCGCGCTCCGCCGCCGAGGGACCTCGCCGGAGAGCTCGCCGCTGGCTGCTGTACAGCTTCAAACTTCTTGATTCTGGCCGCCCCTGCCTATCTTTACTCGGGGAACCTGATTCTGGGGTCAGCTGCTCATGACAATGGCCGGAGCATGGTCGGCGACGAGCCGCCATATCGGAACGACTTCGGCCATGTCGGCTAACTCTCCTAGTACCTTAGCGACTTGGGAAATCGGTCGGGGAGCATCAGTGGACCTCAGAGAAGGTCGACATGAACTCGGGGCAGCTCGGGGAAGGCCCGAAACAGGTCCTCACCGTGCGCCCGATACCCCCCGTTCGTTCCGCCATTAGTAGACCTTGAATTACGCCGGGCACAGAGGTTCTCCGGCCCAGAGTTGTGAAGGCAACTTGTGCGTCACCGTGTCTAGCTCGTGTGGGAGTGGCCTGAGGCCCTCTAATCCTTTCTAGAGCACGAATTAAACAGAATCATACCCGAAGGTCGTTCTGCACACCGAAAGGGGAAAAATGGAAATTCGCCGCCGGTGAGCAATCACTCGAGCTGTGGCTCGGGGATGAGCAGCACCGGTCACCCGCGCGTCCAAGGGTGCCTTGGCTCGGGCGTGACAACGCCCTAGTTGGGCTGTCCACGAGAGCCCGAGGTGCGGCGGTTTCCAGTTCCGAGTTTGATCTTTCGGCACAGCCGATATCACTCGGTTTCAATCGATTTCTAGCAATGGGGAGGATGGAGGAAGGTCTCTAGTACCTTGCTGGGACCCTGGAGTGGAAAGAGGGAGCTGCGATCGGCTTGATCAAGCAGGAACTCGAGCGCCGGCGATGGCAGTGGAAAAGCAGGTCGTGTACGTCGGCAGCTCGGGGAAATGGCGACTGAAGCACGCCGGGGAGGGAATAAATAGCCCGGCGGCTGGTCTCCGGCTTGGGGCGCGCAGCAGGAGCTGGCGCCGGCTGCCCCCTTCGGTGGCGCGCGCGCACAGCAGCCGGGAACCGACTGAACTGTGTTTCAGTCGGTTTGCTTTGAGGCTGAGGCTGACATGTGGGTCCCACTCCTCTTTTAACCTCTGAAATTTACTCCTAACAGCTGTGGTAAACAGTGAACCCTATTCTACCCTTGGCCATTCAAATTATTCACCCAAGAGCCATTTGAATTGATCAAAGTTCAAATGAGGTTTGGTTTGAATGAATTTCAGCACAAGTTCAGTTTGAAATTCAAATAAAGTTTGAATTTCTCCCCCTTAGCTCATGTCAAGATCAACTCCAAATGGAGTGAAAATTGGTGTGTGAGCTCACAAAAATGTGCTGAGTGAGAATATGCCTTCCACTTTTAAATTCAGTGGGTGAAAACAGTTTGAATTTGAATATGGTTTCAAACTGCCCTCTTCCTAACTATACCCAAAATGACCTCAAAAAGGTTTTGAATTTGGGTGAAACTTGGCATGGACATCCTTAGCAAATTGTAGGAGTTTTTATATGTCCAGCCCATCTACATCACATGTGGGGAAATACCACTTTTGCAATGTGTGAGTTTGTTCTCTAATGAGCATGTTGATAATTGTTACTTGCTCTTCATTTGTGTTCATCATTCTTGCTCAAATGAGGTGTGTGGTGTGGTGATGAACACTGCAAATGGTTGTTAAAACTGAGGCCCTTACACTCTGCTGGCCTGAGCTCCGATGCCGGCCCTCACCCTCTCCTCAGAGGCGAGCCCCGATGCCGGACCTCACCCTCTCCTTAGAGGCTGAGCTCCGATGACCTCCGGACCTCACGCCCTTCGCTGGCCTGAGCTCCGATGCCGGCCCTCGCCCTCTCCTCAGAGGCGAGCCCCGATGACGGACCTCACCCTCTCCTCAGAGGCTGAGCTCTGATGACCTCCGGACCTCATGCCCTCCACTGGCCTGAGCTCCGATGTCGGCCCTCGCCCTATCCTCGGAGGCGAGCCCCGATGCCGGACCTCACCCTCTCCTGAGAGGCTGAGCTCCGATGACCTCCGGATCTCATGCCCTCCGCTGGCCTGAGCTCCGATGCCGGCCCTCACCCTCTCCTCAGAGGCGAGCCCCGATGCTGGACCTCACCCTCTCCTCAGAGGCTGAGCTCTGATGACCTCCGTACCTCACTCCCTCTGCTGGCCTGAGCTCCGATAACCTCCGGACCTCACGCCCTCCGCTGGCCTAAGTTCCGATGACCTCCGGACCTCATGCCCTCCGCTGGCCTGAGCTCCAATGACTTCCGGACCTCCGCCCCCCACATCAGGGCCGAGCTCTGAAGCCGGACCTCCCCCTTTCATAAGGCTGAGCTCCGATGCCAGACCTCACGCCCTCAGCAGGGGTAACCTCTGATGCCGAACTTCACCCCCTCCAAGGGGGTGAACACCGAAGCCAGACCCCTACCTCTCCCCAGAGGCGAGCTCCGAAGCCGGACCTCCCCCTCTCACAAGGGCTAAGCTTCGATGCCAGGTCTCAAACTCTCCTCAGAGACTGAGCTCCGAAGCCGTCGAGACTCTACCAGCAAAGGGGGTACTCAAGACAAGACAGTGCACGGGAAGAAGAATGCCCCACCTCGGGCTCTTTACCTCCCCAGAGATGGGACCTGCGGCCACTGTCAGTACCCTCAATACCGGGTACCCCCACGCACAGGGTGAAACCGCCTAAGGACCTCGCCCCCTCCGCAGGGGCGAGCTCCGAAGGGGCCATGTGTCCAGAAGGGCCGGAGCTCCCCTCCCCTCGGAGGATAGCTTTGGGCCTTCCACGTGGCCCAGAAGGCCGGACCTCGCCCCCTCCACAGGGGCGAGCTCCGAAGGAGCCACATGTCCAGCGGGGTCGGAGCTCCCCTCCCCTCGGAGGATAGCTCCGGGCCTGCCACGTGGCCCAGAAGGACAGACCACGCCCTGTAAGGGCCTAAGTTTTTGGCACATATTCAAAGTGTTCATCACCCGACACAACATTCATTTGAAGAAACTTGATGAACATATTTGAAGAGCAAGTAACCACCATCAACATGCTCATTAGAGGATAAACTCACAAAATGCAAAAGTGGCATTTTCCACATGCATCATATAGGGGCTGGGCATATGTAAAACTCCTACACCTTGTTAGGAATGTCCATGCCAAGTTTCACCCAAATTCAAAACCTTTTTGAAGTCCTTTTGGGTATAGCTAGAAAGAGGGTGGTTTGAACTCAAATTCAAATTCAAACTGTTTTCACCCCATGAATTCAAAAGTGGGAGGCATATTTTCACTCAGCACATTTTTGTGAGCTCACACACAAATTTTCACTCCATTTGGAGTTGATCTTGACATGAGCTAAGTTTAGCAAATTCAAATCTTATTTGAATTTCAAAATGCTTATGTGCTGAAATTTAGTCAAACACAAACCATTTTGAATTCTATCCCATTCAAATGGCTCAGGGGTAGATAATTTAAATCACCATGGGTATAAGGGGGATTACTGTTATAACAGTGAGAGGGAGTTAATTTCAGGGGATAAAAAGGAGGTGGGACCCACATGTCAGCCACTGAAGCAAATTCAACCGACAGAAACTTCAGCACTCGGGTTATCGGGCTTCCTCTGAGGGCCCCACCAAGGGAAGACGGGCGCCACCAGCTGCTTGCTGCCACGCGCGAGCGCCGGGGTCGGTTCTGATCTCCTTTTTAAGGCGCTCCACGCCCTCTGCCGAAGAAAACTTCGTTTGCTTTCTTCTCCTCGCGTGAACACTGCACCGAAGCTCTCTTCCCTCCGCTACCTCAGCTCGATCGGGAATCCGTCCAAATCGACTGCACCATCCCTCCCCAAGCTGCTAAACCGCACCCTGAGCTCTGCAGACACCTCCCCGACCCAGAAACAGGCGAGTTCCGGCCTTCCTTGCCCGAGAACGACCGCCACAGCGGCGACCAAGCTTCAGCCGACGATCGGGTCATCGTGGACAGCCCTCCATAGGGGTTCTCACGGTCAAGCGATCCAGGCCACGGGAGTGCGCTGTGTTGGTGGTGCTCTCAACCAAGTCTCAAGCCACGCCATGAAGCATCGGCGGTGAATTTCAATTTTTTCACTCCGGCGAGTTCTACCGAGCGGCCTGTACGATTTCTTCAAATTATTTCTCTCTGATCCTCCGTAGGTCATCAAACTCTGTACATAGGCACTGGACTAGCCGGCGATCATCTTTGCTTTAGGATCCGTCGCATGAAAACACGTCGGAGCAACGTATTCCGAGCTTTACCGAGCGTGTTCTTCGTGGAACCAATCGGGCGCACGATGCCGAGCTAGTTGCCGTAGTTTCTGAGCTAATCCATGGCCTTGCCGAGCTTTGCGATCACCCACTGGTGCTGTAGAGCTAGTCGATCAAGGTTTTGGCAGGCTAGGGACCCCGGCCAACGCTGCCGAACTTCAACCGAGGCCGCCACACGTCGCCGGCCATCTTCCGATCATCGGCAGCCCCAGAACACCTCACCATCGTGTTCCTCGATGTCGCATACGCCCTGGCGGCGAGTTTTAGTCCATACGGTGGCCGGAACCGGCGAACCGGCGAGCAACAGTCAGCTCCGGCGAGCTGGGGGCGCGGGCGCGCGAAAAACGGCCGGAGGAAGAAGAAGCCGGTGGGTCCTGGCTGTCAGCGGCGGAAAGATTTAAAACTGGGATCTGCTGTGGCCCAGATCAGGTGTGGCTGCGCGCAAAGGACTCAGTAGCCGCGTGTGTCAACCAATGAGGAGCTGACACGTAGCCCTGGGTCCCACGCGCAGTGATTTGAACTTTTCTCGATTTTTTAGATTTCATTCAAACTTCAAATGCTCATAACTTTCTAGGAAACTCCAAATCGAGTGAACCAAATTTTGTTGGATTCAGATATCTGAGTACATTCTAGCAAATCAAGTTTCACTTCATTAAAACCATTATTTCTCCAGAATTAATTCTTCAAATTTTACACTGTTTAGAATTTTAACTGGAGAACCTTTTGGAGGAAAATTCTGAAATTTTTCTGGGATGTTCACCAAAATATACCTGAGCTACCATAAAAATTTCAGATCCATTTGAGCTCATTTGATACACCTAATGGTGTGATTAATAAAACTGTTCCAGAGAAAATAGAAAATGTCCAGAAACATTTTCAGAATTTCTCTGAAATTGTTTAGCTCATATCTTTAGTTAGGAACCTTCAAATTAAGTGAAACCAACTCCATTAGAACCCTATGAAAATCTAGTTTTCAGGAAGTCATGGGTTGCTCCATGAAAATCCCCAGAACACCATAAGAGATCCAATTAAGGTCAAGTACATAATTATTTGTGGAGAGCTCAAATGAGCTTTGCTGCAACTAAAACTTGGCCAAGTCTCTGTTTAGGTCGTATCCAAACCACAGTAAAAGTTTCAAAGTCATTGGGTCTGTATAGCGAGACTTATAAACTTCACAAGTTTAAATTCATTTCAAATGCATTTAAATTAATACATATACTTGTTATCTCATATAGTCGCTAAGGTTGAGGAGGAACCCGAAGTCTTAGACTTCGTTACTCCGGAAGAGCAGCTAACCTACGACCAAGAGCAGCAAGGCAAGCTCCGGTTTGCATTAACCCTTTTACAAATTTTTACTGTTTTGAGAACTTACTTTGAGTACCCTTACTGCATGCATTAGAGTCTTGTTTGAAAACCCAAATGCATAGCCAAGAAAACCATGGGTTGGGATTAGGATTGAAAACCTCGTTAGCCACTGCAATGCTAAGATAGTGTAGGTTTCGGTACAAGTCGAGTAGTTGGAACTACTCGCGAGAATAGGCTAGAGGCACATTGCTCGGGTAAAGATAGCAAATTGAACACATGGCAAGAAAATGAGACCGAGCAGAGAGTAAGGGCAGCAGGACTTTGGGGCCTGGGTGCCATAGCTCCGCTTGTGTCGATTGAGGACCGAGCCGTGTGCGGGCCGGTTGAACAAGCTAGAACAGTACCGAAGGCCTACCGGATATATGGGAACCGGGAAACCGATGTAACTCGGGTAGCTGGGTGTGAGGCATAGCTGGTCATTCAGAGGGTAGGTTCAGAGCTCAAGGTGTAAATCGGCTGGCGGCACTGTGGATGCGCGTGCAGAGACCTCTTGCTCGGGACGATGGGACCGGTTCAACATTTGGCTGACGGGTGAAAGGTGTTTGCGTATGACGTCCGTGATGGTTGCTGTAGGCAACATCGAGTACGGGCGTACGTGACGGGTTATTCGGGTAACCCTGCAGGTGTAAATCGATTATAATCACCGTCCCTCGTGGTCAATGAGTACCACTTGTTCACTGTACCGTGACATAGAAAGAACAGGCTAGTTACATGTTAAAATGTTGCTGATTGAAAGATGGACTCTGATTGTTAATGATTTACTTTAGTTTAGAGCTAATTAAAGTTCCTTTCAACTTTGGGCAAATTACATGGGAGAAATGTGTTTCTTGTTTGATTGCGGCTCTCTCATGTGCCTTAGTGTAAGGTTCTCCACAACCTGCTGCTAAAACTTGAAAGTAAGGTTCCACTAAGTAGGCGAGTCCTTTGCAACTTATTTTACCTCATGCACCTATCACCCTCATGTAGAAGTTTCGTGTTTAGGAGAGACGGGTCAGTCATGCTGAGCCTTCATGCTCACTGCTTGTGTTTGAAGCTTTTGCAGGGTTCTATGAGGGAGGGACTCCCGAGGAGGAGACAGAACCCCAGGAAGGGAACCCCGTCGAGTGGGAGTCGTGCACGCCGCCGTGTTAGTGTGTGTGCGTGCTAGCGGGGACACGTTCACAGGCTGAACGTGAACTCGATGCGTAGTCTATGGCTGTGAGTGTAGACCGAACATATTTTGTTGTAAAAGTGTTCATAAACCTGTTTATGTAATTAAACTTTGCTTCCACTTTGTACCTTTTATGTATGTTATCCGGTGCTGTGCAACGCAGCACCCCTCAGCATGATCCTGGCTCGACAAACCGTGGGGTCGTGTCAGCATGGTATCAGAGCTCGCTTGAGGTTTAACGCACTACAAAGGTCATCTTTTTCAAAAATCAAGTGAGGAACGAGTTAGTATCCCATATAAGGATGTTATTAGTGTATAGAAAGTGGCATACTAACCTAATTGCTTATGTCGGAAAATCGTGCATCTCGGGACGCTTTATGTATTGGGGGTGCACGTAAGCGCTGTCCACCAGTGCGCACAAGCTGAAGGGTGGAGCCCCACGAGTGGCAGGTAACCCGACCCGCTTTAATATCCTCTACGACTCTTCATGTCTTTTGGGATATTCGAGCAACGTCTGTCCCTGGCATGCTTTGGGCAATTTCGGAGACCCCGTCACGTGGTCAGTAACGTGAACACGTAGCTCAAGGCGTGTTTGGCTTGAGAACATCCGGGCGAGTGATGACGGCCGGGTGTACGAACTGTATGGATACCGGGCTCGGTGTGCAGCCGAGTCTGACGATTGTGTGAGTTATCTGCAGGTAGTCTAACCACGAAACGGTAGACATGTAGCATCCGTGTGCGAGTGACGCTTAGTGCCACTGAATTAACGAATCCGGCTAAGTCCGGTATAGGTTTTTCTTTGTGAGGACGTAGTACCGACATGATCTGGTGACGCATCGACGTCACACCCCATTAAATGAGCAACTGCATTGTAAAACTTGAAAGTTTTAACCCAGAGCACTAAAACTTGATGTAACTCCTTCCCTTAATCAGGATATTCAAAGTTAATAAGTTTTCAACTTATAGGATACTAAGGACAGAGTCCCCTGTTTTCAGCTGAATTAAGGCTGAAGTTAATCAGAGGTTAGAGGTTGAGTTATTTCGAGGTTAGGGTCATATGATACATTTCTGGAGATCTTTGGAAGATCTTTACAACTTTTCTGTTAAGGTCCAGAGGTGTTTCATCATCTAACCAATCGAAAAATGCAGTAGAGTTGAAACTGTCCAGAAAACAGGGCAGAGCAAACACTCTCTGTAACTCTCTGTAAATTGAGCATAACTTCCTGCATAAAAATCCAATAATATAAAATGAGGTAGTTCTGGAAATCTTATGAGATGGGTTACAACTTTGTAACAGAAATTTTTGTCAGATTGGGAGTAGAATTAACTGTAGTTCTTGGATCAAATCAGTACCTCAAGCAGGGAGGTGCTGTCCAATTTTCTCCAGAAATTCTGTTAACTTTGATATCTCATAACTTTTGAACCAGGACTGATATTAGGCCAAGCAAACACTTTCTAGAAAGCTATTGAGGTTAGATTTAACTTTTATGTGGAGCTCCAGAATTGGTTTTGCATTTAGCATGGCCTAAATCAGGTTGAAATGGAAACTGGTCAGGGCTGTCATGTTGGACAGCAGATCAGCAGTCAAATTTGTTTAAATTTGAACTATGTTTCCAAGTTTTATGAGTTCAATGACATGTCTTATGTTATAAATCAATGGTTTACTGTTCAAATAAGTATTTGACATTTTTCAAATATGTTTTACAGATGACAGCGGATAGACAGTTGGAGAACGGGTGGGTGGTGTCCCACTGTTCTCACCGCAGCGGCTATCCGGAAACGTTGAGGCAAATGCTTCAATATTTCGGGTATGAAAAGATGCCGCAGTACTTCACGAAGGAAGAAGGCGAGGAAGGGAACAAGACGTGACGATCCATGTCGAAGTTCCTGCCGGACCTACGCCACCCGGTTGGGCGCCGTTCACCATTACGGTGAGAGGCAGACAGCCGGAGGGGATGTGGCAAGTGGCAGCCCGCGACACCATGTCGCGTTTCTACCAACTACACGTGAGAGCTATGGGGGGCACTCCATACGCGCTTGTTCCGGTGGAGGGACGGGCTAATCATGTGTGGGAAGGGAAGTACAGGGAGGCAACCGATCCGGGTTGCCCAAGGTACAACCCCGCAGAGGCGAACCTCAGTCTCCAATTGAGGGCAGGAAAAGCCGTGATTGACAGACAAGCTGTTCATATGGATTGTCTTGCTGCAAAGCTCAAGGAGAGCACAAGACGTGGAGACCATTTCGAGAGTGCTCACAGCGCACTCTGCAATGTGCTCCTTCCGATGATTAAGCGACTGAACGAACAACATAATCAGTTGCATCGTCTGAAGAAGGCGAAGAGGAAAAGCCGTGTCGACATCACGGCTTTGCAACAGAAGGTGGAGGCTCTGACCCAGCAGAATGAGGTCCTTACTCAAGAGTGGGACGATGCTATTGAGGAGGGGCAAGGCTGGGAAGAGGACTACAACCAGGCCATGGACGAGGTGCACGCGTTGCAGGACCTCGTACCTCCGGTAATCGGCATACCGGTGGTAGGTGCCGTACCCGTGGTCTTGGGTCTTCCGGCAATGGGAGAACCCGAGATGGGAGAGGAGGTTGTAGATCCAGAGCCACCAACAGAGGTACCGGAGGAGGATGACCCACAGGAGGTCGAGTTCTACTCCGAGTAGGAGGTTACCGTTGCCAAGTAGTGCAACCAGAGTGGTGTAACCCAAACTTTTGTAACCAGTGATGTCGTGTAGGCAGTAGCGTATGTATAGGTAATGACGACATGAGCACGACTTCTCGGAGACCCGAGAATAATGTATCTTGTACAAAGTTTATGCTTTATCAATATATGTGAATGTTGTGCAAATTATTCATGCGTCACTTCAAATACCTACTATTTCATATGGAATTTTGAAGTATGACATGTGCTGATCGCTGCTGTTTTGAATTTCAGAATGACTCGTACTCGTGCCAACCCGGACGTTGGGGGTTCTAGTCAAGGGGGAGAAACCTCCCAACAGCCTCCCGAGGACTCCTCGGGACAGCAACAGAAACAGCAGCAACAGCAACAACAAACACCGCCACCGCCAACGGTTACATTGGCCGACATCGTTGCGGCAATGGCGGGTTCTCATCAGCAGCACACGGAGTTTCTGCAGACCCTTATTGCAAATAAGTCTCGACCAGAGAGGCGTCATGATCGTGAGGAGCTTCAACAGAGCTCCTACTCCGACTTTCTAGCAACTCATCCCCCGGTATTCTCAAGGGCGGATGAACCCCTCGATGCGGACAAATGGCTTCGCACGATGGAGATGAAGTTCGGGCAGCTCCAAGTGAGTGAGCAGCGCAAGACTCAGTTCGCGGTACAACAGCTTCAGGTATCCAGGAGCGCATGGTGGGCGAACTACTGTGCTTCACAGCCCACCGACCGAGTTATGACCTGGGCGGAGTTCCGAACAGCCTTCAGGGCCTATCACATACCGCTGGGTCTCATGAAGAGGAAGACGCAGGAGTTCTTATGCCTGCAACAAGGGAGCCGGAACGCGCTGGAATACTCCAGGGCACTCAATGATCTTGCGCTCTATGCGTCATATCACGCCGATACCGACGAGAAGCGGCGGGATCACTTCTACCAGGGACTTAACCCGCTCCTGAAGGACAAACTGGCGATGTTCAATCGCGGCAGCCTCAACGATATAATTGATGCTGCGATTGTTCAGGAGGACTACAGCAAGGAGTTAGCGGCCACGGAGAGGAAGAGAAGCTCGCCGCAAAGCAGCGGAGAATGAGGTGGTCCTTCTCAGAAATATCAGATGGTGAATCGCCCACCATCGGGTCCACGCTGGCAGCCACCATAGAGGCCGATGCCATTCCGCAGTCGGCCATATTCTTCACCGGCATTCAGGCCGGCACTGCCAACACAACCTTCGCAACAAAAACAGCAGCAGCGGGTGATGCTGCGTACGTATGCACCTCAGCAGCGCATGCCGGGCTTTCGTCCCCCGAGCACCGGCCAAGCAGCAGCCACGTGCTACAAATGTGGTCGTCCCGGACACTTCGCCAGCAGTTGTCCGGAGAGGCAAGGTGGCGGAGTTGCACCGCAAATTCCGGGGAGGAATCAGCCCCGGAACCCCACTAATGCGCGGCGGGCAAACCCTAGGCCCGGCACCGTCCACCAACTTGCCATAGAGGACGTGCCGGAGGGTGAACCAATCCTTGCGGGTATGTTCCAACTCCACCAGCATCCCGCCATAGTATTATTTGATTCAGGCGCCACGCATAGCTTTATTAGCCAAGCTTTCATTGCTAAATACAGCTCGCAAATACTATCCACCGATAGTCCATATTTGATTTGTTCACCGGGTGGGAAGATTTCAGCAAGCATGATGGTCCCAAAGAGCCATTATGCTTAGAGGGTAGAGTATACCCTACGTCTCTCATAATTTGAGAGGGACAAAAGGTTGATGTCATCTTAGGGATGTCGTGGTTAACCCACCACGGCGCTGTTTTAGACACCGTCCTCCGAGTTGTGCACTTGAACTCAGAAGTGCACGAATATCATTCCTTATTTCTGGACAGTCCAGAAATAAAACTTCCAAGTGTGTATCAATCCACAACCATCAGATTGGAGGACATTCCAGTGGTCCGAGAGTTCCCTGACGTGTTCCCGGATGATTTACCGGGGATGCCGCCCGACATAGAGGTGGAGTTCAAAATTGAACTTGCACCGGGAACCATGCCAATCTCCCGAAGGCCGTACAAGATGGCGCCTAAGGAGTTGGCTGAACTGAAGACTCAGCTAACAGACTTGCTGGAGAAGGGTTTTATTAGGCCGAGCTCCTCGCCATGGGGCTGTTCGGCATTATTCGTGAAGAAGAAGGATGAGACGTTGCGGCTTTGCGTGGACTATCGTCCACTAAACGCCGTAACCATCAAGAACAAGTACCCGTTGCCACAGATCGACATGTTGTTTGATCAGTTGGTCCAAGCAAAGATCTTTTCCAAGACGGATTTAAGGTCCGGGTACCACCAGATTAAAATACGGGCTGAGGATATTCCGAAGACGGCTTTCTCGACAAGGTACGGACTTTATGAGTACCTGGTCATGTCCTTCGGCCTCACCAACGCTCCAGCTCACTTCATGTATTTTATGAACTCGGTATTCATGCCGGATCTGGACAAGTTTGTCGTGGTCTTCATCAACGACATACTGGTATATTCCAAGTCGGAGGAAGATCACAAAAAGCATTTGCGTATAGTCTTGCAACAGCTGCGGGATTACAAACTATACGCGAAATTCAGCAAGTGCAAATTCTGGATATCGCAAGTGCCTTTTCTCAGGCATATCATCTCAACGGATGGTATCGCTGTAGACCCGAGTAAGATCACACAAGTGCTGAATTGGAAATCCCCGATAACTGTTCACGAGGTACGGAGTTTCCTCGGACTCATGGGATATTATCGGAGGTTCATTCTGAACTTCTCGAAGATTGCCAAGCCTATGACGGAGCTGCTGAAGAAGACTACCAAATATGTTTGGAGTCCCGCATGTGAAGCAGCATTCAAGGATTTAGTCAAGCACCTAACATCAGCACCGGTTTTGGCGCAGCCAAACACAACAAATCCGTTCGACGTGTACTGCGATACATCCGGAATTGGGCTCGGATGTGTGCTGATGCAAGACCGAAGAGTGGTCGCGTATGGATCATGGCAGCTCAGAAACCATGAGCAGAATTATCCAACTCACGACTTGGAGCTCGCTGCCGTGGTACTCGCACTTAAAATGTGGAGGCACTACCTACTCGGTAACCTCGTACATTTATATACCGACCAAAAAAGCCTCAAGTACATATTCACTCAGAAGGAGCTGAACATGAGGCAGCGAAGATGGTTAGAGTTGATAAAGGATTATGAAATAGAGATCCATTATCACCCTGGCAACTGATGTGGACATCACTCCAGCAGATATACACAACACTCACATGGTAGACATGCAAGGTCCAATTACTAGAGCTCGAGCACGACAATTGAATTTAGAGGTGAGCTCGTTCCTGAACAATTCTTTATATGTTAATTTTGAGAGTATGTTGCTACCTAATGGATTAATTATGATTAGGAACCATGGAGAGGACATGGAGATACATGGAGAGGGGTTTGAAGGCGTGGAGGACCAGAAAATACGCCAACAAGAAGTTAGAGACCGAGCCCAACTCAAACTCGAGTCCAACTCGGGCCCAGGAGCAGTCCACCTTAAAATGGATGCACAGGAGGTATACGGACTCCGTTTTTGACGTTCTACATATGCACGGAAAGATGAGAGGATAAACTTTCCAATGGAACTGGCACCACGTAAAAACTCCCTTGTAGTCAACGGGAAACTTCGAAACAATATAAAGTTTAGAGTCTGTCAGGGTGTTGCATCACCTAGTTGGGCCATTGGGCCTTGTATCGGGTCCAAGTCCCTTATGTACGTGTCTTAGGGTTAGGTCACGACCCCAGCACCCCCTGGTCGTCCTCCACCTCCTTTATACCCCTAGCCGCCATCACAAACAGATGGGTTTTGCTTAGATTGTTCTGTCAAGAACAGTTTCGCCGTTCATCGGTTTGTGAGACCCCAACTTGAGTGCTCCATATCTTTCAGCAATTTGGTTGCATTCTTTCTTGTTCTTGCTTGTGTTCTTCGATTTGCAGGCAAGGATTAGCCTTCTTAGCGAGGTCAACCGCGCAATATCGGTTGATAACCTGAGGAGACGTGGTGCTGCGATTGCAGAGTTCAGAACATGTTGTTCGGAAGCCGGATCGATTTGTGTCAAATCTCCACCAAATCGAGAGTTATCAGAACCTTTCGGAAGATCGGGACCCCTGTACACATCAAGTGGTAATCAGAGATTTAGGTGCACCATCAGGTTCGCCTTCCCCTAGTTTTGTTTATCTTGAACTCGTCCTATCATCCACGAAAAAGCCAAAAAAATTATAGTCATAGGTTTCCCCATCCCAGACCAGGTTTAGCCTTTTGCACAATTCTGTTTTGGAGTCCGTAGTGTTGAATTTGTGTCCTAGTTCGTGTTTTGTTACTGGTTTCATCGTGTTTTGTTCCTACTTTGTTATTCCATCCGCTGCATTCCATCGAAACCCTAGCTGCCACCAAAAACATAATCTTGTGGTGCTGTCTTAAAACCGCCATAACCTTGGCATTGGGTTAAATTACATTGCCCAAATTCACTTTGGAAGATTGATTATTTGGCATCTAAAGGCTCAACAATAATCATAAAGAAACATATTGAATTTCTGTTGTCCACATCTTCTTTTTTCAAGTGAGCTGAAAATTTGTGCGACGTGTATATTAGTGCTCCTGATTTCACGGCATATATAAAAAAATCAAAGAAAAATATAGAAAAGAAAATTTGTGAAGAGGAGCACAAATATCAAAACTTGGGTGTGTTATTTTGCCTTGTGGTGCAATTGTTCCTGCTCAATTATTGTCCTTATCATTCATACTTCTTGCTGTCTTGTTCATAACATCCGGGATAAGACACGAGTAGGCCAGCAACTAGGACAAGTGTTTGGACATCTATTTAGCATTACTATCTGTTATTGAATTGTGTGCTACTCACATATATTTGGCCATCCAAACTCCACATTAATCCTTTCGAGCAGCACAAGTTTTTGACCCTTGCAATCGCTGAATCACGTCGTCCAGGTATCCTTTGCCTTGTTGTGGTAAGAAACTTGTAAGAGCTTGGTAAGACTCGACCCATTGCTTTGTGAGTTCCACCATCATTGCGTAGTAGTTGATAGGGATAATCTTGTTGTTCTCCCTATTATTCTTGCTAACAATGTCAGATCATGTTGATCCTACGGAGTGCGTTTTGAAAAGTGAGATGAAGGGTTACATAGAACAAATGATGAAGTCTGTCAAGGAAGCAATCACACAAGGGGTAAAAGATTATCTTGCTGAACAGAGAATACCCCACACCCTTGAGAGGTTGGACAAATGCTTAGGCTCGCTAGTTGAAAGGATTGATGATATGGAGACCCACCTACCATTCAGCCATGATGCTACCCACCACAACAACTTTGAAGAAGAAGAAGACGTGTTGTGTGATGTCAATGGAGAGGTGGATATACGTGCTGCGCAAAATGTACATCTACGTCAACGCCTTCGTCAAAACACTCATGGTATGGTAGGAAACAACATGCGTGGTAACAATAACCGCCCTCTTGGTGACCCTTTTTCTAAACATAAATTTTCCATACCTTCATTTTCTGGTGCTTATGATGCTGAGGCATATCTTGATTGGGAAATGACGGTTGAGCAGAAATTTAATTCCCACCTTGTTCCTGAACAACATAGAGTTCGACAAGACACTAGTGAGTTTAAGGATTTTGCTATAATATGGTGGAATGAACTAGGTACCACACGCTTACAACCTGATACATGGGAACGTTTAAAAGAAGCTATGCGTAATCGTTTTGTTCCTCCATCCTACCAACGTGATTTACAAAAGAAATTGCAGCGCTTAGAGCAGGGAAATAATTGTGTCCAAGATTACTATGCGGAGCTTCAAAAGGGTATGATACGATGTGGGGTAGTAGAGGACACTGAAGATAAAATTTGTCATTTCTATGGGGGGTTGAGACATGAGATACAAGATATTGTTGATTATAAGGAATTTAATACTGTCAACCAGTTGTTCCAGCTTGCTATGCTTGCAGAAAAGGAGTTACAGGGTCGTCAACAAAAGAACAAGAGCAGCAGCGGTGCCTCCTACACTCCATGCACGACAACATCTTCGGGGGCGTCCAAGTCATTCCGTTTTGATGCCCTTTCACCAAAACCAGCAGCCAAGCTTCCTTCTGGCAGCAACAACGTTTCAGCAGCACCGAAACCACCACCTGCACGACCTGCGGATTGGGTAAAAATTCCATGCAGGTACCCGCCAAAAGTGATTCATCGGTTGCTTCAACAGGACGCACTTCCGGCATTCAGTGCCACCGCTACCATGGTCTTGGTCATGTGCAAAAAGATTGTCCTAGTCAGCGGGCATACGTGGCTACAGAAGAGGGAGGATACATAAGCACCTCCGATGTCGAAGACAACAATGATGATGAAGCTGCCATGGACAATGATGAGGGACATGTTTTTGGGAGTGAAGACACATCAGCCTACATGAACATCATTGTGCAGCGGGTGCTGAACACACAGGTACAACAACTTGATAGATTACAACGCCATAATTTGTTTCAGATTTTCTTTGTCATCAAGAACCGGCGAGCACGTGTCATCATTGATGGAGGAAGCTGCAACAACTTGGTGAGTTCTAAATTGGTCAAGAAGCTTAGCTTGAATACACGACCACACCCACATCCATACTATATTCAATGGTTGAATGATTCTGGAAGAGCTAAGGTAACACAAACTTGCAGAATTCCGTTTTCCATTGGTACATATGTTAATTCCGTTGATTGTGATGTGGTACCCATGCAAGCGTGTTCACTTTTATTGGGTCGACCTTAGGAACATGATAAGGATGCTTTGCACCATGGTAGAAGTAATAAATATACTTTTATGCATAAAGGAAAGAAAATTACTTTGCTACCTTTGACTCCTGCTGAAATTGTACAAGCTGATAGGGAGAGAGCTGGAATTTCTAGTAGTTCTAAATCAGAAAATCAACAGGTCATTAATTCTGTGTTACCACCAAATAATGAGAGATCTACACCTAGTTCTAAGACTGAGGGAATTAAATTGAAGGGTCGTGTAATGCTTGCTACAAAATCAGACCTTGCTGAAAATTTCTGATCATGATATTTGTTGTGCATTGGTGTGCAAACAAGTTTTGTTCTCCATTGATGATATTGCTAGGTCTTTGCCTCCAGCAGTTACTAACTTGTTGCAAGAGTATGAGGATATTTTTCCAGCTGAGATACCCCCGGGACTTCCACCTTTGAGAGGGATTGAACATCAAATTGATTTGATTCCAGGTGCAATTTTGCCAAACCGTGCTGCATATAGGACCAACCTTGAGGAGACTAAGGAAATTCAGTGGCAAGTCCAAGACCTTTTGGACCGTGGGTATGTACGTGAAAGCCTTAGTCCTTGTGCTGTTCCTGTACTTTTGGTTCCTAAGAAAGATGGTACTTGGCGTATGTGTGTTGATTGTAGAGCCATTAACAATATTACTATAAGGTATCGTCATCCTATTCCTAGGCTAGACGACATGCTTGATGAGTTGTGTGGTTCTATAATTTTCACTAAGATTGACTTGCGTAGTGGTTACCACCAAATAAGAATGAAATTGGGAGATGAACAGAAAACAGCTTTCAAAACCAAATTTGGGTTGTATGAGTGGTTAGTAATGCCTTTTGGTTTAACTAATGCACCAAGTACATTCATGTGTTTGATGAATGAGGTCTTGAGAGTTTTTTATTGGAAAATTTGTGGTGGTTTACTTTGATGATATCTTGATTTATAGCAAGTCATTGGATGAACATATGGATCATTTACATGCTGTTTTTAATGCTTTGAGAGATGCACGTTTATTTGGTAACCTTGAGAAGTGCATCTTTTGTACGAATCAAGTTTCCTTTCTTGGCTATGTTGTGACTCCACAGGGAATTGAGGTGGATGAGATGAAAATTCAAGCGATCAAGAGCTGGCCAATACCTCAAGCCATCACACAGGTAAGGAGTTTTCTTGGTCTTGCAGGTTTCTACCGACGTTTCGTCAAGGATTTTAGCACTATTGCTGCCCCATTGCATGAGTTGACTAAGAAAGGTGTGGTGTTCCATTGGGGGAAAGCACAAGAGGAGTCCTTTGACACCTTGAAAGACAAGCTTACACACGCACCATTGCTTCAACTTCCTGATTTTAGTAAGACTTTTGAACTTGAATGTGATGCTAGTGGAGTTGGCATTGGTGGTGTCTTACTGCAAGGTGGTAAACCGGTTGCATACTTTAGTGAAAAACTTAATGATCCTGTCCTGAATTACTCCACATATGATAAAGAATTTTATGCTCTCGTACGATGCTTAGAGACATGGCGTCTTTATTTATGGCCTAAAGAATTTGTTATTCATTTTGATCATGAATCGCTAAAGCATATTCGTTCTCAAAATAATCTCAATCGTAGACATGTAAAATGGATTGAATTTATTGAGTCTTTTCCTTATGTCATTAAACATAAGGGAAGGATAATTTGATCGCTGATGCATTGTCTAGACGATATAATATGCTGTCCCAACTTGATTGTCGAAGTTTTGGACTTGAATCAATTAAAGAACAATATGCTCTTGATGCTGATTTTAAAGATGTGTTGCTGCATTGTAGAAAAGGTCATACCTGGAATAAATTTGTACTGGATGATGGATTCTTGTTTAGAGCTAACCGCCTATGCATTCCAGTTGGTTCCATTCGTCTTTTGTTATTACAGGAGGCACATGGTGGAGGTTTGATGGGCCATTTTGGCGCAAAGAAGACGGAGGATGTTCTGGCCACACATTTCTTTTGGCCAAAGATGAGGAGAGATGTAGAGCGGTTTGTGGCTCGCTGCACCACATGTCAGAAAGCTAAGCCCCGTTTGAATCCACATGGTTTATACATGCCTCTTCCCACTCCTTCCATTCCTTGGGCGGAGATCTCTATGGACTTTGTTTTGGGATTGAATATGACTAAGAGGGGGAGGGACAGCATTTTTGTTGTGGTGGATCATTTTTCTAAGATGGCACATTTTATACCGTGTCAGAAAAGTGATGATGTTGTACATATTGCCGACCTTTTTTTCAAAGAGATTGTTCGCTTGCATGGTATGCCTTCTACTATTGTTTCAGATCGTGATGCTAAATTTTTGAGTCACTTTTGGCGCACCCTATGGAACAAGTTGGGTACAAAACTGTTGTTCTCTACAACATGTCACCCACAAACTGATGGGCAAACAGAAGTAGTGAACCGCACTTTGGGCACCATGTTGAGAGCTGTTTTAAAGAAAAATTTAAAGATGTGGGAACAATGTTTGCCACATGCGGAGTTTGCATATAATCGGGCAACACATTCTACCACCAAGGTAAGTCCTTTTCGGGTAGTGTATGGATTCAATCCTCGTGCTCCTATTGATATCTTGCCTTTACCTACTAGTGAGAGAACTCATAATGATGCAAAGGAACGTGCTGATTTTATTTTGAAAATTCATGAGACCACTAAACACAATATTTAAAAGATGAATGAAAAATATAGAATTGCTGGTAGTAAAGGTAGGCAGGAAGTTAGACATGAACCGGGTGATTTAGTTTGGTTACACTTGAGAAAGAATAGATTTCCAGAACTGAGAAAGTCTAAATTGATGCCTAGAGCTGATGGTCCTTTTAAAATACTTGAGAAGATTAATGATAATGCATATAAACTTGAGTTGCCTCCCGAGTTTGGGGTTAGGCCCACCTTTAACATTTCAGATTTGGGACCATATTTGAGAGAAGAAGATGAGCTTGAGTCGAGGACGACTCCAATGCAAGAGGGGGAGGATGATGTGGACATCACTCCTGCAGATATACACAACATTCACATGGTAGACATGCAAGGTCCAATTACTAGAGCTCGAGCACGACAATTGAATTTAGAGGTGAGCTCGTTCCTGAACAATTCTTTATATGTGAATTTTGAGAGTATGTTGCTACCTAATGGATTAATTATGATTAGGAACCATGGAGAGGACATGGAGAGGGGTTTGGAGGCGTGGAGGACCAGAAAATACGCCAACAAGAAGTTAGAGACCGAGCCCAACTCAAACTCGAGTCCAACTCGGGCCCAGGAGCAGTCCACGTTAAAATGGATGCACAGGAGGCATACGGACTCCGTTTTTGACGTTCTACATATGCACGGAAAGATGAGAGGATAAACTTTCCAATGGAACTGGCCCCACGTCAAAATTCCTTCGTAGTAGACGGGAAACTTCGAAACAATATAAAGTTTAGAGTCTGTCAGGGTGTTGCATCACCTAGTTGGGCCATTGGGCCTTGTATCGAGTCCAAGTCCCTTATGTACGTGTGTTAGGTTTAGGTCACGACCCCAGCACCCCCCTGGTCGTCCTCCACCTCCTTTATACCCCCTAGCCACCGTCACAAACAGCTGGGTTTTGCTTAGATTATTCTGTCAAGAACAGTTTCGCCGTTCATCGGTTTGTGAGACCCCAACTTGAGTGCTCCATATCTTTCAGCAATTTGGTTGCATTCTTTCTTGTTCTTGCTTGTGTTCTTCGATTCGCAGGCAAGGATTAGCCTTCTTGGCGAGATCAACCATGCAATATCGGTTAATAACCTGAGGAGACGTGGTGCTACGATTGCAGGGTTCAGAACGTGTTGTTCGGAAGCCGGATCGATTTGTGTCAAGTCTCCACCAAATCGAGAGTTATCAGAACCTTTCGGAAGATCGGGACCCCTGTACACATCAGCAAGGCAAACGTAGAGGCGGATGCACTGAGTCGCAAGTCACACGTCAACAATCTGACCATCACACCGTTGGAAGAGAGCGAACCACCACTGCATGTGATCCCACATGGAGCTCTCTACAACTTAGCTTTGATCCCCACCATCCGTGAAGAGATAGCGGCAGCCCAGAAAATGACAAGGGCATGTCACATATATGGAGACGCATAGACAGTGGGGAGTTGAAATGTTTATGGAAAGACGGAGACGGCGTCCTATGGTTCAAGGACCGGATTGTCGTACCCCGTAACCCAGAATTACGGAATAAAATCTTTAATGAGGCTCACTTGTCAAAGTTTTCTATTCACCACGGCAGCAACAAAATGTATCAAGAACTCAGAAGCAAGTTTTGGTGGACACGAATGAAGCGGGAGATCGCAAAGTACGTGTGTGACACCCTCAATTCTGTGAAAAACCACGGAACCGAGAACTGATGCATATGTGTGCCCAGGATGTTCATCACACATGCACATATGTTCCATAAACTGAATTCAGAATATATATAACCACGAATAACAGAGTTTATTATGATGTTTCATGAGTCTTGGACTCATGCCCACAGCGGAAGTCTTAATCTAACAGCGGAAGTCTTATTTCTATGCAGCGGAAGTCTTCTAACTAATGCGGAAACAATTTAACTAATGCGCAAGCAATGGCTCCATCTCTACTCCATCCCCACAGGCAAGGTTGAGAACAGATTACACGCCTAATGCTCCACTTGGTCTTCATAGTAATCTTCTCCTGTTGCTGATGATGAAATAATAATGCAAGTTTGAGTACAATGATGTACTCAGCAAGTGCGGGAAAATATGATATGTAGCTCATAACAAGGTAGGTATAAAAAGGCTCATTGCAAAAAGCAAAGTTATTTATCAAAAACCACAATAAAACAACAACTTATCTTTAGGTGAATGTAATCGCGACATGTATTAAAATACCAATCATACCTCCATTATGTTCATTACCTTTCATGTCCCATCCAGACATCAATCAACCTCATTCTTGCTCACGAATACCTCCTTGTGTTCGCTACCATGTCACGAATACCATCTTGTATTCGCTACCATTTCATCTCATAAACAATTTCGTCTCCAACCGAGACCAACCTTGTTGCCATGACTCAACAGTCATGCAACCCATCTTATCACCCGGACTCAACAGTCCCGAAAACCAAACCAAAACCAAACCATCCAAAACCATAACCAATAACCATATCCAACAACCATCCCAACTAATCATGGAAGTTGGCCAGGCGCTCGTGACAGTAAGCTCGGCTATCATGATAGTTTTAGACTCTGCAGAGTTTGCACCTCTTTACCCACAAGTTTGTGATTTCGTCACCCGTCGGCGACTGCAGAACCTCCATTATACCAGTACACAACCGTCGGTGTATGGTCAAGAGATCACAAAATAGCCTTTACAAAGGGGCTACAATATGTATGGACTCACTAAGGTTTCACCGGCAGGCTAGAATCTCCAATTCTTCCACCCACGGCCCCCCTCTTGTGCCATGCAGTTCCCAGGGCAGTCCTCACTCGACTCCGATTCCCCGCGCCTTCCATGGTCTATAACAATCTAGCAACTTACCTAATTACTCAGCTAAGCCGCACCCATACTTGGCCTTGTAATGGCACTGTTATCCTGGCATGTGCTCGCATGAACCGGTCCTTAGATCTACAGCAAGTAAACCACCATCTCATGCTACCTCATTCACAAACCCAGTCTTGCCTAGATCTCCCTCCGATCCATGTTTATTAACAACATCAGTTTCTCATTATCATTATGAGTGCAGTTAGCTAGACACATCTATCTCGGTTCCCAATCCCATGGACTCAGCGAAGCATAAACACAAAAACCACACCCGACTCATAAACTTCCCTGGCGACAAGGGTGGTTTAACCAAAGCTAGTAAACTCCTATAAAAAGGGTTTCCCATCATTTTTGACTCAGCACACACACCTTTTCGCAAAACAAAACAGTTTTCCCAAAACATAGGATCAATATGGTCAAGGGGCACTTGCCTTGTTCTTGCAGTTCCGGTTGCTCTTGGATCTCGAAACCTTGTTGTTGCAGCTCATCGTAGACAGCTCCTTGAGCTTGTCCTTCTATACAGGATCACGCACATACAAGATTCATAGCAATCAATATCATGCATAAACTTCAACTAGATGTCATGATGCATATGCATGCTATCCTATAATCAGTTTTATTAGATCAGTTTGTACGTATTCTTGCATGGCTTGCATGGTTTTATGATGAACAGAGGTGTTCGGATCAAATGTGGATGTGGAGATGACCTTGTCTTTTATATCAACCTGATCAACAAGTGATATGTCCACGAGAAAGCTTCTATTCGAAAGGAATCGAAAAACAGATGCAAAGAAAACACGACGATGTCATAAGGTGGTATTGGAGGTCTACCTTACGTTTTTCTTGGTCTCGGGGTCCTTCCCTTAGCAAGACTGATCGTTGGGGTGTTCTTCCGGCGATCTTCCTCGACCAAACTCCGGCTATAGGTTTACTCGGCGAGTTGGGGCTAGGGCTCTAAGTCATCGGCTCAGGAGGTGGAAAAGAAGTTCGTGGTTTCGGCCATGGGTTCTGGGTTCTATTTATAATCGGGAGAAGAAGAGTCCTAATCTGATTGGACTTCGAATAAGAGTTCTATTCAGATTGTCGTTGAATCTTTATGACTTATCTTTAGTTGATTTGGTGCGGTAACATTGTGGAATTCAGGTCGGTTTCTTCTCCGTACCGATATTTCTGCGCGTACAAAATCCAAAAACCGCTCCAGAACTCGTTACCTCCGCGGTGATGAGCTCCGGAAGTTCCACGTGTCCACCGGGGCCTGGTCTCTCCCTTTTCCGCAGAGACGAGCTCCGGTTGTGCCGTGTGTCAAGCGAGCGAGACCTCCCTCTCCTTCGAAGGTGAGCTCCGCGTGCGCCACGTATTCTGGCGGTCGGTACCTCCTCTCTTATTCGGAGGTGTCTCCGCGCACGCCACGTGTCAGTACCGGACCTTCCCTCTCTTTGGAGGTGAGCTCCGTGAATGCCACGTATCCATTCCGGACCTCCCTCTCTTCGGAGGTGAGCTCCGTGAATGCAACGCGTCAAGTAGCGCCGGACTTCCTTTCTTCTCAGAGACGAGCTCCGAGGTCGACACGTGTCCAACAGTTTCAGACCTCCCGGAGATATGCTCCGGTGACGACACGTGTCCAATAGAACCGGACCTCTCGGAGGTGAGCTCCGAGATTGACACGTATCCCGCGCGACTGGTCCTCTGATTTCCACGGTGACTAGCCCTGAGGGTGACATGTGTCCTGTGGAACTGCCTTTGCTTCTCCGCAGAGGCTAGCTCCAAGGGCAACACGTGTCCCATAGGGTCGGACCTCTCCCTCTTGGCGGAGATGAGCCCCGAGCCTGCCACGTAGCCAGTTTAGCGGCGGACCTCTCCCCACTTCGCAGGGATGAGCTCCGAATACGCCACGTGGCCAGCGAGCCGCGGAAGTTGTCTTCGGCGCTCTCTGTGAACTGGATTCGGCTCTTTTTGGCTATCTTTTTGATATTTTCTCTGTTCCCACTTCTTTTAAAATGTTTTCTCTACATGAAACATGAATACATGCAGAACCCAAAAATGAGGGTGTCACAAATCTACCCCCCTTAAATTGAATCTCACCCTCGAGATTCGTTGGTAGAGAATAGATGAGGAAATTCTGCCTTCATGTCTTCTTCACGCTCCCATGTAGCTTCAGCTTCGGTGTGATGGCTCCATTATACCTTGCACCATCAGATCACTTTATTCCTGGTGACCCTTTCCTTTACGTCCAAAATTCGGATAGGGTGCTCCGCATAAGTCAGGTCCTCTTGAAGTTCAAGCTCTTCCATTGGTATTTGCTCCTCTGGTACTCTCATCCACTTCTTGAGCTGGGATACATGAAATACGTCATGTACGTCGGAGAGATATGTTGGGAGCTCTAGTTGATAGGCTACTTCTCCTCGCTTGTCCAATATCTTAAATGGTCCGATGTAGCGAGGTGCTAGCTTGCCCTTGACGTTGAAACGTCATTGGCCATGGATAGGCGATACCTTAAGGTATACGAAGTCTCCTATTTCGAAAGTCAACTTCCTTCGCATATTGTCCGCATAGCCTTTCCGTCGTGATTAAGCAGCCTTTAAGTTCTCCCGTATCGTTTGGACTTGCTTTTCAGCTTCTTGTAGCACTTCGAGTCCAAACACCTGGTTCTCTCCGGTCTCGTTTCAAAACAGCGGCGTTCTACACCGTCTACCATATAATGCTTCGAAATGCGACATCTTCAAGCTAGCTTGATAGCTGTTGTTATAGGAGAATTTGGCATACGGTAAACTCCTATCCCAACTACGCCCACGTTTCAAGGCGCTAGCTCTCAACATGTCCTCAAAATTTTGTATGTCCTTTCGGTTTGCCCATCGGTTTGTGGGTGATAGGCGGAGCTAAAACACAATTGTGTACCCATAGCTTTCTGCAGCTTCCTCCAGAATCTAGAGGTAAACTGAGAACCTCGATCTGAGACTATCCTCCCCGGGACTCCATGACGGCACACGATCTGCTCCATGTACAACTCGGTTAATTGTGCAATGTTGTACTTTGCCCTTATAGGGAGAAAATGGGTTGTTTTCGTCAATCGGTCCACGATAACCTAGATGGAGTCATAACCCGACTGAGTACGTGGCAATCCGACGATGAAATCCATACTGATGTCCTCCCACTTCCACTCGGGTACCTTCAAGGGTTGCAACAATCCAGCGGGTCTTTGATGTTTGGCCTTCACCCGTTGGCATGTGTCGCATAGGGCAACGTATTCGGCTATGTCCCTTTTCATACCATCCCACCAATAACAAGCCTTCAAGTCTTTGTACATTTTGGTACTCCCGGGATGTATGGAATAGAGTGAATCATGTGCCTCTTTTAATATCATGTCGCGGATGTGCTTCACGTTAGGCATACAAATCCTTTTTCCTAGCCAAAGCGTACCCTTCTCATCTTCTTCGAAATCCTTCTCTATTCTTTGTCGGATCCTTTCCTTGATTTCCTTAATCTCCTCATCTGTTGCTTGGCCATCTCTTATCTCTTGCTCCAATGAAGAGTGGATTTCCATCACTTCCATGTTGTTCAAGAATCCGAGGTGTAACCGTTCGAACTTCTTACGTAGTTCGGGTGGTAGCTCCCGAACCGTAAGTTGCTGACATGCTCCCTTCCGGCTCAATGCATCAGCTACTACATTGGCCTTCCCAGGGTGGTAGTTGATTCCAACATCATAATCCTTGATAAGTTCCAACCATCGATGTTGCCTCAAATTCAAGTCCGTTTGTGTAAATATGTACTTGAGGCTTTTATGATCCGTATAGATCTCACATCGATGACCAAGGATATAATGTCTCCAAATCTTCAATGCATGCACTACTGCTGCTAGCTCCAAGTCATGTGTAGGATAATTAAGCTCGTGCTTCTTTAATTGTCATGAGGCATAGCCTACCACTTGTCCTTCTTGCACGAGCACACATCCGAGCCCTTGTCTGGATGCGTCACAATATATGTCAAAGCTCTTGCTTACGTCCGGTAATACCAAAACTGGCTCTGTGGTTAGCCTTTTCTTAAGTCCCTCAAAGCTTTCTTGGCATGCTGGTGTCCATTGAAAGGCTTTTCCGTTCGTTAGCAACTCCCTCATAGGCTTTGCTATCTTAGAGAAGTTCTTAATGAAGCGTCGGTAGTATCCAGCCATCCCAAGAAAACTCAGAATATCCCTCACGTTTTGCGGTTGGTCCCACTTCAGAACATCTCTCACTTTTTCGGGATCAACCGATACCCCTTCTTTGGAGATAATGTGTCCTAGGAACGATATTTCCTTTAGCCAAAATTGACACTTGTTAAGCTTGGCATACAATTGATGCTCAAGGTCAATTTCAAATGTTCTTCATGCTCCTCCTCACTTTTTGAATACACCATAATGTCATCGATGAAGACCACGATGAACTTATCCAAGTACTCCATGAAAACTTTGTTCATGAGGTACATTAAGTATGCGGGTGCATTTGTTAACCCAAAAGACATGACAGTATATTCATACGAACAATACCGTGTTTGAAAGGCAGTCTTGGGTATATCGGAGGGCTTAATCTTTAGCTGGAAGTATCCTGACCGAAGATCAATATTAGAGAACACTCGAGCTCCTTTCATTTGGTCGAATAGGTCCTCTATACGGGGCAGAGGGTATTTTTTTGATTGTCACCTCGTTGAGAGACCTATAGTCCACGCATATCCTTTGGGTTCCATCCTTCTTGTCTACGAAGAGCACAGGAGCTCCCCATGGTGACGAGCTTGGACGTATAAAACCCTTCTCCAACGGCTCCTGAATTTGCTTCTTGAGTTCTACTAGTTCATTGACCGGCATCCTATAGGGTCTCTTTGCTATGAGTGCAGTTCCAGGTCCCAAATCAATGGCAAACTCAATGTCCCGATCAGGTGGCATACCTGGAAGCTCCTCTGGAAACACGTCCGAGAATTCTTGAACCACTGGAATGCTGTCCAATGTTGCTCCTTCGACGTGGTTCAAGATTGCCTTTTTGGTTGTTTGTTGGGCTGACTCAAACTCGACACGAATACCGTGCTCATTTGTCAACTGCACGCTTCTTTCAGCACATTGGATTACCCCGTTGTGCTTGCTTAACCAATCCATCCCGAGTATTATGTCAAGCCCTTGGGAATCCAAGACAATGAGGTTGGCAAGGAAGTCTACCCCCCTTATTTTAAGGCTTACTTTCGGACATACTATATTAGTCCTCATCTCTCCACCGGGAGAATTAACTAACATAGCACATTTTAAGTGTGATATGGGTAGATTATGCTTGGCAACAAACTTGGATGATATGAAGGAATGTGATGCTCCAGAATCAAATAAGATGGTGGCATGTTGGAGTTGGCAAGGAACATACCAATTACAACGTCCTCAGTCTGTTATGTTTCCTCAGCAGAGACATGGTTCACGTTGCCGCGAACATAGTTCTGCTGTCCTCGGTTTCCTTGATTGTCCCCTCCGTTTGGTCACGGGTTCTGCTTGGGCACGTTGCCTTGCTGTCCAGGGCATCTCCACAGGAACTGGCTCGCGAAGTGTCCTATTTCCCCGCATGCAAAGCATGCCCTGTTGCCTACGGCAGCAGGTACGTTGGGGCGGGGGTTTTGAACAGGAGCTCCCATGTTGGGTCGGGGCACAGGAGGCATGAGCACGCGAGGTGCTGGTGCAACGGGTCGTTGTTGTGGTGGCTGACTAGGGCGGTATGCAGGGGCAGTCGATCCATACTGCGGTGCAGCTGGGGGCATGTATCGAGGTCGTACGTTGCTCCCTAGGAGCTGGTATGGCATCTTCCTTTTGCACTCTCGCTCGATCTCTCGGATCTTGCTTTCGACTACTATAGCCTTGTCAACCAGCTTCTGAAAGCTTGCATAGTCATTGTTGAGGAGCTGGACCTGGATCTCATTGTTCAACCCTCTCATGAACAGGTATTGCTTCCTCTGGTCTGAGTTGACATCTTCGGGGGCATACCGGGACAGTTGTGTGAACTTGTTGAGATACTCATTCACGCTTCTCTGTCCCTGGCGGAGACCTTCAAACTCTTGTCTCTTGAGCATCATTACACCAGCAGGGATGTAATGAGAGCAGAAACTCTCCTTGAACTCAGTCCATGTTATCGTCCCCGGGTCGACATGAGCGTTGCATAGGGCATCCCACCAGTCAGCGGCAGCTCCCATAAGTTGGTGCGACGCAAAGAGAACCTTCTCTCGATAATTGCACTGCACTATGGCAAGCTTCTTCTCCATGGATTTCAACCAATCGTCGGCCTCCATGGGGTCGTTAACTCGATCAAAGGTGGGTGGTCGAGTCCTCATGAACTCTCCCAGTCTTTTATGAGCCGGAGGTGGTGGTGGCGGTGGTGCCAGAACAGGGTTGTTGTTGTTGTTGGCCTGCAACTGACCCAAAATTTTGATCATAGTTTGCATAAGTTGATTCTGCATGGCCATCAACCGTTCCAGGTGGTTCTCACCAGCTCCGGGGTTAACAGGAACTTCATCGTGGCCATCCTCTTGGTTGTCACGAACGTTCCTTCGGCCGGCGTTTCCTCTCACCATCTGTGAGAGAGATTGAAATAGAATAGAAGGTTAGAAGGTTGGGTAGATCCCTTCAACTATATGCATCAAGGTGGGTTGGACTATATATATATATATATATTATCCCATATGAGGATGTGAACAAATGCCGAAGCATCTCACACCTCTTTCTACTTATGTGTGGATATGGAAAACGCTTCGAGACGTCCCACAACTCACACTAAGCACATAATCACAAACAACCATCACAAGGGTTCACACAACTCCTATTCAAGGCTTTGTTCAATGGGGGTCCTAGGGTGTTGCAAATTTTGTGATCCAACTATGGCTTCTCCTAGGTCTTGTATCCTATGTCAAGGTAGTTTCAAGGCCATCTAAGCACCCTAGGCTTGCATCCTATGATCAGCGTGGCTAGCTACCAATCTGCGATCTATCTAAGTGTGTAACCTACCATCAACCCGTGGTTCTGGTAGCAATCTGTGATTGTATCTAGGTGTGTAATCTACCCTCATCCGTGGCTTTTGATACCAATCTGTGTTTCCTATTTAGGCGTGTAACCCACCGTCAACCGTGGCTCTGATACCAATCTGTGACGCCCTCAATTCTGTGGAAAACCATGGAACCGAGAACTGATGCATATGTGTGCCCAGGATGTTCATCACACATACACATATCTTCCACAAACTGAATTCAGAATATATATAACCACGAATAAAAGAGTTTATTACAATGTTTCATGAGTCTTGGACTCATGCCCGCAACAGAAGTCTTAATCTAACAGCGGAAGTCTTATTTCTATGCAGCGAAAGTCTTCTAACAGATGCAGAAGCAATTTAACTAATGCGCAAGCAATGGCTCCATCTCTACTCCATCCCCACAGGCAAGGTTGAGAACAGATTACACGCCTAATGCTCCACTTGGTCTTCATAGTAATCTTCTCCTGTTGCTGATGATAAAATAATAATGCAAGTTTGAGTACAATGATGTACTCAGCAAGTGCGGGAAAATATGATATGTAGCTTATAACAAGGTAGGTATAAAAAGGCTCATTGTAGAAAGCAAAGTTATTTATCAAAAACCACGATAAAACAGCAACTTATCTGTAGGTGAATGTAGTCCCAACATGTATTAAAATACCAATCATACCTCCATTATGTGTCATTACCTTTCATGTCCCATCCAGACATCAATCAACCTCATTCTTGCTCACGAATACCTCCTCGTATTCGCTACCATCTCACGAATACCATCTCGTATTCGCTACCATTTCATCTCATAAACAACTTCGTCTCTGTAACACCCCAAAAACCTGTTAAGAGGGGAATTTAAAATTTTTTGGACGTATTGCATGTGGTACAGAAATTCAAATTCAAATTCAAATTCAACTCAAAACTGAAAAGAAAAAGAAAAAGAAAAAAAAACCCCGGCCAGTGGGCCGAAAACCACCAGCCGGCCCACCCGCCCCCGCGCCAGCCCGCAGCCGCGCACCCCCCTTTCCCTCTCACTGACACGCGGGGCCCGCGTGTCATCCCTTACCTCCCGCTCGCGCCAACAGCCGGACTCTTCCGTGCGCGCCCGATTGCAACCGACTCCGGAATTCCGCGTCCCCAGCCCGACTCCCGGTCCCGGACGACTCCGGCTTGATCTAAACAAACACGCCGCCCTCCCTCGTCTATAAAAACGCCGGCATCGTCCCGTTTTTCCCCACGATTGGCTGTTTTTCCTCCCAGTGAGAACCGAAGCTCCGATCACCGATTTCTCTCGATCCCTGGACTTGATAAAAATTAGCAAAACCCCTCTGTTATGTGTAGTTAGACCCCTGGAAATTTATGAAATACTATAATAGACCCTGTAGTGGGGTGAGTTTACCTTTTTCACCCTATATGATATTAAATATAGGAATTTGAATATGTGATTAGGATTTAAAATTTAAAAGGTGAGGCAAACACATTGCAAATTCAAATTTAAACTTCACTAGCACTTGGAAAACTTTAGAATGAGTTAGAAATAGACTTTTGGCTGAAATGAATTCTGTCTAAATGATATTCATATTTCTTAGTTCTAGAAACATATTTTGGCTAGGAAATAATTCTAAAAACTAGTAAAATAAATTTAAACAGTTCCACATCATAGAGGAAGTTCAAATATAAATTATTGAACATTTTAGATCAGAACCTATTCTGTTTAGATGTTATGCCCTACTATTTAATATTTAACACTCACTTTTAGGCATAGAAAATAAATCTGGAAAATATAGAAAAATAGGTATGCATAACTAGAAAATGATAAATAAAGTCTCCAAATCCAAAGACTTCAGTTTAGGATTTAATAGAAGATCTGAAAGCCCATTTGAAGTAGGAAATTACCTTCCATGCAAACTTGGTAGCTAAAGAGTGTGTTAAAGAATTTGTTTAAATTGGAAATTCTTATATAGTGTGCAAACAGAAATCTGAATACAAAAGTTAACAATAATATACATATGTTTAAAAGTGCATGTAGGCTAAAAATCAACACATCTAGAGTAACCACAACACATAGAAATGTGAATAATCACCTTATGAATGTATGTGTGGAGTGAAAGTGTGAACTATGTCTTATGGATTGTTGTTTTCTTTTGCTATGTGTGTTGTCATGAGTAGAACCTGCCTCAGAGCAAGTTCTTCCCTTTCAAGATCAGGACTATCCATTCTCAGAGCAGCAGGAAGAAGGCAAGTGTCCTTGACCACTTTGATCCTATGCTAGGATGTGTAGATAGAATTATTTGCATTGTCAATTGAAATATGAAACCCATGCTAGGAAGTTTCCCTAGAATTGCATTACCTTGTTTCCTTGTAGCTTGGGTTGGGATTTGTTTTATTATGTCATTCACTCATATTACATGTGCTTAGCCATGCTTAGAATGGGATAATTGGGATATGAGATCATCAGTTTATTTACCATACTCTTGAATGAGATGTTATGAGTTATGTAGAGGTAGGGATCAAGGCAAGTTGGATGATTTGGTTGGTGCTGGGTGCACGAGACTCGGGTTTGTGTTTAGTACTTGCATGGATCATAAGGACCGGTTCATGGAGCATGTAACCTGGCTTTACCGTGCCAACCACATGCTGAGATGGGGCAGCTTGGCCAATTAATTAGGTGTATCCCCGGCGTAGTATTGGTGTGTTGGATGGTGCGGGGAATAGGTGTCAGCTGGACTACCATATGAACTGCAAGGCTCAAGAGGAGGGCCACTGCAGCGGGGTTGGAGCCTCTTGTATGCTGTTAGGGGTGAAACCTCAGTGGGCCCACGCTTGTCGGGAATCCCTTTGTAAAGGCTTCGTAGTGATCTCCTGGCTACACACCTGGGAAGTGTGAATGTGGTTCGTGGCCACTGGCATAATGGAGGTTCTTTTAGTCCACCCGGCAACGGGGGATGAAATCACTACATGTGGGTACAGTGGTGCAAACTCTGCAGAGTCAAAACTGTCATGACAGCCGTGCTCACGGTCAAGAGTGGCTTGGACTTATTCATGATTAGAGGATGACGACTTTGGAAGTTGTGGATGTTAAGCGGGGAGCTTAACATTGGAAATGATGTTATGGTTATTTAATTATGATGATGGGATGGGAGATTGGGGACCATTTCACCTGTGTAGTAATGTAGGTGCTTAATAAGCTAAGGTGATAGGTATTAATTGCGTAGTGCTTTAACCATGAGTTCAACCTCTCCTTGCTCTAGCCATGCATGACATAACCTTCCCCCACTTGCTGAGTACCAACGGTACTCAACCTTGCATATTTCTTGGTTTAAATTGCTGCTCAGGTCAAGGGGATGATGTGGTGTTCAATGACCAAGACTTCGGACCCGAAGAAGGATTCTAGGTTCATGGAGTCCCCCAGGCAACGCCTGTGACGGAGCCCACAAGAATAATATTCCGCTGCTATTTTATTTACATGTTATGAACTTATTATTGTCCATCGAGACATGCTATGTAAGACTTATTCGACACCTGGCTTGTAATAAATGATGCTTCACTATTTGTCATCACATATATGAGAAAATGATCCTGGCATACATGTGGTATTCATTCGGTTGTTTTTCGGAGAAACCGGGTGTGACAGTCTCCCACCGAGACCAACCTTGTTGCCATGACTCAACAGTCATGCAACCCATCTTATCACCTTGACTCAACAGTCCCGAAAACCAAACCAAAACCCCAAACCATCCAAAACCATAACCAATAACCATATCCAACAACCATCCCAACTAATCATGGAAGTTGGCCAGGCGCTCGTGACCGTAAGCTCAGCTATCATGATAGTTTTAGACTCTACAGAGTTTGCACCTCTTTACCAACAGGTTTGTGATTTCGTCACCCATCGGCGACTGCAGAACCTCCATTATACCAGTACACAACCGTCGGTGTATGGCCAAGAGATCACAAAATAGCCTTTACAAAGGGGCTACTAGATGTATGGACTCACTAAGGTTTCACCGGCAGGCTAGAATCTCCAATTCTCCCACCCACAGGCCCCCTCTTGTGCCATGCAGTTCCCAGGGCAGTCCTCACTCGACTCCCATTCCCCGCGCCTTCCACGGTCCATAACAATCTAGCAACTTACCTAATTACTCAGCTAAGCCGCACCCATACTTGGCCTTGTGGTGGCACTGTTATCCTGGCATGTGCTCGCATGAACCGGTCCTTAGATCTACGGCAAGTAAACCACCATCTCATGCTACCTCATTCACAAACCCAGTCTTGCCTAGATCTCCCTCCGATCCATGTTTATTAACTACATTAGTTTCTCATTATCATTACGGGTGCAGTTAGCTAGACACATCTATCTCGCTTCCCAATCCCATGGACTCAGCGAAGCATAAAACAAAAACCATACCCGACTCATAAACTTCCATGGCGATAAGGGTGGTTTAACCAAAGCTAGTAAACTCCTATAAAAAGGGTTTCCCATCATGTTTGACTCAGCACACATACCTTTTCGAAAAACAAAACAGTTTTCCCAAAACATAGGATCAATATAGTCAAGGGGAACTTGCCTTGTTCTTGCGGTTCCGGTTGATCTTGGATCTCGAAACCTTGTTGTTGCAGCTCGTCGTAGACAACTCCCAGAGCTTGTCCTTCTATACAGGATCACGCACATACAAGATCCATAGCAATCAATATCATGCATAAACTTTAACTAGATGTGATGATGCATATGCATGCTATCCTATAATCAGTTTTATTAGATCAGTTTGTACGTATTCTTGCATGGCTTGCATGGTTTTATGATGAACAGAGGTGTTCGGATCAAATGTGGATGTGGCGATGACCTTGTCTTTTAGATCAACCCGATCAACAAGTGATCTGTCCACGAGAAAGCTTCTATTCGAAAGGAATCAAAGAACAGATGCAAAGAAAACATGACGATGTCGTAAGGTGGTATTGGAGGCCTACCTTACGTTCTTCTTGGTCTCGGGGTCCTTCTCTTAGCAAGACAGATCGTTGGGGTGCTCTTCCGGCGATCTTCCTCGACCAAACTCCGGCGATAGGTTTACTCGGCGAGTTGGGGCTAGGGATCTAAGTCGTCGGCTCAGGAGGTGGAAAAGAAGTTCGTGGTTTCGGCCATGGGTTCTGGGTTCTATTTATAATCGGGAGAAGAAGAGTCCTAATCTGATTGGACTTCGAATAAGAGTTCTATTCAGATTGTTGTTGAATCTTTATGACTTATCTTTAGTTGATTTGGTGCGGTAACATTGTGGAATTCAGGTTGGTTTCTTCGCCATACCAATATTTCCGCGCGTACAGAATCCAAAAACCGCTCCAGAACTCATTACCTCCGCGGTGATGATCTCCGGAAGTTCCACGTGTCCAGCGGGGCCTGGTCTCTCCCTTTTCCGCAGAGACGAGCTCCGGTTGTGCCGTGTGTCAAGCGAGGGAGACCTCCCTCTCCTTTGGAGATGAGCTCCGCGTGCGCCACGTATTCTGGCAGTCGGGACCTCCTCTCTTATTCTGAGGTGGCTCCGCGCACGCCATGTGTCAGTGCCGGACCTTCCCTCTCTTTGGAGGTGAGCTCCGTGAATGCCACGTATCCATTCCGGACCTTCCTCTCTTCAGAGGTGAGCTCCGTAAATGCCACGCGTCAAGTAGCACCGGACTTCCTTTTTCCTCAGAGACGAGCTCCGAGGTCGACACGTGTCCAACAGTGTCAGACCTCCCGGAGATAAGCTCCGGTGATGACACGTGTCCAATAGAACCGGACCTCTCGGAGGTGAGCTCCAAGATTGACACGTATCCCGCGCGACTGGTCCTCTGATTTCCGCGGTGACTAGCCCCGAGGGTGACATGTGTCCTGCGGAACTGCCTTCGCTTCTCCGCAGAGGCTAGCTCCGGGTGCAACACGTGTCCCACAGGGTCGGACCTCTCCCCCTTTGCGGAGATGAGCCCCGAGCCTGCCACGTAGCCAGTTTAGCGGCGGACCTCTCCACACTTTGCAGGGATGAGCTCCGAATATGCCACGTGGCCAGCGGGCCGCGGAAGTTGTCTTCGGCGCTCTCTGTGAACTGGATTTGGCTCTTTTTGGCTATCTTTTTGATATTTTCTCTGTTCCCACTTCTTTTAAAATGTTTTCTCTACATGAAACATGAATACATGCAGAACCCAAAAATGAGGGTGTCACAACGTGTCCGAGTGTGATACATGTCGAAGGGTGAAGGCAGATCATATGCTGAAACCGGGACTGCTACAACCACTGGGCGTTCCTGCCTGAAAATGGGAGGATGTAAGCATGGACTTCATCATCGGTTTACCCACCACCTTTCAGAAGCATGATTCTGTGTGGGTGATCGTCGACCGGCTCACCAAAGTAGCCCATTTCATCCCGGTCAACACCAACTACAACGCCAAGAAGTATGCTGAACTGTATATCTCACGGATCCTATGCTTGTACGGCGTACCCCATACCATCGTATCGGATCGGGGTACTTTATTTGTGTCCCGTTTTTGGGAGCAGCTACACGCTGTGTTGGGGACGAAGCTAATCCGTAGTTCAGCATACCACCCGCAGACGGATGGGCAAACCGAGCGGGTAAATCAGATTCTAGAAGATATGCTACGAGCTTGCGCTTTCAACCACGGCAAGAATTGGGATGATCACTTGCAATTAGCTGAGTTTTCATACAACAATGGGTACCAAGCCAGCATCAAGATGGTGCCTTACGAGGCGCTATACAGGAGAAAATGCCGCACACCATTGAATTGGTGTGAGTCTGGCGAAAGGGTCACCTTCGGGATTGATCTGGTCACTAACGCGGAAGAAAAGGTTCGGCTAATTCAAGCAAACCTAAAAGCCGCACAATCCCGACAGAAACAATATGCGGACCAGAGAAGGCGCCCATTATAATTCGAAGTTGGGGATCACGTATACCTATGTGTGTCTCCAATGAAGGGCGTGAACAGATTTGGGTGAGAGGAGAGTTGGCAACCCGATTCATCGGTCCATTTCAGATTACCGAAAGATGTGGATCAGTAGCATACCGGCTGAGATTACCAGAAGCACTTTCCGGTGTGCACAACGTATTTCACATTTCCCAGCTGAGGAAGTGTCTTAAGCTATCAACTACCATTCAGCTGGAGGACATAGAAGAACTGAAACCGGATCTCACGTATCGGGAGGAACCGGTTCAGACTATTGATGAAAAGGCCCGAACCACACGCAACCGTACGTTGTGGTTCTACAAGGTTCTATGGAATAATCATTCCATGGACGAAGCGACATGGGAGAGTGAAGGACTTCTTCGCGCTAACTACCCCGACTTTTTTACGTCGAATATACGGTAATTTTCCACCGTCCTATCTCTCATTTTCACCTTATAATCTCGAGACGAGATTCTTTTAAGGGGGGAGGAATGTAAGGGCCTAAGTTTTTGGCACATATTGAAAATGTTCATCAGCACACACAACCTTCATTTGAAGAAACTCGATGAACACATTTGAAGAGCAAGTAACCACCATCAACATGCTCATTAGAGGATAAACTCACAAAATGCAAAAGTGGCATTTTCCACATGCATCATATAGGGGCTGGGCATATGTAAAACTCCTACACCTTGTTAGGAATGTCCATGCCAAGTTTCACCCAAATTCAAAACCTTTTTGAAGTCCTTTTTGGTATAGCTAGAAAGAGGGTGGTTTGAACTCAAATTCAAATTCAAACTGTTTTCACCCCATGAATTCAAAAGTGGGAGGCATATTTTCACTCAGCACATTTTTGTGAGCTCACACACCAATTTCCACTCCATTTGCAGTTGATCTTGACATGAGCTAAGTTTAGCAAATTCAAACCTTATTTGAATTTCAAACTGCTTATGCTGATATTTAGTCAAACACAAACCATTTTGAATTCTATCCCATTCAAATGGCTCAGGGGTAGATAATTCAAGTCACCATGGGTATAAGGGGGATTACTGTTTATAACAGTGAGAGGGAGTTAATTTCAGAGGTTAAAAAGGAGGTGGGACCCACATGTCAGCCACTGAAGCAAATTCAACCGACTGAAACTTCAGCACTCTGGTTATCGGGCTTCCTCCGAGGGCGCCACGGAGGGAAGCCGGGCGCCACCAGATGCTTGCTCCCACACGTGAGTGCCGGGGTCGGTTCTGATCTCCTTTTTAAGGCGCTCCACGCCCTCTGCCGAAGAAAACTTCGTTTGCTTTCTTCTCCTCGCGTGAACACTGCGCCGAAGCTCTCTTCCCTCCGCTACCTCAGCTCGATCGGGAATCCGGCCGAATCGACCGCGCCATCCCTCCCCAAGCTGCTAAACCACACCCTGAGCTCTGCACACACCTCCCCGACCCAGAAACAAGCGAGTTCCGGCCTTCCTTGCCCAAGAACGACCGCCACAGCGGCGACCAAGCTTCAGCCAACGAACGGGTGATCATGGACAGCCCTCCACAGAGGTTCTCACGGTCAAGCAATCCAGGCCACGGGAGCGCACTGTGTTGGTGCTGCTTTCAACCAAGTCTCAAGCCACGCCGTGAAGCATCAGCGCTGAATTTCAAGTTTTTCAATCCGGCGAGTTCTACCGAGCGGCCGGTACGGTTTCTTCAAATTCTTTCTCTCTGATCCTCCGTTGGTCATCAAACTCTGCACATAGGCGCTGGACTAGCCAGCGATCATCTTTGCTTTAGGATCCGTCGCATGAAAACACCTCGGAGCAATGTATTCCGAGCTTTACCAAGCATGTTCTTCGCGGAACCAATCGGGCGCATGATGCGGAACTAGTTGCCGTAGTTTCCGAGCTAATCCATGGCCTTGCCGAGCTTTGCGATCACCCACTGGTGCTGTAGAGCTAGTCGATCAAGGTTTTGGCAGGCTAGGGACCCCGGCCAACGCTGCCGAACTTCAACCGAGACCGCCACACGTCGCCGGCCATCTTCCGATCATCGGCAGCCCCAGAACACCTCACCATCGTGTTCCTCGATGTCGTATACACACTGGCAGCGAGTTTTAGCCCATACGGTGGCCGGAACCGGCGAACCGGCGAGCAACAGTCAGCTCCGGCGAGCTGGGGGCGCGGGCGCGCGAAAAACGGCCGGAGGAAGAAGAAGCCGGTGGGTCCTGGCTGTCAGCGGCGGAAAGATTTAAAACTGGGATCTGCTGTGGCCCGTATCAGGTGTGGCTGCGTGCAAAGGACTCAGTAGCCGCGTGTGTCAACCGATGAGGAGCTGACACGTAGCCCCGGGTCCCACGCGCAGTGATTTAAACTTTTCTCGATTTTTCAGATTTCATTCAAACTTCAAATCCTCATAACTTTGGCTAGGAAACTCCAAATCGAGTGAACCAAATTTTGTTGGATTCAGCTCTCTGAGTACTTTCTAGAAAATCAAGTTTCACTGCATGAAAACCCTTATTTCTCCAGAATTAATTGTTCAAATGTACACTGTTTAGAATTTTAACTGGAGAACCTTTTGGAGGAAAATTCTGAAATTTTGCTGGGATGTTCACCAAAATATCCCTGAGCTACCATAAAAATTTAAGATCCATTTGAGCTCATTTGATCCACCTAATGGTGTGATTAATAAAACTGTTCCAGAGAAAATAGAATATGTCCAGAAACATTTTCAGAATTTCTCTGAAATTGTTTAGCTCATATCTTTAGTTAGGAACCTTCAAATTAAGTGAAACCAACTCTATTAGAACCCTCTGAAAATCTAGTTTTCAGAAAGTCATGGGTTGCTCCATGAAAATCCCTAGAACACCATAAGAGCTCCAATTAAGGTCAAGTACATAATTATTTGTGGAGAGCTCAAATGAGCTTTGCTGCAACTAAAACTTGGCCAAGTCTCTGTTTAGGTTATATCCAAACCACAGTAAAAGTTTCAAAGTCATTGGGTCTATCTAGTGAGACTTATAAACTTCACAAGTTTAAATTCAATTCAAATGCATTTAAATTAATACATATACTTGTTATCTCATGTAGTCGCTAAGGTTGAGGAGGAACCCGAAGTCTTAGACTTCGTTACTCCGGAAGAGCAGCTAGCCTATGACCAAGAGCAGCAAGGCAAGCTCCGGTTTGCATTAACCCTTTTACAAATTTTTACTGTTTTGAGAACTTACTTTGAGTACCCTTACTGCTTGCATTAGAGTCTTGTTTGAAAATCCAAATGCATAGCCAAGAAAACCATGGGTTGGGATTAGGATTGAAAACCTCGTTAGCCACTGCAATGCTAAGATAGAGTAGGTTCCGGTACAAGTCGAGTAGTTGGAACTACTCGCGAGAATAGGCTAGAGGCACATCGCTCGGGTAAGAATAGCAAATGAAACACATGGCAAGAAAATGAGACTGAGCGGAGAGTAAGGGCAGCAGGACTTTGGGGCCTGGGTGCTATAGCTCCGCTTGTGTCGATTGAGGACCGAGCCGTGTGCGGGCCTGTTGAACAAGCTAGAACAGTACCGAAGACCTACCGGCTATATGGGAACCGGGAAACCAATGTAACTCGGGTAGCTGGGTGTTGAGGCATAGCTGGTCGTTCAGAGGGTAGGTTGAGAGCTCGAGGTGTAAATCGGCCGGCGGCACTGTGGATGCGCGCGCAGAGACCTCTTGCTCGGGACGATTGGACCGGTTCAACATTTGGCTGATGGGTGAAAGGTGGTTGCGTACGACGTCCGTGATGGTTGCTGTAGGCAACATGGAGTACGGGCGTATGTGACGGGTTATTCGGGTAACTCTGCAGGTGTAAATCGATTATAATCGCCGTCCCTCGCGGTCAGTGAGTACCACTTGTTCATTGTACCGTGACGTAGAAAGAACAGGCTACTTACATGTTAAAATGTTGCTGATTGAAAGATGGACTTTGATTGTTAATGATTTGCTTTAGTTTAGAGCTAATTAAAGTTCCTTTCAACTTTGGGCAAAGTACATGAGAGAAATGCGTTTCTTTTTTTATTGCGGCTCTCTCATGTGCCTTAGCATAAGGTTCTCCACAACCTGCTGCTAAAACATGAAAGTAAGGTTCCACTAAGTAGGTGAGTCCTTTGCAACTTATTTTACCTCATGCACCTATCACCCTCATGTAGAAGTTTCATGTTTAGGAGAGACGGGTCAGTCTTGCTGAGCCTTCATGCTCACTGCTTATGTTTCAAGCTTTTTCAGGGTTCTATGGGGAAGGGACTCCTGAGGAGGAGACGGAACCCCAGGAGGGGAACCCCATCGAGTGGGAGTCGTGCACGCCGCCGTGTTAGTGTGTGTGCGTGCTAGCGGGGACACGTTCACGGGCTGAACGTGAACTCGATGCGTAGTCTACGCCTGTGAGTGTAGACTGAACATATTTTGTTGTAAAAGTGTTCATAAACTTGTTTATGTAATAAGACTTTGCTTCCACTTTGTACCTTTGATGTGTGTTATCCGGTGCTATGCAACGCAGCACCCCTCAGCGTGATCCTGGCTCGACAAGACCGTGGGGTCGTGTCACGCCCCCTCCGCAGGGGCGAGCTCCGAAGGAGCCACGTGTCCAGCGGGGCTGGAGCTCCCCTCCCCTCGGAGGATAGCTCCGGGCCTGCCACATGGCCCATAAGGCCGGACCTCGCCCCCTCCGCAGGGGCGACCTCCGAAGGAGCCATGTGTCCAGCAGGGCCGGAGCTCCCCTCCCCTCGGAGGATAGCTCCGGGCCTGCCACGTGGCCCAGAAGGCCGGACCTCGCCCCCTCCGCGGAGGTGAGCTCCAAAGGCTCCACGTGTCCAGCGGGGCCGGAGCTCCCCTCTCATCAGAGGTGAGCTCTGGGCCCGACACGTGGCCAGCAGAGTAGCGCTGCTTACCCGGTGCGGTAGGCAGTGGGAGTACAGGTGCGCCATGCCTTTACCGTACAAAGAATTCAAGACCCGCGCCTTCCCAAGACGAAGAGGCGCGGCGCACGCCTGTCAGGAGGCGCTATGACCAGTCATAGTCAAGATAGGCGTACAGTGTCTGAAGCTGCAGACCATTGAAGGCAGCGACAAGACATGGACAATACGTACCCTGCCACCCCTGCCATCACCAATGGCTACACACTACACCTAGCCTGCGGCAGGGGCAGGGTGGCAGGACGACCTCGAAGCCAGCGCCAAAACTGCGTAGCTGGTAGGAAATCACCCCGGGGCCACCTGTCGGGTCCCGGGGCCCACCTTGTAAGCCGCCCAAGCCTTGAACTATAAAAGGCTCGGGTAGGCAACGTTACAAGGGGTCAGTTCGAACTCTGCTGAGTTCAGATCCCTCTAGGCCATCCACATACTCAAGGAAACCAGTGCTCCGAGCACTCCCGTGGACGTAGGGTTTTATGCTCCGGCGGCCCGAACCACGTAAATCCCCGTGTCAACCCACCTTCCATCTCCTTCCTTCATCCATTCCGGCGAGACCCTTGCAAGAGGACTAGCCCCTCTGAAAAAGAACCTCCGCGGGCTGCCCAAAGCAGACCCGGGGGAAGTGTCGACCGCAGACGCTTCGACAGTGTCGAATGTCTTCTCAAAGCCATCTAGCTTCTTCATGGCCTCTCCAAATATGTTTAGCACGTCTTGCACCTGTTCACCCATCATTTGTTGAAATTTATCATGTAGCTCCTTTTTCGTCATGTTCTCTCAGTCCAGCTCGTCAGCTTGTGATTCTGTCATGGTTAGTAGAAATAGAAACACACAAGAATATGGTCCTACTGACTACTAATAGGATGTGAGGTGGTGGAAAGTCACAAGTCCATCAAGCGAATCACAAATTCTTACCCGTTCTTACCAACCAACAGGTGGTGATCGGCAACAGTTGTATTCAAACTCCCAAAGATTGGATAAAGCGATTGCCAGGTGGTGTCAAACGCACGATGTAGATGTATGTGGAGCTGGGAAGGCTTAAATTATGGTAGCAAAAATGTCAGCAATAATCAATTCAGAGATGCAAAGTTGAATAAACGTTCAACGACGGTACTGTGCTGGTCCTAGGCTAGACCATACTAGAGGCGCGAGCCTAGACACAAAGGAATTCACACCAGTAACACAATAGACTACAATAGCAACAACTGAAGCTCACTTTTTTGTACTTTTCCTCTCGTTTTCTTCTCTTTTTTTTTCTTTCTTTCTTTCTTTCTTCCTTTCTTCCTTTTCTATTTTTTCTTTCTTTTTTCTTACAAAGGACCACAGTTCTAAAATATTACACAGGGATCATATGACAAGCTACCAAATACCACAGTAACACACTTATTTTCGCAGGTTCCTTGCAGGTCTTGTAGATATTGCTTTCCCAAAGAAAAAGATACACATGAGATCTTGAAATCTCTTTGGTGATTGCGATGCGCACAGACGGAATTTTCAGGCAAGGTTGGATCCGTTGGAAAGATGGCGAAATAACCTTTCCAGATTGTGCTTACACTTTACAAACGGATAACGGATGAAGAAGTTATGACCCTTTTCTTCCAAAACCAAAAAAATATTCAAAATAAGATATGATCTGATTATTTCCTCTTTTGGAGATGCAAATTAGCAAGTGAATATCTCTAATTTCGTGATGGTGGTGATGATGGTGTTTTTTTATGCAGATCAAAAGTGAAAGGAACTCGAAACTCTAAAGGACTATACACTAAGACCAGCAACTTGACACAACGGTGCAACCGACTATTCAACAAAGCAAAAAAAATGAAAAGAAAATTGCAAAAGGCACAGATTGGTTCGGATATGATGATCTAACCCTAATTTTTTTGGCTTTTTCATGGACTGTAGGTATGAAGGAACAGATGTGATCTAGACTACGAAAGTCTGGTAAAATCTCACTGAGCAACCTGGAAATCTGATACCACTTGATAGAGACGAAGGTGCCCCGTCTTTTGATGAGATGGTAACTATCGTTTTTGGTGGAGTAGACTTTGACGATCTGACTACGAACATGTGAAGACGTCGTGCCTTAGCAATCGCTAAACCAACTCCAAGAGGTTATTGACCACGCCGGAGCACGATCAACCTGACCACGAGGGTCTATTTCCTGCAGGCAAACGAAGAACAAGAAAGAAACTGGGATTGCAATCTGGATATTGCGAATTCAAGAAGAAAACTTTATTGATGAAAGTGGGGTTCTGAAACGTCCTGGTCTGGTCGTTGGACACAAACGAGGTACGCGAGTTGTAGCTGTGGCAAACTTTAATCTAAACAAAACCCACCCTCTCAAGGAGCTCTTGGCCTACTTAAATGAGGGAGGCAAGAGGGAAATTCATCCAGCAACAAAGGTAGGACGTGATCTCCCTTATTCCCTTCCTTTTTCTGAGATAGACTACCTTTTAATAGGGAAAGAAAGAGGGAAATCCATCCAGCAGCAAGGCAGGATATGATTTCCTCTATTTCTTTCCTCATTATAGCACATCTATCTTTAAATGGGGGAAGAAAGAGGGAAATTTTGTCCAGCAGCAAAGTTGGACGAGATTTCTCTTATTCCTTTCCTTATTTGTCTAAATCTCTCTTTATTACATGGTCCCAGCTTCAAGATTGTGTGCATAGTACCCTATCCATCCACTTGACTTTATTCTGGTCCACCAGCTTGTATATTTCGTCCATGTCCTTGTACGTCATCAAGGTGGCTTCAAAGTTCTGAAAACTCCACTAGAAACTCCGTTCTGGTTCCCTTCTCACGCGCCTTCATCTCCCTTCTTGATGATGCTCCCATGTTCATTCCTCTTGTCCATGCTAGGCCCTTCATTTGTAAGAAACACAAATGTATCCAATTTAGGCAGCATCATATTCTCATAAATATTAGAAATATTCCCAAGAAATGAAAGTACCTGATAATTTAACTGGCGTGTGCGAGCTCTAGTAATTGGTCTCATATGTGTGGTAGCAGGGGCTATGGGTGTAACTGTCGTAGTGATGTCCTCATCATACGTGGGGTGGATTGTCCGCATCTCTCGTGAAGTAGATAAGGCGCTTGTCAACCATGTCCCTGTGTGAATCTGTGGACATGGTCCACCCTAAGAGCCACAGAAGATACACCTCCAAGTATCTTGAGATAGCGTACTCATCCGCGTCCAGGTGGATGTTCTCAGGCTGAAATGAACAACAAAGAAATATATTTATTAATACAATTATTACTTATGATTGAATAATGTAAGTAAAATCCAACGACACTTACCTCGTACTGCTGCAACCAAGTCTTTGGTGGACTGTGCTCCTATCTCTCTGGAATCGGTCTTATCGGACCGTTCCTCTTAGTGTACATCGGGTGAGGTACGAAGCTAGAGAAACGAGCCTCCAGGTCCTCATTTCAGCAATCCGTGAAGTCTGGCCTGCAGACTTCCTGCCTTGCGAGTGGAAGACCTAACAGGTAGGACACGTCCTGCAGCGTCACAGTCATCTCCCCACAAGGCATGTGAAAAGTGTGTGTCTCCGGTCTCCATCGGTCCACCAATGCAGTAAGCAGAGAACGGTCGTAGATTAGTCGCATGGACTTTTATTTAGACCGTTCCATTATTTGGGGCTCCAACATCCTACACAGTGGCAGGAGCCCCGCTACACTCAAACTATATTATAAAATGTCAAATTAATATGAAACCATCTAACAATATTTGAACTATTTAAAAGCATGCGTACGGTCAATCCATCTGTCGTTCAGGTGTAACATCGTCTTCGGCAGTTTTGGTCACAACGTGTTAAGTTTGACTCCTCGAACACTGCTCAAGTACGAGCGGTGTCGAGCGTTGAACTGAGTGTCCAAGAGCTCTAGAGTGTCACGATCACCTGCAGCCATGACTGCAGGTTTAAAGTATATTAACTTGTTAGTCATTGAAACGTAGAGTACATCGGTTGCTGGTAAATGAAACAACAAACTTTGTTGCTACGAGAAAATTATTAATATATGTAACTTCTTAACTTAAGATAGTATTCATTACAACATCCATAATACATGATGTTGGTACATTGAAAGATTACAGGAAAGGAATTTGACTAAAAACAAATCATTTTTGATCCCACCGTGAGCGACGACCACGAGAACGTCTCCCGTCAAGCGGATTTCCTAAAGGTCCCGCTTCAGATGCTCCTGTAACATTACACTGAGCGCAATTCTTGTAACTATGGCCAACTACGTTACAGTTGCTACATCAAATTTGTTGTGACGATGAGCACTCATCCATAGCATTTCTTATACGTCTCGTTTTACGCCGACCACGACTCTGCTTCAACCTCAAATAATCAGGACCTCTTTCAAATTCTGGTCCTGGATCGTTGGTGAATATACCAAAAATTTGATAACCAAATATGCCTGCATGCCAGCTTGTCTGCAAAGTCTCCTTCAAAAAGTATTGTGAGACATATATATTTGGAGATAATTGACTTCGACTGCAGGCAACAATGACATGAGAACAAGGCCTATGGAGGATCTTTGGCTTCATACAAGTACATATGGCCGAGTTCTCACGAAGAGCGCACTCGTGCATCGTCCATTCATTCATGGCACAACATCTGCCTCTGTCTCTGCATGTGATCTCGAACCTGTTCTGCAGAGTCCCCATTTATTTCACACTATGTAAATGAGCCTTCTTAATCTTCTCGTCCATGTAGTTAGAAATAAATTTTGAGAATACTAAATTAGGATCAACCATCAGTAGAGAAGCTTTTGCAAAACGCTCATGAAAAACTCTTGACCCACGTAGAACAAAGTTGTAGACCTATAGGAAAATTACATTAACTTATAGTACTACTAACTCTATAGATAACTAAAAATAGCACAAACATTTACATACCTCGGCTAAATTAGTTGTCAAAATTCCATACCTAGCACGTTGTGTCTCATATAACAACGACCATTTCTCTTTCGGCTCATTATGAATCCAATGCGAGAAACATCTGATAGATGATCCAGCCCTACGAGAAATTGTATGTTTGGTTGATGGTGCAGTAGAGAGTGGTACAGAAGTATCTTCATTACTATTCCGTCCAAGAACTTCCTCGCTTTATTTCTTTGTCAGCTCATCAAGACGACGCCAGAAAGCATTAAACTTCTTCTCTTGATTCTAACTACAGATACGCTTAAACATGTTCATAAGTTGTTTGTTCTTGAATTGATTGTAAAAATTTGCACCCAAGTGCCTCATACACCACCTTGATTCTATATGCGGCCAAAACTGGTGGGAGACAACTCTCAGCGCAACCGTATTTGATATCCGATATTGCCTTCAACAAACCAGCATGATAATCATGTATGACACACACATTTTCTCGGCCTTGCACTACATCAACTCTAACCCGTTTAAGAAACCAATACCAACTGTCAGCATTTTCACTCTCCACAAATGCAAAGGCCACGGGCAAAATTTGATTGTCGGCATCAACTCCGATAGCTGTAAGAATTTGACCTTTGTACTTTCCGGTTAGGAACGTACCATCCATACACAGAATGGACCAACAGTATCAAAATACATTTATGCATTGACCTAGTAAAAAGAATGCACTATGAAGAATAAGCTTTCCAGGAAGCTGGGGTTTGGAACATCCACGATATCAACAGCCGTGCTGTAACACCCTCAATTTCACTACAATGCATTGCATACATTTTTATGTAGAAAAGCATTTAAAAAGAAGAAGAACTGGAGAAAGAACCATAGAAATGGAGAAAGAACCATAGAAATGGAGAAAGGAATATAGAAATGGAGAAGGGAATATAGAAATGGAGAAAGGGACATAGAAACGGAGAGAAATGTAAATAAGATAGCTGAATTGAGCCATCCCTAAATTTCTCCCAAATTCCCCAAGGGGGAATTTCCCCCACATTTGGGGGGGGGGGGTTCCCCGATTTGGCCGCAGCCCTAGAGGGGGAAAAACCCTTAGGACTCTTTGGTTGAGTCCCAATTGGACTAGGACTCTTCTTTTCCCCCCTTATAAATACAATCCCCAAGCCCCCCCCCTCTACACTTGGCCGCAGCACCCCCCCCCCCCAAAGTCACCGAGTTGCCCCTGCCCTCCCAACTCGCCGAGTTGGCCACCCCCCCCCCCCCCTTGCCGGAGTTTGGTCGCCGGTCCGTCGAGCCCCGCCGTTGAGCCCCGTCGTCGAGCCCCACCATCGAGCCCCGCCGTCGATCCCCGCCGTCGAGCCCCGTCAAGCCTCGCCGTCACCGGAGAAGAAGCGAACGATCTTGATGAGGACATCACAACAGTGGATACTCACATTGATATACAAGGACCAATCACAAGAGGACGAGCACGGTTACTAAATCAGCAGGTGAACTCGTTCCTAACTTCCTACCCATGTGATTTTGAGAATGAATTGCTATTGAATGATTTAATTGTTATTAGGAACCATAGACATGATCAACAAGTAAAGGGAGGAGGATTTGGGGACGTGGAGAATCATATGGGACGTCCACAAGTTGATGGAAACAGTCACCAACTCGGACTCGAGTTCTACTCGGAGTCCAGGAGCAGTACATCTTATAATGGACGCCCAGGATGCATACGGACTCCGTTTTTGACGTTCTACATATGCATGGAAATATGAGAAGATAAACTTTCCAATGGTTCTGGTCCCACATTAAAATTCGCCGGGAGTCGTTGGGAGTTGTCGAAACAAGTTGAATTCGGAGTTCTGTCCAGTGTTGCACCACCGTATTGGGCTTTTGGGCCTTGTATCCCGTATGAGTCCATTAGGGACACGTCTAAAGGTATTATGGTCGAACCCTAGCCTTTAAATACTGCAGCCGCCAGCCATATTTGGTGGATTTTTCTTAGATAAACAGCCGCCGTTCTACGGTTTGTGTGAAACCCCAACTTCATGATTTTCAGATCACATCTTCTACGTTCTTGCTCGTGTTCTCGGTTGCACCTGCAGGGATTAGCCTTCTTGGCGAGGTCAAGCGTGTTCTGCACGGTTGATAACCAACGGAGCAGTGGTGTAGTGATCGCAGGGGTGTTCGAACTGCTCAAGTGCCGCGGATAATCAACGTCGAGTTCTCCACCTCAATCGACCTACCTTTCGGAAGATCAGGCCTAAACCACTCATCATTTGGTATCAGATTTCAGGTTGCCCGTGAGGTACTTTGATTTCCCACTATATTAGTTTTTGTTTTTCATACCTAGAGTCCAAAAAAAACATATTGTGTTACCGATTCCTAGACTATAGTGTCTGCAAGTTTTCGTTTTTCAGTTTGCATTGTTGAGTTTGCATTCGTGTGGTCGAGTCTTGTTGCTGGTTTATCTTTGTCTTTTTGGGTCGCAGTTATCGTTTTTTCTTCCTTGTTTTTCTTGCTGCTCACCTATTCCACAATCCCTAAACAACAAACTGAGCCACCAAGATCATCGGTTTGCCCTAGCTAGCCGCCTTGCGTGAACTCCCGCATCGCCAGCCCTAGAACAGGTGACAAACCATTGTGCCAGTCCTCCTTGATTCATCACACAACATCCTATCAGCCGTCGTTGCTAAATTCTGATTGTTTTTCACATCCTATTGCGAGATCTTTTTCAAAACCGAGTTTGAATCAACATAAAAAACAGTAACTCGGATAGCCTACCTTAAAACGGCCATAACTTTTGCATACGAACTCGAAATCGGGCGATTTTTTTTAAAATTGATCTACTCGAAATTTCACAACCAATTCTCCACGGATTTGCCATCTTCGGCAAAATTTGTTTGGCCAAATTCCCCTCAGAAGATAGACTATCCGGCCTCCGAAGTTTTAGCACAAATTTTAAAGAATCTTCCTGATTTTTTATAGGCCACATCTTACATCCAATTGAGCTGCAAAGTTGTGTGCTTCCTATTTTTGTGCTCTCAAGTAAACAAAAAATATCAGAAAAATATTAAAAAAGAAAAAAATAGTGAAGAGAGCACAGATATTAAAGCATTGACAGCACACACTTGAAACAGTTGGTCTATACACTTGTGCTGTACTTATTGCTTATATCTTCCTGATCTTCTATTTGCCTCTCTATCGCCTTGTGTTGTGATAGGCCTAGAACACTTGTTAACCAGCAACAGTTCCTACATTGAATACTTATTCAACTTCGTTTTGCTGTTAACGATTTTCTTTGCTTATTAGCCACTATATTGTGCCATCCAAGCTCCACTTTTCCACTTGAGCAGAACAGGTACCTTTGCAATCACTCCACGCTTCATTGGTTCTCACCGTCCACCATTTCACCTGCTGTGTCGGTAAGAACACTTGTAAGAACGTGGTAAGACACTTGAGAGAGAGAGAGATTGTTTCCTTCCTTCCACTTTTCACATTGCCACTATCCTTCGCAGTTGATAGGGATAACATCTTTTTGTTGTCTTTTGTTTACTACTAACAATGGCAGAAGATAAAAGGGATGATGAATGTGTTCAATATGCTGAGTTGCGTGACATGATGAGGGAAATGATAGATATGTTCACCAAAACCCAAGCATCGACAGAGGCGTCATTGACGACCTTGAATCGCCAACTTGCTGATCTTGTTGTTCGGATGGATACTCTTGAGGCACGCTGCCTATCGCTGAAGATCGTGAAGACGATGCTTATAATATGGAAGATCATAACAATCAACCACGACTTCCACGTTATCTATGAGGTATGGGAGGTAATAATCTTTATAATTACAATGATCGTCATAACAATTTTAATCGCCCTCTTGATGATCCTTTTGCTAAAGTCAAATTTACTATACCCTCTTTTTCTGGTGCTTATGATGCTGAGGCATATCTTGATTGGGAGATGACAGTAGAGCAGAAATTTAATGCCCACCTTGTTCCTGAACAACATAGAGTTTGTCAAGCCACTAGTGAGTTTAAGGATTTTGCTATCATATGGTGGAATGAACTTGTTAAAACTAGAACTGATCCTCCAACATGTGATAGATTAAAGGAAGCTATGCGTATTCGTTTTGTTCCTCCTTCTTTTCAGCGGGACCTTCGCAAAAAATTGCAGCGCTTAGACCAAGGTAACATGTCCGTAGAGGAGTATTATCAAGAGTTACAAAAGGGTATGTTGCGCTGTGGAGTAGTAGAGGACATGGATGATAAAATCCTATTAGCAGGACATTGTTGATTATAAGGAATATGATACTGTTAACAGATTATTTCAGCTGGCTATGTTGGCAGAAAAAGAATTGCAGGGCCGCCAACAGCAGCAGCACCAACGCATGAGGAGCACATTTACACCGCGTTCGACATCTACACCATCCAAAACAGCACCATCTTCGAGTTTTCCTACTGCCACTACACCATCCAATGGTGGCCAATGAACTTTATCTACTGCTCCATTTCCTCGCGCGCCGGAGGGCAGCAAGACGACACCATTCAAGCCTACGTCTTCCACTCCTTCCACAAGTCAAGCTTCCAACATTAAGTGTCACCGCTGCCAGGGAGTTGGTCATGTGATGAAAGATTGCCCTAGCAAACGAGCATACATGTCACACCCGGTTTCTCCAAAGAACGACCGAGTGAATATCACATGTATGCCAGGATCATTTTCTCATACATGTGACGACAAATAGTGAAGCATCATTATATTACAAGCCAAGTATTCGAATATAAATAAGTCTTACATAGAATCACGTCTCAATGGACGATAATATGTTCATAACATGTAAATAAAACAGCAGCGGAAAATAAGTCTCGTGGGCTTCATCACAGGCGTTGCCCGGGGGACTCCGTGAATTAGATTCCTTCTTCGGGTCCGAAGTCTTGGTCATTGAACACCACGTCATTCCCTTGGCCTGAGCAGCGATTTAAACCAACAGAAAAGCAATCTTGAGTACCATTGGTACTCAGCAAGTGTGGGAAAATTATGTCATGCATGGCTAGAGCAAGGAGAGGTTGAACTCATGGTTAAAGCACTACGCAATTAATACCTATCACCATAGCTTATTAAGCACCTACATTACTACATAGGTGAAATGGTCCCAATCCCCCAACCCATCATCAATATCAAGTAACCATAACAGCATTTCCAATGTTAAGCTCCCTGCTTAACATCCTCAACTTCCCAATTCCTCATCCTCTAATCATGAATAAGTCCAAGCCGCTCTTGACCGTGAGCACGGCTGTCATGACAGTTTTGACTCTGCAGAGTTTGCACCACTGTACCCACATGTAGTGATTTCATCCCCCGTTGCCGGGTGGACTCAAAGAACCTCCATTATGCCAGTGGCCGCGAACCACGTTCACTCTTCCGAGGTGTGTAGCCAGGAGATCACTACGAAGCCTTTACAAAGGGATTCCCGACGAGTGTGGGCCCACTGAGGTTTCATCCCTAACAGCATACAAGAGGCTCCAACCCCGCTGCAGTGGCCCCCTCTTGAGTCTTGCGGTTCATATGGTAGTCCAGCTGACACCTATTCCACGCACCATCCAAACGCCCATACTACGCCGGGGATGCACCTAATTAATTGGCCAAGCTGCCCCATCTCAGCATGTGGTTGGCACGGTAAAGCCAGGTTACATGCTTCATGAACCGGTCCTTAGGATCGAGGCAAGTACTATACACAAACCCGAGTCTCGTGCATGCAGCACCAACCAAAGCATTCAGCTTGCCTAGTGTCACACCCGGTTTTTCCGAAGAACAACCAAGTGAATTATCACATGTATGCCAGGATCATTTTCTCATACATGTGATGACAAATAGTGAAGCATCATTTATTACAAGCCAGGTGTCGAATATAAATAAGTCTTACATAGCAAATGTCTCGATGGACAATAATAAGTTCATCACAAGTAAATAAACTAGCAGTGGAATAATTATTCTTGTGGGCTCCGTCACAGGCGTTGCCCGGGGGACTCCATGAACCTAGAAACCTTCTTCGAGTCCAAAGTCTTGATCATTATACACCACCTCATTATCTTGACCTGAGCAGCAATATAAACCAACAAATATGCAAGGTTGAGTACCGATGGTACTCAGCAAGTGTGGGAAAATTATGTCATGCATGGCTAGAGCAAGGAGAGATTGAACTCAGGGTTAAAGCACTACGCAATTAATACCTACCACCTTAGCTTATTAAGCACCTACATTACTACACAGGTGAAATGGTCCCAATCTCCCATCCCATCATCATAATCAAATAACCATAACATCATTTCCAATGTTAAGCTCCCCTCTTAACATCCACAACCTCCAAGGTCCTCATCCTCTAATCATGAATAAGTCCAAGCCGCTCTTGACCGTGAGCACGGCTGTCATGACAGTTTTGACTCTGCAGAGTTTGCACCACTGTACCCACATGTAGTGATTTCATCCCCCGTTGCCGGGTGGACTAAAAGAACCTCCATTATGCCAGTGGCTACGAACCACATTCACAATTCCCAGGTGTGTAGCCAGGAGATCACTACGAAGCCTTTACAAAGGGATTCCCGATGAGCATGGGCCCACTGAGGTTTCACCCCTAACAGCATACAAGAGGCTCCAACCCCGCTGCAGTGGCCTCCTCTTGAGCCTTGCGGTTCATATGGTAGTCCAGCTGACACCTACTCTCCGCACCATCCAACACACCCATACTACGCCGGGGATACACCTAATTAATTGGCCAAGCTGCCCCATCTCAGCATGTGGTTGGCATGGTAAAGCCAGGTACATGATCCATGAACCGGTCCTTAGGATCCAGGCAAGTACTAAACACAAACCCGAGTCTCGTGCACCCAGCACCAACCAAATCATCCAACTTGCCATGATCCCTACCTCTACATAACTCATAACATCTCATTCAAAAATATGGTAAATAAACTGATGATCTCATATCCCAATTATCCCATTCTAAGCATGGCTAAGCATAAGCATGTCAATAAATGATATGATAAAATAAATCCCAATCCCAAGCTACAAGGAAACAAGATAATGCAATTCTAGGGAAACTTCCTAGCATGGGTTTCATATTTCAATTGACAATGCAAATAATTCTATCTACATATCCTAGCATAGGATCAAAGTGGTCAAGGACACTTGCCTCCTTCCTGCTGCTCTTGAAATGGGTAGTCCTGATCTTGGAAAGGGAGAACTTGCTCTGGAGCAGGTTCTACTCATACCATCACACATAGCAAAAGAAAACAACAAGTCATAAGGCATAGTTCACACTTCCACTTCATACAAACCACACATTCACATTTATAAAAGTCATTCACAATTATATGTGTTGTGGTTATTCTATGTGTGTTGATTTTTGGCTTACATGCACTTTTAATCATGTGTATATGATTTCTACTTTTGTATTCACATTTATATTTGCATACTATATATATGAGTTTCTAATTTAAATAAATTCCTTATATTCAACCACTACACCTTTTAGCTACCAAGTATGCATGAAAGGTATTTTCCTACTCCATATGTGTCTTCAGTCCTTCTACCAACCCTAAACTAAATTCTTTGGATTTTAGAAACTTCATTTATCATTTTCTAGTTATTCATACCTAGCTTGCTATATTTTCAGATTTATTTCCTATGCCTAAATGTGAACTTTATTATGAAAATAGTAAGACACATCATCTAAACAGAATAGGTTCTGATCCAAAATATTTAATAATATATTTTTGATCTTTTCCTCTGATGTAAACTATTTTACATTTATTTTTCTAATTTTTAGAATTATTCTCTACTTAAAACTGTGTCCCTATAACTAATAAATGTGAATAATCAATTAAACAGATCCATTTCAACCAAAAATCTATTTTTATCTCACTCCAAGGTTTTCTAAGTACTGGAAAAGTTTTTAATTTAAATTTGACAATATGTTTGTCCCACCTTTTAAATTTTAAATACTAGCCACATATTCAAATTCCTAACTTTAATATCAAATAGGGTTAAAAAGGTAAACTCACCCCACTACAGGGTCCATTATATTATTTTGAGAATTTCCAGGGGTCTAGCTACACTTAACAGAGGGGTTTTTCCTAATTTTTTTTAAGTCCAAGGGCTAAAACTGATTTTTAAATGAATTTACATGATTTTCTGAAGTTCCAGGGGCTAGATCAGAAGTTTCCGGGACTAGCTCTTATTTTCTGAGAACCCCAGGGGGTAGCGCGTAAGAATTCCAGTCTTTATAACGCGGGGCTGACGTGGACCGTCCGATTTAAAACAGACGGCTGAGATTAGACGGCGCACAAGCGGCCACGTCGCTCTGATCGAGCGCGGGCGGCGCTGCCCGGCGGCGCACGGCGGCGGGAGACGGCGATCTCGCCGGAGAGTTTCGGATCTTCGTCAATTCTCCCTAAAACTGTGATTTTATGGCTTAGATCGGTAGAGGGGAGGTCAGGGATCTCACCTCGGGGGTTTTCTTGAGCTCGGAGGTCCTGGAAAGCGATCGGCGACGAGGTCCGAGGTGAATTCGCGGCGAGGCTCGTCGGCGCTGTGTTTGAACCGCAAAGCACCGAGTTTTCTGCACCTGCAAGGTTCCCCGGAGGCGGTGGATCAAGACCAGCGAGTTAGATCAGAATTCCCGAGCGTAGATCGGCCAGAATTCGTCGGAGGGGCTCGGGTTCTCACCGGAGAGAAAATCGGTGTATCGTGGGGAAAAACGGGATGATGCCAGGGTTTTTATAGACGGGGGAGGGCGGCGTTCGGTTGTGATCGAGTTAGCGTCGCCCACGAACGAAATTCGGCTGGGATACGCGAGGATCCGGGTCGGTTTTGATTCGGGGTGAAAAGAGTCCGGCCGAGCGCGGGCGCGAGCGCGAGGAGGAAGAAAGGTTGGCGGGCCCCGCGTGTCAGTGGGAAGAAGGGGGGCGCGGCTGCGGGCTGGCGCAGGATGGGGTGGGCCGGCTGGTGGGTTTCGGCCCAGTGGCCGGTTTTTTTCTGTTTTTCTTTTTCTTTTTCCATTTCTTTTCTGGTTTGAATTTGAATTTGAATTCCAACTAAGTTTGAATTTCTGCAGCCCATGCAATACGTCCAAAAAATTTTAAATTCCCCTTTTAACAAGATTTTGGGGTGTTACACCTAGATCCCTACCTCTACATAATTCATAATAATCCATTCACATGTAAGGTAATCAAGGTGATGATCTCATATCCCATGTATCCCATTCTAAGCATGGCTAAGCATGGCTAAGCATGAGTAGCATAAATGAAAGATATAATAAAGTGACTCACAACCCAAGGCTACAAGGAAACAAGATAATGCAATTCTAGGGAAACTTCCTAGCTTGGGTATCATATTCCAAATTGACAATGCAATTAAATTCTAACTACACATCCTAATATAGGATCAAAGTGGTCAAGGACACTTGCCTTCTTACTGTTGTTCTGGGAATGGAAAGTCTTGATCTTGAAAGGTGAGAACCTGCTCTGAGGCTGGTTATACTCATGCCAATACACATAACAAAAAGAAAACAACATTCCATAAGCCATAGTCCACATTTCCACTCATGCAAACCACACATACATACATATGAAAGTCATTCACATATTTAAGTGTTGTGTTTACCCTGGATATGTTGATTCTAGGCATACATGCACTTTTAAACATATATATTATTTCTAACTTTAATATTCAGATGTCTAAGTGCACACTATAATGGATCTCCAATTTGAACAAATTTTCTATATTGGATAATACACTTCCTAGCCACAAAATTTGCATAAAAGATAATTTCCTACTCCAAATAGGTTTTCAGATCTTCTACAAAATCTTAATTTGAAGTTTTGGATTTGGGGACCTCAATTTACATTTTCTAATTATGCATACCTTTCTTTCTATATTTTCAGATTTATTTTCTATACCTACAAATGAACTTTAATATTAAAATAACAAGACATCTCACCTAAACAGAATATGTTCTGATCTAAAATGTCCCATAAAATATCTTTTGACTTCCTCTCTGATGAGGATCAATTTAAATTCATTTTTCCCATTTTCAGAGTTTATTTTCTAGCCTAAATATGAATTTCCAGCCATAAAACAGCAACCTAAATTCACACAAAAATTTCTACTGTTCCAAATACCAAACAGAACCTTTATGAATTTTCCCTACCCCTTTTTGGTGACTTAGATCCATTTTCCCACATTTAAATTTGTTTTATGCCTAAAGGGTGTATTTCAGGGATAAATCACAAAACAGCAACCTTATTTAGTTTAAAATTTTATTTCCACTCTAAACTCAGACTTTAGATTATTCTACACATCTCCAACAGGGTTAGAATAATTAAACTGAACATATACCTATGTTTGAATTTAAATCCTATTCACATATTCAATTTCATGAAATTAATAACTCTTAGGGGCTGATGTGCAAATCCACACTGCTGTGGGGGCCCCATTTCTCATTTTCTAAATTTTCAGGGGTCTAAGTGTGCAAAACAGGGAGATCTTCCTAATTCTTACTAAGTCCAGGGGCTAAAATTAATTTTTAAATGAATTTACATGAATTTCTGAAGGTCTAGGGGCTAGATCAGAAGTTTTCAGGGGCTAGCTATTCTTTTCTAACAAGTCCAGGGGGTAGCGCGCAAGATTTCCAGCCTTTATAATGCGGGGCTGACGTGGACCATCCGATTTTAAATGGAGGGTCGAGATTAGATTGCGAAGGGGTACGCCGGGGTTCTATTTTCATCCGCACGATTTAAAATGGACGGGCCACAGAGGGCCACGTCGCCCTAGCCGTGTGCGGGCGGCGCTGCCCGGCGGCGCGCAGCGGCAGGAGGCGGTGATCTCGCCGGAATTTCCCGAAATCTCATATATCGGCCCTAGACTACGGTTTTCTCTGCACAATTCGGAGGAGGGGGAGTAGGGGATCTCACCTCGGGGGTTTTCTTCAGCTCGGAGGCCCTGGAAGGCGGTCGGCGACGAGGTCCGAGTGGGAAGCTCAGCGGCGCTCACCGGAGCTGTGTCTAGAGCGCAAAACACGGGTCTCCTTCACCTGCAAGACTCCCCGGCGGCGGCAGGACGCACTACACACGTTAGATCGGAGAAAACAGACGAAGATCAAAAGAAAACAGCGACGGAAGTCTCGGTCCTCACCGGAACTGAAAGTGGGTCGAAGGGGGGGAAGGAAAGGGGCAGCCTTCAGCGTTTATATGGATGAGGGAGGGCGGCGTTCGTTGAGATCGTGCTGGAGTGCCTGGGACCAAAGCTCGGGGTGTGCGAGCGTGGGTTTTGGGAGCAGCGGGCGTGATCGAGCGCGGGAGTATCGGTGGCGGTTGGGGCGCGCGGAGGAAGGGGATGACACGCGGGCCCCATGTGTCAGAGAGAGGGGGAGGGGAAAAACAGCCACGGGCTGTTGGGCCGGCTGAGGTGGGTTTCGGCCCGTTGGCCATTTTTCTTTTTCCTTTTTCTTTTCTGTTTCGATTCAAATTTGAATTCCAGTTTGAGTTTGAATTTCTTCTCCACATGCATTACGTCCAAAAATTTTAAATTCACCTCTTTAACAGGTTTTGGGGTGTTACAATACATAGCACGAGATGATGGCGGGTATGACAGTACTTCGGATGAAGATGAATATTCTCTTGCTACTAACGTTGCAGGACCAAAAGATGACCACTATAGCACAGATGAAGAGGTACTTGGTACTGCAGCAACGGAAAATTATAGAAGCATAATTGTGCAGCGTGCTTTGAGCTCCAAAGTTGAGGCGGACGACAAGCTACAACGACACAATCTTTTTCACATGTTTCTCATCATCATGGACTGCCGCGTGCACACTATAATTGATGGAGACAGCTGCAATAACTTGGTGAACACGGATGTGGTCAAGAAACTTGGGTTGACAACAAGAGCACACCCTCATCCGTACCACATTCAGTGGTTCAACAACAGCGGTAAGGTTAGGGTAACACAAACAGCGAGGGTACATTTTTCGATTGGTTCATACCATGATTTTGATGTCGTACCTATGGATGCTTGTTCTCTTTTGTTGGGACGTCCTTGGGAATTTGATACGGATGCTATTCATCATGGTAGAACTAATAAATATACTCTGATGCATAAGGGAAAGAAAATCACTTTGCTTCCTATGACTCCTGCTGAAATTGTACATTTTGAGAAAAGTAAAACACGTGATGATAAGGCAACAAAATCACTAGACTCTGAAAACAGCAAGTAATTAAGTTAAAATCACCTTCGTTGCTCACAACTAAATCTGACCTTGCTGATTTATTAAATACCAAGGGGATGTACTACGCTTTGGTATGCAAAGAAGCCATGTTTTCAATTCATGAAGTGTCCATTGCATTGCCCCCTGCTGTTGCTAACCTTTTGCAGGATTTTGCGGATGTGTTTCCCCCCGAGATACCCCCTGGATTACCACCTATGAGGGGCATTGAACATAAGATCGACTTGATTCCAGGGGCAAGTTTGACAAATCATGCGGCGTACAGGGCGAATCCGGAAGAGACAAGGGAAATTCAGCGGCAAGTTCAAGATCTTTTGAACCGTGGGTATATTCGTGAAAGCCTTAGTCCTTGTTCTGTTCTTGTTCTTTTGGTTCCTAAGAAAGATGGTAGCTGGCGCATGTGTGTTGATTGTAGAGCGATTAATAACATCACCATTCGATATCATTATCCTATTCCTAGATTAGATGACATGCTTGATGAATTGAGTGGTGCTATTATTTTCACAAAAATTTACTTGCGTGGTGGTTACCACCAAATTAGAATGGCACTAGGAGATGAATGGAAAACTGCATTTAAAACCAAGTTTGGACTTTATGAGTGGTTAGTAATGCCTTTTGGTTTAACTAATGCACCTAGCACTTTTATGCGATTAATGAACGAGGTTTTACGTGCTTTTATTGGAAAATTTGTGGTGGTTTACTTCGATGATATCATCATTTACAGCAAGTCATATGATGAACATCTTAATCATTTACGTGATGTTTTCAGTGTCTTGAGAGATGCACGTTTGTTTGGTAACCTCGAAAAGTGTGTCTTTTGCACCAATCGAGTTTCATTTCTTGGATATGTCGTTTCATCGCAGGGAATTGAGATGGATGAGGCAAAAATTGTGGCGATCACTAGCTGGCCAACTCCATCAACCGTCATGCAGGTGCATAGTTTTCTTGGTCTTGCAGGTTTTTATTGACGCTTTGTGCGGGATTTCAGCACCATTGCAGCACCTCTCCATGAACTGACGAAGAAGGGAGTGCAGTTTTGATGGGGCGAACAGCAGCAACAAGCTTTTGATGTTCTCAAATCAAATCTTACATAAGCACCATTGCTACAACTTCCTGATTTTGACAAGACATTTGAGCTAGAATGTGATGCAAGCGGCATTGGTATTGGAGGTGTTCTCATACAAGGAGGTAAACCCATTGCATTTTTTAGTGAAAAATTGAATGGTCCTTCTCTGAATTATTCTACTTATGATAAGGAATTGTATGCCTTAGTGCAAGTTCTACAAACTTGGCAACATTACCTTTGGTCTAAGGAGTTCATCATACATTCCGATCATGAATCTTTGAAGTATCTTAAGTGCCAAAACAATCTGAATAAATGACATGCTAAATGGATTGAGTTCATAGAATCATTTCCATACATCATTAAGCATAAGAAAGGGAAGGAGAATGTTATTGCAGATACATTATCTAGACGTTACACCATGCTGTCCCAACTTGATCATAAAATATTTGGTTTAGAAACAATAAAAGGATTATATCCTACTGATTTGGACTTCAAAGATGCCTTTGAAAATTGTAGAGAAGGAAGAACATGGAATAAATATGTACTACGGGAGGGCCTCCTCTATCGTGCTAACAAGCTATGTGTTCCTGCTAGTTCCGTTCGCCTATTACTTTTGCAGGAAGCACATGGAGGAGGTTTGATGGGACATTTTGGAGTGAAGAAAACGGAGGATGTGTTGGCCACACACTTCTTTTGGCCAAATATGAGACGTGATGTCGAGCGCTACGTGTCACGATGCACTACTTGCAATAAAGCTAAGTCTCGACTTAATGCACATGGTATTTATATGCCTCTTCCTGTTCCTAGTTTACCTTGGCAGGATATTTCCATGGATTTTGTTTTGGGATTGCCTAGGACAAAGAGGGGGAGGGATAGTATTTTTGTGGTTGTTGATCGTTTCTCCAAAATGGCACATTTTATACCTTGTCATAAGAATGATAATGCCTCACACATTGCTGATTTGTTTATGACGAAATTATACGTTTACATGGTGTACCAAATACCATTCTTTCTGATCGTGACGCAAAATTTTTAAGTCATTTTTGGAGAACTTTTTGGTATAAATTGGGAACCAAGCTGCTGTTTTCAACCACATGTCACCCACAAACCGATGGACAAACTGAGGTAGTAAATCGTACTCTATCCACTATGTTGCGGGCTGTTTTAAAAACAAATTTAAAGGGTTGGGAGGATTGTTTACCACATATAGAATTTGCTTACAACAGGTCAGTTCACTCTACTACAAAGGTAAGCCCATTCCAGGTAGTGTATGGTTTCAATCCCCGTGCTCCTATTGATTTATTACCTTTGCCTCCTTCTGAAACTATAAATTTGGATGCTACACAACGATCTGAATTCATTCTTAAGATGCATGAAACTAAAAAGAAAAATATTGAAAGGATGAATGAGAAGTATAGAATTTCTGGTAGTAAAGGTAGAAAAGAAGTAAAACTTGAACCAGGCGACTTGGTGTGAGGGCCCCGCCGTCCCGATCACTCACGGGGACGGGGCACCTCGCCCGGGAATCGCATTGGGTGGTGCCATGCGATGCGGCACCCAACAGCACACACAATAAAGCATCATATTACATAAAACAAGAGGAAGCTTACAAAGTGTTGATTTTACAAATACTTCTCAAAAATATGCTACAGCGGAAGACTATTACAACTCACGTCTCATACCTATGCTAAGCAACAGAGAAGGGGTCCAGCCTGCGGACCCTTCTCGCTAGCAACATTATCACAATAGCAGCGGCAGGGGTTGCAATGAGTTCCCCACTCGTAGAGCTCCGAGTCTCATCAGACACCCGTACTTAGCAACGTACAGTTATTACCTGCAAAACAACTTATGCAGTATCTGTGAGCACGAAGCTCAGCAAGACTGACCCGTCACCCTAGTCATGAAACTCTACATGATGAAAATAGAGGGCTGATTATATCAGTTTGCACAAACGATGAACTTGAGCTAAAGGAGAGTCCTTACTTCCAGTTTTAAGCAACTTTTATAGCCCTCGCGCAACCTACATCGAGACTCCACAATCAAACAAAGAAACGCTTCATCTCGATGTCACTTGCCCGAGGTGAAAGTAACTTTAGTGAGCTATTCTAGACTCATACATACCTTACGCCATTAACGTCGATACTCCACAATCAAACAAGAAACGCTTTGCCTCGTCGCTACTAGCCCAAGGTGGAAATTAAATTTAGTGAAGTGTTGATCGTTCCTCATCTCCATTATGAGGGTTTTCCACGAAGCATGTTAAATGTTTCCTGGTTTATTACTACGTCACGACGCAGAGAACAAGTATGCTCGGTCCATTCCGCGAGCGACGGTGATTGCAATCAAAAACCACCCGGCTGACACAACACGTACGCCCGTACTCGACGTTGCACACAGCAACCGTCACTGACGTTGTACGTGGCAACCTTTCACACGACACCCAAATGTCGAACCGGTCCCACCGACTGGGATTAAGTCTCTCTACAGCAGACCCTCATAGATCCGACTTCTCTATCCTTTCAGCATCGGCATCAGACGGTGAGGTACGCCTCGACACCCAGGTTAACATGTTACATCGGTTTCCTGGGTCCCATATAGCCAGTATGCATCCGGTACACAACTCAAACTTGTCCAACGGGCCGCACACGAGAATGGGCCTTAATCGACTCAGACATAGACTAGGTTCACAGGACCACGTCCTTGACCTTCCATCCACTGCCCGGTCTTCATTCCCAACTATGAGGATCAATTCCCAACTCTTCCGATTGATCCCCATTAACCCCGTTTCACGAGTAGGAATCTGCCCACTCGAGTTATGCCTCTTTTAATCCACTTTTATTGAGAACAGCAGTTATAATTAATTGATAACATATCCTACATTAAACTCCAGGGTTTTTTGGGTCATGCATTTGGAGTTTCATACCATCTAGAAGTAATGCAATAAATAAAATGCTAGACGTATGAAGTGAATACAAATAAAAACTTGTAAATTTGATGCAAACTGGGGCTTGCCTTTGTTTTGCAGGGCTAATATATATATAATCCAGTTAGTGAAGATCACTTGGATTGATCAAGTGCTTCCCTTTTCCCTTGACTTCCTTTCCGACGACTTCAAATCCTTCACGTAGATGCTACACGTAATGAATATGCACATATGTTTATTTGTAAAGACTTTGCTACAAGTCCTAATAACAAGTTTTCGAAAACTGGAACTCTGTTTAAGAATTTAAAATGACACTGGTGCTAGTGGTTTAGGTTTGTATCTAACCACATGATTAAGTGCTATGTGGTTTTCCCCCTCTTCTATATTGATCACCTAAAGAGGTTAAACAGAACAGGGGTGATCCATAGCTCCAATGGAGCTGAGAATTTTCATGTGAGTTCCATGTCACAAGAAAACCCTCTGGACCAAAAATTAGCACTTTGCATTGAGTGGTTTGTTCAGAATAATTTTCTAAGCAATTAAGCAAAGAAGAATTAATTCTCAGATCACACCCATGTTCATGCCAAACTTAGTGAACTACAATTTCAATTATAGTTCATAGGGCTTGCATGAATTTTCCAAAGATTTTGGAGCTATGAATCTCCCAGTAATGAATTTCTAAGTTCTGGAAATTCCCTGAAATGTTTCTGTAATTAATTTGGATACAGCACTTTAAATTCTGAATTGCCCTGATCAAATCAACTCCAATTGAGCTGAAACTTTTACAGGTGTTCACTAATACCCTAAAGACTATTCTGGCAAAATTTGAGGATTTTGGGATTAACCAAACTCCCTCTAAAATTCTTTTGCTAAAACGTTTTAAAGAATTTTACAGAATTAAATAAAGGGTTTCATACAAATTGGGTTTCATATTTGAATTGTACTCCATCAGAGGAATCCAACAAAATTTGTTTCACAATTTTTGGATTCTCCTACCCAATGTTGTGGCTGTTTAAACTTTGAACTGAAGTCTGAAATTCCCCAAAATGTTCAAATGCTGTCAGTGGGTCCAGGGGACAGGTGTCTGGGCAAGCCACACAGGGCTACTGGGTATTTACGGCGCGGCCACACCAGATCCCCGCAACACAGCCGATCAGAAATTTGAAACACCGTCGCTGACAGGCGGGACCCGGCGGGTCGTCTTCCACCTCCGGCCACCCGCGCCCGCGCGCCTCCGGGCTCGCCGGAGTTTGACGGATTCCGGTCTCCCGGCCATCCCCCGAGCCCTCCCTCGCTGCTAGGGTCTAATTTCACGTGCTGAAAAAGATGGGACCCCCTCCCCTGGCCGGCGGTGGCTCCAACCTAGCTGGCCACGGTGCGGCGGCTCTGTATGAGTTCGGCAGCTTCGCCCGGTCATCCTAGCCTGCCAAGACATCGGTGGGACGGCGCTACAGCACCAGTGGACCATGGGAATGCTCTACCTAGCCTCAAAACTGCTTGGGACCGGCCGTTAATGGTGTCTCACTGTGCACCCGAAACCTCCTCCGCATTTGAGCTCAGAAATTCTGGAATTCATGCGGTCTACGTGTGTCTTTCCAACTAGGGTTGTGAAGGGCTACTGATCGCCGACTAGTGGCGTTCCTGTGTGCAAGGTTTCACGACCTAAGAACGAGAAAGGAGATCGAATTTGTTATTACCGTACCAGAAGGTCGGATGGTGCCCGCGGGCGAACTTTTCTCAAATTCGAGCCCGGTAGATCATCTCATGGCTTGAGCTTCGGGGACGAGCATCAGGGGCTCCTAGCGCATCCGAGGGTGCTCTAGCTCAGGCCTGAGAAGCTTTCGGTGTGGCTGTCCACGTGAGACCACTTCGGTTTCCCGCCGGTGGAGCCTCGATGCTCGGCGGAAATCGTTAAACTGTGGCCAAACGAAGCGACAATAGAGCGGAGCGGTGAGGGGGTTAGCTGGGGAACGTGTTGGCGCTCACTTCTGCCGTGGATCACTCGCTCAGTGGAGGAGCAACGCCGGTTTGCAATCGTCCGAATGGGGAGCGGCACCGGCAGGTCCCTGCTGTGCGCGCGAATGGGGACTGAGGCGATGCGCGAGCTGCGGTGATAAGCGCAGGGAAAAACAGGTCGCCAGCGCGACGATCGTGAGGGGAGGGAGGTGGCTCTGGTCACCCCGGTGTCACGCGGTGAGAACACACGAGGCTGTCTCGGTGGCGCGGTGACTTCGCGGGGAGGAGAAAAACAGCGACCGTGCACTGCCTGAACTGAATATCTTTTGCACACTCACTTCCCTAATGACCTGTGGGCCCCACTGGTCAGTACCACTTCTCCTCAAAAGATCTCTAGAGTTTGACAATTATCCAACCCCATTGTTTGAAAGTTGGAACTGAGCTGCATTTGAATAGTTTGGGCAAATTCCATCCAAATTCAAATGTCTATTTGAATTCCTTGCACATTTAACTCCATTTGGAAAAATCGGCAGCAAACCTTTTCAAAAATTAATGAAACTTTGCCTCCCCACTAATTTGGACCTATGGAATCCAAATATGCAACTTGATTCTTGTGTTAGCTGCTGCAAACAAGAGTTTGAACACAACAGTTTTGAGTTCCCATTGTGTCCTTCCCTCATTTGAAGTTTGAGTTTAACATTTAGTTCAAACTCTTATCTTTAAACCCTCCCATTGCACTTGAGTTCTTCATTTCTGTGGTTTTAATCCACATGAGGTTCATCCATGCAGTAACCCTAAGTTTGTTTAGAAGAATCTCACCTATGTTATCATATGTGGAAAAAGTTTCAACTAATCCCCTTTTTCATACACATGACCCCAACATTTGTGCAACTCATGTTTATTTGTATTCACATTTTTGGGACGTTTACAATCCTCCCCCCTTAAAAGAATCTCGTCCCGAGATTACAAAAGAAAGATGAGACGGAAGGTAATTACAACAACTATGACAAAAGTTCCGGATAGTTCTTGTGGAGGTTATCTTCACTCTCCCAAGTCGCTTCTTCTAGTGTGTGATTACTCCACAGGACATTGTAAAATTTCAAAGTCCAATTTCGAGTGATCCAGCTCTTCTCGTCGATAATCTTGATGGGCTTCTCAGCGTAGGTGAGATCCGGTTGCAATATCTCCATGTCTTCCGAAAGGATCTCCGTCGGCCTCTTCAAACACTTTCTCAAGTGTGAGACATGGAAGACGTCGTGGATGCCCGATAAGGATGGCGGCAGCTCCAAACGGTAGGCCACTGGTCCACACCGTTCTGTAATACGGAACGGACCCACAAAGCGAGGAGCTAGCTTTCCCTTGACCCCAAATCGATGAATTCCCTTCATCGGGGATACTCGGAGATAGACGTGATCTCCGACTTCAAAACACAAGGGTCGGCGTCGCTGGTCCGCATAGCTCTTCTGGCGAGATTGAGCGGCCCTGAGGTTTTCTTGAATCAGCTGGACTCGCTCTTTGGCATCTTTTACAAGATCAATGCCGAAAATCACCCTCTCGCCCGATTCACACCAATTTAGTGGTGTGCGGCACTTCCTGCCATAAAGTGCTTCATATGGTGCCATTTAATACTGGATTGGTAACCATTGTTGTAAGAGAACTCTGCTAATGGCAAATGGTTATCCCAGTTCTTTCCATGATCTATGGCACATGCCCTCAGCACATCTTCCAGAATCTGGTTCACCCTCTCCGTTTGACCGTCGGTCTGGGGATGGTATGTTGAGCTTCTGATTAACTTTGTTCCCAGAGATTCATGTAGTTGCTCCCAGAAACGAGCAACAAATATTGAACCTCGGTCCGATATGATGGTCTTGGGGACTCCATGTAAGCACACAATCCTTGAAAGATACAACTCTGCATATTGCTTTGTTGAAAATCTTGTACTCACTAGGATGAAATGGGCTGATTTTGTTAAGCGATCAACAATCACCCAAATGGAGTCATGCTTTCTGGACGTGAGAGGCAGTCCAACAATAAAGTCCATGCTGATGTCCTCCCACTTCCATGCCGGAATACTTAATGGTTGTAGCATTCCTGCTTTCTTGATGTGATCAGCTTTGACTCGCCGACATGTATCACACTCGAATACATATTTGGCAATTTCTCGCTTCATCCGAGTCCACCAAAATTTCGTTTTCAGGTCTTGATACATCTTATTGCTCCCTGGATGTATCGAGTACTTGGACATATGAGCTTCATCGAGGATTTTCTTCCTTAGCTTCAGGTTCCGGGGTACCACGATACGGTTGTTAAACCATAACACACCTTGTTCATCTTCCCGGAAACATTTCATTTTATCCTCATTGATTCTTGCCCGGATTTTCCGCATTCCTTTATCCCTCTTCTGGGCTTGTACAATCTCTTCTGTAATGGTAGGCACCAGAGCAAGATTATACAACGCCCCATACGGAATCACCCGCAAGCTTGGTTCTTCATCCTCATCCGGAACAACTGACAAGTTATTCACGTGGGATTTACGACTGAGTGCATCAGCCACCTCGTTAGCTTTGCCCGGATGGTAATGGATCTCGAGCTCATAATCTTTGATTAATTCCAACCATCTTCGCTGCCTCATATTGATGTCCTTATGAGTGAATAATATATATTTGAGGCTCTTATGGTCGGTGTAGAGGTGCACTAAATTCCCGAGTAAGTAGTGCCTCCACATCTTCAACGCAAGCACCACCGCAGCATGTTCTAGGTCATGAGTGGGGTAGTGCTGCTCGTGGTTGCGGAGTTGGCGAGACCCATACGCGATCACGCGCCTATCTTGCATTAAGACACAGCCAAGTCCAATGCCTGAGGCATCACAATAAACATCAAATGGCTTTGTTGTATCCGGTTGGGCTAACACCGGTGCCGTTGTGAGATGTTTCTTTAAGGTTTGAAATGCCTCTTCACAGGCCTATGTCCACACATACTTGCTGCTCTTCTTCAATAACTCTGTCATTGGTTTAGCCACCTTCGAGAAGCTGGGAATAAATCTCCGATAGTAACCCGCTAGTCCTAGAAAACTGCGGATTTGATGAACCGATGTTGGAGACTCCCACTTCAAGACTTGCTCAATTTTGGTTGGATCCACGGCCACACCCTCCGCTGAAATAATGTGGCCTAAAAATGGTACCTTGCTGATCCAAAATTCACACTTGCTGAATTTGGCATACAGCTTATGTTCCCGTAACCGTTGGAGCACAATATGAAGATGTTTGGTGTGCTCCTCCTCCGATTTGGAGTATACGAGAATGTCGTCGATGAAAACCACGACGAACTGATCCAACTCTGGCATGAATACAGAATTCATGAGATACATGAAGTGTGCGGGTGCATTTGTTAGCCCGAAAGACATGACTAGATACTCAGAGCCCGTATCCAGTCGAGAAAGCCGTCTTCATATCCTCCGCTCTGATTTTTATCTGATGATAACCAGACCGTAAGTCCATCTTGGAGAATACCTTGGCACCCACCAACTGATCAAACAATATATCAATCCGCGGCAGTGGATATTTATTTTTGATCGTCACTGCATTCAGCGGCCGATAATCCACACATAATCGAAGTGACTCATCCTTTTTCTTCACAAAGAGGGCTTAACAGCCCCATGGCGATGAGCTTGGTCGGATGAACCCTTTGTCCATTAAGTCCTTTAGCTGTTCTTTCAGTTCAGCTTATTCCTTCGGAGACATTTTGTACGGCCTCCGAGATATTGGTGTGGTTCCCGGTGCTAACTCGATCTTGAATACCACATCCCTCTCTGGCGGCATCCCTGGAAGATCGTCGGGAAACACATCTGGGTACTCACGGACCACTGGAATATCCTCCAGTTTCGTGGTCACACTGTGGTACACCACTGGATTTTTAGAATCCACGGCTTCAAGTACGAGCGTTTGGAGACCGTAGATCAGAGAGTCCAAACTAACAATCCGTGGACCGATGTCAAGAACAGCCCCGTGGTAGTTCATCCACGCCATTCCTAGAATCACGTCGATCTTCTGCCCCTCTAATACAATGAGGGTTGTGGGGTATACGTTTCCACCTAAGCACAAGGGTGCTTTGATCACTACTTCATTAGCAGCTATATTTCCACCCGGTGAGCGGATAAGGTAGTGATCCTTCGGTATAGAGGTGGAGAGCTCAGCTTTGCACACAAACAACCTGCTGATGAAATTGTGTGTAGCTCCAGAGTCAAATAAAATTAACACGGGCAGTCCATTGAGGGTGAACATTCCCGCTAGTACAGGTGCCCCATCTGGCACATCCTCTAGAGCTGTATGATAAATGCACCCAGATTTTATTGCAGTTCCTTGAAGCTGAGCACGGGGTTGAGTTATACCCCGCCCCGGTGTAGTTTCTCTATGGTGTATACTTTCTGGACACTTCCTGCTGATGTGACCCAAGTACCCGCACGTGAAGCACGGTTTCTCAGCCGGTTCCTGGTTGCTCTGTGCATGGACATTAGTGATATTCTGCTGCGGCAAGAACACTTGAGGAGCAGAATAACGTGGCTGCATATACCGTTGTTGCAGCTGTCCGAATTCAGAGTATTGGGACGAACGATCGGAATATTGCTGGGGTCGTCGAGCCGGCTGCATTAGCTGACAGTTCAAGGTACTGTCTACCACCCGGTATTTCTGAGGAGCACTACTGCTACCCTCCGGTGGTATATGGTTCTTCCTTTTCTCAGCCTGAACTTCCCGCTGAGCATCTTCAACCATGATGGCAGCACTCATCAATTCATTGAAGTTCTTTCGATCAGCTAAAACGAGTCTCTCCTTTAGCTTGGGATTGAGGCTGCGGAAGAACCATTCACACTTTTGTGCTTCGGTGTTTACATGTTGAGGCGCATACTGCGCCAACTTGTTGAACACTCGCGAATGCTCGTATGCACCCCTCCCTCCTTGTTTTAAGGCCAGAAACTTCTCGAGTTTCCGCTGAATTATTCCAGACAGAACATGATACGCGAGAAATGCCTTCCGGAATTCTGCCCATGTACAGTCATGTCCAGCTGGTAAGGAGGCGAGTTGGTTTGCCCACCATGCACTGGCGGACCCGTGAAGCTGTTGTGCTGCGTATAAAACCTTCTGATGTTCGGTGCATTGAAGCAACCCGAACTTAGACTCAATGGTACGGATCCAGCTATCCGCCACCAGAGGATCCTCAGTTTCAATGAAAACCGGTGGTTGAGTTGCCAGGAACTCAACATAGGAGTTCAGTTGAGCTTGGCGCAAGTCCTCATCTTGACATCCCCCTTGACGGGATGTATTCATCACCAGGGTGCGGAGCAAGTCGGTTCGCTCATTGCTTGCACCCGTCATGGCAGCCAGAATGTCCGCCATTGTGACCGTGGGTGAAGATCCTGGTGGCGGCTGCGGTTGCGGAGCTCGCTGCTCCCGCGGTGGAGAGTTATCACCACGACCACCACTGGAACCACCCACCTCACTCATGGAACGAGTTCGCACCATTCTGCAATTGCAAGAGTTCATTATCAGCTCAACACTATCACTTGATTTATTCCATGAACAAAGTAGTGCAACACTGATAATGAAATCTTAACATGTAAGCAAAATGATTTAATCGCAAACTGATGTAGCTAACAGCAAGGATTTAAAAGCAGATCGACCGGTCCTTAAACAAACCAGATTTCGATCCAGTTAAAAGCATTTTCATAACTCATATTGAATACCAAAGTTAAAGTTAACTTCAATATATTTCCAACGAGTATCCAAATGCCCCCATATCACTCCCGGATCAAAAGTTATGATTTCGCAGAGTTGACAGACTTTCTGGATAAAATTTGCCAGCATCTCCTTTGTATGTGGCTGACTTTATCACTGTTGTATATGAAAATACAACAAGAATCTGAACAACCTTTGAACTACAACAATGTTGTATATTTCATAACCTTTCCAACGGTATATCATAGGCTCCTTAAGGATTTTTTTACAGGAAGTTATGGCTTAAAAACAGAAAGGTCCAGAGAGGTTTTTGCTACTGTCCTGGTTTTGAACAGTTTGCCTTCAACTGGACTTTTCACCCATGTAACGTGTGATTCTGCTCTGGAGGCATACAAGGAAGTTGTAGAGCACTTGAAAATCCTTCCAGAACTGTATCATACACCTTATTTGGGTCAAGATACTCAGAGTTATGCTCTGTTAAAGTCCAGCAAAAATTTCTGCTAGAAACAGAGCACTCTGTTTTTGAAATCTTTGATACCTAGACATTCTCTTATTTAAATCCTAGTTCAAAATAAGAGTTCAGTAACTAATATTTGTTTCAAACTTCCATTTTTAGTTGAAAGTTAGCTCATGAATCATTTCTTCATAGGGAATAGGTTATTATGGGTGGTACGGTGTCGATGCACCATAAGAAACATGTCGGTACTACGTTGCCTCACCAAAGAAAATCCTAAACCGGATTATCCTGGCATATCCGTTTTATCAATGGCACTAAGCGGTCTCTCACACACGTGTACTACACGGGATACGTACGTGGTTAGTACCTGCAGAAGAACACTCAATAGTGGTGCACTCAAAGGTTGTTTCATTTTAGGCAGTTCCATATTAGAAAGTAAATACAAACGCCCGTATCATTGTCATACGGCCGTCCTTGAGTTAAGTCACGTCTCAAGATACGTGATCGTGTTTCAAAACCACACGACGGGGAACCCGAGTATATCATGAACGGGTCGTCACGGTTGCAAATGTTATCAACCCAACGGATACCACCTACTACCCTGTAGGGCACGTCGATGGCAAGCGCTGCGTATGTCCTCCTGGGCTATTTCCAGACGAACACACTCTCGCGTTACTGACCACGCGATGGGGTCTCCACTTACTTGCCTAATGCACGCTAGGGATCAGCATTTCATATGAACTCAGGAACATGCAGAGTCCAAGAGTTTCATATTGACGTCTCACACAAAGCTGTGAGACCTATCCCTGAACCACTTTCCTCGTCAGGGGAGCTAACCGAAATTGAACCGCTTTCGGTGGCGTTCCTTACCATGCTTACCTGAGCATAGGTGTGTCATTACATAATCCAAAATTTCAGAATTATAACAAGTATGATAGTACTGCCACTTTGAGTAACTATACTACTATAGTCCTTATGTGGGCCTAATACCGTTTCCTCACCGTATCCTAAGTTTTTGGTCGTAATACGATCCTTATTCCGTGTGCTATTACCAATGCGGCTCTGATACCACGCTGTGAGGGCCCCGCCATCCCAATCACTCACGGGGACGGGGCACCTCGCCCGGGAATCGCATTGGGTGGTGCCGTGCGATGCGGCACCCAACAGCACACATAATAAAGCATCATATTACATAAAACAAGCGGAAGCTTACAAAGTGTAGATTTTACAAATACTTCTCAAAAATATGCTACAGCGGAAGACTATTACAACTCACGTCTCATACCTATGCTAAGCAACAGAGAAGGGGTCCAGCCCGCGGACCCTTCTCGGTAGCAACATTATCACAATAGCAGCGGCAGGGGTTGCAATGAGTTCCCCACTCGGAGAGCTCCGAGTCTCATCAGACACCCGTACTTAGGAGCATACAGTTATTACCTGCAAAACAACTTATGCAGTATCTGTGAGCACGAAGCTCAGCATGACTGACCCGTCACCCTAGTCATGAAACTCTACATGATGAAAATAGAGGGCTGATTATAGCAGTTTGCACAAACGATGAACTTGAGCTAAAGGAGAGTCCTTACTTCCAGTTTTAAGCAACTTTTATAGCCCTCGCGCAACCTACATCGAGACTCCACAATCAAACAAGAAACGCTTCATCTCGATGTCACTTGCCCGAGGTGAAAGTAACTTTAGTGAGCTATTCTAGACTCATACATACCTTACGCCATTAACGTCGAGACTCCACAATCAAACAAGAAACGCTTTGCCTCGACGCTACTAGCCCAAGGTGGAAATTAAATTTAGTGAAGTGTTGATCGTTCCTCATCTCCATTATGAGGATTTCCCACGAAGCATGTTAAATGTTTCCCGGTTTATTACTATGTCACGACGCAGAGAACAAGTATGCTCGGTCCATTCCGCGAGCAACGGTGATTGCAATCAAAAACCACCCGGCTGACATGACACGTATGCCCGTACTCGACGTTGCACACAGCAACCGTCACTGACATCGTACGTGGCAACCTTTCACACGACAGCCAAATGTCGAACCGGTCCCACCGACTGGGATTTAGTCTCTCTACGGCAAACCCTCGTAGAGCCGACTTCTCTATCCTTTCAGCATCGGCATCAGACGGTTAGGTATGCCTCGACACCCAGGTTAACATGTTACATCGGTTTCCTGGGTCCCATATAGCCAGTATGCATCCGGTACACAACTCAAACTTGTCCAACGGGCCACACACGAGAACGGGCCTTAATCGACTCAGACATAGACTAGGTTCACAGGACCACGTCCTTGACCTTCCATCCACTGCCCGGTCTCCATTCCTAACTATGAGGATCAATTCCCAACTCTTCCGATTGATCCCCCTTAACCCCGTTTCACGAGTAGGAATCTGCCCACTCGAGTTATGCCTCTTTTAATCCACTTTTATTGAGAACAGCAGTTATAATTAATTGATAACATATCCTACATTAAACTCCAGGGTTTTCTGGGTCATGCATTTGGAGTTTCATACCATCTAGATGTAATGCAATAAATAAAATGCTAGACGTATGAAGTGAATACAAATAAAAACTTGTAAATTTGATGCAAACCGGGGCTTGCCTTTGTTTTGCAGGTCTAATATATATATAATCCAGTTAGTGAAGATCACTTGGCTTGATCAAGTGCTTCCCTTCTCCCTTTACTTCCTTTCTGACGACTTCAAATCCTTCACGTAGATGCTACACGTAATGAATATGCACATATGTTTATTTGTAAAGACTTTGCTACAAGTCCTAATAACAAGTTTTCAAAAACTGGAACTCTGTTTAAGAATTTAAAATGACACTGGTGCTAGTGGTTTAGGTTTGGATCTAAACACATGATTAAGTGCTAAGTGGTTTTCCCCCCTCTTCTATATTGATCACCTAAAGAGGTTAAACAGAACAGGGGTGATCCAGAGCTCCAATGGAGCTGAGAATTTTCATGTGAGTTCCTTGTCACAAGAAAATCCTCTGGACCAAAAACTAGCACTTTCATTGAGTGGTTTGTTCAGAATAATTTTCTAAGCAATTAAGCAAAGAAGAATTAATTCTGAGATCACACCCATGTTCATGCCAAACTTAGTGAACTACAATTTCAATTATAGTTCATAGGACTTGCATGAATTTTCCAAAGATTTTTGGAGCTAAGAATCTCCCAGTAATGAATTTATAAGGTCTGGAAATTCCCTGAAATGTTTCTGTATTTAATTTGGATACAGCACTTTAAATTCTGAATTGCCATGATCAAATCAACTCCAATTGAGCTGAAACTTTTACAGGTGTTCACTAATACCCTAAAGACTATTCTGGCAAAATTTGAGGATTTTTGGATTAACCAAACGCCCTCTAAAATTCTTTTGCTAAAAAGATTTAACGAATTTTACAGAATTAAATAAAGGGTTTCATACAAATTGGGTTTCATATTTGGATAGTACTCCATAAGAGGAATCCAACAATATTTGTTTCACAATTTTTGGATTCTCCTACCCAAAGTTGTGGCTGTTTAAACTTTGAACTGAAGTCTGAAATTCCCCAAAATGTCCAAATGCTGTCAGTGGGTCCAGGGGACAGGTGTCACTAGCCGGGGCAAGCCACACGGGGCTACTGGGTATTTCCCGCGCGGCCACACCAGATCCCCGTGCCACAGCTGATCAGAAATTTGAAACGCCGTCGCTGACAGGTTGGACCTGGCGGGTCGTCTTCAGCCTCCAGCCACCCGCGCTCGCGCGCCGCCGGGCTCGCCGGAGTTCGACGGATTCTGGTCTCCCGTCCATCCCCCGAGCCCTCCCTCGCCGCTAGGGTCTAATTTCACGTGATGAACAAGATGGGACCCCCTCCCCTGGCCGGCGGTGGCTCTAACCTAGCCGGCCACGGTGCGGCGGCTCTGTATGAGTTCGGCAGCGTCGCCCGGTCATCCTAGCCTGCCATGACATCGGTGGGACGGTGCTACAGCACCAGTGGACCATGGGAATGTTCGACCTAGCCTCAAAACTGCTCGGGACCGGCGGCTAATGGTGTCTCACCGTGCACCCGAAACCTCCTCCACATTTGAGCTCGGAAATTCTGGAATTCATGCGGTCTACGTGCGTCTTTCCAACTAGGGTTGTGAAGGGCTACTGATCGCCGACTAGTGGCGTTCCTGTGTGCAAGGTTTCACGACCTAAGAATGAGAAAGGAGATCGAATTTGTTATTACCGTACCGGAAGGTCGGATGGTGCCCGCCGGCGAACTTTTCTCAAATTCGAGCCCGGTAGATCATCTCATGGCTTGAGCTTCGGGGACGAGCATCAGGGGCTCCTAGCGCATCCGAGGGTGCTCTAGCTCGGGCCTGAGAAGCTTTCGGTGGGGCTGTCCACGTGAGACCACTTCGGTTTCCCGCCGGTGGAGCCTCGGTGCTCCGTGGAAATCGTTAAACTGTGGCCAAACGAAGCGACAATACAGCGGAGCGGTGAGGGGGTTAGCTGGGGAATGTGTTAGCGCTCACTTCTGCCGTGGATCACTCGCTCAGCGGAGGAGCAACGCCGGTCTGCAATCGACCGAACGGGAAGCGGCACCGGCAGGTCCCTGCTGTGCGCGCGAATGGGGACTGAGGCGATGCGCGAGCTGCGGTGATAAGCGTGGGGGAAAAACAGGTCGCCAGCGCGACGATCGTGAGGGGAGGGAGGTGGCTCTGGTCGCCCCGGTGTCACGCGGTGAGAATACCCGAGGCTGTCTCGGTGGCGTGGTGACTTCGCGGGGAGGAGAAAAACAGCGACCGTGCACTGCCTGAACTGAATATCTTTTGCACACTCACTTCCCCAATGACCTGTGGGCCCCACTGGTCAGTACCACTTCTCCTCAAAAGATCTCTAGAGTTTGACAATTATCCAACCCCATTGTTTGAAAGTTGGAACTGAGCTGCATTTGAATAGTTTGGGCAAATTCCATCCAAATTCAAATGTCTATTTGAATTCCTTGCACATTTAACGCCATTTGAAAAAATGGGCAGCAAACCTTTTCAAAAATTAATGAAACTTTGCCTCCCCACTAATTTGGACCTAAGGAATCCAAATATGCAACTTCATTCTTGTGTTAGCTGCTGCAAACAAGAGTTTGAACACAACAGTTTTGAGTTCCCATTGTGTCCTTCCCTCATTTGAAGTTTGAGTTTAACATTTATTTCAAACTCTTATCTTTAAACCCTCCCATTGCACTTGATTTCTTCATTTCTGTGGTTTTAATCCACATGAGGTCCATCCATGCAGTAACCCTAAGTTTGTTTAGAAGAATCTAACCTATGTTATCATATGTAGAAAAAGTATCAACTAAGCCCCTTTTTCATACACATGACCCCAACATTTGTGCAACTCATGTTTCTTTGTATTCACATTTTTGGGACCTTTACACTTGGTATGGCTACATTTGAAAAAAGAACGATTCTCTCACTTGAGAAAATCTAAACTTATGCCACGAGCTGCTGGTCCTTTTAAGATTGTTGAAAAGATCAATGACAATGCATATAAGCTTGAGTTGCCTCCCGATTTTGGGGTTAGTCCCACATTTAACATTTCAGATTTACGACCATACTTGGGGGAAGAAGATGATCTTGAGTCGAGGACGACTCCGATTCAAGAGGGGGAGGATGATGAGGACATCACAACAGTGGATACTCACATTGATATACAAGGACCAATCACAAGAGGACGAGCACGGTTACTAAATCAGCAGGTGAACTCGTTCCTAACTCCCTACCCATGTGATTTTGAGAATGGATTGCTATTGAATTATTTAATTGTTATTAGGAACCATAGACATGATCAACAAGTAAAGGGATGAGGATTTGGGGACGTGGAGAATCATATGAGACGTCCACAAGTTGATGGAAACAGTCACCAACTCGGACTCGAGTTCAACTCGGAGTCCAGGAGTAGTACATATTAAAATGGACGCCCAGGATGCATACGGACTCTGTTTTTTACGTTCTACATATGCATGGAAAGATGGGAAGATAAACTTTCCAATGGTTCTGGTCAAACATTAAAATTCTCCGGAAGTCATTGGGAGTTGTCGAAACAAGTTGAATTCGTAGTTCTGTCTGGTGTTGCACCGCCGTATTGGGCTTCTGGGCCCTGTATCCCATATGAGTCCATTTGGGATGCGTCTAAAGGTATTATGGTCGAACCCTAGCCTTTAAATACTGCAGCCGCCAGCCATATTTGGTGGGTTTTGCTTAGATAAACAGCTGCCGTTCTACGGTTTGTGTGAAACCCCAACTTTTTCAGATCACATCTTCTACGTTCTTGCTCGTGTTCTCGGTTGCACCTGCAGGGATTAGCCTTCTTGGCGAGGTCAAGCGTGTGCTGCATGGTTGATAACCAACGGAGCAGTGGTGTAGTGATTGCAGGGGTGTTCGAACTGCTCGAGTGCCGCGGATCATCAACGTCAAGTTCTCCACCTCAATCGACCTACCTTTCGGAAGATCGGGCCTAAACCACTCATCATTTGGTATCAGATTTCAGGTTGCCTGTGAGGTACTTTGATTTCCCAGTAGATTAGTTTTTGTTTTCCATACCTAGAGTCTACAGAAAAAGCCACAAAAAAACATATCGTCTTACCAATTCCTAGACTATAGTTTCTGCAAGTTTTCGTTTTTCAGTTTGCATTGTTGAGTTTGCATTCATGTGGTCAAGTCTTGTTGCTGGTTTATCTTTGTGTTTTTGGGTCGTAGTTATCGTTTTTTCTTCCTTGTTTTTTCTTGCTGCTCACCTATTCCACAATCCCTAAACAACAAACCGAGCCACCAAGATCATCGGTTTGCCCTAGCTAGCCAACTTGCGTGAACTCCCGCATCGCCAGCCCTAGAACAGGTGACAAACCATTGTGCCAGTCCTCCTTGATTCATCACACAACATCCCATCAGCCGTCGTTACTAAATTCTGATTGTTTTTCACATCCTATTGCGAGATCTTTTTCAAAACCGAGTTTGAATCAACATAAAAAACAATAACTCGGGTAGCCTACCTTAAAATGGTCATAACTTTTGCATACGAACTCGAAATTGGGCGATTTTTTTCAAATTGATCTACTCAAAATTTCGCAACCGATTCTCCATGGCTTTGTCATCTTCGGCGAAATTTGTTTGGCCAAATTCCCCTCAGAAGATAGACTATCCGGCCTCTGAAGTTTCAGCACAAATTTTAAAGAATATTTCTTATTTTCTATAGGCCACATCTTACATCCAATTGAGCTGCAAAGTTGTGTGCTTCCTATTTTTGTGATCTCAAGTAAACAAAAAATATCAAAAAATATTAAAAAAAGAAAAAAAATAGTGAAGAGAGCACAGATATTAAAGCATTGACAGCACACACTTGAAACAGTTGGTCTATACACTTGTGCTGTACTTATTGCTTATATCTTCCTGATCTTTTATTTGCCTCTCTACCGCCTTGTGTTGTGCTAGGCCTAGAACACTTGTTAACCAGCAACAGTTACTACATTGAATACTTATTCAACTTTGTTTTGTTGTTAACAATTTTCTTTGCTTATTAGCCACTATATTGTGCCATCCAAGCTCCACTTTTCCTCTTGAGCAGAACAGGTACCTTTGCAATCACTCCACACTTCATTGGTTCTCACCGTCCACCGTTTACCACCTGCTGTGTCGGTAAGAACACTTGTAAGAACGTGGTAAGACGCTTGAGAAAGAGAGAGAGAGATTGTTTCCTTCCTTCCACTTTTCACATTGCCACTATCCTTCGTAGTTGATAGGGATAACATCTTTTTGTTGTCTTTTGTTTACTACTAACAATGGCAAAAGATAAAAGGGATGATGAATGTGTTCAACATGCAGAGTTGCGTGACATGATGAGGGAAATGACAGATATGTTCACCAAAACCCAGGCATCGACAGAGGCGTCATTGACGACCTTGAATCGCCAACTTGCTGATCTTGTTGTTCGGATGGATACTCTTGAGGCGCGGCTGCCTCTCGCTGAAGATCGTTAAGACGATGCTTATAATATGGAAGATCATAACAATCAGCCACGACTTCCACGTTATCTACGAGGTATGGGAGGTGATAATCATTATAATAACAATGATCATCATAACAATTTTAATCGCCCTCTTGATGATCCTTTTGCTAAAGTCAAATTTACTATACCCTCTTTTTCTGTTACTTATGATGTTGAGGCATATCTTGATTAGGAGATGACAGTAGAGCAGAAATTTAATGCCCACCTTGTTCCTGAACAACATAGAGTTCACCAAGTCACTAGTGAGTTTAAGGATTTTGCTATCATATGGTGGAATGAACTTGTTAAAACTAGAACTGATCCTCCAACATGGGATAGATTAAAGGAAGCTATGCATATTCGTTCTGTTCCTCCTTTTCAGCTGGACCTTCACACAAAATTGCAGCGCTCAGACCAAGGTAACATGTCCGTAGAGGAGTATTATCAAGAGTTACAAAAGGGTATGTTGCGCTGTGGAGTAGTAGAGGACATGGATGATAAAATAGCTCGTTTTTATGGGGGGTTGAGGCGTGAAATTCAGGACATTGTTGATTATAAGGAATATGATACTGTTAACAGATTATTTCAGCTGGCTATGTTGGCAGAAAAAGAATTGCAGGGCCGCCAACAGCAGCAGCACCAACGCATGAGGAGCACATTTACACCGCGTTCGACATCTACACCATCCAAAACAGAACCATCTTCTTGTTTTCCTACTGCCACTACACCATCCAATGGTGGCCAACGAACTTCATCTACTGCTCCATTTCCTCGCGCGCTGGAGGGCAGCAAGACGACACCATTCAAGCCTACGTCTTCCACTCCTTCCACAAGTTGAACTTTCAACATTAAGTGTCACCGCTGCTAGTGAGTTGGTCATGTGATGAAAGATTGCCCTAGCAAACGAGCATACATAGCACGAGATGATGGCGGATATGACAGTTTTTCGGATGTTGAAGATGAATATTCTCTTGCTACTAACGTCGCAGGACGAAAAGATGACCACTATAGCACAGATGAAGAGGTACTTGGTACTGCAGCAACGGAAAATTATAGAAGCACAATTGTGCAGCGTGCTTTGAGCTCCAAAGTTGACTATGTTGTGGGCTGTTTTAAAAACAAATTTAAAGGTTTGGGAGGATTGTTTAGCACATATAGAATTTGCTTACAACAGGTCAGTTCACTCTACTACAAAGGTAAGTCCATTCCAGGTAGTGTATGGTTTCAATCCCTGTGCTCCTATTGATTTATTACCTTTAACTCCTTCTGAAACTATAAATTTGGATGCTACACAATGATCTGAATTCATTCTTAAGATGCATGAAACTACAAAGAAAAATATTGAAAGGATGAATGAGAAGTATAGAATTTCTGGTAAAAAAGGTAGAAAAGAAGTAAAACTTGAACCAGGGGACTTGGTATGGCTACATTTGAGAAAAGAATGATTCCCTCACTTGAGAAAATCTAAACTTATGCCACGAGCTGCTGGTCCTTTTAAGATTGTTAAAAAGATCAATGACAATGCATATAAGCTTGAGTTGCCTCCCGATTTTGGGGTTAGTCCCACATTTAACATTCCAGATTTACGACCATACTTGGGGGAACAAGATGATCTTGAGCCAAGGATGACTCCGATTCAAGAGGGCGACGATGATGAGGACATCACAACAGTGGATACTCACATTGATATACAATGACCAATCACAAGAGGACGAGCACGGTTACTAAATCAGCAGGTGAACTCGTTCCTAACTTCCTACCATGTGATTTTGAGAATGGATTGCTATTGAATGATTTAATTGTTATTAGAAACCATAGACACGATCAACAAGTAAAGGGAGGAGGATTTGGGGACGTGGAGAATCATATGGGACGTCCACAAGTTGATGGAAACAGTCACCAACTCGGACTCGAGTTCAACTCGGAGTCCAGGAGCAGTACATCTTAAAATAGACGCCCAGGATGCATACAGACTCCGTTTTTGACGTTCTACATATGCATGGAAAGATGAGAATATAAACTTTCCAATGGTTCTGGTACCACATTAAAACTTGCCGGGAGTCGTTGTGAGTTGTCGAAACAAGTTGAATTCGGAGTTCTGTCCGGTGTTGCACCACCGTATTGGGCTTTTGGGCCTTGTATCCCGTATGAGTCCATTAGGGACGCGTCTAAAGGTCTTATGATCGAACTCTAGCCTTTAAATACTGCAGCCACCAGCCATATTTGGTGGGTTTTTTTGCTTAGATAAACAGCCGCCGTTCTACGGTTTGTGTGAAACCCCAACTTCGTGATTTTCAGATCACATCTTCTACGTTCTTGCTCGTGTTCTAGGTTGCACCTGCAGGAATTAGCCTTCTTGGCGAGTTCAGGCATGTGCTGCACGGTTGATAACCAACGGAGCAGTGGTGTAGTGATTGCAGGGGTGTTCGAACTGCTCGAGTGCCGCGGATCATCAACGTCGAGTTCTCCACCTCAATCGACCTACCTTTCGGAAGATTGGGCCTAAACTACTCATCAGATCTGCCCTACCATAATTTTCCATAGAAAAATTCCTCGCTGCTGCCGTAGCAAGGAGAAAGGCCCTGCCACAAGGAGGAAGTGAGGTAGGTCTTCAATACCCATCTTACGACATCGCCGTTGTTTCTACGCATCCATTTTCTTCGCCCCCTTCGAGCAGAAACTTTTGCAAATGGACAGATCGTGTTTTGATCGATTTTTGACGGTGGAATTGATATAGATCTTGTTTCAAGATCATCACCATGTCCACACTTGATCCCTACATCCTTGTTCATCATAAAACCCCATGAAAGCCCATTAAAACATGCAAGAACACGTACAAACTGGTTCTATAAAACTGCACTATAGGATTTGCATTCATCTACCCCATTGCATCTTGAGTAAAGTTTGTGCATGATGATTGATTGCTGTAAATTTTGTATGTGCGTGGTCGTAAGTAGAGGTACAAGCTCAAGAGGCCGTCTATGAGGAACTACAACACCAAGACTTCAAGACGCTTGAGCAGCACGAACCACGGGAGCAAGGCAAGTGCCCCTTGACCATATTGATCCCATGTTTTGAAACTGTTTTGTTTGCGAAAACGTGTATTAAGTCAACTTGATGGGACACCCTTTTTATAGGAGTTTACTAGTTTTTTTAACCATCCTTGTCGCCGGGAAATTTGATGAGTCGGGCATGGTCGTTTTTCCTTTTTGTTTCGCTTAACTTACGGGATACGGGAAGCTGAAATAAAACATGGTTAGCTACTGCACTCATATGAATAATGATGATGAGAACTTGGTGATGTTGATGAGCATGGAATCGGGGAGATCTAGGCAAGCTTGATTCTTGGATGTTGCTGAATGATATGGTGGTTTACTTGCCGTAGATCTAAGGACCGTTTCATGCGAGCACATGCCAGGAAAACAGTGCCACCACAAGGCCAAATATGGGTGCGGCTTAGCTGACTAATTAGGTGTGTTGTTAGCTCGTTATGGACCATTGGATGGCGCGGGGAATGGGAGTCGAGAGGGACTGCCCTGGGAACTGCATGGCACAAGAGGGGGCCCGTGGGTGGAAGAATGGAGATTCGAGCCTGCCGGTGAAACCTCAGTGGGTCCGTACATCCTAGTAGCCCCTTTGTAAAGGCTATTTTGTGATCTCTTGGCCATACACCGACAATTGTGTACTGGTATAATAGAGGTTCTTTCTAGTTGCCGACAGGTGACAAAATCACAAACTTGTGGATAAAGTGGTGCCACCTCTGCAGAGCCTAAAACTATCATGATAGTTGTGCTTCTGGTCACAAGCACCTGTCCAACTTCCATGATTAGAGGCAAAACTTGGGATGTTTATTCGGTATGGTTATGGTATGGTCATTGGGATTGATTTTGGGACCATTTTGAGTCATGACAATGAATTTGGTTTCGGTTATATGAAAATGAGATGGATATGAATATTTATGAGTATGAGATGAACTTGAGAAAGATTATTGGCTAGTTGAAGCATGATAAATGGTGAATTATGATGAAAGAATGTTGCTGAATTACTTGGGATTAAACTCATCTAGAGATAGTTCCTGTTTTTACCATGTTTGTGAAATAAAATTTGCTTGCTGCAATGAGCCTTTTTATTTCCTATCTTGTTGTAAGCTACATGTCATACTTTTCCCGCACTTGCTGAGTACGACATTTACTCACCTTTGCATTACCACATATACATCAGCTACAGGAGAAGAGTACTTCGAGGAACATGTGGAGTACTAGGCGCGCGCACTACCGTCAACATGCCTGTGGAGTTGAAGTTGGAGCCTGCTGTTTTAGTCATTTTCCGCTGTTGTTTAGAGTTCCGCTGCAAGAATAAGATAGACATTCATGAGTGAGACAATGAGTCGATGTAATAAAGTACTTAAATATTATTCGTATGTGGTTATATTTTGAATTCAGTTTGTGGAATACATGTGTATGTGTGATGAACATCCTGGGCACACATATGCATTCACTTGGTTCATTTTTTGGAACCGGGTGTCACAAATTGGTATCAGAGCCACGTTGACCATAGGACGCAAGCCTAGGTAGAATGGACACTCTAAAACACATAGGAACACCCCTCTAAACTGCTATTTTCAAAAATTGCTTGCTGCTGCACTTTACTTGTCAATTCAGCCACCGCAAAGTGCTATTTTCAGCCCCTCTTTCTTCTTTTCTTTTGAACAGCCACACCTTCTGTTTTCGTGCTTCATAGCTTCTGAAATTTTGGAGTTATTTCCTTCTTCTCTAAATCTTATCATGTCTTAATTATAGATGCCGGCGACTAGGAGCACGGCATGCATAAGGACTCGTCCACCACCACTTGGGAGTGCACTTAACCCCATTGAGGTGTCCGATGGACCATATTGGGAGGAGGTGAAGATGGAACCTCATGATGAAGATGAAGTCAGTAGCTCCATTAATGAATAAGAGGATCCAGAAGAGGTGGAACCAATCGAAGACGACATGGAAGATGATCCACAAGCAGAACAGCGTTGGTACGCACCTTAGGAGGAGTTTCACGCGGGCCTACACCCAGCGGAGCCTCATGAAGCTATGTCGGAAGGAGGTGAATCCGAAGAGGAGCCACCCCTTGCTGAGGCCGAGAATGAAGGTGATGAACGGGCCAACCGTTCAGTTCAAGAATTATGGTCCGACGGGATGGAAGGAGGACACACATATCCAAGGAGCTCAAAGAATTTCTGGATTGCTGCAGCTTATACCCGGAGTATCTTCTCAAGAAAGTCCCTCGTCTTGGACATGAAGAGTGGAAGGCTGAAGTAACCATCCTATATAATGGTAGGGTTGTCACCCGGCACTTCGCACCCACATGGAGAGCTACAAGGGCAGAAGCTATCAATGATGCCGCACGGGATGCACTCACCGTACTGTGCTACGCCTTCGGTGAGCAGCTTGAGAACACTACTTTTGAGCTGCACCCATATCGGAAGAGTGGTACAAGAGAGGTCATTGGACCCCATGGAGGAGCTCTTTCCAAGCCACAAGCTGCTGACAAGTCTCAGAGGTTGCTCATGGTGTTAGGAAACCGCTATGCAAGCGCACAAGAAGAGATCCGTTACCTCCGCAAGAAGCTGTATTTGCTGGAGAAACAAGAGGAGACTCGTGCCAACGCGGGAGCAAATGGAGCACCAACGTCATCTATCCCTACATGTACTGCCGACTCACCATGGCGTGCGCCCATGTATGGACCACCCCCATCACACGGCGAGAACAGCACCAGTTCTCACGACTAAGTTTAGGAATCCATTGAATACAGCTGTAATAGGAATGTTAGACCGTAGTAGCTTGAATAAGAGTGGTGTGCTGAATTTTTTGTGATGATTGCTTGGTTTGTGTGCTGATGTGAGTTGTGGGACACTTCGGAGAATGTCCACATCCACACAAAGTGGAGAGATGTGAGATGTTTCGGCACGTGTTCACATCCTCATATAGGCTGAAATTAATAAAAGAAGATGCTTAGTCTCATATTCCTTGATGCATATAGTTGGGAAATCTCTTCTTTCAGTTCTGAATTCTATTCCGAGAGTAAGCATTAAAATAAGGGGGTAGACTTTCTTGCCAACCTTATTTTCTTGGATTCCCAAGGGATTGACATAATACATGGAATGGATTGGTTAAGCAAGCACAACGGAGTGATTCAATATGCTCAGAGGATCGTGCAGTTGACGAGTGAGCACGGTACTCGTATTGAGTTCGAGGCAGCCCAACCTACGACGGAGAAGCAGTGCTGAACCACATCGAAGAAGCGACATTAGAAAGCATTCCCGTGGTTCAAGAATATTCAAATGTGTTCCCGGAAGAACTTCCAGGTATGCCACCTAACTGGGACATTGAATTTGCCATTGATTTAGTATCCAGAACTACACCTATAGCAAAGATGCCATATAGGATGTCTGCTAATGAATTAGTGGATCTCAAGAAGCAAATTCAGGAGCAGCTAGAAAAGGGTTTTATATGCCCAAGCTCGTCACCGTGGGGAGCCCCCATCCTCATCATAGATAAGAAAGACGGGACCCAAAGGATATGTGTGGACTATAGGTCTCTCAACGAAGTGATGATCAAGAATGAATACCCGCTGCCCCGCATAGAGGACCTGTTCGATCAAATGAAAGGTTCCCGAATTTTCTCCAAGATTGATCTTTGGTCGGGATACTTCCAGCTGAAGATTAAGCCCTCCGACATACCCAAGACTGCATCTCAAACACGGTATCGTTCGTATGAGTATACTGTTATGTCTTTTGGGTTAACGAATGCACCCGATACTTTATGTACCTCATAAATAAGGTCTTCATGGAGTACTTGGATAAGTTTCTCGTGGTTTTCATCGACGACTTCATGGTGTATTCAAAAAGTGAGGAAGAACACGAAGAACACTTGACATTGACATTGCAGAAACTGCGAGAGCATCAATTGTATGCTAAGTTCAGAAAGTGTCAATTTTGGCTAATGGAGATATCGTTCCTAGGCCACATCATCTCCGAGGGAGGAGTGTTGGTTGATCCTGGAAAAGTGAGAGATGTTTTGAAGTGGAACCAACCGCAGAATGTGAGGGATATTCGGAGTTTCCTTGGGATGGCTGGATACTATTGCCAGTTCATCAAGGATTTCTCCAAAATAGCAAAGCCTATGAATGAATTGCTCATGAAAGGGAAAGCATTTCAGTGGACACAAGCGTGTCAAGAAAGCTTTGAGGAGCTAAAGAAGAGATTAACAACGGCCTCGGTTTTAGTATTGTCGGACATAAGCAAGAGTTTCGATATATATTGTGACGCATCAAGACAAGGGCTTGGATGTGTACTCATGCAAGGAGGACAAGTAGTAGCCTATGCATCGAGACAACTAAAGAAACATGAGCTGAATTACACAACACATGACTTGGAACTTGCAACCGTGGTATATGCCTTGAAGATTTGGAGACATTATATCCTTGGCCACCGATGTGAGATCTATACGGATCACAAAAGCCTCAAGTATATATTCACGCAAACGGATCTGAATTTCAGGCAACGTGGATGGTTGGCACTCATCAAGGATTATGATGTTCAAATCAACTATCACCCTAGAAAGGCCAATGTAGTAGCTGATGTGCTGAGCCGAAAAGGAGCAAGTCATCAACTCACGGTTCGGGAGATGCCACCCGAGCTGCGTAAGGAGACTGAACGGTTGCATCTCGGATTCTTGAACGAGATGGAGGTGATAGAACTGAACTCAACGCTGGAATAAGAGATACGAGATGGCCAAGCAACGGATGAGGAAATCAAGGAAATCATGGAAAGAATCCGACAAGGCACAGAGAAGGATTTTAAGGAATATGAGAATGGCACGCTTTGTTTAGGGAAAAGGATTTGTGTGCCTAACGTAAAGCACATTCATGACACGATACTAAAGGAGGCACATGACTGCTTTATTCCATACACCCCGGTTGTACAAAGATGTACAAGGACCTGAAAACATGCTATTGGTGGGATGGTATGAAAAGGGACATTGCTGAATATGTTGCCCTATGTGACACGTGTAAAAGTCCCAAAAATGTGTATGAATGAAAACTATGGTTTGAGTTCATATGTGTGGCAATGACATGAAAAATGGGACTTGCTAAAACTTTTCTTCATGCAAAGTAATACGTGGATGATCATCCAAAATGAGGCTCACCTTTTTATTTAAAAGTGTTGAACCAATAAGGAGTTAAATACCTCTTTGCATGTAAGTTTAAAATTCAGATTTGAGATTCAAAGTTCACACATATGGTGACCCAAAAACTTTGAATAAACATGCAGCCCTATAGTTGAAATTATAGGGAAAAGTTTGCTCACCAACTTTCCGTTTGTAGGGTGGGCTCAAAAGAGAGCTAAAAAGAAGATATTGCAAATTCTAAACCAAATTCAGATTTAGTCTTGCAAATTCAAACTGAAATTGAGGAATTCAAATTCTAGCCCACCTTTTTAAACTTAGAATTCTGGGAATTAAAGAGATCAGCTTGAACAGATATTTGGGAGGTACATGTGGAGTGGGACCCACATGTCATAGAGCTAAAGGAGGAGACTTACTCACTAAGTTTTGCTCTCGGTGGGAGATTTTCCCGAGCAGCTCGCGAGCGCCACAGAGGAGGTTGCTGCGCCAGCTCCTGCTGCCGGTCTCCACGCGCTGGCGCCACGGGGTCGGTCCTGGCCGCGCCCCCAACGTGATCACGTGCCCCCCCGGCCGAAGCAAAGCACAATTGCTTTCTTCTCCTCGCAAACAAACCGAGAGCCGAGCACCTCACCGCCGCTGCTTCGGTCTGCTCGATAAATCCCGGAAATGGAGCGCCTCTTCCTCTCCGGAGCTGCTAAACATCGCCGCGAGCTCGGCCTCCACCTTCCCGACCCGCAAGCCAGCGAGCTGTGGCCTCCAGTGCCCGAGAACAACCACCGCCGCGGCGACTAGCTCAAAAGCGTGATCGGCCGCTCGTGGACAGCCCTCCACAGCGAGTTTCACGGCCGAGCGATCACAACTACGGACGCGCATGGGTGCAGTGCTGCTCTCAGCCAAAGCTCAGGCCGTGCCGTGAGCTATCGGCGGCGAATTTTGAGTTTTGCTCCGGCGACCCCATTCCAAGCTTCCGGTATGATTGTTTCAAATTCTTGCCCTCTGATCCTCCTTAAGTCATCAAATTTGGCACATAGACGCTGGATTATCCAGCGGTCATTTCTCCTTTAGAATCTAGCGCATGAAAACGCCTCAGCACGACGGAATTCGAGCTCGACTAGAGGTGTTCATGGCGGACCCATTCGGTCGCACGGCGACAACCTAGTTCCCGCCACTTCCGAGCTACTTTGAGACCGTGCCGATCTTCCTAGAGGTGCACTGGTGCTGTAGGGCGCGTCGGCGCATGTTTTGGCGGGCTGGAAACCCTAGGCAACGCTACCGGACCTCCACAGTGGCTGCCGCACGTCGCCGGCCAGTTTCCGGCCGCCGGCAGCCCAAGCAGACCCCACAGACGTGTTCCTCGGTGTCACAAACTCCCTGGCGGCGAGTTTCAGCTCAGGCGGTGGCCGGAAACGGCGAGCCGGCGAGCTCCGGCGTCGGGCCGGCGAGGAGCAGCGCGGGCGCGGGGAGGAAGCCGGAGGAAGAAGACGAAGCGTGGGCCCCGGCTGTCAGCAGCTCAAATTTTAAACCCAGGATCGGGTGTGGCCGGGATCCCGTGTGTTGGCGCGCAGGGTGCTGTGGCCCGGTGTGGCTTCGCTTCTATTGGCTGGAATTCAAAACAGTGGGTCCAGCCGGATTTTCAATAGGAAAATAATTCCAGACTTAGCTCAATCTTTAGAAATTCATATCTCCCTGTAGAAAACTCCAATTTGAGTGATTCCAATTGGGTTGGATTCATCTCTCTGAGTTCTATCCAAATATGAACTCAGCTTTGTATGAAAGTCAATATTATATTCTGGAAAATTCTCTGAATTTTCTCTGAAAAAGAATTATTGAGGGAGTTTGGGTTATCCAAAAATCCCCAAATTTTGCCAGAATATTCTTTAGCATATTGTTGACCTTCTAGAAACTTTTCAGCTCATTTGAAGGTCATTTGAGTAGGAATTTGCTAAAAACAATCTGCTGTGTTCATAAGAGTCCAGAAACATTTTCAGAAAATGTTTTCCACTTCTAAAATCTGTTCTGAGCAATCCATGGCTCCAACAATCATAGCAAAATTTAGGCAAGCTCTCTGAGACATACTTGGAATTGTAGTTCACTTAATTGGGCATGAAAGTGCACATTACTTCAGAATTAATTCTTTTGAGCACAAATGCTTAAAGAATTGTTCTGGAAGAACTACTCAAGTAAAAGGGCTGGATTTTGGACCAGGTTACTCTCATGTGATCAAGAACTCATATGTAAATTATCAGCCCAAGATGAGTCCTTGAACTCCCTGTTCTTATTCTCCATACTTGTGTATATGTGGGAATACATAAGAGATATTGTGAGAATTAGGGAGGGCACAATATGACTCCACATTAGCTGCAATTTGGCAAGCTAAAATCCCTAGGTAGTATAGAACCTGCTGTAAAATTTTTGAGGCCATTGGAGTTCTTGTTCTTCAGTTGCACTCAAATCGTTTCAGCTTCTCTATTAGGTTCATTAAGGAAAATGGTTAGGGTATAGCTAAGGCCTTAAGATCAATTTAGTTTATTTCTGTTCTTTGCACAACAGAGGCAAACCAAGCCATGCTTGGCTTTTCCACACAACCTCTGTACTAAGAAATTAATTCCATAACTTCTTTCCATTACATTCTATAAAATATGTGCATATGCATCTCAATAGGAACCACAACGAAGGGGACTCAAAGGAGTGATTCATTGAAGTGGATCAAGCTCCGGAGAGTCAAGGGTGGATCTGCAAGGACACTAACTGATATATACGACCACCCTGCAAAACAGGCAAGCTCCGGTTTGCATTTAACAGCTGTTAAGTTTTTCTATTGTATTCACTTTCGGTTAAGATTTAAACTGTGCATTAGGTCTAGTGTTTGATACTCCTCTTGCATAGCCAAATGACCCATGGAGTATTGGGTAGGTGTCTTTCACCGTGTAGAACTGCCATGCTTAAGTACGGTTCGGTAGAAGTCGAGTGGTGAGATGCTACTCGCAGTTTCAGGAATAACAGGGGCATACGGGATTGGTTCATAAATGAATTAGCAAGTTAAAGTTGAGACCGGAAGGTTGTAGGGGCAGCAGGACATAGGGGCCTGGGTGCTGTAGACCTGTCCGTGTCGGTAAAGGACCGATCCGTATGCGGCCCTGTTGAACAAGTTTGAGTTGTGTACCGGACTCATGTTGGCTATATGGGACCCAGTAAATCGATGTACCTCGGGAAGCTGTCGTTGGGACTTTTCTGGTCGCCTCAGGCGGACGGCCGGTGTGCAGTATGTGGGGAATATTCTCATGACATCTCATGTCGGTAGGTGCACCATGAGAGTAGCTACTGTACGGGGTGACTTGATCGATTCAGCGGGGGTGAAACGGGGGAAAGGCTGCCACGTACGACGTCAGTGATGGTTGTTGTAGGCAACGTCGAGTACGGGCGTACGTGTCGTGTAGTCCGGGGTTATTGATTCAAATCACCATCGCTCGCGGAATGGACCGAGCATACTTGTTCTCACAGTCGTGACGTAGTAAGAACTTGCATGAGAAAGGAACTAATCATTTTGATGTGAAGTATTATCCTACATTTTATTGGAGCTTGATGAATAGGCTAGTGCAAACTCGATTCTTTTATGCCATGAGCAATTTACATCAGGGGAAAGCGTTTCTTGTTTGATTGTGGACTCCCGATGTGGCGTGCCCAGGGTTACTTAAAATGCTGCAATCAATACCTGAAAGTAAGGATTCACTTTTAGGCGAGTTTAATTAGGCTTATGCCATCCTATGTTAGGTTCATAACCTCACTTAGAGTTTCATGTTTAGGGTGACGGTTAAGTCTTGCTGAGCGTTATGCTCACGGATGCTATCCGAGTTGTTTTGCAGGTAATTGACTCGATGCTTATGAGAAGGGATGCCGATGAGACTCGGGAACCTCCGAGTGCTTACTCTAAGAGCATCCTCGCCGCTGCAGCTTGTCTTCATGTTGCTAGTAAGAAACGTCCGTGGGCTGGACCGTTTCTTTGTTGCTAGTTTAGATAGGAGTCGTGAGAGTGATAGTCTTCCGCTGTAGTTGACTCTGATATAAGTATTTGTAAAACTTTCTTGTACGCTTCCGCAAACTATTTATTTAATATGATGTGTTTCCATCGACCCGTGTGCTGTTGGGTGCCGCATAACACGGCACCACCCGATGAGGTCCTGGCCGTCTCAGCGTGGTATCAGATCTGCGTTGGGAACAGAGCACGGATTGAGCATGATATTATGTCAAAAACTTAGGATACGGTGAGATAACGGTACTAGGCCCACATAAGGACTACTATTAGCATAATATGAAGGTGGCAAGCTAACCTAATTGTTATGTCGGAAAATCGTGCATCTCGGGACGATTATGTCTTGGGGGGTGCATGTATGCGCTGTCCACCAGTGCGCACAAGCTGAAGGGTGGAGCTTCACGGGTGGCAGGTAACCCGACTCGCTTTAGTATCCTCTACGACTCTTCATGTCGTTTGGGGTATTCGAGCAGCGTCTGTCCCAGGCGTGCGTGGTGCAATTTGGGAGACCCCATCATGTGGTCAGTAACGTGAACACGTAGCTCAAGGCGTGTTTGGCTTGAGAACACCTGGGCGAGTGATGATGGCCGGGTGTACAAACTGTTATGGATACCGGGTTCGGTGTGCAGCCGAACCTGATGATTGAGTGTGGCTTATGTAGGTGCTAACCACGAAAACCTTAATGCGTGTAGAAAACGTTTGTGAGTGACCGTTTTAGTGCCACCTAAGAATACGTATATGCCGGTGTAATCCGGTTAGGTTTTTCTTTGGTGAGGCTACGTAGTACCGTCATATGTCTTACGGTGCATCGTCACCGTACTACACTGGATAGTATTCTTACCTATGAAGAAATCATTCATGACTAACTTCAAAACTAAAAATGGATGTGATAAAGCACATATTAGTTACTCAACTCTTCATTTGAACTAAGTTTCAAAGAAGAGAATTACTAGGCTTCTTTTGATCTCAAAAACAGAGTACTCTGTTCTGGCAGAAGTTTTGCCGAACTATAACAGAGCGTAACTCTGAATAGCATGACCCAATGGAGGTGTTTGATACAGTTCTGGAAAGGTTATTAAGTGCTCTACAACTTTTGTGTAGAACTCAAGAGCCAAATCCAACACCAACTTGGTTAAATGTCCAGATGAATGCAAACTGTTCAGAAAACAGAGCAGCTGCAAACTTCTCTGGATGTTGCTGTAAATTAGACACAACAGTCTGGTAGGAAAATCTCTAAGGATCATAGGATACACCATTGGAAAGGTTAGAAATTTGCAACGATTTTGTAGTTCATAGTTTGTTCAGAATTGTACTTCATTTGTATGTAAAACTGTGATGAAAACAGCCACATACAAAGGAGGTGCTGGCAAAATTTACCCAGAAATTCTGTCAACTTTGAACAGTCATAGCTATTGATCCAGAGATGATCTAGGGGCATATGAGTACTCGTCGAAAAGATACTAAAGTTAACTTTAACTTTGGTATTCAACTTGAGTTATGAAAATGCTAGTAACTGGATCAAATTCTGGGTTAAGTACAGAAAGGTCGGTTCTGTACAGCAAATGGGGATGGTTTTCTGTTAGCTTTAGAAAGATGTGTAAACATGAAATTTTGTTATGCTTTCATAAAGTTTTAGCATGTTCATGTTTTACATACTTTGACATACTGCTGAGATCATGTTTTGACTCCCCTCAAAAATTATACTTTTGCAGTATGGTGCGTACTCAGTCTCCGAGTAGGGCTGAAAGTTCTCGCCAAGACGGTGATGACTCGACTCCACCACGGGCACCGCCATCAACGGTATGGGCGGATGTCATGGCTCAGATAGTCGAGTCAAGTCAAGAGAACACCAGACTACTCCAAGCCTTGGTACAACAAGGTTTACTCCAACGTGCACAACAGAATGTTCCACCTCGGAACGCCTATTTGGACTTCTTGGCGACACAACCGCCAATTTTCATGGAAGCCAATGAACCAGTGGAAGCTGATCAGTGGCTTCGAGTTATGGAGTCCAAGTTTGGAGTGTTTGAGTGCGATGAGCATCAGAAGACATTATTTGCAGCTCAACAGCTCCATGGAGCCGCCGGAAATTGGTGGTTTGCTTATCTCGCCACCGTTCCAGAAGGCCATCAAGTGGAGTGGACGGAATTTCGTGAAGCATTCCGTGCTCGTCACATTCCTATGGGTTTTATCAAGGCCCAACAGCAAGAATTTAGGAACTTGAAGCAGGAGGACATGAGTGTCCTCGATTATGTCAGACGATTCAACCTTTTGGCACAATATGCTCCTGCTTATGCGACGAGCGAAGCTGCAATGTGTGACTACTTTTTCTATGTCTTGAGTGTCATACTAAAAGAGAAGTTAGCTTTGTTCAATCAAGGCAGTTACACCGAGTTGATCAGTGCTGCTCTGCTGCAAGAACAAGCGACACTTGAGTGTCAAGCAGAGAAGAGGGACCGGGAGGGTGTGCAAGAAGACACACCAGTTGTTCCTCGCAAATACCGCGTGGTGTATCACACACCATCCGATGAAAGATGGCAATTACCAGTGAGATCAACTCCGTACAGATTTCATGCTCAAGAATCATGTCTTGAAGCAACACCTTGCCACAGCAACGAATGACCCCTGTTACATCATTGCTGCAGCCCGGTACATCGACTTCTCAACCACAAGTTAACGAAGAACCCGGGAAACCCCCATGTTCTTAATGCCACCGTTCTGGGCATTTTAGGCAAGAATGCCAGGAGAAGTTGTTGAACACCAGACATCCTTCATCATCAGGTGGTATGCCGCCACCTGCTCAAGTCAATATAACAGCATTGCACTCCGGGAGTGTGCAACATCTTGCTATTGAGGATGTCCCGGAGGGAGCACCGGTGTTAGCAGGCATGTTTGCTCCCAAAAACATGCCCGTGCTGGTACTTTTTGATTGCGGTGCAACCCACAATTTCATCAGCAAATCATGCGTGGATCAGCACCAATTATCCACCAATACCCCCACAACGAGTTTTCTTATATGATCACCGGGAGGAAATATCTCTGCCCATCAGATTGTGTCCCGAGCAGCTTTGTGTTTGGGCGGAAAGATATACCCAACATCGCTGATTATGTTGGATAGGCAGAAGATAGACATTATATTGGGGATGTCTTGGTTAAATCGTCACGGTGCCGTTCTCAATATCAGTAACCGGACTGTCCAGATTGACTCACCGATTCACGGACAGCACACGCTGTTTTTAGACAGCGAAGATCCAGATATGGTAGAGGCCTACCACACGGAAGCGCTGAAGCTTGAAGATATTCCGGTGGTACGTGATTATCCCGATGTTTTTCCCGATGACTTACCGGGCATGCCGCCCGAACGGGACGTCGAGTTTAAGGTTGAACTGGCGCCGGGAACGACGCCTATCTCACGAAGGCCTTTCAAGATGGCACCTAACGAGCTAGCAGAGTTGAAAGAGCAACTGAATGAACTTATGATCAAGGGTTTCATACGACCAAGTTCTTCACCTTGGGATTGCTCAGCGCTGTTCGTTAAGAAGAAGGACGAAACATTACGGCTATGTGTTGATTACCGTCCTCTCAATGCTTTCACAATAAAGAACAAGTATCCTTTGCCCCGCATTGACATCCTGTTTGATCAACTTGTGGGTGCAAAGGTATTTTCGAAGATGGATCTTCGGTCAGGCTATCATCAAATCAAGATCCAACCGGAGGACATACCGAAGACAGCTTTCTCGACGAAATACGGACTCTATGAGTACCTCGTCATGTCATTTGGATTAACCAACGCTCCGGCACACTTCATGTACTTGATGAATTCTGTGTTCATGCCGGAGCTAGACAAGTTCGTCGTGGTATTCATCGACGACATTTTGGTTTACTCCATATCTGAAGAAGAGCACGCTGAACATTTGAGCATTGTGCTACAACGGTTGCGGGAGCACCAATTATATGCCAAGTTCAGCAAGTGCGAATTTTGGATTGATCAAGTGCCTTTCCTAGGCCATATTATTTCAGCAGAAGGTATCGCCGTGGACCCCAGCAAGATTGAACAAGTGCTGTAAGTGGGAATCTCCCAAATCAGTCCACGAGGTCAGAAGTTTCCTAGGTTTAGCGGGGTATTATCGGAGGTTTATTCCGAGCTTCTCAAAGATTGCTAAACCAATGACGGAGCTGCTGAAGAAGGGCACTAAATACATTTGGAATGCAGCATGTGAAGCCGCATTCAAAACTTTGGTGAAACATCTCACAACGGCTCCAGTTCTTGCTCAGCCGGACACGACGAAGCCATTCGATGTATACTGTGATGCATCCGGCATCGGTCTCGGCTGCGTTCTGATGCAAGGAGGGCGTGTAGTCGCCTATGGGTCTCGTCAACTGCAAAACCACGAGCAGCACTATCCAACTCACGATCTTGAGCTTGCTGCAGTGGTGTTGGCGTTAAAGATGTGGAGGCATTACCTACTTGGTAATCTCGTTCACCTCTACACTGACCATAAAAGCCTGAAGTATATCTTCACGCAGAAAGAGCTGAATATGAGACAACGGAGATGGTTGGAGCTCATAAAAGATTATGAAATTGAGATCCACTATCATCCGGGAAAGGCAAACGTGGTTGCCGACGCGCTTAGTCGGAAAGCTCACGTTCACAACTTGGCAGCTGCTGAGTTAGGAGACGAAGAACCAAGCCTCCGTGTCATTCCGTATGGCGCGCTTTATAATCTCGCGCTTATTCCAACAATCCGTGAAGAGATTGTTGAAGCTCAAAGAAGAGACAGGGGTATGTCTCACATACGGAGAAGACTAGACAACGGAGAGGTGAAATGTTTCCGGAAGGATGAGAAAGGTACGATATGGTTTAATGACCGTATAGTGGTACCGCGCAATATGAAACTCCGGAAGAAGATCTTGGATGAAGCCCACCTGTCTAAGTTTTCCATTCATCCCGGAAGTAACAAGATGTACCAAGATTTGAAACAGAAATTTCGGTGGACAAGGATGAAGAGGGAGATTGCCAAATACGTATCCGAATGCGATACGTGTAGACGGGTCAAGGCTGATCATATGCGGAAAGCCGGACCGCTACAACCTTTGAAGATACTGGCATGGAAATGGGAGGATGTGAGTATGGACTTCATCGTCGGATTACCGCTCACATCCAGGAAGCATGACTCGATATGGGTGACCATTGACCGGTTGACGAAATTAGCTCATTTCATACCAGTGAACACTCATTATCGAGCAAGGCAATATGCGGAGTTATTGATCTCCAGAATTATATGCTCACATTGTGTCCCGAAGACCATCATTTCAGATCGAGGTGCGCTGTTTGTTGCTCGTTTTTGGGAGCAGCTGCACGCCTCGTTGGGCACCAAGCTGATTAGGAGCTCCGCATATCACCCTCAAACCGATGGACAAACTGAGAGGGTGAATCAAGTACTTGAGGATATGTTGAGAGCGTGTGCCATCCACCACGGTAGGAATTGGGACGATCACCTACCGTTGGCGGAGTTTTCATACAACAACGGTTATCAAGCGAGTATTAAAATGGCACCGTATGAAGCTCTCTATGGCCGGAAGTGTCGCACACCACTGAATTGGTGTGAGTCCGGCGAAAGAGTTCTGTTTGGGATTGATCTTGTCAACGAAGCTGAAGACCGAGTTCGGTTGATACAAGAGAACTTAAAGGCTGCCCAATCCCGACAGAAGAGCTACGCCGATCAAAGGCGTAGGCCGTTACATTTTGACGTCGGAGAGCACGTATTTCTTCGTGTGTCTCCGATGAAGGGAATTCACCGGTTCGGTGTAAAGGGGAAACTCGCTCCCCGTTTTATTGGTCCTTTCGCTATCACTGAGAAGTGCGGACCCGTAGCCTACCGGCTAGAATTACCGGCAAGTCTAGCGGGTGTTCATGATGTATTTCATGTTTCACAGCTGCGGAAGTGCCTCAAATTCACCGCTGCTGTTCGCACCGAGGACATCGACGAATTGAAACCGGACCTGACTTACACCGAGCGACCGGTTCAGATTTTGGATGGAAGGACCCGGGTAACCCGGAACCGGATGATCAGATTCTTCAAGGTGCTGTGGAGTAATCACACCATGGAAGAGGCGACGTGGGAAAGTGAAGATTATCTCCGCACCAACTACCCGGAACTTTTATCTTTGTACAGTTTGTAATTACCTCTCCCGTCTCGTTCCTCTTTTGTAATCTCGGGACGAGATTCTTTTAAGGGGGGAGGAATGTAAAAGTCCCAAAAATGTGTATGAATAAAAACTATGGTTTGAGTTCATATGTGTGGCAATGACATGAAAAATGGGACTTGCTAAAACTTTTCTTCATGCAAAGTAATACGTGGATGATCATCCAAATGAGGCTCACCTTTTTATTTAAAAGTGTTGAACCAATAAGGAGTTAAATACCTCTTTGCATGTAAGTTTAAAATTCAGATTTGAGATTCAAAGTTCACACATATGATGACCCAAAAACTTTGAATAAACATGCAGCCCTATAGTTGAAATTATAGGGAAAAGTTTGCTCACCAACTTTCCATTTGTAGGGTGGGCTCAAAAGAGAGCTAAAAAGAAGATATTGCAAATTCTAAACCAAATTCAGATTTAGTCTTCCAAATTCAAACTGAAATTGAGGAATTCAAATTCTAGCCCACCTTTTTAAACTTAGAATTCTGGGGATTAAAGAGATCAGCTTGAACATATATTTGGGAGGTACATGTGGAGTGGGACCCACATGTCATAGAGCTAAAGGAGGAGACTTACTCACTAAGTTTTGCTCTCGGTGGGAGACTTTCCCGAGCAGCTCGCGAGCGCCACAGAGGAGGTTGCCGCGCCAGCTCTTGCTGCCGGTCTCCACGCGCTGGCGCCTCGAGGTCGGTCCTGGTCGCGCCCCCAACGTGATCACGTACCCCCCGCCGGCCGAAGCAAAGCACAAATGCTTTCTTCTCCTCGCAAACAAACCGAGAGCCGAGCACCTCACCGCCGCTGCTTCGGTCTGCTCGAGAAATCCCGGAAACGTCGCGCCTCTTCCTCCCCGGAGCTGCTAAACATCGCCGCGAGCTCGGCCTCCACCTTCCCGACCCGCAAGCCAGCGAGCTGCGGCCTCCAGTGCCCGAGAACAACCACCGCCGCGGCGACCTAGCTCAAAAGTGTGATCGGCCGCTCGTGGACAGCCCTCCACAGCGAGTTTCACGGCCGAGCGATCACACCTACGGACGCGCACGGGTGCGGTGCTGCTCTCAGCCAAAGCTCAGGCCGTGCCGCGAGCTATCGGCGGCGAATTTCGAGTTTTGCTCCGGCGACCCCATTCCAAGCTTCCAGTATGATTTTTTCAAATTCTTGCCCTCTGATCCTCCTTAAGTCATCAAATTTGGCACATAGACGCTGGATTAGCCGGCGGTCATTTCTCCTTTAGGATCCAGCGCATTAAAACGCCTCAGCACGACGGAATTTGATCTCGACTAGAGGTGTTCATGGCGGACCCATTCGGTCGCACGGCGACAACCTAGTTCCCGCCACTTCCGAGCTACTTTGTGACCGTGCCCATCTTCCTAGAGGTGCGCTGGTGCTGTAGGGCGCGTCGGCGCATGTTTTGGCTGGCTGGAAACCCTAGGCAACGCTACCGGACCTCCACAGTGGCTGCCGCACGTCGCCGGCCAGTTTCCGGCCGCCGGCAGCCCAAGCAGACCCCACAGACGTGTTCCTCGGTGTCACAAACTCCCTGGCGGCGAGTTTCAGCTCAGGCGGTGGCCGGAAACGGCGAGCCGGCGAGCTCCGGCGTCGGGCCGGCGAGGGGCAGCGCGGGCGCGGGGAGGAAGCCAGAGGAAGAAGACGAAGCGTGGGCCCCGGCTGTCAGCAGCTCAAATTTTAAACCCAGGATCGGGTGTGGCCGGGATCCCGTGTGTTGGCACGTAGGGGTGCTGTGGCCCGCTGTGGCTTCGCTTCTATTGGCTGGAATTCAAAACAGTGGATCCAGCCGGATTTTCAATAGGAAAATAATTCCAGACTTAGCTCAATCTTTAGAAATTCATATCTCCCTGTAAAAAACTCCAATTTGAGTGATTCCAATTGGGTTGGATTCATCTCTCTGAGTTCTATCCAAATATGAACTCAGCTTTGTATGAAAGTCAATATTATATTCTGGAAAATTCTTTGAAGTTCTCTGAAAAAGAATTATTGAGGGAGTTTGGGTTATCCAAAAATCCCCAAATTTTGCCAGAATATTCTTTAGCATATTGTTGACCTTCTAGCAAATTTTCAGCTCATTTGAAGGTCATTTGAGTAGGAATTTGCTAAAAACAATCTGCTGTGTTCATAAGAGTCCAGAAACATTTTCAGAAAATGTTTTCCATTTCTAAAATCTGTTCTGAGCAATCCATGGCTCCAAAAATCATAGAAAAATTTAGGCAAGCTCTCTGAGACATACATGGAATTTTAGTTCACTTAATTGGGCATGAAAGTGCACATTACTTCAGAATTAATTCTTTTGAGCACAAATATGAAAGTCCTTGAACTCCCTGTTATTATTCTCCATACTTGTGTATATGTGGGAATACATAAGAGATATTGTGAGAATTAGGGAGGGCACAATATGACTCCACATTAGCTGCAATTTGGCAAGCTAAAATCCCTAGGTAGTATAGAACCTGCTGTAAAAGTTTTGAGGCCATTGGAGTTCTTGTTCTTCAGTTGCACTCAAATCGTTTCAGCTTCTCTATTAGGTTCATTAAGGAAAATGGTTAGGGTATAGCTAAGGCCTTAAGATCAATTTAGTTTATTTCTGTTCTTTGCACAACAGAGGCAAACCAAGCCATGCTTGGCTTTTCCACACAACCTCTGTACTAAGAAATTAATTCCATAACTTCTTTCCATTACATTCTATAAAATATGTGCATATGCATCTCAATAGGAACCACAACGAAGGGGACTCAAAGGAGTGATTCATTGAAGTGGATCAAGCTCCGGAGAGTCAAGGGTGGATCTGCAAGGACACTAACTGATATATACGACTACCCTGCAAAACAGGCAAGCTCCGGTTTGCATTTAACAGCTGTTAAGTTTTTTCTTTTGTATTCACTTTCGGTTAAGATTTAAACTGTGCATTAGGTCTAGTGTTTGATACTCCTCTTGCATAGCCAAATGACCCATGGAGTATTGGGTAGGTGTCTTTCACCGTGTAGAACTGCCATGCTTAAGTACGGTTCGGTAGAAGTCGAGTGGTGAGATGCTACTCGCAGTTTCAGGAATAACAGGGGCATACGGGATTGGTTCATAAATGAATTAGCAAGTTAAAGTTGAGACCGGAAGGTTGTAGGGGCAGCAGGACATAGGGGCCTGGGTGCTGTAGACCTGTCCGTGTCGGTAAAGGACCGATCCGTATGCGGCCCAGTTGAACAAGTTTGAGTTGTGTACCGGACTCATGCTGGCTATATGGGACCCAGTAAACCGATGTACCTCGGGAAGCTGTCGTTGGGACTTTTCGGGTCGCCTCAGGCGGACGGCCGGTGTGCAGTATGTGGGGAATATTCTCATGACATCTCATGTCGGTAGGTGCACCATGAGAGTAGCTACTGTACGGAGCGACTTGATCGATTCAGCGGGGGTGAAACGGGGGAAATGCTGCCACGTACGACGTCAGTGATGGTTGTTGTAGGCAACGTCGAGTACGGGCGTACGTGTCGTGTAGTCCGGGTGTTATTGATTCGAATCACCGTCGCTCGCGGAATGGACCGAGCATACTTGTTCTCACAGTCGTGACGTAGTAAGAACTTGCATGAGAAAGGAACTAATCATTTTGATGTGAAGTATTATCCTACATTTTATTGGAGCTTGATGAATATGCTAGTGCAAACTCGATTCTTTTATGCCATGAGCAATTTACATCGGGGGAAAGCGTTTCTTGTTTGATTGTGGACTCCCGATGTGGCGTGCCCAGGGTTCCTTAAAATGCTGCAATCAATACCTGAAAGTAAGGATTCACTTTTAGGCGAGTTTAATTAGGCTTATGCCATCCTATGTTAGGTTCATAACCTCACTTAGAGTTTCATGTTTAGGGTGACGGTTAAGTCTTGCTGAGTGTTATGCTCACGGATGCTATCCGAGTTGTTTTGCAGGTAATTGACTCGATGCTTATGAGAAGGGATGCCGATGAGACTCGGGAACCTCCGAGTGCTTACTCTAAGAGCATCCTCGCCGCTGCAGCTTGTCTTCGTGTTGCTAGTAAGAAACGTCCGCGGGCTGGACCGTTTCTTTGTTGCTAGTTTAGATAGGAGTCGTGAGAGTGATAGTCTTCCGCTGTAGTTGACTCTGAAATAAGTATTTGAAAAACTTTCTTGTACGCTTCCGCAAACTATTTATTTAATATGATGTGTTTCCATCGACCCGTGTGCTGTTGGGTGCCGCATAACACGGCACCACCCGACGAGGTCCTGGCCGTCTCAACACGTGACAACGAGTGAAGGCCGAACATCAAAGACCCGTTGGATTGTTGCAGCCATTAAAAGTACCCGAGTGGAAGTGGGAAGACATCAGCATGGATTTCATTGTCGGATTGCCACGTACTCAGTCCGGCTACGAGTCCTGTCGGTACCCTTAGTACCGGGTACCCCCGCACACAGGAGAAAAACCGCCTAAAGACCTCGCCCCCTCCGCAGGGGTGAGCTCCAAAGGCGCCACGTGTCCAGCAGGGCCGGGCCTCCCCTCTCTTCAGAGGCGAGCCCCGGGCCTGCCACGCGGCCAGCAGAGCCGGGCCTCGCCCCCTCCGCAAAGGCGAGCTCCAAAGGCGCCACGTGTCCAGCGGGGCCGGGCCTCCCCTCTCCTCAGAGGCGAGCTCCGGGCCTGCCACGTGGCCAGCAGTGCCGGACCTCACCCCCTCCGCAGGGGTGAGCTCCGAAGGCGCCACGTGTCCAGCAGGGCCGGGCCTCCCCTCTCCTCAGAGGCGAGCCACGGGCCTGCCACGCGGCCAGCAGAGCCAGGCCTCGCCCCCTCCGCAGGGGCGAGCTCCGAAGGCGCCATGTGTCCAGCGGGGCCGGGTCTTCCCTTTCCTCAAAGGCGAGCCCCGGGCCTGCCACGTGGTCAGCAGTGGCGGATCTCGCCCCCTCCGCAGGGGTGAGCTCTGAAGGCGCCATGTGTCCAGCAGGGTCGGGCCTCCCCTCTCCTCAGAGGCGAGCCCCGGGCCTGCCACGCGGCCAGCAGAGCCGGGCCTCACCCCCTCCGCAGGGGCGAGCTCCGAAGGCGCCACGTGTCCAGCGGGGCCGGGCCTCCCCTCTCCTCTGAGGCGAGCGCCGGGCCTGCCACGCGGCCAGCAGAGCCGGGCCTCGCCCCCTCCGCAGGGGCGAGCTCCGAAGGCGCCATGTGTCAAGCGGGGTCGGGCCTCCCCTCTCTTCAGAGGCGAGCCCCGGGCCTGCCACATGGCCAGCAGTGCCGGACCTCACCCCCAGCCCCCAGAGGTTGCCCCGGACCTAGAGGACAGGAGGTCCCAGGGTCCGGTGCCAATGGAGGAAGACGTCCCTGATCTCCCAGGGAGGGTCCAGATCGTCCAAAGGCCCGTCTACTACATCAGTGAAGTCCTCCACGATGCCAAGACCAGGTACCTGGAGGTACATAAACTGTTGTATGCAGTGCTCGTGGCGTCCAGGAAGCTCCGGCACTACTTCCAAGCCCACAGGATCTCGGTGGTCACCTCCTATCCGCTGAGGACCATCCTCCACAGCCCTAACGCGACTGGCAATGTCACCAAGTGGGCAGCAGAGCTGGCAGAGTTCGAGCTAGACTTCCTACCACGTCATGCAGCCAAGAGTCAAGCACTGGCTGACTTCGTGGCCGAGTGGACGCCATCACCAAGCAACCTAGGGGGCCCTGACGGTGGAGAACCGGAGCCCCAGGCACTGGTCTTCACCGAGCCTCACTGGACGCTCTACTTCGAAGGCTCCTCGCGGAAGCAGGGGGCCGGAGCCGGCATACTGCTCCTCACGCCGATGGGGGAGCAGTTCAAGTACATGGTGTGCCTCAACTTCAAGTCAACCAACAACATGGCCGAGTATGAAGCTCTTATCTTTGGCCTGAAGACGGCGCTGTCTCTCGGCGTTCGCCAGTTGTTGGTCAAGGGCGACTCCCACTAATCATCAATCAAGTCAAGGGTGAATGCTTCTGCAACGACCCACAATTAGCTGCCTATCTGCTCTACGTGCAGATGCTGGAGAAGGACTTTAAAGCCTTGGACATGTGCCATGTACCACGCACCGACAACACCGTCACCGACGACCTGTCAACGAAGGCCTCCACCGGAGCCCCGGTGTCTGAAGGAGCCATCGAAAGAACGTTGCCGCGACCCACAACCCAGCCTGCCGAACCGAGCGAAGGGGGCGAAACCAGCACCTCGAAGCTGGCGGTCCCGGCGGCCCTGCAGCCATGATGCCCGCCAAGGATCGTATGCGCCACTGGGGACTCTGTGCTACCCAGTGCCCAAGATCCAGAAGCTCAAGTAAGCCCCGATGCATGGATCACGGAGGTCCAGGACTACTTGAAAGACAATATCCTTCCTGATGAACATGCATCTGCTGAACGGATCGTGCGGATGGCTAAGAGATACACGCTGGTAGAAGGGGATCTCTACCGGCGTGGCGCCAACGACATCCTATTGCGGTGCATAACCCAGGAGGAAGGTTGCGACCTGATCGCAGAAATCCACAGAGGTGAGTGTGGGAACCACGCATCTTCCCACACGCTGGTCGGTAAAGCCTTCCGGCATGGCTTCTACTGGCCGACAGCCCTCCTGGACGCCGTAAAGCTGGTTAAGAGATGAAAGGCGTGCTAGTTCCATGCCAAGCAGATCCACACACCAGCGAAGATGCTGCAGATGATCCCACCCTCGTGGCTGTTCATGGTATGGGGGTTGGACATCCTGGGGCCCTTCCCCAGAGCCGTCGGGGGATACTGGTTCCTCTACGTCACCATCGACAAGTTCACCAAGTGGCCGGAAGCTGCACCAGTCATCACTATCAACAAGCAATCCGCAGTCAAGTTCATCAAGTCAATCGTCTGCAGGTTCGGGGTCCCAAACAGGATCATCACCGACAACGGGACCCAGTTCACCAGTGCAGCGTTCCAAGAGTACTGCGAAGACCTTGGCATCCAGGTGTGTTATACATCCGTTGCTCATCCAAAGAGCAACGGGCAAGTCGAGAGAGCCAACACCGAGATCCTTCAGGGCCTCAAGACTCGCACCTATGCCAGCTTGGAGAAGCATGGTTCCAAGTGGGTGGACGAGCACCCGTGCGCACTGTGGGCCAGCCGGACATCCCAGAGTCGGGCCATAAGGGAAACACCCTTCTTCATGGTATATGGGGCCGAAGCCGTGCTTCCCCTGGAGGTCACCATGGGGTCCCCCCATGTCCGAGCTTACGACGAAGCCACGCAGGACCAGCTCCGGCATAAGGACATCGACCTCGTTGACGAGGCAAGATGGCAAGCAACGCTCCAAAACGCACGGTACCGGCAGGCGCTCCGGCCCTACCACCAGAGGTCCGTGCATGCTCGGGAGCTCAACGAAGGCGGCCTGGTGCTGCGGCGCATACTTTCTCGAGAAGGGGCCAACAAACTCTCCCCCAGCTGGGAAGGTCCCTTCCGAGTCACGAAAGTTTGCCGCCCCGGGTGCGTGCGCCTTGCTACAGAGGACGGGGACCTGCTCCGCAACCCTTGGAACATAGAACACCTCTGTAAGTTCTACCCTTAGAGCAGTGGTAGGACAGGTTTTTTTTCTTTTTTCTGTAATAGATCCCATAGAGCCCAGGAGCAGCGCTCGGAGCAACTAAGCCCCAGGGGGTGGTCCAGGACTACGTCTGGCTTAGCTTGGTCCTGTACCCTAAGCGCGTAGGCCCTGCCCCCCTTCACAATGAGGTGGGTCGTTGCCTCCATGTACGGCATGTTTTCCTCCTATGGACTTATATGAATGAAAAGAAACCTGTCCTACCACGCTTACTTATGTGTTCATTTAAATTACGCATTAATTTTTATGATCACCTTCCCATGCTCAAGTAGTGTACGTTCATCGTATACTCGGCTCTGCTTTCCCACTCTCATGCCTAGTCGGCATTTGCCATCCTGCCGAAGGCGGTTGTGCTTGAGGTACCTGCCAAAGGCCCGGGGGCCTCTCGGACCTCCCCCTGTTAGGGTACTGTGACACCAGTTGGTCTCCTCCAGGAAAGACCTATGCCAGAGCGGGAGGTCCAGGGTGTGCAGCCTTCTTTGCCTGGTCCTGCACTCAAAGCGTGCGCACTCTGCCTCCCCAGCGCTACGGTCTAAGTACTAGGGGCCGGACGGTTACACCCTGACCAAGGAGGGAGCCGGACCTCCGGTACCGAGTGCACTGAATTACCCAAGCCGCGTATACCAGCCCAGGACTATAAGCCAAATAAGACTAAGAGACAGGGAAGGGAGGACCTCTGAGCAGAATTACCGTTTCCCTACTCGTGTGCAGGACCTCCTGAGAGGCCTTGCGGACCTCCGGCGCCGGAGCTCCAACACCGGCGTGCTTCGGACGGTCAGGGGGCCCTGGCCTTGGCTCCCCCACAGGAATGTGGTAGGTGTGCTCAATGCATTGGCCACACCTACCAGGGGGCCACTACGGGGACTACACAAGGGAAGGCCGGAGTACCCGGTTGTATTAAAGTCCCAAGACTTCTCAAGACCAGAGCTCCAGACTCCAACTCAAGACCCCTTGGGTCCTTATGAGAACAAGGGCCCAAGGGAGGTGTCTGTGCTAAAAAAGCTTCAGGATCGGTGGAGACCTCCTGGGGTCCTTACGGAGCTAAGGGCTCGGGCAAGGCAAGCCAAGAAAAGAAAAGGAAGCAAAAAGCATAGACAGAAGACAAAAGGAAAAATACAAAAGCCCTCCAGCTACAAGGGCAAGCGTCTAAGAGTCCCCGGCCTCCCGCTGGAACCAAGACGCGACGAGGGCGGCGACGTCTCCAACTCCGGCCCCGGCGATCTCCTCCCGCTCAGTGATGGGGCCCCGCACCGCCGGCTCCAGAGAGATAGAGGAGTCCCATCTCCGGAAGCACGTAAGCACGTGCGTGGCGACCTCCTTCGCCAAGCCCCTCCCCTCGACCTCGAGCTCATCACCAATCACAGCTTCCAGCCTCCCCAGCTTGGTGCCGATTGTGACGCCCCTGTTCCGAGAAAACCTCGGAACCGAGCTAATGCATATGTGTGCCCAGGATGTTCATCACACATACACATGTAATCCACAAACTGTATTCAGAATAATACCACGAATAATAGGGTTTTATTACAATGTCTCATGAGTCTCTAACTCATTCTAGCAGCGGAAGTCTTCTACACTATAGTGGTAGCAAACTAAGCAATGGCAGCGGCTCCATCTCCTACTCCACAGGCAAGTTGATGGTAGATCGCACACCTAGTACCCCACATGCTCTTCGATGTACTCTTCTCCTGTTGCTGATGATGAAGTAATAATGCAAGTTTGAGTACATGACGTACTCAACAAGTGCGGAAAAATATGATATGTAGCCTACAGCAAGGTAGGTATAAAAGGCTCATTGCAGAAAAGCAAAGTTTATTTCAAAAACATGATATAAACAGCAACTAGCTTTAAGTGAACTTAATCCCAACATATATCCAATCAAAACATCAACATACCTCCATCATGTTTCACCACCTTCATGTCTCATCCAGACATTTATCTTTCCCAACTTTTCTCATGCTCTTGAATACCATCTCGTATTCATTACCATCGCATCTCATATTCAATTCCATCTCATAACCGAGATCAAAGTTCATTATTGCGACTCAACAGTCCCAATCTCATTACCAAGACTCAACAGTCTTGAAACCAAACCTCAACGACCAAACCATAACCAAACCAAACCAAAAACCATCCCAAGAACCAAAACTGAACCATCCCATCTAATCATGGAAGTTGGCCAGATGCTTGTGACCGGAAGCACGGCTATCATGATAGTTTTATACCCTGCAGAGTTTGCACCACTTTACCCACAAGTTTGTGATTTCGTCACCCGTCGGTGACTACAGAACCTCCATTATACCAGTACACAACCGTCGGTGTATGGCCAAGAGATCACAAAATAGCCTTTACAAAGGGGTTACTAGATGTATGGACTCACTAAGGTTTCACCAGCAGGCTCGAATCCCCATTCTCCCACCTACGGGCCCCCTCTTGTGCCATGCAGTTCCCAGGGCAGTCCTCTCTCGACTCCCATTCCCCGCGCCTTCCACGGTCCATAACAATCTAGCAACTTACCTAATTAGTCAGCTAAGACGCACCCATACTTGGCCTTGTGGTGGCACTGTATTCTTGGCATGTGTTCGCATGAACCGGTCCTTAGATCTATGGCAAGTAAACCACCATCTCATTCTACCACATTCACAAACCAAGCTTGCCTAGATCCCCCCCCGATTCATGTTCATTATCATCAAGTTCTCATTAACATTATGAGTGCAGTAGCTAGACACATTCTAACGCTTCCCATATCTCGTAGATTAGGGAAGCAGAAAAGAAAAATGACCATACCCAACTCATAAACTTCCCTGGCGACAAGGGTGGTTAACAAAACTAGTGAACTCCTATAAAAGGGTTTCCCATCAAGTTGACTCAGCATACACAGTTTTCGCAAACAAAACAGTTTCCAAAAACATGGGATCAATATGGTCAAGGATCACTTGCCTTGTTCCTGTGGCTTCTGTTGCTCAGGCGTCTCGAAATCTTGGTGCTGAAATCCTTCGTAGAGAGCTCCCTGAGCTTGTCCTTCTACCCTCGATCACGCATATACAAGATTTACAGAGATAAATCATCATGCACAAACTTTACTCAAGATGCAATGGTGCATATGCATGCTAATCTTATGGTGCTGTTTTATTAGATCAGTTTGTACGTGTTCTTGCATGGCTTGCATGGGTTTTTACGATGAACAGAGGTGTAAAGATCAAGTGCAGATGTGGTGATGATCTGGACTCAAGATCTAGATCAAACCGATCAACACGTGATCTGTCCACGAAAAAGCTTATGTTCGAAGGGATCGAAGAAACAAATGCAAAGAAAACCGCGATGAGGTTGTAAGGTGGTAACAAATACCTACCTGACTTCTCCTTGGTCTCGGGGTCTTCCTCCTAGCAAGACAGATCGTCGGGGCTCTCTTCCAACAATGGCGAGCTCGTCGGTGGTCTTCGGTGACTGAACTCCGGCGAAGGGAATTAACTCGATGAGTTGGGGGCTAGGGCCTCTAAGTCATCAACTTGGGAATAGATAGTACGGCCAAGGGGTGTTTCGCGCTCTATTTATAACCGGAAAAAGAAGAGTCCTAATCTGATTGGATTTCAAATAAGAGTCCTATTTGATTTGTGTTTGGATCTTAACAACTTATCCTCAATAGATTTGGTGCGGTATCAATCGTAGAAGAAATCGTGTCGGTTTCTTCTGTATCAGGCGCTCGCGCACAGGGAAAAACCGCTTAAGGACCTCTTCCTTCCTCAGAAATAAGCTCCCGAGGCTCCACGTGTCCAGCAGAGGCCGGGCCTCCCTTTTCCGCAGAGGCGGGCTCCGGTTGTGCCGCGTGTCAGGCGGGCGGGACCTCCCATCTCCTCGGAGGCGAGCTTCACGTGCGCCACGCGTCCTGGCGGGCGGGAACCACCCTCTCCCTCAAAGGCGAGCTCTGCGTACGCCACGTGTCAGTGCCAGACCTCCCCTCTCTTCGGAGGTGGCTCTAAGAGTGCCACGTGTTAGTGCCAGACCTCCTCTCTCTTCGGAGGTGGCTCCGGAAGTGCCACGTGTCCTAGCAGCGTTTGTTCTCCTTTCTACTCAGAGATGAGCTCTGAGGTCGACATGTGTCCAACTACGTCGGACCTCTCTTCTCCCCGGAGGTAAGCTCCGAGAATGACATGTGTCAAGCAGTGTCGGACCTCCCGGAGGTGAGCTCCGTGGATGACACGTGTTCCGTAGTGTCGGACCTCTCGGAGGTGAGCTCCGAGAGCGACACGTGTCAAACAGGGCCGGATCTCTCGGAGACGAGCTCCGAGAGTGACACGTGTCCCGTGGGTTGTACATCCCGCTTCTCCGCAGTGACTAGCTCCGCAGGCGACATGTGTCCTGCGGGGCTGGCCTCGCTCCTCCGCAGAGGCTAGCTCCGGGGGCAACACGTGTCCCACGGGGTCAGACCTCGCCCCTTCCGCAGAGGCAAGCTTCGATCCTGCCACGTGTATGGCGGTGCCGGACCTCTCCCCACTACGCAGGGATGAGCTCCAAACACGCCACGTGGACAGCAGGCCACGGGAAGTGTCTACAGTGCTCCTCGGCGAACTGGAACTGGCTCCTTTTTAGCTATCTTTTTTATTCCTTCTCTGTTTCTACTTATTTTAAAATGTTTCTCTACATGAAATATGAATGCATGCATGAATTACGAAATTGAGTGTGTTACAAACCTACCCCCCTTAAATTGAATCTCGCCCTCAAGATTCGATAGAGTGGAGAATAGATGAGGGAACTCTGCCTTGAGGTCTTCTTCACATTCCAATGTAGCTTCGGCTTCCGTGTGATGGCTCCATTGTACCTTGCACCAACGGGTCACTTTGTTCCTTGTGACCCTTTCCTTCACGTCCAAAATTCGGACATGATGCTCTACATAGGTTAGATCCTCTTGAAGTTCAAGCTCTTCCATTGGTACTTGCTCTTTCGATACTCTCAAGCACTTCTAGAACTGGGATACGTGAAACATGTCATGCACGTCGGAGAGGTGCATCGGGAGTTCTAGTTGATAGGCTACTTCTCCTCGCTTGCCCAAAATCTAAAATGGCCCGATATAGCGAGGTGCTAGCTTGCCTTTGACGTTGAAACGTCGTTGGCCATGTATAGGCGATACCTTAAGGTACATGAAGTCTCCTACTTCAAAGGTCAACTTTCTTCGCCTATTGTCCGCATAACCTTTCTGTCGTGACTGAGCGGCCTTCAAGTTCTCCCGTATCGTTTGGACTTGCTTCTCAGCCTCTTGCAGCACTTCTGGTCCAAACACTTGGTTCTCTCCGGTCTCGTTCTAGAACAACGGTGTTCTACACCGTCTACCATACAATGCTTCAAAAGGTGACACATCTCAAACTGGCTTGGTAGCTGTTATTGTATGAGAACTCGGCATACGGCAAGCTCCTATCCCAACTACGTCCATGTTTCAATGCGCAAGCTCTCAACATGTCCTCCAAAATTTTGTTTGTCCTCTCGGTTTGTCCATCAGTTTGCGGGTGGTAAGCGGAGCTAAAATCCAGTTGTGTACCCATAGCTTCATGTAGCTTCCTCCAGAACCTAGAGGTAAACTGAGAACCCCGATCTGAGACTATCCTCTTCGGGACTCCATGGCGGCACACAATTTGCTCCATATACAGCTCGGCTAGATCTGCCACGCGGTACGTGGTTTTAACAGGAAGAAAATGAGCGGTTTTCATCAATCTGTCCATGATAACCCAGATGGAGTCGTAACCCGACCGAGTATGTGGCAATCCGACGATGAAATCCATACTGATGTCCTCCCACTTCCACTCGGGTACTTTTAATGGTTGCAACAGTCCAGCGGGTATTTGATGTTCAGCCTTCACCCGTTGGCATGTGTCGCATAGGGCAACATATTCAGCTATGTCCCTCTTCATACCATCCCACCAATAACAAGTCTTCAAGTCCTTGTACATCTTTGTACTGTCGGGATGTATGGAATAAGGTGAGTCATGTGCCTCCTTTAATATCGTGTCGCGGATGTTCTTCACGTTAGGCACACAAATCCTTCTCCCTAACCAAAGTGTACCCTTCTCGTCTTCCTTGAAGTCCTTTTCAATGCCTTGTCAGATTCTTTCCTTGATCTCCTTGATTTCCTCATCCGTTGCTTGGCCATCTCGTATCTCTTGTTCCAGTGAAGAATGGAGTTCCATCACTTCCATCTCGTTTAAGAACCCGAGATGTAACCGTTCGAACTCCTTACACATCTCGAGCGGTAGCTCCTGAACCGTGAATTGGTGACATGCTCCCTTTCGGCTCAATGCATCAGCTACTACATTGGCCTTTCCAAAGTGATAGTTGATTCCAACATCATAATACTTGATGAGTTCCAACCATCGACGTTGCCTCAAATTCAATCCGTTTGTTTGAATATGTACTTGAGGCTTTTGTGATCCGTATAGATCTCACATCGGTGGCCAAGGATATAATGTCTCCAGATCTTCAATGCATGCACCACGGCTGCAAGTTCCAAATCATGTGTGGGGTAATTCAGCTCGTGTTTCTTGAGTTGCCTCGACGCATAGGCTACCACTCGTCCTTTTACATGAGCACGCATCCAAGCCCTTATCCTGATGCGTCACAATATATGTCGAAGCTCTTGCTCACGTCCGGCAATACCAAAACCGGCGCTGTGGTTAGCCTTTTCTTGAGCTCCTCGAAGCTTTCTTGACACGCTGGTAACCACTGAAATGCTTTACCCTTCATTAGCAATTCAGTAATAGGCTTCGCTATCTTGGAGAAATCCTTGATGAACCGGCGGTAGTTTCCAGCCATCCCAAGGAAACTCCGAATATCCCTCACGTTCTGCGATTGGTTCCACTTCAGAACATCTCCCACTTTTCCGGGATCAACCGGTACTCCTCTCTCAGAGATGATGTGGCCTAGGAACGATATCTCCTTTAGCCAAAATTGACACTTGCTGAGCTTGGCATACAATTTATGCTCTCGCAGCTTCTGCAATGTCAATCTTAAATGTTCCTCATGTTCTTCTTTGTTTTTCAAATACACCATGATGTCGTCGATGAAAACCACGACGAACTTGTCCAAGTACTCCATGAACACTTTATTCATGAGGTACATGAAGTATGCGGGTGCATTCGTTAACCCAAAAGACATAACGGTATATTCATACGAACCATACCGTGTTCGAAAGGCAGTCTTGGGTATGTCGGAGCGCTTAATCTTCAGCTTGAAGTATCCCTACTGAAGATCAATCTTGGAGAAAACTCAGGCTCCCTTCATTTGGTCGAACATGTCCTCTATACGGAGCAGAGGGTACTTGTTCTTGATCGTCACCTCATTGAGAGACCTATAATCCACGCACATCCTTTGGTTCCCATCCTTATTGTCTACGAAGAGCATGGGGGCTCCCCATGGTGGCGAGCTTGGGCGTATAAAACCCTTCTCTAACTGCTCCTTAATTTGCTTCTTGAGCTCCACTAGTTCATTAACAGGCATCCTATAGGGCCTCATTTCTATAGGTGCAGTTCCAGGTACCAAATCAATGGTAAACTCAATGTCCCAGTCAGGTGGCATACCTGGAAGTTCTTCCGGGAACACGCCCGAAAATTCTTGAACCACTAGAATCTTGTGCAATGTTGCTTCTTTGACGTGGTTCAACGTTGCCTTCTCGGTTGCCGATTAGGCTGACTCGAACTTAATACGGGTACCGTGCTCATTTGTCAACTGCACGCTCCTCTTAGCACATTGGATTACTCCATTGTGCTTGTTTAACCAATCCATTCCGAGTATTATGTCAAGCCCTTGGGAATCCAAGACAATAAGGTTGGCAAGGAAGTCTACCCCCCTTATTTTAAGGTTTACTTTCGTACATACTATATTAGTCCTCATCTCTCCACTGGGACAATTAACTAACATAGTATATTTCAAGTGTGATATGGGTAGATTGTACTTGGCAACATACTTGGATGATATGAATGAATGTGATGCTCCGGAATAAAATAAAATGGTGGCTGGGTTGGAGTTGGCAAGGAACATACCGGTCACGACGTCCTCAACCTGTTGCGCTTCCTCAGCAGAGACATGATTCACGTTGCCCCGAGCGTAGTTTTGCTGTCCACGGTTACCTTGTGTAGCTCCTCCGTTCGGCCGTGGGTTCTGCTTGGGCGTGTTACTTGGTTGTCCAGGACCTTTCCTCGGGCATTAACTTGCAAAGTGTCCTGTTTCTTCGCATGCAAAGCATGCCTTGTTGCCTAAGACAGCGGGGACGTTGGGGCAGGGGTTTTGTGCATAGGCGCCAATGTTAGGACGAGGCGCCGGAGGCAAGGGCACACGAGGTGCTTGCATAACAGGACGTTGCTGTGGTGGTTGATTAGGGCGAAAAGTGGATGTAGATGAGCCATGTTGTGGTGCAGCTGGGGGCATGTACCTGGGGCGTATGTTGCTCCCTTGTTGCTGGTATGGCATCTTTCTTTTGCCCTTTTGCTCGATCTCTCGGATCTTGCTCTCAACCACTATGGCTTTGTCAACTAGCTTCTGGAAGCTCGCATAGTCACTGTTGAGGAGCTGAACTTGGATCTCATTGTTCAACCCTCTCATGAACAAATACTGCTTCCGTTGGTCTGAGTTGACATCTTCAGGGGCATACCGTGACAGTTGCATGAACTTGTTGAGGTACTCATTCATGCTCTTCCTGCCCTGGCGGAGACCTTCAAACTCTTGTCTCTTGAGCATCATGACTCCAACAGGGACGTAGTGAGAGCGGAAGCTCTCCTTGAACTCTGCCCAAGTTATAGTCTCCTGGTTGACATGAGCGTTGCATAGAGCGTCCCACCAGTCAGCGGCTGCTCCCATAAGTTGGTGCGATGCGAAGAGAACTTTCTCTCGGTTATTGCACTGAACTATGGCAAGCTTCTTCTCCATGGACTTCAACCAATCATCGGCCTCCATGGGGTCATTAGCTTGTGCAAAAGTGGGCGGTCGAGTCCTCATAAACTCTCCCAGTCGGTTGTGAGCCGGCGGTGGTGGCGGTGGCGGCGGTGGAGGTGCAGGAACGGGGTTGTTGTTGTTGTTGGCTTGCAGCTGACCCAGAATTTGGATCATGGTTTGCATGAGCTGATTCTGCATAGCCATCAACCTTTCAAGGTTGTTTCCACCAGCCTCGTGGTTGACATTCTCAGGAACTTCGACCGACGTTTTCTCTCACCATCTGTGAGAGAGGGTTGGATAGAATAGAAATTAGAAGTTTTAGATGGATTCCCCCCAACTATATGCATCAAGGGTATGAACTATATATCAACCTATATGAGGATGTGAACACATGCCGAAGCATCTCACATCTCTCTACTATGTGTGGTTATGGACAACGTTGAAATGTCCCACAACTCACACTAAGCACACAATCACATGCAATCATCACAAAAGTTTCACACAACTCCTATTCAAGCTTATTCAATGGGAGTCCTATGTGTTTTTAGGGTGATACCAATCTGTGACTTCGTCCTATAGTCAATGTGGTTTGGGGTGATACCTATGATACCAATCTGTGATCAATCTGTGACTTCTCCTAGGCTTGCATCCTACGGTCAAGGTGGTTCTTATGCCAATCTATGCATTCTAGGCTTGCATCCTACGGTCAATTGTGGCTCTAATGCTAATCTGTGACTAGGCCTAGGCTTGCGTCCTATGTCAGTGTGGCTTCAATACCAATCTATGATTTCTATCTAGGCTTGTGACCTACAGTCAACCATGGCTTCTAATGCCAATCTGTGACTTTTACCTAGGCTAGCGACCTACGGTCAACATGGTAGCTCTGATACCAATCTGTGACGCCCCTGTTCCGAGAAAACCTCGGAATCGAGCTAATGCATATGTGTGCCCAGGATATTCACCACACATACACATGTAATCCACAAACTGTATTCAGAATAATACCACGAATAACAGGGTTTTATTACAATGTCTCATGAGTCTCTAACTCATTCTAGCAGTGGAAGTCTTATTCTAGCAGCGAAAGTCTTCTACACTATAGCGGAAGCAAACTAAGCAATGGAAGCGGCTCCATCTCCTACTCCACAGGCAAGTTGACGGTAGATCGCACACCTAGTACTCCACATGCTCTTCGAAGTACTCTTCTCCTGTTGCTGATGATGAAGTAATAATGCAAGTTTGAGTACATGACGTACTCAGCAAGTGTGGAAAAATATGATATGTAGCTTACAGCAAGGTAGGTATAAAAGACTCATTGCAAAAAAGCAAAGTTTATTTCACAAACATGATATAAACAGTAACTAGCTTTAAGTGAAATTAATCCCAACATATATCCAATTAAAACATTAACATACCACCATCATGTTTCACCACCTTCATGTCTCATCCAGACATATATCTTTCCCAACTTTTCTCATGCTCATGAATACCATCTCGTATTCATTACCATCTCATCTCATATTCAATTCCATCTCATAACCGAGATCAAAGTTCATTATTGCGACTCAACAGTCCCAATCTCATTACCAAGACTCAACAGTCTTGAAACCAAACCTCAATGACCAAATCATAACTAAACCAAACCAAAAACCATCCCAATAACCAAAACCGAACCATCCCATCTAATCATGGAAGTTGGCCAGGTGCTTGTGACCGGAAGCACGGCTATCATGATAGTTTTATACCCTGCAGAGTTTGCACCACTTTACCCACAAGTTTGTGATTTCGTCATCCGTCGGCGACTGTAGAACCTCCATTATACCAGTACACAACCATCGGTGTATGGCCAAGAGATCACAAAATAGCCTTTACAAAGGGGTTACTAGATTTATGGACTCACTAAGGTTTCACCAGCAGGCTCGAATCACCATTCTCCCACCTACGGGCCCCCTCTTGTGCCATGCGGTTCCCAGGGCAGTCCTCTCTTGACTCTCATTCCCCGCGCCTTCCACGGTCCATAACAATCTAGCAACTTACCTAATTAGTCAGCTAAGCCGCACCCATACTTGGCCTTGTGGTGGCACTGTATTCCTGGCATGTGCTCTCATGAACCGGTCCTTAGATCTACGGCAAGTAAACCACCATCTCATTCTACCACATCCACAAACAAAGCTTGCCTAGATCCCCCTGATTCAAGTTCATTATCATCAAGTTCTCATTAACATTATGAGTGCAGTAGCTAGACACATTATATCGCTTCCCATATCCCGTAGATTAGCAAAGCAGAAAAGAAAAATGACCATACCCGACTCATAAACTTCCCTGGCGACAAGGGTGGTTAACAAAACTTGTAAACTCCTGTAAAAGGGTTTCCCATCAAGTTTACTCAGCATACACAGTTTTCGCAAACAAAAAAGTTTCCAAAAACATGGGATCAATATGGTCAAGGGGCACTTGCCTTGTTCCTGTGGCTTCTGTTGCTCAGGCGTCTCGAAATCTTGGTGCTGAAATCCTTCGTAGATAGCTCACTGAGCTTGTCCTTCTATCCACGATCATGCATATACAAGATTTACATAGATAAATCATCATGCACAAACTTTACTCAAGATGCAATGGTGCATATGCATGCTAATCTTATGGTGATGTTTTATTAGATCAGTTTGTACGTGTTCTTGCATGGCTTGCATGGGTTTTTACGATGAATAGAGGTGTAAAGATCAAGTGCGGATGTGGTGATGATCTGGACTCAAGATCTAGATCAAACCGATCAACACGTGATCTGTCCACGAAAAAGCTTCTGTTCGAAGGGATCGAAGAAACAGATGCAAAGAAAACCGCGATGAGGTTGTAAGGTGGTAATGAAGACCTACCTCACTTCTCCTTGGTCTCGGGGCCTTCCTCCTAGCAAGACAGATCGTCGGGGCTCTCTTCCGGCGATAGCGAGCTCGTCGGTGGTCTCCGGTGACTAAACTCCGGCGAAGGAAATTAACTCGACGAGTTGGGGGCTAGGGCCTCTAAGTCGTCGACTTGGGAATAGATGGTACGACCAAGGGGTGTTTTGGGCTCTATTTATAACCGGAAAAAGAAGAGTCCTAATCTGATTGGATTTCAAATAAGAGTCCTATTTGATTTGTGTTTGGATCTTAACAACTTATCCTCAATAGATTTGGTACGGTATCAATTGTAGAAGAAATCGTGTTGGTTTCTTCTGTATCGGGCGCTCGCGCACAGGGCAAAACCACTTAAGGACCTCGTCCTTTCATAGAGATAAGCTCCCGAGGCTCCACGTGTCCAACAGAGGCCGGGCCTCCCTTTTCCGCAGAGCCAGGCTCCGGTTGTGCCACGTGTCAGGCGGGCGGGACCTTCCCTCTCCTCGGAGGCAAGCTCCGTGTGCGCCACGCGTCCTAGCGGGCGGGAACCTCCCTCTCCCTCAGAGGTGAGCTCCACGTACACCAAGTGTCAGTGCCGGACCTCCCCTCTCTTCGGAGGTGGCTCTAAGAGTGCCACGTGTCAGTGCCCGACCTCCTCTCTCTTCAGAGGTGGCTCCGGACGTGCCATGTGTCCTAGCAGCGTCGGTTCTCCTTTCTACTCAGAGATGATCTCCGAGGTCGACACGTGTCCAACTGCGTCGGACCTCTCTTCTCCCCGGAGGTAAGCTCCGAGAACGACACGTGTCAAGCAGTGTCAGACCTCCCAGAGGTGAGCTCCGAGGATGACACGTGTTCCGTAGTGTCGGACCTCTCGGAGGTGAGCTCCGAGAGCGACACGTGTCAAACAGGGTCGTATCTCTCGGAGACGAGCTTTGAGAGCGACACGTGTCTCGTGGGTTGGACTTCCCGCTTCTCCGTAGTGACTAGCTCCGCAGGCGACACGTGTCCTTCGGGGCTGGCCTCGCTCCTCTGCAGAGGCTAGCTCCGGGGGCAACACGTGTCCCACGGGGTCAGACATCACCCCTTCCGCAGAGGCAAGCTCCGAGCCTGCCACGTGTCTGGCGGTTCCGGACCTCTCCCCACTATGCAGGGATGAGCTCCAAACACACCACGTGGCCAGCAGGCCACGGGAAGTGTGTACAGCGGTCCTCGGCGAACTGGAACTGGCTCCTTTTTAACTATCTTTTTTATTCCTTCTCTATTTCTACTTATTTTAAAATATTTCTCTACATGAAATATGAATGCATGTATGAATTACAAAATTGAGGGTGTTACATCGATGGACTCGAGTGTCGAAGCGCCTGGGCCATCTCTTGCGCCGGTGCCTCCATCCTCACGGGGCTGAAGCCAAGAGGCACTAGAGCATATTTCGCGTGGCCAACGAAGTCCCAGACTCCCTGGGCCTCGACAGTCCGCGAAGCCTGGAGCTACTCCACCTCCTGACGAGCCGCCAGCAGGGCGCCAAGTCCTTCCTCAATGAACCTCCTCTCCTTGGCTGCCACATCATTCTCCCAGATCTGGAGGTCCCAGGTAATGCTCTCCGATTCCGACACCCAGAAGTCGGCAGCAAGTTCCCGGTTCAGCACCATCTGGTGGTCCTTGGAGACCTACTCCTCCCTTTCGGCCATGGATGCCTCCCGGAGTTCCAGCTCCCCGACCCTGGCCCTCAGGTCGCCTTCTCCCGCCTACAGCTGCTCGGCGACCTCCTTCTCCTTGTCCGCCACGGCACGCTCCCTCTCCGCGACGGCACACTCGCGTCGTGCCAGCTGCAACTAGATCTCCTCGTTGGCGATGATGCGGGCCCGAACATCGTCATAGGCCTCGTGGGCCTCCTGCATGATCTTCTGGGTCTCGGTGTCCAGGCGGTTGACGGTGTTCTTCTGCGCAATGAGGAGTTTCTCCTCAGCGTTGAGCCTTGTCCTCTTAGCATCGAGCTCCTCCTCGACCTTCCTGGTCCGCAGCTTCAAGAGCCGCCCCCAGCCGTGGAGGCGGTCCCTCTCATACACCAAGTCCTCCCGCTCGAGCGCAGCCTGAACCTGCCGGACACTGCACTGGGCAAGTTCCATGGCGTCCGACAGGGACAGTGGAGCAGCAGAGGCCGAAGCTACGCCGTGAACCTCCTCCATGGCGTCGTCATCCGACGGAGGAGACACCGGCGCCACAAAACCCGAGGGAGCCACAACGATGCGCCGATTAGGAGAAGACGGTGCTGAGGAAGGGGTAGTATCAATGCGCTCCTGTTCACCGCACACCTGGGGACCCGCATCAGCTCCTCCTGCGTCAGCACCTGAAGGATGTACGCCGCCAGCCTGCTCCGCCGAAGGCAAAGCTTCTGCTCCTCGGAGTGCCATCCAAGGAGCCTATGCACCGGCCCAAGGTCCCTTTCCGGGCAATGCGCGGCGAGGGCAGGTTGGAAGCCATCGGAGGCGAAGGAGCAGGAACTTGGAAAGCAAACGAGGCTTGGGTGCACGAAAGAACAAGGAAGGCTCAGGCGTAGGGAGATGTGCCAAGGGAAGCCTACGATACAGAAGGGGTTCCCTTTAAACCTCCCAGAGGCAATTCAAAATGCCTCGCATGCGCCGCTCGATGCGGACGCCCCAGGTCCAAGCCCCAGCGACAATGACAAGAGGGCCCAAGCCGTCCTGCGAAAGCAGTGGACCAAGAAGTCAGTCCCTCAAGCGGACAACACAAGGTGCTGCGACGTGCAGTAGTAGCAGCGTTGGGAACCGCCGCGGTTAAAGCAACTATCAAGCAGGGGTCACATCCCCACGACCCTCCTCCCAGAATTAAACGCGTGGCCACGCGTCAGGGGGGTGTTGTCCCGGTAACTGCCCCGCATGCCGGCGCTTCCCATTAATGGGGAGTATGCATGGGCCCACGCGGTTGGGTCGTGCTGCTCTTGCAACGGCCTAAAGGAGTTTCCAAGAAAGTGTGCGGGGTAGAAAAGGAGAAGGCCCCACCAGCGGGATCGTTAACTCCCCAGAGGTGGGCCCGGCGGCCACTGTCGGTACCCTCAGTACCGGGTACCCCCACGCACAGGAGAAAAACCGCCTAAGGACCTCGCCCCCTCCGCAGGGGTGAGCTCTGAAGGTGCCACGTGTCCAGCAGGGCCGGGCCTCCCCTCTCTTCAGAGGCGAGACCCGGGCCTGCCACGCGACCAGCAGAGCCGGGCCTCGCCCCCTCCGCAGGGGTGAGCTCCGAAGGCGCCACGTGTCCAGCGGGGCCGGCCCTCCCCTCTCCTCAGAGGCGAGCCCCGTGCCTTCCACGTGGCCAGCAGTGCCGGACCTCACCCCCTCCACAGGGGTGAGCTCCAAAGGCGCCACGTGTCCAGCAGGGCCGAGCCTCCCCTCTCCTCAGAGGCGAGCCCCGGGCCTGCCAAGCAGCCAGCAGAGTCGGGCCTCGCCCCCTCCGCAAGGGCAAGCTCTGAAGGCGCCACGTGTCCAGCGGGGCTGGGCCTCCCCTCTCCTCAGAGGCGAGCCCCGGGCCTGCCACGTGGCCAGCAGTGCCGGACCTCGCCCCCTCTGCAGGGGTGAGCTCCGAAGGTGCCACGTGTCTAGCAGGGCCAGGCCTCCCCTCTCCTCAGAGGCGAGCCCCGGGCCTGCCACGCGGCCAGCAGAGCCGGGCTTCGCCCCCTCTGCAAGGGCGAGCTTCGAAGGCGCCACATGTCCAGCGGGGCCGAGCCTCCCCGCTCCTCAGAGGCGAGCCCCGGGCCTGCCACGTGGCCAGCAGAGCCAAGCCTCATTCCCTCCGCAGGGGCGAGCTCCAAAGGTGCCACGTGTCCAGCGGGGCCGAGCCTCCCCTCTCATCAGAGGCGAGCCCCGGGCCTGCCACGTGGCCAGCAGTGTCGGACCTCACCCCCTCCATAGGGGTGAGCTCCGAAGGCGCCATGTGCCGTGCTACCCACCCCGGCTCGGTAGGCAGCAGGAGTAAAGGCACGCCATGCCTTGTCTGATCAAGACATTCAAGACCCGCGCCTTCCCAAGACGCGGAGACGCGGCGCACGCCCCTGTCAGGTGGCACTGTGACCAGTCGCTTCACAGTTAAGACAAGCATACCATGTCAGAAGCTGTTGACCAATAGATATGGCGACAAGACATTCTCTGCCGTCCCTGCCATCATCAACCCCTACGCCTAGCTTGCAGCATGGGCAGGACTGCAGAACGACGACTAAGAAGCCATTGGCAGAGATAACTACCAGCATTCACTACAAGATATGGTAGATGGCAGGAAATCTCCGCGGGGCCACCTGTCAGACCCCGAGGCCCACCTTGTAAGCCGCCCGAGCCTTGAAGTATAAAAGACTCGGGTTGGCAACATTGCAAGGGGTTCGAAAGCAGGCAACTTAGTTCACCCAGATCACCAAGTCCGAGCAATACAGCTCCCGTGGACGTAGGGTGTTACGCTCGAGCGGCCCGAACCACGTAAAAATCCTTGTGTCAATCCTCTCACAACCAATGTGACCTCCCGAGAGAACTAGCCCCCTCCAAAAAAGAACCTCCGTGGGTTGCTCCTGAAGCAGGCTTGGGGGAAGTGTCGATGGCACACTTCGACAACTCCATTTGGGTTATCGTGGACCGATTGACAAAAACTGCCCATTTTCTTCCTGTTAGAACCAAGTACACCGTCGCACATATATGGAGCAAATCGTGTGTTGTCATGGAGTTCTGAAGAGGATAGTTTCAGATCGAGGTTCTCAATTTACCTCTAGGTTCTGGAAGAAGTTGCATGAAGCCATGGGTTCATGGTTGAATTTCAGCTCTGCATATCACCCACAAACCGACGGGCAAACTGAGAGAACAAATCAGATTTCGGAAGACATGTTGAGAGCTTGTGCCTTGAAACATGGGCGTATTTGGGATAAGAGCTTGCCATATGCTGAATTCTCATACAACAATAGTTACCAAGCTAGCTTGAAGATGTCACCCTTCGAAGCATTGTATGGTAGACGGTGTAGAACACCGCTGTTCTAGAATGAGACCGGAGAAAGCCAAGTATTTGGACCCAAAGTGCTGCAAGACGCCGAAAAGCAAGTCCAAACGATACGTGAAAACTTGAAGGACGCTCAGTCACGACAAAAGGGTTATGCAGATAATAGGCGAAGAAGATTGACCTTCGAAGTGGGAGACTTCGTGTATCTTAAGGTATCGCCTATCTGAGGCCAACGACGGTTCAACGTCAAAGGCAAGTTAGCACCTCGCTACATCAGGCCATTCAAGATTTTGGGCAAGCGAGGAGAAGTAGCCTATCAACTGGAGCTGCCAACACACCTCTCTGACGTGCACGACGTGTTTCACGTATCCCAACTCAATAAGTGCCTAAGAGTACCGGAAGAACAAGTATCGATGGATGAGCTAGAGCTTCAAGAGGATCTGACCTACGCGGAACACCCCGTCAAGATCTTGGACGTAAAGAAAAGGGTCACGAGAAACAAAGTGATCCGTTGGTGCAAGGTACAATAGAGCCATCACACAGAAGGCGAAACTACATGGGAGCGTGACGAAGATCTCAAGGCAGAATTCCCGCATCTTTTCTCAACTCTATCGAATCTCGAGGGCGAGATTCATTTTAAGGGGGGTAGGTTCGTAACACCCTCAATTTCACTACCATGCATTGCATACATTTTTCATGTAGAAAAGCATTTAAAAAGAAGTAGAATGGAGAAAGAACCATAGAAATGGAGAAAGAACCATAGAAATGGAGAAAGGAATATAGAAATGGAGAGAAATGGAAATAAGATAGCTGAATTGAGCCATCCCCTAATTTCTCCCAAATTCCCCAAGGGGGAATTTCCCCCACATTTGGGTGGGGGGTGGGTTTCCCCAATTTGGCCGCAACCCTAGAGGGGGAAAACCCCTAGGACTCTTTGGTTGAGTCCCAATTGGACTAGGACTCTTCTTTTCCCCCTTTATAAATACAATCCCCAAGCCCCCCCTCTACACCTTGGCCGCAGCCCCCCCCCCCCCCCCCGCCCCAAAGTCGCCAAGTTGCCCCTGCCGTCCCAACTCGTCGAGTTGGCCACCCCCCTTGCCGGAGATTGGTCGCCGGTGAGCCCCGCCGGTGAGCCCTGCCGACGAGCCCCGCCGTCGAGACCCGCTGACGAGCCACGTCACGCCTCGCCATCCCCGGAGAAGAAGCCAACAATCTGCCCTATCATAATTTTCCATAGAAAAATTCCCCGCTGCTGCCGTTGCTAGGAGAAAGGCCCTGCCACAAGGAGGAAGTGAGGTAGGTACTCATTACCCATCTTACGACATCGCTGATGTTTCTACGCATCCATTTTCTTCGCCCCCTTCGAGCAGAAACTTTAGCGTGTGGACAGATCGTGTTTTGATCGATTTTTGACGGTGGAATTGATTTAGATATTGTGCCAAGATCATCACCACGTCCACACTTGATCCGTACACCCTTGTTCATCATAAAACCCCATAAAAGCCTATTAAAACATGCAAGAACACGTACAATCTGGTTCTGTAAAACTGCACTATAGGATTTGTATTCATCTACCCCATTGTATCTTGAGTAAAGTTGGTGCATGATGATTGATTGCTGTAAATTTTGTATGTGCATGGTCGTAAGTAGAAGGACAAGCTCAAGAGGCTGTCTACGAAGAACTACAGCACCAAGACTTCGAGACGCTTGAGCAACAAGAACCACGGGAGCAAGGCAAGTGCCCCTTGACCATATTGATCCCATATTTTGAAATTGTTTTGTTTGTGAAAACGTGTATTGAGTCAACTTGATGGGACACCCTTTTTATAGGAGTTTACTAGTTTTGTTAACCATCCTTGTCGTCGGAAAAGTTGATGAGTCAGGTATGGTCAATTTTCCTTTTTGCTTCACTTAACTTACGGGATACGGGAAGCTGAAATAAAACATGGTTAGCTACTGCACTCATATGAATAATGATGATGAGAACTTGATGATGTTAATGAGCATGGAATCTGGGAGATCTAGGCAAACTTGGTTCATGGATGTTGCTGAATGAGATGGTGGTTTACTTGCCGTAGAGCTAAGGACCGATTCATGCGAGCACATACCAGGAAAACAGTGCCACCACAAGGCCAAATATGGGTGTGGCTTAGCTGACTAATTAGGTGTGTTGCTAGCTCGTTATGGACCGTTGGATGGCGCGGGGAATGGAAGTCGAGAGGGACTGCCTTGGGAACTACATGGCATAAGAGGGGGCCTGTGGGTGGGAGAATGGAGATTCGAGCCTGCCGGTGAAACCTCAGTGGGTCCGTACATCCTAGTAGCCCCTTTGTAAAGGCTATTTCAGGATCTCTTTTCCATACACCGACGGTTGTGTACTGGTATAATAGAGGTTCTTTCTAGTCACCGACGGGTGACGAAATCACAAACTTGTGGGTAAAGTGGTGCCACCTCTGTAGAGTATAAAATTATCATGATAGCCGTGATTCCGGTCACAAGCACCTGGCCAACTTCTATGATTAGAGGCAAAACTTGGGATGTTTATTCGGTATGGTTATGGTATGGTCATTGGGATTTGTTTTGGAACTAGTTTGAGTCATGACAATGAATTTTGTTTCGGTTATATGAAAATGAGATGGATATGAATATTTATGAGTATGAGATGAACTTGAGAAAGATTATTGGCTGGTTGAAGCATGATAAATGGTGAATTATGATGAAAGAATGTTGCTGAATTACTTGGGATTAAACTCATCTAGATATAGTTGTTGTTTTTACCATGTTTGTGAAATAAAATTTGCTTGTTGCAATGAGCCTTTTTGTTCCCTACCTAGTTGTAAGCTACATGTCATACTTTTTCTACACTTGCTGAGTACGACATGTACACACCCTTGCATTACCACATATACATCATCTACAGGAGAAGAGTACTTCGAGGAACATGTGGAGTACTAGGCGTGCGCACTACAGTCAACATACCTGTGGAGTAGAAGTTGAAGCCTGTTGTTTTAGTCATTTTCCGCTGTCATTTAGAGTCTTCCGCTGCAAGAATAAGATAGACATTCAAGAGTGAGACAATGAGTTGATGTAATAAAGTACTTAAAAATTATTCGTACGTGGTTATATTCTAAATTCAGTTTGTGGAATACATGTGTATGTGTGATGAACATCCTGGGCACACATATGCATTCACTTGGTTCATTTTTCGTCAGGGTGTCACACGTGCCAACATTCCGACTTTTGATGGTATGTAGTAACTTTGGAAGATTATCATAAGATGCTTCATAAGTACCAAATCTTGTCTCAATAACCTTCTGTTTCGCTTTCCAAGCTTTGTAATAGCTTGTTGTATACCTAAATCTTGCTCAATTGTGTTGATGATAGATTTTGGCTCAAAAGAAATATTATCAACCACACAAGTATACATGTGATTTGCAACAAATTGCAATGTAAGGGCAGTATTGCATTTCTCAAGATGCTGCAACTCACACACATGATCAATCACAATAGAACACTTCTAAAGACTACTCCATTTCTCTGCATATCCGCGAACACGAAAGGGGAAAGTTGTTGATAAGCATCCGACATCATAAAGTTTCTTAGTGGATCGAGAAATCTTAAATAATCTCTTTACTGAAAGTGACCAGTATTTAACAACATCTTTCAATGCTTCTTTACTTTTGAAAAGAGGCACTGCTGTTATTGTATTGCCATGGTAATCCAATGGCAAATGATACCCTTCAAAGACTCTTATTTCAAAATTTGGATTACTCCAATCGGCAGGGACTAGAGGTTGATCTTCATCGTCGGATGATTCTTATTTAGGAACATTACTATAATCTGTATCCTCAACAACCATGTACTGAACTATATGTTCAATATGCTCTCCTTCATCTGCTTGACCCGTTGCCTCACTGACAATAGTATGTGTCACTTCATTATCATTTTCTTCTTCTGCATTGCCACCATCATTGTCTTCCTCATCATCAACTTTCTCCTGCGTCTCAACGACTACTTCCTTGGCTTCAACCCTAACTAGAAGTATCAAAGGTCACCCATATTGTAGAGCCTTTGCAACGTAAGTACATCAAACAGGAGTTCCCTTTAGTGGCAGTAGTTCCCAAAAGTGTTCCTCCCTTGCATGACTGATAACTCCGTTTATCTTCAACTCATATTGATCATCGCTCAATTTAAAAACTTGCAACAACCATCTATAAACACCCATAAATATTTGTTCCGTTGGACTAGGTATTCCCTGGTTTATAAAAGAGAGTCCTGAAAGATCTACCGTACTTGTATTATAATTAATTTCTCCATCTCCATAAAATATCTGAAATTATACTTTGTTGGACATACTTAACATACGTATATATGGAATTCAATAATTACAAACATAGAAGTATAAATACATGAACTATAGAAATTTAAAAACATAAATGGAAATACGCAAAATGTAATCTAAATACGAAAATGTAAAAAACTTTGTATTTAACATTAACATACATTACTAGTATTATAGAAATATAAATATAAAAATTAAAAACTGATATGTAATAAGGAATATAAAAACATAGCTATAGGGGGGTGTTTTGTGAATTTTCCTAATTTTCTATATATTAAAATGATAAACAATCATGCTCAGGGGGTTATATGTAAAAACCAGGTGTTTAGGGGTGTTTTTACAATTACATCAATATTCTAGAGGCCTAACTATCATTTACAGTTAATATAGTGGATAAAACGCTAAAACAGAGAGTTACAAGGGTCTTAAAAACAATCCTACGATGATTTTCCTAATTACAAAACTAACATAAAACTAAATTAAAACTAACCTAAATCCTAAAAGCATGTCCTAAATCTCATGCTAAATTCAAACTAAGCTAAATCCTAAAAAGATACTAAAATGTAACCTAAAACTAAATTCAAACTAATCTAAACCTAAAAGTCTGAACCTAAATCTTAACTCTAAATTTAAACTAACCTAAACCCTAAAAACATAGTAAAACTACATAAAAATAAATTCAAACTAATCTAAACATAAAAGTCCGAACCTAAATCTAATTACAAACATAGAAGTGTAAATACATGAACTATAGAATGTAAAAACAAAAACAGAAATACGCAAAATGTAATCTAAATACGAAAATGCAAAAAACTTTGTATTTAACATTAACATACATTACTAGTATTATAAAAATATAAATATAGAAATTTAAAACAAATATGTAATATAAGGAATATAAAAACGTAGCTATAGGGGGTGTTTTCCTGAATTTTCCTGATTTTCTCTATACTAAAATGATAAGCAATCAAGCTTAGGGGGTTATATGTAAAAATGAGGTGTTCAGGAGTGTTTTTACAATTACATTAATATTTCAGGGGTATAACCATCATTTACAGTTAATAGTAGGGGCTAAAACGCTAAACCTTAGAGTTAGAGGCTCTAAAAACAATTCTACGATGATCTTCCTAATTACCAAAATTAACATAAAACTAAATTAAAAATAATCTAAATCCTAAAAGCCTAACCTAAATCTCATGCTAAATTCAAACTAAGCTAAATTCTAAAAAGATACTAAAAAATAACCTAAAACTAAATTCAAACTAAGCTAAACATAAATGTCTGAACCAAAATCTTAACCCTAAATTCAAACTAACCTAAACCCTAAAAGCATACTAAAAACTAACATAAAGCCAAATTCAAACTAACCTAAACATAAATATCCGAACCTAAATCTTAACCCTAAATTCAAACTAAACTAAACCCTAAACCCTAACCTAAACCCTAAAATTAAACAATAAAAATTAATCTAAACCTAATTAAAGTAACTGCATTTAAACTTGCCAAATATATTTAAAAGTTTATACCTTCTAGTTTTCTTTTTTTTTCTTTTTTCTTTTCTTTTCTTCTCTTCTCTTCTGTTCTCTTCCTCTTCTCTTCCTCATCTCTTGTTGGTTTGGATGGGGAGGTGTGGGGGGAGGGAGTCCAGGTGGGCGGGTTATATAAAACAACCTGTTGTACGCGCGGTGGACGACAGGGAGGAGTCATTCACCGCGTGGACAACAGGACATGTCGGTCCAATGGTCCCTTAACCGTTGGGCCGACGTGGCTGCCACGTGGGCCATTGTCGTTCGTGCCGTGGATGACCCCACCCTATTGTCCACGACGTGGACGATTTCTTGTCGACGTGAACAAATCGTCCACGTCATAGAAGACAAGGTGGTTACTTTGGTAAAAAAAATTGGGAGGCTATTAATATTTAATGATTAATAAATAGTGCTATAATAAAAAAATTCCTAAGTTGAATCGTTAGGCAAATGGGCCCAACGGCTCCTTCAACTGTAACGGGACCAGATTAAAATCGCCTAAACTAGCCCGGCCCACCAGACCGAACGTAAGAGTGACCAGATCCAATTGGGCCGTGGACATCAACCGGGCACGAATCTCGACACGCCACAACCGACAATGCTTCGGTTCCTTCCCTCTCCCAGCGTCGTCGTCTTCTCCTCGGAACCAGACGGCCACCGGAGCGCATAACCCCTCCTACGATAAAAAAAACATCGCCTTCGCCACGAGAAAAAGTCCCGTAGAGCTCGCAATTCATCGTCTATCCGCCGGCCAGTAGCACCAGTTTGGGCGCGCGTGGGAATCCGCACCCGAGCCCTTGCCGACCCTCCCTCTGTGGGATCGCGACGTACCCTCGCCATTCTCCGCCGCCGCCGCTTCGATCCGGTGAGCCGTCGCCCCCTCCCTCTCTCGGATCGGTGAGGTCTCGGAGTGGCGCGACTAGGTGAGTTTGGATTCTCCGCGTTGCCGTCGTCGCTGCTGTTGGCATGTTCAGGACTTTTGGCGGCGGTGATTGTTTCATTTGAGACAATTGGAATTATAACACTCCCAACGTTGGGCTTCGCCAGAATACCATCGAGACATTATAAATTGTATTACAGCTCACTTTTAACAGAAAAGAAAATAAAAAAGAGCAAAATACCCTTAACTCTCTTACTCACATCATTCATTTGAGACATTATAACTTGTCTCACAGCCCCCTTTTAACAGAAAAGAACATAGAAAAAAAACCAAAATATCCTTAACTCTTTTACTCACATCACTCACTTGAAAGTTAAGGGCATTTTGGTCTTTTTCTATTTTCTTTTTTGTTAAAAGTGGGCTGTAATACAATTTATAATGTCTCGATGATATTCTGACGAAGCCCAACGTTGGGAGTGTTATAATTCCAATTGTCTCGTTTCATTTAGCCCGCTATTAGTGGAGCGTGTCTGGTTAGGTTTTGGTTTGTCCATTGGGTAGTCGCTGATCGTGGGTTATGTTACAAATTCAAATTTATGTTTTTGGTACTGCTTAAGGTAATTGGTGATTTCGAGTAGCATATTTTTTATCCGTTCGTTGTCATATCCCGGGCTGTTAATGCGCCGGATATGACACGGTGTGAAGAGCTGGAGGTGAACTGCTCTGTTGACCGGAACGCAAACGAAGGCCCATCAGGTGAGGTGGGAAATGTAGAAGAGATGGCCCAGAGGCCCAGCGAGCCGGCTGTTGATAAATGAAGACTTGGCGGTGACGAAAGGATCAGGCTGTAAACAGAATTCTGTTATCTCTAACTCTGTTCTTCCTCTACCTCTCTATCTCTCCTGCCCTTTTTATCCTCATGTAAACTCGTGATACACTGATCGTGAAACAGTGATTCAGAGGAGAAAGTGATCGCAGCCTCTATCAGATGACTGCCTAAATTTTCCCTATTGGAGTTTGTTTTTTCCCATCGTTGCTTGAGTTCTTGGAATAGGGTTCTGAACATACCTGATCGCTCGACCTGTTTTCCTTGGGAATTTTCTACCTGTATATTACACTGGTATCAGAGACGGGTTTGGATGTTTTTCTCACCGATCTCTCGGCCTTGATCTGTAAAATTTGTCAGGGGAAGGTTGTGATCGCTCTGCTGATCACTGTAAATCCGTTACCCTTGTTGGATCGGCTTGGAGGAGAAAAGCATCACGGCGTCCTATAAGCCTGGACCTCAGGCTCGTTTTCTGGTTTCAAAGATGTCTGAAACTGAGAAAAATTTGCTTGATTCCATCGCCAAAATCACTGAAAAACTGGATTCTCTGGAGACTAAGGTCACTACTTTTTCTCCTGATCTGAGTACTGTAAGTTCTAAAGTGGATCTCGCTATGTCGTCCATTAGTTTGGTGCAGCAGGAACAAGTGCAGGTTTCCAATAAATTACGAAGCACTTTTGGGGGTACTTCTGTTTCTGAAGATGGTGTGATAGGTGCTCCACCTGGGCTGCTGCAGAACGCAACTACAGTAAGCAGAACACCTCCTCTGCATCATGAATCTACTTCTCATCAAGGTTCAAGACAATCTAACTCTACTCAGCCAAGTTATATTCAGTTTCATACTGATACTATGCATGGTGATGTAGATAGAGTAGAGGAAGGTAGAAAACACTGGCTGCCCAAAATGGATTTTCCTATATTTGATGGCACAGATGTTAAAATATAGTTCGACAAGTGTGAAGCATATTTCACACTCTATCAAATTCCTGCTAATCTTAGAGTCACTGCTGCATCTCTGCACATGATCCATAGAGCTGCATATTGGTTTCAGTCACATAAACATATTATTGGGTTCCAAACTTGGGAGCAGTTCGCTTTTGATGTTACAAAAGAGTTTGATTCTGATGTCCACCGACTGAAAACCATGGAACTTCTAAATTTAAGACAGACAGGGTCAGTGGATGATTTTAGGAAGTCTTTTAATCAATCAGTATACCATATTCGCCTATATGAACCCTCATTGAATGGAACAATGCTTGTTTCTCAATGTCTAATTGGATTGAAAGACGAACTGCGAGCTGTAGTAGAGATGCATTTACCTGACAGTGTCTCTAAAGCTGCCACACTTGCTTCAGTACATGAACAGTTGATTGAAAGGCAAAAGAAATCTAGCAGTAAATCCCATTACATATCTGGTGCAGTAAATCCTAATAGAGAAGCAAAGGCATCATTCAGTACCAATGACATTTGGCGAGCTAAACAACTTAGGGAATTCAGGAGGGTCAATGGGTTATGCTATAAATGTGGAGAAAAATATAACCCTTCTCATAAATGTTCAGTTGTTGCTGTGGGTCAGATCAATGCCTTGTGGACTGAAACTTCTGATGGAGGGAGTTATTTATCTGAAGATATACTTGATGTTATTGATTCTCTCACCGACAAGCACCTACGGCAGCTGACCATTTTCTGTCCCTGCATGCATTATCTGGGAAACCTACCACCAGAACAGTTCAGTTAAGAGCTCTAGTGCAGAACCAAGTTTTGTTAATATTAGTAGATTCTGGTAGTTCAGATACATTCTTGAATGCTGCAATGGCATACCGGTTAAAGTACCCTATATCACAGACTGCTCCATTACAGGTTAAGGTGGCCAATGGTGAAATCCTTAACTGCACCTCTGAGGTGAAGAATTTTGAATGGTATTTACAAGGCCACACGTTTATTGTGATGCAAAAAATTATTGATATGGCAGCATATAATTTGGTTTTGGGGATGGATTGGTTAGAAAGATATAGTCCAATGACCTGTGATTGGATAAACTCCGCCTATGTTGTAATGACATAGCCGGTCCCAAGCCCGGGTAAAGGAGGAGGGGGTTGTGATAGGCTTGGCGAGACAACAACTACACTTAGCCATCCTCATGGAAATGAAACCAAATAGAAATTCGTTGGGACGTAACACTCTTAGCGACGCGCCATATCGGAACCCGGGTATGTTGTTAAGTGGGCAAGGGTCGGGTCGCCACCACCTTAGTGGCGCACCATATCGGAACCCGGATATGGTGTTAAATGAGGACCGGATCGCCACCACCTTAGTGACGCGCTACATCATCGCCCGGATGTAGTGATAAGTGAGCAAGGGTCTTTGCATCTTACTCGACGGGTGCAAAGCGTAAGGAAGCTAGCCGAGGAACATAGATTTCGGGTGGGTAGTTGGAATGTAGGATCCTTGACGGGGAAGCTACGTGAGTTAGTAGATGTTGCCATTAGGAGACGAGTAAATATCCTTTGTGTACAAGAGACTAGATGGGCGGGTCAAAAGGCGAGAGAAGTCGAGAATACCGGTTTCAAGCTTTGGTATTCTGGTTCGGCTGGGACTAGGAATGGCGTAGGTGTTCTAATAGATAAGAGTCTTAAGCATGGAGTAGTGGATGTTCGGAGACGAGGGGATAGGATCATCTTAATTAAGATAGTAATTGGGGACATTGTCTTGAACGTCATTAGTGCTTATGCCCCACAAGTTGGGCTCAACATGAGTGCTAAGAGGCAATTTTGGGAGGACTTGGAGGATATGGTTAGTAGTGTACCGATAACCGAGAAACTCCTCATAGGGGGAGATCTCAATGGTCATGTGGGTGCAACTAACCTAGGATTTGAGGGAGTACATGGAGGTTTTGGATGCGGCGATAGAAATCAAGAGGGTAAGGACATCCTAGACTTTGCCGTAGCCTATGATCTGTTGATAGCTAACACCCTCTTTAGGAAGAGGCAATCTCACCTAGTGACCTTTAGTAGTGCCCAACACTCTAGCCAGATTGACTTTGTCCTCACTAGGAGAAAGGATAGACGGGAGTGTCTAGATTGTAAGGTGATCCCGGGGGAGTGTGTTGTGACACAACATAAGCTTGTGGTAGCTGACTTTCGCTTCCATACATGTTCTTTGCGGGACAAAGGTGTCAAAATCACAAGAACAAAGTGGTGGAAGTTGAAGGGAGAATCACAAGAATCCTTTAAAAATAAGGTGATAACAAAAGGACCCTGGGCAGAAAATGGAGATGCAGATAGTATGTGGATGAAGATGGCAACTTGCATTAGGAAGGTAGCTGGTGAGGTGTTCGGTGTGACAAAGGGAAAGAAACTTGTAGATAAAGACACTTGGTGGTGGAATGAGGATGTACAAAAGGCCATTAAGGAGAAGAAGGAGTGTTACAAGAGTTGGCATAATGATAGAAGCGCAAGCAACATGCTTAAGTACAAAGAGGCTAAAAAGAATGCAAGGCGGGTTGTGAGTAAGGCAAGAGGACAGGCCTATGATAAGTTATATGAGAGACTAGAGACAAAAGAAGGTGAAAAGGACATATACAAGGTAGCAAAAATCCGTGAGAGAAAGATGAGGGATCTCAATCAAGTTAAATGCATCAAAGATGAGACTGACTGCATTCTAGTGAAGGATGAAGAGATAAGAATAGATGGTGTGATTACTTTAATGGGCTATTCAATGATGGAAATGAGAGCACTATGGTTGAGTTGGATGACTCCTTTGATGACTCCAACAGGCGGTTCGTGCGGAGGATACAAGAATTTGAGGTTAAGGAGGCCTTAAAAAGGATGAAAGGAGGAAATGCCCTCGGCCCTGACGATGTCCCTATTGAGGTGTGGAGATGTCTCGGGGACGTGGCAATAGTATGGCTCACAAAGCTATTCAACCATATTTTTCGGTCAAACAAGATGCTTGAAGAATGGAGGAAAAGTATATTAGTACCTATCTTCAAAAATAAAGGAGATATTCAAAGTTGTACTAATTATCAAGGTATTAAGCTTATGAGTCATACTATGAAGCTTTGGGAGAGAGTGATTGAACACCGCCTGAGGAAAGTGACCAATGTCACTAAAACCAGTTTGGTTTTATGCCTGGGAGGTCTACAATGGAGGCGATTTTCTTGCTTCGTTAGCTTATGGAGAGATATAGGGAGCAGAAGAAGGACTTGCATATGGTGTTCATCGACTTGGAGAAGGCGTACGACAAGATACCAAGGTCAGTCATGTGGTGGGCACTAGAGAAACATAAAGTGCCAACAAAGTACATTACCCTTATCAAGGATATGTACAATAATGTTAGGATAAGTGTGCGCGTAAGTGATAGTGAGACTGATGCATTTCCTATCACGGTAGGACTACATCAAGGATCAGCTTTGAGCCCATACATCTTTTCCTTGGTGATGGATGAGGTGTCGAAGGATATACAAGGGGATATCACTTGGTGCATGCTCTTTGCTGATGATGTAGTGCTAGTAGATGAAACTAGAGATGGTGTTGATAAGAAATTAGAGTTATGGAGACAAACCTTAGAGTCCAAGGGGTTTAGACTTAGTAGGACCAAAATCGAGTATATGAGGTGTGACTTTAGTGGCGTTGGTCATGAAGAGGGAAATGTTAGTCTACAAGGACAAATAGTATCTAGAAGGGACTCTTTCCGATACTTAGGATCAATGTTACAAAGCAATGGCGATATTGATGAGGATGTTTGCCACAGGATCAAGGTAGGGTGGATGAAATGGCGACAAGCCTCTGGAATCCTATGTGATAGGAAAGTCTCAATAAGCTAAAAGGGAAGTTCTATAGGACGGTGATCAGACCCGCGATGCTCTATGGGGCCGAATGTTGGCCAACTAAATGGCAACATGTCCAACAAATGAGTGTCGCAGAGATGCGCATGCTACGGTGGATGTGCGGACACACGAGAAGAGACCGAATAAGGAATGAGGCGATTCGTGATAAGGTAGGGGTGGCGCCGATTGAAGAGAAGTTAGTCCAACATCGACTTAGGTGGTTTGGACATATCCAACGGAGACCTCCAGAAGCACCGGTTAACAGTGGGATTTTAAGAGGTAGAGAAAATATTAGGAGGGGTAGAGGACGACCAAGGTTGACCTGGGAGGAGGCGGTAAAACGAGATTTGAGAGATTGGAATGTATCCAGAGACTTAGCTCATGATAGGACCGCATGGAAAGTAGCAATTCATATGCCAGAATCATAGTCTTGTTTTTTTTTCTTTTTTCTTTTCTCTTTTCTCTTTTCTCTTTTCTCTTTTTCTTTTTTCTTTTTTTTTTCTTTTCTCTTTTTCTTTTTTCTTTTTCCTTTTCTTTTCTTTTTTTTTCTTTTTTTTTTCTTTTTTCTTTTTTTCCCCTTGTTCTTATATCTCTTTCTCTCTTTTACTTCATTGATATTGGGTTTCATGTCTAGCCGACCCCAACAGGCTTGGGATAAAGGCTTGGTTGTTGTTGTTTGTTGTTGACCTGTGATTGGATAAATAAGTCTCTTACATTTGATCATCAAGGCACCACATATCATTACAGGGAATTGTTGAGCAACATATATTAGCATTGACTGAAATCTCTGAAGAGAACATTATTAAGTGCAGTAAGGGTAATGACCTGTGGGCAGCAGTGGTGCTCGAATCAATAGATGCTCAGTCCACTAGCAAAAACCAGTTGAGTGTTTCACCTATTCCTTGGCAGGTCAAGAACCTCATTACTGAATTTGAGGAAAATTTTCAAGAACCAAACTCTTATCACCATCAAGAACTTATGATCATTCTATTACTCTTTTGCCAAACACCGCACCAATCAATTGTCGGCCTTATAGGTACTCCCCTGCACAAAAAAATGAGATTGAAAAGCAAGTTCATGCTTTCCTCTGGTCTTATATCTCATAGCATCAGTCCTTTTGCCTCCCCTGTCCTGTTAGTGAAAAAGAAAGATGGCACTTGGAGACTGTGTGTAGATTACAGGAAGCTCAACTCTATCACTGTTAAAAATAAATTCCCAATGCCTGTGATAGATGAATTCCTGGATGAAATTACTGGAGCCGAGTACTTTCTACAATTGATCTCAGATTAGGTTTTCATCAGATCAGAATGATACCTGAAGATGAAGCCAAAACTGCTTTTCAAACCCATCATGGCCACTTCTAGTGTAGAGTAATGCCGTTTGGGCTTTCTAATGCTCGAGCTACCTTTCAATGCCTCATGAACTCGGTATTTGCACAATACATGAGAAAATTTGTATTAGTTTTCATGGACGATATTTTGGTTTACAGCAAGACTCTGGAAGAACATGTTCAACACCTCAGATTGGTATTCAAGGCTCTATCTGAACATAAATTGTTCATCAAGTTTAGTAAGTGCACTTTTGCCCAACAAACCCTGCCTTATCTTGGTCATATTATTTCTGATCATGGTGTAGCTATTGACCCATCTAAAACAACTGTTATGCTTAACTGGCCTGTTCCTCATAATTTTACTGAACTCAGGGTTTTGGGTACTAACTGGCAACTACAAGAAATTTGTTAAAGATTATGGGATTTTAGCTAAACCCTTGACCAGCATTGAACACAAGAAATTTTAGTGGTCTCAGGATGCTGTTGTGGATGCGTTTGTGGGCCGCCAATATGGTCGGCGTGGGGCCCACAAAGCCCACAACTAGGCCGGCCAGGCCCTGCAGCCGCACCAGGAGATTTTCTAGAAGATTTCATTAGATAAGGAAGGATTTAAAAGAATAAAGGAGTTATAGATTCAGTTTAGTTTAGATAGAAGGTAATAGATTAAAGAAAGAAATAAAGGATTAGAAAAGGAGTCCTGATCGGTTTGGAGATTGTCCCCAACCGACCAGGAGGGGCGCGCGGCCAAGGGGGGGGGGGGGTCCTGTCCCCCCTATATAAGAAGCCCCCCCCCCTCTTGTATTCATCATCCAGGAAATAAGAATTACCCTTTGGGGCTGTTCTTCTCCTTGGATCACGGTGGCTTCAAACCCTAACCCTATCCGCCGTGATCATCTCCCTCTTCCCCCCATGCTACGTGCTGCGTAGCTGCCCCCACGCCTCCTCGCTGCTGGTTCTCCCCTTGCGCAGCCCTAGGCGCAGCCAAGGGGCCTCCTCCCTCCCTGATGCGCTGCTGGTTCCCCCTTGCGCAGCCCTAGCCGCAGCCAAGGGGCCTCCTCCCTCTCTGTTTCTCAGCATTTGGTATCCAGAGACTCCGGGGCAGCGACCATGCCCGGCCTCGTGGACGATTCTGAGACTTTCACCCTCCAAGATCTCGGCAACATGATGAGCAAGATGATGGGGCCGATCGACACCATCAACAAGCGCTTGGACCGCCACGATATGCGCCTTGCGCGCGTTGAGAAGGCACCGGAGCGGGAGCTCTCCGGTGACGAGGACCTGCAACAACACTCACCGCAGGGCAGCAACCTCCCCTGCAGCTGCGGCAGCGGCAGGGGCGGCGGCGGTGGCAATGGCGGCGACGACGACCACTACGGTACCAAGCGCCCACCGGGGCGCCCGACCTTCGACGACGGCAGGCTGCGTCGTCACAAGGTCAATTTTCCCAAGTTCGACGGGGAAACATATCCTCTGCCCTGACTCACCAAGTGTGAGACATACTTCCGGGGGACACGTACGATGCCAGAAGAAAAGGTGTGGCCCGCGTCTCTCCACCTGGAGGGTGTCGCGGCCGAGTGGTACACTGCTCTAGAACGCGACTGTGGCATCGTGTCCTGGGAGCGGTTCGCGGACTTCGTCAACATGCGCTTCGGGCCTCCGCTCCGCTCCAATGACCTGGCGAAAATTAAAGATCTCCGTCGTACTGGTACGGTTGAGGAGTACCAGCGTCAGTTCCCGGTCCTTCTTTGTCGTCGCGAGGACCTCAGCCAGTGCCAGCAGATCAACCTCTTCACAGTTGGCCTCGTCGAGCCACTTAGAACGGATGTGGAGCTGCAGTTTCCCACTAATCTATAGACCAGCATGAGTCTGGCCAGAGCCTTTGAACGTCAACTTGCGGCAACAACAAACATCGGAATACAGAAGGGCGCCACCTCTCAATGCTCTACGCGCTTGTCGATACCCTCAGTATGGGATACCCCCGCGCACAGGGGAAACTGCCTAAGGACCTCGCCCATCTCCGCAGGGAGAGCTCCGAAGGCGCCACGTGTCCAGCGGGGCCGGACGTCCCTCTCCTCAGAGGAAAGCTCCGGGGCCGCCACGTGGCCAACTGAGCCGGACCTCCCCCCTCCGCGGGGAGAGGTCCGAAGGCTCCACGTGTCCAGCGGGGCCGGACCCCCCCTCCTCAGAGGAGAGCTTTGGGCCTGCCACGTGGTCAGCATAACCGGACCTCCCCCCTCCGTGGGGAGAGCTCCGAAGGCTCCACGTGTCCAGCGGGGCCGGGCCTCCCTCTCCTCAAAGGAGAACTCCGGGCCCGCCACGTGGCCAGCAGAGCCGGACCTCCCCCCTCCACGGGGAGAGCTCCGAAGGCTCCACGTGTCCAGCGGGGCCGGATCTCCCTCTCCTCAGAGGAGAGCTCCGGGCTCGCCACGTGGCCAGGAGAGCCGCGCTGCCTGCCCCCGCGCAGTAGGCAGCAAGAGTAAAGTTGCGCCATACCTTGCCCGTACAAGGTATTCAAGACCCGCGCCTTCCCAAGGCGCGGAGACGCGGAGCACGCCTCTGTCAGGTGCCGTTGCGCCCAATCACATCGCAGTAAAGACTGGCGCACCGCGTTAGGGGTTGTACGCCAATAAACATAGCGACAAGACATCCCCTACCGCCCCTGCCATCATCAACCACTACGACTAGCTTGCGGCATGGGCAGGGGACAGAACGAAGACTCGAAAGCCCTCGCTAGAGACAACTACCGACGTAACTGCAGATACGGTAGATGACAGGCAATCTCCCCTGGACCACCTGTCGGGTCCCGGGCCCACCTTGTAAGCCACCCGAGCCTTAAACTATAAAAGGCTCGGGTAGGCAACGTTAGCAAGGGTTCAACATTTTACACACTCACGCAGGGTTCGCACCTCAGCCATTCACACCTGAGGGTTCGACTCTTTGCACACTTACGCTCCAGCATCCGAGCACTTAGGTCATCCCCAAGATCAGAACTCCAGTTCTGAGCAACAAGCAATACAACGAGCACCTCTGCTCACCGTGGACGTAGGGTTTTACGCTCCGGCGGCCTGAACCACGTAAAATCTTTGTGTCAAGCTTCTCCCTCCATCGTCCCTAACGCGTAAGCTCTCCGTGAGTGACTAGCCCCTCCAAAAAAGAACCTCCGCGGGCTGCCCAGAGCAGGCCCGGGGGAAGTGTCGGCTACACACTTCGACATTTGGCGCGCCAGGTAGGGGGCTTTTCCCTTGCGCGACGAGCTTTCACCGATGAAGATGACGAAGCTTCCTTCAGCGGCAAGCTCTCCCCGCCCACGTTCACGACGAACGGTGACCAGCGGGGACTACGTCTCGACACACTCAGGACGGAGTGTGTCGGTGCAAGCTGGGAGCCAACAGCCGACTCCGGCAGCGCAGACTCCAGCAAGCGCAAGATCCACTGCAGCGCTGAGTGTCTCCCACGGGAGCGCACTGGCTACAGCACGAGTGCTATTGCACAATCCACCTGCTGGGGATGCGCCTCAGTCAGCGACCCAACAGTGGATTCGCGACATAGACCGTCTCGTCGTCGTCGCCGCCAACCCTTAACTTCGGCGGGGACGACGTCCCGGTCAGCCGGCCATGTCACTGACGCGCACACCAACGGTTGACGGGCAGACGGCAGACTCCCGCTCCACCAGACTCCCATCGGCAGACCTGAGGTTGGAGCTGGAACGACGCCACCTGGGCAAGGATGCCCGAGTGTTCATCGAGCGACGGCGAGAAAGGCGTCGCAACCAAGAGACCGGCGACAGCATGTCAACCGCCTCGACCCAGCCTGAGCCGCAGACGTTCGCCACGCGATCTCTGCCCCAGGCATACGCCACGCAGCATATGCCCCAACCATATGCCCTGCAAATGGTGCCCCCGGTTTATGGAGCAGCCTTGCCCATACCGGGGTACACAGTGCCGACAGCGAACCAAGCGTTCGCGGCACCAACACCTGCAGCAACAGGAGCAGGATGTGCTGCCCTAGCGCCACACCTTCGCTTCGCGAAGTGGCCGTGCAAGTTCTAGCCGCACCTGCCCGAGAAGTATGATGGCAGCGTCAACCCGGCGGAGTTTCTCTAGATCTACTCCATCGCCATCCTTGCTGCTAGAGGGGACAAGGTCGTCATGGCCAACTACTTCCCCGTCGCCTTGACCGGCCCAGCTCGGTCTTGGCTCATGAATCTCCCCAAGGTTCCATAACCTCCTGGGGAGAGCTCTGCCGGCAGTTCACTGCGAACTTCGGCAGCTCCTACACCCGGCCTGGCACGGAGCTCGACCTCCACGCCATCCAACAACAGCCTGGAGAGACGCTGCGCTCCTTCATCCAGCGGTTCTCGGTACGGAACACCATCCCACACATCCAAAATGCTTCTGTGGTGGTGGCGTTCCGGCAGGGTGTGCGGGATACGAAGATGCTCGAGAAGCTCGCGACCAGAGAGGTTCGCGACGTCTCAGAGCTCTTCAGCCTGGCGGACAAGTGCGCCAGGGCAGCTGAAGGGCGGAACTGGCACTCACAGCCAGCCTCCGAATTAGGAGGACAACCCGGATCTGGCGCTGTTTCCCATGGAAGCGGCAAGAAGATCAAGAACCGGGGCGGTGGCAAGATGAAGCCACCGACCGCAGCTCCAGTTGCTGCAGCAGCAGCACCCAGTGGAGCTCAAGGGCCACGCCCCGACAAGAGGCAGCGACAGTTACCAGCTCCAGATGGTGACCAAGGCGAGCCGTGCCCCATGCACAACACCAGCAGACATACAGCTGCTGAGAGCGGGAGATTCAGAAGCTCGCAGAGCGCTTCCGCAAAGGGAAGCAACCGCGTGCTGACGCCCCTCCCTTCCGTCAATGGAAGGGCAAGCAGAAGGTCGACACCCAAGACAACGTCGACCACCAAGTGGAGTTCCAGGAGCCTCAGCGCGCCGTAAAGGCGATACACAACCATGAGGACTCCAGCTCCAGCAACGACGAGCGCCAGAAGACGCTCTACGTCATCTACGGCGGGTCCGCTGTCCCTTCGTCCCGAAGCACAGTCAAGACTCTACGCCAAGCGGTAGCGTCGGTGGCCCCCCTCCCAAGTGCCGCGCCACACCTCAAGTGGATGGGAACCCCCATCAGCTTCGACGCCACCGACTGCCCCAGGAACATGGCTGGGGCCGGCCAACTACCGCTCTTGGTAGCTCCCACCATCGCCAACGTGAGAATGTACCACATTCTGGTAGATGGCGGGGCTGGGCTGAACCTCATCAGCCGCGCAGCTTTCCAGAAGCTGCAGATCCCGATGGCAAAGCTCACCCCATCGAGCCCAATCTCAGGGGTAGGGCCGGGACAAGACGTCCCCTATGGTAACATCAGCCTTCCGGTGACCTTTGGGGCACCGTACAGCTATCGAACAGAGTACATTCTGTTCGACGTAGCGGAGATCGACATTCCCTTCAACGCCATAATAGGCAGGCCAGCCCTGTACCGATTTTCGGCGGTAGCCCACTATGGCTACCTCGTCTTGAAGATTCCCACACCAACAGGCGTCCTCAAGATTCGTGGAGACCGCACTGCTGCAGTATCAGCCTTGGAGAAGCTCCAAGCACTTGCAACAGCGCGAGCACCAGCCCCTGGTGGTGCAGAACCGGGCCAGCTCCACCTGAGTGCACGCCACCCTGCCTCGACCTCAGCACCCCGCGTGCAATCCCTCGACGAGGGCAACGTCCCCCTGAAGGTCGTCCAAGTCGGCGCCGATGCGGCCCAGACCACCCGGGTAGCCGGGGGGCTGGACAGCAAATAGGAAGGCACGCTCATCATCTTCCTCCGGCACAACGTCGACGTGTTTGCATGGCAGCCGTCGCAGATGCCGGGGATCCCTAGGGAGGTGATCGAGCACCATCTGAAGATCTTCCCTGACGCCCGGCGAGTCCAACAGAAGCCCCACAAGCAGTCCATCGAGCAGCAGAACTTCATCCGAGAAGAAATCAAGAAGTTGCTGGACGCTGGCTTCATACGAGAAGTCCACCACCCCCGGTGGTTGGCGAACCCCGTCGTTGTCCCGAAGGCCGGTGGGAAGCTCCGGATGTGCATCGACTACACCAGTCTCAATAAGGCATGTCCCAAAGACCCATTCCCCCTCCCTAGAATAGATCAAATAGTAGACTCTACATCAGGCTGTGATATGATATGCTTCCTAGACGCCTACTCGGGCTTTCATCAGATCCCTATGTCTAGAGAAGATGAAGAACACACTTCTTTCATCACAGTAGACGGCCTGTATTGTTATGTCTCTATGCCTTATGGTCTAAAGAATGCTCTTCCCACCTTTGTACGTGCTATGCACAAAACCTTTGGACAGCTAATAAGAGACTTAGTCGAGGTGTATGTCGATGACATCGTTGTCAAAGTCAGGCAGAGCTCATCATTGTTAGATAACCTAGCCCTAGTCTTTGACAAACTGCGCTCCACACGCACTAAGCTGAACCCCGACAAGTGTGTGTTCGGCATATCCTCTGGGAAGCTCCTAGGATTCCTGGTCTCACATCGAGGAATTGAGGCCAACCCAGAGAAGATAAAGGCCATCGACCTGATGCAGCCCCCTGCCCGCATCAAAGATGTCCAGAAACTCACGGGATGCCTAGCCGCGCTGAGTCGGTTTATACCGAGGCTAGCAGAGCGGGCGCTCCCCTTCTTTAAGCTCCTGCGCAAATCCGGTCCATTTGCTTGGACCGATGAAGCAGAAGAAGCTTTCCAGGAGTTGAAGCAGCTCCTGACAACCCTACCCATCATGGTAGCTCCCGAGCCCGAAGAGCACTTGCTGCTCTACCTCGCGGCAACAACTGAGATGGTGAGCATGGTTCTCGTCGCAGAGCGGCCGGACCCCTCGTCACCGCAGCCTGCTCTGGTAGCAGAAGGCAAGCACTAGGAGACCCCGGAGGCTCAAGACGACCTCCCGGAGCTCCAGGATAACCCTCCGGAGGCTCAAAGGAACCTCCTAGGAGAACAAGACACCCTCCCGAGGGTCCAAGATGACCACCCGGAAGACCAGCGGGACCCCCCGGAGGTCCAAGACGGCCTAGAAGCCTTTGAGTCCCAGCTCCCGGAGGATCCCCCGGACCCGTCTACCCCTTGTCGGCGTGAGCCAATGGAGGAGGACATCTCAGGCCTAGGGGGGAGGGTCCGAACAATCTAGAGGTCTGTCTACTACATCAGCGAAGTCCTCCACGACGCCAAGGCAAGGTACCTGGAAGTCCACAAGTTGATGTATGCAGTACTCGTGGCATCTAGGAAGCTTCGCCACTACTTTCAAGCCCACCGGATCTCGGTGGTCATCTCCTACCCGCTGAAGGCCATTCTTTACAGCCCCAACGCGACCGGCAATGTCGCTAAATGGGCAGCGGAATTGGCAGAGTTTGAGCTGGACTTCTCTCCTCGCCATGCAGTCAAGAGCCAAGCACTGGCTGACTTCGTGGCCGAATGGACGCCAACGATGTCTAACCCAGGGGGCCACGAAGACGGTGAACCAAAGCCCCGAGCTCTGGTCTTCACCGGGCCCCACTGGACGCTCTTCTTTGACGGCTCCTCGCGAAAGCAGGGGGCCGGTGCTGGCGTACTGCTTCTCATGCCAATGGGGGAGCAGTTTGGGTACATGGTGCGTCTCAATTTCAAGGCAACCAACAACATAACAGAGTATGAAACACTCATCTTTGGCCTAAAGACAACCCTGTCTCTAGGCGCTCGCCAGTTGTTGGCACAGGGCGACTCCCAGCTAGTCATCAAGCAAGTTAAGGGTGAATGCTCCTGCAATGACCCGCAACTAGCTGCTTATCTGCTCCACGTGCAGATGTTGGAGAAAGACTTCCTCGCCTTGGACCTGCGCCATGTACCGCGCGCTGGCAATGCCGCGGCCGACGACCTCTCAACGAAGGCCTCCACTAGAGCCCCTGTGCCCGAAGGAGTCTTCGAGAGGACGTTGCTGCGGCCCACAGCCCGGCCTGCCGAGCCGGGCGAAGGGGGCTGGACTAGCACCTCGAAGCTGGCGGTCCCAGCGGCCCTGCAGCCATGGACGCCTCCAAGGATCGTAAGCGTCACTAGGGACTCTGTGCAACCCAGCGCTCAAGATCCAGAAGCTCAAGTCAGACCCGATGCATGGATCACGGAGATCCGGGACTACTTGAAAGACAACATCCTCCCTGATGAACGTGTATCCGCTGAACGGATCATGCGCACGGCTAAAAGATACGCGCTGGTAGAAGGGGATCTCTACCGGCGTGGCGCCAACCACGTCCTATTGCGGTGCATAACTCAGGGGGAAGGTTGCGACTTGCTCACTGAGATCCATAGAGGCGAATGTGGGAGTCACTCTTCCTCACGCATGCTCGTCGGTAAAGCCTTCCGGCATGGCTTCTACTGGCCGACAGCACTCCAGGATGCCGTCAAGCTAGTCGAGAGCTGCAAGGCGTGCTAGTTCCACGCCAAGCAGATCCACACACCGGCTCAGGTAGTTCAGATGATCCCGCCCTCGTGGCCATTCGCCGTATGGGGGTTGGACATCCTGGGACCATTCCCCAAAGCCGTCGGGGGATTCCGGTACCTCTACGTCGCCATCGACAAGTTCACCAAGTGGCCGGAAGCTACACCCGTCGTCACCATCAATAAGCAATCTGCAGTAAAATTCATCAAGTCAATCGTCTGCCGGTTCGGGGTCCCGAACAGAATCATCACCGACAACGGGACCCAGTTCACCAGCGCAGCGTTCCAAGACTACTGCGAAGACCTCGGCATCCAGGTGTGCTATGCCTCCGTTGCTCACCCAAAGAGCAATGGGCAGGTCGAGAGGGCCAATGCCGAGATCCTTCGGGTCCTCAAGACTCGCACCTATGCCAGCTTGAAGAAACATGGCGCCAAGTGGGTGGACGAGCTTCCGAGCACACTGTGGGCTAACCGGACATACCAAAGTCGGGCCACTGGAGAGACACCCTTCTTCATGGTATACGGGGCCGAAGCTGTACTTCCCCCAGAGATCACGATGGGGTCTCTCCGTGTCCGAGCTTACGACGAAGCCACGCAGGACAACCTCCGGCGTGAAGACATCGACCTCGTCGACGAGGCTCGATTACACGCAGCGCTCCGCAACGCACGGTACCGGCAAACGCTCCGGCGCTACCACCAAAGGTTCGTGCGTGTCCGGGAGCTGCAAGGAGGCGACCTGGTGCTACGGTGCATACTTTCTCGCGAAGGGACCGACAAACTCTCCCCCAGCTGGGAAGGTCCCTTCTGAGTCACGAAAGTTTGCCGTCCCGGGTGAGTACGCCTTTCCACCGAGGATGGGGATCCGCTCCCGAACCCTTGGAACATAGAACACCTCCGTAAGTTCTATCCCTAGAGCAATAGTAGGACCATACTTTTTCTTTCTGTAATAGATTCCATAGAGTCCAGGAACAACGCTCAGAGCAGCTAAGCCTCAGGGGACGGTCCAGGACTAAGTTCAGCTTGGCCTGGTTCCGACCCTAAGCGCGTAGAGTCTTGCTTCCCTTCTTAATGGGGCGGGTCGTTGCCTCCATGTTTAGCCTACCTTCCTCCTATGGATATTTATATGGAAAGAAACCTGTCCTGTGTTGCTCTTACCCTTGTGCTCATTTAATTACGCATTAATTTTTATGACCGCACTTTCTGTGTATGCTCACCATACACTCAGCTCTCTTTTCCCATGCTCATCCCTAGTCGGCATTTGCTATCCTACCGAAGACGGTCGCGCTTGAGGTACCTGCCAATGGCCAGGGGGCCTCTCGGGCCTCCCCTAGTCAGGTGTTGCGATGCCAGTTGGTCCAGTACTAAGGGCCGGATGGTCCTACCCTGACCTCGGAGGGAGCCGTACCACCAGCGCCGGGCGCACTGAATTGCCCAAGCCCCGTATACCGGATCAGGATCGTAAGCCAAATAAGACTATGAGATAGGGAAGGGAGAGCCCCAAGGAGAATTACGCTTTCCTTACTTGTGTGCAGGACCTCCCAGCCTTAGCTCCCTCGCAGGAGTATGGTAGGTATGCCCAATCTATTGGCCACACCTAGCAGGGGGCCACTACAGGGACCGCGCGGGGAAGATCAGGAGCTCCAACGCAAGACCGGAGGATCCAGGCCTCGCCCCCTCCGCAGGGGCGGGTTCCGAAGGCCCCACGTGTCCGGCGGGGCCGGAGCTATCCTCTCCTCAGAGGAGAGCTCCGGGCCCCCCACGTGGCTGGCAGAGCCGGGCCTCGCCCCCTCCGCAGGGGTGAGCTCCGAAGGCTCCATGTGTCCAGCGGGGCCGGACCTCCCTCTTCTCAGAGGAGAGCTCCGGGCTCACCACGTGGCCAGCAGAGCCGGACCTCCCCGTTCTCACGAGGCGAGCTCCGAAGGTGACCCTGCAAGACTTCAAGATTGGTGAAGACCTCCGAAGTCCTTGTGGAGCTGAGGACTCGGCCAGGCCAAGCCAAGAAGAAGATAAGCATGGACACAAGAAACAAAGAGCCTGTTCATTCATAAAAAGCTCCACGAGCTGGGCTACAGACTCGACAAAAACAAACTAAGAAAAAGAAAAGATACAGGGGCGACTACCTAGGAGTCCCCGGACTCCCGCTAGAACCTAGAGGCCACAAGGGCGGCCGTGTCCCCGACTTCGGCCCTGGCGGCTTCCTCCCGCTCAACGACGGGGCCTAGTCTCACAGGCTCCAGAGAGAAGGAAGGGTATCGACTCCGGAAGCACGCCAGCACGTGTGTGGCGACCTCCTTCGCCTAGTCTCATCCCTCTGCCTCAAGCTCGGCTGCGATCACCGCTTCGAGCCTGCCCAGCTTGGTGCCGATGGACTCAAGCGCCGGGATTGCCTCAAACACCTCGTGCGCCGGAGCCTCCGTCCTCACCGGACTAAAACCAAGGGGAACCAGGGGACCCCACCTCACCGACAAAGCTCCAGACTGCTCGTGCCTCCATAGACCGCGAAGCCTGAAGTTTCTCCACCTCTTGGCGGGCCGCTAGCTCACATCCAGTGCCGCCTGGTGCTCCCGGGAGGTCTGCTCCTCCGTCGCAGCAACGGCAGACTCCCGAAGCTCCAGCTCCTCAGCCTGGACCTTCAGGTCACCCTCGCTGGCCTCCAGTTGTGCGGCGACCTTCTTCTCCTCGGCCGCCACAGCACGCTCCCGATCCGCGACGGCGCACTCCCGGCGCGCTAGCTGCAGCCGCAGCTCCTCCATAGCAGCGGAGCGTGCCTCGGCCCTGGTATAAGCCTCGCGGGTCTCCTGGCGGAGCCACCGGGTCTCGGAGTTCAGGCGGTCAATGGCCTTGTTCCGAGCGTCGAGGAGCGTCTCCTTGGCATCAAGCCTCGATTGCCTCGAGGCAAGCTCCGCCCTAACCTTCTGAGTCCGCTGCACAGGAGGTGCCCCCAGCTGAGGAGTCGATCCCTCTCCCTTGTCAGCACCTCCCGTTCGCCCTCAAGCGCGCCCAGGACCTGCCGGACGCTTGCTTGGGAAAGCTCCAAGGCGTCCGCCAGGGGCAGCGGGGCGGCAGAAGCCGAAGCCGCGCCCCCGACCTCCTCAATCACGTCGTCGCCCGGTGGAGGAGACGCCGACATCTCGGCGACCGAAGTGAGGCGCCGATCTGGAGAAGTCGGGGGGCCTGTCGCTGCTTCCCCCGCCTCAGTACCGGAGGGCTGGACGCCGCCAGCTGGCTCCGCCGAGCCCACGGCGACCGCAGACTTCCGAGCTGGTGAAGGGGGACGAACGGGTGCTGCCGCCGCTGTCACAGGAGTTGATCCCGCCGGCACAGACGAGGCCTGCACGAGCTTGGGGGCTCACGAAACCGCCGCAGCTCCAGGACGCTGCGGCATAGGACCTCCGTTAGTCGGAGAAGGCCGGGGAACAGACGCGTCCCCGGCGTCCGAAGAATCCCTGCAAGCATAGGGAGCTCTCGGGTTAAGGAAGGAAAAATCGCAAGTCCTAAAATTCAGTGAGAATGACACTTACCGGGGGACACGAACACTCCAAGACGGGGTGGAGCCTCCAGAGCCTGAAGAAGGAGGGCGGGACGTCCGGGGCTCTTCGGACCGCCGCTGGCCGAGAGGAGTCCCTTCGGAGCAGAAAGTCTGAGGCCTCTTGGGGTCGTCGCCTGGCGGACTGACGCCTCCAGAAGGAGGATGTGAAGGAGCCCCGGTCCTCTGGCTTGGCGCGAACGACGTCGCGGGAGGGGACCAGGCACGTTTCTTCTCCAGCAAACTGGGGGCCGGCTTCCTGCCCTTCACCCCGTCGGTGGTCCGAGCTCCGTCGACCTTCGGCGTAAGCTGGGCATCAGGCGATGTCTCGCGCTCTGATCCGGAGCACTCAGCCCTGGGGATTGTGATCCCCCGGGAGACACCACCAACCCGGCGTGCGGCAATCCCGATGTCGTCCAAAGTCGGCAACTCCCGCAACAGCCTTGCCCTCAGCAACGGCTCCCGAGAGAGAGGGCGGCAGGGAGCTTGCACCGCAAGAAAGCTTCCGTCAAGGGGATCGCTGCTGATACGCGCCAGTGTCTCCTTCAGCTCCTCCGACGGAACCAAGTCCAAACCCCTCTCCACTCTGGTGCCATCGTGGATGCCGGAGAAATACCACGCCGGGCGGTAGCGCTGCTGCAACGGCACTAAGCGCCGCAACAGGAAGTTTCCCAGCACCATCAAAGACGTTAACCCATGCTCCGCCAAGAACCGCATCCGCGCCAAGATCGGCGCGTACTCGGGCTCCAACACCGGGTTGTCCTCCCTGAAGCGACGCCCAGTAGTTGGGGCATCAGTCGGCAACTGGAGGCGATCGTGCTCGTCGGTCTTCACGATCACCCAGTTGTCTCTCCAGCCATCCCACCTCGCCGCGCTAAAAGGCAGAGGGTACCCGAAAACTTTCGGGTCCTTGCAGCGGTGTTGGAAATAGTAAGCTCCCAGCTGGTTCTTCGGTCCACGCCCGGTCGTTCGCAGCACAAAGAAGTGGTGGAAGAGCGTCACTGAGGCGCGCACCCCCACGAACATCTCACAGAAGTGCACGAAGACAGCGGCCATGGCCAAGGAGTTGGGAGTGAGGTGGTGAAGCTGGAGTCCGTACATCTTGTAACACCCCAAAACCTGTTAAGAGGGGAATTTAAAAATTTTTGGACGTATTGCATGTAGTGCAGAAATTCAAATTCGAATTGGAATTCAAATTCAAATCAAAACAGAAAAGAAAAAGAAAAAAGAAAAAGAAAAAAAACAAAACCCCCCGGCCAGTGGGCCGAAACCCACCAGCCGGCCCACCATTCCCCCCCCCCCCCGCTCCAGCCCACAGCCGCGCGCCCCGTTTCCTCTCACTGACACGCGAGGCCCGCCGTCATCTTCTTCCTCGCGCGCGCTCGGCCAACCCCGGGACTTCTCTCTCCCGAATCCAAACTACCCCGGAAACCCGTGTCCCCCAGCTGAATTCTGATCTCGGATGACTCCAGCTCGATCCCAACAGACCGCCGCCCTCCCTCGTCTATATAAACGCCGGCATTGCCCCGTTTTTTCCACCTCGATCGGCTGTTTTTCCTCTCGGTGAGAACCAGAGCTTCTCCAGCCGTTTTCTCTCGATCCTTGCTCGGATTTTCTGATCTAACGCGCCGATCATGTTCCACCGCCTCCGGGGAATCACGCAGGTGCAGAAAACTCTGAAGTTTGTGCTCTAGACACAGCTCCGACGAGCACCGCGGCGGTTCCACCTCGGACCTCGTCGCCGACCGTCTTCCAGCACCTCCGAGCTCAAGAAAAACCCCGAGGTGAGATCTCCGACCTCCCCTCTACTGATCTATGCCATGAAATCCCAATTTTAGGAGGTATAGACGAAGATCCGAAGATCTCCGGCAAGATCGCCGCCGCGGGCCGCCAGGCAGCGCGGGCTGGCTCCAGCCAGGGCGACGTGGCCGCTTGTGCGCCGTCTATTTTAAATCGCACGGTAGACATGAAACCCCCGCATACCGGTTCGGCGATCTAATCTCAGCCGTCTATTTGAAATCGGACGGTCCACGTCGGCCCCGCATTATAAAGGCCGGGATTCTTACGCGCTACCCTCTGGAGATCTCGGAAAACAAGAGCTAGCCCCGGAAATTTCTGATCTAGCCCCTGGAACTTTAGAAATTCGTGTAAATTCATTTAAAAATTAGTTTTAGCCCCTGGACTTAATAAAAATTAGGAAAACCCCTCGGTTATGTGTAGCTAGACCTCTGGAAATTTATGAAATAATATAATAGACCCTGTAGTGGGGTGGGTTTACCTTTTTAACCCTATATGATGTTAAATTTAGAAATTTGAATATGTGATTAGGATTAAAATTTAAAAGGTAAGACAAACACACTGTAAATTCAAATTTAAACTCTCCTAGCACTTGGAAAACTTTAGAATGAGTTAAAAGTAGATTTTAAGCTGAAATGGATATGTCTAATTGATTGTTCACATTTATTAGTTATAGGGACACATTTTTAGGTTAGGAAATAATTCTGAAAATTAGTAAAATAAATTTAAATTAGTTCACATCAGAGGAGAAGTTCAAAAATATATTATTCACTATTTTAGATCAGAACCTATTCTGTTTAGATGATATGCCCTACTATTTAATATTAAAACTCACTTTTAGGCATAGAAAGTAAATCTGAAAAATATAGGAAAATGGGTATGCATAATTAGAAAATGATAGATGAAGTCTCTAACTCCAAAAACTTCATTTTAGGATTTGGTAGAAGATCTGAAAACCTATTTGGAGTAGGGAATTACCTTTCATGCAAGCTTGGTAGCTAAGAAGTGTATTAATTGAATATAAAGAATTTGTTCAAATTGAAAATTCATATATAGTGTGCAAACAGAAATCTGAATACAAAAGTTAGAAATCATATACATATGTTTAAAAGTGCATGTAGGCTAAAAATCAACACATCTAGAGTAACCACAACACTTAGAAATGTGAATGACTATCATATGTATGTATGTGTGGGTTGTATGAAGTGAAAGTGTGAACTATGTCTTATGTATTGTTGTTTTCTTTTGCTATGTGTATTGGCATGAGTAGAACCCGCCCCAGAGCAAGTTCTTCCCTTCCAAGACCAAGACTTTCCATTCCCAGAGCAGCAGGAAGAAGGCAAGTGTCCTTGACCACTTTGATCCTATACTAGGATGTGTAGCTAGAATTATTTGCATTGTCAATTGAAATATGAAACCCATGTTAGGAAGTTTCCATAGAATTGCATTACATTGTTTCTTGTAGCTTGGGTTGGGATTTGCTTTATTATGTCATTCATTCATATTACTTGTGCTTAGCTATGCTTAGAATGGGACAAGTGGGATATGATATCATCAATTTGTTTACCTTACTCTTGAATGAGATATTATGAGTTATGCAGAGGTAGGGATCAAGGCAAGTTGGATGATTTGGTTGGTGTTGTGTGCACGAGACTCGGGTTTGTGTTTAGTACTTGCCTAGATCCTAAGGACCGGTTCATGGAGCATGTAACCTGGCTTTACCGTGCCAACCACATGTTGAGATGGGGCAGCTTGGCCAATTAATTAGGTGTATCCCCGGCGTAGTATGGGTGTGTTGGATGGTACGGGGAGTAGGTGTCAGCTGGACTACCATATGAACCGCAAGGCTCAAGAGGGGGCCACTGCAGCGGGGTTGGAGCCTCTTGTATGCTGTTAGGGGTGAAACCTCAGTGGGCCCACACTCGTCGGGAATCTCTTTGTAAAGGCTTCGTAGTGATCTCCTGGCTACACACCTGGGAAGTGTGAATGTGGTTCGTGGCCACTAGCATAATGGAGGTTCTTTTAGTCCACCCGGCAACGGGGGATGAAATCACTACATGTGGGTACAGTGGTGCAAACTCTGCAGAATCAAAACTGTCATGACAGCCGTGCTCACGGTCAAGAGCGGCTTGGACTTATTCATGATTAGAGGACTGATGGCTTTGGAAGTTGAGGATGTTAAGCGGGGAGCTTAATATTGGAATTGATGTTATGGTTATTTGATTATGATGATGGGTTGGGAGATTGGGACCATTTCACCTATGTAGTAATGTAGGTGCTTAATAGCTAAGGTGATAGGTATTAATTGCGTAGTGCTTTAACCATGAGTTCAACCTCTTCTTGTTCTAGCCATGCATGACATAACTTTCCCACACTTGCTGAGTACCAACGGTACTGCATATTTGTTGGTTTAAATTGCTGCTCAGGTCAAGGGGATGATGTGGCGGAGCCCACAAGATTTATATTCCGCTGCTGTTTTATTTACCTATTATGAACTTATTATCGTCCATCGAGACGTATGCTATGTAAGACTTATTTATATTCGACACTTGGCTTGTAATATGATGATGCTTCACTATTTGTCGTCACATGTATGAGAAAATGATCCTGGCATACATGTGATATTCACTCGGTTGTTCTTCGGAGAAACCGGGTGTGACAAAAGTGGTATCAGAGCCAAGGTTGCCCGTAGGAACGTGGACCTAGGTAGAAATGGACGTATTTAAGGACCCTATTTTCTTAAAAACTATTTTAAAAAGGTGTGGGTTGAAAAGTGTTATTTACTGGGGTCACTTTATTCATCTTACCCCAACTTTTATTCAAAACACAATTTTTGTTTAAAATTTTGTCTAACTTAATTTTAAGTGCTTTATGTTTTAGATAGTTCGCATGATCCGCACCGCTCGCAAGTCCACCGAAGTGAGAGTTCCTATAGTTGCCCTTGCCCTGAGAGAGGAGAACCGTCCGGTGACGTACCTCTCCTACGGATTGGCAGTAGGAGGCTTGTTGCGCCGTCTTCGACGTATGCTCCACGCCGCCGGCAATACGGGCAAGCTAATCATACACTACAGCTCCACCCGGACCATCTATGAGAAGTGGGAAAAATGGAGTTCAGAAATGAGGATTATCCATGAAAATCAGCTGCTCAAGATCCACCGCTCTCCAGCTCATCGAGCGACACAGGTCGATGCGGAGAAGGATGTCACCTGGGAGGCCATCACCTGCCAGAGTCACATCTACCGTCGCCACCTGGACAGGACTGAGTACATGTATGTCATCCAACGTGAGAGTGGTACACGGAGTACAAGTACCTACCAGTGCAGCAGGGGACTTCCCATGAGCACATGGACCTGTGCTTGGAGGATGCTGCTATGCTCAGCACTCGACTGTAGGAGTGCTAGCAGGAGCTTCAGGATGTTCGTGGCACCCTGAAGGAGACTGAGGCGTTGCTTCGAGCTAGCTTGGGGGCGAGAGAAAGAGGAGATGGGAATGAACTGTGTGTCACCGTGAATGACACATGGACTCCTGACTCCCCAGATCGCCGGGCGAGCAGGCGTCGCCGCACTTCTCCACCAGCAGCTTCCCCACCCAAAGCGGAGTCAGAGGGCATCCGCAATAATGAGGAAGATCCCGAGGAGCCAGCTCAATGATACGAGTCGTGTAGAGTCATTTCCCATAGTTCAGCAGGTTATCGAGTAGGCGAGTCAATACCTTAGTTAATGGTGTGTTAATGTTTGGTGTGTGACATGAGTTGTGGAAGCCATGGGCATTTGTCCACAACCTCGTCTTCCAGTTGTTTTGCTTTGATGTGTGAACCCCTATGAATTAAGAGTGCATTTATTTTTGCGTGAGACGTGAAACCCTCAGAAAATGTTAATATAATAAGACCCCATGAATTTTAAGTTTAAACAAGCAAATTGGGAAGTTAACACGTAATGCTTTACATTGACATTTGGTTGATCATGATAGATGGCCGGAAGAGGAAAGGGTTGTGGTGCCAACCCTGCCAACAACAACGATGAGGCCGACAACCCTCATCTTTCTGGAGGACAAGACAGGGGTGGTCGCCGTGAAGGAGTTGATCCCATCCACCAAATGCTTGAAAATCAGAATCAGCTCATCCAGAGCCTAACTCAAGTGGTGGCCAACTTGCATCAAGTTCCACCTCCACAAGCTGCACCACGCCAACCAAGGTTGAGTGAGTTTCTAGGGACTCAACCTCCAAAGTTTGCTAGTGCTGCTGAACCTCTGGAGGCAGATAATTGGCTAAAGACCATTGAGAGCAAGATGAGGATCATACAATGCCAAGGGTATGAGAGGGTGCTGTTTGCCTCTCACCAATTGCATGGACCTGCTGCTGATTGGTGGACCGCCTACGTGGCCGCCCATCATGACCCTGAGAACATCACTTGGGAAGAGTTCAAGCGAAGTTTCCGCAACCATTACATACCAAAGGGTGAACTCAAAAACAGGAGAAAGGAGTTCTTGGGGCTGCAGCAAGGAAACATGACCGTGAGGGAATACCTCACTAAATTCACCCAACTATCCCGTTATGCTCCACGGGACATCGAGACTGATGAGCATAAACAGGACTGCTTTGTGGAAGGACTTACAGCGGAAATGCAGTGTGCAATGTCCTCCAACGAGTATGAAAGCTTCCAAAAGATGGTGGACAGAGCATTTGTTGTGGAGAGGAAGCTGAAGGCCTTGGAAAATGAAACCAAGAGGAAGGCGGGATGGTCACACCAAGCCTCGGGTAGCAACACACGCCCACGTCTGATGCAGCAACCTGCAGGGCAGACGAGCCGTGCTGCGGTACCCTACTCAGCGCCGAGAGGGTACAACCCGAATTTCAGGCCTCCGTCAGCACCAGCACAGCCACAACGTCAGTTTGTACAGCAGCCTCGCCCCACATATCAACCTCGATCAGCAGTACAAGGACCCCCAAACCAACCCCAAGACAACAAAGGCCAGGCACCTAAGGTAGGGGTGCAATGCTTTAACTGTGGTGAAGTGGGGCACTACGCCCATAAGTGCCCAAAGAAGAAGCACGTGCAGCCGCAACAGCAGAATGTGATGAGAGGACGGGTGAGCCACGTGACCATGGAGGAGGCACAAGAGGCATCCGATGTGGTAGTTGGTAAGTTTCCTGCCAATTTACACATTGCAACCCTGTTGTTTGACTCTGGTGCTACCCACTCGTTCATTGCTCAAGGGTTTGTTAAGAAGCATGATCTAGAAACCACACAAATGAACCATATGCTAGCAGTGAACTCTCCAGGTGGAGAAATAAGGACAAGACAAGTGTGTCCCAAGGTGAGTCTAGACATTAATGGGGTAGTATTTACTGCCGACCTCATAGTGATAGATTCACAAGGGATAGATATTATTTTGGGTATGGATTGGTTGACCAAACATAAAGGAACCATCCATTGTTCGACAAGAACGGTGGAACTAACTCACCCTAGTGGCACAAGAGTAAAGTTCATAACTATACAAGAGACTAGGAGGGACATTAAACTCAATCAAGTTGAGGTGGGAGTGGAGGAGATCAGGATCATCAGGAATATCCAGATGTTTTTCCGAAGGAGTTGCCAGGTATGCCCCCCGACCGTGAAGTGGAATTCGCGATTGAGCTAGTGCCTGGAACAGCTTCGATATACAAGAGACCTTATCGGATGGACTCCAAACAGCTTGAAGAACTCAAGGAACATTTAAGAGAATTGATAGAAAAGGGGTACATTCGTCCTAGTTCCTCACCATGGCGAGCTCCAGTGATATTTGTGCCCAAGAAGGACGGGACCCAAAGGCTATGCGTGGACTACCGTGCGTTGAATGAAGTAACCATCAAGAACAAGTACCCATTACCCCGCATTGATGACTTGTTTGATCAGTTGAGGGGAGTTTGTGTGTTCTCGAAAATTGATCTCAGATCGGGATACCACCAACTTAAGATAAGGCAAACTGATATTCCAAAGACGGCTTTTGTATCTCGGTACGAACTATATGAATACACAGTCATGCCTTTCGGGCTAACTAATGCCCCGGCATACTTCATGTATCTCATGAACAAGGTATTCATGGAATATCTGGACAAATTTGTGGTGGTTTTCATAGATGACATTCTCGTCTTCTCCAAAGATGAAGAAGAACATGAGAAACATCTAAGGTTGGTGTTGCAAAAGCTGAGAGAACACCAACTATATGCCAAGTTGAGCAAGTGCGAGTTTTGGCTAAAGAGAGTTCCCTTCTTAGGACATATAATCTCAGAGGGAGGAATCTCCGTACATCCCGCCAAGATCGAGGATGTACAGAAGTGGAAGACCCCTGAGAATGTCTGGGAAGTTCGAAGCTTCTTAGGATTGGCTGGGTATTATCGACGGTTTATCGAGGGTTTCGCCAAGATCTCGAGACCCCTCACCAAATTGTTGGAGAAGGGAATCACATTCACATGGACACTGTAGTGCGAGACGAGTTTTCAGGAACTGAAGAAAAGATTGACAACAGCCCTAGTGCTAGTTATGTCCGATATGCAGAAGAAATTTTCGGTGTACTGCGATGCCTCTATAAACGGGTTGGGATGTGTTCTCATGCAAGAAGGGCATGTCGTGGCCTATGCGTCCCGGCAGCTCCGGAAACACGAGAAGAACTATCCTACACATGACCTAGAACTAGCTGCAGTGGTACACGCGTTGAAGATTTGGCGGCACTACTTGATGGGGAAGAGGACAGAGATATATACGGATCATAAGAGCTTAAAGTATATTTTCACACAGCCAGATCTCAACCTCAAACAAAGGAGATGGTTAGAGCTAATAGACGACTTTGATGTGGGTATCAACTATCATCCTGGGAAAGCGAACGTCGTGGCGGATGCTCTAAGCCGGAAAGTGCAGGTCAATAGGTTGAGCTTGAAGGACATGCCTACAGAATTGAAGGAAGAGGTTATAAAACTCAATCTATGTCTGGTGAATAGTGGTGAAGCCATCGCCATGGAAGTGGACTCCACATTAGAGAAAGACATCCAAAATGGTCAGAAGAATGACGAGAAGATACAAGAGATTAGAGAACTCATCAAGGAAAATAAAGCCCCTGGGTTCAGGGAGGACGAACAAGGTATGGTGTGGCACGGGAAAAGAATCTGTGTGCCTGAAGTGAAGGAGATCCGTGAATTGATTTTGAAGGAGGCTCATGATTCTGCTTATTCCATTCATCCTATAAGTAAGAAGATGTATCATGACCTCAAGAGCAGGTATTGGTGGTATGGCATGAAGCGAGATGTCGCGGAACATGTTTCCCTATGTGACACATGTCAGTTGGTGAAAGCAGAACATCAACGACCCATGGGATTATTGCAACCACTCAAAGTGCCTGAATGGAAATGGGAAGAAATAGGTATGGATTTCATAGTGGGACTGCCTAGGACCTAATCGGGTTATGATTCGATATGGGTTATCATCGACAGGCTAACCAAGGTAGCTCATTTCATCCCCGTGAAATAAAGCTACAGCGGATCCAAATTGGCAGAATTATAAATGGCAAGGATCCTGTGTTTCCATGGAGTGCCAAAGAAGATAGTGTCAGATCGAGGGACACAGTTCCCTTCAAGGTTCTGGCAGAAGTTGCATGAAACCATGGGGACTCATCTAAATTTTAGTTCTGCCTATCATCCCCAGACTGACGGGCAGACGGAAAGAACCAATCAGATCCTTGAGGATATGCTGAGAGCGTGTGCGCTCAAGAACAATAGGAGTTGGGATAAGAACTTATCGTATGCAGAGTTCTCCTATAACAACAGCTATCAGGCTAGTATGAAGATGTCACCATTTGAGGCTTTGTACGGGAGGAAGTGCAGAACTCCACTATTTTGGAACCAAACAGGGGAAAGTAAAGTGTTTGGACCCGATGTACTACTAGAAGCCGAGGCGAAAGTGAGGGAAATCCGCAACAACTTGAGGATAGCACAGACACGACAAAAGAGCTATGCCGATGTACGGAGAAGAGAGCTCGTTTTCAACGTGGGGGACTATGTCTATCTCAAGGTGCCCCCTATCCAAGGACTTCGTCGGTTCAAGGTGAAAGGGAAGTTATCACCTCGATACATCGGACCCTTTCAAGTTCTGGAGAGGAAAGTCGAAGTGGCATATCAACTAGAACTGTCGGCTCGCCTATCGGATGTGCACGATGTATTCCATGTGTCACAGCTCAAGAAATGTCTGAGGACGCCTGAAGAGATGTTACCCATGAATGAGGTTGACGTAGCCGAGGATCTGTCTTATGCCGAGCTACCGGTCAAGGTTTTGGAGACAATGGAACGCCTCACAAGAAATAAAAGAATCCGGATGTGCAAGGTGTAGTGGAAGCATCACTCGGAAGAGGAAGCCACATGGGAGCGAGAAGACGAGCTTAAGGCACAGTTTCCGGAATTGTTTTCTTAGAACCACCAATCTCGAGGACGAGATTTCTTTTAAGGGGAGTAGAGCTGTAACACCCCAAAACCTGTTAAGAAGGGAATTTAAAAATTTTTGGACGTATTGCATGTGGTGCAGAAATTCAAATTCAAATTGGAATTCAAATTCAAATCAAAACAGAAAAGAAAAAGGAAAAAGAAAAAAGAAAAAGAAAAAAAAACAAAACCCCCCGGCCAGTGGGCCGAAACCCACCAGCCGGCCCACCATTTCCCGCCCCCCCCCCCCCCCCCGCGCCAGCCCACAGCCGCGCGCCCCGTTTCCTCTCACTGACACGCGGGGCCCGCCGTCATCTTCTTCCTCGCGCGCGCTCGACCGACCCCGGGACTTCTCTCTCCCGAATCCAAACTACCCCGGAAACCCGCGTCCCCCAGCCGAATTCTGATCCCGGATGACTCCAGCTCGATCCCAACAGACCGCCGCCCTCCCTCGTCTATATAAACGCTGGCATTGCCCCGTTTTTTCCACCCCGATCGGCTGTTTTTCCTCTCGGTGAGAACCAGAGCTTCTCCAGCCGTTTTCTCTCGATCCTTGCTCGGATTTTCTGATCTAACGCGCCGATCATGTTCCACCGCCTCCGGGGAATCACGCAGATGCAGAAAACTCGGTAGTTTGCGCTCTATACACAGCTCCGACGAGCACCGCGGCGGTTCCACCTCGGACCTCGTCGCTGACCGTCTTCCAAGACCTCCGAGCTCAAGAAAAACCCCGAGGTGAGATCCCCGACCTCCCCTCTACCGATCTATGCCATGAAATCCCAGTTTTAGGAGGTATAGACGAAGATCCGAAGATCTCCGGCGAGATCGCCGCCACGCGCCGCTGGGCAGCGCGGGCTGGCTCCGGCCAGGGCGACGTGGCCGCTTGTGCGCCGTCTATTTTAAATCACACGGTAGACATAAAACCCCCGCGTACCGGTTCGGCGATCTAATCTCAGCCGTCTATTTTAAATCGGACGGTCCACGTCGGCCCCGCATTATAAAGGCCGGGATTCTTACGCGCTACACCCTGGGGATCTCGGAAAACACGAGCTAGCCCCGAAAATTTCTGATCTAGCCCTTGGAAGTTTAGAAATTCGTGTAAATTCATTTAAAAATCAGTTTTAGCCCCTGGACTTAATAAAAATTAGGAAAACCCCTCGGTTATGTGTAGCTAGACCCTTGCAAATTTATGAAATAATATAATAGACCCTGTAGTGGGGTGAGTTTACCTTTTTAACCCTATATGATGTTAAATTTAGAAATTTGAATATGTGATTAGGATTTAAATTTAAAAGGTAAGACAAACACATTGTAAATTCAAATTTAAACTCTCCTAGCACTTGGAAAACTTTAGAATGAGTTAAAAGTAGATTTTAAGCTGAAATGAATCTGTCTAATTGATTGTTCACATTTATTAGTTATAGGGACACATTTTTAGGTTAGAAAATAATTCTGAAAATTGGTAAAATAAATTTAAATTAGTTCACATCAGAGGAGAAGTTCAAAAATATATTATTTACTATTTTAGATCATAACCTATTCTGTTTAGATGATATGCCCTACTATTTAATATTAAAACTCACTTTTAGGCATAGAAAATCATATACATATGTTTAAAAGTGCATGTAGGCTAAAAATCAACACATCTAGAGTAACCACAACACTTAGAAATGTGAATGACTATCATATGTATGTATGTGTGGGTTGCATGAAGTGAAAGTGTGAACTATGTCTTATGTATTGTTGTTTTCTTTTGTATGTGTATTGGCATGAGTAGAACCTGCCCCAGAGCAAGTTCTTCCCTTCCAAGACCAAGACTTTCCATTCCCAGAGCAGCAGGAAGAAGGCAAGTGTCCTTGACCACTTTGATCCTATACTAGGATGTGTAGCTAGAATTATTTGCATTGTCAATTGAAATATGAAACCCATGTTAGGAAGTTTCCCTAGAATTGCATTACCTTGTTTCCTTGTAGCTTGGGTTGGGATTTGCTTTATTATGTCATTCATTCATATTACTTATGCTTAGCTATGCTTAGAATGGGACAAGTGGGATATGATATCATCAATTTGTTTACCTTACTCTTGAATGAGATATTATGAGTTATGTAGAGGTAGGGATCAAGGCAAGTTGGATGATTTGGTTGGTGCTGTGTGCACGAGACTCGGGTTTGTGTCTAGTACTTGCCTGGATCCTAAGTTCCGGTTCATGGAGCATGTAACCTGGCTTTACCGTGCCAACCACATGCTGAGATGGGGCAGCTTGGCCAATTAATTAGGTGTATCCCCGGCGTAATATGGGTGTGTTGGATGGTGGGAGTAGGTGTCAGCTGGACTACCATATGAACCTCAAGGCTCAAGAGGGGGCCACTGCAGCGGGGTTGGAGACTCTTGTATGCTGTTAGGGGTGAAACCTCAGTGGGCCCACACTCGTCGGGAATCCCTTTGTAAAGTCTTCGTAGTGATCTCCTGGCTACACACCTGGGAAGTGTGAATGTGGTTCGTGGCCACTGGCATAATGGAGGTTCTTTTAGTCCACCCGGCAATGGGGGATGAAATCACTACATGTGGGTACAGTGGTGCAAACTCTGCAGAGTCAAAACCGTCATGACAGTCGTGCTCACGGTCAAGAGCGGCTTGGACTTATTCATGATTAGAGGACTGATAGCTTTGGAAGTTGAGGATGTTAAGCGGGGAGCTTAACATTGGAATTGATGTTATGGTTATTTGATTATGATGATGGGTTGGGAGATTGGGACCATTTCACCTATGTAGTAATGTAGGTGCTTAATAGCTAAGGTGATAGGTATTAATTGCGTAGTGATTCAACCATGAGTTCAACCTCTCCTTGTTCTAGCCGTGCATGACATAACTTTCCCACACTTGCTGAGTACCAACGGTACTCAACCTTGCATATTTGTTGGTTTAAATTGCTGCTCAACTCAAGGGGATGATGTGGTGTTCAATGACCAAGACTTTGGACCCGAAGAAGGATTCTAGGTTCGTGGAGTCCCCCGGGCAACGCCTGTGACGGAGCCCACAAGAATAATATTTCGCTGCTATTTTATTTACCTGTTATGAACTTATTATCGTCCACCGAGACGTATGTGTTGTAAGACATATTTATATTCGACACCTGGCTTGTAATAAATGATGTTTCACTATTTGTCATCACATGTATGAGAAAATGATCCTGGCATACATGTGATATTCACTCGGTTGTTCTTCGGAGAAACCAGGTGTGACACATCTCCAGCAGCGTCAAGAAGAACGAGGAAGTTGGTGGGACGAGCTCCGCCAATCCATAAGCGATGAAGAAGATAATCTCCCCTGCTTCCAGGTGCAGGGGGAGAGTCCCTCTCCGGAGGCATCGTCGCTGCTCCTCCGTATGCAACCCCAACAACTTACTCATCGGCCTAAGCTCCGCCGACCGAGCGAGACGTGGGGGAGGCAAGTTGGAAGCCATGGCAGATGGAAGCTCAAGAATAGGGAAGACAAGGGCGCAAGAGCTCGAAGAAACAACGAAGATTCAAGCGCAGGGAAGTGCAAAGGGAAGCCGCGATGCGGGTGAGATCCCCTTTTAAACTTCCCAGGCGCGATTCAAAGCGATTCAAAACTCTTCGAATACGCTGCTTGGACAACCGCTTCAGCTCCAAGACCGAGCGTCGAGACAAGTGGACCCAAGCCGTCCAGCTGAAGGGGTGGGCCAAGAAGTCAGTCTCTCAAGAAGATGAGCCGGCAGGACGCTTCGGCGGTTCCTGAAAAGGTGCTGCGACATGCGGAAGTGGCGGCCTTGGGAACCGTAGCAGTAAAAGCAGCCATCAAGTAGGGCACGCGCTCCCACGATCCCGCGGCTGTTCGTGCTCCGGCAACGGTCAATGCGGGTCTTCGAGAAGGTGCGCGGAGAGGAAGGGACGGGAGCCCCACGTCGGGCTCGCTATCTCCCCCGAGATGGGCCCGGGGCCACTATCGGTACCCTCAATATGGGGTACCCCCGCGCATAGGGGAAACTACCTAAGTACCTTGCCCTTCTCTGCAGGGAGAGCTCCGAAGGCGCCACGTGTCTAGCGGGGCCGGACGTCCCTCTCCTCAGAGGAAAGCTCCGGGCCTGCCACGTGGCCAACTGAGCCGGACCTCCCCCCTCCGCGGGGAGAGCTCCGAAGGCTCCACGTGTCCAGCGGGGCCGGGCCTCCCTCTCCTCAGAGGAGAGCTCCGGGCCCGCCACGTGGCCAGCAGAGCCGGACCTCCCCCCTCCGTGGGGAGAGCTCCGAAGGCTCCACGTGTCCAACGGGGCCGGACCTCCCTCTCCTCAGAGGAGAGCTCCGGGCTCGCCACGTGGCCAGCAGAGCCGCGCTGTCTCCCCCCACCCCCCACCCCCCGCGCGGTAGGCAGCAAGAGTAAAGACGTGCCATAACTTGCCCGTACAAGGTATTCAAGACCCGTGCCTTCCCAAGGCGCGGAGACGTGGAGCACGCCTCTGTCAGGTGCCGTTGCGCCCAATCACATCGCAGTGAAGACTGGCGCGCCGCGTCAGAGGCTGTACGCCAATAAACATAGAGACAAGACGTCCCCTGCCATAATCAACCACTATGACTAGCTTGCGGCATGGGCAGGGCGGCAGAACGAAGACTCGGAAGCCCTCACCAGAGACAACTACCGGCGTAACTGCAGACACGGTAGATGGCAGGCAATCTCCCCGGGACCACCTGTCGGGTCCCGGGCCCACCTTGTAAGCCACCCGAGCCTTAGACTATAAAAGGCTCGGGTAGGCAACGTTAGCAAGGGTTCGACATTTTACACTCTCATGCAGGGTTCGCACCTCAGCCATTCACACCTGAGGGTTCGACTCTTTGCACACTTATGCTCCAGCATCCGAGCACTTAGGTCATCCCCAAGCTCAGAACTCCGGTTCTGAGCAACAAGCAATACAACGAGCACCTCTGCTCACTGTGGACGTAGGGTTTTACGCTCCGGCGGCCTGAACCACGTAAAAATCTCTGTGTCAAGCTTCTCCCTCCATCGTCCCTAATGCGTAAGCTCTCCGTGAGTGACTAGCCCCTCCGAAAAAGAACCTCCGCGGGCTGCCCAGAGCAGGCCCGGGGGAAGTGTCGGCTACACACTTCGAAAACGCTCTTCTGTTGTGTCCCGCGCCTCTACCACGGCTTCAAGTGGCGGTTCTGCAGCACCCGCCCCGACATCATCGACAACGGCATCTTCTCGCCCGCGCTTCAAATGCCTTGTAAGGGCCTCAGTTTTTGACACCCATTTGTAGTGTTCATCCCCACACCACACACCTCATTTGAGGAAGAATGATGAACACAAATGAAGGGCAAGTAACAATTATCAACATGCTCATTAGGGAACAAACTTACACATTGCAAAAGTGGTATTTCCCACATGTGATATAGATGGGCTGGACATAGGAAAAACTCCTACACTTTGCTAAGGATGTCCATGCCAAGTTTCACCCAAATTCAAAACCTTTTTGAGGTCATCTTGGGTATAGATAGGAAGGGGGCAGTTTGAAAACAGATTCAAATTCAAACTGTTTTTATACCATGAATATGAAAGTGGAAGGCATATTCTCACTCAGCACATTTTTGTGAGCTCACACACCAATTTTCACTCCATTTGGAGTTGATCTTGACATGAGCTAAGGGGGAGAAATTCAAACTTTATTTGAATTTCAAACTGAACTTGTGATGAAATTCATTCAAACCAAACCTCATTTGAACTTTGATCAATTCAAATGGCTCATGGGTGAATAATTTGAAGTGCCAAGGGTAGTATGGGGTTCACTGTTTACAACAGTGATTAGGAGTAAATTCCAGAGGTTAAAACTGGAGGTGGGACCCACATGTCAGCCACTGCTCAGATCAAACCGACTGAGACTTTCTCACTCGGGTCGCCGAGCCGCAGCGGTGATCGCCACCGAGGCTAGCCGCCGCGCCAGCAGCTGCTTGCCCACGCGCGGGCATGAGGCGGTGCAGAACCTTCTTAAGGCGCCTGCCCCCTCCTCGGCCGAGGCACCACAGTTCTTCTCCGCAAGAACTCAGCGCCGGCCGAAAACTTCCGCAGCTCAGACTTGATCGGAGGACGCCGATCGCAGCTCCCTCCTTCCACTCCAGCGCCCCAGCAAGGTACTAGAGACCTTCCTCCATCCTCCCCTTTGCTAGAATTCGGTTGAAACCGATTGATATCGGCTGTGCCGAAAGATCAAACTCAGAACTTGGAACCGCCGCACCTCGGGCTCTCGTGGACAGCCCAACCTGGGCGTTGTCACGCCCGAGCCAAGGCACCCTTGGACGCGCAGGTGACCGGTGGTGCTCATCCCCGAGCCACAGCTCGAGTGGTTGCTCACCGGCGGCGAATTTCCACTTTTCCCCTTTCTGTGTGCAGAACGACCTTCGGGTACGATTCTGCTTAATTCGTGCTCTAGAGAGGATTAGAGGGCCTCAGGCCACTCCCACACGAGCTAGACACGGTAACGCACAAGTTGCCTTCACAACTCTGGGCCGGAGAACCTCTGTGCCCAGCGTAATTTAAGGTCTACTAATGGCGGAACGAACGGGGGTATCGGGCACACGGTGAGGACCTATTTCGGGCCTTCCCCGAGCTGCCTCGAGCTCATGTCGACCTTCTCTGAGGTCCACTGATGCTTCCCGACCGATTTCCCAAGTAGCTGAGGTACTAGGAGAGTCAGCCGACATGGCCGAAGTCATTCCGATATGGCGGCTCGTCGCCGACCATGCTCCGGCCGTTGTCATGGGAAGCTGACCCTCGGATCCTGTTCCCCAAGTAAAAGTAGGCAGGGGCGGCCAGAATCAAGAAGTTTGGAGCTGTACAGCAGCCGGCGGCGAGCCCTCCGGCGAGGTCCCTCGGCGGCGGAGCGCGGGTGTCGCGAGGTTGAAGAAGGGGGTGGACCCCAGCTGTCAGCGGCCGATATTTTGAATCGGGATCCGGCTGCGGCCGGGATCGGGAGTGCTGGCGCGCAAAATCCTTGTGGGCCGCGGTGTGCCATCGCCTAGGCGTGCGACGCGTGTCCCCTGGGCCCACGCGCGAGTTTAAACTTTTCCCCGATTTTCAGATTTCCTTCAAACTTCAAATCCTTATAACTTTGGCTAGAAAGCTCCAAATTGAGTGAACCAAATTTTGCTGGATTCAGCTCTCTGAGTACTTTCCAGAAAATCAAGTTTCACTCCATGAAATTCCTTATTTCTCCAGAATTAATTCCTCAAAGTTTAAACTGTTAGGAATTTTAACTGGAGAATCCTTTGGAGGAAAATCCTGAAATTTTGCTGAGATGTTCACCAAAATATCCTTGAACTACCATAAAAATTTCAGATCCATTTGAGCTCATTTAGTCCACCTAATGGTGTGATTAGCAAAACTGTTCCAGAGAAAATAGGAAATGTTCAGAAACATTTTCAGAATTTTCTCTGAAATTGTTTAGCTCATATCTTTAGTTAGAGACTTCCAAATTAAGTGAGACCAACTCCATTAGAACCCTCTGAAAATCTAGTTTTCAGAAAGTCATAGTTTGTTTCATGAAAATACTTAGAACACCCTAAAAGCCTTTAATTAAGGTCAAGGACATAATTATTTGTGGAGGGCTCAAATGAGCTTTGCTGCAACTGAAACTTGACCAAGTCTCTGTTTAGGTTGTAACCAAGCCGCAGTAAAAAGTTTCACAGTCATTAGGTCTATCTAGCAAAGGTTATAAACTTCACAACTTCAAACTTAATACAAGTGCATTAAATTAATACATGTATTGTTCTATCATGTAGTCGCTAAGGTCGAGGAGGAACCCGAAGTCCTAGACTTCGTTACTCCGGAGGAACAGCTAGCCTACGACCAAAAGCAGCAAGGCAAGCCCCGGTTTGCACTAACCTTTTTACAAATGTTTATTGTTTTGAGCACATCTTTGAATATTGTTCTTTGCATTAGAGTCTTGATTGGAAACCCAACTGCACAGCCAAGAAAACCATGGGTTGGGTTTAGGATTGAAAACCTCGTTAGCCACTGCATTGCTAGGATAGGGTAGGATTCGGTACAAGTCGAGTAGTTGGAACTACTCGCGAGAATAGGCTAGAGGCACATTGCTCGGGTAGAGATAGCACATGATACACATGGCAAGAAAATGAGACCGAGCGGAGAGTAAGGGCAGAAGGACTTTGGGGCCTGTGTGCTGTAGCTCCGCTTGTGTCGATTGAGGACCGAGCCGTGTGCGGGCCTGTTGAACAAGCTAGAACAGTACCGAAGACCTACCGGCTATATGGGAACCGGGAAACTGATGTAACTCGGGTAGCTGGGTATTGAGGCATTGCCCGTCGTTCAGAGGGTAGGTTGAGAGCTCGAGGTGTAAATCAGCTGGCGGCACAGAGATGCGCGTGCAGGGACCTCTTGCTAGGGACGATGGGACCGGTTCAATATTTGGCTAACGGGTGAAAGGTAGTCGCGTACGGCGTCCGTGATGGTTGTTGTAGGCAACATCGAGTACGGGCGTACGTGACGGGTTGTTCGGGTAACCCTGCAGGTGTAAATCGATTATAATCGCCGTCCCTCGCGGTCAGTGAGTACCACTTGTTCACTGTACCGTGACGTAGAAAGAACAGGCTAGTTACATGTTAAAATGTTGCTGATTGAAAGCTGGACATTGATTGTTAATGATATGCTGTAGCTTAGTGCTAACTAAAGTTCTTTTCAACTTTGGGCAAAGTACATGAGAGAAATGCGTTTCTTGTTTGATTGCGGCTCTCTCATGTGCCTTAGCGTAAGGTTCTCCACAACCTGCTGCTAAAACTTGAAAGTAAGGTTCTACTAATTAGGCGAGTCCTTGCAAATGATTTTTACCTCATGCAACCCATTACCCTCATGTAGAAGTTCCATGTTTAGGTGAGACGGGTCAGACTTGCTGAGCCTTCGTGCTCACTGCTTGTGTTTGAAGCTTTTGCAGGGTTCTATGAGGAAGGGACTTCCGAAGAGGAGACGGAACCCCAGGAGGGGAACCCCGTCGAGTGGGAGTCGTGCACGCCGCAGAGTTAGTGTGCGTGTGTGCTAGCAAGGACACGTTCAAGGGCTGAACGTGTACTTGATGCTTAGTCTACGCCCGCGAGTGTGGACTAAACTTATTTTGATGTAAACATGTTCATATAACTGTTTATGTAATAAAACTTCCGCTTCCGCTTTGCACCTTTGACGTGTGTTATACGGTGCTGTGCAACGCAGCACCCCTCAGCGTGATCCTGGCTCGACAGGACCAATGGGGTCGTGTCAGCGTTGGTATCAGAGCTCGCTTGAGGTTTAACACAGTACAAAGGTCTTCTTTTTCAAAAATCCAGTGAGGAACGAATTAGTAGCCCGTATAAGGATGTTATTAGTATATAGAAAGTGGCCTAGTAACCTATTTGTTATGTCGGAAAATCGTGCATCTCGGGACGTTCATGTCTTGGGGGGTGCACGTAAGCGCTGTCCACCAGTGCGCACAAGCTGAAGGGTGGAGCCCCACGGGTGGCAGGTAACCCGATCCGCTTTAGTATCCTCTACGACTCTTCATGTCGTTTGGGGTATTCGAGCAACGTCTGTCCCTGGCGTGCGTGGTGCAACATGGGAGACCCCGTCACGTGGTCTGAAAACGTGAACACGTAACTCAAGGCGTGTTTGGCTTGAGAACATCCGGGCGAGTGATGACGGCCGGGTGTACCAACTGTATGGATTCCGGGCTCGGTGTGCAGCCGAGTCTGATGATTGGTTGAATTTCTGCAGGTAGCCTTACCACGAAACGTTAGACGTGTAGCATCCGTGTGCGAGTGACGAGTAGTGCCACTGAACTAACGAAGCCGGCTAAGTCCGGTATAGGTTTTTTCTTTGTGAGGACGTAGTACCGACAAAATCTGGTGACGCATCGACGTCACACCCAACTAAATAAACAACTTCATTGTAAAAACTGGAAGGTTTTAATCCAAAGTAGTAAAACTTGATGTAACTCCTTCCCTTGAACAGGATATTCAAAGTTAACAAGCTTTCAACTTATAGGATGTTAAGGACAGAGCACTCTGTTTTCAGCAGAATCAAGGCTGGAATTAATCAGAGATTAGAGGTTGAGTTCTTTCGAGGTTGGTGTCGTATGATACATTTCTGGAAAGCTTTGGAAGAGCTTTACAACTTTTCTGTTGAGATCCAGAGGTGTTTCATCCCTTAACCACTCGAAAAATGCAGTAGAGTTGAAACTGTCCAGAAAACAGGACAGAGTAAAGACTCTCCGTAGACTCTCTGTAAATTAAGCATAAATTCCTGCTCAAAAATCCAAAAATAGGAAATGAGGTACTTCTGGAAAGCTTATGAGATGGGTTACGACTTTGTAACAGAAAGTTTTGTCAGATTGGGAACAGAATTAACCGGGATTCTTGGATCAAATCAGTACCTAAAGCAGGGAGGTGCTGTCCAATTGATTCCAGAAATTCTGTTAACTTTGACATCTCATAACTTTTGAACCAGGACAAATCTTAGGCCAACCAAATACTTTCTGGAAAGCTATTGAAGTTAACTTTAACTTTGATGTTAAGCTCCAGGACTGGTTTTGCTTTAAACCGGCCTAAATCAGGTTGAAATGGAAACTGGTCAGTGCTGTTATGGTAACAGCAGATCAGCAGTCAAGTTTGTTTAAAATTTGAACTATGTTTCCAAGTTTTATGGGTTCAATGACATGTTTTGTGTTATAACTCAATGGTTTACTGTTTAAATAAATATTTGACATTTCTCAAATATATTTTTACAGATGGCAGCAGATAAACGGTTGGAGAACGGGTGGGTAGTTTCCCACTGCTCTGACCGTAGCGGCTACCCGGAAGCATTGTGGCAAATGCTCCAATATTTCGGGTACAACCAGATGCCGCAATACTTCGCCAAGGAAGAAGGCGAAGAGGGGAACAAGACGTGGACGATCCATGTCGAGGTTTCCGCAGGACCTACGCCACCCGGTTGGGTGCCATTCACCGTCACGGTGAGAGGAAGACAACCGGAAGGGATGTGGCAAGTGGCAGCCCGTGACACTATGTCACGTTTCTGCCAACTACACGTGCAGGCTATGGAGGGAACTCCATACGCACTCGTTCCGGTGGAGGGACGAGCTCAGCATGTGTGGGAAGAAAGGTACCTGGAGGCAACAGACCCGACTTGCCCAAGGTACAACCCCGCGGAGGCAAACCTGAGCCTCCAAATGAGGGCGGGAAACGCTGTGATGGACAGCCAAGCTGTTCATGCGGAGCATCTCGCCACCAAGCTCAAGGAGAGCACAAGCCGTGGAGATCATTTCGAGGGTGCTCACAGTGCACTCCGCAATGTGCTCCTTCCGACGATCAAGCGACTGAATGAACAACACAATCAGTTGCATCGTCTGAAGAAGGCAAAGAAGAAGAGCCGTGTTGACATCGCGGCGTTGCAAGAGCTGGTGCAGACCCTAACCCAGCAGAATGAGGACCTTGCTCAAGAGCGGGACGACGCTATTGAGGAAGGACAAGGCTGGGAAGAGGACTACAACCAGGCTATGAACGAGGTGCATGCATTGCAGGACCTCGTGCCCCCGGTGTTGGGCGTACCGGTAGTCTTGGGTCTTCCCGCCATGGGAGAACCCGGAATGGGAGAAGAGGTGGTAGACCCCGAGCCACCAGCAGAGGTACGGGAGGAGGACGACCCACAGGAGGTCGAGTTCTACTCCGAGTAGGGGGTTACGGTTGCCAAGTAGGGCAGCTAGGGTAGCGTAACCCAACTTTTGTAATCGGTGACATGTCGGGTAGACAGTAGCTTATGTATAGGTGGACGACATGAGCACGACTTCTCGGAGATCCGAGAATAATGTATCTTGTATAAAGTTTATGCTTTATCAATATATGTGAATGTTGTGCAAGTTAATCATGCGTCGCTTCAATACCTACTGCTGTTTATGGAATTTTGAGTAAGACATGTGCTAATTGCTGCTGTGCTGAATTTCAGAATGACGCGTACTCGTGCCAACCCTGATGTTGGAGGTACTAGCCAAGGGGGAGAGACCTCCCAACTACCTCCCGAGGACTCCTCGGGACAGCAGAAGCAGCAGCAGCAACAGCAAACACCGCCACCGCCACTACCAACGGTTACATTGGCCGACATTGTCGCGGCAATGGCGGGCTCGCATCAGCAGCACACAGAGTTGCTGCAGACTCTCATCGCCAATACGTCTCGCCCAGAGAGACGTCAAGATCGTGAGGAGCGCCAACAGAGCTCCTACTCTGACTTCCTGGCGACTCATCCCCCTGTATTCTCAAGGGCGGATGAACCACTTGACGCGGACAACTGGCTCCGCGCCATAGAGATGAAGTTCGGGCTGCTCCAAATCAGCGAGCAGCGTAAGACTCAGTTCGCGGTCCAGCAGCTCCAAGGATCCGCGAGCGCGTGGTGGGCCAACTTCTGTGCTTCACAACCCACCGACCGAGTGATGACCTGGGCGGAGTTCCGGACGGCCTTCAGGGCCTATCATATACCGCCAGGTCTGATGAAGAGGAAGACGCAGGAATTCCTACACCTGCAACAAGGGAGCCGAAACGCGCTGGAATATTCCAGGGCGTTCAACGATCTCGCGCTCTACGCGTCGTATCACGCAGATACGGACGAGAAGCGGCGGGACCACTTTTACCAGGGGCTTAACCCGCTCCTGAAGGACAAGTTGGCAATGTTCAATCGCGGCAGCCTCAACGACATCATTGATGCTGCGATTGTTCAGGAGGACTCCGGTAAGGAGTTGGCGGCGGCAGAGCGAAAGCGAAGCGCGCCGCAGAGCAGCGGAGAAGGCGGTGGTCCTTCTCAGAAGTTTCGGATGGTGAATCGCCCACCATCAGGTCCACGCTGGCAGCCACCACAGCGGTCGATGCCGTTCCGCAGTCGGCCGTACTCTTCACCAGCATTCCGGCCGGCACTGCCAGCACCACCGCAACAACAACAGCAGCAGCGGGCGATGCCGCGTGCGTTTGCACCTCCGCAACGCATGCCGGGCTTTCGTTCCCCGAGTACTCCACCAGCAGCGGCCACATGTTACAAGTGTGGTCGTCCAGGACACTTCGCGAGCAGTTGCCCGGAGAGGCAAGGCGGCGGAGTGGCACCACAGTTTCCGGGGAGGAATCAACCCCGGAACCCTACTAATGCGCGGCGGGCAAACCCGAGGCCCGGTACTGTCCACCAGCTTGCCATTGAGGACGTGCCGGAGGGCGAGCCAATCCTTGCGGGTATGTTCCAACTCCACCAGCATCCCGCTATAGTACTATTTGATTCAGGCGCCACGCATAATTTTATTAGCCAAGCTTTCATTGCTAAACACAGCTTGCCAATACTACCCACCGATAGTCCATATTTAATTTGTTCACCGGGTGGGAAGATTTCAGCAAGCGTAATGGTCTCCAAAGCACCATTATGCTTAGCGGGTAGAGTGTACCCCACGTCTCTCATTATCTTAGAGGGGCAGAAGGTCGATGTCATCCTAGGGATGTCGTGGTTAACCCGCCACGGCGCTGTTTTAGACACCGTCCTTCGAGTCGTGCACTTAAACTCAGAGGTGCACGGTTCTCACTCATTATTTCTGGACAGTCCAGAAATAAAACTTCCAAGTGTCTATCAAGCCACAACCATCAGATTGGAAGATATTCCAGTGGTCCGAGAGTTCCCTGATGTATTCCCGGACGATTTGCCGGGGATGCCACCCGATAGAGAGGTGGAGTTCAAGATTGAACTTGCACCAGGAACCATGCCAATATCCCGAAGGCCGTACAAGATGGCGCCCAAGGAGTTGGCTGAACTGAAGACTCAGCTCACGGACCTTCTGGAGAAGGGTTTTATTAGGCCGAGCTCCTCGCCATGGGGCTGTTCGGCATTATTTGTCAAAAAGAAGGATGAAACGTTGCGGCTTTGCGTGGACTACCGTCCATTAAATGCCGTAACCATCAAGAACAAGTACCCGTTGCCACGGATCGACATGTTGTTTGATCAGTTGGTCGAAGCGAAGATCTTTTCCAAGATGGATTTAAGATCCGGGTACCATCAGATTAAGATAAGGGCGGAGGACATTCCAAAGACAGCTTTCTCGACAAGGTACGGACTTTATGAGTACCTGGTCATGTCCTTTGGCCTCACCAATGCTCCAGCTCACTTCATGTACTTAATGAACTCGGTGTTCATGCCGGAGCTGGACAAGTTTGTGGTGGTCTTCATCGACGACATCCTGGTATATTCCAAGTCGGAGGAAGATCACAAGAAACATCTGCGTATAGTCTTGCAACGGCTGCGGGATCACAAGTTATACGCAAAGTTCAGCAAATGCGAGTTTTGGATATCGCAAGTGCCTTTCCTCGGGCATATCATCTCAGCGGAGGGTATCGCTGTGGACCCGAGCAAGATCACGCAAGTGCTGAATTGGAAATCCCCGAGAACTGTTCATGAGGTACGGAGTTTCCTCGGACTCGCGGGATATTATCGGAGGTTCATTCCGAACTTCTCGAAGATTGCCAAGCCAATGACAGAGCTGCTGAAGAAGGCCACCAAATATGTTTGGAGTCCAGCATGTGAAGCAGCATTCAAGGCTTTAGTCAAGCACCTGACATCAGCACCGGTTTTGGCGCAGCCAGACACAACAAAACCGTTCGATGTGTACTGCGATGCATCCGGCATTGGGCTCGGATGTGTGCTGATGCAAGACCGAAGAGTGGTCGCGTATGGATCACGGCAGCTTAGGAATCATGAGCAAAATTATCCAACTCACGACTTGGAGCTCGCTGCCGTGGTACTCGCACTGAAGATGTGGAGGCACTACCTACTCGGTAACCTCGTACATTTATATACGGACCACAAAAGCCTCAAGTACATATTCACTCAGAAGGAGCTGAACATGAGGCAACGAAGATGGTTAGAACTGATAAAGGATTATGAGATAGAGATCCATTATCATCCGGGCAAGGCAAACGTTGTGGCAGATGCGCTGAGCCGCAAGTCACATGTCAATAATCTGACCATCACACCGTTGGAAGAGAGCGAACCACCACTACATGTGATTCCACACGGAGCTCTCTACAACCTAGCTTTGATCCCCACCATCCGTGAAGAGGTAGCGGCAGCCCAGAAGAATGACAAGGGCATGTCACATTTGCGGAGACGTGTAGACAGTGGGGAGTTGAAATGTTTCCGGAAGGACGGAGACGGCATCCTATGGTTCAAAAACCGGATCGTCGTACCCCGAAACCCGGAGTTACGGAAGAAAATCTTTGATGAGGCTCACTTATCAAAGTTTTCTATTCACCCCGGCAGCAACAAAATGTATCAAGAACTCAGGAGAAAGTTTTGGTGGACACGGATGAAGCGAGAGACTGCAAAATACGTGTCCGAGTGTGATACATGTCGAAGGGTGAAGGCAGACCACATGCGGAAACCGGGACTGCTGCAACCACTGGGCGTTCCTGCCTGGAAGTGGGAGGATGTGAGCATGGATTTCGTCGTCGGTTTACCCACCACCTTACAGAAACATGATTCTGTGTGGGTGATCGTCGATCGGCTCACTAAAGTTGCCCATTTCATCCCGGTCAACACCAACTACAACGCCAAGAAGTACGCTGAACTGTACATCTCACGGATCTTATGCTTATACGGCGTACCCCGTACCATCATATCGGACCGGGGCACTTTATTTGTGTCCCGTTTTTGGGAGCAGCTACACGCTGCCTTGGGGACGAAGCTGATCCGTAGTTCAGCCTACCACCCGCAGACAGATGGACAAACTGAGCGGGTAAATCAAACCCTAGAAGACATGCTACGAGCTTGCGCTATCGACCACGGCAAGAATTGGGATGATCACTTGCCGTTAGCCAAGTTCTCGTACAACAACGGGTACCAAGCCAGCATCAAGATGGCGCCCTACGAGGCGCTATACGGCAGGAAATGCCGCACACCACTGAACTGGTGTGAGTCTGGCGAGAGGGTTACCTTCGGGATTGACCTTGTCAACAACGCGGAAGAAAAGGTTCGACTGATTTAAGCGAACCTAAAAGCCGCTCAATCCCGACAGAAACAGTATGCGGACCGGAGAAGGCGCCCATTACAATTCGAAGTTGGAGATCACGTATATCTACGGGTGTCTCCAATGAAGGGCGTAAACAGATTTGGGGTGAGAGGAAAGTTGGCACCCCGATTCATCGGTCCATTCCAGATTACCGAAAGATGTGGATCGGTGGCATACCGGCTGAAATTACCAGAAGCACTTTCCGGTGTGCACGACGTCTTTCACATCTCCCAGCTGAGGAAGTGTCTCAAGCTATCAACTACCGTTCAGCTGGAAGACATTGAAGAACTGCAACCGGATCTCACCTATCGGGAGGAACCGGTGCAGATTATTGATGAGAAGGCCCGAACCACACGCAACCGTACGTTGTGGTTCTACAAGGTTCTGTGGAGTAATCACTCCATGGACGAAGCGACGTGGGAGAGCGAAGAATTCCTTCGCACTAACTACCCCGACTTTTTCACGTCGCATACCCGGTAATTTTCCACCGTCCTCTCTCTCATTTTCACCTTATAATCTCGGGACGAGATTCTTTTAAGGGGGGAGGAATGTAAGGGCCTCAGTTTTTGACACCCATTTGTAGTGTTCATCCCCACACCACACACCTCATTTGAGGAAGAATGATGAACACAAATGAAGGGCAAGTAACAATTATCAACATGCTCATTAGGGAACAAACTTACACATTGCAAAAGTGGTATTTCCCACATGTGATATAGATGGGCTGGACATAGGAAAAACTCCTACACTTTGCTAAGGATGTCCATGCCAAGTTTCACCCAAATTCAAAACCTTTTTGAGGTCATCTTGGGTATAGATAGGAAGGGGGCAGTTTGAAAACAGATTCAAATTCAAACTGTTTTTATACCATGAATATGAAAGTGGAAGGCATATTCTCACTCAGCACATTTTTTTGAGCTCACACACCAATTTTCACTCCATTTGGAGTTGATCTTGACATGAGCTAAGGGGGAGAAATTCAAACTTTATTTGAATTTCAAACTGAACTTGTGCTGAAATTCATTCAAACCAAACCTCATTTGAACTTTGATCAATTCAAATGGCTCATGGGTGAATAATTTGAAGTGCCAAGGGTAGTATGGGGTTCACTGTTTACAACAGTGATTAGGAGTAAATTTCAGAGGTTAAAACTGGAGGTGGGACCCACATGTCAGCCACTGCTCAGATCAAACCGACTGAGACTTTCTCACTCGGGTCGCCGAGCCGCAGCGGTGATCGCCACCGAGGCTAGCCGCCGCGCCACCAGCTGCTTGCCCACGCGCGGGCATGAGGCGGTGCAGAGCCTTCTTAAGGCGCCTGCCCCCTCCTCGGCCGAGGCACCACAGTTCTTCTCCGCAAGAACTCAGCGCCGGCCGAAAACTTCCGCAGCTCAGACTTGATCGGAGGACGCCGATCGCAGCTCCCTCCTTCCACTCCAGCGCCCCAGCAAGGTACTAGAGACCTTCCTCCATCCTCCCCTTTGCTAGAATTCGGTTGAAACCGATTGATATCGGCTGTGCCGAAAGATCAAACTCGGAACTTGGAACCGCCGCACCTCGGGCTCTCGTGGACAGCCCAACCTGGGCGTTGTCACGCCCGAGCCAAGGCACCCTTGGACGCGCAGGTGACCGGTGCTGCTCATCCCCGAGCCACAGCTCGAGTGGTTGCTCACCGGCGGCGAATTTCCACTTTTCCCCTTTCTGTGTGCAGAACGACCTTCGGGTACGATTCTGCTTAATTCGTGCTCTAGAGAGGATTAGAGGGCCTCAGGCCACTCCCACACGAGCTAGACACGGTAACGCACAAGTTGCCTTCACAACTCTGGGCCGGAGAACCTCTGTGCCCAGCGTAATTTAAGGTCTACTAATGGCGGAACGAACGGGGGGTATCGGGCGCACGGTGAGGACCTATTTTGGGCCTTCCCCGAGCTGCCTCGAGCTCATGTCGACCTTCTCTGAGGTCCACTGATGCTTCCCGACCGATTTCCCAAGTAGCTGAGGTACTAGGAGAGTCAGCCGACATGGCCGAAGTCATTCCGATATGGCGGCTCGTCGCCGACCATACTCCGGCCGTTGTCATGGGAAGCTGACCCTCGGATCCTGTTCCCCAAGTAAAAGTATGCAGGGGCGGCCAGAATCAAGAAGTTTGGAGCTGTACAGCAGCCGGCGGCGAGCCCTCCGGCGAGGTCCCTCGGCGGCGGAGCGCGGGTGTCGCGAGGTTGAAGAAGGGGGTGGACCCCAGCTGTCAGCGGCCGATATTTTGAATCGGGATCCGGCTGCGGCCGGGATCGGGAGTGCTGGCGCGCAAAATCCTTGTGGGCCGCGGTGTGCCATCGCCTAGGCGTGCGACGCGTGTCCCCTTGGCCCACGCGCGAGTTTAAACTTTTCCCCGATTTTCAGATTTCCTTCAAACTTCAAATCCTTATAACTTTGGCTAGAAAGCTCCAAATTGAGTGAACCAAATTTTGCTGGATTCAGCTCTCTGAGTACTTTCCAGAAAATAAAGTTTCACTCCATGAAATTCCTTATTTCTCCAGAATTAATTCCTCAAAATTTAAACTGTTAGGAATTTTAACTGGAGAATCCTTTGGAGGAAAATCCTGAAATTTTGCTGAGATGTTCACCAAAATATCCTTGAACTACCATAAAAATTTAAGATCCATTTGAGCTCATTTAGTCCACCTAATGGTGTGATTAGCAAAACTGTTCCAGAGAAAATAGGAAATGTTCAGAAACATTTTCAGAATTTTCTCTGAAATTGTTTAGCTCATATCTTTAGTTAGAGACTTCCAAATTAAGTGAGACCAACTCCATTAGAACCCTCTGAAAATCTAGTTTTCAGAAAGTCATAGTTTGTTTCATGAAAATACTTAGAACACCCTAAAAGCCTTTAATTAAGGTCAAGGACATAATTATTTGTGGAGGGCTCAAATGAGCTTTGCTGCAACTGAAACTTGACCAAGTCTCTGTTTAGGTTGTAACCAAGCCGCAGTAAAAAGTTTCACAGTCATTAGGTCTATCTAGCAAAGGTTATAAACTTCACAACTTCAAACTTAATACAAGTGCATTAAATTAATACATGTATTGTTCTATCATGTAGTCGCTAAGGTCGAGGAGGAACCCGAAGTCCTAGACTTCGTTACTCCGGAGGAACAGCTAGCCTACGACCAAAAGCAGCAAGGCAAGCCCCGGTTTGCACTAACCTTTTTACAAATGTTTATTGTTTTGAGCACATCTTTGAATATTGTTCTTTGCATTAGAGTCTTGATTGGAAACCCAACTGCACAGCCAAGAAAACCATGGGTTGGGTTTAGGATTGAAAACCTCGTTAGCCACTGCATTGCTAGGATAGGGTAGGATTCGGTACAAGTCGAGTAGTTGGAACTACTCGCGAGAATAGGCTAGAGGCACATTGCTCGGGTAGAGATAGCACATGATACACATGGCAAGAAAATGAGACCGAGCGGAGAGTAAGGGCAGCAGGACTTTGGGGCCTGTGTGCTGTAGCTCCGCTTGTGTCGATTGAGGACCGAGCCGTGTGCGGGCCTGTTGAACAAGCTAGAACAGTACCGAAGACCTACCGGCTATATGGGAACCGGGAAACTGATGTAACTCGGGTAGCTGGGTATTGAGGCATTGCCCGTCGTTCAGAGGGTAGGTTGAGAGCTCGAGGTGTAAATCAGCTGGCGGCACAGAGATGCGCGTGCAGGGACCTCTTGCTCGGGACGATGGGACCGGTTCAATATTTGGCTAACGGGTGAAAGGTAGTCGCGTACGGCGTCCGTGATGGTTGTTGTAGGCAACATCGAGTACGGGCGTACGTGACGGGTTGTTCGGGTAACCCTGCAGGTGTAAATCGATTATAATCGCCGTCCCTCGCGGTCAGTGAGTACCACTTGTTCACTGTACCGTGACGTAGAAAGAACAGGCTAGTTACATGTTAAAATGTTGCTGATTGAAAGCTGGACATTGATTGTTAATGATATGCTGTAGCTTAGTGCTAACTAAAGTTCTTTTCAACTTTGGGCAAAGTACATGAGAGAAATGCGTTTCTTGTTTGATTGCGGCTCTCTCATGTGCCTTAGCGTAAGGTTCTCCACAACCTGCTGCTAAAACTTGAAAGTAAGGTTCTACTAATTAGGCGAGTCCTTGCAAATGATTTTTACCTCATGCAACCCATTACCCTCATGTAGAAGTTCCATGTTTAGGTGAGACGGGTCAGACTTGCTGAGCCTTCGTGCTCACTGCTTGTGTTTGAAGCTTTTGCAGGGTTCTATGAGGAAGGGACTTCCGAAGAGGAGACGGAACCCCAGGAGGGGAACCCCGTTGAGTGGGAGTCGTGCACGCCGCAGAGTTAGTGTGCGTGTGTGCTAGCAAGGACACGTTCAAGGGCTGAACGTGTACTTGATGCTTAGTCTACGCCCGCGAGTGTGGACTAAACTTATTTTGATGTAAACATGTTCATATAACTGTTTATGTAATAAAACTTCCGCTTCCGCTTTGCACCTTTGACGTGTGTTATACGGTGCTGTGCAACGCAGCACCCCTCAGCGTGATCCTGGCTCGACAGGACCAATGGGGTCGTGTCATGCCTTACGCCCGATGAGATGGCTGCTAAGCGGGCAAGCGGCGAGTGCTATCACTGCCCTGAGCGGTACACACCGGACCATAAGTGTGTCGGCAAAGGAATCTTCCTTCTGGAGCTTGACGATGATGACGACGTTGACGCGGCCATTGCTGATATGGGCATCTCCCTACACGCCTTGACTGGCATTGACCTCGCCAACACAATGAAGCTCCAGGTCTACGTCCATGACAACCTACTGACAGCATTGATCGACACATGATTCACTCACTCCTTCATCAGGGAGCCACTCATCAAGAGCTCGGCCTAATGATGTTGCAGCGGCCAGGCGTCGGCGTCCGAGTCGCCAACGGCGACTCTATCTCCTGTACAGGCATCTGTCCACGTGTACCCTTGATAATTGCAGGAGATCGCTTCGACTCACATGCTACGCGCTTCCACTGGACGGCTTCGACTTTGTTCTAGGAGTTCAGTGACTGCGGTCTTTGGGACCCATTCTCTGGAACCTTGAGGACCTCACGATGAAACTGTGGCGCGGGGACCGTGAGGTGATCTGGACGGGGCTGCAAAGTTCTGCTCCAGTGTGTGCCTCTCTAGCACCACCTACTGATATGATGGGCACTCTCCTGGATGGCTTCCAGGACCTCTTTGACGAGCCACGCGGTCTTCCTCCTGCACGGCGCCACGACCACCAAATCAGGCTCCTGCCTGGCACGGCTCCAGTAGCTGTCCGGCCGTACCGCTACCCCCAGCTTCTCAAAGACGAGATTGAGAAGCAGTGCGCCGAGATGCTTCGCCAAGGCATCATCCGAGAATGCACATCTGCATTTTCCTCGCCAGTACTGTTGGTCCGAAAAGCCAACGGCACGTGGCATTTCTGCATCGACTACCGCGAGCTCAACGCCAGAACTTTGAAAGACAAGTTCCCATCCCGGTGGTTGACGAGCTACTGGACGAGCTTCGCGGCGCGAGGTTTTTCACCAAGCTTGACCTCCGCAGCGGCTACTTCCAAGTGCGCATGCACCCAGATGACATCGAAAAGACAGCATTCCGAAGTCATCGAGGCCACTATGAGTTCTTGGTGATATCGTTCGGCCTCACCAATGCGCCGTCCACGTTCCAGTCGTTGATGGACGACGTCCTCGACCCCTACATCAGAAAATTTGTGCTTGTCTTCTTTGATAACATATTGGTGTATAGCAGGTCTTGTGTCGAACACCTTCAGCACGTCAAGCAGGTGTTCCAGACACTACGGGCAAACAAGCTGTTCCTGAAGATGTCTAAGTGCTTCTTCGGCCAGGAGACTGTGTCCTACTTAGGACACATCATATCTGCTCACGGCGTGGCAATGGATCCGACCAAGGTGGAGGCCGTGGAACATTGGCCTACACCTCAGTCCTTACGAGCCTTGTGAGGCTTCCTCGGGCTCACCGGCTACTACCGCAAGTTCATTGCGGGGTATGGTGCGGTGGCCGCACCCCTCACCGCCCTCCTAAAGCGGGAAGCATTCCGCTGGACTGATGATGCGCAGGACACCTTCTCCCAACTCAAGAAGGCGCTGATGACAGCGCCTCTCCTTCAAATGCCGGACTTTGACAATCGCTTCATCGTCGACTGCGATGCGTATCGCGCCGGCTTCGGGGAGGTTCTACACCAGGGCGACGGCGCCATAGCATTCTTCAGCCACGCTGTAGCGACTCACCATCATAAGCTACCGGCGTACGAGTGTGAGCTGATCGGCCTTATGAAGGCCGTACGCCATTGGCGTCCTTACTTGTGGGATCGTCCCTTCGCTGTTCGGACTGATCACTTCAGCCTGAAATATATCCTGGATCAGCGACTCACGACGATTCCCCAACATGCTTGGGTGAGTAAACTTTTTGGTTATGATCTGCAGCTTGAGTACCGACCGGGGCGCTTGAATGGGGCAGCTGACGCCCTGTCCTGCCGCGACGAGGAAGACATAGCTATTCACGCCATATCCGCGCTAGTCTTTCCCCTCTTCGACTCGCTTCGCGCGGAGATCACTACGGACCAGCAGGTGCAGCAGCTATGTGCCCAACTCCGGGAGGGAGTCGCACCTGTTGACTGGGCCGATCGTGACGGCCTTCTACATCACAAGGGGAAGCTCTTCATTCCCGACAGGTCCTCCTTGTGGCCCTCTCTCCTAGCTGTCACACCCGGTTTCTCCAAAGAACAACCGAGTGAATATCACAAGTATGCCAGGATCATTTTCTCATACATGTGATGACAAATAGTGAAGCATCATTTATTACAAGCCAGGTGTCGAATATAAATATGTCTTACAAAGCATACGTCTCGATGGACGATCATAAGTTCATAACATGTAAATAAACTAGCAGCGGAAATATTATTCTTGTCGGCTCCGTCACAGGCGTTGCCCGGAGGACTCCATGAACCTAGAATCCTTCTTCGGGTCCGAAGTCTTGGTCATTGAACACCACATCATCCCCTTGACCTGAGCAGCAATTTAAACCAACAAATATGCAAGTTTGAGTACCGTTGGTACTCAGCAAGTGTGGGAAAATTATGTCATGCATGGCTAGAGCAAGGAGAGGTTGAACTCATGGTTAAAGCACTACGCAATTAATACCTATCACCTTAGCTTATTAAGCACCTACATTACTACAGAGGTGAAATGGTCCCAATCTCCCAACCCATCATCATAATCAAATAACCATAACATCATTTCCAATGTTAAGCTCCCCGCTTAACATCCACAACTTCCAAAGCCATCATCCTCTAATAATGAATAAGTCTAGGCCGCTCTTGACCGTGAGCACGGCTGTCATGACAGTTTTGACTCTGCAGAGTTTGCACCACTGTACCCACATGTAGTGATTTCATCCCCCGTTGCCGGGTGGACTAAAAGAACCTCCATTATGCCAGTGGCCGTGAACCACATTCACACTTCCCAGGTGGGTAGTCAGGAGATCACTACGAAGACTTTACAAAGGGATTCCCGACAAGCGTGGTCCCACTGAGGTGAACAGCATACAAGAGGCTCCAACCCCGCTGCAGTGGCCCCCTCTTGAGCCTTGCGGTTCATATGGTAGTCCAGCTGACACCTATTCCCCGCACCATCCAACACACCCATACTACGCCGGGGATACACCTAATTAATTGGCCAAGCTGCCCCATCTCAGCATGTGGTTGGCACGGTAAAGCCAGGTTACATGCTCCATGAACCGGTCCTTAGGATCCAGGCAAGTACTAAACACAAATCCGAGTCTTGTGCACCCAACACCAACCAAATCATCCAACTTGCCTCGATCCCTACCTCTACATAACTCATAATGTCTCATTCAAGAGTAAGGTAAATAAATTAATGATCTCATATCCCACTTATCCCATTCTAAGCATGGCTAAGCATAAGCATATAAATGACATGATAAAATAAATCCCAACCCAAGCTACAAGGAAACAAGGTAATGCAATTCTAGGGAAACTTCCTAGCATGGGTTTCATATTTCAATTGACAATGCAAATAATTCTATCTACACATCCTAGTATAGGATCAAAGTGGTCAAGGACACTTGCCTTCTTCCTGCTGCTCTGGGAATGGAAAGTCTTGGTCTTGGAAGGGAAGAACTTGCTCTGGGGCAGGTTCTACTCATGCCAATACACATAGCAAAAGAAAACAACAATACATAAGACATAGTTCACACTTTCACTTCATACAACCCACACATACATATATATGATAGTCTTTCACATTTCTAAGTGTTGTGGTTACTCTAGATGTGTTGATTTTTAGCCTACATGCACTTCTAAACATATGTATATGATTTCTAACTTTCGTATTCAGATTTCTGTTTGTACACTATGTATGAATTTCCAATTTGAACAAATTCCTTATATTCAATTAATACACTTCTTAGCTACCAAGTTTGCATGAAAGGTAATTTCCTACTCCAAATAGGTTTTCAGATCTTCTACCAAATCCTGAAATGAAGTTTTTGGAGTTAGAGACTTCATCTATCATTTTCTAATTATGCATACCCATTTTCCTATATTTTTCAGATTTACTTTCTATGCCCAAAAGTGAGTTTTAATATTAAATAGTAGGGCATATCATCTAAACAGAATAGGTTCTGATCTAAAATATTAAATAATATATTTTTGAACTTCTCCTCTGATGTGAACTAATTTAAATTTATTTTACCAATTTTCAGAATTATTTCCTAACCTAAAAATGTGTCCCTATAACTAATAAATGTGAACAATCAATTAGACAGATTCATTTCAGCTTAAAATCTATTTTTAACTCATTGTAAAGTTTTCCATGTGCTAGGAGAGTTTAAATTTGAATTTACAATGTGTTTGCCTCACCTTTTAAATTTAAATCCTAATCACATATTCAAATTTCTGAATTTAATATCATATAGGGTCAAAAAGGTAAATCCACCCTACTACAGGGTCTAATTTATTATTTCATATATTTCCAGGGGTCTAACTACACATACCAGAGGGGTTTTTCCTAATTTTTATTAAGTCCAGGGGCTAAAACTGATTTTTAAATGAATTTACACGAATTTCTGAAGTTCCAGGGTCTAGATCAGAAGTTTCCGGGGCTAGCTCGTGTTTTCCGAGGTCCCCAGGGGGTAGCGCGTAAGATTCCCGGCCTTTATAATGCGGGGCCGACGTGGACCGTCCGATTTAAAACAGACGGCTGAGATTATAACGCGAAGCGGTACGGTTAGATCTAATTGGAACCGCACGATTTAAAATGGACGGGCCTCAGGGGGCCACGTCGCCCTAGCCGTGCGCGGGTGGCGCTCCCCGGCGGCTCGTGGCGGAAGGAGGCGGCGATCTCGCCGGAGAACTTCGGATCTTCATCTATAACTCCTAAAACTGGGATTTCATGGCATAGAACGGTAGAGGGGAGGTCGGGGATCTCACCTCGGGGTTTTTCTTGAGCTCGGAGGTCCTGGAAGACGGTCAGCGGCGAGGTCCGAGATGAAATAGCGGCAGTGCTCGCCGGAGCTGCGTCTAGGGTGCAAAACAACGAGTTTTCTGCACCTGCGTGATTCCCCGGAGGCGGTGGAACATGATCTCCGCGTTAGATCAGAAAACCCGAGCAAGGATCGAGAGAAAACGGTGATCGGGGCTTCGGTTCTCACCGGAGAGAAAATTGGAGTGCGCTGGGGAATTCGGTGAGTTTCGGTGCGGGAATTTCACGAGGGGAGGGGGCGGAGGATCGACTGGGTTATATAGCAGCGTTCGGGGCCGAAGATCGGGCTGTTGGCGCGGTTTTTTGAAGGTTGTTTGGATTCGGGAGAGAGGAGAGTCCCGGGGTCAGCCGAGCGCGCGAGAGGTGGGGGATGACATGCGGGCCCCGCGTGTCAGTGAGAGGAAGAGGGGCACGGGTTCGGGGCTGGCGCGGGGAGAGTGGGCCGGCTGGTGGGTTTTGGCCCACTGGCCGGTGGGTTCTTTTTCTTTTTCTTTTTCCATTTCTTTTCTGTTTTGATTTGAATTTGAATTTGAATTTCTGCACCACATGCAATACGTCCAAAAAATTTTAAATCCCCCCCTTAACAGGTTTTGGGGTGTTACAGCTCTACCCCCCTTAAAAGAAATCTCGTCCTCGAGATTGGTGGTTCTAGTAAAACAATTCCGGAAACTGTGCCTTAAGCTCGTCTTCTCGCTCCTATGTGGCTTCCTCTTCCGAGTGATGTTTAAACTGCACCTTGCACATCCGGATTCTTTTATTCCTGGTGAGGCATTCCATTGTCTCCAAAATCTTGACCGGTTGCTCGGCATAAGATAGATCCTCTCCTACGTCAACCTCATTCATGGGTAACATCTCTTCAGGTGTCCTCAGACATTTCTTGAGCTATGGCACATGGAATACGTCTTGCACATCTGATAGGCGAGCAGGTAGTTCTAGTTGATATACCACTTCGCCTTTCCTTTTCAGAACCTGAAAGGGTCCGATGTATCGAGGTGATAACTTCCCTTTCACCTTGAACCGACGAAGTCCTCGGATAGGGGACACCTTGAGGTAGACGTAGTCCCCCACGATGAAAACGAGCTCTCTTCTCCGTAAATCGGCATAGCTCTTTTGTCGTGTCTATGCTATCCTCAAGTTGTTGCGGATTTCCCTCACTTTCGCCTCGGCTTCTTGTAGTACTTCGGGCCCAAACACTTTACTTTCTCCCGTTTGGTTCCAAAATAGGGAAGTTCTGCACTTTCTCCCATACAAAGCCTCAAATGGTGACATCTTCATACTAGCCTGATAGCTGTTGTTATAGGAGAACTCCGCATACGGTAAGTTCTTATCCCAACTCCTATTGTTCTTGAGTGCACACGCTCTCAGCATATCCTCAAGGATCTGATTGGTTCTTTTCGTTTGTCCGTCAGTCTGGGGATGATAGGCAGAACTAAAATTCAGATGAGTTCCCATGGTTACATGTAACTTCTGCCAGAACCTTGAGGTGAACTGTGTCCCTCGGTCTGACACTATCTTCTTTGACACTCCATGGTAACACACGATCCTTGACATGTACAACTCTGCCAATTTGGATCCGCTGTAGCTTTCTTTCACGGGAATGAAATGAGCTACCTTGGTTAGCCTGTCGATGATGACCCATATCGAATCATATCCTGATTGGGTCCTAGGCAGTCCCACTATGAAATCCATACCGATTTCTTCCCATTTCCATTCAGGCACTTTGAGTGGTTGCAATAATCCCTCGGGTCGTTGATGTTCTGCTTTCACCAACTAACATGTGTCACACAGGGCAACATGTTCCGCGACATCTCGCTTCATTCCATACCACCAATATCTGCTCTTGAGGTCATGATACATCTTCGTACTTCCAGGATGAATGGAATAGTCGGAATCATGAGCCTCCCTCAAAATCAATTCACGGATCTCCTTCACTTCAGGCACACAGATTCTTTTCCCGTGCCACACCGTACCTTGTTCATCCTCTCTGAACCCAGGGGCTTTATTATCCTTGATGAGTTCTCTGATTTCTTGTATCTTCTCATCATTCTTTTGACCATCACGTATGTCTTGCTCTAATGTGGAGTCCACTTCCATGGCGATGGCTTCACCACTATTCACCAGACATAGATTGAGTTTTATAACCCCTTCCTTCAATTCTGTAGGCATGTCCTTCGAGCTCAACCTATTGACCTGCACTTTCCGGCTTAGAGCATCCGCCACGACGTTCGCTTTCCCAGGATGATAGCTAATGCCCACATCAAAGTCGTTGATCAGCTCTAACCATCTCCTTTGTCTGAGGTTGAGATCTGGCTGTGTAAAAATATACTTTAAGCTCTTATGATCCGTATATATCTCTGTCCTCTTCCCCATCAAGTAATGCCGCCAAATCTTCAACGCGTGTACCACTGCGGCTAGCTCTAGGTCATGTGTAGGATAGTTCTTCTCGTGTTTCCGGAGCTGCCGGGATGCATAAGCCACGACATGCCCCTCTTGCATGAGAACACATCCCAACCCGTTTCCAGAGGCATCGCAGTACACCGAAAAGTTCTTCTACATATCTGGCATAACTAGCACTGGGGCTGTTGTCAATCTTTTCTTCAGTTCCTAAAAACTCGTCTCGCACTGCGGTGTCCATGTCAATGTGATTCCCTTCTCCAACAATTCGGTGGGGGTCTCGAAATCTTGGAGAAACCCTCGATAAACCGTCGATAATACCCAGACAATCCTAAGAAGCTTCGAACTTCCCCGACATTCTCAGGGGTCTTCCACTTCTGTACATCCTTGATCTTGGCGGGATCTACGGAGATTCCTCCCTCCGAGATTATATGTCCTAAGAAGGGAACTCTCTTCGGCCAAAACTCACACTTTCTCAACTTGGCATACAGTTGGTGTTCTCTCAGCTTTTGCAACACCAACCTTAGATGTTTCTCATGTTCTTCTTCATCTTTGGAGAAGACGAGAATGTCATCTATGAAAACCACCACAAATTTGTCCAGATATTCCATGAATACCTTGTTCATGAGATACATCAAGTATGTCGGGGCATTAGTTAGCCCGAAAGGCATGACGGTGTATTCATACAGTCCGTACCGAGATACGAAAGCTGTCTTTGGAATATCAGTTTGCCTTATCTTAAGTTGGTGGTATCCCGACCTGAGATCAACTTTCGAGAACACACAAGCTCCCCTCAACTGATCAAACAAGTCTTCAATGCGGGGTAATGGGTACTTGTTCTTGATGGTTACTTCATTCAACGCACGGTAGTCTACACACAACCTTTGGGTTCCGTCCTTCTTGGGCACAAATATCACTGGAGCTCCCCATGGTGAGGAACTAGGACGAATGTACCCCTTCTCTGTCAATTCTCTTAAATGTTCCTTGAGTTCTTCCAGCTGTTTGGAGTCCATCCGATAGGGTCTCTTGTATATCGAAGTTGTTCCAGGCACTAGCTCAATCGCGAATTCCACCTCACGATCGGGAGGCATACCTGGCAACTGCTCCTAAAAAACGTCTGGATATTCCCTGATGATCCTGATCTCCTCCACTTCCACCTCAACTTGATTGAGTTTAATGTCCCTCCTAGGCTCTTGTATGGTTATGAACTCTACTCTGGTGCCACTAGGGTGAGTTAGTTCCACCGTTCTTGTTGAACAATGGATGATTCCTTTATGTTTGGTCAACCAATCCATAACCAAAATAATATCTATCCCTGGTGAATCTATCACTATGAGGTTTGCAGTAAATACTACCCCATTAATGTCTAGATTCACCTTGGGACACACTTGTCTTGTCCTTATTTCTCCACCTGGAGAGTTTACTGCTAGCATATGGTCCATTTGAGTTGTTGCTAGATCATGCTTCTTAACGAACCCTTGAGCAATGAACGAGTGGGTAGCACCAGAATCAAACAACAGGGTTGCAATGTGTAAATTGGCAGGAAACTTACCAACTACCACGTCGGGTGCCTCTTGCGCCTCCTCCATGGTCACGTGGTTCACCCGTCCTCGCATCACATTCTGCTGTTGCGGCTGCACGGGCTTCTTCTTTGGGCACTTATGGGCGTAGTGCCCCACTTCACCACAGTTAAAGCATTGCACCCCAACCTTAGGTGCCTGGCCTTTGTTGTCTTGGGGTTGGTTTGGGGGTCCTTGTACTGCTGATCGAGGTTGATATGTGGGGCGAGGCTGCTGTACAAACTGACGTTGTGGCTGTGCTGGTGCTGACGGAGGCCTGAAATTCGGGTTGTACCCTCTCGGCGCTGAGTAGGGTACCGCAGCACGGCTCGTCTGCCCTGCAGGTTGCTGCATCAGACGTGGGCGTGTGTTGCTACCCGAGGCTTGGTGTGACCATCCCGCCTTCCTCTTGGTTTCATTTTCCAAGGCCTTCAGCTTCCTCTCCACAACAAATGCTCTGTCCACCATCTTTTGGAAGCTTTCATACTCGTTGGAGGACATTGCACACTGCATTTCCGCTGTAAGTCCTTCCACAAAGCAGTCCTGTTTCTGCTCATCAGTCTCGATGTCCCGTGGAGCATAACGGGATAGTTTGGTGAATTTAGTGAGGTATTCCCTCACGGTCATGTTTCCTTGCTGCAGCCCCAAGAACTCCTTTCTCCTGTTTTTGAGTTCACCCTTTGGTATGTAATGGTTGCGGAAACTGCGCTTGAACTCTTCCCAAGTGATGTTCTCAGGGTCATGATGGGCGGCCACGTAGGCGGTCCACCAATCAGCAGCAGGTCCATGCAATTGGTGAGAGGCAAACAGCACCCTCTCATACCCTTGGCATTGTATGATCCTCATCTTGCTCTCAATGGTCTTTAGCCAATTATCTGCCTCCAGAGGTTCAGCAGCACTAGCAAACTTTGGAGGTTGAGTCCCTAGAAACTCACTCAACCTTGGTTGGCGTGGTGCAGCTTGTGGAGGTGGAACTTGATGCAAGTTGGCCACCACTTGAGTTAGGCTCTGGATGAGCTGATTCTGATTTTCAAGCATTTGGTGGATGGGATCAACTCCTTCACGGCGACCACCCCTGTCTTGTCCTCCAGAAAGATGAGGGTTGTCGGCCTCATCGTTGTTGTTGGCAGGGTTGGCACCACAACCCTTTCCTCTTCCGGCCATCTATCATGATCAACCAAATGTCAATGTAAAGCATTACGTGTTAACTTCCCAATCTGCTTGTTTAAACTTTAAAATTTTGAGACCTTATTATATTTATATTTTCTGAGGGTTTCATGTCTCACGCGAAAATAAATGCACTCTTAATTCGTAGGGGTTCACACATCAAAGCAAAACAACCTGAAGACGAGGTTGTGGACAAATGCCCATGGCTTCCACAACTCACGTCACACACCAAACATTAACACACCATTAACTAAGGTATTGACTCGCCTACTCGATAACCTGCTGAACTATGGGAAAGGACTCTACACGACTCGTATCACTGAGCTGGCTCCTCGAGGTCTTCCTCATTATTGCGGCTGCCCTCTGACTCCACTTTGGGTGGGGAAGCTGCTGGTGGAGAAGTGCGGCGACGCCTGCTCACCCGGTGATCTGGGGAGTCAGGAGTCCATGTGTCATTCACGGTGACACAAAGTTCATTCCCATCTCCTCTTTCTCTCGCCCTCAAGCTGGCTCGAAGCAACGCCTCAGTCTCCTTCAGGGTGTCACGAACATCCTGAAGCTCCTGCTGACACTCCTGCAATCGAGTGCTGAGTATAGCAGCATCCTCCAAGCACAGGTCCATGTGCTCATGGGAAGTCCCCTGCTGCACTGGCGGGTACTTGTACTCCGCTGTACCACTCTCACGCTGGAGGACATACATGTACTCAGTCATGTCCAAGTGGTGACGGTAGATGTAACTCTGGCAGGTGATGGCCTCCCAGGTGACATCCTTCTCGGCATCGACCTGTGTCGCTCGACAAGCTGGAGAGCGGTGGATCTTCAGTAGCTGATTTTCATGGATAATCCTCATTTCTGAACTCCATTCTTCCCGCTTCTCACGGATGGTCCGGGTGGAGCTGTAGTGTATGATTAGCTTGCCCGTATTGCCGGCGGCATGGAGCATACGCCGAAGGCGGCGCAACAAGCCTCCTACTGCCAATCAGTAGGAGTGGTACGTCACCGGACGGTTCTCCTCTCTCAGGGCAAGGGCAACTACAGGAACTCTCACTTCGGTGGACTTGCGAGCGGTGCGGATCATGTGAACCATCTAAAACATAAAGCATTTAAAATTAAGTTCGATAAGGGTTTAAACAAAAATTGTATTTTGAATAAAAGTTAGGGTAAGATGAATAAAGTGACCCCATTAAATAACACCTTCGACCCATACTTTTGTAAAATAGTTTTTAAGAAAATAAGGTCCTTAACTACGTCCATTTCGACCTAGGTCCACGTTCCTATGGGCAAACCTTGGCTCTGATACCACTTCTGTCACACCCGGTTTCTCCGAAGAAAAACCGAGTGAATATCACATGTATGCTAGGATAATTTTCTCATACATGTGATGACAAATAGTGAAGCATCATTTATTACAAGCCAGGTGTCGAATATAAATATGTCTTACAAAGCATACGTCTCGATGGACGATCATAAGTTCATGACATATAAATAAACTAGCAGCGGAAATATTATTCTTGTGGGCTCCGTCACAGGCGTTGCCCGGGGGACTCCATGAACCTAGAATCCTTCTTCGGGTCCGAAGTCTTGGTCATTGAACACCACATCATCCCCATGACCTGAGCAGCAATTTAAACCAACAAATATGCAAGTTTGAGTACCGTTGGTACTCAGCAAGTGTGGGAAAGTTATGTCATGCATGGCTAGAGCAAGGAGAGGTTGAACTCATGGTTAAAGCACTACGTAATTAATACCTATCACCTTAGCTTATTAAGCACCTACATTACTACATAGGTGAAATGGTCCCAATCTCCCAACCCATCATCATAATCAAATAGCCATAACGTCATTTCCAAAAACTCCCCGCTTAACATCCACAACTTCCAAAGTCATCATCCTCTAATCATGAATAAGTCCAAGCCGCTCTTGACCGTGAGCACGGCTGTCATGACAGTTTTGACTCTGCAGAGTTTGCACCACTGTACCCACATGTAGTGATTTCATCCCCCGTTGCCGGGTGGACTAAAAGAACCTCCATTATGCCAGTGGCCGCGAACCACATTCACACTTCCCAGGTGTGTAGCCAGGAGATCACTACGAAGCCTTTACAAAGCGATTCCCGATGAGCGTGGGCCCACTGAGGTTTCACCCCTAACAGCATACAAGAGGCTCCAACCCCGCTGCAGTGGCCCCCTCTTGAGCCTTGCGGTTCATATGGTAGTCCAGCTGACACCTATTCCCCGCACCATCCAACACACCCATACTACGCCTGGGATACACCTAATTAATTGGCCAAGCTGCCCCATCTCAGCATGTGGTTGGCACGGTAAAGCCAGGTTACATGCTCCATGAACCGGTCCTTAGGATCCAGGCAAGTACTAAACACAAACCCAAGTCTCGTGCACCCAGCACCAACCAAATAATCCAACTTGCCTCGATCCCTACCTCTACATAACTCATAATGTCTCATTCAATAGTAAGGTAAATAAATTGATGATCTCATATCCCACTTATCCCATTCTAAGCATGGCTAAGCATAAGCATATAAATGACATGATAAAATAAATCCCAACCCAAGCTACAAGGAAACAAGGTAATGCAATTCTAGGGAAACTTCCTAGCATGGGTTTCATATTTCAATTGACAATGCAAATAATTCTATCTACACATCCTAGTATAGGATCAAAGTGGTCAAGGACACTTGCCTTCTTCCTGCTGCTCTGGGAATGGAAAGTCTTGGTCTTGGAAGGGAAGAACTTGCTCTGGGGCAGGTTCTACTCATGCCAATACACATAGCAAAAGAAAACAACAATACATAAGACATAGTTCACACTTTCACTTCATACAACCCACACATACATACATATGATAGTCATTCACATTTCTAAGTGTTGTGGTTACTCTAGATGTGTTGATTTTTAGCCTACATGCACTTTTAAACATATGTATATGATTTCTAACTTTCATATTCAGATTTCTGTTTGCACACTATGTATGAATTTCCAATTTGAACAAATTCCTTATATTCAATTAATACACTTCTTAGCTACCAAGTTTGCATGAAAGGTAATTTCCTACTCCAAATAGGTTTTCAGATCTTCTACCAAATCCTAAAATGAAGTTTTTGGAGTTAGAGACTTCATCTATCATTTTCTAATTATGCATACCCATTTTCCTATATTTTTCAGATTTACTTTCTATGCCTAAAAGTGAGTTTTAATATTAAATAGTAGGGAATATCATCTAAATAGAATAGGTTCTGATCTAAAATATTAAATAATATATTTTTGAACTTCTCCTCTGATGTGAATTAATTTAAATTTATTTTACCAATTTTCAGAATTATTTCCTAACCTAAAAATGTGTCCCTATAACTAATAAATGTGAACAATCAATTAGACAGATTCATTTCAGCTTAAAATCTATTTTAACTCATTCTAAAGTTTTCCAACTGCTAGGAGAGTTTAAATTTGAATTTACAATGTGTTTGCCTCACCTTTTAAATTTAAATCCTAATCACATATTCAAATTTCTGAATTTAATATCATATAGGGTCAAAAAGGTAAATCCACCCTACTACAGGGTCTAATTTATTATTTCATAAATTTCCAGGGGTCTAACTACACATAACAGAGGGGTTTTCCTAATTTTTATTAAGTCCAGGGGCTAAAACTGATTTTTTTAAATGAATTTACACGAATTTCTGAAGTTCCAGGGGCTAGATCAGAAGTTTCCGGGGCTAGCTCATGTTTTCCGAGGTCCCCATGGGGTAGCGCGTAAGATTCCCGGCCTTTATAATGCGGGGCCGATGTGGACCGTCCGATTTAAAACAGACGGTTGAGATTATAACGCGAAGCGGTACGGGTTAGATCTAATAGGAACCGCACGATTTAAAATGGACGGGCCTCAGGGGGCCACGTCGCCCTGGCCGTGCGCGGGCGGCGCTGCCGGCGGCACGCGGCGGCAGGAGGCGGCGATCTCGCCGGAGAACTTCGGATCTTCGTCTATACCTCCTAAAACTGGGATTTCATGGCATAGAACGGTAGAGGGGAAGTCGGGGATCTCACCTCGGGGTTTTCTTCAGCTCGGAGGTCCTGGAAGACGGTCGGCGGCGAGGTCCGAGATGAAATAGCGGCAGTGCTCGCCAGAGCTGCGTCTATTGTGCAAAACACCAAGTTTTCTGCACCTGCGTGATTCCCCGGAGGCGGTGGAACATGATCGGCGTGTTAGATCAGAAAACCCAAGCAAGGATCGAGAGAAAATGGTGATCGGAGCTTCGGTTCTCACCGGAGAGAAAATTGGAGTGCGCTGGGGAATTCGGCGAGTTTCGGTGTGGGAATTTCACGAGGGGAGGCGGCAGAGGATCGACTAGGTTATATAGCAGCGTCAGGGGCCGAAGATCGGGCTGTTGGCGCGGTTTTTCGGAGGTTGTTTGGATTTGGGAGAGAGGAGAGTCCCGGGGTCGGCCGAGCGCGCGAGAGGTGGGGGATGACATGCGGGCCCCGCGTGTCAGTGAGAGGAAGAGGGGCGCGGGTTCGGGGCTGGCGTGGGGAGAGTGGGTCGGCTGGTGGGTTTCGGCCCACTGGCCGGTGGGGTTTTTTTCTTTTTCTTTTTCCATTTCTTTTCTGTTTTGATTTGAATTTGAATTCTAATTTGCATTTGAATTTCTGCACCACATGCAATACGTCCAAAAAATTTTGAATCCCCCCTTAACAGGTTTTGGGGTGTTACACTAGCTGAGGCGCATGATGGGGGCCACGAGGGCATCCAGAAGACAGTGCATCGGTTGCGCCTCTCGTTCTACAACCCGTCCTTGCTACGACGGGTGCGTGAGTATGTCCGCGGGTGTGCCACGTGCCAGCGCAACAAGACTGATCATCTTCATCCAGCCGGCCTGCTACAACTGCTGCATATACCTTCGGAAGTCTGGAGTGATATCTCCATGGACTTCATTGAAGGTTTTCCGAAGGTTGGTGGGAAATCAGTGATCTTGACGGTGGTAGATCGCTTCTCCAAGTATGCCCACTTCATTCCCCTGAGCCACCCTTACAGTGCTGCATCAGTGGCACGGGCGTTCTTCGACGACATCGTACGACTACACGGCTTTCCCTGCTCTATCGTCAGTGATCGCGACACCGTCTTTACCAGCGTCTTCTGGTCAGATTTGTTCCGGCTAGCCGGTGTCCGCCTTTAGCTCAGCTCGGCCTTCCACCCGCAGTCTGACGGCCAATCTGAGGTCGTCAACAAGATCATCACTGTGTACCTCCGCTGCTTGGCTGCTGACCGACCGAAGACTTGGCTGCAGTGGCTTCCTTGGGCTGAGTATTGCTACAACACTTCCTACCAGACGGCCCTCAAATGCTCGCCCTTCAGAGTGGTCTATGGCAGGGACCCTCCGGCTCTTGTTGGTTACCAACCGGACATATCTAGAGTAGCAGCAGTGGATAAACAGCTAAGGTATAGGGATGAATTCTTAGCTGAAATCAAGAACAGGCTTGTACAAGCACAAGTCACCATGAAAAGCTATGAAGATAAATTCCGCCGAGAGGTGGAATTTCAGATTGGTGATTGGGTTTGGCTGCGGCTTCATCAGAGGACAGCTGTGGGAGTAATGGCGACGCCTTCTTCAAAGATTGGACCAAAATATTTTGGACCATATCAGATCATTCAGCGTATTGGGACTGTATCATATAAACTTCAGCTGCCTCAAACAAGGATACATGATGTCTTCCATGTGTCCCTGTTAAAGAAATTTGAAGGTCCTGCTCCCATACAGGTGGTGCCTCTACCACCACTTCTCCATGGACGTGTTGTACCTACGCCTGAAAAAGTACAAAGGGCGCGCTTGAATAGAGGTGTCTGGGAGTTACTCGTCAAGTGGGCAGGACATTCTGAAGCTGATTCATCATGGGAGCAACTAGAAGATTTCAAAATGAAGCACCCCTCCTTCAAGCTCGAGGACGAGCTCTTTGTCGGGAAGGGGGGAAATGTTGTGGATGCGTTTGTGGGCCGCCAATATGGTCGGCGTGGGGCCCATAAAGCCCACAACTAGGCCGGCCAGGCCCTGCAGCCGCACCAGGAGATTTTCTAGAAGATTTCATTAGATAAGGAAGGATTTAAAAGAATAAAGGAGTTATAGATTCAGTTTAGTTTAGATAGAAGGTAATAGATTAAAGAAGGAAATAAAGGATTAGAAAAGAAGTCCTGATCGGTTGGCGGATTGTCCCCAACCGACCAGGACGGGCGCGCGGCCAAGGGGGGCGCGGCCAAGGGGGGGGGTCCTGTCCCCCCTATATAAGCAGCCCCCCTCCCTCTTGTATTCATCATCCAAGAAATAAGAATTACCCTTTGGGATTGTTCTTCTCCTTGGATCACGGTGGCTTCAAACCCTAATCCTAGCCGCCGTGATCATCTCCCTCGCCCCCCACGATACGTGCTGCGCATCTGCCCCCACGCCTCCTCGCTGCTGGTTCCCCCCTTGCGCAGCCCTAGGCGCAGCCAAGGGGCCTCCTCCCTCCCTGCTGCGCTGCTGGTTCCCCCCTTGCGCAGCCCTAGCCGCAGCCAAGGGGCCTCCTCCCTCCCTGTTTCTCAGCAGATGCACAATTTGCCTTTGATTCACTGAAAACTGCTATTAGCAATACCCCTGTTCTTGCATTCCCTGACTTTTCACAGCTATTTGAGGTGGAAACTGACGCTTGTAATCTGGGAATTGGGGCGGTCTTATCACAAAATGGTCACCCAATAGCTTATTTCAGCAAGGCTTTGAGTGTCAATAATAAAAAACTATCTACTTATGAGAAGAAATTCTTAGCAGTTATGATGGCGGTGGACAAATGGAGATGTTATTTAAATAGATTCCCTTTCATTATAAAACTGATCACAAGAGTTTATGTCATCTACAAGATCAATCTCTGTCTACTGATTTACAAAAAAGGCAATGTCTAAACTAGCTGGACTGCAGTTCAAATTCAAGTACAAGGAAGGTAAAGCCAATAAAGTTACTGATGCATTATCACGAGTGGGGCAATATTTCAATCTTACTGCTACTTCAGCAGTAGTACTAGTCTGGGTGCAAGAGGTCGTAAACTCTTATGCCACTGATCCTCAAGCTCAAGCCTTACTTACTGAACTTGCTGTTTCCAGCCCGAATGCTCATGGATATTCTCTGGAGAATGGGAATATCCGGTACAAACGTAAGTTGTGGGTGGCTAAAAATTCTGCTCTTCAAACAAAGTTATTAGCAGCCTTTCATAGCTCTGCTTTGGGTGGTCACTCTGGAATACATGCCACTTATCAAAAGATTAAAAGCATTTTTCACTGAACTGGTATGAAACAAGATGTGGAGAGTTTTGTTAAGCAATGTCAGGTATGCCGACAGGCTAAGCATGAAAATATTAAATCCCCTGGTCTTTTACAACCTTTTCCTATACTTGATTGTTAGACACTGTAATTAAGGGTGTATCACAGGGGCATATTAGTCATTAGAGAGGGATTAGGGTTAGGGGTAGTTTAGTATTTTCTCCCCTCCTAATCTCTCTATATAATCAGACATGTACCCAGCATTTGATTATCATCTAATACAACTATCATTAGCCTCTTTCATGGTATCATTAGCTAGGAATAATTAGGATTAGGGCTAAACCTAATCATAATGGCCCAGCCGCCGCCACCACCCCAGCTTGGGCCGCCTGCCGCCCCTGGTGCGCCGCCCGCCGCCGCCAGGGCGCCGCCAGCCGCTGGATCGGGGCCGCGCGCAGGGGGGGCGCCGCCTCCTCTGGAGGACCGCGCGCGCAGGAAGGGGCCGCCACCACCCCACCTTGGGCACGGGGATGTTAGTAGTTGAATTCTCACTCTCATTGGAAGAGAGGATGACACTAGGAGTTGGGACAATTTTCTTGTCTATTTCTCACACAATGCCATATCAACCCAAGGGGTTGAGGCTACATATTTATAGCTGCCATGGCAGCGAAGCATATGCCACAAAGATGCTAGTCTAAGATGCTTAGATGTTGTCCTAATATGCTGTCCTAGTGTCCTTAAATGCTGTCCTAATTGGGGCCACAAAGACCAAAGGACTAGAGTACAACAAGGACCAAGGACCAAGGACTAAAGTGCAACAAACTAAAGGACTAGGGTACAAGGGAATAGGGGACCAAAGACCAAAGGACTACAAGACTTATTCCAGCATTCTCCCCCTAAGTCTTGTACGTCGTCTTCTGAGAGGGTTGGACCATCCCGATCTTGGTGCGAAGTTCAATGAACTTGAGCCTCCCAAGGGGCTTCGTAAGCAGGTCTGCAAGCTGGTCATTGGTGTTGATGTAGTTCGCCTTGATGCTCCCTTCCTCCAAGCATTTTCGGATGAAGTGGTACCTCACCCGGATGTGCTTGCTCCGTTCATGGAAAACGGGATTCTTTGCTAGGGCCAGAGCGGACACGTTGTCCACCCTTAGTTTCACTGCTCCAATGTCTCTGCTAAGGAGATCAGCAAGCAGTCGACTAAGCCAGAGCGCCTGAGTCAAAGCGGTGGAGGCCACTATGTACTCGGCCTCGCAGCTGGACAGGGCCACCACCTGCTGCTTGACCGACTGCCAGCTAACGAGGCACTTGCCGAAGAAGAAGAGGATCCCGTTCGTGCTCTTGCTGGTGTCGATGTCGCCGGCGTGGTCGCTATCGCTGTACCCGACAAGGTGTGCCTCCCCAGGACACCTCGGGTAGTGGAGGCCGTGATCGAGATCCCCACAACATAGCGGATGATCCTCTTCACAGCCTGCTGGTGATCCGTCGTCGGTCATTGCAGGAACCGACTAATGTAGCCGACGGAGAATGCCAAGTCCGGCCGTGTGTGGGTGAGGTAGCGAAGGCTCCCCACAAGACGCCGGTACTGCATAGCGTCCACCTCCTCCGCCGTGCTGTCACGGCTCAGCTTCAGCCTCTCCTCCATCGGAGTGAGAGCTGGGTTGCAGTTTGTGAGCCCAGCTAACTCGACAATGCGCTTGGCGTAGGCGGTCTGTCAAAGTGTGATCCCGGAGTCGGCCTGGTGCACCTCAATCCCAAGGTAGGAGGAGAGAGATCCCAGGTCACTCATCTGGAAGGTGGCTTTCATCTCTTCCTTGAACGCTGCCACCTCCGCATCCTTGGTGCCGGTGATCACCAAGTCGTCGACGTAGACACCCACCAGTAAGGTGTTTCCTCCATTGCCCCGCCGTTAGATGGCCGCCGCGTGCGGGCATTGTCCGAAGCCCATCCTCTTGAGCGTGGAATCCAACTTGACATTCCATGCCCTTGGTGCCTGACGCAAGCCATAGAGGGCCTTGTGCAGGCGCAACACCTTGCCCTCCTTGCCAGGGACCACAAACCCCGGCGGCTGGTGTACGTAGACCTCCTCCTTCAAGTCGCCGTTGAGGAACGCCGACTTGACGTCCATGTGCTAGACACGCCATCCTTCTTGGGCAGCGAGTGCAAGAAGGAGTCGCACGGGTTCCATCCATGCCACGGGGGCAAAAGCATCGTCAGAGTCGATCCCCTCCTGCTGCACGAAGCCGCGTGCCACCAAGCGAGCCTTGTGCTTGACGATGGCGCCGGCTTCATCCCTCTTCAACTTGAACACCCACTTAAGGGTGGTCGCACGGTGACCGCGAGGGAGATCAGCAAGCTCCCAAGTGCGGTTCGTCTCAACCGCGTCCATCTCCGACTGCATCGCGGCACACCATGCCGCGTGTCTCTCAGCCTCCGCAAAAGACCGAGGCTCGCCATCGTCGCACGCAAGATGCAACTGCGCCTCCAGATCGCGAGGGACCAGTCCCGGCACCGACTGGTCACCGAGAAGATCCTCCATCGTACGATACCGCAATGGTTCACCGTCGTGGTATGCGTCGATGCGCTCCTCATCGTGGGAGAGCGGAGTAACGAACTGCACCGGGTTGTCCTCTACATGAGCTGGTGTCGGAGTGGACGTACCCGGACGGATGGCAGTCGGTGCTGGAGTGTGTGGGGTCGCCGGCTGTGGTGGTGGAGAGGTCGTCGCAGCCGAGGTCGTGACTGGGGAGCGTGGCGCTGAAGTTGGTGGAGAAGAGCTGCCCACCCCCCTAGTTCCTTTGAAGTGGACGTACTCGACGATGAAGTTGTCGTATGTCGGAGTCGAGCCGTCATCCACCGCCTTGTCCCATGCCCATCCTCGCCCTTCGTTGAACACAACGTCGCGCGTCGTGCGCACACGCTGTGTCTCTGGGTCGAGAATGCGGTAGGCCTTCGAGCCCTCCGCGTATCCGATGAACAACCCCGGAGTGCTCCTGTCGTCGAGCTTGCTAATGTGGCCAAGCTCCTTGGCGAACGCGAGGCAGCCGAAGACCCGTAGATGAGAGACCGCCGGCTTGCGCCCATACCAAGCCTCGTACGACGTCCTGCCATTGAGAGCCTTGGTGGGCGAGCGGTTGAGGATGTAAACAGCCGTCACCACCGCCTCTCCCCAGAAGATAGCCGACATTCCCCTCTGCTTGAGGGCCCGAGCCATCCCCACAACCGTCTGGTTGCGCCGCTCGACGACGCCGTTCTGCTGCGGGCTGTAGGGCGCGGAGTAGTGGCGCTGAACACCCTCATCCGCGCAACACGTCGCGAATTCAGCCGCCGTGAATTCGCCGCCGTTGTCGGTGCGCAACACACGCAGCTTGCGGCCACACTCCGCCTCCGCAATGGCCTGCGCGCGCCTGATGGCGTTCGCAGCCTCTCCCTTGCTGCCAAGGATCACGACCCACATGTAGCGGGAGAGGTTGTCAACGAGCAGCAGGAAGTAGCGTCGTCCTCCTGGTGTAGCTGGTGTAGCTGGTGTCACCGGGCCACACAAGTCCCCGTGAATGAGCTCGAGCCGTTCTTTAGCTCGAAAGCTCGACTGCTGGAGAAAAGGAAGCCGCCTCTGCTTCGTCAATACGCAGACGTCGCAGAGCTGCTCCACGTGGTCAAGGCATGGCATGCCTCGCACCATCTCCTTGGCACTGAGCTGCTTTAGGGCCTCGAAGTGAAGATGCCCAAAGCGCTCGTGCCACTGCCATGCCTCCGTCCTTAATCTCCACGCGCAGCTGTCCCATCCAGCTGTCCCAGGCTGATGATGGAGTTTCTCAACGTGGGGATGTAGTAGACTCCGACGAGCAGCCTGTGCTCACCAGACTCGGCGGTGAGGATGACGGAGCCGACACCCTTGATCTCCACGCCGGAGGCATCACCAAACATGACAGAGCCTCGGACATTGGAGTCAAGCTCAACGAAGAACTCCCGTCGACCGGTCATGTGATGGGTGGCGCCGGTGTCGAGGCACCACCTGTCAGTCTTGTCATTGCTGGAGCCATCGCCCAGGAAAGCGTGTGCTCTTGGCTCATCAAGATGAAGGAGAGCCGTTGCGGTCGATGCCACTAGAGGTGGCTTGATGCTTCCGTGTGCCAGAAGCAAAGCTGGCTCCTCCTCTACCTATGCCACGTGGGCCTCCTCCTCCACTTGTGCCACGTGGGCCTGGCCACGTCGTGGCTGTCGACACTCCCTGGCCCAATGACCAAGCTTGCCACAGTTGTGGCAGGTGTCGTCTCGTGTCGGCTTGTGGTTGCCGACGGTGCCGCCCTGGGCGCCTCCACGGGCGCCACCCTCGGTACGTCCACGTGCCCCGGCCTGGGTACCTCCACGCCCCTTGCGTGACTTGCCGCGCTTGCGGCCGCCTGTCGAGGAAGAGGACTCCCCCTTCTTCCGGTCACCCTGGCCAGCCTCCCACTGCTCATGAGTGAGATGAAGCTTCCCGCCAATGGTGATAAGCCCTGAGAGAGGTTGTGGTTCGTTGCTGTCGACGACCTTGAGGCGACCTATTCGCCTCTTCGATCGACATCGTGGAGAGGTCCAGCAGAGACTCGATCGAGCGAGCGATCTGCTTTTACTTCTCGGGGATGCACCGAACGAGCTTCTCGACAACTCTCTCTTCATCGTAGGTGTCGTCGCCGAACTGCACCAACTTCTGCAACAAAGTGTTGAGACGGAGAGCAAAGTCATCAACGTCCTCACCTTGCTTAAAGGCCAGGTTCTCCCACTCCTTGCGAAGCGCCTGCAGTGTGGACTTGCGGGCGCGGTCGCTGCCGATGCGTGCCGCAGCGATGGCATCCCATGCCTCCTTAGCAGTCCGCTTCTTGGAAAGCGAGAACTGCATCTCGGGCGGGACTGCATCAATGAGGGCATCCAATGCCCGTCGATCCTCGTAGTAGTCGACGTCGCCGTACTGAACTGCTTCCCACATGTGTCGCACCTGGAGCCGTACCCTCATCACCGCGGCCCACTCGACGTAGTTGGTCTTGGTGAGGGTAGGCCACCCACCGCCGGGACCAACGTCCCTGACAATGGCCTGGACCCCGTGGTGTCCATGGTACCTGTCTGGGGAGGGAGAACTGCGCCGCCTGTAATGGCCGCGTTCTCCGTCGACCCAGCCGCCACCGCCGCCGGGAGCGCCACCGGCGCGTCCGCGCTCGTCTGGGCTGCGGCTGTTGCGTCCATGGGGGCGCGCGTCTGCTCGCTGCACCTCTTGTGCTCGCGCCGCCTCCCTCACCGGCCTGAGCTCATCGTCGACGCCGCCGTTGACAGAGCTGCTGGAGCTACTGCCGCGCAGAGCCTCCAGCTCCGCTGCCGCCGCCGCCGCTGCTTCCACTTCCGCCATCGCTGCTGCCAGTTCCGCCGCCGCCAACCTTGCCACCATTGCCGCCGTCGCCGCAGTCTCTGCCGCCGCTCGCTCGCGCTCCTCTGCCGCGGCGACCTCCGTCTGCCGCGCGCTCGAGGCGACCAAGCACTGAGACTATCCGTCGGACATGGCGCACTAGTGGGGGAGGGTTGTTGTGTGTGGAAGACAAGCTGCTGCTCGTCTGTGCAGGAGAGAAATGAGCTGGAACAGCCGGTGTTCCTGCTGCCGGTTGTGGACAGAGAGAGGTGGGGGAAGGGGATGAGCAGGAGATGTTTAAACTGCAGGATAGAACGGCTCTGATACCAGATGTTAGTAGTTGAATTCTCACTCTCATTGGAAGATAGGATGACACTAGGAGTTGGGGCAATTTTCTTGTCTATTTCTCACACAATGCCATACCAACCCAAGGGGTTGAGGCTACATATTTATAGCTGCCATGGCAGCCAAGCATATGTCACAAAGATGCTAGTCTAAGATGCTTAGATGCTGTCCTAATATGCTGTCCTAGTGTCCTTAGATGCTGTCCTAATTGGGGCCACAAAGACCAAAGGAATAGAGTACAACAAGGACCAAGGACCAAGGAGTAAAGTGCAACAAACTAAAGGACTAGGGTACAAGGGACTAGGGGACCAAAGACCAAAGGACTACAAGACTTATTCCAGCAGGGGAGGGGCCATCGCCACCCCACCTTGGGTCGCCGCCGCCACCCCACCTTGGGCCGCCACCGCAGCCACATCCGGATCCGGGGCCGCTGCGCCCTGGATCGGGGCGGCTATGCCCGGATTCGGGCCGCCCCCACCTGGATGAGGGCCGCGCGCACACGGGGGGGGGGGGGGGGGGCGCCTCCTCTGGGGGGGCCGCCGCCCCCTGGTCCATTGATTCTGGAGGCGCTGCCGCCTCTGGAGGGGCCGCAGCCCCCTGGCCTCTCGCTGCTGGAGGGGCCGGCGCTCCTGCAGCCCCTAGCGCTGCCACCCCTCGAGCCGCTACTGCCTGGCCCGCCGTCGTCACCTCTGCAGCGCCCCACGATGGCGCCGCTGCCTGGCCCACCGCAGTTGCAGCCGCCCCTTGGGCTGCCGGACCTGCAGCCCCCCACGACGGCGCCGCCTGGTCTGCTGCCGCCCTGGGAGGTGCCTCTCGGTCGCCATCGTCTGATGTACCTGGATCGGCTGTTGCCTACTCTGTTGGCACCCCTGTCGAGGGTCCGAGCGTGTTGTCCTCCTTCCCGGCGCCGCTATCGTCGGGGCATGTCGCGACCCGTTCTGCACCATCAGTCTACCTGCGGGGTCTCACGCCGTCTGGCCCTGACTGGGTGGTGGACTCCGGTGCCTCGTACCACACCACCGCTGACGTCGGTATCCTCTCCTCTACCTGCCCTTCCCGTCCCTATGATCCTTTATCTATCGTTGTTAGGAATGGGTCGACTCTTCCAGTCACCGCAGTAGGTGACTCGGGTTCGCCGGATTCGTTTCGGCTACGTGATGTTCTTGTTGCACCTGACATCATTCAACACCTTCTTTCCATTCGTCGTTTTACTACTGACAACCATGTTTCCCTTGAGTTTGATCCTTATGGTGTAACTGTGAAGGATCTTACTACTCGACGCATTCTCTTTCGTTGTGATAGTACGGGTCCCCTGTACACGATGCGTCTTCCTGCTTCCGCTTCGCCTCTTGCCCTGACTATGATAGCTTCTTCGACCATTTGGCACCGCCGGCTTGGCCACCCCGGTGTTGATGCTATGTCTAAGTTGTTTGGTAGTTCAGTGATTTCGTGTACTCGGGGTACTCATGAGTCTCTTTGCCATGCTTGTCAGTTGGGTCGCCACGTTCGACTTCCTTTTCCGCACTCTGTCACTCGTGAACAGCACATCTTTGATTTGATTCACTGTGATCTTTGGACTTCACATGTTCTTAGTGTTTCTGGATGCAAGTATTACTTGGTGGTCGTTGATGATTTTTCGCACTATTTGTGGACCTTTTCCTTGCGACAAAAATCTAATACTTTTGGTACTCTTTCTCACTTCTTCGCTTGGGTGTCCACCTAGTTTGGGTGCACGATCCGTGCGGTCCAGTGCGACAACGGGCGCGAGTTTGACAACTCTACGTTCCGTGACTTTCTGCTTTCTCGTGGTGTTCAGTTGCGCATGTCATGCCCGTACACTTCCCCCCAGAACGGCAAGGCTGAGCGCATGATTCGGACCACCAACGATGTCATGCGCTCCCTGATGTTTCAGGCTTCTATCCCTGCTCACTACTGGGCGGAGGCGCTTCACACTGCCACCTACCTCATTAATCGCCTTCCTACTAAGGCGATTAGTGCTCCCACCCCTCACTTCGCTTTGTTCGGCACCCATCCACTTTACGACCATCTTCGAGTCTTCGTGTGCACTTGCTACCCGAACCTCTCTGCCACAGCTCCCCATAAGCTTGCGCCTTGCTCGACTCAATGTGTTTTCCTTGGGTACTCTCCTGACCATAAGGGGTACAGATGCCTTGACCCCACCACCCATCGCATCTTGATCTCCCGATACGTCGTCTTCGACGAGTCATCTTTTCCTTTCTCCACCACCTCTTCCGATTCCACCACAGAGCTGGACTCCCTTTTTCCTACTGACCCCGAGGTTGCCTCCCAGCTGCCTTGGCCTATTTCTTCTGCAGGATCGACACGAGCCACGCCTCAGGTGCCTCCGATGCCGACTGCTGCACCTCGTGTAGCATCGACGTCTTCGGCGTCACCCGCTGCACCCCGTGTGGCATCGACGCCTCCGACGTCACCCGCTGCGCCACGCGTGGCCTCGGCTTCCCCGACGCCACCTACTACACCTCAGGTGCCCCCGGCATCACCAGCTGCACCACGTGCGGCATCGACGCCTCTGTCGTCACCTGCTGCACCACGTGCGGCATCAGCACCTGCGGCGTCACCAGCTGCCTCCCCGATGTCACCTGCAGCAAGCACGACGCCACCAGCCGCGCCACACGTGGCACCGATGACGACTTCTCGCTTTGCTGACCCCGCACTTGTCTACCAGCGATGAGCGCGGGGGGAGGCTCCTGCTCCAGCGACGCCACGCGCGGCCTCGAGACCCACTCTCGTCTACTCACGACGAGAGAAGATGGTTGTACCCGAGCGGCCGGTGTACAACCCCCCTCTCCTTCACAGGGATCCTGGTCACGTCCACCCAATGGTGACTCGACGTGCGTCCGGGAGTCTTCGGCCAGTCGAGCGGTTCGATGGGGCCACTTTCTCGTCAACGACATCTCCACCGACCGAGCCTTCTTCGATCTCTCCCATACCCACTTCCGTGCGTAGCGCCCTCGCCGACCCTCACTGGCGCCGCGCTATGGGAAGAGTATAAGGACCTGCTTGCCAACCGGACCTGGGACCTGGTTCCCCGTCCTGGTAGTGGCAATGTTGTCACGGGCAAGTGGGTATTCATGCATAAGAAGAAGGCGGATGGCACCTTGGAGAGATACAAGGCTCGTTGGGTACTCCGGGGTTTCACTCAGCGCCCTGGAGTCGACTACGACGAGACTTTCAGCCCGGTGGTGAAGCCGGCGACAGTCGTACCGTACTGTCGCTAGATCTCTCACGTTCTTGGCCTGCCCACCAGCTGGACGTCAAGAACGCCTTCCTCCACGGTATACTAACCGAGACGGTGTACTGCAGTCAGCGGGCAGGATTTGTAGATTCAGCTCACCCAGACATGGTCTGTAAGCTGAACAAATCCTTGTACGGACTGAAGCAGCACCACGAGCCTGGTATAGCCGGTTCGCCTCTTTCTTGGTTTCATAGGGGTTTGTTGAAGCCAAGTCGGACACTTTGCTGTTTGTCTATCGACGGGGCAGTGACACAGCTTACCTCCTACTGTACGTCGATGACATTGTACTGACAGCATCTAGTCCGGCTCTGCATCGGCGAACCATCTCTGCTTTGCAGTAGGAGTTCGCTATGAAGGACCTGGGCAGTCTCCACCACTTCCTGGGTATTACGGTCGAGGACCGACTAGGTGGCCTATTCTTTCACCAGCGACAGTACTGCTTGGATATCCTCCAGCGAGCGGGCATGGCTTATTGCAAGCCGTGCTCCACTCCAGTGGATACTCAGGCGAAGCTCTCCGCTACCGACGGGACACCCGTCTCTGACCCCACTTCTTACAGGAGTCTTGCAGGTGCTCTTCAGTACCTCACCTTCACCATGCCGGATATCTCATATGCGGTTCAGCAGGTGTGCCTCCACATGCATGACCCGAGGGAACCGCACCTCACCGCTGTCAAGCGGATTCTTCGGTATCTACGAGGCACCCTCGACTACGGCCTCTCTTCGGCATGACACGGCCCGAGCTGGTCGTGTACACTGACGCCGACTGGGCAGGCTGCTCGGACACACGACGATCTACTTCTGGGTACGCAGTCTTCCTGGACGGCAACCTCGTCTCCTGGTCCTCGAAGCGACAGCCCGTGGTGTCGCGCTCGAGTGCTGAGGCAGAGTATCGCGCCGTGGCTAACAGCGTGGCTGAGGCCTCCTGGCTTCAGCAGCTACTTCAGGAGCTCCACACTCCCGTCATCAAGAGCACCCTCATCTACTGCGACAACGTCAGCGCCATGTACCTCTCCACCAACCCGGTCCAGCATCAGCGCACGAAGCATGTGGAGATCGACCTTCATTTTGTTCGTGAGCGGGTTGCACGGGGCGAGGTTCGGGTACACCACGTCCCGACGACGACGCAGTTCGCCGACATCTTCACGAAGGGCCTCCCATCGTCACTGTTCTCCGAGTTTTGGTCCAGTCTCAACATCTGCAGTGGCTAGATGTTGTGACTGCGGGGGGGGGGTGTTAGACACTGTAATTAAGGGTGTATCACAGGGGCATATTAGTCATTAGAGAGGGATTAGGGTTAGGGGTAGTTTAGTCTTTTCTCCCCTCCTAATCCCTCTATATAATCAGACCTGTACCCAGCATTTGATTATCATCTAATACAACTATCATTAGCCCGCTTTCATTGATAACTCTTCGAAAGACCTATCAATGGATTTTATTGAAGGTTTACCGACATTTGAAGGTTATTCGGTTATTTTAGGGGTGGTGGATAGGTTTACTACATACTCACATTTCTTACCCTTGAGGCACCCTCTCTGCACCACAAGTGGCTCAGTTATTTCTCTGCACCACAAGTGTGCACGTAACTGATAGTGAGACTGATGCATTTCCTATCACGGTAGGACTACATCAAGGATCAGCTTTGAGCCCATACATCTTTTCCTTGGTGATGGATGAGGTGTCGAAGGATATACAAGGGGATATCCCTTGGTGCATGCTCTTTGCTGATGATGTGGTGCTGGTAGATAAAACTAGAGATGGTGTTGATAAGAAATTAGAGTTATGGAGACAAACCTTAGAGTCCAAGGGGATTAGACTTAGTAGGACCAAAACCGAGTATATGAGGTGTGACTTTAGTGGTGTTGGTCGTGAAGAGGGAAATGTTAGTCTACAAGGATAAATAGTACCTAGAAGGGACTCTTTTCGATACTTAGGATCAATGTTACAAAGCAATGGCGATATTGATGAGGATGTTTGCCACAGGATCAAGGTAGGGTGGATGAAATGGCGATAAGCCTATGAAATCCTTTGTGATAGGAAAATCCCACGAAAGCTAAAAGGGAAGTTCTATAGGACGGTGATCAGACCCGCGATGCTCTATGGGGCGGAATGTTGACCAACTAAATATTAACATGTCCAACAAATGAGTGTCGCAGAGATGCGCATGCGACGGTGGATGTACGGGCACACGAGAAGAGACCGAATAATGAATGAGGCGATTCGTGATAGGGTAGGGGTGGCGCCGATTGAAGAGAAGTTAGTCCAACATCGACTTAGGTGGTTTGGACATATCCAACGGAGACCTCCAGAAGCACCGGTTAACAGTGGGATTTTAAGAGGTAGAGAAAATATTAGGAGGGGTAGAGAGCGACAAAGGTTGACCTGTGAGGAGGCGGTAAAACAAGATTTGAGAGATTGAAATGTATCCAAAGACTTAGCTCATGATAGGACTGCATGGAAAGTAGCAATTCATATGCCAGAATCGTAGTCTTGTTTTTTTCTCTTTTTTTCCTTTTTTTTCTTATTTTTTTCTTTTTTCTTTTCTTATTTTTTTCTTTTTTTTCTTTTTCCCTTGTTCTTATATCACTTCCTCTCTTTTACTTCATTGATATTGGGTTTCATGTCTAGCCGACCCCAACATGCTTGGGATAAAGACTTGTTTGTTGTTGTTGTTGTATTGTTAAGCTCCAGGGGATTTCTAACACCATAGTTTCTGACAGATAGAATTTTTACTAGCTCATTCTGGCAAGAACTGTTCAAGCTGTTGGGCACTAAACTTCAATTTAGTTCTGCATACCACCCACAACTTGATGGACAAACCGAGCATGTTTACCAGTGCTTGGAAATGTACTTAAGATGTGCTGTTCATGATAATCCCAAACACTGGACAAAATGGCTTTCTTTATCTGAATTTTGATATAATACCACTTATCACACTGGAAGGGGGGCCTTGGCACAGCGGTAAAGCTGTTGCCTTGTGACCATGAGGTCACGGGTTCGAGTCCTGGAAACAGCCTCTTGTAGAAATGCAGGGAAAGGCTGCCTACAAAAGACCCAAATGGGTCGGACCCTTCCCCGGACCCTGCACAAGCGGGAGCTACATGCACCGGGCTGCCCTTTCTTTTTTTTACCACTTATCACACTGCTCTTAAGTGTTCTCCATTTAAAGCCTTGTATGGCACTGACTCTTTTACTAGACTGCTGCCTAAGATAGATACTTCTGACAATTCTGAGGTCATTGACACTCTGAAAGAGAGGCAAGCATTCTTGGAATCATTAAAAGAAAATTTGTCCAAAGCCCAGACACGCATGAAACATTATGCAGATTCAAACTGTTCAGACAGACAATTTTCAGTTGGAGATTTGGTACTTCTTAAGCTCCAGCCATACGCACAAAGTTCAGTGGTGAATAGACCTTTTCCAAAATTGGTATTCAAGTTTTTCGGGCCATAGATTCTAGAAAAAACTGGTACAGTGGCATATAATTTACAATTACCAAGCTCAAGTCAAGTACATCCCCTTTTTCATGTTTCTCAATTGAAACCGTTCACTCCGGATTATTCTCCTGTTTTCAGTGCAGTCTGTCATACAAATAGCTCTGAACTTGTCAAAATCTAGGAGCGTCGCTTGGTTAAAAAGGACAATGCTGCAATAGTTCAGATTCGGGTTTCTTAGTCGGGATTGCCAGAGAGCATTTCTACTTGGGAAGATTACTATGTGTTGAAGGCGAAGTTTCCATCTTCCACACTTTGGGACCAAGATGCGCCTCGGAGGGGGGGGGGGGTCGGGGTGGTACTGTCATATCCCGGGCTGGTAATGCGCCGGATATGACACGGTGTGAAGAGCTGGAGGTGAACTGCTCTGTTGACGGGAACGCAAACGAAGGCCCATCAGGTGAGGTGGAAAATGAAGAAGAGATGGCCCAGAGGCCCAGCGAGCCGGCTGCTGATAAATGAAGACTTGGCGGTTATGAAAGGATCAGGCTGTAAACAGAATTCTGTTATCTCTAACTCTGTTCTTCCTCTACCCCTCTATCTCTCCTGCCCCCTTTATCCTCATGTAAATTCGTGATACACTGATTGTGAAACAGTGATTCAGAGGAGAAAGTGATCGCAGCCTCTATCAGATGACTGCCTAAATTTTCCCTATTGAAGTTTGTTTTTTCCCATCGTTGCTTGAGTTCTTGGAATAGGGTTCTGAACATACCTGATCGCTCGACCTGTTTTCGTTGGGAATTTCTACCTGTATGTTACACTGGTATCAGAGACGGGTTTAAATGTTTTTCTCACTGATCTCTCGGCCTTGATCTGTAAAATAGGTTGTGATCTCTCGGCTTAAGGTAATTGGTGATTTCGAGTAGCATATTTTTTAGCCGTTCGTTGTCATATCCAGGGCTGTTAATGCGCCGGATATGACACGGTCTGAAGAGCTGGACGTGAACTGCTCTGTTGACCGGAACGCAAACGAAGGCCCATCAGGTGAGGTAGAAAATGAAGAAGAGATGGCCCAGAGGCCCAGCGAGCCGGCTGTTGATAAATGAAGACTTGGCGGTGACGAAAGGATCAGGCTGTAAACAGAATTCTGTTATCTCTAACTCTGTTCTTCCTCTACCTCTCTATCTCTCCTGCCTTTTTTATCCTCATGTAAATTCGTGATACAGTGATTCAGAGAAAGTGATCGCAGCCTCTATCAGATGACTGCCTGAATTTTCCCTATTGGAGTTTGTTTTTTTTTCCATCGTTGCTTGAGTTCTTGGAATAGGGTTCTGAACATATCTGATCGCTCGACCTGTTTTCCTTGGGGATTTCTGCCTGTATGTTACATCCGTGCCCTGGATATCTGATCGCTCGTCGCAATTGTTGGATGTATCTTGGATGGGACTTGTTATCCTTTATCACATTATCTGTTAACTTCAAGCTTTATTCTGGTGATTCCCAATGCTGCTGCTTAGTTGTGGGGGAAGCTTCATATTGATTGCTTTACTGCAACAGATTGTTGACAGATATCTTGTTGCAAATGTTGGATGTACCTTGGCTAGGACCTATGTTTTCAAGAAGTCTGACTAACCATGATTAGTCGTCCATATAGGTCATTGAAGCTCGATCAGGAGCAACGACTCGATCTGGACGACTAGAAAACTAGTCGTCTGATTAGGGCGATTAGTCGAGCGATTAGGAGTTTTGGCGATCAGGATGACTAGGTCAGAATTTTTTGTCCTAATCTGCTGGCTGGCGGTCCATTAGGGTTCAGCTCATTCACCTCTTCTCTAGATTAGGGTGACTAAAGTATTGCTTTTCCTAAAATCTGAAGTTGAAATGTATGTTATTTCTAAAAAATAGATCGTTAGATGCATTGGAATTCAAAATTGTTATTGTTTTAGTGTTTCTAGACTTGATCAGTTCAGGTGACATTGGATTCACATATTATGCTTTAGAATATTATTTATTGTCTTTGTGCTTTAGAATCTGTTTCTAAACTATTGCAGACTTGCAGGGTTGTAGTGTTCTGTTTCTGATCTGAAGCAATCTCTTTTATAAACAGTTGTTGTTTCTAAACTGTAAACTATTGCTACTTTTGAACTAATTTGCTTTTGAATTCTATGTTTGCTAATTGTTATGCTATGTGTGCTATTAATTATTATATATATATATATATATATAGTGTCGACTAGAGACTGGCATAAAAAATAGTCAGACTGTTGTATTTCTGTGGGTGATTAATCTGTTATTTTCCCTTAATCTCTTTTCTATCTTGATTTATTCTGAATACAGGGGGCGGGGGGGGGGGTTGTATATAAAGCCCCAAATTAGAGAGTTCTAATCTAATATTATCTAGACTTCCACTCTTACTTGACTTGGAATCTATCTCTAACACTAATTACTCTAGAAAAACGGGATTATTACTAGCAATCACCCCCTAATCTCGTTTTTCTAGATCACACACATTACGATGGAGACACACTTCCACCCTAAACACACTTTCGGGATAAACAAAACTACACCCCCAGGATGGTCACTTCTACACCCTGCACAACTCAATTTTGGGATACGCCACTACACCCCCAGGACGGTCACATGTTCACCCTGCTCACACATTCGGGTTGGTCACATCTTCAACCCCAGGATGGGCTCATCTTCATCCTGCACTTGATCTTGGAATGGACGCATTTTCGTTCCGATCACATACACTCAAGATGGTCACATCTTCATCTCGAGCACAACTCACTTGTGAGATCAAAACAAAGTTCCTTCAGATGCAAGAGACGTCATCTCATCTTCCTTTTCGTTCTTGGAGCATTCTTTGTCAAAACGATCAAGTTCTTGACAATTGAAGCATCAAATCTTTGATTTGTCAAATTTCTTGTTCTTCTTTTGATCACCCTCTTGAGCCTTCCACTCTTTTCTTGTCAAAAGAAGCTTCTCTCTACCCTTTGCCTCTCTTGCTCTCCACTCCTCTCTTGTTAAAAGAAGTCTTTCTTCATGCTCTTGGTTGTTGAAGCCATGTACACGTTTCTCATGTGCCTTGAGCCTGTCAACAAGTTCTTCCACAGTCATCGCCTTCAAGTCCATAAATTGCTCAGTGGTGGATGCAATGTGAAGAAATTTTGAAGGTAGAGCTCGCAGCAATTTCTTCACGATGTAGCTTTCTTCAACTCTTCCTACAAGACCACGAATCTTTGTGACAATGATCATCACTCTTGTGGCAAAGTCGTTGATGGAGTCTTCTTCATTCATGCGCATCAAATCAAACTCATTTTGAAGAGTTTGGATTCTTGCTTCCATCACGTGTTCTTCACCCAAGAACTTGATCTTGATCAACTCCCATGCTTCTATTGCCGTTTCTTTCTCGGAAATTCGCATGAGGTGCCTTCATCAATAGCATGATAAATAGCCGCAACCGCAAGAGCCAATTGATCTTGCTTTGGATCAACATCGCTCTTTGTCTCCACAACAGCTTCCCATACCCCCTATGCCTTCAGTGTTAAGCTACTATGCGCCGACCAGTTCACCTCAAAAGTTTAAGCTCATGGGGAAGGATGGGCAATTCACTTAATTTCAAAACTCCCCCTCACGTGCAGGTTCTCTTGGGCCGTAAACATGGAATAGGAGTCGGCTGCAATTTATTTTAACAAATCACGCCCACTAGGATTCGAACTCGAGATCTCTGGCTCTAATACCAAGAGAACCGTAAACATGGAATAGGAGTCGGCTGCAATTTATTTTAACAAATCACGTCCACTAGGATTCGAACTCGAAACTTCTGGCTCTGATACCATGTTAGAGTGGGAAAATTGTAGGATGGATTAATCAGGTGTCAAAGGGTACAATTATATAGGGTTGTCAAGGGTGGAAAAAGGCTAAAATGCCCCTAACCCTGGTCACACCCTAATGACTAAAATGCCCCCTAATCACACCTCTAATTACAAAGTCTAACACCCCCCTCGCAATCCCAACATCTAGCCACAACAGATGTTGAGACTGGACCGAAACTCAGAGAACAGCAACGACTGGAGGCCTTTTGTGAAGATATCGGCGAACTACGCCATCGTCGGGATGTGGAGCACCCGAACCTCGCCACGTGCAACCCGCTCACGAAGTGGAGGTCGATCTTCACTTGCTTCGTGCACTGATGCTGGACAGGGTTGGTGGAGAGGTAGACGACGCTGATGTTGTCGCAGTAGACCAAGGTGCTCCGGGCGACGGGAGAGTGGAGCTCCTGATGTAGCTGTTGAAGCTAGGAAGCCTCAACCACGTCGTTAGCCATGGCGCGGTACTCCGCCTCAACACTCGAGCGTGACACCACGTGATGACGCTTCGAGGACCAGGAGACGAGGTTGCTGCCCAAGAAGACGGCGTAACCAGAGGTGGACCGACGAGTATCTAGGCAGCTTGCCCAGTCAGTTTCGGTGTACACGACCAGCTCGAAGGCCGAGTCATGCCGAAGGAGGAGGCCGTAGTCGAGGGTGCCGGTGCAGGTACTAAAGGATCTGCTTCACAGTGGTGAGGTGCGCTCCCGCGGTTCATGCATGTGGAGGCACACCTGCTAAACCGCGTAGGAGATATCTAGCCTGGTGAAGGTGAGGTACTGACGGACACCTGCAAAACTACTGTAAGCAGTGGGGTCAGTGACAAGTGTCCCATCGGAAGAGGAGACCTTCGCCTGGGTATCCACCGGAGTGGAGCACGGCTTGCACTCAGCCATGCCCGCTCGATGGAGGATGTCTAAGCAGTACTATCGCTGGTGAAGGAACGGGTTACCTGGTTGGTCCTCAATCGCAATACCCAGAAAGTGGTGAAGGTGGCCCAAGTTCTTCGTAGCGAACTCCTGCTATAAGGCAGAGATAGTGCACTGAAGAAGAGCCTGACTAGACGTCGTCAGTACAATGTCATCGACGTACAGGAGAAGGTAGACAGTGTCACCGTGACGTCGATAGACAAATAGCGATGTGTCGGACTTGACCTCGACGAAGCCCAGTGAGACCAAGTAGGAGGCGAACCGGCTATACCAGGCTCGAGGTGCCTGCTACATACCATAAAAGGATTTGTTCAGCTTACAGACCATGTCTGGATGAGCTGAGTCAACGAACCCTGTCGGCTGACTACAGTACACCGTCTCCGTCAGAGTGCCGTGGAGGAAGGCGTTCTTGACGTCTAACTGGTGTACGGACCAATAGCGTGAGAGAGGCAGCGACAGAACGGTATGAACCGTTACCGGCTTCACTACTGGACTGAAGGTCTCATCGTAGTCGACTCGAGGGCGCTGAGTGAAGCCCCGAAGTACTCACTGAGTCTTGTACATCTCCAAGGAACCATCCGCCTTCTTAATTATTATGTGTGAACACCCACTTTCCCGTGACAACATTGCCATGACCAAAATGAGGAACCAGGTCCCAGGTCCGGTTGGCAAGTAGGGCCACATACTCTTCCTCCATAGCGCGACACCAGTGAGGATCGGCGAGGGCGCTACGGACAGAAGTTGGTATAGGCAAGATTGAAGAGGAGGCAGGCGTTGGAGAAACCGTCGACGAGAAGATGACTCGGAGAAGCGCTCAACCGGCCAGAGGACCACAGCACCACGTCGAGTCACCATAAGGTGAACATGACCCAGGTCCCTGTGGAGCAGAGGAGGATGGTACACCGGGGGCTCGGAGCGAGAAGGAGCCGGAGCACCACCCCGCTCCCGTCGCTGATAGACAAGAGCGGGGTTCGTGGCCGCGCGTCGCCCAGCAAGTGACGTCGGGGGCTCCGGGGTCGCGCGTGGCGCCTCTGGAGCTGGGGCACCAACCCACGCTCGTCGCTGATAGACAAGTGCGGGGTTGGTGAACTGAGAACTCGGGGTCGCAGGAGGTGCAGCCGGTGACGTTGGGGACATCGAGGCCTCGCGCGGCGCAGCTGGTGACGCCGGGGACGTCGGGGCCGTGCGTGGCGCAGCTGGCGACGTTGGGGACGTCGAGCTCGCACGAGGCGCAGCAGGCGACATCGGGGACGATGAGGCTGCATGTGGCGCAGCTGGTGACGACGGGGCCACACGAGGTGTAGCGGCCGACTGGGGGGACGCCGATGCCACATGGGCACAACAGGTGACATCAGGGGCTCTGGGGCCGCGCATGACGCAGTGCGTGTCGTGCCTGTAGAAAGAGGTCAAGGCAGCTGGGGAGGAGCAGCCTCAGAGTCAGTAGGAAAAAGAGAATCCAACTCTGCAGTGGAACCGGAGGAGGAAGTGGAGAAAGGAAAGGAGGACTCATCGAAGACGACGTGTCGAGGGATCAAGAGGCGAGGAGTGGTGAGATTAAGACACCAGTACCCCTTATGATTAAGGGAATACCCGAGGAAAACACAACGCGTCGAGCGAGATGCAAGCTTATGTGGGGCGGTAGTAGAAATATTAGGGTAGCAAGCGCACCCGAAAACTCGAAGGTGGTCGTAAAGAGGAGTGGTGCCATATAAAGTGAAGTAAGGAGTGGGGGAAAGAATCGCCTTGGTCGGAAGGCGATTAATCAGGAGGGTGGCAGTGTGAAGGGCCTCTACCCACTACCGGGCGGGAATAGATGCCTGAAACATCAGGGAGCGCATGACATCGTTGGTGGTACAAATCATGCGCTCAGCCTTGCCGTTCGGAAAAGAGGTGTACAGACAAGACATGCACAACTGGACACCATGTGCGAAGAGAAAGTTATGAAACACAGAGTTATCAAACTCGCGTCCGTTATCGCACTGATAGCCCGGATAGTGCGCTTGAACTGAGTGGACACCCAAAGGAAGAAGTGAGAAAGAGTGACAAATGTCTCAGACTTCACTCGTAAAGGAAATGTCCACAAATCACAATGAATAAGATAAAAAATGTGCTCAACATGAGTCACAGAAGTCAGAAAAAGAAGCCGAACATGGTGACCAAGCTGACAGGCATGACATAACGAATCATGTCTTCCCCTAGTACACGAGATAACTGGACTATTGGACAACTTAGACATGGCATATACACCAGGATGGCCAAGCCGGCAATGCCAATTGATGGATGAAGCTGTCGTAGTCAGGGCAAAAGGCGGAGACGCAATGAAAGTAGGAAGTCGAAGAGTGTATAGGGACCCCGAGCTATCACATCGAAAAAGAAGTCGCCAGCGGCGTTTTCTCGGTGTCGCCTAGGCGTCCAGTCGGTGCAGCCCCGACGCCTGGATAGGTCGCCTCGCCTAGAGGCCGCCGCTGGTCGCCGTGCCCCGCGCCGCCGCCAGGTCGCACCGCTGAGTTGCGCCGCCACCGGGTCGCACTGCCGAGTCGCGCCGTCGCCGCCGAGTCCCGCTGCCGCTGCCGGTTGGGAGAAGGGGAGAAGCCGCCGCCCATGCTTGTTAAGGCGTCGCTTAAGCGCTAAGGCGCCCACGGACCATAAGACATCTGTGTCGCCTTAGATCCTGCGTAAGGCGACACGCGGTGGGGGGGAGGTCCGCCTGGGAAAAGAAGGGGCTGGGGTGGCGCCGCCGGCGGAGGAAACCAATCGGAGGGAGGGGGGCGCATTGATCTGCCCCCATGGGAGGCTGAGCGCTGGCAGATCCGCGAGGCGGTAGCTGGTCGATGGAGGCCGACGAGCGCCGGCAGATCGGCAGTTCCACGACGGAGGGTCGGAGGCCGAGCGCCGGAAGATCGGCAGTTCCGTGGCGGAGGGTTGGAGGTCGAGCGCCGGCTGAGCCGCGGGGGGAGGGTGGAGTGCGGCGGAGGATCGGAGGCCGAGCGCCGCTCGGTCGGGGGGGGGGGGGGGTGGGCAGCGGCGCGGGGTATCTCGTGGGGGCGGCGGCGCGGGGTTTTTGGTGGGGGCGGCCGGGGGATCGGGTGTGGGCGGTGGGGGGTATTGCCGTATTGGGTGGGGTGGCTGGTGCCAGGTTTAGGGTGTGGAGTTGGGCCAGGAATTAGTGGGCCATGGAGTTGGCACAGGACCAATGGACTTTAAGCAAGTTTTCTGTTTTTCTTTTATAAAAAATACACTTGTTAATATAAAAAGGTATCGTTAGTAATATTTTCCAACATTTCTAGATTACTAAGGCGTCACCTCGCCTTACACCTTATCGCTTAAAAGGTAAAAAGGGGTAGGTCGCCTTATGTTGCCTTACCGCCTTAATAACTAAGCTGCCGCCGGTTGGGAGAAGGGGAGGAGAAGCCGGGAAAGAAGAGTGACAGGGTTAGAAGAGGGGGGTATTTTTATATGTGTGAAAGGACCATTGGATGAGGATCGGACGGTTCACACATAACACCCTATTCTCAGCCCAGCCCAGCCCAGCCCACCGCCGCCCTGCCTCCCCTCTTAGCCCCGCCTTCCCCTCCACGCCCCGCCGCCGCCGCTTCCCATCCTCGCCCCGCTGCCGCCTCCTCCTCCTCCCCTCCCCTCGCCTCGTCGCGGCATCCTCCTGCCCGCGCCCCACCGTAGCCGCCGTTGGGTCCTCCTCCCCTCGCCCCCCGCCGCTGCCGCCTCCTCCTCCTCCCCTCACCCTGCTGTCGCCGTCGGGCGCCTAGGCGTCCAGGCGGTGATTCACAAGCCTAGTCGCCGGGTAGAAATATCCTTCACAGATAAACCAAAAGGATCAAACTCAATGTTAACATTATTAGCATTGGTCAAGCGACGGACGGAAAGGAAATTCTGAATAATATACGGAGCGATAAGAATGTTTTTGAGCTGGAAAGAACCCGGGAACCCAGAGTCACCTACTGAGGTGACCGGAAGGACAGATCCATTCCTAACAATGATAGATGAAGGAAAAGAAGGATGGAGAGGGTGGGTAGAAGAAAGTATACCAGCATGAGGAGTGGTGTGGTACGACGCTCCGGAGTCAGCAACCTAGTCAGCACCCGGTGGAGTGAGGTGCACGGTGCTGAACGTAGAAGCCAGCGACTGGCGATCCCACATCAAGGGCGGCTCCTGGTGGGGTGTCGACGACTCCGAATACCTTACATGGTAGTCGGTGCCTTCGTAGGTCGAGGCTGACTGTCCTCCAGCAGGGTAGCTAGGCCTGCTGTAGGCCTGAGGCGGTGGCCCACCAGCAGTGTAGGCTGGTCCACCGTAACCCAAGGTGGCGACGGACACCAGCTGAGGACGCGGTGGGCGTGGAGACGTAAGACCCGGAGACGGCATAGGCCACATGTAGATCTGGCCGGTCCACAGGTTGTAGGGTGTGGGCTAGGGTGCACCTCCCGGGCCAGTGCCACCACTACCACCAGTAGTAGGAGCAGGAGCAGAAGTAGGAGTGCCACCAGCACTGCCACCATCAAGGCCATCACGTTTACCATGGTGGCGACGATTACCACCCCCAGGGCTGGCAGCAGTGCCTGGGGTGGCGGGTGGTAGCGACAATGGTCCACCAGTAGCAGGCGAAGGTGGACGCGGGGACTGTCCAGAGCCGTAAAAGGCTATGGCAGGCCCGGAGCCAATAGAGCCACTAGAAGTGATCTCCTCGAGCTCAAGATCAGACCAGACCTTCTTGTAGGTCGGGGGTCGATCCAGGCGGAGAATCCACGTTCGGAGGTGACAGTAGCGCTCGTTCAGACCCTGAAGGACCCGAAGGGCGAGAGTGCTGTCAATGACTAGCTCGCTAAGGTCACGTAAGGCATTCGCCATGCCCTTCATCTCCAGGCAGTAGGCACAGACGGAGCGGTCACCCTGGACGGTGTTATGGAACCGTGCACTGACATGGAGAGCTCGAGTCACACGGTTTCCCAGGAAGCGCTGCTCAAGGACCAGCCATGCCCGACGAGCGGTGCTGCCACCGTGCTGTCCGACGATGTCCTGTAGCTCCTGAGAGAGGGATCCAAGGATCCAGGATTGGACCAGCCTGTCCATGCTGACCTAGGAGGCATCCACCGAAGAGCCATCCCGAAGGACATGGTCGTCGAGGCGGAATCACCTCAACGTGAGAAGCAGGTCACGCCAACGGGCGTATGAGGTGGATTCAGAACTGAGGACAACCAACATGAGTGTCTGAATGTTCTAAATTCCGGCGGCCTGAGAGTCAAGAGCAGCGACAAGGGAAGGGAGTATGTACCAACATCTGAGCACTCTCCCCGAAATGGTGAGATAGAGCAACCACAGAGGCACGCTCCTGCTCCAGGGCGAGAGTGAGTGCTCGCTCGCGCTCACGAGAGGTAGCCATAGCCGCGACAATACCGGAGGTGTCGACGGCCGTCATGTCGGTGCTGTATAATTGGTCTTCGTTAACAAGAGATAGTGTAGCGCCATTGATTTACCCTCCATATTGTGTACACCTCCCGTGTACGTTCAGCAAATCAACAAACAACTTCTGGGTGTACTCTAGGTGGCTTTAGCAAAAAAAAACACCAGCAGGCCAGCTCAATTCAGCCAAGTGAACCACTTCTGAAGGGCCCAAGCAGCCCAGCCCAATTGGCCCTCTCAGTAAAACCCTAATCAGTCGCTATCTTCTCCTCCTTTTCCCTACCCAGCCGCCGAGCTCCTATTCCCAGTCACAAACACCATCGAGCAACTGCCGCTTCCTCCTTCATCGTCAGGCTAGAGTCGTCGCCGCCTCTGAAACCCTAGAGCACACTTCGTCATGGTCCGCGCCTGCTAGTCTCGAATCCGGCTCCTCTGGCGACACGCGCTCCGCCTCCGTGAGTCCCGAAATCCGCCGAAGTCTGGTGCCGCCGCTAATTCCCTGCCCCGACATGCGGCTTCCTTCCCTGGCAGCTCATGCTCGCCGTGTGCACGCGTGCTTCAGGATGCGCGCCACCGGGCCGGAAGCTTTCTTTGAGAGCAGCACTGGCGGTGGCAGAGGGGCAAGGGTTTAGAGTTCCCCTTCACCGGCCAGGAACGACGTCCTTGATCTGACCTCGCTTTGATACCAATTGTTATATTTCCATAGGTGATTAATGTGTTATTTCCCCTTAATATCTTTTATCCCTTGATTTATTCTCAATACGGGGGGGGGGGGGGGGAGGGGTTGTATATGAAGGCCCAAATTACAGAGTCCTAATCTAATATTATCTAGACTCCTACTCTTACTTGACTTGTGGACTCTAACTCTAACACTAGTTATTCTAGAAAAAATGGGATTATTACTAACAAGAACAACTAGAACTCCGACTAGAGTTGACTGGGTCCAATGTTTTTAAGTCGCCTAATTAGGGTTCCAAAAGGCGTTAGGCGGACGGTGACCCATCGCCTAGAGCCTAGGCGTTAAAGGCGTTTTTTGTTATAGCATATATTATAAAGATTTTAAAAACACAAAAGTATATTCATACCTAATTTGTGCTGCAAGGCTGATTTTTCACAATTCTTGCCTTCATTTCATCAACCTCTTGTTCCTAAGAGTAACATAGAGATGATAAATATTAGTGAAATATCATAAACTTATGAATGACATAATAGATGAATAAAGAAATAAATGATACTAATAGAACAAAATTAGTACTCATCTTAGTAATGTCATATGCTCTTGTTGTTATCTTCTATAATGGGTTATTTTCTGATTTCACAACAATGTTTTTAAGTCGCCTAATCGACCTTAGTCGACCTCTAAGTCCTGATTTTTCTTTACAAGTTTCTAGTCGATACTATATATATACATATATATGATTTTATCACATATATGGAACAGTTCAGAATTCAGATCAGACACAAATTACACATAATTTTTCAGTACCATACATAAACAAGATGGAACACTCAATAGTCTGTTAGGAGAAAAATATACTCATATTGTAGAATTAGAATTTTAGTCCAGCAACATTAGAACTTTAGGTTCAGTAACATTAGAAACAAAGACGATAAATTTATTGGAAACAGTCTAGATCAGGCAATAAAAACAACAATAGCTAAATAAAAAAGACAAACCTCAGCAATTAAGTTCAGTTTAGACAATTAAAAAACAGCAACAGTTAAATAAAAGAGACAAATTGCAGCATTAAGTTTAGTTCAGCAATTAAGTTCAATTCATACGATAAGAAACAACAACTAAATAAAAGAGACAAACAACAGCAATTAAGTTCAGTTCTGATCGCCCTGATCGAGTCGAACACCCTGATCGTGCTCCAGTGGGCGATAAGTACGACTAATCGCGATTAGTCGGACGACTTGAAAACAATGTTCCCCAAACATGGAGAGCTATGGAGATCCCAAATTGCACTCAAAATTTATAAATGAAGGTCTTGCTTAGTTCAGAATTAAAAGATACATTAGAAGTGCACTCAAGAGTCCATTACACACATAAAAAGATAAAAACACATGACAAAGCATTGCAGATTTGTTCAGCCCTCTCAATCCTTGAGACAGCCAGGACCTCGTCGGGTGGTGCCGTGTTATGCGGCACCCAATAGCACACGGGTTACAGAAACACATCATATTACATAACTAGTTTGCGGAAGCGTACAAGAAAGTTTTACAAATACTTGTATCAGAGTAAGCTACAGCGGAAGACTATCACTCTCACGGCTCATATCTAAACTAGCAACAAAGAAACGGTCCAGCCCGCAGATGTTTCTTACTAGGAACACGAAGAACAATCTGCAGCGGCGAGGATGCTCTTTGAGTAAGCACTCGGAGGTGCCCGAGTCTCATCGGCATCCCTTCTCATAAGAATCGAGTCAATTACCTGCAAAACAACTCGGATAGCATCCGTGAGCATAACGCTCAGCAAGACTTAACCGTCACCCTAAACATGAAATTCTAGGTGAGGTTATGAACCTAACATAGGATGGCATAAGCATAATTAAACTCGCCTAAAAGTGAATCCTTACTTTCAGGTATTAATTGCAGCATTTTAAGTAACCCTGGGCACGCCACATCGGGAGTCCACAATTAAACAAGAAACGCTTTCCCCGATGTAAATTGCTCATGGCATAAAAGAATCGAGTTTGCACTAGCCTATTCATCAAGATCCAATACAAAGGTAGGATAATACTTCACATCAAAATGATTAGTTCATTTCTCGTGCAAGTTCTTACTACGTCACGACTGTGAGAACAAGTATGCTCGGTCCATTCCGCGAGCGACGGTGATTCGAATCAATAACACCCGGACTACACGACACGTACGCCCGTACTCGACATTGCCTACAACAACCATCATTGACGTCGTACGTGACAGCCTTTCCCCCGTTTCACCCCCGCTGAATCGATCAAGTCGCCCCGTACAGTAGCTACTCTCATGGTGCACCTACCGGCATGAGATGTCATGAGAATATTCCCCACATACTGCACACCGGCCGTCCGCCTGAAGCGACTCGAAAAGTCCCAACGACAGCTTCCCGAGGTACATCGGTTTACTGGGTCCCATATAGCCAGCATGAGTCCGGTACACAACTCAAACTTGTTCAACAGGGCCGCATACGGATCGGTCCTTGACCGACACGGACAGGTCTATAGTACCTAGGCGCCTATGTCCTGCTGCTCCTACAACCTTCCGGTCTCAACTTTAACTTGCTAACTCATTTATGAACCAATCCCGTATGCCCCTGTTGTTCCTGAACATGCGAGTAGCATCTCACCACTCGACTTCTACCAAACCGTACTTAAGCATGGCAGTTCTACACGGTAAAGGACACCTACCCAATACTCCATGGGTCATTTGGTTATGCAAGAGGAGTATCAAACACTAGACCTAATGCACAGTTCATATCTTAACCGAAAGTGAATACAAAATAAAAACTTAACAGCTGTTAAATGCATACCGGAGCTTGCCTGTTTTGCAGGGTAGTTGTATATATCAGTTAGTGTCCTTGCTGATCCACCCTTGATTCTCTGGAGCTTGATCCACCTCAATGAGTCACTCCTTTGAATCCCCTTCGTTGTGGTTCCTATGGAAATGCATATGCATATGTTTTATAGAATATAATGGAAAGAAGTTATAGAATTAATCTCTTAGGAACAGAGGTTGTGTGGAAAAGCCAAGCATGGCTTGGTTTGCCTCTGTTGTGCAAAGGACATAAATAAACTAATTTGTCCTAAAGGCTTTAGCTATACACTAATCATGTTCCCTAATGAACATAATAGATAAGCTGAAAGGATTTGAGTGCAACTGAAGAACAAGAACTCCAATGGCCTCAAAACTTTTACAGCAGGTTCTATACTAACTAAGGATTTAGCATGCCAAATTGCAGCTAATGTGGAGTCATATTGTGTCCTCCCTAATTCTCACAATATCTCTTATGTATTCCCACATATACACAAGTGTGGAGAATAAGAACAGGGAGTTTAAGGACTCATCTTGGGCTGATAATTTACATATGAGTTCTTGATCACATGAGAGTAACCTGGTCCAAAATTCAGCCCTTTTACTTGAGTAGTTCTCCCAGAACAATTCTTTAAGCATTTGTACTCAAAGGAATTAATTCTGTAGTAATGTGCATTTTCCTACCCAATTAAGTGAACTACCATTCCAAGTATGTCTCAGAGATCTTGCCTAAATTTTCCTATGATTTTTGTAGCTATGGATTGCTCAGAACAGATTTTTGAAGTGGGAAACATTTTCTGAAAATGTTTCTGGATTCTTTTGAACACAGTAGTTTGCATTTAGCAAATTTCTACTCAAATGATCTTCAAATGAGCTTAAAATTTGCTAGTAGGTCAATACTATTCTAAAGAATATTCTGGCAAAATTTGGGGATTTTTGGATAAACCAAACTCCCTCCATAATTCTTTTTCAGAAAACCTTCCAAGAATTTTTCAGAATATAATATTAACTTTCATACAAATCTGAGTTCATATTTGGATAGAACTCAGAGAGATGAATCCAACCCAAGTGGAATCACTCAAATTGGAGGTTTCTACCAGGAGCTATGAATTTCCAAAGATTTAGCCAACTCTGGAATTGTTTTCCTGCAGAAAATCCGGCTGGACCCACTGTTTTGAATCCCAGCCAATAGAAACGAAGCCACACCAGGCCACAGCATCTCAGCGCGCCGACACACGGGATCCAGGCCACACCCGATCCCGGGTTTAAATTTTCTGCTGCTGACAGACGGGGCCCACGCCTCGTCTTCTTCCTCCGGCTCCTCGCTCGCGCCCGCGCGCTCCCCCTCGCCGGAGTAACCGGAAGCTCTCCGGACCGGCCTTCCCGGCCACCGCCTGAGCTACAACTCGCCGACAGGGGGTTTTGGATATCGAGGAACACGGCTGAGGGGTTTGCTAGGACTGCCAACGACCGGAACCTGGCCGGCGACGTGCGACAGCTACTGTGGGGGTTCGGCGGCGTTGCCTGAGGTATCCAGCCTGCCAAAACCTGTGCCGACGAGCCCTACAGCACCAGTGGATGATCGCAAGGCTTGGCCTGGCCCCTAAATGGCTCGGGAACAGCCGCAAGTCGGTCGTTGCCATGCGCCCGATTTGGTCCGCCGGAGAAGTGCTCGGTAGACCTCAAAATACGTCGCCCCAAAGGGTTTTCATGCGACGGATGCTAAAGAGAATATGATCGCCGGCTAGTCCAGCTCCTACGTGCAAAGTTTGATGAGCTAAGAACAAATAGAAGTGGATAATTTTGGATTCCCGTACCGGATGCTCGGGTTGAAGCCGCCGTAGCAAAACTTCGAAATTCACCGGCGATGCTTCACGGTATGGCCTGAGCTTGGGCTGAGAGCAGCACCGCACCCGTGCGCGTCCATAGCTGCGATCGCTCAGCCGTGAAACCCCCGTGGAGGGCTGTCCACGTGCGCCCGATCACGTTTTTGAGCTAGGTCGCCGCGGCGGCGTTTGTTCTCGGACAACGGATGCCGAAACTCGCTTGGTTTCAGGTCAGGGAGGTGGAGGCTGATCTCAGGGAGAGGTTTAGCAGCTCGGGGGAGAAGGAGGCGTGGTGGTTTTGCCGTTCTTCCGATCGGACCGAGAGGCGGAGGGGAAGACGGTCGCTGGCCGTGCGCTCACGAGGGGGGAAGCACAACTGAGCCTTTTGCTCGGCTGAGGGGACGTGAGCACAGGGATCAGCACGAGGGCACCGCCTCGGTGGTCAGCGCATGGGAGAAGGCAGCAGGAGTTGGCGCCGGTAAGCACCTCGGTGGCTCCCGTGAGCTGTTCGGGGAAATCTCCCACTGAGGCTAAGACTTAGGGTGCAAGGCTCCTCCTTTAGCTCTATGACATGTGGGTCCCACTCCACATTTCCTCCCCAAATATCTTCTCAAGCTGATCTCTTTAATTCCCAGAATTCTAAGTTTAAAAAGGTGGGCTAGAATTTGAATTCCTCAAATTCAGTTTGAATTTGAAAGACTAAATCTGAATTTGGTTAGAATTTGCAAATGCTCCTCTTTAACTCCTCTTTGCCACCCTACAAATACAAAGTTGGTGATAAAACTTTTTCCTACAAATTCCAACTATATGGCTGCATGTTTATTCAAAATTTTTGGTCACCCCATGTGTGAACTTTGAATTTAAATTCTGAATTTTAAACTTACCTGCAAAGAGGTATTTAACTCCTTGTTGGTTCAACACTTTTAAATAAAAAGGTGAACCTCATGTTGGATGTTCATCCATGTATTACCTTGCATGAAGAAAAGTTTTAGCAAGTCCCATTTTTCATGTCTTTGCCACACATATGAACTCAAACCTTAGTTTTTATTCATACACATTTTTGGGACTTTTACATTCCTCCCCCCTTAAAAGAATCTCGTCCCGAGATTACAAAAGAGGAACGAGACGGGAGAGGTAATTACAAACTGTACAAAGCTAAAAATTCCGGATAGTTGGTGCGGAGGTAATCTTCACTTTCCCACGTCGCCTCTTCCGCGGTATGATTACTCCACAGCACCTTGAAAAATCTGATCGTCCGGTTCCGGGTGACCCGGGCCTTTCCATCCAAAATCTGAACCGGTTGCTTGGTGCAGGTCAGGTCCGGTTTCAACTCGTCGATGTCCTCGGTGCGAACAGCAGCGGTGAATTTGAGGCACTTCCGCAGCTGTGAAACATGAAATACATCATGAACACCCGCTAGACTTGCCGGTAATTCTAGCCGGTAGGCTACGGGTCCGCACTTCTCCGTGATTGCAAAAGGACCAATAAAACGGGGAGCGAGCTTCCCCTTTACACCGAACCGGTGAATTCCCTTCATCGGAGATACACGAAGATACACATGCTCTCCGACGTCAAAATGCAAAGGCCTACGCCGTTGATCAGCGTAGCTCTTCTGTCGGGATTGTGCAGCCTTCAAGTTCTCTTGTATCAACCGAACTCGGTCTTCGGCTTTGTTGACAAGATCAATCCCAAACAGAACCCTTTCGCCGGACTCACACCAATTCAGTGGTGTGCGACACTTCTGGCCGTAGAGAGCTTCATACGGTGCCATTTTAATACTCGCTTGATACCCGTTGTTGTATGAAAACTCCGCCAGCGGTAGGTGATCGTCCCAATTCCTACCGTGGTGGATAGCACACGCTCTCAACATGTCCTCGAGCACTTGATTCACCCTCTCAGTTTGTCCATCGGATTGAGGGTGATATGCGGGGCTTCTAATTAGCTTGGTGCCCAACGAGGCATGCAGCTGCTCCCAAAAACGAGCAACAAACAGCGCACCTCGATCTGAAATGATGGTCTTCGGGACACCATGTGAGCATATAATTCTGAAGATGAATAACTCCGCATATTGCCTTGCTCAATAATGAGTGTTCACCGGTATGAAATGAGCTGACTTTGTCAACCGGTCGACGATCACCCATATTGAGTCATGCTTCCTGGATGTGAGCGGGAATCCGACGATGAAGTCCATACTCACATCCTCCCATTTCCATGCCGGTATCTTCAAAGGTTGTAGCGGTCCGGCTTTCCGCATATGATCAGCCTTGACCCGTCTACACGTATCGCATTTGGATACGTATTTAGCAATCTCCCTCTTCATCCTCGTCCACCAAAATTTCTGTTTCAAATCTTGGTACATCTTGTTACTTCCGGGATGAATGGAAAACTTATACAGGTGGGCTTCATCCAAGATCTTCTTCTGGAGTTTCATATTGCGCGGTACCACTATACGGTCGTTAAACCATATCGTACCGTTCTCATCCTTCTGGAAACATTTCACCTCTCCGTTGTCTAGTCTTCTCCGTATGTGAGACATACCCTTGTCTCTTCTTTGAGCCTCGACAATCTCTTCACGCATTGTTGGAATGAGCGCGAGATTATAAAGCGCGCCATACGGAATGACACGGAGGCTTGGCTCTTCATCTTCTAACTCAGCAGCCGCTAAGTTGTGAACGTGGGCTTTCTGACTCAGCGCATCGGCAACCACGTTTGCTTTTCCCAGATGATAGTGGATATCGATTTCATAATCTTTTATGAGCTCCAACCATCTCCGTTGTCTCATATTCAGCTCCTTCTGCGTGAAGATATACTTCAGGTTTTTATGGTCGGTGTAGAGGTGAACAAGATTACCCAGTAGGTAATGCCTCCACATTTTTAACGCCAACACCACTGCAGCAAGCTCAAGATCATGAGTTGGATAATGCTGCTCATGGTTTCGCAGTTGACGAGACCCATAGGCGACTACGCGCCCTTCTTACATCAGAACACAGCCGAGACCGATGCCGGATGCATCATAGTACACATCAAATGGCTTCGTCGTGTCTGGCTGAGCAAGAACTGGAGCTGTTGTGAGATGTTTTACTAAAGTTTTGAATGCGGCTTCACATGCTGCATTCCACATGTATTTAGTGCCCTTTTTCAGCAGCTCCGTCATTGGTTTAGCAATTTTTGAGAAGCTCGGAATGAACCTCCGATAATACCCTGCTAAGAAACTTCGGACCTCGTGGACTGATTTGGGAGGTTCCCACTTCAGCACTTGTTCAATCTTGCTGGGGTCCACGGCAATGCCCTCTGCTAAAATAATATGGCCTAGGAAAGGCACTTGATCAATCCAAAATTCGCACTTGCTGAACTTGGCATATAATTGGTGCTCCCGCAACCGTTGTAGCACAATGTGCAGATGTTCAGCGTGCTCTTCTTCCGATTTGGAGTAAACCAAAATGTCATCGATGAATACCACGACGAACTTGTCTAACTCTGGCATGAACACAGAATTCATCAAGTACATGAAGTGTGCCGGAGCGTTGGTTAGCCCAAATGACATGACGAGGTACTCATAGAGTCTGTATCTCGTCGAGAAAGCTGTCCTTGGTATGTCCTCCTGTCGGATCTTGATTTGATGATACCCCGACCGAAGATCCATCTTCGAAAATACCTTTCCACCCACAAGTTGATCAAACAGGATGTCGATGCGGGGCAAAGGATACTTGTTCTTGATCGTGACAGCCTTTAGAGGATGGTAATCGACACATAGCCGTAGTGTTTCGTCCTTCTTCTTAACGAACAGCGCTGAGCAACCCCAAGGTGAAGAACTTGGTCGTATGAAACCCTTGCTCATGAGTTCATTCAGTTGCTCTTTCAACTCCGCTAGCTCGTAAGGTGCCATCTTGTAAGGCCTTCGTGAGATAGGCGTCGTTCCCGGTGCCAGTTCAATCTTGAACTCGACGTCCCGTTCGGGCGGCATGCCCAGTAAGTCATCGGGAAATACGTCGGGATAATCACGTACCACCGGAATATATTCAAGCTTCAGCGCTTCCGTGTGGTAGTCCTCTACCCTATCTGGATCTTCGCTGTCTAAAAACAGCGTGTGCTGTCCGTGAATCGGCGAGTCAATCTGGACCGTCCAATTACCGATATTAAGAACGGCACCATGACAATTTAACCAAGACATCCCCAATATAATGTCTATCTTCTACCTATCCAACATAATCAGCGATGTTGGGTATATTTTTCCGCCCAAACACAAAGCTGCTCGGGACACAATCTGATTGACAGAGATACTTCCTCCTGGAGATCGTATAAGGAAACTCGTTGTGGGAGCATTGGTGGATAATTGGTGCTGATCCACGCATGATTTGCTGATAAAATTGTGGGTGGCACCGGAATCAAAAAGTACAAGCACGGGCACGTCTTTGAGAGTAAACATGCCCGCTAACACCGGTGCTCCCTCCGGGACATCCTCAATAGCAAGATGTTGCACACTCCCGGATTGCAATGCTGTTATGTTGACTGGAGCAGGTGGCGGCATACCACCTGATGATGATGGCTGTCTGGTGTTCAACAACTTCTCCCGACATTCTTGCCTAAAATGCCCAGAACGGTGGCAATAAGAACACAGATGTTTCCCCGGTTCTTCGTTGACTTGTAGTTGAGAAGTTGATGTACTCGGCTGCAGCAATGACGCAACAGGTGTCATTCGTTGCTGCGGCAAAGGTGTTGCTTCAAGACAAGATTCTTGAGCAGGAAATCTATACGGAGTTGATCTCACTGGTGATTGCCATTTTCCATCGGATGGTGTGTGATACACCACACGCTATTTGCGAGGAACAACTGGTGTGTCTTCTTGCACATCCTCCTGGTCCCTCTTCTCTGCTTGACACTCAAGTGTCGCTTGTTCTTGCAGCAGAGCAGCACTGATCAACTCGGTGTAACTGCCTTGATTGAACAAAGCTAACTTCTCTTTTAGTATGACACTCAAGCCATAGAAAAAGTAGTCACACATTGCAGCTTCGCTCGTCGCATAAGCAGGAGCATATTGTGCCAGAAGGTTGAATCGTCTGACATAATCGAGGACACTCATGTCCCCCTGCTTCAAGTTTCTGAATTCTTGCTGTTGGGCCTTGATAAAACCCATAGGAATGTGACGAGCCCGGAATGCTTCACGAAATTCCGTCCATTCCACTTGATGGCCTTCCGGAACGGCGGCGAGATAAGCAAACCCCCAATTTCCGGTGGCTCCATGGAGCTGTTGAGCTGCAAATAATGTCTTCTGATATTCGTCGCACTCAAACACTCCAAACTTGGACTCCATAACTCGAAGCCACTCATCAGCTTCCACTGGTTCATTGGCTTCCGTGAAGATTGGCGGTTGTGTCGCCAAGAAATCCAAATAGGCGTTCCGAGGTGGAACGTCCTGTTGCGCGTGTTGGAGTAAGCCCTGTTGTACCAAGGATTGGAGTAGTCTTGTGTTCTCTTGACTTGACTCGACCATCTGAGCCATGACATCCGCCCATACCGTTGATGGCGGTGCCTGTGGTGGAGTCGAGTCATCACCGTCTCGATGAGAACCTTCAGTCCTACTCGGAGAATGAGTACGCACCATACTGCAAAAGCATAATTTTGAGGGGAGTCAAAACTTGATCTAGAAGTATGTGAAAGTATGTAAAACATGAACATGCTAAAACTTTATGAAAGCATAACAATACTTCATGTTTACACATCCTTCTAAAGCCAACAGAAACAATCCCCATTTGCTGTACAGAACCGACCTTTCTGTACTTAACCCAGAATTGGACCCAGTTACCAGCATTTTCATAACTCAAGTTGAATACCAAAGTTAAAGTTAACTTCCGTATCTTTCCAACAAGTACTCACATGCCTCTGGATCATCCCTTAACAATAAGTTATGATCGTTCAAAGTTGACAGAATTTCTGGATATATTTTGCCAGCACCTCCTTTGTATGTGGCTGTTTTCATCATAGTGTTACATACAAATGGGGTACAATTCTGAACAAACTATGAACTACAAAATCATTGAAAGTTTCATAACCTTTCCAACGGTGTATCATATGACCCTTAGAAATTTTTCTACAGATTGTGACGGCTAATTTACAACAACATCCAGAGAAGTTTGCTGCTGCTCTGTTTTTCTGAACAGTTTGCATTCATCTGGACATTCAACCAATTTGATGTCTGATTTGGCTCTGGAGTTCTACAGAAAAGTTGTAGAGCACTTAATAAACTTTCCAGAACTGTATCAAACACCTCTATTGGGTCAATATACACAGAGTTATGCTCTGTCAAAATCCCGCAACAATTTCTGCCAGAACAGAGCACTCTGTTTTTGGATCAAAAGAAGCCTAACAAGTGTCTTCTTTGAAACTTAGTTCAACTTGAAGAGCTCAGTAACTAATATGTGCTTTCCAACATCCATTTTTAGTTTGGGAGTTAGTCATGAATGATTTCTTCATAGGAAAGAAAACTATCCAGTGTAGTACGGTGACGATGCACCGTAAGACATATTACGGTACTACGTTCCTCACCAAAGAAAAACCTAACTGGATTTCACCGGCGTATACGTATCATTAGGTGGCACTAAAACGGTCACTCGCAAACGTGTTCTACATGCACTAAGGTTTTCGTGGTTAGTACCTACATAAGCCACACTCAATCATCAGGTTCGGCTGCACACCGAACCTGGTATCCATACAGTTCGTACACCCGGCCGTCATCACTCGCCCAGGTGTTCTCAAGCCAAACACGCCTTGAGCTATGTGTTCACGTTACTGACCACGTGACGGGGTCTCCCAAATTGCACCACGCACGCCAGGGAAGACGTTGCTCGAATACCCCAAACGACATGAAGAGTCGTAGAGGATACTAAAGCGGGTCGGGTTACCTGCCACCCGTGAGGCTCCACCCTTCAGCTTGTGTGCACTGGTGGACAGCGCTTACGTGCACCCCCAAGACATAAACGTCCCGAGATGCACGATTTTCCGACATAACAAATAGGTTAGCTTGCCACCTTCATATTATGCTAATAGTAGTTCTTATGTGGGCCTAGTACCGTTATCTCACCGTATCCTAAGTTTTTGACGTAATATGATGCTCAATCCGTGCTCTGTTCCCAACGCAGCTTTGATACCAGCTGAGACAGCCAGGACCTCGTCGGGTGGTGCCGTGTTATGCGGCACCCAACAGCACACGGGTTGCAGAAACACATCATATTACATAACTAGTTTGCGGAAGCGTACAAGAAAGTTTTACAAATACTTGTATCAGAGTAAGCTACAGCGGAAGACAATCACTCTCACGGCTCATATCTAAACTAGCAACAAAGAAACGGTCCAGCCCACGGACGTTTCTTACTAGGAACACGAAGAACAATCTGCAGCGGCGAGGATGCTCTTTGAGTAAGCACTCGGAGGTGCCCGAGTCTCATCGGCATCCCTTCTCATAAGCATCGAGTCAATTACCTGCAAAACAACTCGGATAGCATCCGTGAGCATAACGCTCAGCAAGACTTAACCGTCACCCTAAACATGAAACTCTAGGTGAGGTTATGAACCTAACATAGGATGGCATAAGCATAATTAAACTCGCCTAAAAGTGAATCCTTACTTTCAGGTATTAATTGCAGCATTTTAAGTAACCCTGGGCACGCCACATCGGGAGTCCACAATCAAACAAGAAACGCTTTCCCCCGATGTAAATTTCTCATGGCATAAAAGAATCGAGTTTGCACTAGCCTATTCATCAAGATCCAATACAAAGGTAGGATAATACTTCACATCAAAATGATTAGTTCCTTTCTCATGCAAGTTCTTACTACGTCACGACTGTGAGAACAAGTATGCTTGGTCCATTCCACGAGCGACGGTGATTCAAATCAATAACACCCGGACTACACGACACGTACGCCCGTACTCGACGTTGCCTACAACAACCATCACTGACGTCGTACGTGGCAGCCTTTTCCCCGTTTCACCCCCGCTGAATCGATCAAGTCGCCCCGTACAGTAGCTACTCTCATGGTGCACCTACCGACATGAGATGTCATGAGAATATTCCCCACATACTGCACACCGGCCGTCCGCCTGAGGCGACCCGAAAAGTCCCAACCACAGCTTCCTGAGGTACATCGGTTTACTGGGTCCCATATAGCCAGCATGAGTCCGGTACACAACTCAAACTTGTTCAACAGGGCCGCATACGGATCGGTCCTTGACCGACATGGACAGGTCTATAGCACCCAGGCCCCTATGTCCTGCTGCTCCTACAACCTTCCGGTCTCAACTTTAACTTGCTAATTCATTCATGAACCAATCCCGTATGCCCCTGTTGTTCCTGAACATGCGAGTAGCATCTCACCACTCGACTTCTACCGAACCGTACTTAAGCATGGCAGTTCTACACCGTAAAGGACACCTACCCAATACTCCATGGGTCATTTGGTTATGCAAGAGGAGTATCAAACACTAGACCTAATGCACAGTTCATATCTTAACCGAAAGTGAATACAAAATAAAAACTTAACAGCTGTTAAATGCAAACCGGAGCTTGCCTGTTTTGCAGGGTGGTCATATATATCACTTAGTGTCCTTTCTGATCCACCCTTGATTCTCTGGAGGTTGATCCACCTCAATGAATCACTCCTTTGAACCCCCTTCGTTGTAGTTCCTATGGAAATGCATATGCATATGTTCTATAGAATATAATGGAAAGAAGTTATAGAATTAATCTCTTAGGAACAGAGGTTGTGTGTAAAAGCCAAGCATGGCTTGGTTTGCCTCTGTTGTGCAAAGAACAGAAATAAACTAATTTGTCCTAAAGGCTTTAGCTATACACTAATCATGTTCCCTAATGAACATAATAGATAAGCTGAAAGGATTTGAATGCAACTGAAGAACAAGAACTCCAATGGCCTCAAAACTTTTACAACAGGTTCTATACTAACTAAGGATTTAGCTTGCCAAATTGCAGCTAATGTGGAGTCATATTGTGTCCTCCCTAATTCTCACAATATCTCTTATGTATTCCCACATATACGCAAGTGTGGAGAATAAGAACAGGGAGTTCAAGGACTCATCTTGGGCTGATAATTTACATATGAGTTCTTGATCACATGAGAGTAACCTGGTCCAAAATTCAGCCCTTTTACTTGAGTAGTTCTCCCAGAACAATTCTTTAAGCATTTGTACTCAAAGGAATTAATTCTGTAGTAATGTGCATTTTCCTGCCCAATTAAGTGAACTACAATTCCATGTATGTCTCAGAGAGCTTGCCTAAATTTTCCTATGATTTTTGGAGCTATGGATTGCTCAGAACAGATTTTTGAAGTGGGAAACATTTTCTGAAAATGTTTCTGGATTCTTTTGAACACAGTAGTTTGCATTTAGCAAATTTCTACTCAAATGATCTTAAAATGAGCTTAAAATTTGATAGTAGGTCAATACTATCTAAAGAATATTCTGGCAAAATTTGGGGATTTTTGGATAACCCAAACTCCCTCCATAATTGTTTTTCAGAAAAACTTCCAAGAATCTTTCAGAATATAATATTAACTTTCATACAAATCTGAGGTCATATTTGGATAGAACTCAGAGAGATGAATCCAACCCAAGTGGAATCACTCAAATTGGAGGTTTCTACCAGGAGCTATGAATTTCCAAAGATTTAGCCAACTCTGGAATTGTTTTCCTGCAGAAAATCCGGCTGGACCCACTGTTTTGAATCCCAGCCAATAGAAACGAAGCCACACCGGGCCACAGCATCTCAGCGCGCCAACACACAGGATCCCGGCCACACCTGATCCCGGGTTTAATTTTTCTGCTGCTGACAGACGGGGCCCACGCCTCGTCTTCTTCCTCCGGCTCCTCGCTCGCGCCCGCGCGCTCCCCCTCGCCGGAGTAACCGGAAGCTCGCCGGACCGGCCTTCCCGGCCACCGCCTGAGCTACAACTCGCCGTCAGGGGGTTTTGGGTATCGAGGAACACGGCTGAGGGGTTTGCTAGGACTGCCAACGACCGGAACCTGGCCGGCGACGTGCGACAGCTACTGTGGGGGTTTGGCGGTGTTGCCTGAGGTATCCAGCCCGCCAAAACCTGTGCCGATGAGCCCTACAGCACCAGTGGATGATTGCAAGGCTCGGCCTGGCCCCTAAATGGCTCGGGAACAGCCGCAAGTTGGTCATCGCCATGCGCCCGATTTGGTCCGCCGGAGAAGTGCTCGGTAGACCTCAAAATGTGTCGCCCCAAAGGGTTTTCATGCGACGGATGCTAAAGAGAATATGATCACCGGCTAGTCCAGCTCCTACGTGCAAAGTTTGATGAGCTAAGAACGAATAGAAGTGGATAATTTTGGATTCCCATACCGGATGCTCGGGTTGAAGCCGCCGGAGCAAAACTTCGAAATTTGCCGGCGATGCTTCACGGTATGGCCTGAGCTTGGGCTGAGAGCAGCACCGCACCCGTGCGCGTCCGTAGCTGCGATCGCTCGTGATGCGAACATCGCTACCGTTGATACAACCACAACACCAGCCCATTCACCACTCTCAGCTAATCAAGGTCCAATGACACGCGCTCGTGCACGTCAACTTAATTATCAGGTGAATTAATTCCTAGCTGTTCAAAGTAATTATCCTTTAAATGGGGACCTATTAAAGCCTTGTGATGACCTTGTTATTATTAGGTTCTTGGGAATTGATCCAGCTATAAGTGATGGAGAGATTAATGCAATAAAGGCTGCTCCACCCGAGGGGAAATCTTGAGGCTGGGGCCATGTAATAAAGAGAGATTTAGACAAATAAGGAAAGGAATAAGGGAAATCTCGTCCAACTTTGCTGCTGGACGAAATTCCCTCTTTCTTCCCCCATTTAAAGATAGATGTGCTATAATAAGGAAAGAAATAGAGGAAACCATATCCTGCCTTGCTGCTGGATGGGTTTCCCTCTTTCTTTCCCTATTAGATTGTAGTCTATCACAGAAAAAAGAAGGGAATAAGGGAGATCACGTCCTACCTTTGTTGCTGGACGAATTCCCCTCTTCCCTCCCCTATTTAAGTAGTCCAAGAGATCCTTGACAGGGCGGGTTTTGTTTTCTGTAAGTTTAGCCATTGCTACTTCCTTGTAACGCAAGTGTCGACGAGACCTTCCGATTACTTGAATCAGAACCCCAACTTTCTCACACCCGTGAGTGTTTTTTTTTGTTATCTTATTCTTGCTTGTTCTTCGATTGCTTGCAGGTTCAAGGCTGTTCTTGGCACGACAAGTACAGCAACAACAGGAGCCGGTGTAACTATCGCTAAGGCGCAGCATCCTTGTGGTTGTTGTAGTCGGGTAGCACAACGTCGACCTCCACCCAAATCGTAGTTACCAGGAGACGGTGTAACTGTCGCTCAAGGCGCCACACCATTCTGGTTGTGGTAGTCGGGTAGCCAACGTCGGCCTCCACCAAATTCGTTCATTACCAACATCTCTCATCGAAAGATAGGTCGTCCCCCGTACCCATTGGGTTCATCAAGTGGTATCAAGGAGATTTCCTTCTCCTTGTTCTTCATTTACCTACAGTCCACTTTTGCCTACAAAAGTTCGCTCAAAAAAAATCCTAAAAACACTTTGAGCCTTTTGCTTGGCTACTTAGCTCTCGACTTGTTGAATTCACGGTTGCCTTTTTGTGTCAAGTTGCTGGTCCTAAGTTTTTCACCGCTAGAGTTTTGAGTTCGTGCCACTTTGTTCTCAGTCCATTTCCATTATCTACCCAAAGTTGAGAAAAAAGGCAAGTGCAAAAGAAAAGCTGCACGGATCAGCAAGAAAAAAGCACGTGCAAAAGAAATGCCGCACTGATTACAATCACAAAAAAAGTTTCTAAGTATAAAAAAAAGAGAGACAATTTGTGTAACATTTGTTTCATGTTTCGAAGTTCAACTTGCTGTTTTCAACGTTGTTGAAACACAACGGATCGGGCTGTTCGAACTTCCCTACCATAGTAATCCAACGTCACGTGGAGTTACGACTCACGTCTCTAGTAAGGTTTGAGCTAGGACCAGCACAATACCATCGTGGAACGTTTATTCAACTTGTTGTGACTAATGTGGTACTAGCTGTTCCTTTGCACAAATTGTGTCTAGCAGCCACCTACAGCTCCACAAAATTGTCTACGACACCATAAGGTTGTGCTGGCAGCCACCGTTTGTTGTTGTTCTTGCTGATTGCCGGCGCCTCCTGCATCGCATGGTAAGAACTTGTAAGACCTTGTTTTGTTGCTAGTGAGGAATTGTGCTGTCCTACCACCTCTTAGCAACTGTTAGGATTAATCTGCTTGCTGTTGTATTTCGTTTCTTTACTAACCATGTCAGCTGATGCGAATGAGACATATCCACATTCACCACGTACGAGGGGCATCATTCAGCATTTCGAACGCCAAGTAAAGCTACACACAGATGCTCTCAATGAGGATATTCAAGTCACCAATGAACGCATTGGTCAATTAGAGTCGACGCAGATTTGCACCAACACCAAACTGACCACATTAGAAAGCACTGCTGGGGCTATTAACACTTCTCTTGCAGCAATCATTGAGCGATTGGAGAGGATGGAACAGGTTGGACGCGAAGAGAGGCAAAGACGTGTTGATGACAGCCACGACTCCGTTGGCAGTGCTGCAAGATATGACGAGGCGGAGTATTCGGCGGATACCGAGCTTGATGATGGACCTTTCAGGTATCGACGGCAGCCACGTCGCGACCATCGTGGTATGGGTGGTCGAGCTCAACGACGCGAGGTACGTGACAATGACGATTCCCTACGCAGCATTAAATTCTCCATACCACCTTTTGATGGTAAATATGATCCGGATGCATATCTGTCTTGGGAATTATCAGTAGATCAAAAATTTGCATGCCATGATTTCCCTGATGATAAAAAGGTTAGAGCTGCCACTAGTGAATTCACTGACTTTGCTTCTGTTTGGTGGCATGAATATCAAACTAAAAATCCAGCTACCGTACCACAAACTTGGAATGCTTTGAAATGAATCATGCGTCATCGTTTTGTTCCTTCCTATCATGCTCGTGACCTGTTTCATAAATTACAACAACTTAGGCATGGCAACAAATCTGTTGAGGAATACAATCAAGAACTTCAAATAGGCATGATGCGTTGTGGCCTAGTTGAAAATGAAGAGGCTGCAATGGCTAGGTTTATGGGTGGTTTAACAAGAGAAATTCAGGACATATTGGCTTATAAGGAATACACTAACGTCACTCGATTATTCCATCTTGCTTGTAAGGCTGAAAGAGAAGTGCAGGGACGACGTACAAGAACTAACATTTCTGCAGGTCGAACTACCTCATGGCAGTTCCGCTCAAGTGCTGCTGGTACTAAGCATGATTCTCCAGACGATGCTTCCAATGGGTTGCCCAGGACTACATCAAAATCAGCACCTTCGCGTGCAATCGAGACAACAAAAGGATCCACCCAAGTTGCAGCCAACACTTCTTCTTCCATTGCTTCTACCGGGAGAACAAAAGCATTCAATGCCTCCAGTGCAAGGGTTTTGGGCACCTACGAAGGGACTGCCCAAGCAAGCGTGTGCTGGTTGTACGAGAAAATGGTGAGTACTCATCCGCTAGTGATTTAGATAATGAAACATATGCCATGCTTGCTGCACAAGAAGCAGGAAAGAAGAATGATGATGAAGAGCACATTGGGGCTGATCATGCTGCCCACTATGAGAGTCTTGTTGTGAGGCGTGTCTTGAGTGCCCAAATGATCAAAGCTGAACAGAACCAGCGACACAATCTATTCCAAACTAAGTGTGTAGTTTTGGAACGATCGTGTCACATTATTATTGATGGAGGAAGCTGCAACAATTTAGCAAGTACTACCATGGTAGAAAAGCTTGGGATGACAACACTTCCACATCCACATCCCTACTACATCCAATGGTTCAACGACAATGGTAAGCTTAAGGTAACACGTCTGGTTCGTGTCGAATTTGCAATTGGTTCCTACCATGATTACATTGATTGTGATGTGGTACCAATGCAAGCTTGTTTTATGCTATTTGGTCGACCTTGGCAATTTGATAAATATACATTACATCATGGTAAATCAAATCAATACTCTTTCATGCATCATGAGAAGAAACTTGTTTTGCACCCGATGTCCCCTGATGCTATTTTGAAGGATGACATTGCTAGAGCTTGCAAAGAGAAAAATAAGAAATCTGCTGAAAATGAAAATTCAGATGTCGTGAAGAAATCGGTAGAGCCTAAGACTGACAATTCCAAATATACTCATATGAAGAAGAATGAAATAAAATTAAAGAGTGCTTGTTTTTTTGCTTCCAAATCTGATTTGTTTGAATTAAAAAGTGATACTGCAATCTGCTATGTGTTTGTTTGCAAAGAAGCTTTGTTCTCACTTCACGACACACCATGTGCTTTGCCTCCTTCTATCACTAAGATTTTGCAGGAATACGCTGATGTGTTTCCACAAGAGGTACCAGCCGGGCTGCCACCATTGAGAGGGATTGAGCATCAGATTGACCTCATCCCTGGGGCTTTTTTGCCCAACCGAGCACCATACAGGACCAATCCGGAGGAGACTAAGGAGATTCAGCGGCAAGTACAGGAATTACTCGACAAAGGTTATGTGCGTGAGCCCCTTAGTCCTTGCTCCGTTCCTGTCCTTTTGGTCCCAAAGAAAGATGGATCATGGCGCATGTGTGTAGATTGTCGAGCAATTAATAACATTACCATTAGATATCGTCATCCTATTCCTAGGTTAGATGATATGCTTGATGAACTTAGTGGCTCGATGATTTTCTCTAAAATTGATTTGCGTAGTGGATACCATCAAATTCGCATGAAGCTAGGTGATGAATGCAAAACAGAGTTTAAAACAAAGTTTGGTTTCTATGAGTGGTTAGTCATGCCTTTTGGTCTCACGAATGCACCTAGCACTTTCATGAGATTAATGAATGAGGTTTTACGTGCTTTCATTGGAAGATTTGTGGTAGTATATTTCGATGACATCTTGATCTATAGCGCATCTCTCGAAGTTCATCTTGATCATCCCCGCGCTGTTTTCAATGCTTTACGTGATGCACGCTTATTTGGTAACATTGACAAGTGCACCTTTTGCACGGATCGAGTTTCTTTTCTTGGCTATGTTGTGACACCACAGGGAATTGAAGTTGATCAAGCCAAGGTGGAGGCGATACACAGCTGGCCGACTCCTACCACGGTCACACAAGTACGAAGCTTTCTCGGACTTGCTGGATTCTATCGTCGTTTTGTGAAAGACTTCAGCACCATAGCAGGCCCACTGCATGAGCTTACAAAGAAGGGTGCCCCATTCACATGGGGCAAGGCGCAAGAGGCTGCATTTGCAACTTTGAAGAATAGGTTAACTCATACACCCCTTCTCCAATTACCAGATTTCAGTAAGACTTTTGAATTGGAATGTGATGCTAGTGGTATTGGATTGGGAGGTGTCTTGTTGCAAGAGGGGAAACCTATTGCTTATTTTAGCGAGAAACTGAATGGGCCTAGTCTGAACTATTCCACTTATGATAAATATTTATATGCACTAGTACGAACTTTGGAAACATGGCAACATTATTTATGGCCTAAAGAATTTGTTATACATTCTGATCATGAATCTTTGAAGCACATTAAGAACCAAACTAATCTGAACTGTAGGCATGCCAAGTGGGTAGAATTCATTGAGTCCTTTCCTTATGTCATCAAACACAAGAAAGGAAAAGATAATGTCATTGCGGATGCCTTATCTCGCCGTTACAATATGTTGTCCCAACTTGATTTTAAGATTTTTGGCTTGGAAACAATTAAAGAACAATATGCTTTTGATGCTGATTTCAAAGATGTGCTGCTGCAATGTAAAGAAGGAAAAACATGGAACAAGTTTGTTCTCACTAATGGTTTTGTGTTTCGAACTAACAAATTGTGCATTCCAGCTGGTTCTGTGCGTATCTTACTATTGCAGGAAGCACATGGTGGAGGATTGATGGGACACTTTGGTGTCAAGAAGACGGAAGACATCTTAGCAAGCCATTTCTTTTGGCCAAAGATGAGGAGAGATGTGGAGCGGTTTGTTGCTTGTTGCACCACCTGTCAAAAAGCTAAGTCCCGTCTTAATCCACATGGTTTGTACATGCCTCTTCCTGTTCCTAGTGCTCCATGGGAGGATGTTTCTATGGATTTTGTTTTAGGATTGCCTAGAACAAAGAAGGGGAGGGATAGTATTTTTGTTGTTGTCGACAGATTTTCTAAAATGGCACATTTCATACCATGCCACAAAACTGATGATGCTACCCATATTGCTGATTTGTTCTTTCGAGAAGTTGTTTGTTTGCATGGGGTTCCAAACACTATTGTTTCAGATAGAGATGCCAAATTTCTTAGTCATTTTTGGAAAACCTTATGGGCTAAGTTGGGGACAAAATTACTCTTTTCTACCACTTGTCACTCTCAAACTGATGGACAGACCGAAGTAGTGAACCGTAGTTTATCTACCATGCTAAGGGCTGTTCTGAAACATAACATCAAATTATGGGAAGAATGTTTGCCTCATATTAAATTTGCTTACAATCATTCGCTGCATTCTACTACTAAATTGTGCCATTTTCAGATTGTATATGGTTTTATTCCTCGTGCTCCCATTGATCTTTTGGCTCTGCCACCTTCAGAGAAATTGAATTTTGATGCTTCTCGCCGTGCTGAATTAATTCTTAAAATGCATGAGCAAACTAAATCAAACATTGAGAGTATGAACGCTAAGTATCAACAAGCCGGTAGCAAGGGTAGGAAGCATGCTACTTTTGAACCTGGTGATTTGGTTTGGGTGCATTTGAGAAAGGATAGGTTTCCTAATTTGAGAAAATCTAAATTACTACCTAGAGCTGCTGGACCTTTCAAAGTGCTTCGAAAAATTAATGATAATGCATATGAAATTGAGTTGCCTGCACATTTTGGGGTTACTTCCTCTTTTAATATTGCAGATTTGAAACCATATATGGGCGAGGAAGACACATTTGAGTCGAGGACGACTCAATTGCAAGAAGGGGAGGATGATGCGGACATCGCTACCGTTGATACAACCACAACACCAGCCCATTCACCACTCTCAGCTAATCAAGGTCCAACGACACACGCTCGTGCACGTCAACTTAATTATCAGGTGAATTCATTCCTGGCTGTTCAAAGTAATTATCCTTCAAATGGGGACCTATTAAAGCCTTGTGATGAACTTGTTATTATTAGGTGCTTGGGAATTGATCCAGCTAGGATTGATGGAGGGATTAATGCAATAAAGACTGCTCCACCCGAGGGGAAATCTTGAGGTTGGGGCCATGTAATAAAGAGAGATTTAGACAAATAAGGAAAGGAATAAGGGAAATCTCGTCCAACTTTGCTGCTGGACGAAATTCCCTCTTTCTTCCCCCATTTAAAGATAGATGTGCTATAATAAGGAAAGAAATAGAGGAAATCATATCCTGCCTTGCTGCTGGATGGGTTTCCCTCTTTCTTTCCCTATTAAATGGTAGTCTATCACAGAAAAAGGAAGGGAATAAGGGAGATCACGTCCTACCTTTGTTGCTGGACGAATTCCCCTCTTCCCTCCCCTATTTAAGTAGTCCAAGAGCTCCTTGACAGGGCGGGTTTTATTTTCTGTAAGTTTAGCCATTGCTACTTCCTTGTAACGCAAGTGTCGAAGAGACCTTCCGATTACTTGAATCAGAACCCCAACTTTTTCACACCCGTGAGTGTTTGCTTGTTATCTTGTTCTTTCTTGTTCTTCGATTGCTTGCAGGTTCAAGGCTGTTCTTGGCACGGCAAGTACAGCAACAACAGGAGCCGGTGTAACTATCGCTAAGGCGCAGCATCCTTGTGGTTGTTATAGTCGGGTAGCACAACGTCGACCTCCACCCAAATCGTAGTTACCAGGAGACGTTGTAACTGTCGCTCAAGGCGCCACACCATTCTGGTTGTGGTAGTCGGGCAGCCAACGTCGGCCTCCACCAAATTCGTTCATTACCAACATCTCTCATCGAAAGATAGGGCGTCCCCCGTACCCGTTGGGTTCATCAGCTCGGCTGTGGAACCCCCCATGGAGGGCTGTCCACGTGCGCCTGATCACATTTTTGAGCTAGGTCGCCGCGGCGGCGTTTGTTCTCGGGCAACGGAGGCCAAAACTCGCTTGGTTTCAGGTCAGGGAGGTGGAGGCTGATCTCAGGGAGAGGTTTAGCAGCTCGGGGGAGAAGGAGGCGCGGTGGTTTTCCCGTTCTTCCGATCGGACCGAGAGGCGGAGGGGAAGACGGCCGCTAGCCGTGCGCTCGCAAGGGGGGGAGCACAATTGAGCCTTTTGCTCGGCTGAGGGGACGTGAGCACAGGGATCAGCACGAGGGCACCGCCTCGGTGGTCAGCGCATGGGGGAAGGCAGCAGGAGGTGGCGCCGGTAAGCACCTCGGTGGCTCCCGTGAGCTGTTCAGGGAAATCTCCCACTGAGGCTAAGACTTAGGGTGCAAGGCTCCTCCTTTATCTCTATGACATGTGGGTCCCACTCCACATTTCCTCCCCAAATATCTTCTCAAACTGATCTCTTTAATTCCCAGAATTCTAAGTTTAAAAAGGTGGGCTAGAATTTGAATTCCTCAAATTCAGTTTGAATTTGCAAGACTAAATCGGAATTTGGTTAGAATTTGCAAATGCCCCTCTTTAACTCCTCTTTGAGCCCACCCTACAAATACAAAGTTGGTGATAAAACTTTTTCCTACAAATTCCAACTATATGGCTGCATGTTTATTCAAAGTTTTTGGTCACCCCATGTGTGAACTTTGAATTTAAATTCTGAATTTTAAACTTACATGCAAAGAGGTATTTAACTCCTTATTGGTTCAACACTTTTAAATAAAAAGGTGAACCTCATGTTGGATGTTCATCCGTGTATTACCTTGCATGAAGAAAAGTTTTAGCAAGTCCCATTTTTCATGTCTTTGCCACACATATGAACTCAAACCTTGGTTTTTATTCATACACATTTTTGGGACTTTTACAATCCTCTTCCATGTCTTCATCTTGTACCTCAAAATCCTCTTTTTCAGAATCAAATTCCTCTTTTACATAAAGCTCTCTCATTCTTGCACTTCGACTTACCTCAAGTTGTTCATTCACTCCCATTGCTTCTTCAATAACAGACTAAGGGATATCTGTGTCAGACATTTGTTCATCAGCTTCATCCCTATAAACAACTAGTGCACAATCATCACTGATGTGGACATCACTCCTGCAGATATACACAACACTCACATGGTAGACATGCAAGGTCCAATTACTAGAGCTCGAGCACGAAAATTGAATTTAGAGGTGAGCTCGTTCCTGAACAATTCTTTATATGTGAATTTTGAGAGTATGTTGCTACCTAATGGATTAATTATGATTAGGAACCATGGAGAGGACATGGAGATACATGGAGAGGGGTTTGGAGGCGTGGAGGGCCAGAAAATACACCAACAAGAAGTTAGAGACCGAGCCCAACTCAAACTCGAGTCCAACTCCGGCCCAGGAGTAGTCCACCTTAAAATGGATGCACAGGAGGCATACAGACTCCGTTTTTGACGTTCTACATATGCACGGAAAGTTGAGAGGATAAACTTTCCAATGGAACTGGCCCCATGTCAAAATTCTCTCGGAGTCGACGGGAAACTTTGAAACAATATAAAGTTTAGAGTCTGTCAGGGTGTTGCATCACCTAGTTGGGCCATTGGGCCTTGTATCGAGTCCAAGTCCATTATGTACGTGTCTTAGGGTTAGGTCACGACCCCAGCACCCCCCTGGTCATCCTCCACCTCCTTTATACCCTCTAGCCGCCGTCACAAACAACTGGGTTTTGCTTAGTTACAATCTGTCATTGAACAGTTCGCCGATCATCGGTTGTGAGACCCCAAATTCGTGATCAATTCAGTTTTGATTGCAACTTCTCTGTTCTTGCTGGTGTTCTTGATTGCGCTTGCAGGGATAAGCCTTCGTGGCGAGGTCATTCGTGTGACACGGGTGATAACCAACGGAGCAGTGGTGTAGTGATTGCGGGGTTTCGTTCGTTCGGAGCCTTGGACCATCAACGTCGAGATCTCCACCCAATCAAGTTTACCCTACCTCTCGGAAGATCGGGACTCATCCTCCTATCAATTGGTATCAGATTTCCAGGTTCACCGTGAGGTATACTTGTGTGCTCTTTAGATTTATTTTGTTTCAGTCGTATCGTCCACAAAAAGCCACAAAAAAAATTAGTTTCCCCAACCTACAACCCCCGCTCAACCTTTTGCATAATTTAGTTTCGAAGTCCGTAGTTCTGAGTTCGTGTCCTAGGTTGAGTCTGGTTGCTGGTTTAGATTTGTTTTGGTTCAGTTTTGTTTCTTCCATCCGCTGCCATGTACAAAAAATTCCATCCACCGATTCGTTTCTGTTGCAGTTTCCACCACCACCAAAACCTGATTCGGGGTATCCTCCTTAAAACGGGCATAACTTTTTGCTCGTAACTCCGATTGAGGCGCATTTTTTTCCCAGAAAGGTCTCGAAAAAGTCCACATACAGTGTTTTCAAAAAAAATTATAAAAAAATTAAGAAGGCCCTCGTTTCGAACTCCGAAGTTCTAGCACCAGTTTTTTCAATCGCTCCTGAATTTGTGCCGATCTCATCTTTCATCGGTTTGAGCTAATACTTGGTGCTGTTTCTATTCTTGTGCCCCTGGTTGAGAAAAAATATCAAAAAAATTAAAGAGAAAAAAAAAGATTTTGATTTCTACTAGTGCTTCAAGACAAAAACAGGAGGCTAAGGGGTTTTCTAGTTGTGCTATTTCTGTGTGAGTGTTGGATACTTGCTGATATTATCCTTGTTGTTCATCATCATTCATCCTTGCCCTTGCTTGTTGCCACAACTGTTCTAATACATTCTTAGGCCAGCAACTAGGTGAAATTCTTTGGACACTTATTCAGCATTGCTATCTGTTACTAACTTGTGTGCTACATACATATATTGCATTTGAGCCTTCCAAGCTCCACCTTCTCTCGAGCAGAACAGACAACCTTTGCAATCACACACACTCTCTGCTTGCTTCACACCGGTCACCGTTGGCCACCTGCAGTTCTGTAAAGAAACTTGTAAGAGCGGGGTAAGACGCATCTTACTGATCGATTTTCCACCCACTTCGGAGAGCGTAGTAATAGGGTTCTTCACGATCTTTTTGTCTTCGTTTCTGTTTTGTACTAACAATGACAGGAAAGAAGCCTATGGATAAGACCTCTGGTTCTACACCTCTGGATGATGATGAGTGCGTGTCCCATATGGAACTAAAGGACATGATGCGGGCAATGACCGAAGCTTTCAACAATTACCAGACCACTACAACAGCCACCTTTCAGAGGCTCCATACAAGTGTTGCTGGTCTGACCACACGGTTGGACGAGATGGAGACTCGTCTTCCTCAACAAGCTACACCCTCTATCACCCTTGATGGTGATGCACATGCTCACTACGACACAGAGGATGACTTCAATAACGATGAGTTTGATGCACAGCAGCGCCGTCACCCTCGATGAAATCGTCAAGGTATGGGGGGTAGACCTCGTCCTCATGCTCCTGAACAAGATAATGATCCTTATGCTAAGATTAAGTTTTCTATTCCAACATTTTATGGATCTTATGATGCTGAGACTTACTTGGATTGGGAGATGACGGTAGAACAAAAATTTAGCTCTCATCTTGTTCCTGAACGACATAGAGTTAGACAAGCCACTAGTGAGTTTAAAGATTTTGCTATAATTTGGTGGAATGAACTTGTCAATACACGTAATGCACCACAGACATGGGCTGCGTTAAAAGAAGAGATGCACGCTAGGTTTTTTCCTCCTTCATATAGACGTGATCTTCTTAAGAAATTGTAACGCTTTGATCAGGGTGACATGACTGTCCAAGAGTACTACCAAGAGTTGCAGAAAGGTATGCTTCGTTGTGGGGTAGTTGAGGATCAGGAAGACCAAATTGTTAGGTTTTATGGGGGCTTGCAGCGTGAGATCCAGGACATAGTTGACTACAAGGAATATCATTCTATTCAATGTTTATTTCAACTTGCAATGTTAGTAGAAAAAGAAGTGCAGGGTCGTCAACAGCAGCGGCGGAACAACACATTCACGCCACGACAATTTTCGGTGCCATCCAAAGCAGCGCCCTCCTCGAGCGTACGTGCTTCTACACCACCCTCCACGGGTGTTGTACGCAGCAGCATCGCAGCTTCTACATCACGAGGATAAGATAACAGCAAGTCCCAGATGCATCCAGGTGTTGCAGCAAAGGCGGCTGCACCCAACACTTCGACAAGTCGCAGCTCCGACATCAAGTGCACCGCTGCCAGGGACTTGGCCATATGCAACGAGATTGCCCCAGCAAACGGGCGATCATTGCCACTGCTGATGGTGGGTATGTTAGTGATTCTGATATTAAAGATGAAAATGTTATTGCAACTAACATTTCAGGTTCGGATGATGGTGCTGAGGAGGTTCTTGGTACATCTGTGACAAACAACTATATGACTTTCATTGTGCAGCGAGCTTTGAGTGCCACGGTTCGAGAGGACGACAACCGCCAACGTCACAACCTTTTCAACATGTTTCTCGTCGTCAAGGACTGCCGTGTACATACCATCATTGATGGTGGTAGCTGCAACAATTTGGTGAATGTTGAGGTGGTCAAGAAGCTTGGCTTGAGCACACGGGAGCATCCCCACCCTTATCACATTCAATGGTTTAACAACAATGGTAAGGTTAAGGTAACACAAACAGCAAGGATACATTTTTCCATTGGTTCTTATCATGATTTTGCTGATTTTGATGTGGTACCTATGGATGCTTGTTCTCTTTTGTTAGGACGTCCTTGTGAGTTTGATACTGATGCTATTCACCATGGTCGATCTAATAAGTATACTCTCATGCATAAGGGCAAGAAAATTGTGTTGCTTCCTATGAGTCCCACTGAAATTGTACAATTTGAGCAGGAGAAAAAGAATAATGCTAAGCAAAAGGGTGTTTTCAATTCTGAAATTCAGCAACCTATTAAGTTGAAAAATCCTATTTTGCTTGCAACTAAATCTGATCTTGATGATTTATATGCCTCTAATGGAACTTGCTATGCTTTAGTGTGCAAACATGTTTTATATTCCATTGAGGATACATCCATTGTCTTGCCACCTGCTGTTGCTAACCTTTTGCAGGAATATATGGATGTTTTTCCATCAGAGATACCCCCTGGATTACCACCTGTGTGAGGCATTGAGCACAAGATTGATTTGGTTCCAGGGGCGAGCTTGCCAAACCGTGCTGCCTACAGGACCAACCCCGACGAGACTAAGGAAATTCAGCGACAAGTCCAAGATCTTCTGGACCGCGGGTACATTCGTGAGAGTCTTAGTCCTTGTTCTGTTCCTGTTCTTTTGGTTCCAAAAAAAGATGGCACTTGGCGCATGTGTGTTGATTGTAGAGCCATCAATAACATTACCATTCGTTATCGCTATCATATTCCTAGATTGGATGACATGCTTGATGAGTTGAGTGGTTCTGTTATTTTCTCCAAGATTGATTTGCGTAGTGGGTATCATCAGATTCGTATGGCTTTAGGTGATGAATGGAAAACTGCTTTTAAAACTAAATTCGGACTTTATGAATGGTTATTCATGCCATTTGGTTTAACTAATGCGCCCAGCACTTTCATGAGGTTGATGAATGAGGTTTTACGTGCTTTCATTGGTAAATTTGTGGTGGTTTACTTTGATGATATCCTTATTTACAGCAAGTCATATGATGAGCATCTTGAACATTTGCGTGCTATTTTTAATGTCTTGCGCGATGCACGTTTATATGGTAACCTTGAGAAGTGCACCTTTTACACCGATCGTGTGTCTTTTCTTGGGTATGTTGTTACTTCGCAGGACATTGAGGTGGACGAGGCAAAGATTGTTGCCATCACGAGCTGGCCACTTCCGAGTACGATCACGCAGGTTCGGAGTTTTCTTGGTCTCGCAGGTTTCTACCGGCGTTTCGTGCGGGATTTCAGCACCATTGTGGCACCTCTCCATGAGTTGACAAAGCATGGAGTGCCGTTTCGATGGGGACCAGCACAACAACAAGATTTTGATGTTCTCAAGTCGAAGCTCACACAAGCACCATTGCTGCAACTTCCTGATTTTGAGAAGACCTTCGATCTTGAATGTGACGCGAGCGACATTGGCATTGGAGGAGTGCTAATTCAAGGAGGTAAACCTATTGCCTTCTTTAGTGAAAAATTGCATGGGCCTTCGCTGAATTATTCTACATATGACAAAGAACTTTATGTTTTAGTGCGTGTCTTGCAAACTTGGCAACATTACCTATGGTCTAAAGAATTTGTCATACATTCAGATCATGAGTCTTTGAAGTATCTTAAAGGACAAGCTAATCTGAACAAACGTCATGCTAAATGGATTGAGTTCATAGAATCATTTCCTTACATCATTAAACATAAGAAAGGGAAAGATAATGTGATTGTCGATGCTTTATCTAGACGTTATACCATACTATCCCAACTTTCTCATAAAATCTTTGGTTTGGAAACCATAAAGAGGTTATATGCTACTGATTTGGACTTTAAAGATGCCTTTGAAAATTGTAGAGAGGGAAGAACGTGGCAAAAATTCCTGCTGCGTGAAGGCCTTCTCTACCGTGCTAACAAGCTGTGTGTTCCAGCTAGCTCCGTTCGTCTTTTGTTGTTGCAGGAAGCGCATGGAGGTGGTTTGATGGGACATTTTGGTGTTAAAAAGACAGAGGATGTGCTGGCCGCTCACTTCTTTTGGCCACGAATGAGGCGTGATGTGGAGCGCTACGTTTCACGTTGCACGACATGCAACAAAGCTAAGTCTCGACTTAACCCACATGGTCTTTATATGCCTCTTCCGGTTCCTAGTGCACCTTGGAAGGATATTTCTATTGACTTTGTTTTAGGATTGCCTAGAACAAAGAGGGGGAGGGATAGTGTCTTTGTGGTTGTTGATCGTTTCTCTAAAATGGCTCATTTTATACCCTGCCACAAGACCGATAATGCTTCACATGTTGCTGATTTGTTCTTTAATGAGGTTGTGCGTTTGCATGGTGTTCCCAGTACTATTGTTTCTGATAGGGATGCTAAGTTTTTGAGTCACTTTTGGAAAACTTTATGGTATAAATTGGGAACAAAGTTGATGTTTTCTACTACTTGTCATCCACAAACTGATGGGCAAACGGAGGTAGTTAATCGTACCTTATCTACTATGTTGCGGGATGTTTTGAAAGACAATTTGAGGTTGTGGGAGGAGTATTTGCCACATATTGAGTTTGCTTATAACATGTCTATTCACTCCACAACCAAGTTAAGTCCGTTTATGGTAGTGTATGATTTCAATCCTCGTGCTCCAATTGATTTGCTACCTTTACCACATACTAAAATTGTGAACTTAGATGCTACACAACGTTCTGAATTTATTCTTAAGTTGCACGAAACTACTAAGTTACAAATTAAAAAATGAATGAAAAGTATCGCATTGCTGTAGTAAAGGTAGGAAGGAGGTAAAATTGGAACCCGGTGATTTGGTGTGGGTTCATTTGAGAAAAGATAGGTTCCCGGATTTGAGAAAGTCCAAACTCATGCCACGTGCTGCTAGACCTTTTAAGATTCTTAAGAAGATAAATGACAATGCATATAAACTTGAGTTGCCTCCCGAGTTTGGGGTTAGTCCCACATTTAACATTTCAGATTTGAAGCCATACTTGGGAGAAGAAGATGAGCTTGAGTCGAGGACGACTCCAATGCAAGAGGGGGAGGATGATGTGGACATCACTCCTGCAGATATACACAACACTCACATGGTAGACATGCAAGGTCCAATTACTAGAGCTCGAGCACGAAAATTGAATTTAGAGGTGAGCTCGTTCCTGAACAATTCTTTATATGTGAATTTTGAGAGTATGTTGCTACCTAATGGATTAATTATGATTAGGAACAATGGAGAGGACATGGAGATACATGGAGAGGGGTTTGAAGGAGTGGAGGGCCAGAAAATACACCAACAAGAAGTTAGAGACCGAGCCCAACTCAAACTCGAGTCCAACTCGGGCCCAGGAGCAGTCCACCTTAAAATGGATGCACAGGAGGCATACGGACTCCATTTTTGACGTTCTACATATGCACGGAAATCTGAGAGGATAAACTTTCCAATGGAACTGGCCCCATGTCAAAATTCACTCGGAGTCGACGGGAAACTTCGAAACAATATAAAGTTTAGAGTCTGTCAGGGTGTTACATCACCTAGTTGGGCCATTGGGCCTTGTATCGAGTCCAAGTCCATTATGTACGTGTCTTAGGGTTATGTCACGACCCCAGCACCCCCCTAGTCGTCCTCCACCTCCTTTATACCCCCAAGCCGCCGTCACAAACAGCTGGGTTTTGCTTAGTTACAATCTGTCATTGAACAGTTCGCCGATCATCGGTTGTGAGACCCCAAATTCGTGATCAATTCAGTTTTGATTGCAACTTCTCTGTTCTTGCTTGTGTTCTTGATTGCGCTTGCAGGGATAAGCTTTCGTGGCGAGGTCATTCGTGTGACACGGGTGATAACCAACGGAGCAGTGGTGTAGTGATTGCGGGGTTTCGTTCGTTCGGAGCCTTGGATCATCAACGTCGAGATCTCCACCCAATTAAGTTTACCCTACCTCTCGGAAGATCGGGACTCATCCTCCTATCAATCACCACCCTCAAGCTTCACTTGTTTCACTAGATAGAAGGACGTCTTTAATTGTCTCTCTTGTTCATCAGGATAAAGACAAGAGTGTTGAGACGTTTAGTAGTTAGCCTATTCCTTCTCTTTAAATGTATCTATAGATGATAAATCAATGTAATGTGAAGACATTACAGATTATAAAAAAATCAGATTGCAGAAATTCACATCTAACAGTTCACAGTTCAGATAGCAGAATGCAAGTAGTAAACAATTCATAGCAACCAGCAAACTGTTGAGTTCAGTTCACAGTTCATTTCATTTTAGTTTGAAGCTAACAGTTCACAGTTCATTTCATTTCAGAACTGAACAGCTAATAGTTCACAGTTTTAAGCTAATAGAATTCAAAGACAGATATAAATTCAGTTCAGATGGTAGTTTAAGGGCAAACCATATCAAAGATGCTCCAATTTCTTTCACATGCAGAAGAGCTTGAAGTTAATGAAAGGATATAAACAGCCATCCTTTGTAAAACAGGTATCCCACTTCCGTATAGCCTCCACCATGAAGCTAAAATGAAAAAAAAATAGTGAATTAGTTCAGATTGTACAATACATTTCAGATTTACATTGTATTAGGCATTGCAGATTTACCTGGACTATAGTCAAAGTTTTGACAAGTCCTAGCAAGCTTCTTTGCAAATTAACCTTCCTTGTTTTAAAATATTTTGTGTTCCATGTTCACAACTCGATCTTTCTTGCCCTCATCATCATGATAGAAGGTCTTAACATAATAGATGAACCCTTCTATTATAGTGCCATCATCAAAGATTGAAGTATCGGTATAACTCTAGTAAGGATTCAACAAATATGCGACCAAGTGTAATGGAGAGTCAATTCGTCCATTCATCTTTTTGTCAACAATAGCCATGACATCTTTGTAGCGAGCCTCCATATCATCGTAGCACTGTTTTATCTCTCTCTTTGCCTTGGTTAATTCTCCAAATAGGAAACTTATAGATGGCTTCACATCTCCATCAACCAAAGGAAGGACCTTTACTAGAGGCTCAAACACACTCAAACACATCTTTACATCTCTCCAAAAGGATGGGCTCATCATTGTAGCGGTTACATCCTTTCCTTTCTTTGACTTCACATCCCTCAATATATCCCAATTTCTATCAACCACCATCTTTTTGTAGTTGATATTTCTTCTTCAAAATGCTACTCAAAGTAAGAAAAACTAAAGTAAATCTAGTCACACCAGGCATTATGATTTCTCTCCCGTCTGTAAAGTATCTCATGCACTCCAAGGTTCTTGTGTGCCCATAGACAAAGATGGTGAATGCCTTCACTTGATCAAGCACCTTCTTGAACCTTGGAAAATTGCCAATTCCTTGCAGCGTCAGGTTAATTGTGTGCGTAGCACAAGAAGTCTAAAATACCTGAGGCCTTTTAGTTAACATTAGCTGCAATTAAGTTCAGTTCAGCAATTAAGTTCCGTTCAGACAGCAAAAAACAGCAACAGTTAAATAAAAGAGACAAACAACAACAATTAAGTTCAGTTCTGATCGCCCTGATTGAGTCGGACACATTGATCGTGCCCTAGTTGGCGATAAGGACGACTAATTGCCATTAGTCGGATGACTTAAAAACAGTGCTAGGGTTGACTAGTCGCCCTAGTCGACGACTAGTCGTTCTAGTCGACCTAGTCGGTGGTCAGGCGTCTAGGGTCGACTAGACGACTTAAAAACATTGGCTAGGACTTGTTATCCATAATCCCATTATCTGTTAATTTCAAGCTTTAATCTGGTGATTCCAAAGGCTGCTGCTTAGCTGAGGGGAAAGCTCATATAGATTGCTTTACTGCAGCAGATTGTTTTTATTTCTTCTCAGAACCATAATAATTTTTCTTACTTTAGTTTTGTTATGCGTTCATATGGACATGGAATCACTTCCGATCACAGCTGAAGCTATTGCTTTTACTGAGAAAAAGATGGACATGACTTTGGGTATGCTTCCCTCTCTGTTTAAGGAGTTCAATATTTCAGACTTGATTAAGCTCAACGGTTTTAATGTGTTTATGCAAAGGATATTATCAAGATGTCAAAGAAAAAGAATCCTGGCGGCAAGAAACCCCTTAGACAACCAGTATACACTGATTTGTTGATATACTCCATGGTTCTTGCACTTGTGAACTCCCAGCAGAAGTTTGTTGATCAACCTTTGTTTTATCATCACAGATCAAAAAGGCCACTTCCAGAACGGCAACTCTAATCAAGGGAGTGCCAAGGTTCAAAGGTTTATGGAATCTAGGTCATCCATAAGACAAGTATGTTGGAATATAAATATGACAATGTTCTGCAGCTTGTTTCATTTTCTAATCGTATTTTTGGTTGTTTAGGGGGTTCTTGCACAAAGGAGGTCAAATATTGGTAGAAATCAGTTTGCCGCAACAAAGCAGGCTGCAAAGAAGGCTGCTGCTATGCCGGTGCGCAACAACAGGGCTGCCAGATGGAACAAGCCAAGGCATCAATCACTCACTATGCTGGTATTTTCTAGTCATACAAATGATTCGCCTAATAGAAAACTTTAAACAGGTAAACAATGATTCTCTTATTGATTTTGAGAAGGTTTGCTGAATTCAAAGGTTCTCATTAAATTTCTTGGCATGTGCACCTTTGGTTCGATGGGCTGAGAGAATGATTATATGATACTGGTGTTTGTATGGAACCTTCTTACGTCTGCTACTGGTATTCCGTTGGTATACGCACATGAAAGTTTAAAGAACCATCAACTTCATATTCTTGTGGCACAAGGCTTGTGTTTTGGTTGAATCGGGAATATGCTCTGAATAAAGTAATCCAGCCTGATTGCATTGCACTCCACGGTTACTTCAGAGCGTCAAGCTTTCACCAAAAGTTTTGGCAGATGCATTTGTTCTGGTTGAACTGTTCAAATTTGTGAAACTACTGGAGAATCCTTGACATGCACCTGCAGCTGCCGGGACATCAATAATGCAATTATGATATTAGACGATAGCTGTTGGAAGAGAGCAGTTTTGGAGTGTTTTACAGGGTGCCTTAGTTTTGCTAGTTTTCATCTTGGAATGAAGGAGGTGACAAACACCAGCATTTCATAACACTGGTCATCCAGATGCTGGGTATTGGTTGAATATGCCTTAGAAGTGACCACTAGCTCCTTGATGCAGGTGTTCTGCTTCTGTTCATTAAAATGATAGCAGTGTGATCTAGGATAGTCTCTACTCAAGACAAATGTGTCGTATGCTGCTTACAGAGAGTAGATTATGTGACCTGTTAAGTGGATTTAACTCAAGGGATACATGCTTCCCTTTGTGTGCATGTGGTTCAACTGGATAAGAGTAATCATGGTATTTCATGATTTTTCTTGTTACGAGTGTGCCCTTGTGTTAGTTCAGGATCAATGGTCGTACAAATTTGACTTGTTGAGTATAACGGTTCAATCAACCAAAAAGTTGTGTCAGTTGGACATTATTGAACCATGTGTTGGGTTGAGGTTGTTCTAGAATGTTGATGGTGTTATGAACCAAGAGGAGCACTAATACTTGCAATGATCAATTTATTGTTTCTATTTTTAATTTTATTTAAAGCATGGTATGCACCCTCAGACTGGACTGAAAAAAGTGTATCCAAGGGGTATGTTGATTTTATACCTTATTAATATGAAGAACGCATGCTTGGAATACACTACTGACTTGGTGCAGTGTGAATTTTGGTACATGGGCTAACTTCTCTTTGGTACATGGGCTAACTTCTGCTCTTGTGAGTATGCTAATGTCTTGATCTTGGTGCAGTGTGAATTTTGTGCAACGGAGGCCTGTTGGTGATGCTTTTCAGAATGGCAAGGTATAGACAATTAAAGTAGAATGAAATCAACTGACTTGTGAATGTAATTTTGTGCCCTATGTTCTGTATCTTGTGTGGATTCCTTTTGATTTAGATGATCATTTTGTTTAACAAATTAGCTACTTTTTGACAATCATTTTTGGCACCGTCTACTTTTAGCTCTCTAGTACCCTTTTTCACTACCGTTTCCTTGCACATTTTCGTCCACCTTTTTGTGGTACATGTTATTGCATGGTTAGTTTAACAAAGTCCTAGTTACTTCAAGACCTAGAATGCATGATTGATGTTATTCTTAATAAGTTTCGTGACAATGAAATGGATCTGATTGTTTAATGTTTGTTGATTGCTTTGTCCATTTGTTAGTTTTGGCACTACAACAATTACAATACGGTTTTCTGAATCTATTTCCAGGGCAAGGAGGCGCAGAACCAGGCACCAAGGACAATGGACGCACTCTTTTCACAAATGAAGGCTCAGCGGATGAGGTCCGCAGTTCCGCACCACAGCAGCAGACAAATCCTGCTCCAGGTCGTCAGTTTCACCAGCAACGACGTGTTCAGCAGCAGCAACCGCGACGAGGCAGAGGATATGGCAGCCGTAATGTTTCTGGAAACCAGTAAATTCAACTACAGCTCTGTGCCGCATCAGAAGCCCTTCTCTTCATTGGATTCCTGAAAGGCAGAAGACCCCTGGAATGCTAACTTGGCTGCGCTTGTTTCTCATATTCTGTTTGTTAGAGGATTGTGGAAAGAGTTTGAAGTGAAGTTTATATACAGTTCTCTAATTGTCTGCTTCTGTTTCAGCATGTATAATGAATGAAAGGACGTGGAAATTATTCTGGTTTTAGGTAATGATGTTTATTTTTCTGATTCAACTAATTGCGTACCTTCGAATGCACCACACTCCTGACATGAACGGAAGGGTCGAAGTGGAGAAAAAATATTCCTCGCTCCCTTCTTCCCTACCCAGGGCTCCACCTCCCAACAGCCGTCCGCGGGCTCGATGGCCACCGCAGCACCCATCTCCTCGCCTCCGGAGATAGTGTCTGCAACGTTTCTCACGTCTCCCCAACTCCGCCTACCATATCCTGGCCTCGGCGACGACTAACAAGGTGAGCGCTTCGCCCTCCTCGCCGCCCGATTCCCGTCGACTTCCAGGTAAAGTGTTTCAACTGTATGTCTACCTCGCATCGCGCCGCGGCCAGAAGGCCCGCTGTTTCACCTGCTGGCGGCCTGGACACCGCTCCCACGTTTGCTCGCACAGTCCCCCTACCGACAAGCTTGCCGTGCCGTCTCTGTGTGTGTCGGTCTGGCGCTAGATATCTCTTTTAGAAGTTATATGCTCACTTGCAACTGCGTTATGGAAGTGCCTCTTTGCTGAACGGCTGCGTCCATACACCACCATCACATGTATAAAAGGAAAAGAAATGAATGAATGAAGTGATATCTCACGACAACATCTTTGTCTCTCTAATTTTATTCTCAACATGTCATCAGCACTGCTCTCAGAGCAAAACAAGAGAGAAAGAGGGTAAGATGTCTACTCATGGACTTACCGATCTTGTTGTTCTTGCACTTTTCTTTGAAGAAGCGATTCCCCGCCGTGGAGGCCAGCGTCACCGTTGCAAGGTGGCTGGCACCCCTGCATCAACTTCAACCGCATCATACTGCTGAGTATTGGAGCGGCCCCGTCCCCTCCCCCCGATCTATTCCCGGATCCCGACGCCCATCCAAGGGGTCGTCAAGATGGACCATGCGCCGTCCACGGTGGGGATATCCCAAGCCGGGTTGCACCAAGATCCTTCGGCATCGAATCGTTAGGGGGGGAAGAGGGAGGACAAGAAGAAGATGGTACCTGCCGGATCACGATGGTTGCCAACTCCATCATACGCCGAAATGCAATGATCCGCATCGGCCCAAATGGTCGCCCCCAAGAACCAATCTGCCGGCCTCGGCTACTCCAACCGTAACCGCACACGGACCACCGCTGGCACTCCCTTCCAAACCTTCGGGATCCGGTTTCCCGCCAGCGCTTACAAGCCCGTGCAGAAACCACATCCTCCGTCGATTCGCCTGTGGCAGCTCTCTAGGATCATAGACTAGCCACAGACCAACACTAGTCTTTTCTGCGTGCCTTTATCCTCACTCGTGCGCACCCGGGAAAACTTCCCAGTCGGTCACCCATCCCTAAATTCCTCCGGACCAAGCATGCTTAACCACGGAGTTCTTTGCAGGTGGGATTCCGGAAAAGAAGGTATAGCTTGATGGTATGAGTATTCTATCAATCCTATTAAGTCGGGAGCCAGGATGTCACAATCCACCCCCTCTTAGAAGACCGACGTCCTTGTCGGTCAATGCCAAGACAGGAACGTCCTCTCTTAGTCACGTTCGTACGTTTAGTACTAGCATACACATAAGTACGTCCTGTTAGCAACATACGTACCATACTGTGTCCCTCAAAGAAGACCCACACGTCATGTGTACGTACCCACGTCCCTGACCTACGCTACCGTATCCTTCTCACTGACCCATACGCACCTGTGAAACTGCGAGGGTCGACTCTAATACCATTTATGCCAGCTCTCTAGGATCATAGACTAGCCCCATAGACCAACACTAGTATTTTCTTCGCACCATGGAAGACTTCCCGATCGGTCACCCATCCCTAAATTCCTCCGGGCCAAGCACGCTTAACCCCGGAGTTCTTTGCAGGTGGGCTTCCGGAAAAGAAGATATACCTTGATGGTATGAGTATTCTATCAATCATATTAACCGGGAGCCAGGATGTCACATAGCCCACCTTGCCGGTAGAGCCCGAGCACACGGATCTTGCGGATCGGCCGCCGGTTCAAGCCGGTGAGCGGTGGGGTGGATGGGGAGCGGCGCCGGCAAGGTGTAAAAGTGGAAGAGCGGCGCCGAAGGAGGTCACCATTTGGCAAAGCAAGACGGCGGAGAAGCGGTCAGAGGAGTGGCGTAGGTGTAGAGTGCGGCAGAGCGGCGGAGGTGTGAAGTGCGGCGGAGGAAAGGAGGTAGTGTGCGGTTAGGATTAACTCTAACCAATCCCCTCTTATTCCCCTGGCGCGCCGGCTGGGCCGCGCTGGCTGGGCCGCACACCATAGAGGGCCGAGCCGTTTATGGTAGCGGGCTCGTTTCCTTCAAGGTAACCGACCCACTACTATTTATGTTCCTTTTATTTTTACTTATTTTCTGTTTATTAGTTTGTAATTTAAATATAGTTCAAATTTGAATTTGAATTTGTAATCCAGTTTAATATTATGTAAATATAGTTATGATCAACTTTACGTTTTGCTTATGACAAGTGTTATATTGCATTAGAATATATTTTCTTGCAATGTTACGATGAATTCACCATTTTTTGGCTAATTTTTTTTTGAAATTTTGGCTGAATGAATTTAGAAATTCAATCAGTAATACACTGTCCAAAATTCCTTTTGTTCAAGCCATTTTTTTAAAAAAATTGCCCAATAGTCACATAATTTTATTTAATATATTTCAAATACTTATTTGTGCCATCATTTAAGCTAATTTTATTTGGCTTATGATAAGGCAATATTGTCGGTACCCTGCATACCGGGTACCCCACGTGGTGGGTCTAAGACAACCCACACCCCACCTCCCTGCTGAGGCGGGCGCTGGAAAGGCCACGTGCCCTTGGCCCTAGACTCGGCTTCCCCGTTGAGGCTGGGCCTTGCGCTGCCACGTGTGCCTAGGCTTCGGAGCCGACACGTGCCCTTGGCCCCGGTCCGAGCCTCCTTGCTGAGGTGATGTCCGGTGCTGCCACGTGTATTCGGGCTCTGAGCCTCCTCCCCTCTGAGGAGGGCTCCGGAGGTGACACATGCCCTTGGCCCCGGACCAAGCCTCCCTGCTGAGGTGAGGTCCAGAGCTGCCACGTGTATCTGGGCTCTGAGCCTCCTCCCCGCTGAGGAGGGCTCCGGAGCCGACACGTGTCCTTGGCCCCGAACCAAGCCTCTCCGCTGAGGTGAGGTCCGGAGCTGCCACGTGTATCTGGGCTCTGGACCTCCTCCCCACTGAGGAGGGCTCCTGAGCCGCCGCGTGTCCCACGATCCGTCGTGGGCCGTGGGTCTTAGAAGTCAAGGAGGAAGTGCGCTGTCAGGCCGTGCATTCAAGGCTCGTGCCTTCCCAAGAAGCATGGCGCACAGCGCACGCCTCCGCCCTTCGCCCGTCCGCCATTACGATGATAGGACAAGGCGGCGAGGTGTGACAACGGCATAGTGCCGCCCAACGGCACAGAGTTGCCCAGCAGAGCGAGAGGACGCGGTGACAAGATGGCATCTTCATCATCAACTTCTACCCAGTCTGAGGCGCTCAGTGCACCAGGCGGTGGGACTTAACTCCTCCGCCAACAACACTACTCATAGCTGTAAAAACCTAGAACATGTATAGGGTCCTGACAGCCGCAGGGCCACCTGTCGGGCCCGGGGCCACATTGTAACCACCCTGGCCTTGGACTATAAAAGGACGGGGGTGTCCACCCATCAAAGGGTTCAATCTTCAATTCCCTTACACACACGCGCAAGCAATACAACTCACATGCACCCCCGTGGACGTAGGTTTTTACGCTCCAGCGGCCCAAACCACGTAAAGCCTCGTGTTCACCTTCTCCCTCAAGCTCGATCGCTCTAGGAATGTCAAGCCCCTCCAAACAAAGAACCTCCGTGGGCTGCTCCAGTAGCAGACCGGGGGAAGTGTCATTGCTACACTTAGAGATTTGGCGCACCAGGTAGGGGGCTTTTCACGCTCTCTAGGTGACCGAGCATCACCGCCATGGTGAACATCCACTCTCTTGGTGGCTCATCTCGCCCCACACGCTGTCATCTCCAGACAGGAGACGAGGAGGCCACTTCCCGCTCCAGGGTGGGTAGATCTAGACTCCATGGCGCCCACGGTTCCCACGGTGCCCACGACTGCTACTTCACGGTGGCCCTCTACCCCGACGGTGGCAACGGTGTCGCCACTACCGAGCCCGGAGAGCATGTTGGCTGCAGCGCACGCTCTTCTCCATAATCCTCCGGGCGAGGGCGCGACCCCAGGGGCGGCGGAGCAGTGGCACAACGACATCGACCACCTTGTCACCGCTGCCATGAACACGCCCGCCTACAAAAGGCAGCGGACCGAGCCCTCGCAGGCCCAGTTGCATACACCGACGGTGGCTTGCGAGGCGGTTGGCGCGCGCGCAGCAACTACGGCCAGGCAGGCCACAACTAACCTCAAGGTCGAGCTGGACCGCCACCGCGTGAGTGAAAATGGTCGTGTTACCATCGAGCGACGCCGCGAGAGCCGTCGCAACCTCGAATGAGAGTACAACTCCCTAAGCGCCGTGTCAGCAGGATGCTCCCCGCAGACCCCTGCCACTCCAGCAGCAAGCGGGGGCTGCATGGCTCTCGCCCCGCACCTTCGCATGGTAGTCTGGCCACCCAAGTTCCAGCCCCACTTGTCGGAGAAGTACGACAGGACCGTCAACCCCGCCGAGTTCCTGCAGATCTACTCCACCTCCATCCTATCTAAGGAGGGAATGAGGCTGTCATGACCGACTACTTCCTGGTGGCCCTGACCGACACTGGCCGTTCATGGCTCATGAACCTTCCCCCAGGCTCCATCTCGTCCTGGTAAGAGTTGTGCTAGAGATTCACAGCCAACTTCGAGAGTTCCTACACACGTCCCGGCAGCGAGCTCGACCTCCACGCCGTGTGCCAACGCAAGGGGGAGTTGCTGCGATCCTTCATCCAGCGGTTCTCCCAGGTCAGGATCACCATCCCCCGCATCTCCAACGCCTCCGTCGTTGTTGCCTTCAGATAGGGCGTCCGTGACAAGAAGATGCTAGAGAAGTTAGGCAAGCATGATGTGCGAGACGTCTCCAAGCTCCTCAGCCTGGCGGATAAGTGCGCCAGGGCGGCGGAGGGTCGAGATTGGCACACACGACCTGCCTCCACGGCGGGGAGTGCCGGCGAGGCCATTGCTCAGGGCAGTGGCAAGAATAAGAAGATCGGAGGCAAGTACAAGCCTCTGGCCGGGCACCCACCGTCGCTGCTACAACAGCGGTGGGGGCCGTACCCCGCGCACCGATAGGCGCCCATGACCACCGTCTATCATCGATGACGGTCAATGGTGCCCAATGTACAACTCCAGCTGCCACGACGCCAGCGAGACATGAGATCAAGAAACTCGCGGAACATTTCCGTGATCTGCAACAGCAGCAGCCGCGCCAAGGATCCCCCTCCCCCCCGCCAGCGGGAGGGAAAACAAAAAGCTGAGCCGAAGCTGGCGCCGAGCAGGAGATGGAGTATCAAGACGCCAAGCAAGCTTTGAAGGTCGTCTACGGCCACTCCGACTCCGACTCCGACTCCAGTGCTAACGACGAGCGGCACTCTACATGTGAGGAAGCATGGTGCCGATTTGGTAGAAGAGCTTCCGTGTTCACTGTGGGCTAGCCAAACGTCCCTCAGTCGTGCGACAGGGGAAACACCCTTCTTCCTGGTGTATGGGGCTGAGGCTGTCCTCCCCCCGGAAATCACCATGGGCTCATCCCGTGTCCATGTGTATGACGAAGCGACGCAGGACCAGCTTCGGCGTGAAGATATCGACCTTGTCAATGAGCGAAGGTGGCAAGCAGCTGCTCAAAACACACGGTACCACCAGGTGCTCCGGCGTTATCAGCAGCGGTTCGTGCGGAGTAGACAACTCGAGGTGGGTGACCTGGTGCTTCGGCGAATACTTTCTCGAGAAGGGGCGCACAAACTCTCCCCCAGCTGGGAGGGTCCCTTCCGAGTGACACAAGTATGCCGCCCCAGATGCGTCCGCGTGACCACGGAGGATGGGGTACCTCTACCCAATCCATGCAACATAGAACACCTCCGTAAGTTCTACCCTTAGCGCAGCAGTAGGATTCTTTTTTCTCTGTAAGGGTGTCATAGGGTCTAGGAGTAGCGCTTAGAACAGCTAAGCTCCGGAAAGGTCCTGCTACTCTTGTCATCCGGAACAGGTCGCCGTCTTCTTGTACGGCCTATTTGCTCCTACGAATAAAGCCTGATATGAGAAAAATTTATCTTACCCTGCGTCTCCCCTACTCCCTCTATTTACAATTTGGGCTCACTCATGCATATCAACAGTAAACGGCATGTCCGGAGCCCGACCTACATACTTGTCCCAGGTCCCGTGGCGCTGGAAGGTCCCCTCGCTAAAAGGTTAACGCCCGCGAGAGGTCCAGGGCGCGCAACCTGCTTAGCCTGGTTCCGTACCTTAAGCCTGCCGCACTGCCTCCGCAGCGCTACAACTGAGTACTTGGGGGCCAGAAGGTACACACCTATGTACAAGGAAGTAACCGAACCTCAGACATCGCCCCTTTCTTTTTCGTTCTCTCTTTCCATACCGCTCCGGCCGTGTGGCCAGTCACTTTTTCCTGTGCTCACTCATAGCAAGAGCCGTGCCATCCTTCTTCGGGCAGGTCCGCTTGAGGTACCTATGGTGTACCCGGGGTCCTTTGGTTGCCTCATTGCTCGGGGGCCTTATGGCGCCGAATGGTCCCTCCCCCGAATGGCTAACGCCAACGGGAGGTCTAGGGTGTGTAGCCTACTTAGCTCGGTGTTGTACCCTAAGCATGCACACTCTACCTCTCCAGCGCTACAGCTAAGTACCGGGGAGCCGTCCGGCTCATAACCCTGAGCAAAGTCAAAACCATAACCCAGATCCTCCCACATCGAATTACCCAAGCCCCGTAGCTCGGCTAAGGACCATAAGCCGTAGCAAAACTAAAAACAGGAAAGAGTGACTAGAGAGCACTCTACTCCTCTTTCTCTGCCATGTCTGCAGGTCCGAACAGGTCCTTGGCGTCCCGTACCTCTCAGGGAGTCCGCTGCTGACGTCCTGCCCTAGCCAGTCTGCTTGGTAGGTGTGCCCCAACTTAAGGGCCACACCTACCATGGGACCATCACGGTGAACCACACAGGCAGAACGTCGGACCACTGCGACGGCAAGGGGAGAACTCGGAGCTCCAACTACAACAAGTTGAAGATACAAGCCGAATTTCCCTCGGGTCCTTGCGCTACCAAGGACCCGGGAGGACGAGTTAGCCACACTGTCAGAGCGCTCTAAGTCCTTATGCTGCTAAGGATCCGGGGGAACAAGCTTGTGACATCGGCAAAGAGCTATCCACCTCGACTAAGTCATTCCGGACCCTTGCGCTACCAAGGGTCCGAAATCTACATCAACAACTCAAGACACACAAACTTCAAACAAATAAGTCTTTTATTCAAGGCAGAGGTCCGACATAAAGAAGGGCATACAAGGCAAGCAGGAGACCTAGAAGCTACCCACGCTGGAACCTAGCAGCTATAAGTCGGGCGACCTCCTCCACAGTAGCCTTGGCCGCTCCCTACTGCTCTATGCTCTGGCCCTATGCCACAGGTTCCAAGGAGATGCTAGGGTCGCAGCTCCAAAGGCACGAAAGCACATGCTCTGCCACCTGCTAGGACAGAGCCTTGCCTTCAGAATCTAGGTGCTCCCCGATGACGTTCTCTAGTGCCAGGAGCTTGGCTCCAACTGAGTCCAAGGCAGGGAGCACTTGGCTCACCTCCTGGACCAGACCGTCGGAGCGCAGGGGACCTAAGCCAAAGGGCTCCAATGCCATCTCCGCGCAGCCAAGGAAGTCCCGAGACCCTATCATCCTCAACACACGAGAAGCCCGGAGTTCTTCCACAGTCTTGGCGGTGGAAGCCAGCTCCCCCACCAAGTCCCTACTAGCCACCTCGTGCTCCTTGGTGGCTAGCCACGCATCCCTATCGCCCACGTCGGACTCCCTAGTCGCAGCGGCAAGCTCCTGGTCTACACGCCCTGAAGCCGCTACTTTAGGCATTCCCGCTCCTCCTCATGGGCAGCTACGCGGTCGGAGAGCTCCCTCTCCTTTGCCTGCACCTCCTGCTCCCGTCGGAAAAGCATGTCCCGAAGCTCGGACAGAGCTTCGAGACGTGCGTCAGCGGAGGCATGAAGTTACTTTGCTTCAGCTTGGAGCGCCACTGCCCTCTTGTCGAGCTCAGCGACGATGGCTTTCCTCAGCTCGAGGGCCTCCTCCATCAGCCCCAACCTCTCCTACCACGCCTGCGGCTTCTCCTTGGCGGAATGGACACACACCTTTAGTAGGTTGTCCCAGTCCCGAAGGCGCTCCCGCTCAGACCTTAGCTCGGCCCACTCCTGGTCAAGCACCTCCTGCATCTGGTCCAAGATTGTGCGAACTGCCCTCACAGCCCTGGTTAGCGGGATGGCCTTCAGCATCGGCAGACGAGGAATTACCTCAACCTCCTCTGGCTCTTCATCTTCCGGTGGGGCTACTACCACGGAAACCTACAGAGGAGAAGGATTAGGACTGGCGACACGCCTCGCAGCAGCTTCGCTGCTACCAGAGATGTCCGCGTCCGCGGCTGGCTGGCCTCGGGGCCCGGGTGTCGACATCTGGAGCCGGCCCAAGCGACGGCTCAGGCAGTACCGCCGGCGTTGGAGCCTCAGCGGTGAAGGAGCTCTGGCTCCTAGGCTGCTGCGTAGGAGGAGGAGTGCTCTGCGGAGAAGCCCTGCAAGAAGGAGCGCTAAGATCAGCTACACAATCCAGCAACCCTTTGTGCAACCTAACCTAAAAGGTTGAGCCGTACCTGGAGGCTTGGAAGTTCCATGACAAGCGGAGCTTCTTGTGCTAGGGTTGGAGTCACTCGACCCCGCCATCCTCTAGGTTGGAGGTGTGTCCGCCGTCGGCGCCTCATAAGACGTCGCCGCTGCAGGCAGCGCAACGGCAGTCTTCCCTGCCGCTGGCCATGGCATCGAAGATTGGCCTTGTGCTGGGGCCGACAGCACTGCAGAAGCCTTCGTCGTCACTGACATCGCTTCAGGAGTCTTCCCCGCCGACGGCTTCTGAGCTGGTGACGCGCCAGAGGAATCCTTCTACATCGTAGGCGTGTTAGGAGCCTTTCTCGGAGCTGCAGCAGCACCAGGCGTCCACCCCACGCCCGCCAGAGCTGACCTGGAAGCAACAGTTCCAGAACTGCCACCGGCGCTGGTCACCAGGCCTGGTGCAGGGCCGCGGGAAGCTTGAGGACCCTTCGCCTGGGGGCCCTTTGACGGAGCTCCCGTCGGAGCGGACCAGCCTCCTCTTCGGCGCCATGCTCGACTCCGTGGCGTCCTTGGGAGGCGAGCGGGTGCGCGGTGCGAACGCAGGACCACCTGCCGACACCTTCTCCTTCCCCTGGTTACGGGGAGGGACCGACGCAGGCATCATTTGGACACTAGCACCGCTTCCTCCGCCAATCTCAATGCCCCGCAAAGCGTCGTGGACCTAACACACTATGACATTGATGTCGTGCAGTGTCGACAGCTCCTTCACCTGCCTCGACTGCGTCTGCTGGTTGAGGCAGATAGGCTGGCGGCTCGCCTCAACTGCCGCATCGTGCTCAACATCTCCCGATTCAGCGACGACCCAGCTCCGTGCGCCACTGGGTCATGTCGCCCTCCCCGGTGTACAGCCAGGCGGGCCGGATGCGCTGCTGGGGAGGAGCGATCCGGCGAGACGTCAGGACCATTTGTGATGTCAGGCCTTCCTCTGCCAAGTACCTGATCCTCTCCAGCACCGGCTTGTAGGCGTCGTGCAGGTCAGGGATCTCGTCCCCGACGGCTTCCTCGGCGATTGGGGGGCCGTTCAACAGCTTCAAGCAGTCGTGGACGTCGGTCTGGGCGATCACCCAATCCTCCCTCCAGTGCTCCCACTTCCCGGGAGAGAAGGACGCGATGTATGGCTCGGAGTTCCTCCCTTGGTGCTGGAAGTAGTAGGCCACCATGTGGCCTGTGCATCTCCCCAAGGCCCACAAGGAGTTGAACACACTAAAGAGCCACAACGAGGGCCACACGCACACGAACATCTCGCAAAAGTGGACAAAGACCGCCACTAGTGCGAGGGCGTCCAGCGTGAGGTGCTAGAGGTGGAGACCATACACCTCCAGCAGGGTGAGGAGGAAGGACGACACCAAGAGCGTGAACCCGGACAACACGTACGAGGTGAAGAGGACCATCTCGCCAGGCTGCATGTCGGTGAGGGGGACCCTCCAGCAACGGATATTTCCATCGAATGCGGCTGATTGCCAGCCGAGCAGGCGCCTCACGCGCCCAAGGTCATCGTCGGTGGAGAGCCGGGAGGAGCGAAGGTCGGAAGTCATGGCAGTGAAAAGGTGGCTGAGAGCACTAGGGAGCGGAGGCTTTGAGCGCGAAAGTGGAAGGCAGAGATCACAAGAGGCAGGAAAGGAAGGAACCACCCTTCTCCGGAAGGCTTCCTTTTCAATGCCAGCAGCCTTTGGTAGGGCAACAGGCGCGATTCTTGGTCTACAACCGCCACGCGCTGCCCGTGTCTCCAATGACGGGTGGGACCCAGGTCCATCCGTCAGATGCTGGGGGCCAGATGGGCTGCGTATCGGAAACAAGGCTCTGCCGGTTCCCGATAAAAGTCACGCAGTGGAACTGCAGCGGTCGACCCAAGAATAGCTGCAGTCAATACCCCGGTGCGTCCCCTCGAGAGCATCACCACGACCCACCAGTCAAGAGCGCACACACGTCCATTACACCGATGGCGTGCTGCGTTTCGACTGTCGAGTACGCCCGTTAAGCCAAGGGCGTGCATCCCTTTCATCTGCCTGCACACCCAGTACGCTAGAATCTTGCTGCCACTTCGACTTTCAAAGTGCAGGATCAAAGCGACCACAAAGGAAAAATGGAGGCCCCACCCGCGGGATCATAGCCTCCCCCAAGATGGGCCCGAGGGCCACTGTCGGTACCCTGCAGACCGGGTATCCCCGCATGGTGGGTCTAAGACAACCTAGACCCGCCTCCCTGCTGAGGCGGGCGCTGGAAAGGCAACGTGCCCTAGGCCCTGGACTCGGCCTCCCCGTTGAGGCCATACCTGGTGCTGCCACGTGTGCCTAGGATCCGGAGCAGACATGCGCCCTTGGCCCCGGTCCGAGCCTCCCCGCTGAGGTGAAGTTCGGTGCTGCCACGTGTATCCAGGCTCTGAGCCTCCTCCCCGCTGAGGAGGGCTCCGGAGCCGACACGTGCCCTTGGCCCCGGTCCGAGCCTCCCCGGTAAGGTGAGGTCCGGTGCTGCCACGTGTATCCGGGCTCTGAGCCTCCACCCCGCTGAGGAGGGCTCCGGAGCCGACACGTGCCCCTAGCCTTGATCCCAGCCTCCCCGCTGAGGGGAGGTCTGGAGCTGCCACGTGTATCCAGGCTCTAAGCCTCCTCCCGCTGAGGAGGGCTCCGGAGCCGACACGTGCCACTTGGCCCCCGTCCAAGCCTGCCCGCTGAGGCGAGGTCCGGTGCTGCCGCGTGTGTCCGGGCTCCGAGCCTCCTCCCTGCTGAGGAGGGCTCCAGAGCCGACACGTGCCCTTGGCCCTGGTCCAAGCCTCCCCGCTGAGGCGAGGTCCGGTGCTGCAACGTCTATCCTGGCTCTGAGCCTCCTCCCGGCTGAGGAGAGCTCTGGAGGGGACATGTGCCCATGGCCACGGTCCGAGCCTCCCCGCTGAGGTGGGGTCCGCTGCTGCCACGTGTATCCGGGCTCTGAGCCTCCTCCCCGCTGAGGAGGGCTCCGGAGCCGACACGTGCCCTTGGCCCTAGACCAAGCCTCCCCGCTGAGGTGAGATCTGGAGCTGCCACGTGTATCCGGGCTCTGAGCCTCCTCCCCGTTGAGGAGAGCTCAGGAGCCGACACGTGCCCTTGGCCCCGACCAATCCTCCTAGCTGAGGTGAGGTACGGAGCTGCCATGTGTATCCGGGCTCTGAGCCTTCTCCCTGCTGAGGAGGGCTCCGGAGCCGACACGTGTCCTTTGTCCTAGACCAAGCCTCTAAGCTGAGGTGATGTCCGGAGCTACCACGTGTATCTGGGCTCTGATCCACCTCCCCGCTGAGGAAGGCTCCGGAGCCGCCGCGTGTCCCACGATCCGTCGTGGGCCATGGGACTTAGAAGTCAAGGAGGAAGTGTGTTGTCAGGCCGTGCATTCAAGGCCTGCGCCTTCCCCAGAAGCATGGCGCATGGTGCACGCCTCCTCCCTTCGCCCGTCTTCCATTATGATGACAAGACAGGGCGACGAGGCGTGACAACGACATGATGCCGCCCAACAGCACAAAGACGCCCAGCAGAGCTAGAGGACGCGGCGACAAGACGGCATCTTCATCATCACCTCCTACCTAGTCAGAGGGGCTCAACGCGCCAGGTGGCGGGACCCCCGTGGACGTAGGGTTTGACGCTTCGGCGACCCGAACCACGTAAATCCTCGTGTTTACCTTCTCCCTCAAGCTCGATCGCTCAAGGGACGTCAAGCCCCTCCAAAAGAACCCTCGCGGATTGCTCCAGTAGCAGATGGGGGAAGTGTCGTTGCTACACTTCGACAAATATGATTACACATAAAATAGCACAAGGTTTGATTCATCTTAATTAAACCATTTCCTAAAATTTGGCTTAATACGAGCAAGAATCATCTATAAATACAGCAAAGTGTATAACTCATTTTCATTTGACCATTTTTCTAGTTGGCCTTATTGAGCATGAATTATACCTAGATTTATTCTTTTTGTTATGCCATTTTTCGAAATTTGGCTGGACAAAAATGAATAATTTCTTTGTTTTTTCATTATGATTAATGCACTTGTTACAACACCACCATGATGATTTTCTTAATAAAATCTCTGGTTGCCTATATGTAGGACTCAATGGCTCGCGAGTTTGAAGAACTCGCCCTTGATGGTCACAACTACCCTACATGGGCTCTTGACATCAAGATAAGCATAGCTTTCCGTGGAATCATGGCTGCTCTTACTCCTCCTGCACAAAGAGATGCATCATTTCTGGATACATACAAGTATCAGGCACTATACATCATCCAGAACCACCTTCACCCCCACTGAAAGTCGGAATATGTGATGGAAGAGAAGCCTTGTAGTCTTTGGATGGCACTAAAAGGCCGTTATGAACAGCAAAAGGAAATTTTATTGCCTAATGCCAACCATGAATGGACTCAACTTTGTCTTCGAGACTTTAAGTCTATTGAGGACTATAATCATGCTATTCATAAGGTCTGCGCCAAATTGTGGTTTTGTAAGAAATAACCATCAGAGGAGGACAAGATTGAAAAGACTCTTCAAACTATGCTCCCCTCAGATCGGGTCTTACAACATCAGTATCAGTATCAGAACTACCAACACCATGTTGATCTCATTCATGACTTACTCCAGGCAGAGAAGCATGATGAATTTACTATTAAAAATCATCACCAACGACGAGTTGGGGCTGCTCCTCTTTCTGAGATTCACCACATTGAGAAGAAAGCAAGTGCTTCTAAGGAGTCAACTCCAAAGAAGAATGGTTGATCTGCTAGACGCCGCCGCAATAGGCAGATACAGCTGACAAGTGTCGTACACCTAAACACCTTGTGGCCTTGTACCAGAAATCCTTGGGGAAAGACAAGAAAACTCAAGGATCGAGAAATGGATATGAAACTTATTTCAGCATCCCGACAAATCCAACGTTTGAAGCCGGTTGTTCAAGCAAGGATATCCAAAATCCAAGCAAATACGAGCCAACGTTGAATGTTGATGACTACATGGACTTGGATAAAGCTATGGTAGAATATAAGTCGAACGACATGTTCGACGATCTAAGCTAGGTCGCTTACCATAGAAATTTGTAATTACTAAGTTTACGTAATAAAGTGTGTTGTATTGAACATTATTAGTTCTCTTGTATTAGAGTTATTCAGCACTCTAATTTTGTAAATATGTATTTCAATGCAATTAATAGAATTATTAAAATTCTTAATTGTTAGATCTCACGGGAAGTTTCTGATGGAAGAAGAAATGTGCCTTGTAGATAGCTGCACCACAAACTCTATACTTAGAGAAACAAAATATTTCTATACCCTAACTAGAAGGCCAGGAAATGTTTTAACCATCGCTGGACGTGATGCAACAATAGTTGGCTCTAGAAGAGCCATTATAATGTTTCCAAATGGTAAACAAGTAATGATCTAGGACGCTTTATTGTATCTCGATTCTACCCGTACCCTCATAAGTTTTAGAGATATCCAAAAAAATGGGTTACATGTATGTACCCATGAAGATAACAAAGAAGAATTTCTGCTTATTACAAATAATTCCGGATATGGCCATGAGGTCTTGAAAGAATTCCTTCTAGTCCATCTAGATTGTACTATATATACATAAAACCTGTACCATATGTTGCATACAAAGTGATTTTCCAGAATGTCGATACATTCAAGACCTAGCATTCATGCCTAGGCCACCTTGGAATAGGGATGATGCAGAAAATTATTGGAAATTGCACTGGCCATGATTTAAAAAATGCCAAATTTCCAAAATCTAATGATTTTGTGTACTTCATGTGCTATGGACAAGTTGATCTTGCGCCCTTCTCCGCTTAAGATCCATGCTGAACCTTTAAAGTTTCTTGAACACATTCAAAGAGACATTTGTGGTCCCATACAACCAATATGTGGTCATTTTAGATACTTCATGGTACTAATTGACGCATCTACAAGATGGTTACACGTGTATTTACTATCTACACGTAACCATGCTTTCGCTAAATTTATGATACAAGTTATTATATTAAAAGTGAATTATCCTGAACATAGGATAAAAAGTATCCGTATGGACAATGCTGCAGGATTTTCATCTCGAGCCTTTAATGATTATTGTATGGCTCAAAGAAATGAAGTACAACATTCTGGTCCATATGTTCACACATAAAATGGTTTGGCAGAATCTTTGATAAAGAGAATCAAGCTAATCGCTAGGCCATTATTGCAAGGTTGCAATTTGCACACATCTTGTTGGGGTCATGTAGTTTTACACGCTGCTGACCTTCTTCAACTACGACCAACTGGATACCATACCACCTCCCCACTCCAACTTGTACGTGGAGATCAACCAAATATCTCCCATATGTGGAAATTTCGATGTGTTGTGTACACACAAATTTCACCATCTAAGTGAACCTCTATGTGCCCTCACAGAAAATTGGGGATTTACGGTGAATTTCAATCCCCATCTATTTTAAAATACTTGGAGCCCTTAACGGGTGATTTATTCACGGACCAGTTTGCTGACTGTATTTTTAATGAGGATCATTTTTTGGCTTTAGGGGGAGGTAATAAATTTATCAATGAGCCGAGAAATTAATTGGGATGACAAGTCCATCCTAACCTCTGATCCACGTACAAAGGAGATTGAATTTCAAGTTAAAAGTTATTGAGTTACAGAAAATCGCTAGTGTCCTGCCAGGCGCGTTTACTAATTATAAAGGTGTCACAAAGTCTTTAAATCCTGCTGTCAATGCGCCTTGTCGAGTGGAGATACAAACAAAAACCACTCCACCCCCGAAAAGGGGGAGAGCAATTCAGCAGAAAGAAGCTTCAAATAAGTGTACAAAGACTACGAGGACAAAAACTTTCTGAAAGCAAGTAAATGCAAGTCAACAAAATGTTGATGGACATCAAATGGATGTGATAAATCCGCGACCCAGCCTTAACTTGCACACTATAGAGATGGCTGGAGGATCGGAAGACCCTAATTCTCACATGTTGGGAAATCATGATGAGTTTCACGGGGTACGAGAAATTTCCATAAATTATACTAGTTCTGGAGAATTACTTGACCGCAATACAACGATTGTCAACTCATGCTTTTCAACTAAGATAGCTGATCTTCTCAATGATCCTGATCCTAAAACCATGACAGGGTGTAAACAACGCTCAGACTGGATGAAATGGAAGGAATCAATCAAGGCAGAACTTAACTCACTGAAAAAGAGAGAGGTATTCAGCAATGTAATAACTACACCTCCTAGTACATATCCTGTTGGGTTCAAGTGGTATTTCATCCGGAAACAGAATGAGAACAATGAGGTTGTGAGATAAAAGGCAAGGCTAGTTGCACAAGGGTTCAAGCAAAGACCTGGCATTGACTTCAATGATACATATTCTCCAGTAATGAATGGAATATATTTTCGATATCTTATATCTCTAGCAACACAAAAGCATCTACCGTTGTAGTTGTTGGATGTCGTGACTGCATATGTATATGGGTCACTAGATTCAGATGTATACATGGCTTGAAACAATCTGGAAGGATGTGGTATAATCGACTGAAGGAGTTCTTTCTAAACAAAGGCTACTCTACTAATGACGATTATCCTTCTGTCTTCATTCGTAAATCCTTAATTGGATTTTGCATTATTTCAGTATATGCTGATGATTTAAATATCATTGGCACTGAGCTTGACATTAATGAGGGACGAAATCATCTTAAGATGGAATTTGAGATGAAAGATTTAGGAAAAGCTAAATTTCGCTTGGGTTTACAACTAGGGCACCTTCATACAGGTATTCTCGTACATCAATCGGCTTATGTCCAAAAAGTATTGGGAAAATTCAACATGGATAAAGCCTATCCATCTAAAACTCGTATGGTGGTTAGAGCCTTAGAAAAGGATACAGATCCATTTCGGTCATGCCAAGAAGAAGAAGAGGTGTTGGGTTCGGAATACCCATACCTAAGTGCCATTGGAGCACTTAGGTATCTTGCTAATAACACAAGACCCTATATTGCTTTTACAGTCAATCTACTAGCAAGATATAGTGCCACTCCAATCATGCGTCATTGGAAAGGAGTCAAAGATGTCTTACGATATCTTCAAGGTACAACAGATCTAGGTCTTTTCTTTCCAAAAAATCAAGATCTCAACCTCATTGGCTATGCCGATGCTGGATATTTAAGTGATCCCCACAATGGTAAATCTCATATAGGCTTCGTGTTCTTACACGGACAAGCAACAATATCATGGAAGTCTTTAAACAGACTCTAATTGCTACGTCTTCAAATCACTCTGAAATCATAGCATTATGTGAAGCTGCACGTGAATGTGCATGGCTACGTAGAGTAATTAACCACATTCAAGTCTCATGCGGCATTGAGCCTATTGAGTCACCAACCATTATCTATGAAGATAATGCAGCTTGCATTGCTCAGATGCAGTCAGGTATGTGAAAACTATTGTTACTAAACACATAACACCTAAACTATTCTACCCACATGAACTTTAAGTTAATGGAGAAATTAGTCTCCTGCAAATCAAGTCATGTGATAATTTGGCTGATTTATTCACTAAGTCCTTACCATACTCCACATTTTCTAAATGTGTCACTGGTATAGGTATGCGTCGATTTAAAGATAGTGTTTAAGGGGAGCTTTGTCATAAAGCCACCTGATAATTAAACATCACATTGTACTTTTTTTCTTACATGGGTTTTACTTTTAAAGTTTTCTCAAAATAAGTTTTAATGAGGCAATGACAATGTAAGATAATGTCTGTTTTCTTATTTTCCCCACCGAGTTTTTTTCATGGAAACACTTATGACATTTCCATGCTGTGATTTTCTCCTGTTTTAACAAAAGTTTCAGGAGTTTTTACACAAGCATTTAGTTATATACATCTTCAGATTTTTCCCACTGGGTTTTTCGAAGATAATATTCATTCAACGTGGAATTTAAGTGCTCAAGGGGGAGTGTTAGAAGTTATATGTTCACTTGACAATAGAATGAAGAAGACAACTACCACATCGGCAGTTACCAAATGCCTCTTCGCCGAACGGCTGCTTCCATACACCGATATGCCTCTTCGCCGAACGGGCCACCATCTCATGTATAAAAGGAAAGGAAATGAAAGAATGAAGTGATAATCTCACAACAAATCTTTGTCTCTCTAATTTTATTCTCAACAATCTCTGCTGCCGACCTTGGAGCTCTACCACAACAACGCTCCACTGCCAGGTATGACTTCGGTAGCTGAGTATGGCGATGGCCTGGACGCTCGACGTAGGCGAGAAAATTGATCTCGTAGGACTCCCAAAAACAAGTGGCTTCGTCCAAATAAAATCTAGACTCTGAAGTTTAGCTAAAAATAGGACTTCAAATATTGGGCTTCTTGATCATCTGACACCTTCAGCTTTTTAGTTGTAATTACTATATTGGATACCTGAAATGACCATAATACACCTCAAGGACTGGTCGGGAGTGCACCCAGCTCTGTTTTGTTTTGGCTGCAATCTTTTCATGCATAGAACAATATAGTATGACAGTAACATTATTGACAACATGCAAAAATATTTAGAACACATAAGCATTAAAACGAAGTCGTCACATAATAATGAGTTATCATCTCATACACACAAGCATGACAGAACGAAGTGACGGAGGCATACAAAATTTATAGGGGAGACTAAACCACATACTCTTTTTAACATCTAGCCTCTTTATCTCTTTCATGGCCAACAAAATCAGGTCCGGAGGAAGGGGGTGGCTTCACTGTCCAATGAGCAGTTGGGTGCTCGAGACCTCCCGTTGTCTCGTTGGATTTGATAGATTGTATGGCGCTGAATGACCTAACCACTATGGGTCATGGTCTCTTATATTTATAGAGAAATATATACATGGTATGTTACATATATTCCAAGAATAGATGATTCCTTTCTATCTATAAATATAGACTACTATGCATAATATATTCTCTACCTAATATACTACTGATGCATATGATAGTCTATCTAGCATACTAAATATACTCCCAACATATATGGTACCCAATATATCATGTCAAGTATACTTCTGACATATATGGTAATCAATATATCATACCAAATATTGATATAGGCTTCTATGTTTAACATCCCCCCTCAATCTGGACGGTGTGGTACTAAGTTCAGATTGCGTCGAAAATTATTGAAGGAGGAGACCGGTAATGGCTTGGTCATAATGTCGGCGAGCTGATCTTTAGATGATATAAATCTCACATCAAGTTGACGAGATGATACTCATTTATGAACGAAGTGATAATCAACCTCAACATGCTTCGTCCGCCGATGAAAAATTGGATTGGCAGATAAATAGGTGGCACCAATATTATCGCACCACAGACTAGGTGCTCGTGACTGCGAAATCCCAAGCTCACGCAAAAGCACCTGAATCCAAATTAATTCTGCGGTAGCATCAGCAACTGTCTTGTATTCAGCCTCTGTACTTGAACGAGACACTGTTGGCTGTTTGCGTGAACTCCAAGAAATAAAATTGCCACAAAAAAATATGGCATATCCGCGAGTGCTTCGTCGATCATCAGGATTCCCAGCCCAATCAGCATCTGAGAAGGCACTAAGCAGTGAAGAGCCAGACTTGGTGACGCATAATCCCATATCAATTGTTTCATGAAGATATCTTAGAATCCTTTTGACTACCGCCCAATGTACAGTAGTTGGAGTTGATAGAAATTGGCAGACTCTGTTGACACAGAAAGAAATATCAGGCCTTGTTAATGATAGATATTGGAGGGCACCAACAACACTTCGATATCTTGTAGTATCTTCAGACGAGAGCTTTTCACCCATATCTAGTCCCAACTTCTCAGTAGGAACCATAGGAGTGGACACACCTTTGGAGGTGAGCATATTAGTTTGGGATAATAAATCTTGTTTGTATTTGTGTTGTGTCAGAATGAGCCCATGAGAGGAATGACATACTTCAATTCCAAGAAAATAACTGAGTCTACCAAAATCTTTTACTGCAAAATCAGTCTTAAGTTGTGTAAGGAGTCTCTCAGTAGCCACAAAAGACGAGCTGATTATAATAATATCATCCACATAAATAAGAATAGATATGTGAATATCAGACTTGTTAAAAATAAAAAGAGAAACATCTGCCTTTGAGGTTGTAAATCCCAACTCCAAGAGTTTGGAGCTAAGGCGAGAAAACCATGCACGTGATGCTTGTTTGAGACCATAAAGAGATTTATCCAACTTGCAAAGATAACTGAGATGTTGAGAATCCACAAATCCAGGTGGTTGTTTCATATAAACATCTTCATGAAGAAGGCCATGTAAAAAAGCATTCTTAATATCTATTTGTCGAATAGCCCAACCTCGAGAAACAGCAAGAGACAATAAAAGTCGAATAGTAGTTGGTTTAACAACTGGACTGAAAGTATCATCATAATCAATTCCATATTGTTGTTTGAAACCTTTAGCAACCAGACGTGCTTTGTAGCGGTCAATAGACCCATCTGGCTTTTGCTTCAACTTAAAGACCCATTTGCAGTCAATGACATTAATACCAGTACGATGAGGTACTAAGTGCCATGTTTTATTTTTAAGAAGTGTCTGAAATTCATCATTCATGGCCTGACGCCACATGGGATGCTCCATAGCAGCAACATGAGAAGTAGGCTCAGAAGTAGAAGACCGAACCACAGAATATGTGACCGTACCATCTGTACGTACCTTTAGACGTCTAATATTATTTTGTAGGCGCGTACGGTACGGATGGACGGATGGTGCGTCAGCCTCGACACCTGATTGGGCCTCAATATCAGGAAGCGCATCCTGATTCACACTATTAACTGGCAGACAATCAGCAGGTATGGTAGGTGCTCCCAAATCTGATTCATGCTGCATGGGTGCTATAGGTAACGACAGCATATCTGAAGCGGATCTCTGAGATGGAGATTCCTGATTATCTGCATCCAAAGAGTTAGCAGGCACAGATGCATGTATATGATCATTTTCCAAATTAGTACTACTGTTTCCCAAGTGCAACATGCACAAATCAATATTACTATGTGTCGATTCCAAATTTTGGGAAGGATGGGGTGGAGTTCTTTTGAAAGGAAAAATATTCTCGTCAAAAATAACGTCTCTGGAAATATAGACACGACCTGAATCAGTGTCAAGATATTTACACCCTTTATGTAAAGAGCTATAGCCTAGAAAAACACATTCCTTGGATCGAAAAGAGAGCTTCTGTTTGTTATAAGGACGAAGATGAGGCCAACAAGCACACCCAAAAACTTTTAATAGTGAGTAATCGGGTGGTGTATTGAATAAACGCTCCAAAGGGCATTTGTTATCAATAACTCGAGTAGGAAGGCGATTGATGAGGTATGTGGCTGTAAGGAAAGCTTCATCCCAAAATTTAAGGGGCATGCCTACATGAGCTAAGAGAGCAAGACCGGTTTCAACAATATGACAGTGTTTGCGTTCAACAGAACCGTTTTGTTGATGTGTATGAGGACATGAAACACAGTGAGATATGCCAAGAGAACGAAAAAATGTGTTGTGAATTTTCTGGTATTCTCCACCCCAATCAGACTGAACACACTTAATTTTAGCATCAAGGAGATGCTCAACATGCGCTTGGAGCTGTAAAAATATACGAGGAGCGTCAGTACGATCATGCATTAAATAGATCCAAGAAAATTTACTAAAATCATCAACAAAGCTGATGTAACACTTAAAACCGCCAACAGATTGGGGTGCAGGTCCCCAGACATCGAAGAAAATGAGTTCTAAGGGTGATGTAGACCGATGAATAGAACTTGTGTATGGTAATTGGTGACTCTTAGCTAGTCGACATGCATTACAAACCGATAAAGATGACTCTCTAGGACATGAAATATTATTGAGATGCAAAATTGACCGAACTACTTGAGATGAAGGATGGCCGAGTCGGGCATGCCATTGGGCTTGACTAGTAGAATTGCTCGCTAAGGCATGCTTGCTGGCAGCGACATCGGATGACTTGATAGGATAGAGGCCAGACTCACATCGCCCTTCGAGAAGACTTCTCCTCGATGTTTGATCCTTAATAGAGAAATGCCATGGATGGAATTCAAAGAAGACATTATTATCACGAGAAAATTTATGAACGGAAAGAAGATGTTTGGAAATATCAGGCACATGCAAAATATTGCGCAATGCGAGAGGGCGAGCAGCAGTATTAATTGAAGAATGACCAACATGCATAATCTGCAAGCCTGCTCCATTTCCGACTTGCACTTGTTCGCCTCCATGATAGCGTTCACGGACAGCAAGGCGATCGAGATCACTTGTAATATGATCGGTGGCACCCGTGTCACTATAACAGTTGGGGTCGATCTTGTACAAGTTTGTGGACGCCAAGGCTGCCGAGGGGGCTTCATCCTGGTACGTGTTGTCCATCCTATACCAGCACTTGATGGCAGTGTGGCTGAGCTTACCGCAGATCTGACATTGAGGACGAGGGCCGTTGTCACGACGATCACCGCGCGACGGGGTGCCGCCACGAGACCGACCGCCATGGCCACGGTCACTACGACCGCGGCCATGAGATTTACCGCCACGACCCACGTAATTCACGGAGGCACCATGGTTTAGCTGTAGTTCCGTCAGGTGCTGGAGTTGTCGGGCTTCGAATGTGACCAAGTGAGCGAAAACGTCATCGAGGGAGAGCGCCTCTGTCTTTGTCGTCATCGAGGTGACGAATGGGTCGTATTCGCTTGGGAGACCTGCAAGGAGATAGGCGAGAACCTCCTCATCACGGAGGGGAGCATCAGCGGCAGCGAGTTCGGTGGCGAGCCACGTGATCTTGCGGAAGAAGTCAGCGGCGGACAGATCGCGTTTCTTCGATGTAGCGAGTTCCACACGGATTTGCACCGTGCGCGCCTTCGTAGACGAGGCGAAACTTCTTCTGGAGGGAGTGCCAGACCTCCTTTGAAGACGTGGAATTGACGATATCCCGAAGAACTTCTTCGGTCATCGACGATAGAAGACCACTCAATAGTTGTTGATCTTGATCATACCGGCGTTCGTACGCCGGATTGGGGACTTGTTCACCACCCGGGGCCGTCGATGCGGCAACCTTCTTCTCAGGTGCGGCGTGGGTGCCATCTAGGTACCCGATCAGCTTTGAGCTCCGGAGATACGGCAGGAGCTGAGCGCGCCATAGGAGGAAGTTTGATTTCGTTAAACGAATGGTGACAACTTGGTGAATAGGGATCGAGGCCATGGTTGTGTTGTGAGCACCCGACATGATAGAGAAGGAGGAAGTGGTGGAGGAGGAGGAAGAAAAAATTTGTGGTATGGGTTAGAACCTTGGCTCTGTTACCATGATAGATTGTATGACGCTGAATGATCTAACCACTATGGGTCATGGTCTCTTATATTTATAGAGAAATATATAAATGGTATGTTACATATATTCCAAGAATAGATGATTCCTTTCTATCTATAAATATAGACTACTATGCATAATATATTCTCTACCAAATATACTACTGATGCATATGGTAGTCTATCTAGCATACTAAATATACTTCCAACATATATGGTACCCAATATATCATGCCAAGTATACTTCTGACATATATGGTAATCAATATAGCATACCAAATATTGATATAGGCTTCTATGTTTAACAGGATCCACTACTGAACAGTTCAAGTATCTCATAGTCTCATACTACAGGACCACAATAGTTCAAAAGGAAGACAACAAAAGTCTTCCAGCTCACATGCAAATCAGTTCCTTTTACATCCTTGAACACCTCATACACCTTTTAATGTATGTTTGTATCGAGAAAAAGTGGCATTCAATCAAGAACTCGGATAGTCGCACCTCTTATACAATCATAATGATCACTAGGGACACTAGATGCGCACCCGCTGGAAGGCAATCCAGCAGCGGCGGTCATCAATCCTGCACATACGTTGCGAGGTTAGGGGTGGAGCCCGGGATGAGCGACAGCAAGGGATCTAGTGGGCAGGTCCCGCTCTATTCATTGAAAGGCAGTAGGGTGAAGTGTTTTTGTATATATAATATATAAAGAAATATATTTTAGATCTCTATGAAGAAAAATATATGTGTATGCATATATAATGAAAAAAGAAATGTACATCAAAACTCAAGAAATTTAGATCTGTCTGTTATCTTCAATAATAAAACTAAAAGCAGAAAAAATTAACTAACATTTAATATATATGAAAAATAAAAAATTCTTGAATAAAATATAGAACTAATATTTTTCTTGAAGAGTATTTTACTGAATAGAAATAGAAACAGAAATGAAGTAATAATAATTGACTAGAATAACTATAATAAAGATAGTATAATGAAATATAAATAGAGTGTAGATCTAACACTAGGTCTATATTTTTTCTCTCATGTCCTCCTTGTGTAGATCTAAAAGTAGATCAACATATTTTTATTAAATAAGCCCACAAAAAACCAACGTAGGCCAAGAAAGTTGATAAATAAGGTAGAGGTTACTAAATTAGGCAACTAAATTAATTCAAATCGTGCTATTTTTGCATAAGCAAGATGCAAAACTCTTGGTAATCTTCAACTACAGATTAAGCATTAGATCCATGTTTCACCATCCGCTAGTCTCTAGATTCACATCCCAGTCGTTTTCATATCCAATTATTGAATCTACTCCATAACCAAGTTCGAAACACTCCCTAAAAACCTTGAGTCGGATATCTTACTTAGAACAACCAACACTTTTACATACGAACTCAAAATCAGGTGTTTTTTCAAATTCATCTACTCTAGATTTCATATTCGATTTTTGCTGCTTCGCTGCGTTCAACAAAATCAGATTGGACAAAATGCCCTCGGAAGTTAGACTAATGCGGCCATGGCTTCATATTTCATTCTGAATATTTTATGTTTTTGTTATTTGTTTTTTTGCAGTCTCACATGGCCAGGGAGAGAGTATCATTCTTTTAATATTCTGAATATCTATATGACTAGTTCCAAACAATATACGGTACAAATAGTCTGCTTACTATCAGTACCGGTCTCAGTTAATATCTGGTTCTGATTTTACTAATAGCGGTAAAGGCTTTTAATTGAACCGATACTTCAAGTCTGCATAATATTAGTGTCGATTTCAGTTAAGAACTGGTTCTGAATTTACCGATATCAGTACCACTTGTTAACTAGAACCACTACAGAAAGTATGCCAAGTGTTAGAACCGCCGTCTATTAAGAACAGGTTCTGATTTGTACTGATATTAGTATTGGTTCATATCCGAAACCGGTACAGAAAGTAAGAATACCTATTAGTACCGGGTCATATTTAGAACCACTACTGATATCCAGTATCTGCACCGGTTTTTCATGTCTCAACGGCTGATGCAGCAGCGGAGGTTGATAACCGGTACTGATAATATTTCTGAATCGGGTCCAGTTCAACCGGTTCTGATGTGGCGGTACGAATGACTGTTTCTATTATAGTGTTGGACTGAGTAAACATTAAGTCTTTCTATGTAACATTAAATAATAACATGAGGACGAGCTTGGACCACAATGTGGTCAAAGGGAAACACGACGTCATCAAAACTGTTACTATGATCAAGTCGAACTGAACACGTCGGTGCAGCTGCCGTTTATATGCGATGCGTCAAAGATGATGCAACTTTTGATTCCGGCCACAAAGGAACTGGCGACGGGGCAATTGGACACCATGGGAGTCCAAGTCGCCACATGGGCTGCCTGCGGTATGGTATTTTAGTACTCCCTCCGTTTCTAATTATTTAACGCCGATTAGTTTTATTTTGAACTAACCGGCGTCAAATAATTCGAAACAGAGAGAGTAGTTTATTTATCTTTACCAAACACATGTTTCCTCCTTTCCTCTACCCAGTTAGACTTCTTTACGCTAAAAACAATTATATAGCTTTCCCTTCCTGTTTCAGATTTCGAAACTTTGGACGAGCCATTCAGTTTGTGTATTTTCCCTTTAGCTTGCAAAATTCACTATGTATTGTCCAATATGTTGTGATTTCTTAGTGATAAAAAGAAAATAACAAATTAAAGGCTTGGAGTAGTCACAAGAAGCTAGAATAAAGGATCTCAAAGCCAGAAACCCAAAATAATCGAGTCAAGAATATTCTGTCACAAGGACGAGACATTTAAGCACCTGTTCTTTGAGTGTCATTTTTTGTGTGCAGTTTGGGTTGTTGTGTAGGTGACTCACTACAGGGAAAACGATCATTGACGACGGCCAAATTTATTGACGACGGGGCCGTCGTCTTTAATGTTATTGACGATGGCTTTATCTAGCCGTCGTCAATAACTTAGTTATTGATGACAGCCAGACGAGAACCGTCGTCAATAAATTATTGATGACGGTGGCCGTCGTCTTTAACTAAATTCGGGCCCACCCGAGGAGTTATTGACGACGGTGACCTAGCACCGTCGTCAACAAGTCCTTATAGACGACAGTTTCCTAGCACCGTTGTCAATAACGGGGTATATAACCCGTGTGCGAGCCGGGAGGCGGCCAGTGCCGCCTCCCGACTCGTGCCGGACTTCCCCGTCGCCGCCGCCGTCCCGGTCGCCACCGCCCGTCCCTGCCGGACTTCCCCGTCGCCGCCGCCCGTCCCCGCCGCCACCGCCCGGAGGTAAGTCCCCTCCCCCTCCCCGGAGATAGCAGAGACCTACAGCAGCGAGGCTCTTCGCTTGCTCAGCTCCTCTGCCCCTGGTTTCTTCTTCTTCCTGTGCTTCTTGTTTTGCTTCTTAGCATTAGGTGTATAGTGATTTCTGTCTGTAGGTATATTCATCTCAGTTGGTATATTTTCTATAGTTGTCGTTGTATCATAATGAGATACTTGTTTATTAGTAAATGGATTTGTATCCTGTAGTTTCAATTGATTCAAGAGGTACCCAGAGATTGGGTACACAAGGTAGCCTATGCTTACGTGCTTTTCTTCCCGTAGCGGCGCTTGAAGAAGGAAGGACTGAGAACTCTCTATACTATCTAGTGGCAAGGAAATGGCCTTGTTAATTTTATGTAAATTTAGTGAGTGATTATTCCAGTGTTCAATTACAACCATGAAACCATCCTGATCCCCGCTGAGTAAATAAAAGGAGAGAGGAGATCGTCGTTCCTGGTCGAGATCCTCCTATCATGCGAGACATGAATCAAGCCGAGTTTGGACGCCTGACTCATCCCCACACCAATCCTCCCTCACAACCGATTAAGTCAGAGCGGAAAGAGAAGGGGGATTCAGCTTACCAGCCAGGGAGGTGAGCCTTTTGAAACGATTTCCATCCTCCAAGGAGAGAGAGGAAGAAGATGACTGATCTTTATTATTTGTCAAAATGAAAGTGAATTACATATCTTGTGATACAAAGATATATCTCAAGGATTTCCTAGACTAAGAGTCTTCAGAGTTCATGCGCTGGTGTATACCGGGGCATGCGCTGGTGTATACTGGGGCAAGAACAACCGCCTCACTGACCTCCTTGCCGCGCCGCTACCAAGCCGCCCCTAGCCTCCTCCACGCGGCCCGCCGCCGTGTATCCACTCACTAAGTGGAGTGTAATTTGTAGACCGAAGGAGTTTGGGAGTTTGGGTATCCAAAACTCGATCGCGCCGGCCGTCCCCGTCGCCGCCGGCCATCCCCGTCACCGCCGCCCATCCCCGCCGCCACCGCCGACCGTCCCCGTCACCACCGCCCGTCACCACCACCGCCGCCGCCCGTCTCCGGCCCGAGGTAAGTCCCCCTCCCCCTCCGGCCTCTCCCCCGCTTTCCTCGCCCCCCGGCCGCACCGCCGGCCACCGGCCGGCCGGCCTCGCCGTCCTCCCCCCGTCCGGCCCCTCCCCCGTCCCCCTCCGGCCCGGCCCCTCCCGCCGCTCCCCTGATCTTGAATCTCACGTTAGTGTAGCAAACCTGCTAGTTGATGAGCAAAACTGTCAGCAAGGTATTCAGTGTTGCAGATAGCAAGGGCATAGCCCATGCAGGGAATGAAAACACCTCAGGCAAAGACCCACCCAGTTTCTGTTCAACACAAGTTTGTGCCAATCAACTTCAAAGGTGGAACCATTGCAATGTCATTGATCCAGATTGTGTTAGTTGCAGAACATTACAGAGTTGTCACACAAAACATCAAAGGGACTGAATGTTATGCAAGACTGAAGCAGCGAGGATGAGCCAACCTCAAATGGTAACAGATCATTTTTCAGGAACACAAGTGCAAACATATAATTTCATAGGTGAAACATTGCTACAAGACTCAATGGTTCACACCAAAGATCATAAAAAAACTAAAGGAAAATATAGATCTTCCGGTACAAGAAAAATATCAGAACTTGCATTCAGGTAAGGAACTGCTACACTTGTTTCTTGGGGCGCTCTTAACGCTTGGCAGATGCAGCTTGATTATGATGGAAAGAAATCCATATGTCAAATCCACACTGCCTTCTCCACTTTTCCAAATTCAGCGCCTGTCGCTGCGCCTCCTGCTCTTCTTACGGCTTTGCTTGTCATCAGAATCACTGTCTGATGCTGATTCAGACTCAGATGATGCTGATGACGAGCTATCCCTACGGTGCCTTCTCTTCTTCTGCTTCCTTTTGTACCGCCGCTTCTTGTCCTCTGAGTCTGAGGAACTGTAACTTGAACTGCTTCCGGAAGAATATTCAGATCCCGTCACTGATGATTCAGTATCAGACTCGAACACCGAAGCATCACTAGCCTCACTATCTGAATCACTAGGTGAACAGTGTTTTCTCTTACCCTTTCCCTTTTTTCTTTCAGCCTTTTCCTTCTTCAACTTTGCTTTCATCAACTTCCTCTCCTCCTCCCTTTCTTTCTCAAGATCAGGGTTCACAAACTGATAAGAATCCGACGCATTTTTCTTCAACCTGGGATTCTTGAGCTGTTGTGTTCTTGAGGGCCGTGACATGTAGACCCGCTCATTTTTGCACTCGTATGTCCAGTGCCCATGCTGGAAACACTTCTGACATTGGGTATATGCACCACCAGAAGAAGTTTCTGAAGCTTTTGGTTTCACAGTACCCAGTCTTACAGCCTTCTCTGTACTCATCAGATACATCTGTCTCTTAGCTTCCTTTCTCTCCTGCCAGCGGCTTGGCCCCTCTTCCTTCTGCCCATAGGCATTGACATTGCGGGCAGCGGCGGCAGCAGCACGTTCAGCTTGAGCCCTGCTCAGCCCCTTGGCAGCTGATATCGCGGCTGCCTTTATTTTTTCAGCAGCCTGAGACTTATCATCATGCGCAGACATCTTGAATCACACAGTAAGAACCAACCTAAAATCAAGAATCACACCATCCTGCAAGGAAAACAAATTATACTGTTCAGTAACTATGTCAAGTCAAAGTCATACCTTCAACAATAAAAAGATACATCCTCAGGCTAGTCAAATTCAGTCATGTAAGCACTATACTTCAAACCTAAGCTTTTGTTCCCTTTATTGTAAAAATAACAAAGGAGCAAAAGTAAACGGCATCAGGACAAAAAGTTACTAATTACATTCAGCCGTTCAGGTCTATTCAATTCCAAATATTTTGATTTCAGTTCAGAAAATTACAGAACTAAAAGGACAAACAGAACCCAAAGCCGACGCAACAGACAGGGCTATCCACTTGTAGCACGACGTTGTTGCTCTTGCTGAATTGTAGGTGAAGAGACAATAGGAACTAATTACTGCATAGCACCAATGAATGGAGAACGCTTAGCTGCACCATCTTGAGACCTACCCCAGCAAAAGAGGTACTAGATTGCTGCCGGTTCTAAGAAACTGAGATAGATTGACCATCATAGGATCGACTACGTCCTTCTTGCTGAATTTTTCATGGGCAGCTAGGCGGTCGGAGAGCTCCCTCTCCTTTGCCTGCACCTCCTGCTCCCGTCGGAAAAGCATGTCCCGAAGCTCGGACAGAGCTTCGAGACGTGCGTCAGCGGAGGCATGAAGTTCCTTTGCTTCAGCTTGGAGCGCCACTGCCCTCTTGTCGAGCTCAGCGACGATGGCTTTCCTCAGCTCGAGGGCCTCCTCCATCAGCCCCAACCTCTCCTACCACGCCTGCGGCTTCTCCTTGGCGGAATGGACACACACCTTTAGTAGGTTGTCCCAGTCCCGAAGGCGCCCCCGCTCAGACCTCAGCTCGGCCCACTCCTGGTCGAGCACCTCCTGCATCTGGTCCAAGATTGTGCGAACTGCCCTCACAGCCCTGGGTAGCGGGATGGCCTTCAGCATCGGCAGACGAGGAATTACCTCAACCTCCTCTGGCTCTTCATCTTCCGGTGGGGCTACCACCACGGAAACCTACAGAGGAGAAGGATTAGGTCTGGTGACACGCCTCGCAGCAGCTTCGCTGCTACCAGAGATGTCCGCGTCCGCCGGCTGGCTGGCCTCGGGGCCCGGGTGTCGACATCTGGAGCCGGCCCAAGCGACGGCTCAGGCAGTACCGCCGGCGTTGGAGCCTCAGCGGTGAAGGAGCTCTGGCTCCTAGGCTGCTGCGTAGGAGGAGGAGTGCTCTGCGGAGAAGCCCTGCAAGAAGGAGCGCTAAGATCAGCCACACAATCCAGCAACCCTGTGTGCAACCTAACCTAAAAGGTTGAGCCGTACCTGGAGGCTTGGAAGTTCCATGACAAGCGGAGCTTCTTGTGCTAGGGTTGGAGTCACTCGACCCCGCCATCCTCTAGGTTGGAGGCGTGTCCGCCGTCAGCGCCTCATAAGACGTCGCCGCTGCAGGCGGCACAACGGCAGTCTTCCCCGCCGCTGGCCATGGCATCGAAGATTGGCCTTGTGCTGGGGCCGACAGCACTGCAGAAGCCTTCGTCGTCACTGACATCGCTTCAGGAGTCTTCCCCGCCGACGGCTTCTGAGCTGGTGACGCGCCAGAGGAATCCTTCTACATCGTAGGCGTGTTAGGAGCCTTTCTCGGAGCTGCAGCAGCACCAGGCGTCCACCCCACGCCCGCCAGAGCTGACCTGGAAGCAACAGTTCCAGAACTGCCACCGGCGCTGGTCACCAGGCCTGGTGCAGTACCGCGGGAAGCCTGAGGACCCTTCGCCTGGGGGCCCTTTGACGGAGCTCCCGTCGGAGCGGACCAGCCTCCTCTTCGGTGCCATGCTCGACTCTGTGGCGTCCTTGGGAGGCGAGCGGGTGCGCGGTGCGAACGCAGGACCACCTGCCGACACCTTCTCCTTCCCCTGGTTACGGGGAGGGACCGACGCAGGCATCATTTGGACACTAGCACCGCTTCCTCCGCCGATCTCAATGCCCCGCAAAGCGTCGCGGACCTAACACACTATGACATTGATGTTGTGCAGTGTCGACAGCTCCTTCACCTGCCTCGACTGCGTCTGCTGGTTGAGGCAGATAGGCTGGCGGCTCGCCTCAACTGCCGCATCGTGCTCAACATCTCCCGATTCAGCGACGACCCAGCTCCGTGCGCCACTGGGTCATGTCGCCCTCCCTGGTGTACAGCCAGGCGGGCCGGATGCGCTGCTGGAGAGGAGCGATCCGGCGAGACGTCAGGACCATTTGTGATGTCAGGCCTTCCTCTGCCAAGTACCTGATCCTCTCCAGCACCGGCTTGTAGGCGTCGTGCAAGTCAGGGATCTCGTCCCCGACGGCTTCCTTGGTGATCGGGGGGCCGTTCAACAGCTTCAAGCAGTCGTGGACGTCGGTCTGGGCGATCACCCAATCCTCCCTCCAGTGCTCCCACTTCCCGGGAGAGAAGGACGCGATGTATGGCTCGGAGTTCCTCCCTTGGTGCTGGAAGTAGTAGGCCACCATGTGGCCTGTGCATCTCCCCAAGGCCCTCAAGGAGTAGAACACACTGAAGAGCCACAACGAGGGCCACACGCACACGAACATCTCACAAAAGTGGACGAAGACCGCCACTAGTGCGAGGGTGTCCAGCGTGAGGTGCTAGAGATGGAGCCCATACACCTCCAGCAGGGTGAGGAGGAAGGACGACACCAAGAGCGTGAACCCGGATAACACGTACGAGGTGAAGAGGACCATCTCGCCAGGCTGCATGTCGGTGAGGGGGACCCTCCAACGACGGATATTTCCATCGAATGCGGCTGATTGCCAGCCGAGCAGGCGCCTCACGCACCCAAGGTCATCGTCGATGGAGAGCCGGGAGGAGCGAAGGTCGGAAGTCATGGCAGTGAAAAGGTGGCTGAGAGCACTAGGGAGCGGAGGCTTTGAGCGCGAAAGTGGAAGGCAGAGATCACAAGAGGCAGGAAAGGAAGGAACCACCCTTCTCCGGAAGGCTTCCTTTTCAATGCCAGCAGCCTTTGGTAGGGCAACATGCGCGATTCTTGGTCTACCACCGCCACGCGCTGCCCGTGTCTCCAATGACGGGTGGGACCCAGGTCCATCCGTCAGATGCTGGGGGCCAGGTGGGCTGCGTATCGGAAACAAGGCTCTGCCGGTTCCCGATAAAAGTCATGCAGTGGAACTGCAGCGGTCGACCCAAGAACAGCTGCAGTCAATACCCCGGTGCGTCCCCTCGAGAGCATCACCACGACCCACCAGTCAAGAGCGCACACACGTCCATTACACCGATGGCGTGCTGCATTTCGACTGTCAAGTACGGCCATTAAGCCAAGGACGTGCATCCCTTTCATCTGCCTTCACACCCAGTACGCTAGAATCTTGCTGCCACTTCGACTTTCAAAGTGCAGGATCAAAGCGACCACAAAGGAAAAATGGAGGCCCCACCCGCAGGATCATAGCCTCCCACAAGATGGGCCTGAGGGCCACTGTCGGTACCCTGCAGACCGGGTATCCCCGCATGGTGGGTCTAAGACAACCTAGACCCACCTCCCTGCTGAGGCGGGCGCTGGAAAGGCCACGTGCCCTAGGCCCTGGACTCGGCCTCCCCGTTGAGGCCATACCTGGTGCTGCCACGTGTGCCTAGGATCCGGAGCAGACATGCGCCCTTGGCGCCGGTCCGAGCCTCCCCGCTGAGGTGAAGTTCGGTGCTGCCACGCGTATCCAGGCTCTGAGCCTCCTCCCCGCCGAGGAGGGCTTCGGAGACGACACGTGCCCTTGGCCCCGGTCCGAGCCTCCCCGCTAAGGTGAGGTCCGGTGCTGCCACGTGTATCCGGGCTCTGAGCCTCCACCCCGCTGAGGAGGGCTCCGGAGCCGACACGTTCCCTTGGCCTTGATCCCAGCCTCCCCGCTGAGGGGAGGTCCGGAGCTGCCACGTGTATCCAGGCTCTAAGCCTCCTCCCCGCTGAGGAGGGCTCCGGAGCCGACACGTGCCACTTGGCCCCCGTCCAAGCCTGCCCGCTGAGACGAGGTCCGGTGCTGCCGCGTGTGTCCGGGCTCCGAGCCTCCTCCCTGCTGAGGAGGGCTCCAGAGCCGATACGTGCCCTTGGCCCTGGTCCAAGCCTCCCCCCTGAGGCGAGGTCCGGTGCTGCAACGTCTATCCTGGCTCTGAGCCTCCTCCCGGCTGAGGAGAGCTCTGGAGGCAACATGTGCCCATGGCCACGGTCCGAGCCTCCCCGCTGAGGTGGGGTCCGCTGCTGCCACGTGTATCCGGGCTCTGAGCCTCCTCCCCGCTGAGGAGGGCTCCAGAGCCGACACGTGCCCTTGGCCCTAGACCAAGCCTCCCCGCTGAGGTGAGATCTAGAGCTGCCACGTGTATCCGGGCTCTGAGCCTCCTCCCCGCTGAGGAGAGCTCAGGAGCCGACACGTGCCCTTGGCCTTGACCAATCCTCCTAGCTGAGGTGAGGTACGGAGCTGCCATGTGTATCCGGGCTCTGAGCCTTCTCCCTGCTGAGGAGGGCTCCGGAGCCGACACGTGTCCTTTGTCCTAGACCAAGCTTCCAAGCTGAGGTGATGTCCGGAGCTACCACGTGTATCTGGGCTCTGATCCACCTCCCCGCTGAGGAAGGCTCCGGAGCCGCCGCATGTCCCACGATCCGTCGTGGGCCATGGGACTTAGAAGTCAAGGAGGAAGTGTGTTGTCAGGCCGTGCATTCAAGGCTTGCGCCTTCCCCAGAAGCATGGCGCATGGTGCACGCCTCCTCCCTTCGCCCGTCTTCCATTATGATGACAAGACAGGGCGACGAGGCGTGACAACGGCATGATGCCGCCCAACGGCACAGAGACGCCCAGCAGAGCTAGAGGACGTGGCGACAAGACGGCATCTTCATCATCACCTCCTACCTAGTCAGAGGCGCTCAACGCGCCAGGTGGCGGGAACCCCGTGGACGTAGGGTTTGACGCTTCGGCGACCCGAACCACGTAAATCCTCGTGTTTACCTTCTCCCTCAAGCTCGATCGCTCTAGGGACGTCAAGCTCCTCCAAAAGAACCCTCGCGGATTGCTCCAGTAGCAGATGGGGGAAGTGTCGTTGCTACACTTCGACAAATATGATTACACATAAAATAGCACAAGCTTTGATTCATCTTAATTAAGCCATTTCCTAAAATTTGGCTTAATACGAGCAAGAATCATCTATAAATACAGCAAAGTGTATAACTCATTTTCATTTGACCATTTTTCTAGTTGGCCTTATTGAGCATGAATTATACCTAGATTTATTCTTTTTGTTATGCCATTTTTCGAAATTTGGCTGGACAAAAATGAATAATTTCTTTGCTTTTTCATTATGATTAATGCACTTGTTACAACACCACCATGATGATTTTCTTAATAAAATCTCTGGTTGCCTATATGTAGGACTCAATGGCTCGCGAGTTTGAAGAACTCGCCCTTGATGGTCACAACTACCCTACATGGGCTCTTGACATCAAGATAAGCATAGATTTCCGTGGAATCATGGCTGCTCTTACTTCTCCTGCACAAAGAGATGCATCATTTCTGGACACATACAAGTATCAGGCACTATACATCATCCAGAACCACCTTCACCCCCACTGAAAGTCGGAATATGTGATGGAAGAGAAGCCTCGTAGTCTTTGGATGGCACTAAAAGGCCGTTATGAACAGCAAAAGGAAATTTTATTGCCTAATGCCAACCATGAATGGACTCAACTTTGTCTTCGAGACTTTAAGTCTATTGAGGACTATAATCATGCTATTCATAAGGTCTGCGCCAAATTGTGGTTTTGTAAGAAATAACCATCAGAGGAGGACAAGATTGAAAAGACTCTTCAAACTATGCTCCCCTCAGATCGGGTCTTACAACATCAGTATCAGTATCAGAACTACCAACACCATGCTGATCTCATTCATGACTTACTCCAGGCAGAGAAGCATGATGAATTTACTATTAAAAATCATCACCAACGATGAGTTGGGGCTGCTCCTCTTTCTGAGATTCACCACATTGAGAAGAAAGCAAGTGCTTCTAAGGATTCAACTCCAAAGAAGAATGGTTGATCTGCTAGACGCCGCCGCAATAGGCAGATACAGCTGACAAGTGTCGTACACCTAAATACCTTGTGGCCTTGTACCAGAAATCCTTGGGGAAAGACAAGAAAACTCAAGGATCGAGAAATGGATATGAAACTTATTTCAGCATCCCGACAAATCCAACGTTTGAAGCCGGTTGTTCAAGCAAGGATATCCAAAATCCAAGCAAATACAAGCCAACGTTGAATGTTGATGACTACATGGACTTGGATAAAGCTATGGTAGAATATAAGTCGAACGACATGTTCGACGATCTAAGCTAGGTCGCTTACCATAGAAATTTGTAATTACTAAGTCTACGTAATAAAGTGTGTTGTATTGAACAATATTAGTTCTCTTGTATTAGAGTTATTCAGCACTCTAATTTTGTAAATATGTATTTCAATGCAATTAATAGAATTATTAAAATTCTTAATTGTTAGATCTCACAGGAAGTTTCTGATGGAAGAAGAAATGTGCCTTGTAGATAGCTGCACCACAAACTCTATACTTAGAGAAACAAAATATTTCTATACCCTAACTAGAAGGCCAGGAAATGTTTTAACCATCGCTGGACGTGATGCAACAATAGTTGGCTCTAGAAGAGCCATTATAATGTTTCCAAATTGTACACAAGTAATGATCGAGGATGCTTTATTGTATCTCGATTCTACCCGTACCCTCATAAGTTTTAGAGATATCCAAAAAAATGGGTTACATGTATGTACCCATGAAGATAACAAAGAAGAATTTCTGCTTATTACAAATAATTCCGGATATGGCCATGAGGTCTTGAAAGAATTCCTTCTAGTCCATCTGGATTGTACTATACATACATAAAATCTGTACCATATGTTGCATACAAGGTGATTTTCCAGAATGTCGATACATTCAAGACCTAGCATTCATGCCTAGGCCACCTTGGAATAGGGATGATGCAGAAAATTATTGGAAATTGCACTGGCCATGATTTAAAAAATGCCAAATTTCCAAAATCTAATGATTTTGTGTGTACTTCATGTGCTATGGACAAGTTGATCTTGCGCCCTTCTCCGCTTAATATCCATGCTGAACCTTTAAAGTTTCTTGAACACATTCAAAGAGATATTTGTGGTCCCATACAACCAATATATGGTCATTTTAGATACTTCATGGTACTAATTGACGCATCTACAAGATGGTTACACGTGTATTTACTATCTACACGTAACCATGCTTTCGCTAAATTTATGATACAAGTTATTATATTAAAAGTGAATTATCCTGAACATAGGATAAAAAGTATCCGTATGGACAATGCTGCAGGATTTTCATCTCGAGCCTTTAATGATTATTGTATGGCTCAAAGAAATGAAGTACAACATTCTGGTCCATATGTTCACACATAAAATGGTTTGGCAGAATCTTTGATAAAGAGAATCAAGCTAATCGCTAGGCCATTATTGCAAGGTTGCAATTTACACACATCTTGTTGGGGTCATGTAGTTTTACACGCTGCTGACCTTCTTCAACTATGACCAACTGGATACCATACCACCTCCCCACTCCAACTTGTACGTGGAGATCAACCAAATATCTCCCATCTGTGGAAATTTCGATGTGTTGTGTACACACCAATTTCACCATCTAAGTGAACCTCTATGTGCCCTCACAGAAAATTGGGGATTTACGGTGAATTTCAATCCCCATCTATTTTAAAATACTTGGAGCCCTTAACGGGTGATTTATTCACGGACCGGTTTGCTAACTGTATTTTTAATGAGGATCATTTTTTGGCTTTAGGGGGAGGTAATAAATTTATCAATGAGCCGAGAAATTAATTGGGATGACAAGTCCATCCTAACCTCTGATCCACGTACAAAGGAGACTGAATTTCAAGTTAAAAGTTATTGAGTTACAGAAAATCGCTAGTGTCCTGCCAGGCGCGTTTACTAATTATAAAGGTGTCACAAAGTCTTTAAATCCTGCTGTCAATGCGCCTTGTCGAGTGGAGATACAAACAAAAACCACTCCACCCCCGAAAAGGGGGAGAGCAATTCAGTAGAAAGAAGCTTCAAATAAGTGTACAAAGACTACGAGGACAAAAACTTTCTGAAAGCAAGTAAATGCAAGTCAACCAAATGTTGATGGACATCAAATGGATGTGATAAATCCACGACCCAGCCTTAACTTGCACACTATAGAGATGGCTGGAGGATTGGAAGACCCTAATTCTCACATGTTGGGAAATCATGATGAGTTTCATGGGGTACGAGAAATTTCCATAAATTATACTAGTTCTGGAGAATTACTTGACCGCAATACAACGGTTGTCAACTCATGCTTTTCAACTAAGATAGCTGATCTTCTCAATGATCCTGATCCTAAAACCATGACAGAGTGTAAACAACGCTCAGACTGGATGAAATGGAAGGAAGCAATCAAGGCAGAACTTAACTCACTGAAAAAGAGAGAGGTATTCAACAATGTAATACCTACACCTCCTAGTACATATCCTGTTGGGTTCAAGTGGGATTTCATCTGGAAACGGAATGAGAACAATGAGATTGTGAGATAAAAGGCAAGGCTAGTTGCACAAGGGTTCAAGCAAAGACCTGCCATTGACTTCAATGATACATATTCTCCAGTAATGAATGGAATATATTTTCGATATCTTATATCTCTAGCAACACAAAAGCATCTACCATTGTAGTTGTTGGATGTCGTGACTGCATATGTATATGGGTCACTAGATTCAGATATATACATGGTTTGAAACAATCTGGAAGGATGTGGTATAATCGAATGAAGGAGTTCTTTCTAAACAAAGGCTACTCTACTAATGACGATTATCCTTCTGTCTTCATTCGTAAATCCTTAATTGGATTTTGCATTATTTCAGTATATGCTGATGATTTAAATATCATTGGCACTGAGCTTGACATTAATGAGGGATGGAATCATCTTAAGATGGAATTTGAGATGAAAGATTTAGGAAAAGCTAAATTTTGCTTGGGTTTACAACTAGGGCACCTTCATACAGGTATTCTCGTACATCAATCGGCTTATGTCCAAAAAGTATTGGGAAAATTCAACATGGATAAAGCCTATCCATCTAAAACTCCTATGGTGGTTAGAGCCTTAGAAAAGGATACAGATCCATTTCGGTCATGCCAAGAAGAAGAAGAGGTGTTGGGTTCAGAATACCCATACCTAAGTGCCATTGGAGCACTTAGGTATCTTGCTAATAACACAAGACCCTATATTGCTTTTACAGTCAATCTACTAGCAAGATATAGTGCCACTCCAACCATGCGTCATTGGAAAGGAGTCAAAGATGGCTTACGATATCTTCAAGGTACAACAGATCTAGGTCTTTTCTTTCCAAAAAATCAAGATCTCAACCTCATTGGCTATGCCGATGCTGGATATTTAAGTGATCCCCACAATGGTAAATCTCATATAGGCTTCGTGTTCTTACACGGACAAGCAACAATATCATGGAAGTCTTTAAACATACTCTAATTGCTACGTCTTCAAATCACTTTGAAATCATAGCATTATGTGAAGCTGCACGTGAATGTGCATGGCTACGTAGAGTAATTAATCACATTCAAGTCTCATGCGGCATTGAGCCTATTGAGTCACCAACCATTATCTATGAAGATAATGCAGCTTGCATTGCTCAGATGCAGTCAGGTATGTGAAAACTATTGTTACTAAACACATAACACCTAAACTATTCTACCCACATGAACTTTAAGTTAATAGAGAAATTAGTCTCCTGCAAACCAAGTCATGTGATAATTTGGCTGATTTATTCACTAAGTCCTTACCATACTCCAAATTTTCTAAATGTGTCACTGGTATAGGTATGCGTCGACTTAAAGATAGGGTTTAAGGGGAGCTTTGTCATAAAGCCACCTAATAATTAAACATCACATTGTACTCTTTTTCTTATGTGGGTTTTACTTTTAAAGTTTTCTCACAATAAGTTTTAATGAGGCAATGACAATGTAAGATAATGTCTGTTTTCTTATTTTCCCCACCGAGTTTTTTTTATGGAAACACTTATGACATTTCCATGCTGTGATTTTCTCCTGTTTTAACAAAAGTTTCAGGAGTTTTTACACAAGCATTTAGTTATATACATCTTCAGATTTTTCCCACTGGGTTTTTCGAAGATAATATTCATTCAACGTGGAATTTAAGTGCTCAAGGGGAAGTGTTAGAAGTTATATGTTCACTTGACAATAGAATGAAGAAGACAACTACCACATCGGCAGTTACCAAATGCCTCTTCGCCGAACGGCTGCTTCCATACACCGATATGCCTCTTCGCCGAACGGGCCACCATCTCATGTATAAAAGGAAAGGAAAGGAAAGAATGAAGTGATAATCTCACAACAAATCTTTGTCTCTCTAATTTTATTCTCAACAATCTCTGCTGCCGACCTTGGAGCTCTACCACAACAACGCTCCACTGCCAGGTATGACTTCGGTAGCTGAGTATGGCGATGGCCTGGACGCTCGACGTAGGCGAGAAAATTGATCTCGTAGGACTCCCAAAAACAAGTGGCTTCGTCCAAATAAAATCTAGACTCTGAAGTTTAGCTAAAAATAGGACTTCAAATATTGGGCTTCTTGATCATCTGACACCTTCAGCTTTTTAGTTGTAATTACTATATTGGATACCTGAAATGACCATAATACACCTCAAGGACTGGTCGGGAGTGCACCCAGCTCTGTTTTGTTTTGGCTGCAATCTTTTCATGCATAGAACAATATAGTATGACAGTAACATTATTGACAACATGCAAAAATATTTAGAACACATAAGCATTAAAACGAAGTCGTCACATAATAATGAGTTATCATCTCATACACACAAGCATGACAGAACGAAGTGACGGAGGCATACAAAATTTATAGGGGAGACTAAACCACATACTCTTTTTAACATCTAGCCTCTTTATCTCTTTCATGGCCAACAAAATCAGGTCCGGAGGAAGGGGGTGGCTTCACTGTCCAATGAGCAGTTGGGTGCTCGAGACCTCCCGTTGTCTCGTTGGATCTGATAGATTGTATGGCGCTGAATGATCTAACCACTATGGGTCATGGTCTCTTATATTTATAGAGAAATATATACATGGTATGTTACATATATTCCAAGAATAGATGATTCGTTTCTATCTATAAATATAGACTACTATGCATAATATATTCTCTACCAAATATACTACTGATGCATATGGTAGTCTATGTAGCATACTAAATATACTCCCAACATATATGGTACCTAATATATCATGCCAAGTATACTTCTGACATATATGGTAATCAATATAGCATACCAAATATTGATATAGGCTTCTATGTTTAACATCCCCCCTCAATCTGGACGGTGTGGTACTAAGTTCAGATTGCGTCGAAAATTATTGAAGGAGGAGACCGGTAATGGCTTCGTCATAATGTCGGCGAGCTGATCTTTAGATGATATAAATCTCATATCAAGTTGACGAGATGATACTCGTTCACGAACGAAGTGATAATCAACCTCAACATGCTTCGTCCGCCGATAAAAAATTGGATTGACAGATAAATAGGTGGCACCAATATTATCGCATCACAGACTAGGTGTTCGTGACTGCGAAATCCCAAGCTCACGCAAAAGCACCTGAATCCAAATTAATTCTGCGGTAGCATCAGCAACTGCCTTATATTCAGCCTCTGTACTTGAACGAGACACTGTTGGCCGTTTGCGTGAACTCCAAGAAATAAGATTGCCACCAAAAAATATGGCATATCCGCCAGTGCTTCGTCGATCATCAGGATTCCCAACCCAATCAGCATTTGAGAAGGCACTAAGCAGTGAAGAGCCAGACTTGGTGAAACATAATCCCATATCAATTGTTTCATGAAGATATCTTAGAATCCTTTTGACTGCCGCCCAATGTATAGTAGTTGGAGTTGATAGAAAAAATTGGCAGACTCTGTTGATACAGAAAGAAATATCATGCCTTGTTAATGATAGATATTGGAGGGCACCAACAACACTTTGATATCTTGTAGTATCTTCAGACGAGAGCTTTTCACCCATATCTAGTCCCAACTTCTAAGTAGGAACCATAGGAGTGGACACACCTTTGGAGGTGAGCATATTAGTTCGGGATAATAAATCTTGTATGTATTTGTGTTGTGTCAGAATGAGCCCATGAGAGGAATGACATACTTCAATTCCAAGAAAATAACTGAGTCTACCAAGATCTTTTACTGCAAAATCAGCCTTAAGTTGTGTAAGGAGTCTCTCAGTAGCCACAAAAGACGAGCTGATTATAATAATATCATCCACATAAATAAGAATATATATGTGAATATCAGACTTGTTAAAAATAAAAAGAGAAACGTCTGCCTTTGAGGCTGTAAATCCCAACTCCAAGAGTTTGGAGCTAAGGCGAGAAAACCATGCACGTGGTGCTTGTTTGAGACCGTAAAGAAATTTATCCAACTTGCAAAGATAACTGAGATGTTGAGAATCCATAAATCCAGGTGGTTGTTTCATATAAACATCTTCATGAAGAAGGCCATGTAGAAAAGCATTCTGAATATCTATTTGTCGAATAGCCCAACCTCGAGAAACAGCAAGAGACAATAAAAGTCGAATAGTAGTTGGTTTAACAACTAGACTGAAAGTATCATCATAATCAATTCCATATTGTTGTTTGAAACCTTTAGCAACCAGACGTGCTTTGTAGCGGTCAATAGACCCATCTGGCTTTTGCTTCAACTTGAAGACCCATTTGCAGTCAATGACATTAATACCAGTACGATGAGGTACTAAGTGCCATGTTTTATTTTTAAGAAGTGCCTGAAATTCATCATTCATGGCCTGACGCCACATGGGATGCTCTATAGCAGCAACATGAGAAGTAGGCTCAGAAGTAGAAGACCGAACCACAGAATATGTGACCGTACCATCTGTACGTACCTTTGGACGTCTAATATTATTTTGTAGGCGCGTACGGTACGGATGGACGGAGGGTGCGTCAGCCTCGACACCTGATTGGGCCTCAATATCAGAAAGCGTATCCTGATTCACACTATTAACTGGCAGGCAATCAGCAGGTATGGTAGGTGCTCCCAAATCTGATTCATGCTGCATGGATGCTATAGGTAACGGAAGCATATCTGGAGCGGATATCTGAGATGGAGATTCCTGATTATCTGCATCCAAAGAGTTAGCAGACACAGATGCATGTATATGATCATTTTCCAAATTAGTACTGCTGTTTCCCAAGTGCAACATGCGCAAATCAATATTACTATGTGTCGATTCCAAATTTTGGGAAGGATGGGGTGGAGTTCTTTTGAAAGGAAAAATATTCTCGTCAAAAATAACGTCTCTGGAAATATAGACACGACCTGAATCAGTGCCAAGACATTTATACCCTTTATGTAAAGAGCTATAGCCTAGAAAAACACATTCTTTGGATCGAAAAGAGAGCTTCTGTTTGTTATAAGGACGAAGATGAGGCCAACAAGCACACCCAAAAAATTTTAATAGTGAGTAATCGGGTGGTGTATTGAATAAACGCTCCAAAGGGCATTTGTTATCAATAACTCGAGTAGGAAGGTGATTGATGAGGTATGTGGCTGTAAGGAAAGCTTCATCCCAAAATTTAAGGGGCATGCCTGCATGAGCTAAGAGAGCAAGACCGGTTTCAACAATATGACAGTGTTTGCGTTTAGCAGAACCGTTTTATTGATGTGTATGAGGACATGAAACACGGTGAGATATGCCAAGAGAACGAAAAAATGTGTTGTGAATTTTCTGGTATTCTCCACCCCAATCAGACTGAACACACTTAATTTTAGCATCAAGGAGACGCTAAACATGCGCTTGGAACTGTAAAAATATACGAGGAGCGTCAGTACGATCATGCATTAAATAGATCCAAGAAAAATTTACTAAAATCATCAATAAAGCTGATGTAATACTTAAAACCGCCAACAGATTGGGGTGCAGGTCCCCAGACATCGGAGAAAATAAGTTCTAAGGGTGATGTAGACCGATGAATAGAACTTGTGTATGGTAATTGGTGACTCTTAGCTAGTCGACATGCATTACAAACCGATAAAGATGACTCTCTAGGACATGAAATATTATTGAGATGCAAAATTGACCGAACTACTTGAGATGAAGGATGGCCGAGTCGGGCATGCCATTGGGCTTGACTAGTAGAATTGCTCACTAAGGCATGCTTGATGGCAGCGACATCGGATGACTTGATAGGATAGAGGCCAGACTCACATCGCCCTTCGAGAAGACTTCTCCTCGATGTTCGATCCTTAATAGAGAAATGCCATGGATGGAATTCAAAGAAGACATTATTATCACGAGAAAATTTATGAACGGAAAGAAGATGTTTGGAAATATCAGGCACATGCAAAATATTGCGCAATGCGAGAGGGCGAGCAGCAGTATTAATTGAAGAATGACCAACATGCATAATCTGCAAACCTGCTCCATTTCTGACTTGCACTTGTTCGCCTCCATGATAGCGTTCACGGACAGCAAGGCGATCGAGATCACTTGTAATATGATCGGTGGCACCCGTGTCACTATACCAGTTGAGGTCGATCTTGTACGAGTTTGTGGACGCCAAGGCTGCCGAGGGGGCTTCATCCTGGTACGTGTTGTCCATCCTATACCAGCACTTGATGGCAGTGTGGCCGAGCTTGCCGCAGATCTGACATTGAGGACGAGGGCCGTTGTCACGACGATCACCGCGCGACGGGGTGCCGCCACGAGACCGACCGCCACGGCCACGGTCACTACGACCGCGGCCATGAGATTTACCGCCACGACCCACGTAATTCGCGGAGGCACCATGGTTTAGCTGTAGTTCCGTCAGGTGCTAGAGTTGTCGGGCTTCGAATGTGACCAAGTGAGCGAAAACGTCATTGAGGGAGAGCGCCTCTGTCTTTGTCGTCATCGAGGTGACGAATGGGTCGTATTCGCTTGGCAGACCTGCAAGGAGATAGGCGAGAACCTCCTCGTCACGGAGGGGAGCATCAGCGGCAGCGAGTTCGGTGGTGAGCCCCGTGATCTTGCGGAAGAAGTCAGCGGCGGACAGATCGCGTTTCTTCGATGTAGCGAGTTCCACACGGATTTGCACCGTGCGCGCCTTCGTAGACGAGGCGAACTTCTTCTGGAGGGAGTCCCAGACCTCCTTTGAAGACGTGGAATTGACGACATCCCGAAGAACTTCTTCGGTCATCGACGATAGATGACCACTCAATAGTTGTTGATCTTGATAATACCGGCGTTCGTACGCCGGATTGGGGACTTGTTCACCACCCGGGGCTGTCGATGCGGCAACCTTCTTCTCAGGTGCGGCGTGGGTGCCATCTAGGTACCCGATCAGCTTTGAGCTCCGGAGATACGATAGGAGCTGAGCGCGCCATAGGAGGAAGTTTGATTTCGTTAAACGAATGGTGACAACTTGGTGAATAGGAATCGAGGCTATGGTGGTGTTGTGAGCGCCCGACATGATAGAGGAGGAGGAAGTGGTGGAGGAGGAGGAAGAAAAGATTTGTGGTATGGGTTAGAACCTTGGCTCTGTTACCATGATAGATTGTATGGCGCTGAATGACCTAACCACTATGGGTCATGGTCTCTTATATTTATAGAGAAATATATACATGGTATGTTACATATATTCCAAGAATAGATGATTCCTTTCTATCTATAAATATAGACTACTATGCATAATATATTCTCTACCAAATATACTACTGATGCATATGGTAGTCTATCTAGCATACTAAATATACTCCCAACATATATGGTACCCAATATATCATGCCAAGTATACTTCTGACATATATGGTAATCAATATAGCATACCAAATATTGATATAGGCTTCTATGTTTAACAGGATCCACTACTGAACAGTTCAAGTATCTCATAATCTCATACTACAGGACCACAATAGTTCAAAAGGAAGACAACAAAAGTCTTCCAGCTCACATGCAAATCAGTTCCTTTTATATCCTTGAACACCTCATCCACAAAAAAAATATATGGCCTCAAATCTGATCTGTGGTATTGTTCTTTGTGATTAAAAAGTCATCGATCTCACTATCACTTACACGAGCACTTATCATAATATTATCGTACACGTATTTTTCCTTAGTAGTTGACGTGAAAAGAGAAAAATGTTAGCCTATAAAGACAAATTGTTTTAGGATGTCTATCGTAGGATCAATGTTGGGATTAATGTTGACAATATAGATGTTGCAAATCAATAACGATATCGATGATGATGGTTGCCACAAGATCAAGACAGGATGAATAATGTGATGGCAATATCTAGAATCCTATGTGATAAAAAGGTCTTGCAAAAATTAAAAGGTAAGTTATGCAAGACGATGATCAGACTCTGCATGCCATATAGGGCGAAACTTTAGCTAACTAAAAAATTACCATGTCTAACAAATAAGTTTGTTAATGATACACACACTACGTTGAATTTGCGGTCACACAAAAAATGGCTGAATTAGGAACGAGAAAATATATTATGGGGTGGGCTGATACCGATTAAAAAAAATCTAGTCCAACACCGACTAAGATGATTTAGACTGGTTCAACAGCGTGCTGGAGCCCGTGGTATTTGGTGTCGGGCTAGTCCGCACGAGCTGCACCGGTGTGCGCTGCGAGTTACACCAAACACCCGCACGTCACAGTAACACTCCCTCGAGCATACCAATTCATCTACGCCACGCAATTCTCACCCTGCAGCAGTTGGTTTCATGCGTCGGTCGCGGTTGACGGAGAACGGGTCGTGACGGCGGCTAAAACAACAGGGTGCGATGGCAGTCGGAGAAGACCGGGGCACGACGGCGACTGAAGAGGGAGTGGGGGGAGGCCTTGGGCGGAGGGCGCGGAGGCTGCGCGCGGCCAGCGCGCAGGTCGTGGGCGGAGGACGGGAGCTGCGAGCGCGGAGGCTGTGGGCGACGAGGGCGGAGGACTAGAGCAGTGAACGGCGCGGCGAGCGAGGAGGCCGGGAGCTGCTGACAAAGCGGCGAGTGTGGAGGCTGAGGGCGGTGGGGACAGAGGCTGGGCACGGCGAGCGTGGCGTGGGCGCTGGCGATGGTCGTGGAGGAATAATAGAAAAGAAGGGAGGCATTGAGAAGAGTGTAGAAGTGATGGATATAAAAAGGAAATAAAGAAAGTAAAAAAAGAAATAGAAGGAAAGGAATACAAATAAAAATATTATAGGAAAAGGCAAGAAAATAGAAGGAAGAGAAAATGAAAACGAGAATGAAAACTGAAGAAAAAAAATGAAAAGTAATATTAAAGAACCAGTGGTAGTTGATATAGAGTATAGTTTTAGAGTATGATGAGTGTGGCAACACGTGCTGGAAAGCGAAGAATCTTTTAGAGTAATGTTAGAAAGAGTTGAGAATACACTTTTGGACTAGATTTTTAGAGTACATGAGTACGGATAGTCTTAAATATATCTAACAAAGACCTCAAAAAACATCGGTTAATAGTGAGATCTTAAAGGATAGGAAAAATGTTAGGATGGACGTAGAGCGATCAAAGTTGTCATGAGAAGAGGCGATAAAACAAGATTTCAGGGATTATAACGTAATTAGATACTTAACTCTTGATAAGACCGCATAGAAATCAACAATTAATGTGCTGAAATCTTAGTGTACTCATATTTTGTTTACTCCTCTCTTTTACTTCCTTTAATAAAAGGATTTTATGTCTAGCCCACCCAACATCTTTGGGACAACATGATTGGACATGTCTGCCGTTTTATTGATCGTTTTTTTCTTTTCTTTTTGTAATAATTTGGTTGTGTGCATCCTCGATATCTTAACAGTCTCTTGATATCATGTTGCCAGAGTGCTGAATGTAATTAGTATCGTCTTGATGTTAATGTATGTTTGTATCGAAAAAAAGTGGCATGCAATCAAGAACTCGGATAGTCGCACCTCTTATACAATCATAATGATCACTAGGGACACTAGATGCGCACCCGCTGGAAGGCAATCCAGCAGCGGCGGTCATCAATCCTGCACATACGTTGCGAGGTTAGGGGTGGAGCCCAGGATGAGCGACAGCAAGGGATCTAGTGGGCAGGTCCCGCTCTATTCATTGAAAGGCAGTAGGGTGAAGTGTTTGTGTATATATAATATATAAAGAAATATATTTTAGATCTCTATGAAGAAAAATATATGTGTATGCATATATAATGAAAAAAGAAATGTACATCAAAACTCAAGAAATTTAGATCTGTCTGTTATCTTCAATAATAAAACTAAAAGCAGAAAAAATTAACTAACATTTAATATATATGAAAAATAAAAAATTCTTGAATAAAATATAGAACTAATATTTTTCTTGAAGAGTATTTTACTGAATAGAAATAGAAACAGAAATGAAGTAATAATAATTGACTAGAATAACTATAATAAAGATAGTATAATGAAATATAAATAGAGTGTAGATCTAACACTAGGTCTATATTTTTTCTCTCATGTCCTCCTTGTGTAGATCTAAAAGTAGATCAACATATTTTCATTAAATAAGCCCACAAAAAACCAACGTAGGCCAAGAAAGTTGATAAATAAGGTAGAGGTTACTAAATTAGGCAACTAAATTAATTCAAATCGTGCTATTTTTGCATAAGCAAGATGCAAAACTCTTGGTAATCTTCAACTACAGATTAAGCATTAGATCCATGTTTCACCATCCGCTAGTCTCTAGATTCACATCCCAGTCGTTTTCATATCCAATTATTGAATCTACTCCATAACCAAGTTCGAAACACTCCCTAAAAACCTTGAGTCGGATATCTTACTTAGAACAACCAACACTTTTACATACGAACTCAAAATCAGGTGTTTTTTCAAATTCATCTACTCTAGATTTCATATTCGATTTTTGCTGCTTCGCTGCGTTCAACAAAATCAGATTGGACAAAATGCCCTCGGAAGTTAGACTAATGCGGCCATGGCTTCATATTTCATTCTGAATATTTTATGTTTTTGTTATTTGTTTTTTTGCAGTCTCACATGGCCAGGGAGAGAGTATCATTCTTTTAATATTCTGAATATCTATATGAACTAGTTCCAAACAATATACGGTACAAATAGTCTGCATAATATTAGTGTCGATTTCAGTTAAGAACTGGTTCTGAATTTACCGATATCAGTACCACTTGTTAACTAGAACCACTACAGAAAGTATGCCAAGTGTTAGAACCGCCGTCTATTAAGAATAGGTTCTGATTTGTACTGATATTAGTATTGGTTCATATCCGAAACCGGTACAGAAAGTAAGAATACCTATTAGTACCGGGTCATATTTAGAACCACTACTGATATCCAGTATCTGCACCGGTTTTTCATGTCTCAACGGCTGATGCAGCAGCGGAGGTTGATAACCGGTACTGATAATATTTCTGAATCGGGTCCAGTTCAACCGGTTCTGATGTGGCGGTACGAATGACTGTTTCTATTATAGTGTTGGACTGAGTAAACATTAAGTCTTTCTATGTAACATTAAATAATAACATGAGGACGAGCTTGGACCACAATGTGGTCAAAGGGAAACATGACGTCATCAAAACTGTTACAATGATCAAGTCGAACTGAACACGTCGGCGCAGCTGCCGTTTATATGCGATGCGTCAAAGATGATGCAACTTTTGATTCCGGCCACAAAGGAACTGGCGACGGGGCAATTGGACACCATGGGAGTCCAAGTCGCCACATGGGCTGCCTGGGGTAAGGTATTTTAGTACTCCCTCCGTTTCTAATTATTTAACGCCGATTAGTTCTATTTTGAACTAACCGACGTCAAATAATTCGAAACAGAGAGAGTAGTTTATTTATCTTTACCAAACATATGTTTCCTCCCTTCGTCTACCCAGTTAGACTTCTTTACACTAAAAACAATTATATAGCTTTCCCTTCCTGTTTCAGATTTCGAAACTTTGGACGAGCCATTCAGTTTGTCTATTTTCCCTTTAGCTTGCAAAATTCACTATGTATTGTCCAATATGTTGTGATTTCTTAGTGATAAAAATAAAATAACAAATTAAAGGCTTGGAGTAGTCACAAGAAGCTAGAATAAAGGATCTCAAAGCCAGAAACCCAAAATAATCGAGTCAAGAATATTCTGTCACAAGGACGAGACATTTAAGCACCTGTTCTTTGAGTGTCATTTTTTGTGTGCAGTTTGGGTTTTTGTGTAGGTGACTCACTACAGGGAAAACGATCATTGACGACGGCCAAATTTATTGACGATGGGGCCGTCGTCTTTAATGTTATTGACGATAGCTTTATCTAGCCGCTGTCAATAACTTAGTTATTGACGACAGCCAGACGAGAACCGTCGTCAATAAATTATTGACAACGGTGGCCGTCGTCTTTAACTAAATTCGGGCCCACCCGAGGAGTTATTGACGACTGTGACCTAGCACCGTCGTCAACAAGTCCTTATAGACGACAGTTTCCTAGCACCGTCGTCAATAACGGGGTATATAACCCGTGCGCGAGCCAGGAGGCGGCCAGTGCCGCCTCCCGACTCGTGCCGGACTTCCCCCTCGCCGCCGCCGTCCCGGTCGCCGCCGCCCGTCCCTGCCGGACTTCCCCGTCGCCGCCGCCCGTCCCCGCCGCCACCGCCCGGAGGTAAGTCCCCTCCCCCTCCCCGGAGATAGCAGAGACCTACAGCAGCGAGGCTCTTCGCTTGCTCAGCTCCTCTGCCCCTGGTTTCTTCTTCTTCCTGTGCTTCTTGTTTTGCTTCTTAGCATTAGGTGTATAGTGATTTCTGTCTGTAGGTATATTCATCTCAGTTGGTATATTTTCTATAGTTGTCGTTGTATCATGATGAGATACTTGTTTATTAGTAAATGGATTTGTATCCTGTAGTTCCAATTGATTCAAGAGGTACCCAGAGATTGGGTACACAAGGTAGCCTATGCTTACGTGCTTTTCTTCCCGTAGCGGCGCTTGAAGAAGGAAGGACTGAGAACTCTCTATACTATCTAGTGGCAAGGGAATGGCCTTGTTAATTTTATGTAAATTTAGTGAGTGATTATTCCAGTGTTCAATTACAACCATGAAACCATCCTGATCCCCGCTGAGTAAATAAAAGGAGAGAGGAGATCGTCGTTCCTGGTCGAGATCCTCCTATCATGCGAGACATGAATCAAGCCGAGTTTGGACGCCTGACTCATCCCCACACCATCCCTCCCTCACAACCGATTAAGTCAGAGCGGAAAGAGAAGGGGGATTCAGCTTACCAGCCAGGGAAGTGAGCCTTTTGAAACAATTTCCATCCTCCAAGGAGAGAGAGGAAGAAGATGACTGATCTTTATTATTTGTCAAAACGAAAGTGAATTACATATCTTGTGATACAAAGATATATCTCAAGGATTTCCTAGACTAAGAGTCTTCAGAGTTCATGTGCTGGTGTATACCGGGGCATGCGCTGGTGTATACCGGGGCAAGAACAACCGCCTCACTGACCTCCTTGCCGCGCCGCTACCAAGCCGCCCCTAGCCTCCTCCACGCAGCCCGCCGCCGTGTATCCACTCACTAAGTGGAGTGTAATTTGTAGATCAAAGGAGTTTGGGAGTTTGGGTATCCAAAACTCGATCGCGCCGGCCGTCCCCGTCACCGCCGCCCATCCCCGCCGCCACCGCCGACCGTCCCCGTCGCCACCGCCGCCGCCCGTCTCTGGCCCGAGGTAAGTCCCCCTCCCCCTCCGGCCTCTCCCCCGCTTTCCTCGCCCCCCGGCCGCGCCGCCGGCCACCGGCCGGCCGGCCTCGCCGTCCTCCCCCCGTCCGGCCCCTCCCCCGTCCCCCTCCGGCCCGGCCCCTCCCGCCGCTCCCCTGATCTTGAATCTCACGTTAGTGTAGCAAACCTGCTAGTTGATGAGCAAAACTGTCAGCAAGGTATTCAGTGTTGCAGATAGCAAGGGCATAGCCCATGCAGGGAATGAAAACACCTCAGGCAAAGACCCACCCAGTTTCTGTTCAACACAAGTTTGTGCCAATCAACTTCAAAGGTGGAACCATTGCAATGTCATGGATCCAGATTGTGTTAGTTGCAGGACATGACAGAGTTGTCACACAAAACATCAAAGGGACTGAATGTTATGCAAGACTGAAGCAGCGAGGATGAGCCAACCTCAAATGGTAACAGATCATTTTTCAGGAACACAAGTGCAAACATATAATTTCATAGGTGAAACATTGCTACAAGACTCAATGGTTCACACCAAAGATCATAAAAAACTAAAGGAAAATATAGATCTTCCGGTACAAGAAAAATATCAGAACTTGCATTCAGGTAAGGAACTGCTACACTTGTTTCTTGGGGCGCTCTTAACGCTTGGCAGATGCAGCTTGATTATGATGGAAAGAAATCCATATGTCAAATCCACACTGCCTTCTCCACTTTTCCAAATTCAGCGCCTGTCGCTGCGCCTCCTGCTCTTCTTACGGCTTTGCTTGTCATCAGAATCACTGTCCGATGCTGATTCAGACTCAGATGATGCTGATGACGAGCTATCCCTACGGTGCCTTCTCTTCTTCTGCTTCCTTTTGTACCGCCGCTTCTTGTCCTCTGAGTCTGAGGAACTGTAACTTGAACTGCTTCCGGAAGAATATTCAGATCCCGTCACTGATGATTCAGTATCAGACTCGAACACCGAAGCATCACTAGCCTCACTATCTGAATCACTAGGTGAACAGTGTTTTCTCTTACCCTTTCCCTTTTTTCTTTCAGCCTTTTCCTTCTTCAACTTTGCTTTCATCAACTTCCTCTCCTCCTCCCTTTCTTTCTCAAGATCAGGGTTCACAAACTGATAAGAATCCGACGCATTTTTCTTCAGCCTGGGATTCTTGAGCTGTTGTGTTCTTGAGGGCCGTGACATGTAGACCCGCTCATTTTTGCACTCGTATGTCCAGTGCCCATGCTGGAAACACTTCTGACATTGGGTATATGCACCACCAGAAGAAGTTTCTGAAGCTTTTGGTTTCACAGTACCCAGTTTTACAGCCTTCTCTGTACTCATCAGATACATCTGTCTCTTAGCTTCCTTTCTCTCCTGCCAGCGGCTTGGCCCCTCTTCCTTCTGCCCATAGGCATTGACATTGCGGGCAGGGGCGGCAGCAGCACGTTCAGCTTGAGCCCTGCTCAGCCCCTTGGCAGCTGATATCGCGGCTGCCTTTATTTTTTCAGCAGCCTGAGACTTATCATCATGCGCAGACATCTTGAATCACACAGTAAGAACCAACCTAAAATCAAGAATCACACCACCCTGCAAGGAAAACAAATTATACTGTTCAGTAACTATGTCAAGTCAAAGTCATACCTTCAACAATAAAAAGATACAACCTCAGGCTAGTCAAATTCAGTCATGTAAGCACTAGACTTCAAACCTAAGCCTTTGTTCCCTTTATTGTAAAAATAACAAAGGAGCAAAAGTAAACGGCATCAGGACAAAAAGTTACTAATTACATTCAGCCGTTCAGGTCTATTCAATTCCAAATATTTCGATTTCAGTTCAGAAAATTACAGAACTAAAAGGAGAAACAGAACCCAAAGCCGACGCAACAGACGGGGCTATCCACTTGTAGCACGACATTGTTGCTCTTGCTGAATTGTAGGTGAAGAGACAATAGGAACTAATTACTGCATAGCACCAATGAATGGAGAACGCTTAGCTGCACCATATTGAGACCTACCCCAGCAAAAGAGGTACTAGATTGCTGCCGGTTCTAAGAAAGTGAGATAGATTGACCATCATAGGATCGACTACGTCCTTCTTGCTGAATTTTTCTCTCAATGCACATAGCATGATCCAGAAGACTTTGTGATCATGATATGAAAACATCTCACCAATCAAAAAATTCATTATTGAGACCATGCAAAAATATTGTCATCAACTGATTTGGAGCCTTGTCTCAATTGCCGTGCCCCGCCCCGAGCCCCGCCCTGCTGTGCCGCCCGGCCCCGCCCCAAGCCCCTTCCTGCCGCGCCGCCAGACCTTAGTTCATTAATTGTTTAATTAGTATTGTAATTGATTATTGTTTAAATAATACTTTGATTGATTGTGTGATTAGTTACTATATGTAAATAAATGGGTTTCGGCCCGGTCCGGCCTGACACGACCCATATAGGGTCTGTCACGGCCCATTTATTGGTAATGTATTAGTCGAGACAGGCACGGAGAATGGCAAGCTCCCGCACGTGGACGGCGGGCCCCGACGGTGCGGTATCATCTTTGACCCACTTACGACGGGGCATAACATACGACGGCTAACCCTAAAGGCGTCGTAAGATAATGGCAGGCCCCAGCGGGGCATAACTTAGGACGGTTGACCCACTTCTTTGTCTCTCTCTCTCTCGTTCTTTCTTTCTCTCTCGTTCATTCCTCTCTCTCTCTCTCTCTTTTAAATGACTCAAAAATGAAAGATTGACGTAAACCTATACAACATGCGTCACTCGTTTCGAACCGGCTTGTCTCACATGTGTTACGCATGTGTGGCGTGTACGTTCGGAATTGTCCGTTTTTGGACAGCCTGGGAGTGACGAGGGGGCGTGGCTTGTGATGAGACGCGGCTTTAGATCTAGACGAGATTTCGACGGCATAAACCTGTTGTTCTCTGCTGCACCATTTTCGGGCGTGCAGTGGAGAACAGCGGGGTTATGCTGCCGAAATTTCGTTCGGATCCAAACCACGCGTCTCGTCATGAGCACGCTCCGCTCGGTCACTCTTGGGTGGGTTTAGGACCTATCCTTTCCAATAGATATAGGGCCGTGACAAAAATAAATTATAAAGTAACTATAATTTCCTTGACATTAAACTGCAGATTCAAACATGGGTGAGGACCGTAGTTGGATGTATACCGGTTGGAAGAACAGTTCTGGTGGTCACTCGGATGAGTGGTTCGCCAAGACAGATGCTTTTGTAGATTGATCTTTTTCATTGTCAAAGATCGATAAGGTGCGGTGCCCATGTACAAAATGTCAAGGTGCAAAGTGTTGGGACAAAGTGAATTTGGCGTTTCACTTGTGTCGATACGGTTTCATGCAAGATTATGAGGTGTGGACCTTTCACGGTGAGACATCTTCTCAACCCTTACAAGTTTCAGATGAGGATGACAACACGGGGGTCAATAGGATGGACGAGATGCTTGATGCCATAAATCCTGAATTGATGGAGGATCCTCCTACAACAGAGGTTGAAGCGTTTTTCACGCTTCTCAAAGCTTCAGAAGAGCCGTTGCATGAACACACCGAAGTGACGCTCCTTACTTTCATGACTAGATTTATGGCCATTAAGTCTAAGTATTTATTATCCAATAACTGCTACAACGATCTCATCAAATTGATCAGCGATATCCTTCCACAACCATATAAAGTGCCTAAAGATATGTATCAGTCTAAGAAGTTGATTTCTGGTCTGGATATGAAATATGAGAAGATTGATATGTTTCTAGACTATTGCATGCTTTTTTGGAGAGAGCATGCCAACGAGAACAAGTGCTTAAAATGTGGTAAAGCGAGATTTGTCAAAGTTGTTAATGACGACGGTTCAAAAGTAATGACTCAAGTCGCACAGAAGCAGCTTTGCTACTTGCCTGTCACACCTAGGTTCAAGCGTTTGTTTCTAACTAAAAAAACAGCTAGAGACATGAGGTGGCATAAAGAAGGTGTACGTGAGAACAACGACATGATGGTGCACCCGTCGGACGGTGAGGCATGGAAGGCGCTTGACCTCTTCGATCCAGATTTCACCAATGACGCGAGAAATATTCGCTTTGGGTTGGCGACAGATGGCTTCTCACCGTTTAGTACAAATGCCACACCATACTCTTGTTGGCCCGTGTTCGCTATTCCGTACAACTTACCACCATCTCTTTGTATGAAGTATGAGTTCATGTTCCAATGCCTTATTCTACCTGGACCGGATCATCCTGGTTCACGACTGAACGTGATGATGCAGCCATTGATTGAAGAGTTGAAAATGTTATGGACAGGAGTCGAAGCGTACGACTGTTATAGAAAACAGAAATTCAACCTTCGAGCTGCGTACTTGTGGTCTGTTCATGATTTTCCAGCTTACGGCAGGTTTTCTGGCTGGAGCACTCATGGTCGATTGACATGTCCAATATGTGCTTCCGACACGGATTGTTTTCGTCTAAGTCATGTTGGCAAGATATGCTACTTTGATTGTCATAGACATTGGTTACCGCCAAATCACGTGTTTAGGCAACAGAGAAATGCCTTTAGGAAGGGTACCATTGTAAAAAAGGGACCACCACAACGTCTGAACAAGTCGGAAATTGTTAAACAGCTCAACAATCTAGTGCCAGATGAAGGTCGTCCTGGATATTTTGTTGGTTACGGAGAGGATCACAATTGGACTCATATATGTGCACTATGGGAGTTACCGTATATGAAGTCTTTAATTCTAATGCATAACATTGATGTCATGCACCAGGAACGTAACATGGGCGAATGCATCATAAGCACGTGCTTGGATATGATGGGCAAAGCAAAAGAAAATATAAAAGCTCGGAAGGATTTGGCAGAGGTTTGTAACCGACCAAGTCTTGAGCTCTCTGAAGCTGTTGGCAAACCACGAGCTTCTTTCTGCCTTCGACCAAAAGAAAAGAAAGAAGTCTTCAAGTGGTTGAAACAGTTGAAGTTCCCAGACGGTTATGATGCTAGCCTGAGAAGAGTCGTTAATGTTAAGACTGGAAATCTTACTGGTTTGAAGAGTCATGATTATCACATAATCATGGAAAGACTCCTGCCGGTTATGTTTCGAAGCTATCTTGACGATGAGGTGTCGAAGGTGTTAGCCGAACTTAGCTATTTTTATAGACAACTTTGTGCTAAAGAAATCAAAAGGGAGATGATGGAGAAGTTGGAAAAAGAGGTACCCGTGCTTTTATGTAAGATGGAAAAAGTATTTCCTCCAGGGTTCTTCAATCCAATGCAACACCTTCTAATCCATCTTCCATATGAAGCTAAAGTAGGCGGCCCTGTTCAATATAGGTGGATGTACCACATTGAAAGAGCACTCAGATGTCTAAAACCGATGGTTCGTAATAGGGCAAGGGTTGAAGGATGCATCGCCGAAGCATTTACACTTCAGGAGATAGGATACTTTTCAAGTGTCTACTTTGCAGAAGAACATAATGTTAATGCATCGGTGTTGCGGTACAATGTGGCTGAAGCAACCTCTTGTAGCGAACTCTCACTTTTTCAAACGAGAGGCACCACTGTTGGTAGTGGCACGAGCTATGATGCTTCAACAGATGAAAAGACAGCTGCTTTGTTATACATGTACGCTAACATAGATGGGATGGACAATTTTTTTCAGTAAGTGGTTGTTCAGCATCTATACTAATTTGCGTGGTGTTTAATACATCTATGCTAATAATTCTGTTTTGTCCTTATTTAGTGAGTTCGATCGACAAAATTGGAAGTCTAAGCAGCAACCTACTAGCAAGCAAATACAAACAATGCGACATTATGGAGTAAATGGAGGACCTAACTTCCAAACCTGGTTTCGAAATCATGTAACGTCTTCCTTGTCTTGTTCCTCTTAGTAATTATGTTCATAGCATAAAATAGTCTTCTTACTTCATATGTTGGACAGTGCAAGACACAAGCCGGTGTTCATGAAGATTTGCCACAACTGTCCAATGGATCCATTAAAGTTAAACTCTTTGGTCGATATGATGTCAATGGGTTCCGATTTCGTTAAACTCAATTTGAAGCTCAACGTCCTCTAAGGGCAACATCATACACCGGAGTTGTGACGAGGGCCGCCGATGCCGAAGGACGTGAAACTAATTTCTATGGGATCATAAACAAAATCCTAGAATTTAGTTTTGCCGGGAGTAAAGACCTTAAAGTAGTATTCTTTGACTGCGATTGGTTTAATAACAATGGAACTCGACAAAACCAATTTGGCATGGTAGAAGTCAAACACAAGGACCGACTACGAGGCTACGACACCTTTGTCCTTGCACACCAAGTCGAACAAGTGTACTATCTACAATATCCATGCGAAAAGCTTAGTGCATGGTGGGTTGTACAAATTCATTATCAAATTTCCTTTCATCAGGATGTCGTCGAGCAGTAGAAGACGGGGGACGCGGGGCTTTCTGCCCCCGAGAGCAGACTCCGTTTTCCAGGGCTGTCAGTCTAGCAATGGTAGACTGTCTCAGCTGTTGGGCCTCGACAGAGGCCAGGGGTCACGAGAGCGGTCACGACAGGTAAAGAATATTAAATTACATAAATTATATAAATAACTTCTTAAATCTATATTACCAATATTCAAATTTTTAGGACGACTCTACGTCTGAGGAGACAGAGGCCAAGGGTCCTCTTCAGACACCACAGGTTTCGGAGCCTGTTCCAGATCCTGCTTCGGATCCTCTTCAGGTTCTGGCACCGCAGGCTTCAGACCCTGCTTCGGAGCCTTCCACAGAGCCTGATGTGGAGCCGGCTCCACAACAGCGTTACAGGAGGAGCCACTACGTGGCTCCTCCTCCGGTTCCTGCACGGCCAGAAGATCAGGTCGTTATTCGTCCGGTTGGCGATAGGTAAGTAAATCTATAACAAATCAATTTAGATATTTTAACACTTATATATGTACTAATTGAGAATCGTGTATTAGGTCTTGGGCCGATGACTCGTTCACGGGTCAAGGACGCCACCGCCAGGTCAACGCTGTCCTGGGCCAGCTCATCCGTTGTCACTACCCCGGTCTAGTGAACGGACGGGCTGCTACGTTTTGGGACGATTATGCTATGGCCCAGGACATTACCTACGACAACCACCAGGAGCATGTGTGGCATGAATTCATGGTAAGTAAATCCTCTATTCGTTAAATGCGAACCTATTATATGTTAAATACATTAACTTGTATATTTCTTCTTGTAGAAATATTACTGTTTGGAGGACGAGGCCCAGCTGGATCATGCTCGCCTGGTCTTCAACAACAACGCTAGGAAGCTCCTGACGCGGTCGATTTCAACGGCTCGCATTCAGGCTACGAAGGCGTACTATAAGTTGCATCCGGACGAGGGTGAGCCGGGGCAGTTTAGGGATGTGGCGGACAAGTACTTGACGGAGTCACAGTACGCAGAGGTAAATTCTTTATTTTACTTTGCTTCATTATCCAGTTTTCATCCAATAACAAATGTGTGCAGGTCAGCGTACCGTGGCTTGAATCCTGTCCGGACGCCTACAATTCCCTGTGTGCTCGTTGGGCGAGCCAGGGCTTCCAAGGCGTGTCGATGACCCGCCGACAGAGTCGAGGGACGAACGGGAAACACCGTCTTGGTGGGGACGGCTACGTACGCCTTGCTAAACGGATGGTAAGTGATACTCGAATTATATTCTAGTTAATTTCTATCGCTATCGTTGTGCTAAAACGTATCGATAGGAGCGCGAGATCAGTCAGGAGCCGACCGCTATCCAGGTGTGGAGGAGGGTCACATGGGAAGTGACCCCTCACAGCCTGATCAGTTGTCTTCTCAAACAGCGACGGAGACGTTGGTGAGTTCTTTAGTTGACTTAATTGTTTTCTCTTTAAGACTTCTGATGACTTTAATTTTCTGTATTTTTAGGAAAAGTATGGGGAGGAGGTGCGGAGGCTTCGAGGCGACGATTACGATTGGCAGAACTCGCCGATCGTACCTGAAGCCGCCTATGCAAGCGGTGGCGGTAAACCTCACGCCCGGTGAGTTCTGTTGTTTTTCATTTACTTTCATGAACTTCGAGACACGAAATTTTAATACTCTTACTTCGTTGTGTAGGTTGGCCATCTTCGATAGAGTAGTCGACTCGAGGGAGGCGCGGTCTTACTCGAGGGCCTCTTCATCGCAGGGTGGATCCAGCAGGCATGACAGCCGCGATCTAGAGCTCCAGAATGTCCAGGAGGAGCTCCAGAGGACGCAGGAAGCGCTGAGGCTCGCGAACGAGAGGCAGGCAGCCGAGCTCCGGGCTAGGGACGAGTATCAACACTCGTACATGCTACAGCTGCAAGCTGCCATGCAGGTAAGTTCAGATCGTTGTACTCAATGTTTCTAATATATACAGGCAATCAAATATCACAGGCAGGCACAAAAACACTATACGCACGCCACACTATCCTATGCTACCCCGACCGCTGCCACCGGAGTCCAGGAAGTCGTCGTGCGCTCGTCCAAACGCTGGTTGCTGAGGGGATGGAGTTTCCGGAGCCCGCGTCGCCGATCCCTATGATGTACATGTATAGTTAGACAAATTAGAAGTTCACAAATGTGTATATGATTAAATAAACTCATTACAAGTTAGAATTGAGCAAGTTAGCTAGATTTGGCTATGTTTGAGTAAGTTTGCTCATATTTTACTAAGTTTGAGAAGTATGGACTAGTAGTGTTTGTGTTTGAGCTAGTTCACATAGTTTTGGCTATGTTTGAGTAAGTTTGGTCATATTTGACTATAGTTGAGTAAGTTGTACCATATTTTGCTCAGTTTGAGGATGTTTAACTAGTTTTCCCTAAGTTTGAGTAAGTTTGATCTAATTCAACTAAATTTGAGCAAGTTTAACTAGTTGCAGCTATTATAAGAAATTTTGTACCTGTGCTCCTGATGTCGGCCCCTGTGGTAGCTGTATCGGTGGCGGCGCCCACTGAGGAAAGACAACAGGCTGTCCTGTGGCCATAGCCTGCAAATATGAAGTAAATTATTATACATGTCATTTCTGGCCGTCGAGCCAGGGCTAGCCTCGAAGCCAGGGCAGGATTTTCTTTTTTTTTTAAAAAAAATTGCAAAGCTTATTGACGACGGTTTCTGGTACTTGGCCGTCGTCAATAAGCCATTATTATTGATGACGGTCAGGTACCAGAAACCGTTGTCAATAAGCCAATGTTATTAACGACGGCCAAGTAGAAACCATCATCAATAAGCCATGGTTACTGACGACGGTTCAAATCCTAGCTGTCGTCAATAAGCTAGTCAATAAGCTAGCTTATTGACGAGAGCCTGACTCTGGCCTTCGTCAATATTCTGCTCTAGCTTATTGACGACAACCTGATTTAGCTGTCGTCAATAAGCCATTGTTATTGACGACAGCCAAGTACCAGAAACCGTCATCAATAAGCCATCGTTACTGACGACGGTTCGAATCCTGGCTGTCGTCAATAAGATTATAGACAACGGTTACCATTGTCAATAAGATTATAGACGACTAATAATTGACGACAGCCGTAAACCGTCGTCTATAAAGTTGTACCGTCGTCAATAAGTTATTGACGACGGTAATGTCCTTATTGACGACGGTTTTCGGCCGTCGTCTATTGTCCGGATTCCTATAGTGACTACAAATCTTTCTATACCTAGTAGTGTGTCGAATGTAATTAATGCTTGGCTATGAGGAACTGTAAAGATCTGAAGCTGCCAGTTCTTCTTGGAGCAACGGCCACTTGCTGGTCATTAGGTCTATATAGGAATGATCTGGTTTTGGATTAAGTCTAACTTTAGTCCATAAACTATTCTTTCAATTTAATTTCCATCAGTCATCTCTTATACCGGTTAGATTTTGGACTCATCTTTTAATACCACTGTCAGTACCATGCAGACCAGGTACCCCTGTGTGGAGGCTTGAAGAGATTCCAGACCCCGCCTCTCTGCTGAGGCGATCTCTGGCACCGCCATGTGTCCTCGGTCATGGACCTAGCCTCCCCGCTGAGGCGAGGTCCGGCACTGCCACGTGTCCCTGGGCTCTGAGCCAGACCTCCCCGCTGAGGAATGCTCCGGAGCTGCCACGTGTCCTTGGCCCCAGATCTGGCCTCCTTGCTGAGGCGAGGTCCGGCGCTGCCACGTGTCCACAGGCTCTAGGCTGGACCTTCCCGCTGAGGAGGGCTCCGGAGCTGCCACGTGTCCTTGGCCCCGGACCTTGCTTCCCAACTGAGGCGAGGTCCGGCTCTGCCACGTGTCCCTAGGCTCCGGGCCTGACCTCCCCGCTGAGGAGGGCTCCGGAGCTACCACGTGTCCTTGACCAAGGACCTGGCCTCCCCGCTGAGGCGAGGTCCAGTGTGAGGGTTGCCCCGTCGACAGGACCTCGTCGGCTGGTGCCGTGATATGCGGCACCCAACAGCACACGGGTCGATAAAACACATCACATTACATAAATCATTTGCAGAAGCGTACAAAAGTGTTTTACAAATATTTATCTCAAAATAAGCTACAGCGGAAGAATATAACTCTCATGACTCAATTCTAACTTAGCAACAAAGAAACAGTCCAGCTCGCGGACGTTTCTTACTAGCAACACGAAGAACAATCTGCAGCGGCGAGGATGCTCTTTGAGTAAGCACTCGGAGGTTCCCGAGTCTCATCGGCATCCCTTCATAAGCATGAAGTCAAACCTGCAAAACAACTCAGATAGCATCCGTGAGCACAACGCTCAGCAAGACTTAATCGTCACCCTAAACATGAAACTCTATGTGAGGTTATGAACCTAAAGTAGGATGGCATAATGCATAATAAACTCGCCTAAAAGCGAATCCTTACTTTCAGGTATTATTTGCAGCAATTTTAAGTAACCTTGGGCGTGCCACATCGAGAGTCCATAATCAAACAAGAAACGCTTTCCCCCGATGTAAATTGCTCATGGCATAAAAGAACCGAGTTTGCAGTAACTAAGCATCAAAGATACAACACCAAGGTAGTATAAATTTCAAACCAATGTGATTAGTTCCTTTCTCATGGAAGTTCTTACTACGTCACGACTGTGAGAACAAGTATGCTCGGTCCATCCCGCGAGCGAAGGTGATTCGAATCAGTAACACGCGGACTACACGACACGTACGCCCGTACTCGACGTTGCCTACAGCAACAATCACTGACGTCGTACGTGGCAGCCTTTCCTCCGTTTCACCTCGTTGAATCGATCAAGTCGCCCCGTACAGTAGCCACTCTCATGGTGCACCTACCGACATGAGATGTCATGAGAATGTTCCCCACATACTGCACACCGGTCGTCTATAATCAGTTAGTGATCTTGCTGATCAACCCTTGATTCTCCGGAGTATGATCTACTTCAATGAATCGCTCCTTTGAACCCCCTTCGTCGTGGTTCCTATTGAAATGCATATGCACATGTTTTATAGAATGTAATGGAAAGAAGTTATAGAATGGAGTTCTTAGGAACAGAGGTTGTGTGGAAAAGCCAAGAATGGCTTGGTTTGCCTCTGTTGTGCAAAGAAACAGAAATGATCTACTTGATCTTAATGTCTTAGCTATACACTAAGTACTTTCCTAATGATCATAATAGATGAGCTGAAAAGCATTGAATGCAACTGAAGAACAAGAACTCCAATGGCCTCAAAACTTTTACAGCAGGTTCTATACTACCTAGGGATTTAGCTTGCCAAATTGCAGCTAATGTGGAGTCAAATTGTGTTCTCCATAATTCTCACAATGTCATTCATGTATTTCCACCAATACATAAGTATGGAGAATAAGAACAGGGAGTTCAAGGGCTCAACTTGAGCTGATAATTTACATGTGAGTTTTTGGTCACATGAAAGTCATATGGTCCAAAATTCAGCCCTTTTACTTGAGTAGTTCTCCCAGAACAATTCTTTAAGCATTTCTATTTAAAAGAATTAATTCTGGAGTACTGTGCATTTTCATGCCCAATTTAGTGAACTACAATTTCAAGTATGTCTCAGAGATCTTGCCTAAATTTTCCTATGATTTTTAGAGCTATGGATTGTCTAGAACAGATTTTATAAGTGGGAAATATTTTCTGAAATGTTTCTAGACTCTTATGAACACAGCAGATTGTATTTAGGAAATTGCTATACAAACGATCTTCAATGAGCTGAAAATTTGCTAGAAGGTCAACAATATGCAAAAGAATATTCTGGTAAAATTTGAGGATTTTTGGATAACCCAAACTCCCTCAATAATTCTTTTTCACAAAACTCTCAAAGAATTCTCCAGAATACAATATTGACTTTCATACAAATTGGGGTTCATATTTGGATAGATCTCTGCAAAATGAATCCAATCCAATTGGAATCACTCAGATTGGAGGTTTTTACACAGAGATGTGAATTTCCAAAGTTGTAGCCATCTCTGGAATTATTTTCCCTACTGACAAGTCGGCTGGACCCACTGTTTAAATCCCAGCCAACAGGATTGCAACCACACGGGGTTCACAGGGTTCAGCGCGCTAGCACACCGGATCCGGCCACAAATCGATCCCAGATTTAAACTTTTCTACCGCTGACAGCTGGGGCCCACGGCTTTCTTCTTCCTCCGGCCGGCCCTTCGCGCGCGCGTTCCCCCTCTCCGGATCGCCGCTGCCGGCCACCGCACGAGCTAAAACTCGCCGCCAGGGCGTTATTGAGGCCGGGGAACACGACTGTTGGATCAGTTTAGGCTGCCGGCGACCGGAGCTACCTCGGCGACGTGCGGCGGCCTCGGTTGAACTTCGGCACCGTCGGCCGGGGTTCCCAGCCCGCCAAAACGTCGACCACTTAGCTCTACAGCACCAGTGCACATCTAGGAAGCTCGACAAGGCCTCAAAGGTGCTCAAAACAGCTGCAATTGGGTCGGCATCGTGCGCACGATTGGTTCCGTGAAGAACACGCTCGGGAGACTTCAAAATTCTCTGCTCCGAGGTGATTTTTGCTAGGGATATTGAAAGGAAAATGACCGCCGGCTAGTCCAGCTCGTGTGTGCCAAGTTTGATGACCTAAGGAGGATCAGAGAGCGGGAATTTGAAGAAACCGTACTGGCTGCTTGGGTTGAACTCGCCGGAGCAAAATCTTCAAATTCGTCGTCGATGCTGCACGGTTTGCTCCACGAATTGGAGGAGAGCAGCACCACAGTAGCGTGCTCCCGTAGCCTTGATCGCCCGTCCGTGAAAACCCCCGTGGAGGGCTGTCCACGAGCGCCCGACCGTCGGCTGGAGCTAGGTCGCCGCTGTGGAGGCTGTTCTCGGGCAGAGGAGGCCGGAGCTCAGTGATTTCTGGGTCAGGGAGGTGGAGGCTGAGTTCGGGGTGTTGTTTAGCAGCTCGTGGAGGGGAGAGCGTGGTTGTTTCCTCGGTTTCCCGATCAGGCCGAGGCAGCGGAGGTGAGACGAGCTCTGCTCGGTGTCCTCACGAGGAGGAGAAGGCAAGTGAGCCTTTGCTCGGTCTGAGGGAAAGATCACGTCGAGCGAACCGCCTCTGGTGCCAGCGCGTGGGGGACTCGAGCAGGAGGTGGCGGTAGCCGCTTCTTGGTGGCGCCAAAGTGAAAACAGCTCGGTTGAACTGAAAACAGGGCTATGCTTAGGGTGCAAGTCTCCAATTCCAGCTCAATGACATGTGGGTCCCCCACTTATCTCCTCTCTAAAAGATCTCCTCAAGTTATTCCTCCCAAATTCCACAATTCTGAGTTTGAAAGGTGGGCTAGAATTTGAATTCCCCAAATTCAGTTTGAATTTGCATGACAAATTTGAATTTGGTTGGAGTTTAGAAAATGCTTCCATAATTCCTTTTTGGAGCCCACCCTAAAAATGAAAAGTTTGTCATCCACTTTTCCCAACTTTCCAACTCTAGGGCTGCATGGTTATTCAAAGTTTTGGCCACCATTTGTGTGAACTTTGAATTTCAAATCTGATTTTTAAACTTGCATGCAAAGAGGTATTTAAATCCTTATTGGTTCAACACCTTCAAATAAAGATGTGAGCCTCATTTTTGGATGATCATCCATGTATCACTTTGCATGAAGAAAAGTTTTAGCAAGTCTCATTTTTCATGCCTTTGCCACACATATGAACTCAAACCTTAGTTATTCATGTACATGTTTTGGGACTTTTACATTCCTCCCCCTTAAAAGAATCTCGTCCCGAGATTACAAAAGAAGGACGAGACGGAAGAGGTAAATACAAACTGTACAAAAAAGTTCCGGATAGTTGGTGCGGTGGTAATCTTCACTTTTTCACGTCGCCTCTTCCGCGGTATGATTACTCCATAGCATCTTGAAAAATCTGATTGTCTGGTTCCGGGTTACTCGGGTCTTTTCATCCAAAATCTGAACCGGTCGCTCGGTGTAGGTAAGGTCTGGTTTCAACTCATCGATTTCCTCAGTGCGAACAGCAGCGGTGAATTTGAGGCACTTCCGCAGCTGTGACATATGAAATACATCATGAACACCCGCTAGACTTGCCGGTAGTTCCAGCCGGTAGGCTACCGGTCCGCACTTCTCTATGATAGCAAAAGGACTTATAAAAATGGGAGCGAGTTTCCCCTTTACACCGAACCGGTGAATTCCCTTCATCGGAGATACACAAAGATAAACGTGCTCTCCGACGTCAAAATGCAATGGCCTACGCCTTTGATCAGCGTAGCTCTTCTGTCGGGATTGTGCAGCCTTCAAATTTTCTTGTATCAACCGAACTCGGTCTTCAGCTTCGTTGACGAGATCAACCCCAAACATAACTCTTTCACCGGACTCACACCAATTCAGCAGTGTACGACACTTCCGGCCGTAGAGAGCTTCATACGGTGCCATTTTAATACTCGCTTGATACCCGTTGTTGTATGACAACTCCTCCAACAGTAAGTGATCATCCTAATTCTTGCCGTGGTGGATGGCACATGCTCTAAACATATCTTCCAGCACCTGGTTCACCCTCTCAGTTTGTCCATCGGTCTGAGGGTGATATGCAGAGCTCCTAATCAGCTTGGTGCCCAACGAGGTGTGCAGCTGCTCTCAAAACCGAGCAACGAACAGCGCACCTCGATCTGAAATGATGGTCTTTGGAACACCATGTGAGCATATAATTCTGGAGATGTATAACTCCGCATATTGCTTGGGCCAAAAGTGAGTGTTCACCGGTATGAAATGAGCTGATTTTATCAACCGGTCAACTATCACGCATATTGAGTCATGCTTCCGGGATGTGAGCGGTAATCCGACGATGAAATCCATACTCACATCCTCCCATTTCCATGCCGGTGTCTTCAGTGGTTGTAGCGGTCTGGCTTTCCGCATATGATCACCTTGACCCGTCTACACGTATCACATTCGGATACGTACTTAGTGATTTCCCTCTTCATCCTCGTCCACCAAAATTTCTGTTTCAAATCTTGGTACATCTTGTTACTTCCGGGATTAATGGAAAACTTCGACAGGTGGGCTTCATCCAAGATCTTCTTCTGCAGTTTCATATTGCGCGGTACCACTATACGGTCGTTGAACCATATTGTACCGTTCTCATCCTTCCGGAAACATTTCACTTCTCCGTTGTCTAGTCTTCTCCATATGTGAGACATACCTCTGTCTCTTCTTTGAGCCTCAACAATCTCTTCACGGCTCGTTGGAATGAGTGTGAGATTATAAAGTGCGCCATACGGAATGACACGGAGACTTGGTTCATCATCTTCCAACTCAGCAATCGCCAAGTTGTGAACGTGGGCTTTTCGACTAAGCGCGTCAGCAACCACGTTTGCTTTTCCCGGATGATAGTGGATCACAATTTCATAATATTTAATGAGCTCTAACCATCTCTGTTGTCTCATATTCAGCTCCTTATGTGTGAAGATATACTTGAGGCTTTTATGGTCGGTGTAGAGGTGAACAAGATTACCAAGTAGATAATGCCCCCACATCTTTAATGCCAACACCACTGCAGCAAGCTCGAGGTCATGAGTTGGATAATGCTGCTCATGGTTTCGCAGTTGACGTGACCCATAGGCGACTACACACCCTTCTTGCATCAGAACACAGACGAGACCGATGCCGGATGCATCACAATATACATCAAATGACTTCGTCGTGTCTGGCTGAGCAAGAACTGGAGCTGTTGTGAGATGTTTCACCAAAGTTTTGAATGCGGCTTCACATGCTGCATTCCTTATGTAATTAGTGCCCTTCTTCAGAAGCTCCGTCATTGGTTTAGCAATCTTTGAGAAGCTCGGAATGAACCTCCGATAATATCCCGCTAAACCTTGGAAACTTCGGACCTCGTGGACTGATTTAGGAGATTCCCACTGCAGCACTTGTTCAATTTTTCTGGGGTCCACGACAATGCCCTCTGCTGAAATAATATGGCCTAGGAAAGGCACTTGATCAATCCAGAACTCGCACTTGCTGAACTTGGCATATAACTTGTGCTCCCTCAACCGTTGTAGCACGATGCGCAAATGTTCAGCATGCTCTTCTTCAGATTTGGAGTAAACCAATATGTCATCGATGAACACCACGACAAACTTGTCTAACTCCGGCATGAACACAGAATTCATCAAGTACATGAAGTGTGCCGGAGCGTTGGTTAATCCAAATGACATGACGAGGTACTCATAGAGTCCGTATCTCGTCGAGAAAGCTGTCTTCGATATGTCCTCCGGTCGGATATTCATTTTATGATACCCCGACCGAAGATCCATCTTTGAAAATACCTTTGCACCCACAAGTTGATCGAACAGGATGTTGATGCGGGGCTGTGACGCCCTCAATTTCATGGAAAAACCACGAAACCGAGAACTGATGCATATGTGTGCCCAGGATGTTCATCACACATATACACATCATCCACAAACTGAATTTCAGAATATATATAACCACGAATAACAGAGTTTATTACAAGATTTCATGAGTCTTGGACTCAGCTTGGCAGCGGAAGTCTATTCTTACAGCGGAAGTCTTATTTCTATGTAGCGGAATTCTTCTAACTAGTGCGGAAGCAATCTAAGCAGCAGCGGCGGCTCCATCTCTACTCCATCCCCACAGGCAAGATTGAGGACAGATTACACGCCTAATGCTCCACCTGGTCCTCATAGTAATCTTATCCTGTTGCTGATGATGAAATAATAATGTAAGTTTGAGTATAATGATGTACTCAACAAGTGCGGAAAAATATGATATGTAGCTCACAACAAGGTAGGTATAAAAAGGCTTATTGCAGAAAGCAAAGTTATTTATCAAAACCACGATAAAAAAGCAACTTAACTTTAAGTGAACGTATTCCCAACATGTATTAAAATACCAACATACCTCCATTATGTTCACCACTTTCCATGTCCCAACCAGACATTAATCAACTTCATTCTTGCTCACGAATACCTTCTCGTATTCGCTACCATCTCACGAATACTATCTCGTATTCGCTACCATTTCATCTCATAAACAATTCCATCTCACTCCGAGACCAATCTCGTTGCTATGACTCAACAGTCATGCAACCAATCTTATCACCCGGACTCAACAGCCCCGAAAACCAAACCAAAATCAAACCATAACCAAAACCATCCAAAACCATCCCAAAATAACCATCCAACTAATCATGCAAGTTGGCTAGGCGCTCGTGACCGTAAGCTCGGCTATCATGATAGTTTTAGACTCTGCAGAGGTTGTACCGCTTTACCCACAAGTTTGTGATTTCATCACCTGTCGGCGACTGCAGAACCTCCATTATACCAGTATACAACCGTTGGTGTATGGTCAAGAGATCACAAAATAGCCTTTACAAAGGGGCTACTAGATGTATGGACTCACTAAGGTTTCACCGGCAGGCTAGAATCTCCAATTCTCCCACCCACGGCCCCCCTCTTGTGCCATGCAGTTCATAGGGCAGTCCTCACTCGACTCCCATTCCCCGCACCTTCCACGCTCCATAACAATCTAGTAACTTACCTAATTAGTCAGCTAAGCCACACCCATACTTGGCCTTGTGGTGGCACTGTTATCCTGGCATGTGCTCGCATGAACCGGTCCTTAGATCTACGGCAAGTAAACCACCATCTCATGCTACCTCATTCACAAACCCGGCTTGCCTAGATCTCCCTCCGATCCATGTCCATTATCAACATCTGTTTCTCATTATTCTCACGAGTGCAGTTAGCTAGACACATCTATCTCGCCTCCCAATCCCATGGACTGAGCGAAGCATAAAAGCAAAAACCATACCGAACTCATAAACTTCCCTGGCGACAAGGGTGGTTTAACCAAAACTAGTAAACTCCTATAAAAGGGTTTCCCATCATGTTTGACTCAGCACCCACCCCCTTTTTCAAAGAAAACAATTTTTTCTCAAAACATAGGATCAATATGATCAAGAGGCACTTGCCTTGTTCTGGCGGTTCCGGTTGCTCAAAATCTTGTTGTTGTAGTCCGTCGTAGGTAGCTCCCTGAGCTTGTCCTTCTATACACGATCACACACATACAAGATTCACAACAATCAATATCATGCACAAACTTTAACTAGATGCGATGATGCATATGCATGCTATCCTATGATCAGTTTCTATTAGATCAGTTTGTACGTGTTCTTGCATGGTTTGCATGGGTTTTACGATGAACAGAGGTGTTCGGATTAAATGTGGACATGGCGATGATCTTGACTCTAGATCAAACCGATCAACATGTGATCTGTCCGCGAAAAAAGCTTCTGTTCGAAAGGGATCAAAGAACAGATGCAGAGAAAACACGATGATGTCGTAAGGTGGTATTGGAGACCTACCTTACGTTCTTCTTGGTCTCGGAGTCCTTTTCCTAGCGAGACAGATCGTCGGGATTTTCCTCCGGCGATGGAAATCGTGATCTAGGCTCGTCAGCGGTCTCTCCGGCGGTTGTACTTTGGCAACGGCGAGATGGGGCTATGACTCTAAGTTGTCGGCTCAGGAGGTGGAAAAGAAGTTCGTGGTTGCGGCCAAAGGTTTTCGGTTCTATTTATAATCGGGAAGAGAAGAGTCCTAATCTGATCGGAATTCGAATAAGAGTCTTATTCAAATTGTTTTTAAATCTTAACAACTTATCTTTAATTGATTTGGTGCGGTAGCAACGTGGAATTCGTGTCGGTTTCCTCCCGTACCATATTCCCACACGTACCGAAGAAAAATCGCTTCAGAATCGCGTACTTACACAGTGATGAGCTCCGGAAGCTCCACGTGTCCATCAGGGGCCTGGTCTCCCTTTTACACAAAGACGAGCTCCAGTTGTGCCGCGTGTCAAGCGAGCGAGACCTCCCTCTTTCTTAGAGGCGGGCTCCGCGTGTGCCACGTATCCTGGCGGGCGGGAACCTCCCTCTCTTCAGAGGCGAGCTCCACGTGCGCCACGTGTCTGGTGGGTCGGGACCTCCCCTCTCAACAGAGGCGAGCTCCATGAACACCACGTGTCAGTTCCGGACCTCCCCCTCTCTTCGGAGGTGGCTCCGGGGTGCCATGTGTCAAGTAGCACCGGACTTCCTTTTTCTCAGAGACGATCTCCGAGGTCGACACGTGTCCAATAGTGACGGACATCCAGGAGGTGAGCTCCAGGAGCGACACGTGTCCCACGCGGCTGGTCCTCTCTTTTCCGTAGTGACTAGCTCCGCAGTCGACACGTGTCCTTCGGGACCGGCCTCGCTTCTCCACAGAGGCTAGCTCCAGGGGCAACACGCGTCCCACGGGGTCGGACCTCTCCCCCTTTGCGGGGATGAGCCCCGAGCCTGCCACGTAGCCAGTTTAGCGGCGGACCTCTCCCCATTTGCGGAGATGAGCTCCGAACGCGCCACGTGGCCAGCGACCCGCGGAAAATGCCTACGGCGCTCCAGGCGAACTGAAATTGGCTCCTTTTGGCTATCTTTTGATTCTTCTCTGTTTCAATCTTATAAAAATATATGCAGAAATTGAAAAATGAGGGTGTCACAAATCTACCCCCCTTAAATTGAATCTCGCCCTCGAGATTCGATAGTAGAGAATAAATGAGGGAATTCTGTCTTGAGGTCTTCTTCATGCTCCCATGTGGCTTCAACTTCGGTGTGATGGCTCCATTGTACCTTGCACCATCGGATCACTTTGTTCCTTGTGACCCTTTCCTTTACGTCCAAAATTCGGACAGGGTGCTCTGCGTAGGTCAGATCCTCTTGAAGTTCAAGTTTATCCATCGGTACTTGATCTTCTGGTATCCTCAAGCACTTCTTGAGCTGGGATACATGAAACACGTCATGCACGTCGGAGAGGTGCGTTGGGAGCCCTAGTTGATAGGCTACCTCTCCTCGCTTGTCCAAAATCTTAAATGGTCCGATATAGCGAGGTGCTAGCTTGCCTTTGACGTTGAAATGTCGTTGGCCACGGATAGGCGATACCTTGAGGTATACGTAGTCTCCTACTTCGAAAATTAACTTCCTTCGCCTATTGTCCGCATAGCCTTTTTATCGTGACTGAGGAGCCTTTAAGTTCTCCCGTATCGTTTAGACTTGCTTCTCAGCCTCTTGTAGCACTTCGGGTCCAAACTCTTGGTTCTCTCCGGTCTCGTTCCAAAACAGCGGCATTCTACACCGTGTATCGTACAATGCTTCGAAAGGCGACATCTTCAAGCTAGCTTGATAGCTGTTGTTATAGGAGAATTCAGCGTACGGTAAACTCCTAGCCCAACTACGCCCATGTTTCAAGGCGCAAGCTCTCAACATGTCCTCCAAAATTTGGTTTGTCCTTTCGGTTTGTCCATCGGTTTGTGGGTGATAGGCGGAGCTAAAATCCAGTCGTGTACCCATAGCTTTCTGCAGCTTCCTCCAAAATCTAGAGATAAACTGAGAACCTCGATCTGAGACTATCCTCCTCGGGACTCCATGACGGCACACGATCTACTCCATGTACAACTCGGCTAATTGTGCAAAGTTGTACTTGGCCCTTACAGGGAGAAAATGGGCTGTTTTCGTCAATCAGTCCACGATAACCCAGATGGAGTCATAACCCGAATGAGTACGTGGCAATCCGACGATGAAATCCATACTGATGTCTTCCCACTTCCACTCGGGTACCTTCAAGGGTTGCAACAATCCAGCGGGTCTTTGATGTTCGGCCTTCACCCGTTGGCATGCGTCGCATAGGGCAACATATTCGGCTATGTCCCTCTTCATACCATCCCACCAATAACAAGTCTTCAGGTCCTTGTACATCTTGGTACTTTCGGGATGTATGGAATAAGGTGAATCATGTGCCTCTTTTAATATTATGTCGCGGATGTGCTTCACGTTAGGCACACAAATCCTCTTTCCTAGCCAAAGCGTACCCTTCTCATCTTCCATAAAATCCTTCTCTATTCCTCATTGGATTCTTTCCTTGATCTCCTTGATCTCCTCATCCGTTGCTTGGCCATCTCTTATCTCTTGCTCCAATGAAGAGTGGAGTTCCATCACTTCCATCTTGTTCAAGAATCCGAGGTGTAACCGTTCAAACTTGTAACACCCCAAAATTCTGTTAAGAGGGGAATTTAAAAAATTTTGGACGTATTGCATGTGGTGCAGAAATTCAAATTCAAATTGGAATTTAAATTCAAACCAAAACAGAAAAGAAATGGAAAAAAGAAAAAGAAAAAAAACCACCGGCTAGTGGGCCGAAACCCACCAGCCGGGCCACTCTCCCCGCGCCAGCCCCAAACCCACGCCCCTCTCTTCCTCTCACTGACACGCGGGGCCCGCATGTCATCCCCCACCTCCGCGCGCTCGGCCGACCCTGGGACTCTCCTCTCCCCTGAATCCAAACAACCTCGGAAAAACCGCGCCAACAGCCCGATCTCTGGCCCCGGACGCTGCTATTTAACCAAGTCGATCCTCCACCGCCTCCCCTCGTGAAATTCTCGCACAGAAACTCGCCGAATTCCCCAGCGCACTCCAATTTTCTCTCCGGTGAGAACCGAAGCTCCGATCACCGTTTTCTCTCGATCCTTGCTCGGGTTTTCTGATCTAACGCGCCGATCATGTTCCACCGCCTCCGGGGAATCACGCAGGTGCAGAAGACTCGGTGTTTTGCACCCTAGACGCAGCCCCGGTGAGCACCGCCGCTATTTCATCTCGGACCTCGCCACCGACCGCCTTCCAGGACCTCCGAGCTCAAGAAAAACCCCGAGGTGAGATCCACGACCTCCCCTCTACCGATCTGTTCCATGAAATCCAAGTTTTAGGAGGTATAGACAAAAATCCGAAGATCTCCGGCGAGATCGCCGCCTCCCGCCGCTGCGCGCCGCCGGGCAGCGCCGCCGCGCGCCGCCGGGCAGCGCCGCCCGCGCACGGCCAGGGCGACGTGCCTCCCTGAGGCCCGTCCATTTTAAATCGTGCGATTCCTATTAGATCTAACTCGTACCGCTTCGCGTTATAATCTCAGCCGTCTATTTTAAATCGGACGGTCCACATCAGCCCCACGTTATAAAGGCCAGGATTCTTACGCGCTACCCCCTGGGGATCTCAGAAAATACGAGCTAGCCCCGGAAACTTCTGATCTAGCCCCTGGAACTTCAGAAATTCGTGTAAATTTATTTAAAAATCAGTTTTAGCCCCTAGACTTAATAAAAATTAGCAAAACCCCTCTGTTATGTGTATTTAGACCCCTGGAAATTTGTAAAATAATAAATTAGACCCTATAGTAGGGAGGATTTACCTTTTTGACCCTATATGATAATAAATTCAGAAATTTGAATATGTGACTAGGATTTAAATTTAAAAGGTAAGGCAAACATATGTACAAGTTCAAATTTAAAATCTCCTAGCACTTGGAAAACTTTAGAATGAACTAAAAATAGATTTTTGGTTGAAATGAATCTGTCTAATTGTTGTTCATATTTATTAGTTCTAGAAATACCTTTTTAGGCTAGGAAGTAATTCTGAAAACTGATAAAATAAATTTAAATTAGCTCACATCAGAGGAGAAGTTTAAAAATATATTTTTAGTATTTTAGGTCAGAACTTATTCTGTTTAGAAGATATGTCCTACCATTTAATATTAAAACTCACTTTTAGACATAGAAGATAAATCTGAAAAATATAGGAAAATAGGTATGTATAATTAGAAAATGATAAATGAAGTCTCCAAATTTAAAAACTTCAGCTTAGGATTTGGTAGAAGATCTGAAAACCTATTTGGAATAGGAAAATACCTCTTATACAAACTTTGTGGCTAAGAAGTGTAATAATTGAATATAAAGAATTTGTTCAAATTGGAACTTCATATATAGTGTGCAAATAGAAATCTGAACATAGAAGTTAGAAATAATATACATATGTTTAAAGGTGAATGTAGGCCAAAAATCAACACATGTAGAGTAACCACAACACTTAGAAATGTGAATGACTTTCATAGGTATGTATGTGTGGTTTGTATGAACTGAAAGTGTGAACTATGTCTTATGGATTGTTGTTTTCTTTTGCTATGTGTATTGGCATGAATAGAACCTGCCCCAGAGCAAGTTCTCCCCTTCCAAGACCAAGACTTTCCATTCTTAGAGCAGCAGGAAGAAGGCAAGTGTCCTTGACCACTTTGATCCTATACTAGGATGTGTAGATAGAATTATTTGCATTGTCAATTGAAATATGAAACCCATGCTAGGAAGTTTCCCTAGAATTGCACTACCTTGTTTCCTTGTAGCTTGGGTTGGGATTTAATTTATCATGTCATTTATTCATATGCTTATGCTTAGCCATGCTTAGAATGGGATAATTGGGATATGAGATCATCAATTTATTTACCTTACTCTTGAATGAGATATTATGAGTTATGTAGAGGTAGGGATCGAGGCAAGTTGGATGATTTGGTTGGTGCTAGGTGCACGAGACTCGGGTTTGTGTTTAGTACTTGCCTGGATCCTAAGGACCGGTTCATGGAGCATGTAACCTGGCTTTACCGTGCCAACCACATGCTGAGATGGGGCAGCTTGGCCAATTAATTAGGTGTATCCCCGGCGTAGTATGAGTGTGTTGATGGTGCGGAGAATAGGTGTCAGTTGGACTACCATATGAACCGCAAGGCTCAAGAGGGGGCCACTGCAGCGGGATTGGAGCCTCTTGTATGCTGTTAGGGGTGAAACCTCAGTGGGCCCACGCTCGTCGGGAATCCCTTTGTAAAGGCTTCGTAGTGATCTCCTGGCTACACACCTGGAAAGTGTGAATGTGGTTCGTGGCCACTGACATAATGGAGGTTCTTTTAGTCCACCCGGCAACGGGGGATGAAATCACTACATGTGGGTACAGTGGTGCAAACTCTGCTGAGTCAAAACTGTCATGACAGCCGTGCTCACGGTCAAAAAAGGCTTGGACCGCTGAGAAATAATATACATATGTTTAAAAGTGCATGACAGAAGTGGTATCAGAGCCAAGGTTGCCCGTAGGAACGTGGACCTAGTTAGAAATGGACGTAGTTAAGGACCCTATTTTCTTAAAAACTATTTTACAAAGGTGTGGGTTGAAAAGTGTTATTTAATGGGTCACTTTATTCACCTTGCCCCAACTTTATTCAAAATACGATTTTTATTTAAATCTTATCTAACTTAATTTGATACGCTTTATGTTTTAGATGGTTCGCATGATCCGCACCGCCCGCAAGTCCACCAGAGGGAGAGTTCCTGTAGTTGCCCTTGCCCTAAGAGAGGAGAATCGTCCGGTGACGTACCACTCCTACGGACTGGCAGTAGGAGGCTTGTTGCGCCGTCTACGGCGTATGCTCCACGCTGCCGGCAATACGGGCAAGCTAATCATACACTATAGCTCCACCCGGACCATCCGTGAGAAGTGGGAAGAATGGAGTTCAGAGATGAGGATTATCCATGAAGATCAGCTGCTCAAGATCCACCGCTCTCCAGCTTGTCGAGCGACGCAGGTTGATGCCGAGAGGGATGTCACCTGGGAGGCCATCACCTGCCAAAGTTACATCTACCGTCGTCACCTGGACAGGACTGAGTACATGTATGTCCTCCAGCGTGAGAGTGGTACCGCGGAATACAAGTACCCGCCAGTGCAGCGGGGGACTTCCCATGAGCACATGGACCTGTGCTTGGAGGATGCTGCTATGCTCAGCACTCGACTATAGGAGTGCCAGCAGGAGCTTCAAGATGTTCGTGACACCCTGAAGGAGACTGAGGCGTTGCTTCGAGCCAGCTTGAGGGCGAGAGAAAGAGGAGATGGGAATGAACTGTGTGTCACCGTGAATGACACATGGACTCCTGACTCCCCAGATCGCCGGGCGAGCAGGCGTCGCCACACTTCTCCACCAGCAGCTTCCCCACCCAAAGCGGAGTCAGAGGGCAGCCGCAATAATGAGGAAGATCCCGAGGAGCCAGCTTAGTGATACGAGTCGTGTAGAGTCCTTTCCCATAGTTCAGCAGGTTATCGAGTAGGTGAGTCAATACCTTAGTTAATGGGTGTTAATGTTTCGTGTGTGACGTGAGTTGTGGAAGCCATGGGCATTTGTCCACAACCTCGTCTTCAGGTTGTTTTGCTTTGATGTGTGGACCCCTACGAATTAAGAGTGCATTTATTTTCGCGTAAGACGTGAAACCCTCAGAAAATATTAATATAATAAGACCCCATGAGTTTAAAGTTTAAACAAGCAAATTGGGAATTTAATACGAAACTCTTTAAATTAACATTTGGTTGATCATGACAGATGGCCGGAAGAGGAAAGGGTCGTGGTGCCAACCCCGCCAACAACAACGATGAGGCCGGCAACCCTCATCTTTCTAGAGGACAAGACAGGGGTGGTCGCTGTGAAGGAGTTGATCCCATCCACCAAATGCTTGAAAATCAGAATCAGCTCATCGAGAGCCTAACTCAAGTGGTGGCCAACTTGCACCAAGTTCCACCTCCCCAAGCTGCACCATGCCAACCAAGGTTGAGTGAGTTTCTAGGGACTCAACCTCCAAAGTTTGCAAGTGCTGCTGAACCTCTGGAGGCAGATGATTGGCTAAAGACCATTGAGAGCAAGATGAGGATCATACAATGCCAAGGGTATGAGAGGGTGCTGTTTGCCTCTCACCAATTGCATGGACCTGCTGCTGATTGGTGGACCGCTTACGTGGCTGCCCATCATGACCCTGAGAACATCACTTGGGAAGAGTTCAAGCGTAGTTTCCGCAACCATTACATACCAAGGGGTGAACTCAAAAACAAGAGAAAGGAGTTCTTGGGGCTGCAGCAAGGAAACCTGACTGTGAGGGAATACCTCACTAAATTCACCCAACTATCCCGTTATGCACCACGGGACATCGAGACTGATGAGCAGAAACAGGACTGCTTTGTGGAAGGACTTACAGCGGAGATGCAGTGTGCAATGTCCTCCAACGAGTATGAAAGCTTCCAAAAGATGGTGGACAGAGCATTTGTTGTGGAGAGGAAGCTGAAGGCCTTGGAAAATGAAAACAAGAGAAAGGCGGGATGGTCACACCAAGCCTCGGGTAGCAACACACGCCCACGACTGATGCAACCAACCGTAGGGCAGACGAGCCGTGCTGTGGTGCCCTACTCAGCACCCAGAGGGTACAACCCAAATTTCAGGCCTCCATCAGCATCGGCACAGCCGCAGCGTCAGTTTGTACAGCAGCCTCGTCCCACATATCAACCTCGACCAGCAGTGCAAGGACCACAGAACCAATCCCAAGAAAACAAAGGCCAGGCACCTAAGGTTGGGGTGCAATGCTTCAATTGTGGCGAGGTGGGGCACTACGCACATAAGTGCCCAAAGAAGAAGCCCGTGCAGCCGCAACAGCAGAATGTGATGCGAGGACGGGTGAACCACGTGACCATGGAGGAGGCGCAAGAGGCATCCGACGTGGTAGTTGGTAAGTTTCCAGCCAATTTACACATTGCAAGCCTGTTGTTCGATTCTGGTGCTACCCACTCGTTCATTGCCCAAGGGTTTGTTAAGAAGCATGATCTAGCAACAACACAAATGAACCATATGCTAGCAGTAAACTCTCCAGGGGGAGAAATAAGGACAAGACAAGTGTGTCCCAAGGTGAATCTAGACATTAATGGGGTGGTATTTACTGCAAACCTCATAGTGATAGATTCACTAGGGATAGATATTATTTTGGGTATGGATTGGCTGACCAAACATAAAGGAATCATCCATTGTTCGACAAGAACGGTGGAACTAACTCACCCTAGTGGCACCAGAGTAGAGTTCATAACCATACAAGAGCCTAGGAGGGACATAAACTCAATCAAGTTGAGGTGGAAGAGGAGGAGATCAGGATCATCAGGGAATATCAAGACGTTTTTCCGGAGGAGTTGCCGGGTATGCCTCCCGATCGTGAGGTGGAATTCGCGATTGAGCTAGTGCCTGGAACAGCTCCGATATACAAGAGACCCTATCGGATGGACTCCAAACAGCTGGAAGAACTCATGGAACATTTAAGAGAATTGACAGAGAAGGGGTACATTCGTCCTAGTTCCTCACCATGGGGAGCTCCAGTGATATTTGTGCCTAAGAAGGACGAAACCCAAAGGTTGTGCGTAGACTACCGTGCGTTGAATGAATTAACCATCAAGAACAAGTACCCATTACCCCTCATTGAAGACTTGTTTGATCAGTTGAGGGGAGCTTGTGTGTTCTCGAAAATTGATCTCAGGTCGGGATACCACCAACTTAAGATAAGACAAACTGATATTCCAAAGACAGCTTTCGTATCTCGGTACGGACTGTATGAATACACCGTCATGCCTTTCGGGCTAACTAATGCCCCGGCATACTTCATGTATCTCATGAACAAGGTATTCATGGAATATCTGGACAAATTTTTGGTGGTTTTCATTGATGACATTCTCGTCTTTTCCAAAGATGAGGAAGAACATGAGAGGCATTTAAGGTTGGTGTTGCAAAAGCTAAGAGAACACCAACTATATGCCAAGTTGAGAAAGTGTGAGTTTTGGCTGAAGAGAGTTCCCTTCTTAGGACATATAATCTCGGAGGGAGGAATCTGCATAGATCCCGCCAAGTTCGAGGATGTACAGAAGTGGAAGACCCCTGAGAATGTCGGGCAAGTTCGAAGCTTCTTAGGATTGGCTGGGTATTATCGACGGTTTATTGAGGGTTTCTCCAAGATCTCGAGACCCCTCACCAAATTGTTGGAGAAGGGAATCACATTCACATGGACACCACAGTGCGAGACGAGTTTTTAGGAACTGAAGAAAAGATTGACAACAACCCCAGTGCTAGTTATGCTAGATATGCAGAAGAACTTTTCGGTGTACTGCGATGCCTCTGGAAACGGGTTGGGATGTGTTCTCATGCAAGAGGGGCATGTCGTGGCTTATACGTCCCGGTAGCTCCGGAAACACGAGAAGAACTATCCTACATATGACCTAGAGCTAGCTGCAGTGGTACACGCGTTGAAGATTTGGCGGCATTACTTGATGGGGAAGAGGACAGAGATATATACGGATCATAAGAGCTTAAAGTATATTTTTGCACAGCCAGATCTCAACCTCAGACAAATGAGATGGTTAGAGCTGATCAACGACTTTGATGTGGGAATCAACTATCATCCTGGGAAAGCGAACGTCGTGGCGGATGCTCTAAGCCGGAAAGTGCAGGTCAGTAGGTTGAGCTGAAGGACATGCCTACAGAATTGAAGGAAGAGGTTATAAAACTCAATCTATGTCTGGTGAATAGTGGTGAAGCCATCGCCATGGAAGTGGACTCCATGTTAGAGCAAGACATACGCGATGGTCAAAAGAATGATGAGAAGATACAAGAAATAAGAGAACTCATCAAAGATAATAAAGCCCCTGGTTTCAGAGAGGATGAACAAGGTACAGTGTGGCACGGGAAAAGAATCTGTGTGCCTGAAGTGAAGGAGATCCGTGAATTGATTTTGAAGGAAGCTCATGATTCCGACTATTCCATTCATCCTGGGAGTACGAAGATGTATCATGACCTCAAGAGCAGGTATTGGTGGTATGGCATGAAGCGAGATGTCGCGGAACATGTTGCCCTATGTGACACATGTCAGTTGGTGAAAGCCGAACATCAATGACCCGCGGGATTATTGCAACCACTCAAAGTGCCTGAATGGAAATGGGAAGAAATCGGTATGGATTTCATAGTAGGACTGCCTAGGACCCAATCAGGATATGATTCGATATGGGTCATCATCGACAGGCTAACCAAGGTAGCTCATTTCATCCCCGTGAAAGAAAGCTACAGCGGATCCAAATTGGCAGAATTGTACATGTCAAGGATCGTGTGTTTCCATGGAGTGCCAAAGAAGATAGTGTCAGATCGAGGGACACAGTTCACCTCAAGGTTCTGGCAGAATTTACATGAAACCATGGGAACTCATCTGAATTTTAGTTCTGCCTATCATCTCTAGACGGACGGACAGACGGAAAGAACTAATCAGATCCTTGAGTATATGTTAAGAGCGTGTGCGCTCAAGAACAACAGGAGTTGGGATAAGAACTTACCGTATGCGGAGTTCTCCTATAACAACAGCTATCAGGCTAGTATGAAGATGTCACCATTTGAGGCTTTGTATGGGAGAAAGTGCAGAACTCCACTATTTTGGAACCAAACCGGGGAAAGTAAAGTGTTTGGACCCGAGATACTACAAGAAGCCAAGGTGAAAGTGAGGGAAATTCGCAACAACCTGAGGATAGCACAGACCCGACAAAAGAGTTATGCCGATGTGCAGAGAAGAGAGCTTATTTTCAATGTGGGAGACCATGTTTATCTCAAGGTGTCACCAATCCGAGGACTTCGTCGGTTCAAGGTGAAAGGGAAGTTATCACCTCGATACATCGTACCCTTTCAGGTTCTGGAGAGGAAAGGCGAAGTGGCATATCAACTAGAACTACCGGCTCGCTTATTGGATGTGCACGATGTATTCCATGTGTCACAGCTCAAGAAATGTCTGAGGACGCCTGAAGAGATGTTACTCATGAATGAGGTTGACGTAGGAGAGTATCTGTCTTATGCCAAGCAACCGGTCAAGGTTTTGGAGACAATTGAACGCCTCACAAGAAATAAAAGAATCCGGATGTGCAAGGTGCAGTGGAAACATCACTCGGAGGAGGAAGCCACATGGGAGCAAGAAGACGAGCTTAAGGCACAGTTTCCGGAATTGTTTTCTTAGAACCACCAATCTCGAGGACGAGATTTCTTTTAAGGGGGGTAGAGCTGTAACACCCCAACATTCTGTAAGAGGGGAATTTAAAATTTTTTGGACGTATTGCATGTGGTGCAGAAATTCAAATTCAAATTGGAATTTAAATTCAAACCAAAACAGAAAAGAAATGGAAAAAAGAAAAAGAAAAAAAACACAACCGGCCAGTGGGCCGAAACCCACCAGCCGGCCCACTCTCCCCGCGCCAGCCCCAAACCCACGCCCCTCTCTTCCTCTCACTGACACGCGGGGCCCGCATGTCATCCCCCACCTCCGCTGAGAAATAATATACATATGTTTAAAAGTGCATGTAGGCCAAAAATCAACACATCTAGGATAACCACAACACTTAGTAATGTGAATGACTTTCATAGGTATGTATGTGTGGTTTGTATGAAGTGAAAGTGTGAACCCTGTCTTATGGATTGTTGTTTTCTTTTGCTATGTGTGTTGGCATGAGTAGAACCTGCCCCAGAGCAAGTTCTTCCCTTCCAAGATCAGGACTTTCCATTCCCAGAGCAGCAGGAAGAAGGCAAGTGTCCTTGACCACTTTGATCCTATGCTAGGATGTGTAGATAGAATTATTTGCATTGTCAATTTAAATATGATACCCATGCTAGGAAGTTTCCCTAGAATTGCATTACCTTGTGTCCTTGTAGCTTGGGTTGGGATTTATTTTATCATGTTATTTATTATTATGCTTATGCTTAGCCATGCTTAGAATGGGATAATTGGGATATGAGATCATCAATTTATTTACCTTACTCTTGAATGAGATGTTATGAGTTATGTATAGGTAGGGATCGAGGCAAGTTGGATGATCTGGTTGGTGCTTGGTGCACGAGACTCGGGTTTGTGTTTAGTACTTGCCTGGATCCTAAGGACCGGTTCATGGAGCATGTAACCTGGCTTTACCGTGCCAACCACATGCTGAGATGGGGCAGCTTGGCCAATTAATTAGGTGTATCCTCGGCGTAGTATGGGTGTGTTGATGGTGCGGGGAATAGGTGTCAGCTGGACTACCATATGAACCGCAAGGCTCAAGAGGGGGCCACTGCAGCGGGGTTGGAGCCTCTTGTATGCTGTTAGGGGTGAAACCTCAGTGGGCCCACGCTCGTCGGGAATCCCTTTGTAAAGGCTTCGTAGTGATCTCCTGGCTACACACCTGGGAAGTGTGAATGTGGTTCGTGGCCACTGGCATAATGGAGGTTCTTTTAGTCTGCCCGGCAACGGGGGATGAAATCACTACATGTGGGTATAGTGGTGCAATCTCTGCAGAGTAAAAATTGTCATGACAGTCGTGCTCACAGTCAAGAGCGGCTTGGACTTATTCATGATTAGAGGATGATGACTTTGGAAGTTTTGGATGTTAAGAGGGGAGCTTAACATTGGAAATGATGTTATGGTTATTTGATTATGATGATGGGTTGGGAGATTGGGACCATTTCACCTATGTAGTAATGTAGGTGCTTAATAAGCTAAGGCGATAGGTACTAATTGCGTAGTGCTTTAACCATGAGTTCAACCTCTCCTTGCTCTAGCCATGCATGACATAACTTTCCCACACTTGCTGAGTACCAACGGTACTCAAACTTGCATATTTGTTGGTTTAAATTGCTGCTCAGGTCAAGGGGATGATGTGGTGTTCAATGACCAAGACTTCGGACCTGAGGAAGGATTCTAGGTTCACGGAGTCCCCCGGGCAACGCCTGTGACGGAGCCCACAAGATTTATATTCCGCTGCTGTTTTATTTACATGCTATGAACTTATTATCGTCCATCGAGATGTATGCTTTGTAAAACATATTTATATTCGACACCTGGCTTGTAATAAATGATGCTTCACTATTTGTCATCACATGTATGAGAAAATGATCCTGGCATACATGTGATATTCACTCGGTTGTTCTTCGGAGAAACCGGGTGTGACCGTCGTCCCAGTCCCTAAGGCGCTCCTCCGCCTTAAGCTTGTTCCACTCCCTAGCAAGCGCCTCCTGCACCTGCTCTAGGCCAGAGTATGCCACCTTCATGGCCTTGGGGAGCGGAACTTCTTTTGGCATCTGCAACAGAGGACACTCCATAGCCTCCAAAGGCTCGTCGTCCTCCGGCAGAGCAACCACCGCACCCACCAATGGAGACGAAGGAGGTGGACCTGCAGGTAGCCTTGGAGCAGCCGCGCCGCCACCAAGGATGTCTGTGTCCGTCGGCCGGCTGGTCTCGGGTGTAAGGGCCTAAATTTTTGCACACAATCAAAGTGTTCATCCCACCACACACACCTCATTTGAGGAAAACTTATGAACACATTTGAAGAGCAAGTAAACACCATCAACATGGTCATTAGTGGATAAACTCACAAAATGCAAAAGTGGTATTTCCCACATGCATCATATAGGGGCTGAGCATATGAAAACTCCTACGCTTTGCTAGGAATGCTCATGCCAAATTTCACCCAAATCCAAAACCTTTTTGAGGTGTTTTTGGGTATAAATAGAAAGAGGCTAGTTTGAACTCAAATTCAAATTCAAACTCCTTTCATCCCATGAATTCAAAAGTGGGATTCATATTCACACTCAGCACATTTTTGTAAGCTCACACACCAATTTTCACTCCATTTGGAGTTGATCTTGACATGAGCCAAATTAAGCAAATTCAAATCCAATTTGAATTTCAAACTGCATATGTGCTATGAATATATTCAAACACTTAACAATTTGAATCTATCAAGTTCAAATGGGCATTTGGTGGATAATTCAAATTTCAAAGGGTATTAGTGGTACTACTGTTTAGAGCAGGGGGGGAAATTTAATTTCAGAGGTTAAAATGGAAGTGGGGCCCTCCTGTCAGCCTAACCAGAGATCAAAACGACTGAAGACTGCTGGGGCTTGGGTTCTCGGGCCGCCGCTGGGGCTGCCACCAAGCCGGACGCCGTTGCCAGCTCCTGCTCGGCCTGCGCCATGCTCAGTCAACATATCCCCTTCTTATCCCTGAGACCGAGCCGGCAAGAGGCGTATTCGTTTGCTTCTCTTCTCCCTCGCGCAAGAAACGCCACTCTCTCGGATTCGATCGGAGGACTGGCAAACCCCGCACCAACACTCCTTCCGAGCTGCAAAACGGTACTAGAGCCTCTCCTCCTACTTCCCCGTCATAGAAACCAGCTGAGTCTGGCTGCTCTCGACCCATACCGAAAGCTTTTCCGGTGAACGAAGTTCTTCCACACCTCAGGCTCCAGTGGACAGCCTAAACGGAAAAGTGTAACGCCCAAGCTAAGGCATCCCAGGACGTGTTAGGGCTTCGTGTTGCTCACCCCCAAACCATAGCCCGAGGGGTCGATCACCGGCGATGAATTTCGTCTTTTCCTTACATTCGGTGTAGACCAACCTTCGGGTGCAGATTCACCGAATTCTCGTTCCATAGTCGTACATAGATCCTCAAACTGCGCCTACGCGAGCTAGACTTGATAGCGAACAACTTTCCTTCGCAGCCTTAGTGTGAAAACCTTGGTAGACCGCCCCTTTCTAGTTTTACTACCGGTGCTAATGGCGGAAGCCGTCAGGCGCACGGTGAGAGCTCACCTAGAACCTTTTCCGAGCTCCTTTGAGTTCATGACAATCTTCCCTGGGGTGCACTTATGCTCTAAGACCGTTAGCTCTATCTTTTGGGGTGCTAGGAAGCCCGGCCGACACGGCCGAAGTTCTTCCGAAGCCGCCGCTCGTCGCCGGCCATGTTCCGGTGGTTGTCATGTCGAGCTAAGTCCAGCACCGTGTTCTCCGTGGGGGATTAGGCAGAGGCGGCGACGATCTCAGAGTTTGGCGAACGGCAGAGCCCCTCCGGTAAGCACTCCGGCGAGGAGGGGCGGCGGCCGAGCGTGGGAGGTCGGGAGATTGACGAAGCCCCCGGTCCCAAGTGTCAGCGGCCAGATATTTAAACCGGGGATCAGCTGTGGCACCGGATCTGTTGTGGCTGCATGCAAAAATTTTCATAACCCCGTGTGTCAGCCGCTGAGAAACTGACACGTCGCCCTGGTCCCACGCGCAGTAATTTAAACTTTCCCTGATTTTCAGATTTAGTTCAAAGTTTAAACCCACATAACTTTGCCTAAGAAACTCCAAATCAAGTGAACCAAATTTTGTTGGATTCAGCTCTCTGAGTACTTTTCGAAAAATCAAGTTTCACTTTATGAAAGTCCTTATTTCTCCAGAATTAATTCTTCAAAATTTAAACTGTTTAGAATTTTAACTGGAGAACCCTTGGGAGGAAAAGTATGAAATTTGGCTAGGATGTTCATAAAAATATCCCTGAGATACCATAAAAATTTTAGGCCAATTTGAGCTCATTTGATCCACCTAATGGTGTGATTAATAAAACTGTTAAAGAAAAAATGGAAAGTGTCCAGAAACAATTTCAGAATTTCCCTGAATATGTTTAGCTCATATCTTTGGCTAGGAACCTTCAAATCAAGTGAAACCAACTCCATTAGAAAACTCTGAAAATCTAGTTTCCAGAAAGTCATGGCTTGCTCCATGAAAATCCCTAGAACACCCTAAGAGCTCCAATTAAGGCCAAGTACACAATTATTTGTGGAGGGCGCAAATGAGCTTTGGTGCAAATGAAACTTGGCCAAGTCTCTGTTTAGGTTGTATCCAAACCACAGTAAAAATTTCAGAGTCATTGTGCCTGTCTAGTAAGACTTATAGTCTTCACAAATTCAACTTCAAATTCAAATGCATTCAAATTGATATATATATGTATTTATCTCATGTAGTCGCTAAGGTTGAGGAGGAGCCCGAAGTCTTAGACTTTATCACTCCAGAGGAACAGCTAGCCTACGACCAACAGCAGCAAGGCAAGCTCCGGTTTGCATTGGCCTTTTTATAAATTTTACTGTTTTGAGAACTTACTTTGAGCACCCACTTAAATTATGCATTAGAGTCTTGTTTGAAAACCCAAATGCATAGCCAAGAAAACCCTGGTTTGGGCTTAGGTTTGTAAACCTCGACTAGTCACTGCAATGCTAAGTTAGTGTAGGATTCGGTACAAGTCGAGTAGTTGGAACTGCTCGCAAGAATAGGCTAAAGGCACACTACTCGGGTAAAGGTAGCAAATGAAACACATGGCAAGAAAAATGAGACCGAGAGGAGAGTAAGGGCAGCAGGACGTTGGGGCCTGGGTGCCATAGCTCCCCCTTGTGTCAATTGAGGACCGAGCCGTGTGCGGGCCTGTTGAACAAGCTAGAACAGTACCGAAGACCTATCGGATATATGGGAACCGGGAAACCGATGTAACTCGGGTAGCTGGGTGTTGAGGCATAGCTGGTCGTTCAGAGGGTAGGTTGAGAGCTTGAGGTGTAAATCGGCTGGCGGCACTGCAGATGCGTGCACAGAGACCTCTTGCTCGGGATGATTGGACCGGCTCAACTTTTGGCTGACGGGTGAAAGGTGGTTGCGTACGACGTCCGTGATGGTTGCTGTAGGCAACATCGAGTACGGGCATACGTGACGGATTATTCGGGTAACCCTGCAGGTGTAAATCGATTATAATTGCCGTCCCTCATGGTCAGTGAGTACCACTTGTTCACTGTACCGTGACATAGAAAGAACAGGCTAGAGTCATGTAAAAGTTGCTGATTGAAAGCTATACCTTGATTGTTAATGACTTGTTGTAGTTTAGAGCAAATTAAAGTTCTTTTTAACCTTGGGCAAAGCACATGAGAGAAATATGTTTCTTATTTGATTGCGGCTCTCTTATGTGCCTTAGCATGAGGTTCTCCACAACTTGCTGCTAAAACTTGAAAGTAAGGTCCAACTACTTAGGCGAGTCCTTTGCAACTTATTTTCCCCATGTACCATGTAATCCCTCATGTAAAAGTTTCATGTATAGGAAAGACGGGTCAGACTTGCTGAGCCATCATGCTCACTGCTTGTGTTTGAAGCTTTTGCAGGGTGGTATGAGGAAGGGACTCCCGAGAAGGAGACGGAACCCCAAGAGGGAAACCCCGTCGAGTGGGAGTTGTGCACGCCGCTGTGTTAGTGTGACACCCTCATCTCGGGTGTCAGCCTATGTTCATGTTTTATGAAGAGGAAACATTTTAAGAAAAGAAGGAACAGAGAAAAATATCAAAGGGATAGCCAATAAGAGCCGAATCCAGCTCTCAGAAAGCGCCAAAGACAACCTACCGCGGCCGCTGGCCACGTGGCGTGTTTGGAGCTCATCCCTGCGAAATGGGGAGAGGCCGCCGCCAAGCTGGCTACGTGGCAGGTTCGGGACTCGTCTCCGCAAAGGGAAGAGGTCTGATTCTGTGGGACACGTGTTGCCCACGGAGATAGCCTCTGCGGAATAAGCAAAGGCATTTCCGCAAGACACGTGTCATTCTCGGAGCTAGTCCTCGCGGAAATCAGAGGACCAGTCGCGTGGGATACGTGTCGATCTCGGAGCCCACCTCCGAGAGGTCCTGTTCTATTGGACACGCGTCGTCACCGGAGCTTATCTCCGGGAGGCCTGTCGCTGCCGGACACGTGTCGACCTCGGGGCATGTCCCTGAAGAAAGAAGAAAGGAAAGACCGGCGCCAACACGTGGCGTGCACGGAGCTCACCTCCAAAGGAGGGGGAGGTCTCAGTTGATTGAAACGCGGCACAACCGGAGCTCGTCTCTGCGGAGAAGGAAGATACCAGGCCCCAGAAGGACACGTGGAGCCTCCGGAGCTCATCGCCGCGAAGGTAACGAGTTCTGGAACGGCTGTTACGAGTAAGAATACCGGTACGTAAAGGAAACCGACCTGAATTCCACAACGTTACCATACCAAATCAACTAAAGATAAGATGATAGGATCCAACGACGATCTGAATAAGACTCTTATTCGGGATACAATCAGATTAGGACTCTTCTCTTCCCGATTATAAATAGAACACAGAACCTCTGGCCGAAACCACAAACTTCTTTTCTAACTCATAAGCCGACGACTTAGAGCCCTAGCCCCAACTCGCCGAGAAAGCCATCGCCCGAGCGCGGCAAGGAAGATCGCCGGAGGAAAGCCCAGCGGTCTGAGGAGGACCTCGAAGACCGAGAGGAACGTAAGGTAGGCCCCAATACCACCTTATGATATCGTTGTGTTTTCTTTTGCATCTGTTCTTTGATTCCTTTCGAACAGAAGCCTTCTCGTGGACAGATCACTTGATGATCAGATTGATCTAAAGACAAGATCATTGCCACGTCCATCTTTGATCCGAACACCTCTGTCCATACAAGCCATAGGATAGCATGCATATGCATCATCGCATCTAGTTTAAGGTTTGTGCATGATATTGATTTCTGTGAATCTTCTATGCACGTGATCCTACCTAGAAGGACAAGCTCAGGGAGCTGTCTACAACGAACTGCAGCAACCAGGTTTTGAGATTCAAGAACAACCGGAACCGCAAGAACAAGGCAAGTGCTCCTTGACCATATTGATCCTATGTTTTGGGTAAAACTGTTTTGTTTTGCGAAAAGGTGTGCGTATGAGTCAAACATGATGGGAAACCCTTTTATATGAGTTTACTAGTTTTGGTTAAACCACCCTTGTCGCCTGGGAAGTTTTATGAGTCGGGTATGGTTTTTGCTTTATGCTTCGCTGAGTCTATGGGATTGGGAAGCGAGATAGATGTGTCTAGCTAACTGCACTCGTATCGATAATAAGAAACTGATGTTAATAATGGACATGGATCAGAGGGAGATCTAGGCAAGCCTGGGTTTGTGAATGAGGTAGCTTGAGATGGTGGTTACTTGCCGTAGATCTAAGTACCGGTTCATGCATGCACATGCTAGGATAACAGTGCCACCACAAGGCCAAGTATGGGTGCGGCTTAGCTGAGTAATTAGGTAAGTTGCTAGAGTGTTATGGACTGTGGAAGGCGCGGGGAATGGGAGTCGAGTGAGGACTGCTCTGGGAACTGCATGGCACAAGAGGGGGCCCGTGGGTGGGAGAATTGGAGATTCTAGCCTGCCGGTGAAACCTTAGTGAGTCCATACATCTAGTAACCCCTTTGTAAATGCTATTTTGTGATCTCTTGACCATACACCGACGGATGTGTACTGGTGTAATGGAGGTTCTGCAGTCTTCGACGGGTGACGAAATCAGAAACTTGTGGGTAAAGAGGTGCAAACTCTGCAGAGTCTAAAACTATCATGATAGCCGAGCTTATGGTCACGAGCACCTGGCTAAACTGCCATGATTAGTTGGGATGGTTATTGGGAAGGTTCTTGGTTATGGTTATTGGTTTGGTTATGGTTTGGTTGTTGGGACTGTTGAGTCCGGGTAATGAGATGGTTGCATGACTGTTGAGTCATGGCAACAAGTTTGGTCTCGGTGTGAGACGAAATTGTTTTGAAATGGTAGCGAATACGGGAGGGTATTCGTGAGATGGTAGCGAATACGAGGAGGTATTCGTGAGTACGAATGAGGTTGGTTAATGTTCGGGTGGAACATGGAAAGCGATGGAGGTATGTTGGTAATTTAATTTATGATGGGATTACATTCATCTAAAGTTGAGTTGCTGTTTTATCATGGTTTTATAAATTTACTTTTCTGCAAATGAGCCTTTTATACCTACCTTGTTTATGAGCTGCATATCATGTGTTTTCCCGCACTTTCTGAGTACATCATTGTACTCAAACTTGCATTATTACTTCATCATCAGCAGCAGGAGAAGCCTACTATGAAGACCAAGTGGAGCATTATGGCGATCTGTTCTCAACCTTGCCTGTGGAGGGAGTAGAGATGGAGCCACTTCTGCTTAGATTTGCTTCCGCACTAGTTAAATCGCTTCCGGATTAGAATAAAGACTTCCGCTGCATAGAAATAAGACTTCCGCTGTGAGCATGAGTCCAAGACTCATGAGGTATTGTAATAAACCCTGTTATTCGTGGTAATATATAAATCTAAATTCAGTTTGTGGAACGTATGTGTATGTGTGATGAACATCCTGGGCACACATATGCATTAGTTCTCGGTTCCGTGGTTTCCCCACAGAATTGAGGGCGTCACAGTTAGTGTGTGTGTGTGCTAGCGGGGACACGTTCACGGGCTGAACGTGAACTCGGTGCGTAGTCTAAGCCCGTGAGTGTAGACTGAACATATTTTGTTGTAAAAATATTCATAAATTTGTCTATGTAATAAAAATTTGCTTCCGCTTTGTACCTTTTATGTGTGTTATCCGGTGCTGTGCAACGAAGCACCCCTCAGCGTGATCCTGGCGCGACGAGGCCGTGAGCCCACGTCAGCGTGGTATCAGAGCTAGCTTGAGGTTTAATGCACTAAAAAGGTCATTGTTTTCAAAAACTCGGTGAGGAACGAGTTAGTAGCCCATATAAGGATATTATTGGTGTATAGAAAGTGGCAATACTAACCTATTTGCTTATGTCGGAAAATCATGCATCTCGGGACGTCATATGTATAGGGGGTGCATGTAAGCACTGTCCACCAGTGCGCACAAGCTGAAGGGTGGAGCCTCAAGGGTGGCAGGTAACCCGACCCGCTTTAATATCCTCTACGACTCTTCATGTCGTTTGGGGTATTCGAGCAATGCCCTTCCCTGGCGTGCTACGGGCAAGTTTGGGAGACCCTGTCACGTAGTTAGTAACGTGAACACGTAGCTCAAGGCGTGTTTGGCTTGAGAACAAACGTGCGAGTGATGACGGACGGTTGTATGAACTGTATTTGGTACCGGGCTCGGTGTGCAGCCGAGCCTGATGATTGAGTGGTTTATTTGCAGGTAGTCTGACCACGAATCGGTAGACGAGTAGCATCCATGTGCGAGGGACGTTTAGTGCCACTGAACTAACAAAGCCGGCTAAGTCCGGTATATGTTTTCTTTGTGAGGAACGTAGTACCGACATGAACTGGTGACGCTTTGATGTCACGCCCCACTAAATGAGCAACCTCATTGTAAAACTTGAAGGTTTTAATCCAGAGCACTAAAACTTTGATATAACTTCTTCCCTTATTCAGGATGTTCAAAGTTAACAAGTTTTCAACTTATAGGATACTAAGGACAGAGTCCTCTGTTTTAAGCTGAAATAAGGCTGAAGTTAAACAGAAATTAGAGGTTGAGTTCCTTCGAGGTTGGGTTCATATGATACATTTACGGAAATCTTTGGAAGAGCTTTACATCTGTTCTGTTGATGTCCTGAGGTGTTTCATCCCTTAACCAGTCGAAAAATACAGTAGAGTTGAAACTGTCCCGAAAACAGGGCAGAGCAAACACTCTCTGTAACTCTCTGTAAATTGAGCATAACTTACTGCGCAAAAATCTAAAAATAGAAAATGAGGTAGTTTTGCAATGTTCATGAGATGGGTTACAACTTTGTAACAGAAAGGTTTGTCAAATTTGGAGTAGAATTAACTGGAATTCTTGGATCACATCAGTACCTCAAGCAGGGAGATGCTGTCCAATTTTCTCCAGAAATTCTGTCAATTTTGACATCTCATAACTTTTGACCCCAGACAGATCATAGGACAAGCAAATACTTTCTGGAAAGCTATTGAAGTTAGCTTTAACTTTGATGTTGATCTCCAGAATTGGTTATGCCTTTAGCATGGTCTAAATCAGGTTGAAATGGAAACTGGTCAGGGTTGTCAGTTTGGGCAGCAGACCAGCAATCAAATTTGTTCTAAGTTTGAGTTGTGTTTCCAAGTTTTATGAGTTCAATGACATGTTTTAATGTTATAACTCAATGATTTACTGTTGAAATGAATATTTGACCTTTTTCAAATATGTTTCTACAGATGACAGCGGATAGACAATTGGAGAACGGGTGGGTGGTATCCCACTGTTCTCAACACGGCGGTTATCCGGAAGTGTTGAAGCAAATGCTTCACTATTTCGGGTACGTGGAGATGCCACAGTACCTCGCCAAGGAAGAAGGTGAGGAGGGGAACAAGACGTGAACAATCCATGTCGATGTTCCAGCAGGATCTATGCCGCCCGGTTGGGCACCGTTCACTGTCACAGTGAGAGGTAGACAGCCAGAGGAAATGTGGCAAGTGGCAGCACGCGACACTATGTCGCGTTTCTGCCAACTACATGTGAGAGCTATGGAGGGCACTCCATACGTGCTCGTTCTGGTGGAGGGATGAGCTAATAACGTGTGGAGGGAGAGGTACTTGGAGGCAACAGATCCGGGTTGCCCAAGGTACAAACCCGCAGAGGTGAACCTCAGCCTCCGGTTGAGGGCAGGGAAGACCGTCATGGACAGCCAAGCTGTCCATACGGATTGTCTTGCCTTGAAGCTCAAGGAGAGAACCAGCCGTGGAGAACATTTTGAGAGTGCTCACAGCGCACTCCGCAATGTTCTCCTTCCGACGATAAAGCGACTGAACGAACAACATAATCAGTTGCGTCGTCTGAAGAAGGCGAAAAAGAAAAGCCGCGTCGACATCACGGCTCTACAACAGCAAGTGCAGGCCTTGATCCAGCAAAATGAGGTCCTCACTCAAGAGTGTGATGACGCTATTGAGGAGGGGCAAGGCTGGGAAGAGGATTACAACCAGGCTATGGACGAGGTGCATGCGCTGCAGGACCTCGTGCCTCCGGTAGTGGGCCTGCCAATGGTAGGTGCCGTACCGGTGGTTTTGGGTATCCCGGCGATGGGGGAACCTGAACCGGAAGACGAGGTCATGGACCCGGAGCCACCTGTAGAGGTAGCGGAGGAGGAGGACCCGCAGGAGGTCGAGTTCTACTCTGAGTAGTGAGTTACCGTTGCCAAGTAGGGCAGCAAGGTGGGGTACAAAAACTTTTGTAATCGGTGACATGTCGTGTAGACAGTAGTATGTGTATAGGTAGTGACGACATGAGCACGACTTCTCAGAGACCTGAGAATAATATATCTTATATAAAGTTTATGCTTTATCAATATATGTGAATGTTGTGCAAGTTATTCATGTGTCACTTCAATACCTACTGTTTTAGATGGAATTTTAAGAATGGCATGTGCTGATCGCTGCTGTTTTGAATTTCAGAATGACTCGCACTCGTGCCAACCCAGACGTTGGTGGTTCTAGTCAGGGGGGAGGGGCCTCCCAACAGCCTCCCGAGGATTCATTGGAACAGCAACAGCAATAACCGCCACCATCAACGGTTGCATTGGCCGACATCGTTGCGGCTATGGCGGGTTCTCATCAGCAGCACACGTAGTTGCTGCAGACTTTAATTGCAAATACGTCTTGACTAGAGAGGTGTCAAGATCGTGAGGAGCACCAACAAAGCTCCTACTCTGACTTTCTGGCTACTCATCCCCCGGTATTTTCAAGGGTGGATGAACCCCTCGATGCGGACAACTGGCTCCGCACGATGGAGATGAAGTTCGGGCTGCTCCAAGTGAGTGAACAGCGTAAGACTCAGTTCGTGGTCCAACAGCTTCAAGGGTCCGCGAGCGCTTGGTGGGCGAACTTCTGTGCCTCGCAACCCACCGAGTGAGTTATGACCTGGGTGGAGTTTCGGACGGCCTTCAGGGCCTATCACATACTGCCGGGTCTTATGAAAAGAAAGACGCAGGGGTTCCTTCGCCTGCAGCAAGGAAGCAGGAATGCGCTGGAATACTCCAGAGCGTTCAATGAGCTTGCGCTCTACGCGTCATATCACGCCGATACTGACGAGAAGCAGTGGGACCATTTTTACCAGGGGCTTAACCCGCTCCTGAAGTACAAGCTGGCAATGTTCAATCGCAGCAGTCTCAACGATATTATTGATGCTGCGATTGTTCAGGAGGACTCCGGCAAGGAGTTAGCAGCGGCGGAGAAGAAGTGAAGCGCGCCACAGAGCAGCAGAGAGGGAGGTGGTCCTTCTCAAAAATACTGGATGGTGTATTGCTCACCATTTGGGTCAATGCTGGCAGCCACCACAGAGGTTGATGCCATTCCGCAGTCGGCCATATTATCCACCGGCGTTCAGGCCGGCACTACCAGCACCACCTCCGCAGCAACAACAGCAGCAGCGGGCGATGCCGCGTGCGTTTGCACCTCAGCAGTGCATGCCAGGATTTTGTCCCCCAAGCATGGGCCAGTCATCAGCCGCATGTTTCAAATGTGGTCGCCCAGGACACTTCGCCAACAACTGTCCTGAGAGGCAAGGTGGCGGAGTGGCACCACAGTTTTAAGGGAGGAATCAGCCCCAGAACCCTATCAATGCGCGGCGGGCAAATCCTAAGGCCGGCACCATCCACCAACTCGCCATAGAGGACGTGCCGGAGGGAGAGCCAATCCTTGCGGGTATGTTCCAACTCCACCAGCATCACGCCATAGTATTATTTGATTCAGGCGCCACACAGTTTTATTAGCCAAGCTTTCATTGCTAAATACAGCTTGCAAATACTACCCACTGAAAATCCATATTTGATTTGTTCACCGGGTGGGAAAATTTCAGCAAGCATTATGGTCCCAAAAGCACCATTATGCTTAGAGGGTAGAGTATACCCTACATCTCTCACAGTTTTAGAGGGACAGGAGGTCGATGTCATCTTAGGGATGTCATGGTTAACCCGCCACGGCGCTGTTTTAGACACCGTCCTCCGAGTCGTGCATTTGCATTCAGAAGTGCACGAGTCTCACTCATTATTTCTGGACAGTCCAGAAATAAAACTTCCTAGTGTATACCAATCCACTACCATCAGATTGGAAGAAATTCCAGTAGTCCGTGAGTTCCCTGACGTGTTCCCGGATGATTTACTGGGGATGCTGCCTGACCGATAGGTGAAGTTCAAGATTGAACTTGCACCGGGAACGATGCCAATATCCCGAAGGCCATACAAGATGGCGCCAAAGGAATTGGCAGAACTAAAGACGCAGTTAACAGACCTGCTGGAGAAGGGTTTTATTAGGCCGAGCTCCTCGCCATGGGTCTGTTCGGCATTATTTGTGAAGAAGAAAGATGAGACGTTGCGGCTTTGCGTGGACTATCAGCCACAAAACGCCGTAACCATCAAGAACAAGTACATGTTGCCACGGATCGACATGTTGTTTGATCAGTTGGTCGAAGCAAAGATCTTTTCCAAGATGGACTTAAGATCTGGGTACCATCAGATTAAGATACGGGCTTAGGATATCCCGAAGACGGCTTTCTCGACGAGGTACGGGCTTTACGAGTACCTGGTCATGTCCTTCGGCCTCACCGACGCTCCAGCTCACTTTATGTACTTGATGAACTCGGTATTCATGCCAGAGCTGGACAAGTTTGTCATGGTCTTCATCGATGACATATTGGTATATTCCAAGTCGGAGGAAGAACACGCGAAGCATCTGCGTATAGTCTTGCAAATGCTGTGGGATCACAAGCTATACGCGAAATTCAGCAAGTGCGAATTCTGGATATCGCAAGTGCCTTTTATCGGGCATATTATCTCAGTGGAGGGCATCGCTGTAGACCCGAGTAAGATCACACAAGTGCTAAATTGGAATTCCCCTAGAACTGTTCACGAGGTACGGAGTTTCCTCGGACTCGCGGTATATTATCAGAGGTTCATTCTGAACTTCTCAAAGATTGCAAAGCCTATGACAGAGCTGCTGAAGAAGGCTACCAAATATGTTTGGAGTCCAGCATGTGAAGCAGCGTTCAAGGCATTAGTGAAGAACCTAACATCAGCACCAGTTTTGGCGCAGCCGGACACAACAAAACCTTTTGATGTGTACTGCGATGCATCCGGCATTGGGCTCGGATGTGTGCTGATGCAAGACCGAAGGGTGGTCACGTATGGATCACGGCAGCTCAGGAACCATGAGAAAAATTATCCAACTCATGACTTGGAGCTTGCTGCCGTGGTACTCACATTCAAGATGTGGAGGCACTACCTACTCGGTAACCTCGTGCATTTATATACTGACCACAAAGGCCTCAAGTACATATTCACTCAGAAGGAGCTGAACATGAGGCAGCGAAGATGGTTGGAGTTGATAAAGGATTACGAAATAGAGATCCATTATCACCCTGGCAAGGCAAACGTAGTGGCGGATGCGCTGAGTCGCAAGTCACACGTCAACAATCTGACCATCACACCGTTGGAAGAGAGCGAGCCACCATTGCATGTGATTCCACATGGAGCTCTCTACAACTTAGCTTTGATTCCCACCATCCGTAAAGACATAGTGGCAGCTCAGAAACATGACAAGGGCATGTCGCATTTGCGGAGAGTGTAGACAGTGGGGAGCTGAAATGTTTCCGGAAAGATGGAGACGGCGTCCTATGGTTCAAGGACCGGATCGTCATACCCCGTAACCCGGAGTTACGGAAGAAATTTTTTTATGAGGCTCACTTGTCCAAATTTTCTATTCACCCCGGCAGCAACAAGATGTATCAAGAACACAGAAACAAGTTTTGATGGACATGGATGAAGCGGGAGATCGCAAAGTATGTGTCCAAGTGTGATACATGTCGAAGGGTGAAAGCAAACCACATGAGAAAACCGGGACTGTTACAACCACTGGGCGTTCCTGCCTGTAAGTGGGAAGATGTAAGCATGGACTTCATCGTCGGTTTGCCCACCACATTTCAGAAGCATGATTCAGTGTGGGTGATCGTCAACCGGCTCACCAAAGTTGCCCATTTTATCCCGGTCAACACCAACTACAACACCAAGAAGTATGCTGAATTGTACATCTCACGGATCCTATGCTTGTACGGCGTACCCCACACCACCATATCAGGTCGGGGCACTTTATTTGTGTCTCATTTTTTGGAGCAGCTACATGCTTCATTGGGGACGAAACTGATCCGTAGTTCAGCATACCATCCACAGACGGATGGGCAGACCGAGCGAGTAAATCAGATTCTAGAAGATATGCTACGAGCTTGTGCTATCAACCGCGGTAAGAATTGGGAGGATCACTTACCGTTGGCCGAGTTCTCATACAACAATGGGTACCAAGACAGCATCAAGATGGCGCCTTACGAGGCGCTATACGGCAGAAAATGCCGCACACCACTGAATTGGTGTGAGTCTGGCGAAAGGGTCACCTTCGAGATTGATCTTGTCAACAATGCAGAGGAAAAAGTTCGGCTGATTCAAGCGAACCTAAAAGACGCCCAATCCCGACAAAAACAGTATGCGGACCGGAGAAGACGTCCTTTACAATTCGAAGTCGGAGATCACGTGTATCTACGTGTGTCTCCAATGAAGGGCGTGAACAGATTCAGGGTGAGAGGAAAGTTGGCACCCCGATTCATCGGTCCATTCCAGATTGTGGAAAGATGTGGATCAGTGGCATACCGGCTGGAATTACCAGAAACACTCTCCGGTGTGCACGACGTCTTTCACATTTCTCAGCTGAGGAAGTGTCTTAAGCTATCAACTACCATTCAGCTGGGGTATATTGAATAACTAAAACCGGATCTCACTAATCGAGAGGAACCGGTTCAGATAATTGATGAAAAGGCCCGAACCACACGCAACCATACGTTGTGGTTCTACAAAGTTCTATGGAGTAATCACTCTATAGATGAAATGACATGGGAAAGCGAAGGATTTCTTCGCGCTAACTACCTTGACTTTTTCGCGTCGCACATATGTTAATCTTCCACCGTCCTTTCTCTCATTTTCACGATATAATCTCAGGACGAGATTCTTTTAAGGGGGGAGGAATGTAAGGGCCTAGGTTTTTGCACACAATCAAAGTGTTCATCCCACGACACACACCTCATTTGAGGAAAACTTATGAACACATTTGAAGAGCAAGTAAACACCATCAACATGGTCATTAGTGGATAAACTCACAAAATACAAAAGTGGTATTTCCCACATGCATCATATAGGGGCTGAGCATATGAAAACTCCTACACTTTGCTAGGAATGCTCACGCCAAATTTCACCCAAATCCAAAACCTTTTTGAGAGGTTTTTGGGTATAAATAGAAAGAGGCTAGTTTGAACTCAAATTCAAATTCAAACTCTTTTCATCCCATGAATTCAAAAGTGGGATTCATATTCACACTCAGCACATTTTTGTAAGATCACACACAAATTTTCACTCCATTTGGAGTTGATCTTGACATGAGCCAAATTAAGCAAATTCAAATCCAATTTGAATTTCAAACTACATATGTGCTATGAATACATTCAAACACTTCACAATTTGAATTCTATCAAGTTCAAACGGAGTATTAGTGGTAGATAATTCAAATTTCAAAGGGTATTAGTGGTACTACTGTTTAGAGAAGGGGGAGAAATTTAATTTCAGAGGTTAAAATGGAAGTGGGGCCCTCCTGTCAGCCTAACCAGAGATCAAACCGACCGAAGACTGTCGGTGCTCGGGTTCTCGGGCCGCCGCTAGGGTCGCCACCAAGCCGGACGCCGTTGCCAGCTCCTGCTTGGCCTGCGCCATGCTCAGCCGACGTCTCCCCCTCTTATCCGAGAGACCGAGCCGGCAAGAAGCGTATTCGTTTGCTTCTCTGCTCCCTCGCGCTAGAAACGCCGCCCCCGTCGCCGCTCTCTCAGATTTGATCGGAGAACCGGAAAAACCCGCACCCACACTCCTTCCGAACTGCAAAACGGTACTAGAGCCTCTCCTCCTACTTTCCCGTCATAGAAACCAGCCGAGTCTGGCTGCTCTCGACCCATACCGAAAGCTTTTCCGGTGACCGAAGTTCTTCCACACCTCGGGTTCCCGTGGACAGACTAAACGGGAAAGTGTCACGCCCAAGCTAAGGCATCCCGGGACGTGTTAGGGCCTCGTGTTGCTCACCCCCAAACCTTAGTCCGAGGGGTCGATCCCCGGCGACGAATTTCATCTTTTCCTTCCATTCGGTGTAGACCGACCTTCGGGTGCGGATTCACCAAATTCTCGTTCCATAGTCGTATAGAGATCCTCAAACTGCGCCTACGCGAGCTAGACTTGATAGCGAACAACTTTCCTTCGCAGCCTTAGCGTGAAAACCTTGGTAGGCTGCCCCTTTCTAGTTTTACTACCGGTGCTAATGGCGGAAGCCGTCGGGGCACGGTGAGAGCTCACCTAGGACCTTTTCCGAGCTCCTTTGAATTCATGACAATCTTCCCTAGGGTGCAATGATGCTCTAAGACCGTTAGCTCGATCTTTTGGGGTGCTAGGAAGCCCGGCCGACACGGCCGAAGTTCTTCCGAAGCCGCCGCTCGTCGCCGGCCATGTTCCGGTGGTTGTCATGTCGAGCTAAGTCCAGCACCGTGTTCTCCGTGGGGGATTAGGAAGCAGCGGCGAAGATCTCGGATTTTGGCGCACGGCAGAGCCCCTCCGGCGAGCACTCCGGTGCACGGGGCGGCGGCCGAGCGTGGGAGGTCGGGAGGTTGACGAAGCCCCCGGTCCCACGTGTCAGCGGCCAGATATTTAAATCGGGCATCAGCTGTGTCACCGGATCTGTTGTGACTGCGCGCGAAAGACTTCGTAGCCTCGTGTTTCAGCCGCTGAGAAACTGACACGTCGCCCCGGTCCCACGCACAGTAATTTAAACTTTTTCCCGATTTTTAGATTTAGTTCAAACTTTAAACCCACATAACTTTGCCTAGGAAACTCCAAATCAAGTGAACCAAATTTTGTTGGATTCAGCTCTCTGAGTACTTTTCAACAAATAAAGTTTCACTTTATGAAAGTCCTTATTTATCCAGAATTAATTCTTCAAAGTTTAAACTTTTTAGAATTTTAACTGGAGAACCCTTTGGAGGAAAAGTCTGAAATTTGGCTAGGATGTTCACAAAAATATCCCTGAGATACCATAAAACTTTTGGACCAATTTGAGCTTATTTTATCCACCTAATGGTGTGATTAATAAAACTCTTCCAGAGAAAATTGAAAGTGTCCAGAAACATTTTCAGAATTTCCCTGAATATGTTTAGCTCATATCTTTGGCTAGGAACCTTCAAATTAAGTGAAACCAACTCCATTAGAAAACTCTGAAAATCTAGTTTCCATAAAGTCATGGCTTGCTCCATGAAAATCCCTAGAACACCCTAAGAGCTCCAATTAAGGCCAAGTTCACAATTATTTGTGGAGGGCGCAAATGAGCTTTGCTGCAAATGCAACTTGGCCAAGTCTCTGTTTAGGTTGTATACAAACCACAGTAAAAATGTCAGAGTCATTGGGCCTGTCTAGAAAGACTTATAATCTTCACAAATTCAACTTTAAATTCAAATGCATTCAAATTGATACATATATGTATTTATCTCATGTAGTCACAAGTTTGCGGAGGAGCCCGAAGTCTTAGACTTCACCACTCTAGAGGAACAGCTAGCCTACGACCAACAGCAGCAAGGCAAGCTCCGGTTTGCATTAGCCTTTTTTATAAATTTTACTGTTTTGAGAACTTACTTTGAGCACCCACTTAAATTATGCATTAGAGTCTTGTTTGAAAACCCAAATGCATAGCCAAGAAAACCCTGGTTTGGGCTTAGGTTTGTAAACCTCGACTAGCCACTGCCATGCTAAGTTAGTGTAGGATTCGGTACAAGTCAAGTAGTTGGAACTGCTCGCGAGAATAGGCTAGAGGCAAACTACTTGGGTAAAGGTAGCAAATGCAACACATGGCAAGAAAAATGAGACCGAGCGGAGAGTAAGGGCAGCAGGACGTTGGGCCCTGGGTGCCATAGCTCCGCTTGTGTCGATTGAGGACCGAGCCGTGTGCAGGCCTGTTGAACAAGCTAGAACAGTACCGAAGACCTACCGGATATATGGGAACCGGGAAACCGATGTAACTGGGGTAGCTGCGTGTTGAGGCATAGCTGGTCGTTCAGAGGGTAGGTTGAGAGCTTGAGGTGTAAATTGGCTGGTGGCACTGCAGATGCGCGCGCAGAGACCTCTTGCTCGTGACGATTGGACTGGCTCAACATTTAGCTGACGGGTGAAAGGTGGTTGCGTACGACGTCCATGATGGTTGCTGTAGTCAACATCGAGTACGTGCATATGTGACGAGTTATTCGGGTAACCCTGCAGGTGTAAATTGATTATAATCGCCGTCCCTCGCAGTCAGTGAGTACCACTTGTTCACTGTACCATGACGTAGAAAGAACAGGCTAGAGTCATGTAAAAGTTGCTGATTGAAAGCTATACCTTTATTGTTAATGACTTGTTGTAGTTTAGAGCAAATTAAAGTTCTTTTTATCCTTGGGCAAAGCAAATGAGAGAAAATGCGTTTCTTGTTTGATTGCGGCTCTCTTGTGTGCCTTAGCGTGAGGTTCTCCACAACTTGCTTCTAAAACTTGAAAGTAAGGTCCAACTACTTAGGCGGATCCTTTGCAACTTATTTTCCCCATGTACCCTGTAATCCCTCATGTAGAAGTTTCATGTATAGGAAAGACGGGTCAGACTTGCTGAGCCATCGTGCTCACTGCTTGTGTTTGAAGCTTTTGCAGGGTGTTATGAGGAAGGGACTCCCGAGGAGGAGACGGAACCCCAAGAGGAAAACCCCATCGAGTGGGAGTCGTGCACGCCGCCGTGTTAGTGTGTGTGTGTGTTCTAGCAGGGACACGTTCACAGGCTGAATGTGAACTCGGTGCGTAGTCTACGTCCGTGAGTGTAGACTGAACATATTTTGTTGTAAAAATATTCATAAACTCGTCTATGTAATAAAACTTTGCTTCCGCTTTGTACCTTTTATGTGTGTCTTCCGGTGCTGTGCAACGCAGCACCCCTCAGCATGATCCCTGCGCGACGAGGCCGTGAGGCCGCGTCATCGGGGGCTTGAGAGTCGGCGTCCTGGGCTGGTCCAGGCGCTGGTGCCGGCGCTGAGCCTCCAGAGCCCCTAGCGGCAGAGGGGCTATGGACACTGGGCTTCTGCAAAGAAGGAGTTGTGCTCTGCGGTGAAGCCCTGCGAGAAAGGAGCCGAAGTCAATCACACAAACAAAACAGCAGCAAGACCGCAGCTTACCCTAAGGTCTGTGTTGTACCTGAGTGCCTGGCAGTTCCTGGAGGCGCGAAGCATCTTGCGCGGGGAACTAGAACCACTTGCCCCCGTCGGCTTCAGAGTCAGAGACGCATCGGGTGTCTTCCTCACTGCCGGCATCGGGACCGGAGGCGCATCAGGTGGCAGAACTGCCCCCGTCGGCTTCGGAGCCGGCGGTGCGTCAGGAGCCTTCTTCGCTGCTCAAGGCGCGTCAGGAGCCATCCCCACTGTCAGCTTCGGAGCCAATGGCACGTCAGGAGTCTTCTTTGCTGCCAGACTCGGGGCCGGAGGTGCGTTGGGTGCCGGAACTCCCCCTGTCAGCTTTGGAGTCGGGGGAGCGCCAGGCGTCTTCCTCGCACCCGCCGAAGCTGCCCCGATTGCGGCACTGTCAGAGCTGCCGCCAGCACCGCCCACCAGGCCTGACGCAGGACCACATGCAGCTTGAGGCCCCTCCGCTCTGGGCTTGGAGACAGAGCTCCCTTCCGTGCGAACCAGCCTTCTCTTCAGCTGCTTGCTTGACTCTGCAGCGTCCTTGGGCGGTGAGCGAGGGCGCGTCGTGGGTGTGGGTTCGCCGGCCAACACTCAATCCTTTCCCTTGTTGAGGGACAGATCTGGCACAGCCGCTTGATTGCTGGCGCCACTTCCTCCGGAGATCTCCATGCCATGAGAAGCATCCCCGACCTGCCGCACGGCGACATCGATGTCGTCCGGCGGCAGCAGCTCCTTCAGCAACCTCGACCGTGCCGCCTGGTTAAGGCAGTCCGGCAAGCAACTCGCTGGCGGGTTGACGAAGTCGTCGGAGGTCGGATCGGGGGACAGCTTCAACAACATGACGCTCAGCATCTCCCTGTCCGGGGACGACCCGTGCCCGTGCTCCAGCCGTATGAGATCGTCTCCCCGGTGTACAACCAGGCAGCACAGGTGCGCTGCTGAAAGGGAGCAATGCGGCGTGATAGGAAACCGGCCAAGACCAGCAGCGACGAAAGGCCTTCCTGCACCAAGAACTTGATCCTCGCCAGCACGGGCTTCTAAGCTTCCTGCAGGTCGGGAATCTCATCCCCAACTGGATTCTCGCTGACTGAGGGCCCGCTCGACAGCTCTAGGCGATCATGGACGTCTGTCCGGGCGATCATCCAATCTTCCCTCTAGTGCTCCCACTTGCTGGGAGAGAAGGGCGTGATGTACAGAGCGGAGTTCTTGCCTCGGTGCTAGAAGTAGTAAGCCCCCCAGGTGGCCTGTGCTTCTCTCCAAGGCCCGCAAGACGAAGAACACCCGGAACAGCCGCACCGATGGCCGCACGCACACGAACATCTCACAGAAGTGGACGAAGACCGCCACTTATGCGAGAGCGTTCGGGGTCAGGTGGTGGAGCTGAAGCCCGTACACTTCCGACAGCGTCAGCAGGAAGGAGGATGCTGGGAGAGTGAACCTGGCCAGCACGTAGGAGGTGAAGAGGACGACCTCAACGGGCTGTAGACCGGTGAGCGGGGTCGTTCCGTGGCGGATCTTTCCGTCGTACTCGGCCGACTGCCAGCCGAGCAGCTGCCTCACGCGCCCGAGTTCTTCGTCAGTCCGAAGGCGGGAGGAACGAAGGCCGTTCGCCATTGGAGCAAGTGACGGCTGGATCTGCTTGGAAGCGGAAGTTTTGAGCACAAAGGAGGAAAACGAAGAGCACAAGGCACGAGGAAGAAAGTAAGAAAACAATCGCCTTTCGCTGCAAAGTTTCCTTTACTACTCCTGCGACTCTTAGCAGAACATCGTGCGCGGCGCCTGGGCTATCACCGTCCCACGCTACCCGCATCTCCAATGACAGGTGGGAACCAGATCAGCCTATCAAACAGTGGGGGCCAGGCAGGCAGCGTCACCAGAAGGAGGCTCAGGCGGTTCCCAAGAAAAGCGGCATGGCAGAACTGCAGCGGTCCTCTCGGAAACCTTTGCAGTAAATGCTCGGAAACCGCTCCTTGAGCATGTCGCCATGACCGTCCAGTCAAGCACGGCCACGCGTCCACTACCCCAGGGGCGTGCTGCCGGTTTGACTGTTGAGTACGCCCACTACGCCAAGGACGTGCTGCCGCTTCGACTGCCAGGTATAGCCACTCACCCACTACGCCAGGGGCGTGCTGCCACTTCAACCACCAAGGTGCAAGTTCAAAGCAACCACGTGGGAAGGAAAGACGGAGGCCCCACCTGCACTAAAGTCGCCTCTCCCGTGGTGGGCCCAGGGGCCACTGTCGGTACCCTACAGACCGGGTACCCCCGCGTGGAGGCTTGAAGAGGTTCTGCTGAGACGGGCTCTGGCGCCGTCACGTGTCCTCAGCCCCGGACCTAGCCTCCCCGCTGAGGCGAGGTCCGGCGCTGCCACGTCTCCTCGGGCTCCAGGCCGGACCTCCCAACTGAGGAAGGCTCCCGAGCTGCCACATGTCCTTGGCCCCGGACTTGGCCTCCTTGCTGAGGCGAGGTCCGGCGCTGCCACGTGTCCCCAGGCTCCGGGCCGGACCTCCCCACTAGGGAGGGCTCCGAAGCTGCCACGTGTCCATGGCCCCGAACCTGGCCTCCCCGCTGAGGTGAGGTCCGGCGCTGCCACGTGTCCCCAGGCTCCGGGCATTACCTCCCCGCTGAGGAGCGCTCCGGAGCTACCACGTGTCCTTTCCCCGAACCTAGCCTCCCCGCTGAGAGAACCAAGCTAAGGCTTATTATTATTTGATAAGCTGGTGTTGCGCTTACTAGTTTTTGTTGGTGATGTGTCCAAGAGACAATCATAATAAACTCAGATTAAGGGATAATGGATATTTGATCCATAAGCAATTAGGGTACTAATGGGCCTATGACCTAAAAGCCCATTAGTGCGTCTTATAAATATGAGAGGAGGCAGGCTGATCATTCCACCACTTGACAACCCTAGCCGTCAAATCTCAGTTGCCTTGTCCCGAGATCCCTGCCGGGTGCGAAGTGCTAGCACACCTGTGCACGGCGTTCCTTCCCCGTACATGTGGATTCCGTGGAGGCGCCGCTGCTACTGCTGCGGGTATTGGCTGTGGTGTCACAAGGTTGCTGCTAGCACGGCCACGAGGAGGAGACGATCGTGATAGACTACTTCCTCTACACCGACATGCATCTACTCTAATCTTCTGCTGCGTAGTGCATCTAGTGGTAATGATCTATGACCTCTTTACTCGCAAGAATTCTGGGTGATGCGGTAGATTAAACGCTAGAGTAACATATCGCATATTCCCTAACAGTGGTATCAGAGCTGACTTGCATAGTTTTTGGTCTGGATCTTGTTAGTAGATTGCGATCGTATGATTAAAGGGTTAGTTTGTGCTCCTTCTCTGCTGTGTGAGCAACCTCTCCCTACAGGCTAGAATCACCATCGGGACTAATCGTGTACGTAGCTAACAGATTGATCCAATAGACCACGGTCATGGATTGTGATCTACTGCAGACATGTTCATATGATGACTTTTTATTGCGCGATTTTTGGAGTTTGGAATTGGTTAGAGTAGATTGCGATCGTATGACTAAAGGGTTAGTTTGTGCTCCTTCTCTGCAGTGTGCGCAACCTGTCCCTACCAGCTGGAATCACCATCAGGACTAATCGTGTACATAGCTAACAGATTGAGCCAACAGACCACGATCATGTGTCGTGATCTTATTCTAAATAAACCAGTCACATTGAAAGTCGTTGGTGTCTGCTATAGTAATCATAGAGTCGTTCGCGATAGAAATCGTTCTACGCTTAACTCATTTTTGCAGGGAATGTTATAAATGGTACGGCCTTGATGTGATGGTCTGTATGTAACATTTGTGCAGCCTGCATGTTGCAAATTTAACAAAACTGGGTTCAGATTGTCACATAATTATATAAAGACCTGCGTGTCGACCTGTGATGCTTGATTTCTCATGTAATTTATTTAGTAGCTATTAATTGTATTAGCTTCTTTTATGTTCGTGGAGATGTATGTAAGCATGGTGGCGATGATGATCACCACAAGAAGGAAGGCATGACAGCGTAGATCATGATGGAACCATGACGACCACTATGATTCTAAAAGGCCATACTATTCACGATGTGATATGATCATACGCCTGTGATGTCTACTTTCTCGTATTACTACTTTTTTCATGCTTTTCATATGGTGGATGTTTTGTCATGATAGAATAGGCTCCCTCGTAAAAGTTGAGTACTTGATGTCATTTACCAATAGTTGCACCTATATTGTTTTGATCGTTGTATGGTAGGTTTGCCAAATCAAAGTATCATCATCTATCACAATTAATAGGGTGAATGTTGGAGATTCACATGCATTTTATTGGTTTACTTAACAAAGCTGTCAAAACGGTTTTGGGCTATGGCATAAGTTGGGAGTCGGGGCATTGGATGTCACCCAACAAACAAGAGTCATATATAGATATGATTAATAATTGTTGTTTACCTATGTCGCTAATTTTCTTGCATTGAAGCTAAAGCTCACTAGAGATTAGTGAATATGGATCTTGGACCACTATATGTCGTTAGAGGGGGGACGATACTCATATAGTGGTGGTGTTTTTATTAAACCGTTAATAGAAGATTGATACATAACATAGTGCTAAAACCTTGCATATTTGTTTTGTATTATAGATCATGTCTGCTTGTAACAATTCCGGTTTCGATTTGTGATCTGTACTTGAAAAGAAAAGCTCAACGGATCTAACTTTATCAATTGGTACCGCAACCTGAGAATCATTCTTAGGCAAGAGAAAACTGAGTATGTTCTTCAACAGCAATACCCGGATGAACCCCCGGCTGATGCAAATGTCCCCTGATCTGCAAAACGGTACGAGCATACAAATGCTTATTCTATGATTGAAGGACTACGTGGAATGTTTGAGAACCAAGCTATGGCTGAGAGATACAATATCTGAAAGTCCTTTTTCTCATGCAAGCTGGCGGAGGGTAGCACAGTCAGGCCTCATGTAATCAAAATGATTGGTTACATTGAGACTTTGGGTAAACTTGGTTCTGAACTCAAGGATGATCTAGCTATTGACATTATTCTCTAGTCGCTCCCACCGAGTTACGAGCCATTTATATTGAATTTTCAAATGAATGACATGGAGAAAACGTTGGTTGAATTGCATGGGATGCTTAAAACAGCCAAGGAAAGCATTAAGAAAAACACCACACATGTGATCATGGTTAAAAAGGAGAATAAAAAGAGGAAACGTGGGGCACATCCTAAAGGCAAGGGAAAGGTTCCCAGTGAGTCCTCAAGCTCAAAGCCTAAGCCAAAGAGTAAATCTAGCCCTTCTCCTGATGATGAATGCTTTCATTGTCATGCTAAGAGGCATTGGTCTAGGAACTGCAAGAAGTACTTAGAGGATATAAACAATAAGAAGGGGAGTGAGCCTTCCAATTCACTTATAAATGTTATAGAAATTAATATTGCTACATCTTCTAGTGAATCATGGATATTTGATACTGGATCGATGATTCACACTTTCAAATCGTTGCAGGGTCTAAGTGAGGCTAGAAGATTTGCAAAAGGTGAGTTGGATGTTCGTGTCGGCAATGGAGCAAAGGTTGTGTTCATAGCTGTTGGGACCTACAACTTGTCATTACCCTCAGGATTAGTTTTGGAATTGAATAATTATTATTTCATTCCTAGTTTAAGCAATAACATTATCTCTTCTTCATGTTTGAAAGAAGTTGATGGTTATGAGATTGTAATAAAGAACAATGTTGTTCTATTTATTATAATAATGTTTTCTATGCTCAGTGTCCATTGGGAAATGGACTATATGTTCTTTATCTTGAGGATAAAACAGTTTGTAACATTAATACTAAAAGGGCTCAACAAAATGATCTAAATCCCACTTTTATCTGGCATTGTCGCTTAGGTCATATAAATGAGAAACACGTTGAGAAACTCCATAAAGATTGTTTACTAAGCTCATTTGATTTTGAATCACTTGACATATGCGAGTCTTGTTTGCTTAGGAAGATAACCAAAGCACCCTTCACTGGTCAAAGTGAGAGGGCAAGTGACTTGTTGGGACTTATACATACTGATGTATGAGGACCAATGAGTTCAATAGCCAGAGGTGATTTTAACTATTTCGTTATTTTTACTTATGACTTTAGTAGATATGGATATGTCTATCTAATGAGGTAAAAGTCTGAATCGTTTGAAAAGTTCAAAGAATTTCATAATGAAGTACAAAATCAAATGGGAAAGACAATTAAACTTCTATGATCTAATTGTGGGGGTGAATATCTGAGCCATAAGTTTTATGATAATTTAAAACAATGTGGAATTGTTCCACAGTTGACCCCACCTGGAACGCATCAGTGGAATGGGGTGTATGAGCGGAGGAACCGAACCTTGTTAGACATGGTTAGGTCAATGATGAGCAAAACTGATCTTCCACTGTCTTTCTGGGGTTATGCTCTTGAAACTGTTGTGTTTACACTAAACAGAGTCCCAACTAAGTCTGTTGAGAAGACACCATATAAGATGTGGACTGGGAAACGTCCTGGATTGTCTTTTCTCAAAGCCTAGAGATGTGATGCTTATGTCATACGTTTGACGTCAGACAAACTCACTCCCAAATCAGACAAATGCTTCTTTGTAGGATATTCTAGGGAAACCAAAGGATATTATTTTTATAATAAAGCGGAGGGTTAAGTGTTTACCGCTCGCAATGGTATCTTCATGCAAGGTGCATCTTGAAGAAATTCAAGGAATACCTAAAAATATTTCGGCACCCACCAATCCTGTACAGGATGTACAAGATGTTGTGCAACCAGTTAATGAAACATGAGCCCCACGTAGGTCTACGAGGGAACGTCGTGCGACTGAAAAGTTAACGCTTCTAATCACGGAACATCATGAAATGGTATTGTTGGACAATAATGATCCCATGACCTATATCGAAGCAATGAAGGGACCCGACTCTGAGAAATGGCTTGGAACCATGGAATCCGAAATTGAATCCATGCATGAGAATTAAGTTTGGAATTTGGTTGATCCAATCAAAGGTGTGATACCTATTGATTGTAAATAGATTTTCAAGAAAAAGACTGATATGGATGGAAATGTTCACATCTATAAAGCACGATTTGTGGTGAAAGGTTTTAAACAAATTTAATGTGTTGATTATGATGAAACTTTCTCGCCCGTCGCAATGCTAAAGTCTGTTTGGATTCGCCTAGCAATTGTTGCATATTTTGATTATGAAATATGGTAGATGGATGTCAAAACAACCTTTCTTAATGGAAGTCTGACTGAGGATGTGTACATGACACAACCTGATGGTTTTGTCGATCCTAAAAATGCTAGTAAAATATGCAAAATTCAAAAGTCCATCTATGGATTGAAGCAAGCATCTCGGAGTTGGAATCTACGTTTTGATAAAGTTATCAAAGGGTTTGGTTTCATCAAGAACTTAGAAGAACCTTGTATTTATAAGAAGTTAAGTGGGAGCACACTTGTATTTCTAGTCCTATATGTAGATGACATATTGTTGATCGGAAATGACATTCCAATGCTTGATGTTGTTAAATCCTCATTAAGAAAAAGTTTCTCAATGAAAGATTTAGGAGAGGCTTCGTCATACATTTTGGTCATAAAGATCTATAAGGATAGATCTAAAAGGCTAATTGGATTAAGCCAAGATACATATATTGACAAGATATTGAATCGGTTCAATATGCAAGATTGTAAGAAAGGTTTCTTGCTAATGTAACATGACATTACTCTAAGCAAGAGTCAGTGTCCTTCGACACTTGATGAGTAAAAGAGGATGAGAGTGATTCCTTATGCTTCGGCTATTGGATCCATCATGTATGCCATGCTATGCACACGCCCAGATGTATACTATGCTCTAAGCGTCACGAGCAGGTATCAATCAGATTATGGTGAGCCTCATTGGATAATTGTCAAAAACATGCTCAAGTACATAAGAAGAACTAAGGATGCATTCCTAGTGTTTGGAGGTGAAGAAAAGCTCGTTGTAAGAGGTTACACCGATGCTAGCTTCCAAACAGACAAGGATGCTTCTAGATCGCAATCCGGTTTTGTGTTCTGCCTCAATGGATGGGCAGTAAGCTGGAAAAGTTCTAAGCAAGATACAGTAGTAGATTCAACAACAGAGGCGGAGTAATTTGCAGCTTCTGAAGCTGTAAAGGAAGTTGTTTGGATCAGAAAATTTGTTTATGAGTTGGGTGTTGTTACTAGTGCGTACGATCCTGTGGATCTCTATTGTGACAATAGTGGAGCCATTGCACAGGTAAAGGAGTCTAGATCACACAAAAGATTCAAACATATACTACGACGCTATCACTTCATCCGAGAGACCATCGACCGAGGTGATGTGAAGATTTGCAAGGTGCATACGAATTTGAATGTTGCAGATCCGTTGACAAAGCCTCTTCCACAATCAAAGCATGAGATGCACATAAGATCTATGGGTATTAGATACTTACATCAGTGATCCTAGTGTGTACGTGGGAGACTTGTGTCATACCTATGTTTATGTACTGTTAATTAAATTATTTGAGTAACCATTATTTACATTGATCATCAAGTATGTGACTTGTTCGTGAAACTCTTTGTTAATTATAATGTTACTCGAAGTGATCCCTAGTCTACATTGTTATATCAGATAATGATAATACACAGTAGCACATGTATTAATTGATGATCACATTTCATGGATCATAGATATGGAGATATCAAATTAATAATGTGAACACATGTTAGTGAACATGTGTTGGGTTGACCCACTCTGAAACACTGTTGGGATTGTTATTTTCATATGTGCCATCAGATGGTCTTGAGTGGTACAACTGCTATATCCTTAGACCTAAGATCACCATTGTTTCTCACTATGTGTAGTTGTGTACTTTAAGACTATCAAACGCTACTCCCTCACTGGGTAGTCATAAAAGTAGTCTTCGGGTATGTTGAAGCATGGAATTGGATTTGTGCAGATCAAGATGGGTTTGCCCCTCCTAAATAACAGGAGAGATATCTCTGGGCCCCTTGAGATAGATGGATTTGAATGTGCAAGGCCATGCCAAGGTGATTAAGGAGTTAATCACTATGACTAAAGGTTAGTCATGGATTGAATCCACTATTTAATTGAGTGAATGGTCAAGCTATCACAAGGATGACATGTATCTCGCCTTGAGATTGACTGGTATAATGTGGCAAAGGGATTAACATGCGAATGTATCTAGGTTCAACCGCTATGATCTTTATGTATATTCGGGAGTCAGTATGTCCTGCTAGGTACCTCTACTTATTTGTAGTTTGGAAACGGTTTCCATTCGCAGCCGACTGCACATTGAACCTAACGGGTCACACACTTAAGGGGTTGGAATATTGATAGGACTTGCATGTATGATTGTCTCTAGTGCAAGTGGGAGATTGTTGGTGATGTGCCCAAGAGGCAATCATAATAAACTCAGATTAAAGGCCCAATGGATATTTGATCCATAAGGGACTAGGGTACTAATGGGCCTATGACCCAAAAGCCCATTAGTGCGTCTTATAAATATGAGAGGAGGCAGGGTTAGGGGCTGATAATCCCACCACTTGACAACCCTAGCCGTCACCTCTTAGTTACATTGTCCCGAGATCCCTGCCTGGTGCGAGGTGCTACCACACTTGCGCACGACGTTCCTTCCCCGTACGTGTGGTTTCCGTGGAGGCACCGCTGCTACTGCTCCGTTGGTCGGTTGTGGTGACGCAAGGTTGCTTCTAGGACGACAACGAGGAGGAGACGATCGTGATCGACTACCTCCTCTACATCGACGTGCATCTGCTCCAATCTTCGGCTGTGGTGCGTGTCTAGTGGTAATGATCTATGACCTCTTTACTCGCATGAATCCTGGATGATGCGGTAGAATAAATGCTAGAGTAGCATATCGCATATTCCCTAACAATTTTTTATATGTTTGTTCCCTAGACCATATGTGTGTTTGGTATGTTTGTGCCAATTACATGAGATGGATGGAAGCGATGACATTTACGCCATGCTTAGAAAGAGAAAGGAGAAGGTTAAAATGACAACATCCAATGCTGACCAATTTCTCGCTAAATGACCAATCTGCTGACCAGTCCACACAGCTGCCATCCGCGAGCAAGTGGCCTATTGGAAGGGATGTTGCACATAGTGGTCATAAGAAGGTATGCTCTTCCTCATCCTCTCCGTTTGCGGATGAAATGCTGGTTGTTGAAAGGAAGAAGCTAGAACATGAAGACACCAAAAGCCTTCTGAAAAGAGAGGTTCTAGAGTACAATCACCAAAGTGGTAAGGAGTTGCTTAAACTGAGGAAGCAAGGGTTAGAGTATGAGCCACAGAGTGCAAATTGAGCGAAAGATTAAGCTTGAGGAGTGCATCCTCAGCATTGATCTGAGCATCGTATCCAACACTCTCTGTGTGTACTACGTGATAAAACAGAGGGAGATTTTGAGTAAGCTTTACGGAAATCCTTAGTTGTTGTAATAATTTGTGAGGGCTATTTGAACTTGTATTGCACATTTAACTGTTTGTGATGAATTTGAACTTTGTATGTAAAACTATGTGACGTTAGCCTGTCATATGTGAGACTAAGTTGCATTGGACTTTCGTCACATGTTTATATGTTGTGAATATTTTGTGTAAGTTTCAAATTCATATGCAATTCTGTTGAATTTGAATTTTGGATAAAAATTTTACTTGTTTGGATACATATTTATGTCGGTCAATAACTTGAACTGGTTCTAATATGGTGCTTATCAGTACCGGTTCCAGTTTACAATCAGTTCCGATAATCGATTTACAATCGATTTGTATTAGTTTCAGAACCGATACTGAAAGCACTTATTATCAGCACTGAGATTTTAATACCGGTTCTAGAACCGGTATTGATGGTCATCATATGAACCTGTATAGATGGTTGTTTCTGTTGTACTGTTATAATCTAGAGCAGGTATTAGCACCACCAAAGTCTTATAAACACATGCACCATACCAAACAACTAATCCTATTTGGATTACCTAAGATCCATGTGAGCATAAATCAAAATAATAACCGGTTCCTACCCCAAATACTAACAACACAACTAAGCATAAATGTACCCACAACAAGAAGCTGCTCACTGGACTTCAAGGAATAATGAGTAACAACTTGTAAAACATGATATAAGGTTCAAGTTAAGAGAATATGCATTTTTATAAAATGACACATCCTAAATTAGGATCGATGTAGTCAAAAACACTTGTCTTCCAGATATACTTGCCCAGTCATCTTTATTGAACTCTTAGTCTTCAAGATCCCCGTATTAATTGCTTCTAGACGATGATGTATACTTGCATAACCTACCAACAAAAGAGTGGGCCATGGGGTAGTACGGGCTGGAATTTTGGTTAAATTGGTAGTGTGGTTAATCAAGTGAAAACTGAATACAGTTCAACTAATTGTAGTAGGCGAAACTGAAAACTGAAGTTAACACATATTTTAGTTTGGTTAGGTATGGTTCATTTTGGACTTTTGCCTTCTCGGTTAACAATGCCCAGCCACAAGAGTGGACCGAGAAAGTTTCAGACTAAGGTCCTGTTTGGCACAGCTTCTGAATTAGCTTTTTTATAAAAATAAGTTGTGGGTGTACCAAACAGTCAGCTTCTCCAGCAGCTTATTAGTTCAGCTGCTTCTCAAAATGAACTAAAAGCAGGATATAAGTTTAAGCTATTGTTCACCAGCTGTAAGGATCGAAACGCCCAAGAGGGGGGGGTGAATTGGGCTTTTTCAAATTTTAGAGCATTTTAAAACTTAATGGTTGAAGCCCAATTCCCTATGCGAACTAACTACGCAAGCAAGAGTATTAAGTGCGGAATAGTAAATGCGTAATAGTAAGAGGGTGAGGAGAGAGATGCAAACTCCCGCGGAGACTCGGAGACACGGCGATTTTTCCCGTGGTTCGGTAAGATCACAAAGATCTACCTACGTCCACGTTGTGGCACCCACCAAAGGGTATAGCCACTCCCAAGTCACCAAGACAAGGAAATCCACTATCTTTCTCCGTTCGCCATCTCCGGCAAGGTGGAGTTCAAGCCTTGTACAATGGTGATCCTCCGGGCTTCCACAAACCTCTTGGTAAGCTCCGGAGCGATCTCTTCTTCCTCCAACTTTTACAAGGTGAGAGAAGTCACCAAGACACTCTCTCTCACTAGCCTAGAGATTCCAATCACCAAGAATGGACGCACACAAGCTTCTCTCTAGCTAGATCTAGCCTATAGTTGGAGTACAAGAGGTTTTGAGGTGTGGAAGTGGTAGCTCTTGGTCTTGAATGCTTGAGGATGTGTAGTGAGGCTCTGGTGATCAAGACTTTTCGAAATGGCCGGTTGGAGGGGTATTTATAGCCAGCCCACACGAGATAGCCGTTGGAAAAGTAGGCAGACTTTTTCTGTGAACATCGGATCGTCCGATGCACCCCTTTATTTGAGCATCGGTCGAATTCCAAATTAGCTGATGTCATGTGTCAGATGTGACCGTTGGATATAACCGTTGGATCTGACTGTTTAATCGACCGATGTTACTTCAACTTCATCATCGGATGATTCGGTGAGTTGATCTTCAGAATTGGTTCAGAAATAATGTCTCTGTTGAAATTGACCGATGTACACTTACTTCATCATCGGATGATCCGGTGTGTACTTCTTCAGAATAACTCAGAAATCATCCTTCTGTTGAAATCAACCTATGTGCCACTTCCTTCACATCGGATGATCCGGTGTGTACTGGGCTCTGAGGTCTTCTTCTTCTGCCAACTCAAACTCGACCGATGTAGTCATTTTGCAAGACATCGGATGATCCGGTGAGTGCAACTTGTTTGCTTCGAGTTGTTTTGAGTTGATCTTTTGGAATCTTCTTGAGTGACCTCTTTGACACTTGTTTGAAATGATATTTTGATGAAGTGTAAGCTTCTTGTGTTGCCAATTTTGATAGAATAGAGTCGTTGTATGAGTTCTTCATTTAGTCTTCATGAGTATCGAATAACCCCTTAGAATAGATCGTTGAGGGGTCTCCATTTGTATCCAATGAGCAGTAGATGGTGTGAATAGATAGTTCATTAACGTTTGATGTGATATACGTGAAACCTCGCATCCACAAACTCATTAGTAATAACGAACGGTTGTCATTAATCACCGAAACCATACCTCACGGGGGCCTAGATGCTTTCAATCTCCCCCTTTTTGGTGATTGATGACAACACAACGAGTAGAGCATAGAATTAATGGAATTAAAACGCAATGCTCAAAAAAGAAATATAACAAGTACAAATTGCAACACAAGTGGCTCGAAGGCTCAAATAATAAACAATAAAGCGCAAGAGCACAAAGTAGCAGCCGGAGTACAATAATAGCAAATAATAATAACAGGCAATCTCAAATAGATAACAATAAGTAGCAAAAGGATAGACACTCCCCCTAAAACCAAGAACTCCCCCTAGAACTGAGCTAACCCTCCCCCTGATTCTAACTCTTCTCCCCCTTTGGCATCAAGACACCAAAAAGGGAAGTTGAGTGCCTACGACTCAGGCGCGCTCCTGGCGATGGTGAAGCGGTCGGCGTCGACGGTGCTGTCGCCGGAGCTGCTGGAGGTGGAGGTCGTTGGCGCTGGAGCTGGAGCGGGGGGAGCTGGAGCTGGAGCTGCTGGGGGATCCGCTGAGACTGCTGGCGCCGGTGGAGAAGGTACTGCCGGAAGAGGTGAGGACTGGAACGACGTCGGCGGCAGTACTGTCGAGTGAACGGGCGCTGTCGAGGCGAGCAGAGGTGGTATACTGAAGTTGGGGATCGACGAGGACGGTGCTGGAGCTGGTGCCAGTGGGGGTGCACCTGGAGCCTGACTGAGTCCCGAGTGCTGGGGTGGAAGGGCGACTCCCGTATGCTGGTAGAGGTTGGTGACCAACCCCAGGACACCCAACAACATCTGCTGAGTCTGCTGCTGCTGGTCCAGAGTGCGTCTCGTCATCTGGTCGACAAGGTTGGTGTACCTGTCGATGTCCTCTCGCCTCTGACAGGCGATCTCCAGCTGCATCTCCTGCTGCTGCCTCTGAAGCTGCTCCTGTCTAGCTGCCTGCTGCTCCTGCTGCTGAGCCATCCGCTGAAGTAAAGCAGTGAGCTCTGACGGCTGAGTCACCTGAGCCTCTGACACTGGAGGAGGTGTAGGTGGTGGAGCTACTGAGCCTCCTGCCTCTGCGTCGTGTTGCCTCGGTGAAGGAGGAGCAGGAGGGAAGTACTCCTCGACACTATCGCTGGTGGTGTCGCTGTCCGACCATATATGCTGTAGGTCTCCTCCCTGAGCCTCTGCCTGTGTCAGCTCTGTGTCCTCTTGAGTCAGCTCTGCACAGTCCTCCTCTGATAGTCTGGCTCGAACCTCACGCTCGACGGGACGGCCAAGGCGGCGGTCTCCCGGAGTGGGGACTCGGTAGTGGCTGAACCGGGTCACGTGCATCTCCGACAGCTGAGAAACTCCTGGAGTGTCCTCTGGAACCAACTGGTGGAGAAGGTGACAGATCCAGTGACCGAAGACCAACTGTCGAAGCATCCCAACTCCGTCGGTGATCACGTCCTCCATCTCGCAGATCAGAATATCCACGATGTCGAACTCCATCCCGTTCATCACATAGAACAGGATGGTCTGCTGAAGGCTCGTGAAGCCCTCCAAGTAGCCAGACCTTGGTAGTAGGGTACGCCTGAGGACGTGGTGAACTGTCCGAGCTGCTGGGGTGAGAAGCGCTGGCACCCTCGGCTGGTCAGGAGTGAACGGCTGAGTGAACAGACCTCTGATCTCCTCGAAAGGCGGTGCCACTCCTCTAGTCAGTGGCCTCCTCGGCGGGTCTGCGTCTCCGTAGACTATCTGGTGCAGGCACGTAGTAGAGAGCTCCACACCAAGCAGTCTGTCCAACAAGTCTCGAGACACGTCGTGGATCTGCCCCATGAACATGAAGTGAATCGAGCGACGGCCCTCAGAGACGTAGAGTGTCGCGTAGAACACCCTGACCCACTCCTCGACGTAGGCACTCCTCTGGTGCGAGAGCAAGTCCACAAGTCCTCTGTATCTTTCAAGAGTGGTCTGATCCCGTGTCCTGCTGCCACTGCAAGCTGATCCCAGTCGATGCTGTTATGCTGGAAGAGCTTGTGGCCCCGACGCCTGTAAGTCTCGTACAGGGACGCCTGTGTCAGGGTCCAGAAGCGGGAGTCAACTCAAGCGTCCCTAGGCCGCGGGAACCACTCCTCAGGCATCGCTAACCATCTGAGCTTCTTCAGTTGCCTTGCCTTCATCTTCCTGTAGTCGGTGAGTCTGACATCCTCGGCAACACGGACTGCTGTGTCCATCAGGTGGATGGCCCTTTGGGCCTCTCTGTCCTCGGCGCGGTCAGCCGCAGAGGGGCGCCGACTCGCCGTAGGAGTCTGTCCACCCCCACGAGTCCTCGGGGTGCGCCGGCGGATGAGAGGCGGCACCTCGGTCTCCTCCTCGTCGGAGCCCTCGGGAGGCACCGGCTGGACCGGAGGCTGCTCCTGCCTCTGCCGGGACTCGTGGATCCGTAAGGAACCGCGATGGCCGCGCTCACGCTCCTCGGCGGCGCGAGCGGCCAACTCCGCACGATGAGCGTCCTTGGACATCTTGCGCTTCTTCGTGGCGGGCTCCTCAATAGCCTTGCCCTTTCCTTTGCGATCGCGACCCATCTTAGTGACGAACGGCGAAGCACGGCGAAACCCTAGCGGAGAGGGTGATGCGCGGTGGTGGAAGCCGGCGGCGAGTGGTGGTGCGGCTGATGGTGGAGGGGAGACGGCGAGGGAGGCGCGGCGGAGGAGGGAGCTGCGGCGGCGCGGTGGAACGGCGGCGGCGCGCGCGGGAGAGGCGGCGGCGCGGGCACGGGCGGCGCCTAGGCAGCGGCGGCGGCGCCTGGGAGGCGGCGGTGGCGGCGCCTGGGAGGCGGCGGCGGCGACCGGAGGTGGCCGGAGGGCGCGAGGACGGCGGCGAGGGCGACGGGCGGCGAGAGAAGCGGGCGGCGGCGGAGGTCGGCCGAACCGCTATTTAAACCGTACGGGCAAACCCTAGCCGCGCACAAAACACCGGATGGACCGATGATCATCGGAGGATGCATCGGTCGAGTTCAACAGAGAGTTATTCCAAAAACTCTCTTTGAACACCGGATGAGCCGACGTTGAGGTGTCGATCATCGGTCGATTTCTGCAGGGCACCAGAAAACTGAACACTGGATGCTCCGATGTCTTCTTAAATGTACTCATCGGTTGATTTGTGACATCTGACTTGATCTGAGCACTGAACTGAAGCACCAATTGATCCGATGATCTGCTGGCCCTAGCATCGGATAATCCGATTACTACAGAAAACCTAAGACTGCCCATATGTGTCCTTGGACTTAAAACACACAAAGATAAGGATGGGTCCTAGGACTTTTTGGGCAACTCCTAACCTCTAATAGAAGGCTTCAAATATAGTGCCACATATTGGCTAAGCCCTTAAGCAAAGAGAACACACAAGGTTAGGAGGGAAACCATGAAAATGTAAGGCCCATGCTTTGTGAGCTAGAGTATGGAAAACTTCTATCTCTTTAAAGCATGTACCTTTAGAATTTTGCTCTATCCACATCATATGAGTTGAGATATTGCATTTTGAACAAGTCTCCTTCTCATGATGTGGGTTCCCCTTTGTGACAATCTACCATATGCAATGCCAAACAAAATAATGCAAGATATTAAATGAGTGCAAGTCTATATGGCAGGAATCATGCAAAGCATAATGTAAATCTATCTTGCCAAGTTTAAACCTTCCAAAGGCTTCCTCAGGGAAAACTATTTCTAGCTCGCCCCTATCCTTTGGGAGTTAGACAAGACCTATTTGATATGCAACCTTACATGAACATGGCAACTTACATGACGTTATATGCATCTAGCACATTTAATTCACTTCTAAGTCTAGAAAAAGTTTTCTCATCAAGTGGTTTAGTGAAGATATCCGCCAATTGTTCTTCGGACCTAACACCTTGCAAAGAGATGTCTCCTTTAGCCTCATGGTCCCGCAAGAAGTGATGGCGAATATCAATGTGCTTAGTGCGGGAGTGTTGAACGTGGTTTCTAGCTATCTTAACCGCACTTTCATTGTCACAAAGGAGAGACACACAATCAAATTTAATTCCAAAGTCCAAAAGGGTTTGCTTCATATATAGAATTTGGGCACAACATGCACCGGCCGCTATATACTCTGCCTCCGCGGTGGACAAAGCCACGGAGTTTTGCTTTTTGCTCGACCAAGATACTAGGGAACGCCCAAGTAAGTGGCACCCACCGGAGGTACTCTTGCGATCCACACGGCATCCGGCAAAGTCCGAATCCGAGTAACCCAAGAGATGGAAACTAGCGTTCTTGGGGTACCGCAAACCTACACTTGGGGTATGCTTGAGATACCTAAGTATCCTAAAGACCGCCTTACGATGCAATTCTTTAGGTGCCGCTTGAAAGCGAGCACACAAGCACACACTAAACATGATATCGGGCCTAGATGCGGTAAGATATAACAATGAACCAATCATGGAACGGTAATGAGATTGATCAATAGGTTTACCGTCCATGTCCGCGTCGAGATGACAATTTGTCGCCATTGGAGTACTTCTTGAGCTACAATCTTCCATTTCAAACTTCTTCAAGAGGTCCTTGGTGTACTTCTCTTGGTAGATGAAAGTCCCCTCTTGAAGTTGCTTGATTTGAAATCCTAGGAAGAAATTGAGTTCTCCAATCATTGACATCTCAAACTCCCTAGACATCATGGTGCCAAACTCAAGGCTAAGAGATTTGTTAGTTGAGCCAAAAATAATGTCATCAACGTAAATTTGACAAAGAAATAAATCCCCGTTGATGTCCTTGGTGAAAAGTGTGGTATCCACCCTCCCGATCTTGAATCCTTGCATGACTAGGAAATCCCTTAGACGTTCATACCATGCCCTAGGTGCTTGCTTGAGCCCGTAGAGCGCCTTGTGTAACCTATACACATGGTTAGGATTCCTCGGATCTTCAAACCCGGGAGGTTGCTCAACGAAAACAAGTTCGTTAATATAACCATTGAGGAAGGCACTTTTAACATCCATTTGATAAAGCATAATATTGTGATGCGAAGCAAAAGCAAGGAGTATGCGAATAGCTTCTAACCGTGCGACCGGGGCGAATGTCTCTCCAAAATCTAGTCCTTCAACTTGTGAAAAACCCTTGGCCACAAGCCTTGCCTTGTTGCGGACCACCACGCCATTCTCGTCTTGCTTGTTGCGGTACACCCACTTTGTTCCGATGATGTTCTTGTCCTTAGGTCGCTCCTCCAATACCCAAACTTCATTGCGGGTGAAGTTGTTGAGTTCTTCTTGCATAGCCATCACCCAATTGGGATCTTGGAGTGCTTCTTCAATATTTTTGGGTTCTACACACGAAACAAAAGAGTAGTGCTCACAAAATGAAGCAACATGGCGAGAACGTGTACTTACTCCTCGTGACGGACTTCCGATGATTTGATCCATCGGATGTGCCTTGGAGATGCGCCCATGCCTCATAAGAGGTTGTGAGGCACTTGGCGGTGGTGAGGCATCTCGCTCGTCTTGTGGTTGGACTTGACCTTGGACTTCTTCTTCTTCTTGGTGTTGTGTGGCATGTGAATCTTGCATTGGCAATGGATCATCTTTCTCTTCTTCTTCATCAATTTGAGGCGCCATGGAGGTGTTGATGTTGGAACTTGAGGCTCCCCCTTGATCATGGCTCTCCTCAACTTCGGGCTTGATGTCTCCTATGGTCATGTTCTTCATAGCTTCTCGTAGAGGCTCATCATCTATATCATCATGACCAAAACTCTCCTCTTGGGAGCCATTAGTCTCATCAAACTCAACATCACAACTTTCTTCAACTAACCCGGAGGTTTGGTTGAATACTCGATATGCTTTTGAGTTTGACGCATAACCAAGAAAGATACCAACATCACACCTTCTTTCAAACTTACCGAGCCTTTTCTTGCGGTAGATGTAGCACTTGCACCCGAAGACTCGGAAGTAGGAGATGTTGGGCTTTCTCTCAATGAGGAGCTCATATGGGGTCTTTTGAAGTAGTCGATGAAGATAGACCCTATTTGCGGCATGGCATGCCGTGTTGATTGCTTCGGCCCAAAACTTCTCCGACGTGCCATAGTCATCAAGCATTGCTCTTGCAAGGGTGATGAGAGTCTTGTTCTTCCTTTCAACGACACCATTTTGTTGAGGGGTGTATGTGGCCGAAAACTCGTGCTTCACGCCTTCACGATCACACCACTCCCCAATGTTGTAGTTCTTGAACTCGGTGCCGTTGTCACTCTGGACCTTGATGATGGGAAGTTGAAATTCCCTTTGAGCTCGTTTAGCGAAGGTCTTGAAGATTTCCGGAGTTTCACCCTTGTCACCTAGAAACAATGTCCAAGCATAGCGAGAGTGGTCATCAACAATAACAAGACAATAGAGGTTACCGCCAAGGCTTTGGTATGTGGACGGTCCGAAGAGGTCCATGTGAAGTAGTTCAAGTGGCTTGGAGGTTGACACCATTGTCTTCATCGGATGGTGTGAGGCAACTTGCTTCCCGGCTTGACACGCGCTACAAAGCTTGTTCTTCTCAAATGTGACATCCTTCACGCCGGTCACCATCCCAAGCTTGAATGACTTCTTGAGCTTGCTCATCCCCATGTGAGCAATGCGCCGATGCCATAGCCATCCCAAACTTTTCTTGGTGAAAAGACAAGTGGTCAAGCTAGCATCCTTGTTGGAGAAGTCCACCAAGTAAAGATGTCCATGCCGAAAACCTTTGAATATTAGTTCTTTGCTTGATTCACTAGTCACCACAACACCATTCTTATCAAATGTGCACGTTAGTCCAAGATCACATAATTGTGCAATAGAAAGTAAATTGAAACTAAGAGACTTAACGTAAAGCACATTAGAGATAGACAAATCATGAGAAATAGCAATTTTACCCAAACCAATTACCTTCCCCTTTGAGTTATCACCAAAGGTGACTTGTTCATGATTGCCGGGGTTCTCTATGGAGGTGAACATACCATCATTGCCGGTCATATGTTGAGTGCACCCACTATCGAGTACCCAATGCTTTCCTCCGGCTTTGTAGTTCACCTACACACATGAAGTTAGTTTTTGAGTTTAGGAACCCAAGCCAACTTAGGTCCTTTTATGTGCGATACAAGTGATTTTGGGACCCAAAGTTGCTTGGGGAGCTTCCCCTTCATGCCCTTGATGTCTTTGCCAATGAACCTTGCCTTCACCTTTCCATCTACTTTGCTCAATAGATAGTGATAATCATTGAAAGTAGATTTGTAGTTAGGAGGCAATTTGGGAGAAGGACGGTTGGGAAGAGGACACTCCCTCGTGTGATGTCCGGTGACCTCACAATGTTGGCAATAGGAACCAACTTCCTTGATGAAGCTTGTTCTAAGCTCCGGTGAGGGCACCTTTCCTTTGTTGGGCACCGGAAGGATCCAAGTCCCCTCTTGTAGAAGCCTTTAGCTTGTTGGTAGAGGATTTCCTTGTGCTTGTCCTCCCCCTTAGAGAGTCTTGCCACACTAGTGCGAAGACTTTCAATTTCGTCCATTAGCTCCTTCTCCCTAGGGCTTGCTTTCAAAGGCAAAGACTTATCCAAAATATTAGTGGCATGTGAATTAGATGATATTTTGCCATCAAGGGTTTCTTTCTTTGTGTTTTTCAATTTAAGTTCAATCGCTTCATAAGCAAGGTTAAGCACTTCATGTTCTTGAACCAACTCATTGTGCTTTGCCAAGAGTGCTAAGTTAGCTAAGTCAAGCTCATGATACTCAAGCTTGATTTGAGCATTCTCCTCCTCGATTTGCTTGACATTTGATTTGAGTGTGTCATGCTCTTTAAGTATGGTTACATACTTGTCATGCAAATCGAGGTTAGCACTTTCAAGCTTAGCACGAGCTAGCTCAAGAGCCTTAACCTTAGCCTTTTCCCTTTTTATAATGGCATGATATTCATTAATCATAGATGCCAATTCATCGGGTGAAAGCTCATCATCATCATCGCTAGAATCTTCACATACCTTTGAGTTACCTTTCGCCATTAGGCACATAGGAGGTGGACGAAGAGGTGAGTCATCCTTGTTGACGATGGCGAGGCCCGCCAAGTTTTCTTCATCTTCACTATCTTCGTCGCTTGACTCTTCATCCGTGATCCACTCATTGGCTTCACACATGAAGACCTTTTGAGGCCCTCTTCTCTTCTTTGGAAAGAGCTTGGTTTTCTTGCCTTTGTCAAATTTCTTCTTTCCAAAAGAGCGCTTGGGCTTGACCTCCTCTTCATCATCACTTTCTTCTAGCTTGTGATGCTTGCCATTGTCCTTCCTTTTGTCCGGTCTTGGACAATCATATGATATGTGGCCTAGATCACCACAATTGTAGCACGTCTTGTTTTCATCTTTTCTTGGCAAGAAGGCTTTCTTCTTGGGATCATAAGAGTATCCTTTCTTTGCAATCTTGGAGTTGAGGCGTGAGAATTTCCTCATCATCAAAGCAAGCTCATCATCATCATCTTCGCTTGTTTCTTGCTCTTCTTCACTTGAGCTAGGCTCAACCACTTTCTTCTTCTTGGGAGTTGTCTTCTTGGTTGAAGCCTTGAGAGCAATGGTTTTTGATGATGACTCCTCCATCATTCCAAGTACGCTCATCTCATGAGCATGGATTTCTCCAATGAGCTCCGAAACTTCAATGTTGTCTAGTGACTCTTTTTGGAGCATTGAATTGATAATGTTGTACTTGGGCTTGGGTAGAAGCATGAGGATCTTGCGATTAATAAGTCCCTTGCCAAGGGAAGCAATGTCAAGTGCGTTAATTTCCTCAATGAGCACATTTAAACAAGAAAACATTTGGTTAACATTCTCATGAGGAAACATCTTAAATTCATCATATTTTGATTTAAGCATGTGATATTTGAGTTCTTTAACACGAGATGAGCCCTCATGTATTTCAATTAGACATGCCCAAATTTCACATGCTTTTTCCTTACTAGCAATCCTAGCAAATACATCTTGACTAATGCATTCATATATGGCATTTCTAGCCTTAGCATCCCATTTTAATTGGTCACCAACATAGTCAAGATTTCCAAACCCCGCATGGGTCGCTTCCCACACTTCGGGAGCAATTGCCTCAAGGTAAGCGCGCATGCGTGCTTTCCAATAAGCAAAATTCTTGCCCTCGAAGGTAGGAACCGAACCCCCATTCTTGGCCATTTTCGCTCTCTAGCGGTGAAGCTAGAATGATCCAATGAGCAACCTTGCTCTGATACCAATTGTAAGGATCGAAACGCCCAAGAGGGGGGGGTGAATTGGGCTTTTTCAAATTTTAGAGCATTTTAAAACTTAATGGTTGAAGCCCAATTCCCTATGCGAACTAACTATGCAAGCAAGAGTATTAAGTGCGGAATAGTAAATGCGTAATAGTAAGAGGGTGAGGAGAGAGATGCAAACTCCCGCGGAGACTCGGAGACACGGCGATTTTTCCCGTGGTCCGGTAAGATCACAAAGATCTACCTACGTCCACGTTGTGGCACCCACCAAAGGGTATAGCCACTCCCAAGTCACCAAGACAAGGGAATCCACTATCTTTCTCCGTTCGCCATCTCCGGCAAGGTGGAGTTCAAGCCTTGTACAATGGTGATCCTCCGGGCTTCCACAAACGCCTTGGTAAGCTCCGGAGCGATCTCTTCTTCCTCCAACTTTTACAAGCTGAGAGAAGTCACCAAGACACTCTCTCTCACTAGCCTAGAGATTCCAATCACCAAGAATGGACGCACACAAGCTTCTCTCTAGCTAGATCTAGCCTATAGTTGGAGTACAAGAGGTTTTGAGGTGTGGAAGTGGTAGCTCTTGGTCTTGAATGCTTGAGGATGTGTAGTGAGGCTCTGGTGATCAAGACTTTTCGAAATGGCCGGTTGGAGGGGTATTTATAGCCAGGCCACACGAGATAGCCGTTGGAAAAGTAGGCAGACTTTTTCTGTGAACATCGGATCGTCCGATGCACCCCTTTATTTGAGCATCGGTCGAATTCCAAATTAGCTGATGTCATGTGTCAGATGTGACCGTTGGATATAACCGTTGGATCTGACTGTTTAATCGACCGATGTTACTTCAACTTCATCATCGGATGATTCAGTGAGTTGATCTTCAGAATTGGTTCAGAAATAATGTCTCCGTTGAAATTGACCGATGTACACTTACTTCATCATCGGATGATCCGGTGTGTACTTCTTCAGAATAACTCAGAAATCATCCTTCTGTTGAAATCAACCGATGTGCCACTTCCTTCACATCGGATGATCCGGTGTGTACTGGGCTCTGAGGTCTTCTTCTTCTGCCAACTCAAACTCGACCGATGTAGTCATTTTGCAAGACATCGGATGATCCGGTGAGTGCAACTTGTTTGCTTCGAGTTGTTTTGAGTTGATCTTTTGGAATCTTCTTGAGTGACCTCTTTGACACTTGTTTGAAATGATATTTTGATGAAGTGTAAGCTTCTTGTGTTGCCAATTTTGATAGAATAGAGTCGTTGTATGAGTTCTTTATTTAGTCTTCATGAGTATCGAATAACCCCTTAGAATAGATCGTTGAGGGGTCTCCATTTGTATCCAATGAGCAGTAGATGGTGTGAATAGATAGTTCATTAACGTTTGATGTGATATACGTAAAACCTCGCATCCACAAACTCATTAGTAATAACGAACGGTTGTCATTAATCACCGAAACCATACCTCACAGGGGCCTAGATGCTTTCACCAGCTTTTCAGACAAGCTGCTTTTTAACAAGTTTAAGCCGTGCCAAACAGGGCCTAAAGGGGAGAATGTCACCCAAGCTAGGTTCAAAATTTTTGTTATTGTGGAAGAAAATAAAAAGGAACTATATAGATAAAATCTTCAATGATTGGTCCAACCTTCAACTTCCTAACCTATCTAACTATTTTACAAAACATTTTGTATGACATAAAGAAATCCATTTTATTAAATTCAAAAAATAAGAAAATGAAAAGTAAAGGAAAATTATTTAAATTTTAATTAAATTAATTTAAAAATTCACACCTCATGGTACATCATAAGTTGCTACATGAAATTTACTATGATATGGAAGCTTAAAAACTATATTAAGTGTTGAAATTACTATAGTTTGGATTAGTTGCAAATTTAGTTTAGTAGTTGATAGCGACGTATATGTATACTTATATAACAAATTATATGATTATAAAACATAAAATTAGACTGGGTAATATACTATAATTAGATGGAAAAAGTCTATTTTACTACGCTCGAGTTATCTACATCGTCCACTTAACCCCTTAAACAAAATTTTGGTTCAATTTACCCCCTCGAACTATTAGATTTGTTCAATTTACCTCCTTATGAGATTTTTCTTTTTTTGTTTCTCTTTGTATGAGTTATGTTTATAGTTACAATTTTATAGAATGGTATATAACATCATATACAATGTTATAATAATTCTTTTGAAATTTTTCGTAAATGTTTTCTTGTACTATTTCATCTCTTATGTCAAATCAGAATTACATGTGCTTACAACTAAAGAAAATTACAAGAAAATTTTGAACTATTTTTCTGACATACGCTATGTTGTAACTTATAACCTTATAAATTTTTACCTTCAAACATTATATGAACATAGAGAAATAAAAAATAAAATCTTACAAGCTGGTGAATCAAACCAATCTAAATAGTTCAGAGAAGTAAATTAGATTAAATTTTTATTTTAGGGGGTTAAGTGGACAACAAAGATACTTGAGGTGAGTAGACTTTCTCGAAATTAGATTAATAGATACTTGAGTTACTATTTTATTCGCAATTTATACTTTTAGTTATGTAACAACTTCAGTTATAGTAAATTCTGAGACCTTAAGAATTTTTAGTTGCTACTGCTCTCCCTATGTAATATCTTACCCGTCGTATAACATAATTTGCTACAAAGTCTCATTAACTACTTAACTACGTAAGATGCTATTAAGTATGCAGTATAAGTTATCAGTACAATAGTAACTAAAGTTGCTAGCATGTTTAATCTGTATTAAATTCAAGAAGATTTAGATACAAGTAAAATATTAATAAGTTTTCTAGAGGCATATAATATATAAGTTCTATTGTCTAAGCTATCTAGATTTCTATAAATTTCAAAAAACTCATGGTAGCAACTTCTATTATATATATATGAGTTTGTAAATTTTGTGATATATTATTAGATATAAAACTTCATTCAACATATGCATTTAGGATAAAGTTTTGTTTGGCTTATCAAATAGAACACAGAGGTGCAAACAAAATGAAAATCAAACATCATACAAGAGACATATAATATTGGAAAGGTTGTTAGGCCCTGTTTGGTACGGCTTAAACTTATTAAAAAAGCAGCTTGACTAAAAAGCTAGTGAACAGCAGCTTAAACTGAATTAACAGCACCTTAGACCAAGCAGTGTTGCAAAAGGTGGTTCTAGGCGGCCGCTCAGGCGCGATTAAGCGCTCTGGCGCTGGCCAGCCGTGCAGCACACAGATTGGTAAAGCGCGTGGAGGCAGGCAAAGGCGCACTGAGGTGTGCCGAGGCGCATCGTGGTGCAGCGGAGTCGGAGAGTCGGGCGCGCAAGAAGAGGAGAGTCGGGCGCGCGGACAGTTGGACGGGTTGTTTCGGTGCCTCATCGTTCCCGCGCTCTCGCGCTCCTGGTCTCATTCGTTCCCATTTCAGACTTTTGGCACCCGTTCCATTTGCTCCCGAGTCGTGCTTTCCGCTCCCGTCGCCCATCGCGCCCCGCTGCCGCCCCAAATCGCTCATTCGTTGTCGTCACCCCTGCTCCGCCCTACTCCACCCGATTTGTTGCCACTGTGCCTCCTTTGGCAGCTTCTGCGCCGCCAGCGTGCCTCCTGTGGTTGCCGTGCCGCGGCCGCCCACCCCTGTCCCGGCAAGAAGTGCGAGCAAGGGGAGATAGACTGTTCTCAGCTTCCCTTCGTCCTCCCTCTGCTTCTGCCTGAGTTCCTCCCTCCTCTGCCTGCCTGGGATGCTCTGCCTAGCTCCTCCCCCCTCTACCTCCCTCCGTTTCTGCGTGAGCTAGTTTGCTTGCAACTCCTTTATAATAAGGATTATATATTATGACAGTATGACTGAAAGATTATAAATGGTTTGATTTGGATAATATCTTATTGCATATGCAGCAACGTTAGAATTTACAGGTGAATGTTCACATTGTATATTAGAAGCATGATGAGGTTCTTCGACTTCAAGGATGATGAGGCCTTTGAGTTCGCACTGAAGAATTTTCTTGTCCAATTTGCTTGATCCATCCTTAGAAGTCACGAATGCTTTTGTTATTTCACACTGCTCATTGATGATTTGTTTATTTCACACCTTCGGGCTTCATTGTTTAATAATTAATTTGTTTCTATACCTTACGCACAGATAACCGAAGAGTACCAGGCTGTTAATGTTAGTATGAAGGCTGATGCCTTGTGAACTGAGGTAAATTAGATAAAAGAAGGAAATCAGAATTCTATTTATCAATCATCACAATACACTTTGTTTAACTATACTCAATTAGATAATTTTCAATATCTATCTGGATTTTAACTATTTATTTTATGCAGACCCTACTGTTCACTACAACAAAACGATTTAAAAAACCCGCGGATATCACTATGGGTTACTCGTACCCGCTGGATAAAATCCGTATCCGAACCCGTACCCGTTACCCGCAACGGGTATAAAACATTATCCGTATCCGTTATCCGCGGGTATATCCGTTACCCGAAAACCTTTAATAAAAAAATACATTGCATATAGATTTATGGAACAGTTTGACACCGAGCAGCTGAGCAAAGGGAGTTGGAAAGAAAAGAAAACCAAACCCTAGAAGCTAGAACTATTATATAATGGTGTATGGCCCACATGTCAGAACGGGTTGGGACATACGGATATGGGTATGGATTTTTTTTACCCGATAAGAAATATCCATTGGATTCAACCCGTTACCCGAACCCGTACCCGTGGATCTGAACTTATACCCAAATCCGTACCCATCGGGTCGGATATCCGCGGGTAAACGGGTAATGGGCACCCGTTGCCATCCCTAGCCACATTATTTTCGCCGGCCCCACGAAAACAAATTTATTTTTGATCCAAACGTCAGCTTACGAAAGTACGAGATATTTTCTTTGGCCATATACCAGACTCACGACAATAGCTAATACTTTCGTGGTTAGCATTGTCATTTACAATTTGCTGCCCATCTTCTACTTGGGACCTTTGCTAACAGGGTTGCAATTGATATTTTAGAATGCAGTTCAGATTTCATAACTTGTAGTTACATCTGAATTCAGAACAGCTAACAGTTTAGGTTTCAGAATAGAGATTTCCTAGTTTGTAATTTGATTGCCTAATGTAATGCTCAGCACTAACATCCCTTGACTGTAGACAGAACATACCATTAAAATAGGAAAGAATTAAGCTTATGGGTCATATTATAAATCTTTAGTATAGAGATTGAATATTGTATGAGGAGAGTGACCAATGTCAATAAAAACTATTTTTTATATCTAGGAGGTCTATTATGTAGGTGATTTTCTTTCTTTGTCAGCTTATGCAGAGATATAGGGAGTACAAGAAGGATCTGCATATGATGTTCAATGACTTGGAGAATGCATTTGACAAGATACTAAGGACGCCCATGTGTGGTGGGCGCTAAAGAAACATAAAGTGCCAACATAGTATATTACCTTATCAATTATAAGTATGATAATGTTGTGACAAGTTTACAAGTAAGTGATAGTGAGAGTGATACGTTTCTTATCACGATAGGACAATACAAAGAATCAATCTTGAGACCATCACTACTACAGAAACAATCATCCGTGTCAGTTTAAAACTGCCATCTGTTCCACTTCTAGAACTGGTATTAAAAGGTTAGCGCTGATAATAAGTGTTATCTGTACCGGTTCTGACACCGGTATAAATTTGCAATATCAGAACTGATTCTAGTTATGAACCGATATCGATATATCCATTATCAGAGTCTGATCTAGATCCAAACTGCTACTGATAATCGACTAATAAGAGTTGGTTACAGAAAAGAACCGATACTTATAATTCGATTACCAGAACCAACTCCAATCATGAACTGGTACTAAGAAGATAACTATCAGAAGCGGTTCCGGTTCACGATCAGTACTGCTAACTCAATTATCAAAAGTGCTCCAACTTGTGAACTGGTAGTGATAAGTCGATTATCAGAATTACTCCCATTTATGAACTAGTAATGATGAGTTGTCTCTTTCAACTGGTACATGTCATGAACGGGTACTGATAAGTCAACTTTTTGGAACCGATTATAATTTATGAAACTGGTACTAATATGGTGACTCCCCGGTTGATGTTACAAACAAATACTGATATGTGGACTTTTCCGAACAGATTCTTGTTATGAAATGGTACTGGTAAGTTGATTATCAGATGTTGTTCAAATTTCAAACCAGAATAGATAAGTCAAACTTTTTGAACCGGTTTTTATTACAAACCAGTACTAATAAGTTAAATATCAAATCGGTATCATTTCGGAAATGGTACTACAAAGTCAATTCTCAGAAGCGGTTCATTTTATCTACATGTACTACTAATTGATTATCAGAATCAGTTTTAGATAAGAACAGGTTCTGATAAGTATTCGATGCAAAAAAAAAATAAACATCACACAGAACTCACAAGTATTTGATAAGTATTCAATTTATTACATTCAATCTATTAAATTCAATTTAATATAAACATCACATGGAACTCATAACATATAGAAAATAGTCATAGACAAAGCAATAAAATTAAAATATATAAACAACTGTAATAGAAATGAGCTCAGAACATATAAACAACAGTCACATGCAACACAACGAGTCAGGTTTATGTATAGCACTAAATAATAACTCAAGCAATGAGTCATGATCTCTTAGTAATTGATGATCTTGAACCATGTTTCTGCCATAAAGAAGAGACAGGTATAGAGCTCTATGGTGTATGTAAAGTAGCTTGATCACCTGCAACATTTCAGAACACATGATACATAACTGACTCTTTAATAACATGCTCATTACCAAAACCTAAAAGGTGTGAAGACGTTGTCTGGTGTGAGAGGATCTTTGCAGAAATCATATTGCTGCAATTTTGATAGTCAAAGATATCAAATCATTTAAACGCATGTAGGAACTAAAATACAACATACACAAATGAAGCAATTAGTGTCTTACATCAACTCTTAGATATAGTCCATACACAGTATACGTATTAGTGAATCTAAGCATGATATCACATATATAGAATCAACACGAGTTATTTCTGTCTGGTTGCCTACAAAAAGGGATGTTGTTGGTTTTGATCCTTAATACTCCTGCAAATGGTAGGGAACGCCCGCCACTCTTTGTATAGCGCTTATACCCACTGCACATGTGTTGTTATAAATTTTAAGTTGAATTGGGCTTGTTAAGAATAGAAAGATATTATCTATTCTTGATTATAGCTGAGGCTATATTCCCGTAATTGTAGCACATGCATGCGGTGCATGCTGATTTCCTTGATCCTCCCCAAGCATGTCACTGTAACACCCCAAAACCTGCTAAAGAGGGGAGGTTAAAAAATTTTTGGACGTATTGCATGTGGTGTAGCAATTCAAATTCAAACTGGAATTTAAATTTGAATCAAAACAGAAAAGGAAAAGGAAAAAGAAAAAGAAAAAGAAAAAAACCGGCCAGTGGGCCAAAACCCACCCAGCCAGCCCAAAACCCGCGCGCGCCCCCCTCCCTCTCTCCCTCTCTCTGACGTGCGGGGCCCGCTTGTCATCTTCTCCCCCCCATCCCCCGCGCGCCCCAACTAACCCGATCTTCCCGCGCCGATCGCGGCTGCTCCAACGGGTTTCCATGCCCGATCTTCGGCAGGGCGCTACTGCATATCCAAACCAACCCTCCGCTGCCCTCACTCGCCCATTTAAACGCCGACGATCGCCCCTTTTTCCTTCCCGATCGGCTATTTTTCCTCCCGGTGAGAACCGAAGCTTCCACCGCCGTTTTCCTTCGTTCCTCGCTCGGATTTCCTGATCTAACGTGCTTTTCATGTTTCACCGCCGCCGGGGAGTCTCGCAGGTGAAGGAAACCCGGTGTTTTGCGCTCTAGACACAGCTCCGCCGAGCACCTCCGCGTTTTCACCTCGGACCTCGTCGCCGATCGCCTTCCAGGGCCTCCGAGCTTAAGAAAAACCCCGAGATGAGATCCCCTACCTCCCCTCTTCCGTTCTATGCCAAGAAATCCAAATTTTAGGAAGTATAGACGAAAACCTGAAGTTCTCCGGCGAGATCGCCGCCTCCCGCCGCCGCGCGCCACCGAGCAGCACTGCCCGCACACGGCCAGGGCGACGTGGCCCCCTGAGGCCCGTCCATTTTAAATCGTGCGGTTCCTATTAGATCTAACCCGTACCGCTTCGCGTTATAATCTCAACCGTCTGTTTTAAATCGGACGGTCCACGTTGGTCCCGCATTATAAAGGTCGGGAATCTTACGCGCTACCCCCTGGGGATCTCAGAAAACACGAGCTAGCCCCAGAAACTTCTCATCTAGCCCCTGGACCTTTAGAAATTCATGTAAATTCATTTATAAATCAGATTTAGCCCTTGTACTTAATGAAAATTTGGAAAACCTCTCTGTTATGTGTAATTAGGCCCCTGAAAATTTAGGAAATAGTAAATTAAACCCTGCAGTAGGGTGGAATTTCCTTTTAGACCCTATAAGATATTAAATCCAGAAATTTGAACATATGAGTAGAATTTAAATTAAAAAGGTAATATAAACACATGTGCAAATACAAATTTAAATTTTCCTAGCACTTGGAAAATCTTTAGAATGAGTTAAAAACTGATTTTAGGCTGAAATGAGATCTGACTAAGTGCTGCTTACTTTTATTATTTCTAGAAATACATTTTTAGGCTAGGAAATAATTCTGAAAATGGGTAAAATAAATTTAAATTGCTTCCCATCAGAGAGGAAGTTCAAAAATATTTTATTGAACATTTTAGATCAGAACCTATTCTGTTTAGGTGATATGTCTTACTATTTTAATATTAAAATTCACTTTTAGGCATAGAAAATAAATCTGAAAATATAGGAAAATAAGTATGCATAATTAGAAAATGATAAATGAGGTCTCAAAATCTAAAAACTTCAATTTAGGATTTTGTAGAAGGTCTGAAAGCCTAATTGGAGTAGGAAACTTTCTTTCATGCAAATTTTCTGGCTAAGAAGTGCATTAATTAAATATAGAGAATTTATTCAAATTGGAAATTCATATATAGTGTGCAATTAGAAATCTGAATACAAAAGCTAGAAATGATATACATATGTTTAAAAGTGCATGTAGGCCTAAAATCAACACATCTAGGGTAACTACAACACTTAAACATGTGAATGACTTTAATATGTATGTATGTGTGGTTTGCATGAGTGAAAGTGTGGACTATGGCTTATGGATTGTTGTTTTCTTTTGCTATGTGTATTGGCATGAGTAGAACCTGCCTCAGAGCAAGTTCTCACCTTTCAAGACCAAGACTTTCCATTCCCAGAGCAGCGGGAAGAAGGAAGGTGTCCTTGACCACTTTGATCCTATACTAGAATGTGTAGTTAGGATTAATTTGAATTGTCAATTTGGAATATGATACCCAAGCTAGGAAGTTTCCTTAGATTTTCATTATCTTGTTTCTTTGTAGCCTGAGTTGGGATTTATTTTATTATGTCATTTATTTATATGCTTATGCTTAGCCATTCTTAGAATGGGATAATTGGGATATGAGATCATCAACTTACTTACCTTACTCTTGAATGAGATATTATGAGTTATGTAAAGGTAGGGATCGAGGCAAGTTGGATGATTTGGTTGGTGCTGGGTGCACGAGACTCGGGTTTGTGTTTAGTACTTGCCTGGATCCTAAGGACCGGTTCATGGAGCATGTAACCTGGCTTTACCGTGCCAACCACATGCTGAGATGGGGCAGCTTGGCCAATTAATTAGGTGTATCCCCGGCGTAGTATGGGTGTTTCGGATGGTTCGGGGAATAGGTGTCAGCTGGACTACCATATGAACCGCAAGGCTCAAGAGGGGGCCACTGCAGCGGGGTTGGAGCTTCTTGTATGCTGTTAGGGGTGAAACCTCAGTTGGCCCACGCTCATTGGGAATCCCTTTGTAAAGGCCTCGTAGTGATCTCCTGGCTACACACCTGGGAAGTGTGAACGTGGTTCGCGGCCACTGACATAATGGAGGTTCTTTTAGTCCACCCGGCAACGGGGGATGAAATCACTACATGTGGGTACAGTGGTGCAAACTCTGCAGAGTCAAAACTGTCATGACAGCCGTGCTCATGGTCAAGAGCGGCTTGGACTTATTCATGATTAGAGGATGGTGGATTGGGAAGTTGAGAATGTTAAGCCGAAAGCTTAACACCGGAGATGAGACTATGTTTACTTCATATTGATGATGGGTTGAGGGATTGGGACCATCTCACCTATGTAGTAATGTAGGTGCTTAATAAGCTAAGGTGATAGGTATTAATTGCGTAGTGCTGTAACCATGAGTTTACCCTCTCCTTGTTCCAACCCTGCATGACATAACTTTCCCACACATGCTGAGTACCAACGGTACTCAACCTTGCTTTTCTGTTGGTTTAATTGCTGCTCAGGTCAAGGGGATGATGTGGTGTTCAATGACCAAGACTTCGGACCCGAAGAAGGATTCTAGGTTCATGGAGTCCCCCGGGCAACGCCTGTGACGGAGCCCACAAGATTTATATTCCGCTGCTGCTTTATTTACATGTTATGAACTTATTATCGTCCATCGAGACGTATGCTATGTAAGACTTATTTATATTCGAACACCTGGCTTGTAATATGATGATGCTTCACTATTTGTCATCACATGTATGAGAAAATGATCCTGGCATACATGTGATATTCACTCGGTTGCTCTTTGGAGAAATAGGGTGTGACAAGAGTGGTATCAGAGCCATGGTTGCCCGTATGAACGTGGACCTAGGTAGAAATGGACATATTTAAGGACCCTATTTTCTTAAAGACTATTTTACAAAGATGTGGGTTGAAAGTGTTATTTAATGGGGTCACTTTATTCACCTTGTCCCAACTTTGATTCAAAATATAATCTTTATTTAGTTTTTATCTAACTTAATTTTAAATGCTTTATGTTTTAGATGGTTCGCATGATCCGCACCGCCCGCAAGTCCACCGGAGAGAGAGTTCCTGTAGTTGCCCTTGCCCTAAGAGAGGAGAACCGTTCGGTGACGTACCACTCCTACGGGTTGGCAGTAGGAGGCTTGTTGCGCAGTCTTTGGCGTATGCTCCACGTCGCCGACAATGTTGGCAAGCTGATCATACACTACAGCTCCACCAGGACCATCCGTGAGAAGCGGAAAGAATGGAGCTCAGAGATGAGGATTATCCATGAAAATCAGCTGATTAAGATCCACCGCTCTCCAGCTTGTCGGGCGACTTAGGCCGATGCTGAGAAGGATGTCACCTGGGAGGCCATCACCTGCCAGAGTTACATCAACCGTCACCACATGGACAGGACTGAGTACATGTATGTCCTCCAGCGTGAGAGTGGCACCGCGGAGTACAAGTACCCGCCAGTGCAGCAGGGGACTTCCCATGAGCACATGGACCTGTGCTTGGAGGACGCTGCTATGCTCAGCACTCGACTACAGGAGTGCCAGCAGGAGCTTCAGGATGTTCGTGACACCCTGAAGGAGACTGAGGCGTTGCTTCGTGCCAGCTTGAGGGCGAGAGAAAGAGATGGGAATGAACTGTGTGTCACCGTGAATGACACATGGACTCCTGACTCCCCAGACCGCCGGGCGAGCAAGCGTCGCCGCACTTCTCCGCCAGCAGCCTCCCCACCTAAAGCGGAATCAGAGGGCAGCCGCAATAATGAAGAAGACCCCGACGAGCCAGCTCAGTGATACGAGTTTTTTAGAGTCATTTTCCCTTATTTCAGTAGGTTATCGAGTAGTCGAGTCAATACCCTATTTATTTGTGTGTTAATGTTTGGTGTGTGACGTGAGTTGTGGAAGCCATGGGCATTTGTCCACAACCTCGTCTTTAGGTTGCTTTGCTTTGGTGTGTGAACCCCTATGAATCAATAGTGCATTTATTTTCGCGTGAGACGTGACGCCCAAACATCTACGTGAAATCTTCAGAAATTGTTTAAATATTAAGGCCTCAAAAGTTTAAGTTAAACAAGCAATTTGGGAAGTTAATACGTAATGATTTAAGTTAACACTTGGTTAATCATGAGAGATGGCTGGAAGAGGAAAAGGTCGTGGTGCCAACCCCAACAACAACAACAATGAAGCCGGCAATCCTCACCTTTCTGGAGGACAAGACAGGGGTGGTCGCCGTGAAGGAGCTGATCCTATCCACCAAATGCTCGAAAATCAGAATCAGCTCATCCAGAGTCTAACTCAAGTGGTGGCCAACTTGCACCAAGCTCCACCCCACAAGCTGCACCACCTGAACCAAGGTTGAGTGAGTTTCTGGGAACTCAACCCCAAAGTTTGCAAGTGCTGCTGAACCTCTGGAGGCAGATGACTGGTTAAAGACCATAGAGAGCAAAATGAGGATCATACAATACCAAGGGTATGAGAGGGTGCTGTTTGCCTCTCACCAATTGCATGGACCTGCTGCTGATTGGTGGACCGCTTACGTGGCAGCCCATCATGACCCCGAGAACATCACTTGGGAAGAGTTCAAGTGCAGTTTCCGCAACCACTACATACCAAGGGGTGAACTCAAAAACAAGAGAAAGGAGTTCTTGGGACTGCAGCAAGGTAACATGACCATGAGGGAATACCTCACTAAGTTCAACCAACTATCCCGTTATGCACCACGGGACATCGAAACCGATGAGCAGAAACATGACTGTTTTATGGAAGGACTTACCATGGAGATGCAATGTGCAATGTCCTCCAACGAGTATGAAAGCTTCCAAAAGATGGTAGGCAGAGCGTTTGTCCTGGAGAGGAAGCTGAAGGCCTTGGAGAATGAGAACAAGAGGAAAATGGGATGGTCACACCAAGCATCAAGCAGCAACACACGTCCACGTCTGATGCAGCAACCTGCAGGGCAGACGAGCCGTGCTGTGATACCCTACTCAGCACCGAGAGGGTACAACCCGAACTTCAGGCCTCCATCAGCACCAGTACAGCCCTAGCGTCAGTTTGTGCAACAGCCATGCCCCACATATCAACCTCGACCAGCAGGACAAGGGCCACAGAACCAACCCCAAGGTAACAAAGGCCAGACACCTAAAGTTGGGGTGCAATGTTTCAACTGTGGTGAAGTGGGGCACTACGCCCATAAGTGCCCAAAGAAGAAGCCCGTGCAGCCACAGCAGCAGAATGTGATGCGAGGACGGGTGAACCACGTAACCATGGAGGAAGCGCAAGAGGCACCTGACGTGGTAATTGGTAAGTTTCCTGCAAAATTACACATTGCAACCCTATTGTTTGATTCTGGTGCTACCCACTCGTTCATTGCTCAAGGGTTTGTTAGGAAGCATGATCTAGCAACAACACAAATGAACCATATGTTAGCAGTGAACTCTCCAGGGGGAGAAATAAGAACAATACAAGTGTGTCCCAAGGTGAATCTAGACATTCATGGGGTAGTATTTACTGCAAACCTCATAGTGATAGACTCCCAGGGGATAGATATCATTTTGGGCATGGATTGGTTGACCAAACATAAAGGTATCATCCACTGTTCGACAAGAACAGTGGAACTAACTCACACTAGTGGCACAAAAGTGAAGTTCATAGCCGTGCAAGAACCTAGGAGGGACATTAAACTCAATCAAGTTGAGGTGGAAGCATAAGAGATAAGGATTATCAGGGAATATCCAGACATTTTTCCGGAGGAGTTGCCCGGTATGCCTCTCGATCGTGAAGTGGAATTCGCGATCAAACTAGTACCTGGAACAGACCTAATATACAAGAGGCCTTATCGGATGGACTCCAAACAGCTGAAAGAGCTCAAGGAACATATAAGAGAATTGACAGAGAAGGGGTATATTCGTCCTAGTTCCTCACCATGGGGAGCTCCAGTGATATTTGTGCCCAAGAAGGACGGAACCCAAAGGTTATGCATAAACTACCGTGCATTGAACGAAGTAACCATCAAGAACAAGTACCCATTACCCCGCATTGAAGACTTATTTATCAGTTGAGAGGAGCTTGTGTGTTCTCAAAAATTGATCTTAGGTCGGGATGCCACCAACTGAAGATAAGGCAAACCGACATTCCAAAGACAGCTTTCGTATCTCGGTACGGGCTGTATGAATACACTGTCATGCCGTTCGGGCTAACTAATGCCCCGGCATATTTCATGTATCTCATGAACAAGGTATTCATGGAATATCTGGATAAATTTGTGGTGGTTTTCATTGATGACATTCTCGTCTTTTCCAAAGATGAAGAAGAACATGAGAGACATTTAAGACTGGTGTTGCAAAAGCTGAGAGAACACCAACTATATGCCAAGCTGAGCAAGTGTGAGTTTTGGCTAAAGAGAGTTCCCTTCTTAGGACATATAATCTCGGAGGGAGGAATCTCCGTAGATCCCGCCAAGATCGAGGATGTGCAGAAGTGGAAGACCCCTGAAAATGTCGGGGAAATTCGAAGCTTCTTAGGATTGGCTGGGTATTATCGACGGTTCATTGAGGGTTTCTCCAAGACCTCGAGACCCCTCACCAGATTGTTAGAGAAGGGAATCACATTCACATGGACACCGGAGTTTGAGACGAGTTTTCAAGAACTGAAGAAAAGATTGACAACAGACCCGGTGCTAGTTATGCCACATATGCAGAAGAATTTTTTCGGTGTACTGTGATGCATCTGGACAAGGGTTGGGATGTGTTCTCAGGGAAGAGGGGCATTGTCGTGACTTATGCATCCTGGCAGCTCCGGAAACACGAGAAGAACTATCCTACGCATGACCTAGAGCTAGCCGCAGTGGTACACGCATTGAAGATTTGGCGGCATTACTTGATGGGAAAGAGGACAGAGATATATACGGATCATAAGAGCTTAAAGTACATTTTCACACAGCCAGATCTCAACCTCAGACAAAGGAGATGGTTAGAGCTAATCAACGACTTTGATGTGGGCATCAACTATCATCCTGGGAAAGCGAACGTTGTGGCTGATGCTTTAAGCCGGAAAGTGCAGGTCAACATGTTGAGTTCAAAGGACATGCCTACAGAATTGAAGGAAGAGATTGCAAAACTCAATCTATGTCTGGTAAATAGTGGTGAGGCCATCGCCATGGAAGTGGACTCCACATTGGAGCAAGACATACGCAACGGTAAGAAGAATGGCGAGAAGATACAAGAGATTAGAGAACTCATCAAAGAAAATAAAGCCCCTGGGTTCAGAGAGGATGAACAAGGTACGGTGTGGCATGGGAAAAGAATCTGTGTGCCTGAGGTGAAGGAGATCCGTGAATTGATTTTAAAGGAGGCTCATGATTCTAACTATTCCATTCATCCTGGGAGTACGAAGATGTATCATGACCTCAAGAGCAGATATTGGTGGTATGACATGAAGCGAGATGTCGAGGAGCATGTTGCCCTATGTGACACATGTCAGTTGGTGAAAGCAGAACATCAACGACTCGCGGGACTATTGCAACCACTCAAAGTGCCTGAATGGAAATGGGAAGAAATCGATATGGATTTCATAGTGGGACTACCTAGGACCCAATCGGGATATGATTCGATATGGGTCATCATCGACAGGCTAACTAAGGTAGCTCATTTCATCCCCGTGAAAGAAAGCTACAGCGGATCAAAATTGGCAAAATTGTACATGTCAAGAATCGTGTGTTTTCATGGAGTGCCAAAGAAGATAGTGTCGGATCGAGGGACACAGTTCGACTCAAGGTTCTGGCAGAAGTTACATGAAACCATGGGAACTCATCTGAATTTTAGTTTTACCTATCACCCCAGACTAACGGGCAGACGGAAAGAACCAATCAGATCCTTGAGGATATGCTGAGAGCGTGTGCACTCAAGAACAATAGGAGTTGGGATAAGAACTTACCGTATGCGGAGTTCTCCTACAATTACAGCTATCAGGCTAGTATGAAGATGTCACCATTTGAGGCGTTGTATGGGAGGAAGTGCAGAACTCCACTATTTTGGAACCAAACAGGGGAAAGTAAAGTGTTTGGGCCCGAGGTACTACAAGAAGCCGAGGCGAAAGTGAGTGAAATTCGCAACAATTTGAGGATAGCACAGACCCGACAAAAGAGTTATGCCGATGTACGGAGAATAGAGCTTATTTTCGACGTGGGGGACTATGTCTATCTCAAGGTGTCCCCTATCCGAGGACTTCGTCGGTTACAGGTGAAAGGGAAATTATCACCCCGATACATCGGATCCTTTCAGATTCTGGAGAGGAAAGGCGAAGTGGAATATCAACTAGAACTACCGGCTCGCCTAGCAGATGTGCACGATGTATTCCATGTGTCACAGATCAAGAAATGTTTAAGAACGCTCGAAGAAATGTTACCCATGAATGAGGTGGACGTACGAGAGGATCTTTCTTATGCCGAGCAACCGGTCAAGATTTTGGAGACAATGGAACGCCTCACGAGAAATAAAAGAATCCGAATATGCAAGGTGCAGTGCAAGCATCACTCGGAAGTAGAAGCCACATGGGAGCGAGAAGACGAGTTTAAGGCACAGTTTCCGGATTTGTTTTCTTAGAATCACCAATCTCGAGGACGAGATTTCTTTTAAGGGGGGTAGAGCTGTAACACCCCAAAACCTGCTAAAGAGGGGAATTTAAAATTTTTTGGACGTATTGCATGTGGTGTAGCAATTCAAATTCAAACTGGAATTTAAATTTGAATCAAAACAGAAAAAAGGAAAAGGAAAAAGAAAAAGAAAAAACCTGGCTAGTGGGCCGAAACCCACCCAGCTGGCCCAAAACCCGCGCGCGCCCCCTCCCTCTCTCTGACGCGCTGGGCCCACTTGTAATCTTCTCCCCCCCTGGCGCGCCCCAACTAACCCGATCTTCCAGCGCCGATCGCGGCTGCTCCAACCGGTTTCCACGCCCAATCTTCGGCAGGGCGCTACTGCATATCCAAACCAACCCTCCGCCGCCCTCCCTCGCCCATTTAAACGTCGACGATCGCCCCTTTTTCCTTCCCGATCGGCTATTTTTCCTCCCGGTGAGAAGCGAAGCTTCCACCGTCGTTTTCCTTCGTTTCTCGCTCGGATTTCCTGATCTAACGTGTTTGTCATGTTCCACCGCCACCGGGGAGTCTCGCAGGTGAAGGAAACCCGGTGTTTTGCGCTCTAGACACAGCTCTGGTGAGCACCGCTGCGTTTTCACCTCGGACCTCGTCGCCGATCGCCTTCCAGGGCCTCCGAGCTCAAGAAAAACCCTGAGGTGAGATCCCCTACCTCCCCTCTTCCGTTCTATGCCAAGAAATCCAAGTTTTAGGAAGTATAGACGAAAACCCAAAGTTCTCCGGCGAGATCGCCGCCGCGCGCCGCCGGGTAGCACCGCCCGCACACGGCCTGGGCGACGTGGCCCCATGAGGCCAGTCCATTTTAAATCGTGCGGTTCCTATTAGATCTAACCCGTACCGCTTCGCGTTATAATCTCAGCCGTCTGTTTTAAATCAGACGGTCCATGTCGGCCCCGCATTACAAAGGCCGGGAATCTTACGCGCTACCCCTTGGGGATCTCGGAAAACACGAGCTAGCCCCGGAAACTTCTGATCTAGCCCCTGGACCTTCAGAAATTCATGTAAATTCATTTAAAAATCAGATTTAGCCCCTGGACTTAATGAAAATTTGGAAAACCTCTCTGTTATGTGTAATTAGGCCCCTGAAAATTTAGGAAATAGTAAATTAAACCCTGCAGTAGGGTGAAATTGCCTTTTAGACCCTATAAGATATTAAATCCAGAAATTTGAACATATGAGTAGAATTTAAATTAAAAAGGTAATATAAACACATGTGCAAATACAAATTTAAATTTTCCTAGCACTTGGAAAATCTTTAGAATGAGTTAAAAACTGATTTTAGGCTGAAATGAGATCTGACTAAGTGCTGCTTACTTTTATTATTTCTGGAAACACATTTTTAGGCTAGGAAATAATTCTGAAAATGGGTAAAATAAATTTAAATTGGTTCCCATCAGAGAGGAAGTTCAAAAATATTTTATTGAACATTTTAGATCAGAACCTATTCTGTTTAGGTGATATGTCTTACTATTTTAATATTAAAGTTCACTTTTAGGCATAGAAAATAAATCTGAAAATATAGGAAAATAAGTATGCATAATTAGAAGATGATAAATGAGGTCTCCAAATCCAAAAACTTCAATTAAGGATTTTGTAGAAGATCTGAAAGCCTAATTGGAGTAGGAAACTTTCTTTCATGCAAATTTTGTGGCTAAGAAGTGCATTAATTAAATATAGAGAATTTATTCAAATTGGAAATTCATATATAGTGTGCAATTAGAAATCTGAATACAAAAGCTAGAAATGATATACATATGTTTAAAAGTGCATGTAGGCCTAAAATCAACACATCTAGGGTAACTACAACACTTAGACATGTGAATGACTTTAATATGTATGTATGTGTGATTTGCATGAGTGAAAGTATGGACTATGGCTTATGGATTGTTGTTTTCTTTTGCTATGTGTATTGGCATGAGTAGAACCTGCCCCAGAGCAAGTTCTCACCTTTCAAGACCAAGACTTTCCATTCCCAGAGCAGCAGGAAGAAGGCAAGTGTCCTTGACCACTTTGATCCTATACTAGGATGTGTAGTTAGGATTAATTTGCATTGTCAATTTGGAATATGATACCCAAACTAGGAATTTTCCCTAGATTTTCATTATCTTATTTCTTTGTAGCCTAGGTTGGGATTTATTTTATTATGTCATTTATTTATATGCTTATGCTTAGCCATGCTTAGAATGGGATAATTGGGATATGAGATCATCAACTCACTTACCTTACTCTTGAATGAGATATTATGAGTTATGTAGAGGTAGGGATCGAGGCAAGTTGGATGATTTGGTTGGTGCTGGGTGCACGAGACTCGGGTTTGTGTTTAGTACTTGCCTGGATCCTAAGGACCTGTTCATGGAGCATGTAACCTGACTTTACCATGCCAACCACATGCTGAGATGGGGCAGCTTGGCCAATTAATTAGGTGTATCCCCGGCGTAGTATGGGTGTTTTGGATGGTGCGGGGAATAGGTGCCAGCTGGACTACCATATGAACCGCAAGGCTCAAGAGGGGGCCACTGCAGCGGGGTTGGAGCCTCTTGTATGCTGTTAGGGGTGAAACCTCAGTGGGCCCACGCTCGTCGGGAATCCCTTCGTAAAGGACTCGTAGTGATCTCCTGGCTACACACCTGGGAAGTGTGAATGTGGTTCGCGGCCACTGGCATAATGGAGGTTCTTTTAGTCCACCCGGCAACGGGGGATGAAATCACTACATGTGGGTACAGTGGTGCAAACTCTGCAGAGTCAAAACTGTCATGACAGCCGTGCTCACGGTCAAGAGCGGCTTGGACTTATTCATGATTAGAGGATGGTGGATTGGGAAGTTGAGGATGTTAAGCGGGAAGCTTAACATCGGAGATGAGACTATGTTTACTTGAAATTGATGATGGGTTGAGGGATTGGGACCATCTCACCTTTGTAGTAATGTAAGTGCTTAATAAGCTAAGGTGATAGGTATTAATTGCGTAGTGCTGTAACCATGAGTTCACCCTCTCCTTGTTCCAGCCCTGCATGACATAACTTTCCCACACTTGCTGAGTACCAACGGTACTCAACCTTGCTTTTCTGTTGGTTTAAATTGCTGCTCAGGTCAAGGGGATGATGTGGTTTTCAATGACCAAGACTTCGGACCCGAAGAAGGATTCTAGGTTCATGGAGTCCCCCGGGCAACGCCTGTGACGGAGCCCACAAGATTTATATTCCGCTGCTGCTTTATTTACATGTTATGAACATATTATCGTCCATCGAGACGTATGCTATGTAAGACTTATTTATATTCGAACACTTGACTTGTAATAAATGATGCTTCACTATTTGTCATCACATGTATGAGAAAATGATCCTGGCATACATGTGATATTCACTCGGTTGCTCTTTGGAGAAATCGGGTGTGACAGTCACCTTCTGTGTAATCCACTCTATAAATAGTAGAATACAGCCCCATCATGGCTTTGCCGTGTTCCATTCTAACATGGTAACAGAGCCAAGACTTTCCTAAATCCTCATCACGAATTCTTCTTTGTCCTCCACCACTTCCTCCTCTAAAATGTCAGGCGCTCAGAACACCACCATGGCCCTGATCCCTATTCACCAAGTCGTCAGCATTCGTTTGACAAAATCCAACTTCCTCCTATGGCATGCTCAGCTCCTGCCGTATCTCTGGAGCTCAAAGTTGATGGGGCACCTTTATGGCACCCATGCCACACCTGAGAAAAAGGTTGCCACATCGACGGCCGCAGATTCCGAACAAGTCCTCAACCCGGGGTACGAACACTGGTATGATCAAGATCAACAGCTGCTGAGTGGTCTTCTCTCATCGTCCACTGAGGAAGTTCTCCAGGATGTTGTCAATGCCACATCTTCCAAAAAGATCTGGGACTCCCTCCAGAAGAAGTTTGCCTCGTCTACGAAGGATCGCATGGTGCAAATCCGTGTGGAACTTGCTACATCGAAGAAACACGATTTGTCCACTGCTGACTTCCGCAAGATCACGGGGCTCTCCACCAAGCTCGTCACCGCCGACGCTCCCCTCCACGATGAGGAGGTTCTCTCTTATATCCTTGCGGGTCTCCCGACCGACTATGAACCTTCGTCACCTCCATGACGCCCAAGACTGAGGCATTCTCCCTCGACGACGTTTTCGCCCACTTGGTCACGTTCGAAGCCTGACAACTTCAGCACATGGCAGAACTATAACTGAACCATGGTGCCTCCGTGAATTACGCGCGGCATGGCAGTTCCTCCGGTGGTACCGGTCGTGGGGACCGTGGCCGTGGCAATAAGTCTCGTGACGGCACACTTGACGCGGTGATTGTCGCGGCAACGATCCTCGTTCTCATTGCTAGATCTATGGCAAGATCGGCCACACTGCCATCAAGTGCTAGTGTATTTACGACACGTACCAAGATGAATACCCCTCAGTGGCCCTGGTGTCTACAAGATCGTACAAGGTCGACCCCAATTGGTACAGTGATACGGGCACCACGGACCACATCACGAGCGATCTGGATCGTCTCGCCGTGTGCAACCAATATCACGGTAATGACATGGTTCAGGTTGACAATGGAGCGGGTTTGAAAAATACGCATATTGGTTCATGTTCTATTGAAATTGATACCTTCTTTCGGTCCACAAATTCCTCTTGCTCTTAATAATGTTCCGCATGTTCCAGAGATTTCTAAACACCTTCTTTCAGTCCACAAATTATCTCGTGATAATAATGTCTTCTCTGGATTCCATCCATGGTATTTTCTTATTAACAATCGGGCGACAAGGAAATTGCTTCTGGAAGGCAAATGTGAGTCTGGGCTTGTCGGTACCTGAGATATGGGGTACCCCCGCGCACAGGGTAAAATGCCTAAGGAACTCGCCCTTCTCCGTAGGGAGAGCTCCGAAGGCGCCACGTGTCCGGCGGGGCCGGACCTCCCTCTCCTCAGAGGAGAGCTCCGGGCCCGCCACGTGGCATACAGAAGCCGGACCTCCCCCTCCGTGGGAGAGAGGTCCGAAGGCGCCGCGTGTCCAACGGGGCCGGACCTCCCTCTCCTCAGAGGAGAGCTCCGGGCCCGCCACGTGGCCAACAGAAGCCGAGCCTCTCCCTCCGCGGGGAGAGGTCCGGAGGCTCCACGTGCCCCACGGGACTGACCCTTCTCTCCTCTGAGAAGGGCTCCGGGCCCGCCAAGTAGCAGCAGAATGACGCTGCCTGCCCCGAGCGATAGGCAGCGGGCGTAAAGACGCCCCATACCTTGCCCGTACAAGATATTCAAGGTCCGCGTCTTCCCAAGATGCGGAGACGCGGAGCACGCTTCTGTCAGGTGCCGTTGCGCCCAGTCGCATCACAGACTGGCGCGCGGTGTCAGAACCTGCCAGCCAATAAACACCACGACAAGACATCCCATGCCGCCTGCGCCGTCATCAACCACTACGACTGGCATGCGGCATGGGCAGGGCGGCAAGACGAAGACTCAGAAGCCTTCGACCAGAGGCAACTACCGGCATAACTGTAGATACGGTAGATGATAGACAATCTTCCTGGGACCACCTGTCGGGTCCCGGCCCCCCTTGTAAGCTGCCTGAGTCTTGGACTATAAAAGGCTCGGGTAGGCGACGATAGCAGGGGTTCGCACTTTGCAACTCATACGCCAGCCATACACTCTCAAGCTGTAACTCACCCCGAGCTCAGGCCTCCGGTCCTGAGCAGCAAGCAATACAGCGAGCTCCATAGCTCGCCGTGGACGTAGGGTTTTACGCTCTGGCGGCCTGAACCACGTAAAACTCGCCGTGTCAAGCTCTTACTAACTCGTCCATCTGCGCAAGCTCTCCGCTAGAGACTAGCCCCACCGAAAAAAGAACCTCCGCGGGCTGCCCAGTGCAGGCCTGGGGGAAGTGTCGACTGAACACTTCGACATTTGGCGTGCCAGGTAGGGGGCTTTTCTCCTAGCGCGACGAGTTTCCGCCGACGAAGATGACCAAGCTTCCTTCAGCGGCGAACTCTCCCCCCTCACCTCTGTGGCAGACCACGGCCAGGGGGGAGTACATGTCGACACACTCGGGACGGAGTGTGTCGGTACAAGCTGGGAGCCAGCAACCGGCTCTGGCAGCGCCGACCCCGGCAATGCAGGCTCCAACCAGCTTCGAGTCTTCAGTAGCGCTGGGCGTGCCCAGTGGGGGTGCGTTAGCTGCAGCGAGAGCGCTACTGTACAATCTGCCCGCTGGGGACGCGCCTCAGGCAGCGACCCGACAGTGGATCCGCGAGGTAGACCGTCTCGTCGTCGCCGCCGCAAACCCTCGACCTCGGCGGGGACGACGCTCTGGCCAACCGGTCATGTTGCTGATGCGCGCACCATTGGATGACGAGCAGACGGCAGACTCCAGCTCTACCAGCCCCCAATCAACAGATCTGAGGACAGAGCTGGAGCGGTGTCACCTGGGTCAAGATGCCCGGGTATACCTCGAGCGGCGCCGAGAAAGGCGTCGCCACCAAGAGGCTGACGACAGCATGGCGTTGGCCTCGACCCAGCCTGAAGAGCAGACCTTCGCCACGTGATCTCTGCCCCAGGCCTGCGCCGTGCAGAATATGCCACAGTCATATGTCCTGCATATGGCGCCCCCGGCCTATGGTGCAGCCTTGCCCGTACCGGGGTACACTGTGCCCAGTGCGAACCTAGCGTTCGAGGCACCAGAACCTGCGGCGACAGAAGCAGGGTGTGCGGCCCTCGCGCCACTCCTTCGGTTCGCAAAGTGGCCGCGCAAGTTTCGGCTGCACCTGCCCGAGAAGTACGACGGCAGCGTCAACCCGGCGGAGTTCCTCCAGATCTACTCCACCGCCGTACTTGCCGCAGGAGGAAATGAAGCCGTCATGGCCAATTACTTACCTGTCGCCTTGACCGGTCCAGCCCGGTCTTGGCTCATGAACCTCCCCCAGGGTTCCGTCACTTCCTGGGGAGAGCTTTGCCGACAGTTCATAGCCAACTCCGGCAGTTCCTACACCCGGCCTGGCACGGAGCTCGACCTCCACGCCATCCAGCAGCAACCTGGGGAGTCGCTGCGCTCTTTCATCCAGCGGTTCTCCCAGGTGCGGAACACCATCCCACACATTCAAAATGCTTCTGTGGTGGTGGTGTTCTGGCAAGGCGTCCGGGACAAGAAGATGCTCGAGAAGCTCACGACCAGGGTGGTCCGCGACGCCTCAGAGCTCTTCAGTTTGGCAGACAAGTGCGCCAGAGCAGCCGAAGGACGGAACTGGCACTCACTGCCGTCCTCCGAGTCAGGACTGCCCGGATCTGGTCCTACTCCCTGTGGAGGCAGCAGGAAGGCCAAGAACCGAGGCAGAAGCAAGATAGAATCGCCGACCGCAGCCCCAGTCGTCACTGCAGCGACGCTCAGTGGGACTCGGGGGCCGCGCCCCGACAAGAAGCAGCGAAGATCACCAATCCCAGAAGGTGATCAAGACAATACGTGCCCCGTGCACGGCAGCTGTCGCCACACTACTGCCGAGTGCCGGGAGATCCGAAGGCTCGCAGAGCGCTTCCGCAAGGGGAAGCGGCAGCGGGCTGATGCCCTGCCCTTCCGTCCAAAGGAAGACGAACAGGGGGTGGATGTTCCAGACAACATCGACCATCCAGAGGAGATCCAGGAGTCTCAGCGTGTCGTGAAGGCGGCACGCAATCATGAGGACTCCGGCTCCAGTGACGATGAGCGTCGGAAGAAGCTCTACGTCATATACGGCAGGTCCGCCGACCCCTCGTCCCGAAGCGCAGTCAAGACTCTGCGCCGAGCGGTAGCGTCGGTGGCGCCACTCCCAAGTGCTGCACCGCAGCTTAAGTGGATGGGGACCCCCATCAGCTTTGACGCCACCGACTGCCCCAGGAACATGGCTGGGGCCGGCCAACTGCCTCTCCTGGTGGCCCCTACCATCGCCAACGTGAGAATGTACCACGTTTTGGTAGATGGAGGGGCTGGGCCGAACCTCATCAGCCGTGCAGCTTTCCAGAAGCTGCAGGTCCCGATGGCCAAGCTCACCCCGTCGAGCCCGTTCTCAGGGGTAGGGCCGGCACAGGTTATCCCCTACGGCAACATTAGTCTCCCGGTGACTTCGGGGCTCCGGACAGCTATCGAACAGAGTACATTCTGTTCGACGTAGCGGAGATAGACCTCCCCTTCAACGCCATAATCGGCAGGCCAGCCCTGTACCGGTTCATGGCTGTAGCCCACTACGGCTACCTCGTCCTGAAGATGCCAACACCGACGGGCGTTCTCAGGATTCGTGGGGACCGCACTGCTGCAGTGTCGGCCCTAGAGAAGCTCCAAGCGCTCGAAACAGCTGGGGCATCTGCCCCCGGCAATACGGAGCCGGACCAGCTCCGCCCGAGCGCACGTCACCGTGCTTCCACCACAGCACCCCGGGTGCAACCTCTCGACGAGGGCGGCGTCTCCTTAAAGGTCGTCCAAGTCGGTGCCGAAGCTACCGAGACCACCCGGGTAGCCGGGGGCCTGGATAGCAAATAGGAAGGCGCGCTCGTCACCTTCCTCCGGCACAACGTCGACGTGTTTGCATGGCAGCCGTCACAGATGCCGGGGATCCCCATGGAGGTGATCGAGCACCACTTGAAAGTCTTCCCCGACGCCCGGCCGGTTCAACAGAAGCCCCGCAAGCAGTCCATCGAGCGGCAAAACTTCATCCGTGAAGAAGTCAAGAAGCTGCTGGACACTGGCTTCATACGGGAGGTCCACCACCCCCGATGGTTGGCGAACCCCGTCGTTGTCCCGAAGGCCGGCGGGAAGCTCCAGATGTGCATCAACTACACCAGTCTCAATAAGGCATGTCCCAAAGATCCATTCCCTCTCCCTAGAATAGATCAAATAGTAGACTCAATGTCAGGCTGTGATATGCTGTGCTTCCTAGACGCCTACTCGGGTTTCCATCAGATCCCCATGTCTAGGGAGGACGAGGAGCACACCTCCTTCATCACAGTAGACGGCCTTTATTGCTATGTGTCTATGCCTTACGACCTAAAGAATGCACTCCCCACCTTTGTGCGGGCGATGCACAAAACCTTTGGGGAGTTAATAAGAGACCTAGTTGAGGTGTATGTCGATGACATAGTTGTCAAGGTCAAGCAGGGTTCATCCTTACTAGATAACCTAGCTCTAGTCTTTGACAAGTTGCGCTCTACGCGCACCAAGCTGAACCTAGATAAATGTGTGTTCGGCATATCCTCTCAGAAGCTCTTAGGGTTCCTGGTCTCGCACCGAGGGATTGAGGCCAACCCAGAGAAGGTCCAGGCCATCGACTTGATGCGGCCCCCTGTCCGCGTCAAGGATGTTCAGAGACTCACGGGATGTCTAGCCACACTGAGTCGGTTTATACCGAGGCTAGCAGAGCGGGCACTCCCTTTCTTTAAGCTCCTGCGCAAGTCAGGCCCCTTTGCCTGGACTGACGAAGCAGAAGAGGCTTTCCAGGAGTTGATGCGACTCCTGACGACCCTACCTATCATGGTAGCCCCTGAGCCCGGGGAGCACTTGCTGCTCTACATTGCGGCGACAACAGAAGTAGTGAGTATGGTCCTTGTCGCGGAGCGGCCAGACCCCTCACCCTCGCAACCTGCTCCGGTAGCAGAAGACAGACGCCAAGGGGCCCCGCAGGGCCAAGACGGTCTCCCGAACCCCCTGGAGGTCCAAGTCGACCTCCCGGAGGCCCAGGACGGCCTCCCGGACCCCCAAGATAAATCTCCAGGGTCCAATTGGGATCTCCCGGAGGTCCCTCAAGACCCCCCGGAGCTCCCGGATGATCAAGAAAGCTTAAGGGCCTCCGGGTCCCAGTTCCCGGAGGCCCCCGTGGGTCCACCCACCTCCAGCGGGCCGGGGCCAATGGACGAGGAGCTCCCAAGCCTAAGAGAGAGGGTCCGAACCATACAGAGGCCTGTCTACTACATCAGCGAAGTACTTCATGAGGCCAAGACAAGGTACCTAGAAGTCCACAAGCTGCTGTATGCGGTGCTCGTGGCCTCCAGGAAGCTCCACCATTACTTCCAGGCCCACCGGGTCTCGGTAGTCACCTCGTATCCGCTGAAGACAATTCTTCACAACCCCCATGCGACTGGCAACATTGCTAAATGGGCGGCAGAGCTGGCGGAGTTTGAGTTGGACTTCCTCCCACGTCATGCAGTCAAGAGCCAAGCACTGGCTGACTTTGTGGCGGAGTGGACACCAACGAAGACTGACCCAGGGGGCCATGAAGGCGGTGAGCCAGAGCCCAAAGCTCCGGTCTTCACCGAACCCCACTGGACACTCTTCTTCGACGGCTCCTCGCGAAAGCAGGGGGCCGGTGCCGGCGTACTACTCCTCATGCCATCGGGGGAACAGTTTGGGTATATGGTGCGTCTAAATTTCAAGGCAACCAACAACATGGCGGAGTATGAAGCACTCATCTTTGGCCTGCAGACAGCCCTGTCTTTAGGCACTCGCCAGTTGTTGGCACAGGGCGACTCCCAACTGGTCATCAAGCAAGTCAAGGGCGAATGCTCCTGCAATGACCCGCAGCTAGCTGCGTATCTACTCCACGTACAAATGTTGGAGAAAGAATTCCTCGCTTTGGACCTGCATCACGTACCGCGCGCTGGTAATGCCGCAGCCGACAACCTTTCAACGAAGGCTTCCACCGGAGCTCCCGCGCCCGAAGGAGTTTTCGAGAGGACGTTGCTGCGGCCTACAGCCCGGCCCGCCAAGCCGGGCGAAGGGGGCTTGACCAGCACCTCGAAGCTGGCGGTCCTGGCGGCCCTACAGCCATGGATGCCACCAAGGATCGTAAGCGTCACTGGGGACTCCGTGCAACCCAGCGCTCAAGATCCAGAAGCTCAAGTCAGACCCGATGCATGGATCACGGATGTCGAAGTGTGCGATCGACACTTCCCCCGGGCCTGGACTGGGCAACCCGCGGAGGTTCTTTTTTCGGAGGGGCTAGTTCCTAGCGGAGAGCTTGCGCGAATGGACGAGTTAGTGAGAGCTTGACACGGGAAGTTTTACGTGGTTCAGGCCGCCGGAGCGTAAAACCCTACGTCCACGGCGAGCTATGGAGCTCGCTGTATTGCTTGCTGCTCAGGGCCGGGGGCCTGAGCTTGGGGGTGAGTTACAGCTTGAGAGTGTATGGCTAGCGTATGAGTTGCAGAATGCGAACCCTTGCTATCGACGCCTACCCGAGCCTTTTATAGTCCAAGGCTCAGGCGGCTTACAAGGGAAGCCGGGACCCGACAGGTGGTCCCAGGGAGATCGTCTATTATCTACCGTATCTGTAGTTATGCCGGTGGTTGCCTCCGGTCGAAGGCTTCTGAGTCTTCCTTTTGCCACCCTGCCCATGCCGTGCGCTAGTCGTAGTGGTTGATGACGGCGCAGGCGGCATGGGATGTCTTGTCGCGGCGTTTATTACCTGTCAGGTTCTGACACCACGCGCCAGTCTGCGATGCGACTGGACGCAACGGCGCCTGACAGGCGCGTGCTCCGTGTTTCCGCGTCTTGGGAAGACGCGGGCCTTGAATTCCTTGTACGGGCAAGGTGAGGGGCGCCTTTACGCCCGCCGCCTACCGCTCGGGGGCAGGCAGCACCGTTCTCCCAGCCACGTGGCGGGTTCGGAGCTCTTCTCTGAGGAGAGGGAGGTCCGGCCCCGCTGGACGCGTGGCGCCTTCGGACCTCTCTCCCGCGGAGGGGGAGGTCCGACTTCTGCATGCCACGTGGCGGGCCCGGAGCTCACCTCTGAGGAGAGGGAGGTCCGGCCTCGCTGGACGCGTGGCGTCTCCGGACCTCTCTCCCGCGGAGGGAGAGGTTCGGCTTCTGTATGCCACGTGGCGGGCCCGGAGCTCTCCTCTGAGGAGAGGGAGGTCCGGCCCCGCCAGACGCGTGGTGCCTTCGGAGCTCTCCCTGCGGAGAAGGGCGAGCACCTTAGGCATTTTACCCTGTGCGCGGGGGAACCCCATATCTCAGGTACCGACAGTGGCCCCCGGGCCCATCTCGGGGGAGATAGCGAGCACGAGGTGGGACCTCCATCTCTTCCGATCCGCGCACTTTCTCTAAGTCCCGACTTGACCGCTGCCGGAGCACGATTGGCCGCCGGGTCGTGAGAGCGTGCGCCCACTTGATGATTGCTTTTACTGCGGTGGTTCCCAAGGCTGCCACTTCTGCACGTTGCGGCGCTTTCTTCGGGAACCGCCGAAGGGCCTTGCCGGCTCATCTTCTTAGGAGACTGACTCCATGACCCCACCGCTTTAGCTAAGCGGCTTGGGCCCACCCGTCATCGGCACTCGGTCTAGGAACCGAGGCGGTTGCGGGTGCGGGGTATTCGAAGAGTTCCGAATCGCTTGGAACTGCTCCGGGAAGCTTTTTAGAGGGGGTCTCACCCACGTTGTAGCTTCCCTTCGCACTTCTCTGCGCTTCTTCTTGAACTCTTGCGCTTTTCCTTTCTTGCCTTTGGGCTCTCCCTTGCCATGGCTTCCAACCCGCTGCCAGAGAAGAAACGCGCCCGATCTCCTCCAGCAACGGCGCCGGTGCCAAGTCGGGATTCTGGGGTGCCTGACACTCCCTCCGGTGGCGACATGAAGAGGCCCCGGGCTGATGTGCTAGGGGAAGCCTTTGCGGCGTCCCCTGTTCTGCCAGTCCAAGCGACTGCGGAGCGGTCGTCAGAGACGGTAGCGGGCTCTGGAAATCCTACCCCGGCTCGGAAGTCGGGGTTCAGAGCCCGCTGGAGTGTCCGCGCTTCCCGGCCTTCCCCGTCTTGCGGGGAATCTGTGCCGATGCGCTCGGAGCCAGGGGCGACTGCTGCGGCCCCCAGGCCAACGCGGACTTCTCCTATTCCGGTGCGCCCGGACTCCGCGGCGGCGCCGTCTCTTCCTGCCGAGACGGTTACCGCGGCCCCCGAGCCAGCACAGGTTGATCCTGCACTAGGCGGCCTGGCTTCTTCTCCAGCTCCGTCTTCCTCGGCTCGTCCCCCTCCTCAGGTCAAGGAGCCTGAAGCTGAAGAGAGCCCGGCTGGCCTGGCTGCTAGGGCTGCTGGGCCAGTTTCTCCTGATCGGCGTCTTGTCTCGGCGGCTGACGCGCCGGCTCTTCCCGAGGATGAGGTAATGGAAGAGGTCGGGGGGACTGCCCCAGCTTCTGTTGCTCCTTTGCCTCTGGCGGACGCCTTCGCGCTCGCCGAGTCGAGCGTCCGGCAGGTCTTGGCTGCACTAGGGCGCGAGCGGGAGGAGTATACGGTTGAACGGGACCGCCTCCTCACCTGGGGGAACCTTTTGCGGGAGAGGACCGCGAAGGTTAAGAGCGAGCTCGACTCCAGGCGGGAGTTGCTCGACTTCCAGGAAACGCTCGTCGACCGGATGAAGCGAGCTGTTGACCGCATGGACACCCAGTCGCGGCGGATCAACAGGGAGGCCCTGGAGACTCACGCCCGGGCCGAAGAGAGCCTCTCAGCTGCTGTGGAAATACGGCAGCGGTTGGAGCGCCGCGAACTCGCCGTTGAGGAGCGGGAGCGTTCCGTGGCAGCTGAGGCAGAGAGGGTCGCCGCGCAGCTGGCTGCGGGCGAGGATGACCTCCGAGCTCGGATGGAGGAACTGGAGATTCTGAAGGCAGACCTCGACTTGAGGGATGAACAGGTCTCCCATGATCGCCGGGCGGTCTTGGACCGCGAGTTGACTGCCGGCTTCAGGGCCGCTGAGTTGGAGCGGCTAGCCGAGACCCTCCGCCTTCGGGAGAGTTCCCTGGCGGCCCAGGAGAAGGAATTCTCCGAGAGGAACCTGGAGGCTCTGCGGGCGGCCCGTCGCGAGGTGGAGGAACTCTCAGCCCTACGGTCCTCCGAGGCCCTTGCGGTCTCAGGCTTCGTGGACCGGGCGGGGTCCGCCCTGATCCCTCTTGGTTTCAGTCCGGTGAGGGCCGCAACTCCCGCATTGCAGGTGGCAGAGGTGATCCCTGCATTGGAGTCGATCGGCGCCAAGCTGGACAGACTCGACTCGGTGGTCACCAGCGAGCTTGAAGCCGAGGGCCGCGGCTTGGCTTTAGAGGTCGCCTCGCATGTGCTGGCATGCTTCAAGAGCCGCGACCCCTCTTTCTCACTGGAGCCAGCAAGAGAGGGCCCTGCCGCGGAGCGGGAGGAAGCTGCCAAGGCCGAAGTCGCGGATGTGGCCGCCCTTGTAGCAGCAAGGTTCCGGTGAGAGCCGGGTGATCCTTAGGACTTTCTTTTCCCTTTTTTATCGAGTCTGTAGCCCAGCTCAAGGAGCCTTGCTTAATTTGACTCTCTTGGATACTTGTGTCTGTGATGCTTTTCCCTCCTTCTTGGCTTTGCCTGGCTGAGTCCTTAGCTCCGCAAGGTACTCAGAGGCCATTTCCAATCTCGGAACTTCGCACAGACACCCCCCCGGGTCCTAACCGTGTTAGGGGCCCCCGGAGGTCTCCGAACCTCGCCCTATGGGGGGCTCCAAATCTGCCGGCCACGTGGTGGGTCCGGAGCTCCTCCTCAAGAGACGGGAGCTCCGGTCATATTGGACATGTAGGGCTTCCGGAGCCCTCCCGCTGAGGGGAGAGGTCCGATTCCTGCCTGCCACGTGGCGAGCCCGGAGCCCTCCTCAAGGAAGGAGAGAGTTCCGGGCCTGCTGGCCACGTGGGGCCCCCGGGCCCCGCCCCTGCTGGAGGGGCAGGTCCCGGTCCTTCCAGTCCCAGGCCGGTGTAGCTGGTAGCTCCTTTCCCCCCGCTTCATGCAGTCCCTGCTGCTGTAACCTGAAGGTCCTGCACACAGGTAGAGGAAACGTAATTCTCCTCGGGGGGTCCTCCCCTCCTTTTCTCCTAGTCTTATCTGTCTTATGGTCCTGGCCCGCTATACGGGGCTTGGGCAATTCTGTGCACGAGGCGCCGGAGCTCCGGCTCCCTCCGAGGTCCGGGTACGGCCGTCCGATCCCTAGTACCGGGCCATGCGTTGGGGAAGCAGGGTGCACGCGCTTTGGGTTCATGACCAGGCAAAGCGGACGTACTCCCCTGGACCTCCGGAGAGCAGGATGCGCATGCTTTGGGCTCTGGGCCGGCTAAGCTGGATACGCACCCTGGACCCCCCATGCACAACGCTGGCCTTTCCTGGAGGTGACCAACTGACACCGCAACACCTGACTGGGGGAGGCCCGAGAGACTCACTCGGCCATCGGCAGGTGCCTCAAGCGCAGCCGCCTTCGGGAGGATAGCAAATGCCGACTATGGATGAGCGCAGGAGAGGGGGAGCTAGACGTATGATGGACATACAGAGATAGTGCGATCATAAAAATTAATGCATAATTTAAATGAGCGCATGAGAAGGAGCTAAGTAGAACAGGTCTCTGTATTCGCGCCCATAGGTGGAATTCTGGCTGTTCGTGGGGGCAATGTCCCGCCTCGTCTACAAGGGAAGCAAGACTCTACGCGCTTAGGGTCGGAACCAGGCTAAACTGGACGTAGTCCTGTACCGTCCCTTGAGACTTAGCTACCCCAAGCTCTGTTCCTAAGTTCTACGGGGTCTATTACAGAAGTGAATAACCCTGTTCTACCGATGCTCAGTAAGTAGGACTTACAGTGTTGCTCCATGGCAAGGACTTTTGGGAATGGATCCCACTCTCGGTTGAAAGGTATGTGTACCTGGGGCAGCAGCTTTCATGATTCGGAAGGGACCTTCCCTGCTGGGGGAGAGCTTATGGGTCCTTCTTGGAATATAGCGTGCCGCTTCACCAGGCTGCCTTCTTGCGGGCCCCCATCGCGTCTGGTTCTTTGGCAGTAGTGCCTAGAGCATTAGCCGAGACCGTGCGTTGTGGGGTGTTCCCAGCAAGCCGAGTCTTGTCGAAGTTGTTGTCTTCACGCCGGATCAGGTCCTGCGTGGCTTCTCTCCGAGGCCCCCGGGGAGTTCTCCCCTTCTGGCTAAGGCCTTCAAGGGGTAGGTGGACCCGGGCTCGCCTTGGATGACCTAAGGCGTCTCCCCCTTCTGGCAAGGCCTTCAAGGGGTTGACGGACCCTAGGCGGCCCCCGAGAGGTATGTTCGAGGCACGGAGGCGTGCCGCAGCTGGCTAACACCTTAGCCCGTCACCGTCAGAACTGGAGTCCTCACCGTCATGCACTGTCTTTATGACACGCTGAGGCTCCTGGAACCCCACTTGGTGGGCAGCGGTGACTGGGGCATCGGCCTTCTGTTTGCCATCCCTCTGAGGGTAGGGCGGTGCTTCAGCCCTCTGCTGTCTTCCATTACGGAAGCGCTCTGCGAGCCTCTGGATCTCCCAGCACTCGGCAGCTGTATGGTTGCAGGTGCCATGCACGGGGCATAGCCCGCCCTGGCCACTGTCTGGGGCCGGTGATTGCCGCTGCCTCTTGTCGGGGCGCGGCCCCCGAGCTCCGCTGGTTGTCGCAGCAGCGGCGACGGGGGCCGTGAATGGTGGCTTCATCTTTCCACTCCCCCGGTTCTTGGTCTTCTTGCCACCCCCATAGGCGGCAGCTCCGGACCCGGGCTGCCCTCCTGACTCGGAGGTCTGTAGTGCGTGCCAGTTCCGCCCTTCGGCTGCCCTGGCGCACTTATCCGCCAGGCTGAAGAGCTCCGAGACGTCGCGGACCTCTCTGGCCGCGAGCTTCTCGAGCATTTTCTCGTCCCGGACACCCTGTCGAAACGCCACCACCACAGAGGCGCTTTGGATATGTGGGATGGTGTTGCACACCTGAGAGAACCGCTGGATGAAAGAGCGCAGCGACTCCCCAGGTTGTTGCTTGACGGCGTGGAGATCGAGCTCCGTGCCGGGATGGGTGTAGGAGCTGCCGAAGTTGGCGACGAACTGCCGGCAGAGCTCACCCCAGGAGGTTATGGACCCCTGGGGTAGATTCATGAGCCAGGACCGGGCTGGGCCGGTCAAGGCGATGGGGAAGTAGTTGGCCATGACAGCCTCATCGCCTCCTGCAGCAAGTACGGTGGTGGAGTAGATCTGGAGGAACTCCGCCGGGTTGACGCTTCCGTCGTACTTCTCGGGCAAGTGCGGGCGAAACTTGCGCGGCCACCTTGCGAAGCGAAGGTGGGGCGCAAGGGCCGCACATCCTGCACCTGCTGCTGTAGGTACTGGTGCTGCGAGCAGGTGGTTCACACCTGGCAGCACGTATCCCGGCATGGGCAAGGCTGCACCATAGGCCGGGGCCGCTACTTGCGGCGCATATGGTGGTGGCATATGTTGCGCAGCATATGCCAGAGGCGGGGCTCGCATGGCGAAGGCCTGCCCTTCCGGTTGTGTCGAGGCCGATGACATGCTGTCGCCTGCCTCATGGTTGCGACGCATCTCTCGACGTCGCTCGAGGTACACCCGGGCGTCCTGCCCCAAGTGGCACCGCTCCAGTTTCCTTCGCAGGTCCGTCGACAGGAGCCTGGAGGAGCTGGAATCCGCCGTTAGCCCATCAACCGTGGGTGTGCGCGTCAGCGACACAGCTGGTTGCCCTGGGCGCCGCCCTCGCCGAAACCGAGGGTTCGCGGCGGCGACGACGAGGCGGTCCACCTCACGGACCCATTGCTGGGTTGCTGAATGGGGTGCATCCCCTGCAGGTGGGTTGCGCAGCAGCGCCCTTGCTGCAGCTAGCGCACCTCCATGGTGTACGCTCAGCGCTGCAGAAGACCTTACGCTGGTCGGGGCCTGCATAGCCGGAGTCGGCGTTGCCGGAGTCGGCTGCTGGCTACCCGCTTGTGCCGAAACACTCCGTCCTGAGTGCGTCGACATGTACTCTCCGCTGGTCACGGTTCGCCGTGAATGCGGAGGAGGAGAGCTCGCCGCTGAAGGGAGCTTGGTCATCTTCGTTGGCGGAAACTCGTCGTGCTAGGGGAAAAGCCCCCTTCCTGGCGCGCCAAATGTCGAAGTGTGCGATCGACACTTCCCCCGGGCCTGCGCTGGGCAACCCGCGGAGGTTCTTTTTTCGGAGGGGCTAGTTCCTAGCGGAGAGCTTGCGCGAATGGACGAGTTAGTGAGAGCTTGACACGGGAAGTTTTACGTGGTTCAGGCCGCCAGAGCGTAAAACCCTACGTCCACGGCGAGCTATGGAGCTCGCTGTATTGCTTGCTGCTCAGGGCCGGGGGCCTGAGCTTGGGGGTGAGTTACAGCTTGAGAGTGTATGGCTAGCGTATGAGTTGCAGAATGCGAACCCTTGCTATCGACAGGTGGTCCCGGGGAGATCGTCTATTATCTACCGTATCTGTAGTTATGCCGGTGGTTGCCTCCGGTCGAAGGCTTCTGAGTCTTCCTTTTGCCGCCCTGCCCATGCCGTGCGCTAGTCGTAGTGGTTGATGACGGCGCAGGCGGCATGGGATGTCTTGTCGCGGCGTTTATTACCTGTCAGGTTCTGACACCACGCGCCAGTCTGCGATGCAACTGGACACAACGGCGCCTGACAGGCGCGTGCTCCGCGTTTCCGCGTCTTGGGAAGACGCGGGCCTTGAATTCCTTGTACGGGCAAGGTGAGGGGCACCTTTACGCCCGCCGCCTACCGCTCGGGGGCAGGCAGCACCGTTCTCCCAGCCACGTGGCGGGTCCGGAGCTCTTCTCTGAGGAGAGGGAGGTCCGGCCCCGCTGGACGCGTGGCGCCTTCGGACCTCTCTCCCGCGGAGGGGGAGGTCCGACTTCTGCATGCCACGTGGCGGGCCCGGAGCTCACCTCTGAGGAGAGGGAGGTCCGGCCTCGCTGGACGCGTGGCGTCTCCGGACCTCTCTCCCGCGGAGGGGGAGGTCCGGCTTCTGTATGCCACGTGGCGGGCCCGGAGCTCTCCTCTGAGGAGAGGGAGGTCCGGCCCCGCCAGACGCGTGGCGCCTTCGGAGCTCTCCCTGCGGAGAAGGGCGAGCACCTTAGGCATTTTACCCTGTGCGCGGGGGTACCCCATATCTCAGGTACCGACAACGGAGATCCGGGACTACTTGAAGGACAATATCCTCCCTGATGAACATGCAACCGCTGAACGGATTGTGCGTATGGCTAAGAGGTACGCGCTGGTAGAGGGGGATCTCTACCGGCGTGGCGCCAACCACACCCTATTGCGGTGCATAACCCAGGGGGAAGGCTGCGACTTGCTCGCTGAGATCCATGGAGGCGAATGTGGAAGTCATTCTTCCTCACACACGCTTGTCGGTAAAGCCTTCCGGCATGGCTTCTACTGGCCGACAGCACTCCAGGATGCCGTCAAGCTGGTCGAGAGCTGCAAGGCGTGCCAGTTCCATGCCAAGCAGATCCATACACCGGCTCAGGCGGTACAGATGATCCCGCCCTCGTGGCCGTTTGCCGTATGGGGGCTGGACATCCTGGGACCATTTCCCAGAACCGTCGGGGGATTCCGGTACCTCTATGTCGCCATCGACAAGTTCACCAAGTGGCCGGAAGCTACACCAGTTGTCACCATCAACAACAATCCGCAGTAAAATTCATCAAGTCTATTGTCTGCCGGTTCGGGGTCCCAAACAGGATCATCACCGACAACGGGACCCAGTTCACCAGCGCAGCATTCCAAGACTACTGCGAGAACCTTGGTATTCAGGTATGCTATGCCTCTGTCGCCCACCCGAGGAGCAATGGTCAAGTTGAGAGGGCCAACGCGGAGATTCTCCGGGGCCTTAAGACTCGCACCTTCGCCAGCCTGAAGAAACATGGTGCCAATTGGGTAGATGAGCTTCCGAGCACACTATGGGCTAACCTGACATCCCAGAGCCGGGCCACCAAGGAGACACCCTTCTTCATGGTGTATGGGGCTGAAGCTGTACTTCCCCCAGAAATCACCATGAAGTCTCACCGTGTCCGGGCTTACGACGAAGCCACGCAGGACAACCTCCGGCGTGGAGAAATCGACCTCGTCGACGAGGTCCGATTACATGCGGCACTCCGTAACGCGCGGTACAGACAAGCGCTTCGGCGCTACCACCAGAGGTCTGTGCGTGCCCGGGAGCTGCAGGAAGGTGACCTGGTGTTGCGGCGCATACTTTCTCGCGAAGGGGCCCACAAACTCTCCCCTAGTTGGGAAGGCCCCTTCCGAGTCGCGAAAGTATGCCGCCCCGGGTGTGTGCGCCTTTCAACCGAGGATGGGGACCTGCTCCCGAACCCTTGGAACATAGAACACCTCCGTAAGTTCTACCCCTAGAGCAAAAATAGGACAATACTTTCTTTTCGTAATAAACTCCATAGAGTTCAGGAGTAGCGCTCGGAGCAGCTAAACCCCAGGGGACGGTCCAGGACTACGTTCAGCTTTGCCTGGTTCCGACTCCAAGCGCGTAGAGTCTTGCTTCCCCTCTTAATGGGGTGGGTCGTGGCCTCCATGTTTAGCCTGCCTTCCTCCTGTGGAAAGTTGTACGAAAAGAAATCTGCTCTACTTTGCTCTTTCCTTGTACTCATTTAAATTGTGAATTGAGTTTTTTAATCACCCTTGCAGCGCATGGTTGCCATGTGCTCAGCTCCCCCTCTCTACAAGTCCCCAAGCACCAAGCATATGGTTAGGGGCTATAAGTCAAATAATACTATGAGATAAGGAAGGGGGAGCCCCCAAGGAGAATTACGTTTCCTCTACCTATGTGCAGGACCTCCAGGTTGCGGCAACAGGGTCTGCATGAAGCAGGGGGAAAGGAGCTACCAACTACTTCGGCCTAGGACTGGAAGGACCGGGTCCGGCCCCTTCAGCAGGGGCGGGACCTGAGGGCCCCACATGTCCAGCAGGCCCGGAACTCTCACCTCCCTTGAGGAGGGCTCCGGGCTCGCCACGTGGCAGGCGGAAACCGGACCTCCCCCCCCCCCCCCCCCGGTGGGAGGGCTCCTAAAGTCCTACGTGTCCAGCATGGCCGGAGCTCCCGCCTCTTAAGGAGGAGCTCCGGACCCGCCACGTGGCAGGCAGATTTGGGGCTCCCCATATGGCAAGATCCGGAAACCTCCGGGGGCCCCTAACACGGTTAGGACCCGGGGAGGGTGTCTGTGCAAAGCTCCGAGATTGGAGATGGCCTCTGAGTACCTTGCGGAGCTGAGGACTCAGTCAGGCAAGCCCAAGAAGGAGAGAAAAAGCATCACAGTCACAAATATCTTAGAAGAGTCAAACTCTGCGAGACTCCATAAGCTGGACTACAGACTCGATAAAAAGGAAGAAACAAGTCCCAAGGGTCCCCCGACACGACCAGAATCCAGAGGTTGCAACAACGGCCGCGTCACCAGGCTTCAGCCCTGGCGGAACACTCTCGCTCTATGACCAGAGCGCAGGAATCGCCTCCCTCATCACCGGCGCAAAAACCTGTGACACCACGGGGGCTCCTGAGGCCCCCTCCGCAGTATTCAGCGGTCTTCCTGGAGACACTGACGTCTGGGATCCTCCATGGTGCATCGGCAGTTTCCTTCTCCTGAAGTTCCCTCATCATCGGCGTAAAAGCCGGTGCCGTCAAGGGTGCCCCTGGAGCCCCCATCCCTCATCACCTGCGCAAAAGCTGGAGTCATTGAGGGTGCTCCTGAGGCCCCCTCCGCAGTGTTCAACGGTCTTCTCGGAGACTCTGCCGGCTGGGATTCTCCTCGGTGCTTCAGCGGTTCCTTTGAAGACTCCAGCACCTGGGAAAGGACACAACGCCAAGGAGCTTTCTGCCCGCTGTTACCAAGGAAGGGCTCCGTCGGGAGGACAAACCAGGGACCCCTTGGCGGCGTCACCCTTAGAGGCAGGGCAGGCAGGCTCCCTGAGTCCCAGGTTTGGTGCAGACGCAACCGCTGGAGGGAACCGAGAGCAATTCTACCCCCATAAGGCGGGTTACGAGCCATGGAAGAAGACAGGACTGCAGAGACCCAAGGGAGGCGCAGGGGCTGGAAGCCTTATAAGGGGAACACACCCACATGGGGGTTTCATTTCACACCTTCCCGGGTACAACCCCAAGCGATTCGGAACTCTTCGAATACCCCGCGTTGACGACCGCTTCGGTTCCTAGACCGAGTGCCGATGACGGGTGGGCCCAAGCCACCTAACTGAAGTGGTGGGGTCAAGGAGTCAGTCTCCTGAGAAGGTGAGCCGGCAAGGCACTTCGGCGGTTCCCGAAGAAAGTGCCGCAACGTGCAGAAGTGGCAGTCTTGGGAACCGCCGCAGTAAAAGCAACCATCAAGTGAGCGCACGCTCCCACGACCCCGCGGCCGTTCGTGCTCCGGCAGCGGTCAATTCGGGACTTAGAGAAAGTGCGCGGATCGAAAGAGACAGAGGTCCCACCTCGGGCTCGCTGCCTCCCCCAAGATGGGCCCGGGGGCCACTTTCGGTACCTGAGATATGGGGTACCCCCGCGCACAGGGTAAAATGCCTAAGGAACTCGCCCTTCTCCGCAGGGAGAGCTCCGAAGGCGCCACGCGTCCGGCGGGGCCGGACCTCCCTCTCCTCAGAGGAGAGCTCCGGGCCCGCCACGTGGAATACAGAAGCCGGACCTCCCCCTCCGTGGGAGAGAGGTCCGAAGGTGCCGCGTGTCCAGCGGGGCCGGACCTCCCTCTCCTCAGAGGAGAGCTTCGGGCCCGCCACATGGCCGATAGAAGCCGAGCCTCTCCCTCCGCGGGGAGAGGTCCGGAGGCTCCACGTGCCCTGCGGGACTGACCCTTCTCTCCTCTGAGAAGGGCTTCGGGCCCGCCACGTAGCAGCAGAACGACGCTGTCTGCCCCGAGCGATAGGCAGCGGGCGTAAAGACGCCCCATACCTTGCCCGTACAAGGTATTCAAGGCCCGCGTCTTCCCAAGACGCGGAGACGCGGAGCACGCTTCTATCAGGTGCCGTTGCGCCCAGTCGCATCACAGACTGGCGCACGGTGTCAGAACCTGCCAGCCAATAAACACCACGACAAGACATCCCATGCCGCCTGCGCCGTCATCAACCACTACGACTGGCATGCGGCATGGGCAGGGCGGCAAGACGAAGACTCAGAAGCCTTCGACCAGAGGCAACTACCGGCATAACTGCAGATACGGTAGATGATAGACAATCTTCCCGGGACCACTTGTCGGGTCCCGGCCCCCCTTGTAAGCTGCCCGAGTCTTGGACTATAAAAGGCTCGGGTAGGCGACGATAGCAGGGGTTCGCACTTTGCAACTCATACGCCAGCCATACACTCTCAAGCTGTAACTCACCCCCGAGCTCAGGCCTCCGGTCCTGAGCAGCAAGCAATACAGCGAGCTCCATAGCTCATCGTGGACGTAGGGTTTTACGCTCCGACGGCCTGAACCACGTAAAACTCGTCGTGTCAAGCTCTTACTAACTCGTCCATCTGCGCAAGCTCTCCGCTAGAGACTAGCCCCACCGAAAAAAGAACCTCCGCGGGCTGCCCAGTGCAGGCCCGGGGGAAGTGTCGACTGAACACTTCGACAGGGCTCTATCCCCTAAAACCATCTGACCTCGAGTTCATCAGGCAAGCCTCCGCGAGCTACTTGGTGCGCCCGGATCAATGGCATGCTCGGTTTGGCCATCCATCCTCTCAAGTCATTCGATCTCTTTTACGTCTTCATAATCTTTCGCGTCTCAAAGAGTCTAATGTGTCGTCAGTCTGTAATGCTTGCTAACTTGCTAAGAGTCATCAATTGCAATATAATAATTCGATTCATCGATTTACTTCTCCACTCGAACTTGTTTTTCTGATGTTTGGAGGCCGACGCCTCCTTCTTTTGGTTGTTTTAAGTACTACATTAGTTTTATTGATGATTTTAGCAAATTCACGTGGATTTATCTTATGAATGATAGTACTGATGCACACCACATCTTCATGCATTTTCAAGGGCATGTTGAGTGTCTCCTAGACACCAAGATCAAGTGCGTTCAATCAGATTGGGGTGGGGAATATAAAAAATTTTATAATCGATTTTTTACCAAAATAGATATTGTTCATCATGTCTCTTGTCCCCACACCCATCAACAAAATGTCTCCGCCGAACGTAAGCACCACCATATGTTGAAACCGGTCTTGCTCTTTTAGCTCATGCTGGCATGCCCCTCAAATTTTAGGATGAAGATTTTACGACCGCTACATATTTAATCAATCGTCTCCCCACATGTGTCATTGATAATTTGTGTCCCTTAGAACGTCTTTTTAAAACACCTCCAAATTATTCCATGCTACGTATTTTCGGATGTGCTTGTTGGCCTCATCTAAAACAAGCATAAACTCTCATTTCGCTCCAAGCCATGTATTTTTATAGGCTATAGTCCTTTCCATAAAGGATACAAATGTCTTGATATGGATAACAGTCATGTCTATATCTCTCGGGATGTGATCTTTGATGAAACAGTCTTTCCTTTCACTAATCCTTCATCTACCGATCAGTCCTAGGGCAGTACCAGTTTTAATTTGAACACTAACTATTTGCACAATTTTCTTCCTACTAATTCTTTGGCCCTAGGAACATCTTATGTTGAAAATCCTGACAGCGACATGCAAGAATTGAATCAAGAGTCAATGCATCATTAGATGTTGATTTTCTCCCTGTAAATGCGCCCCCGCTGGTGAACACGGCACCTAGTGCCTCATTTGCTCGGCCGGTCCCATGCAATTCCGAGGAGGCTGAAGCTACGGAGCAGCTAGCCTTTGAAATCCGCCTGGTGCACGCGATCAGGAAACCATTCCCTGCGGCCTTCCTGCCCAGGAGAATTTACTTCAACACCATCGGATATTGCCACCTCGGGAGCTCCACCGGCCCATGTCAGCTCTCACAAGTCGCCGTTTCGATGCCAGCTGCAGACTTTATGCCTTCTACTGCTGCTGTACTAGCTGGGCCCACCGGTTCCCCTGCTACCAATTCTTCTACTGTTACACATCCGTATGGTACTCGCCTGAAGTACATTAATATCACAACTGAAAATATTGTACGGATAGCACGGTGACTTATTCAGCTACTCGCACTTAGTGTTGAACCGTCATCACATGTTACTGCTCTGAAGCATTTTTTTTTGGCGCCGTGCTATGTATGAAAAATTTGAAACACTTATTAAAAATAAGATATAACATCTTGTTCCTCCTCGGACAGGCCTCAATGTCATTGATTCTAAGTGGGTTTTTAAGCTTACACATAAACTGGATGGTACGTTCAATTGATCGCTACAAGGCTCGCCATGTTGCCAAGGGATTCAAACAACAATACAGTGTTGATTATGATGCTACTTTCAGTCCCGTCGTAAAGACAACTACTATTCGCCTTCTGTTGTCACTGGCAATCTCTCCAGGATGGTCTTTTCAGCAAATTGATATTCAGAATGCATTCTTGCATGAGATTCTAAATGAGGATATCTATATGAAGCAACCAACAGGCTTTGAGGACTCTAATTATCCTAATCATCTCTGTAAACTTGATAAATCCCTATATTGCCTCAAACGAGCTCCTCACGCTTGGTTTTCTCGCCTGAGTGGCATGTTGATACAACTGGGATTTCATGCCTCTAAAGCTGATATTTCTCTTTATATTTAACCAAGCCGGCATTCAGATATATATTCTCATCTATGTTGAGATGATATCATCATTGTTAGCTCCTCCTCCTTAGCCACGGATCGGCTTCTTAATCAACTCCAACATGAGTTTGCAGTAAAATATCCCGGTTCACTCAGTTATTTTCTTGGTATCGAGGTACATCAAACTTGCACGGGACTCGTTTTGACGCAGCACAAATACGTTCATGATCTATTGCTGCACACCAATATGGAAAATTCTAAAGGTGTCTCCACTCCAATATTGCCCATGGATAAATTGTCATTACATGATGGAACTCCTCTTTCCTCTGATGATGCCACCAATTATCGAGTATGGTGGGCACCCTACAATATGTCCTTCACACGGCCAGATATTCCTTTTGTGGTCAACCGGGTATGCAAATTTATGTCTGTGCCCACCACATCACATTGGGCGGCCGTCAAGCGTATACTACACTATCTTCCTGCTACTTCTGATTTTGGACTATGTATTACAAAGTCTAGATCTTCTCTATTGAGTGACTTCTCTGATGCGGACTGGGCTGGCAATCTAGATGATCGCCACAGCACGTGCGGCTATGCCATCTTTTTTGGTCATAATTTAATTTCATGGAGTTCTCATAAACATTCGACTGTGTCCCGATCAAGCACTGAGGCCGAATATAAGCAGGTTGCCAATGCTGCGGCTGAATTAATTTGGATTCAAGTTTTGCTTCGTGAACATTGAATTCCTCAAAAAAACTCACCAAAATTATGGTGTGATAACATTGGAGCCACCAATCTCACGTCCAATCCCATTTTTCATCGGCGAGTGAAACATGTTGAAGTTGATTATCACTTCGTCCGGAACGTGTGGCCTCTCAGCTACTCGTTGTTCGCATCATATCATCAAAAGATCAGGTGGCCGACATCATGACTAAGCCATTTGCGGCTCCGGCGTTTAGTCGAATTTGTGCCAATCTGAACTTAATTTCATATAGTCCAGATTGAGGGGGTGTTAAGAATAGAAAGATATTATCTATTCTTGATTAGAGTTGGAGTTGTATTCCCATGATTGTAGCACATGCATGCGGTGCATGCTGATTTTCTTGATACTCTACAAGCATGTAACCTCCTGTGTAATCCTCTCTATAAATAATAGAATACAATCCCATGATGCCTTTGCCGTGTGCCATTCTACCAGGGCCCATTCATTTTAACGTGTGACTACAAAGCAACAATAAAACACTTACTTTTATATAATGTCTTCAACCTTTTCCATTGCTCCCTTGGTTTTATTTTGGACTCTATGACAAATATGTTGCTGGCGGCCTCTAATCAAAGATACATATGGCCAGATGAAAGCTATACAAACTTCATTACAAGCAGATTACTCATAAGTTATAAGAACATGTTACTCAAATATAGTAAAATTCACTACTACAACAAGCTTCATCTCAGGCGGCTCTAAACGTATTATCACACGCGGTTTTCAAAACCGTCTGACATGAAGAGCCTGTGATAATCAACAATTTTCACAGGAGGAAACTTAAACCGCCTGTGAAAAAGTTATCACAGGCGGTCTTAACCTTCATGAATCCGCCGGTGAAGACTCTTTATCATATGCGGTTTGTAATGTAAGAGTATTCGCCTGTAATAACTCCATTATCACAGGCGGTTCTATACCTACGATTGTCCGTCTATGAAGAATGTTTATCACAGGTGAATTGTAACGTAAGATTATCCGCCTGTGTAAGTCTACTACCGTAGACGGTTCTTTATCTACGACTAGCCGCCTGTGTAACTCTATTATCGCAGGCGGTTCTTTACCTATGACTAGCCGCCTATAAAACTATATTATCACGGGCGGTTCGTTACCTACGATAATCCATCTATGAAATTATATTATCACAGACGGTTTGTTAGGTATTACATGCTATTATTTCTAATTTTCAAGTCAATTTTATATGCACATTCACACACAGTAGAAACAATATATACTGACAAGCATCATCGACAAAATATCACCAAAAAGTCATCTCATATACATAGATGTAAGTACAATATATCTCAATTCATAGTTTACAAGTTTTTCACTAAAAACCAAATTCATGTTCAGTATACTGGCAAAGTTCTGGCACATCAGCTATTACACCTGCGTCATCGAAGAACTGCCCTTTTTGGTAGAAAATTTCGTGAAAAGCATGAAGTGACACATTTCACTCGCAATCTTCTCGGCTCCTCCACCAGGCACATCTCTAGAAACCGACCATTCTTCGTCCACATTCTTCGTGTGCTGCAATGAAATACATAACAAGGTTTAGAATGTGTTGGTGACAACAATAACATAATAATATTAAAATATGCTAGTTACAACAAAAATGAAACTCAAAAATAAGAAAATACAATATTGACATTAAGAAAAACTTACATCCTCACGATTCACTCTATATTCACAAGCGGTCCGAAGATGCTTGCATACATAATACCCACATAAGACGCTCCCAGAAGACAGCTTGGGACAAGGATAATATGTTGATATATGCAATGCATCCTTATTAGGAGGTCTCTGACCGCCAAGTTTTTTCGCGTAAAACCGCCAAGCGATGTCATACAAGAAATGTCATATAAGAGTTGCCAACCTATATATATGCGTGTATATTAAAAGTATCGAATAAACGTACGTTCTCAAAATGTCAAAGAAATCTTTGTATATATCTTGTAAGTAATCGAATGAGTCCAAGACCATTGCCAAACCCTGCGTTGGCTTGATGAAGATCATTATGTAGTGTTTACTGCACACGTACAAACACATGTGTTAAGTTAAAAATTAGCAATAATTGCTATTTCCATGCTATGTGTCGAACTTACTCGAAGTGGTACGGAGTCTTTACGAGGTCCTTGCCATCTCTGACAAAGTTAAACATGGCATGTCCTTGTAGGCTGCAACCTTTGTCTTTTTATCCTTCTTTTGGATTGCAATTGATTTTTTAAATTGTTTTTTTATCATGTGCTTGTACTGTTCTCAGTCCCGCTGCACCTGAAAGTCAAAATTTGACTTTGCAATCATTGTAGGGTCAAGGATACCTATCTTGGAGTTCATCTTTTCATTATCCATGTATTGCATTCTATTGAATAAGTCCGGAATTGTTATAATCTCATGACATGTGTATGCGTGTAGTAAGAAAAGCAAATACGAAATATTAGAAGCAGTTGCAAGCACCAGATGGTAGTAGGTTGATTTCGAGCATGCCTTGATAGAAAAGGCTCCGCAGATCTGTAAAGAGAAGGGCTCGTTCATCTTCCCCAATTCTCCAGAATGCTTCTTTTGGCACACAAAATATGACGTAACAAATGTCATATTTTGTGCTGATAGTGATGTATCACTCGTGCGTTCTTCTGAGCAAGAATGATTGTTTGCTAAGCTGTGTCGATGTCATGAACAACTTCCCATTCTCATATTCAGGAGGAACATCCTGAATCTTGTATACTGGAACTCCTGGTTTAACTAAAGCTGTTGTCGAAGTGTAGCTGTCGACACTTCTCCCGGGCCTGCACTGGGCAGCCCGCGGAGGTTCTTTTTCGGAGGGGCTAGTCCCCCTGCGTGAGTCTCGCTGTACTGGACGAAGGAAACAGATGAACACAACGGTTTTTTACGTGGTTCGGGCCGCTGGAGCATAATACCCTACGTCCACGATGAGCAGAGGTGCTCCTTGTATTGCTTGGTGCTCAGAATCAGAGTCCTGAGCTTGAGGATGAGCTAAGTGCTAGAGTGTTGTGAGAGTGCAAAGAGCCGGACAGAGTTTGAACCGAACTCTTTGCAACGTTGCCTACCCGAGCCTTTTATAGTCCAAAGCTCGGGCAGCTTACAAAGGGGGGACCGGGACCCGACACGTGGTCCCGAGACGATTTCCTGCCATCTACCATATCTTGTAGTAATGCCGGTAGTTGTCTCTGGCGAGGGCCTCTGAGTCTCCGGCCTGCAGCCCTGCCCACGCCGTAAGCTAGGTGTAGTGGTTGATGATGGCAGGGGCGGCAGGGGATGTCTTGTCGCTGTGTCTATTGGTGTACAGCTTCTGACATTGCGTGCCTGTCTTCACTGTGATGTGACTGGGCGCAACACCTCCTGGCAGGGGTGTGCTCCGCGTCTCCGCGTCTTGGGAAGGCGCGGGTCTTGAATGCCTTGTACGAACAAGGCATGGTGCGGCCTTACTCCTGCTGCCTACCACGCCAGGTAGACTACGCTGCCTTGCTGCCATGTGGCGGGCCCGGAGCCCTCCTCTGAGGAGAGGGAGGTCCGGCCCCGCTGGACACGTGGAGCCTTCGGGGCTCTCCCCGCGGAGGGGGAGGTCCAGCTCTACTGGCCACGTGGCGGGCCCGGAGCTCTCCTATGAGGAGAGGGAGGTCCGGCCCCGTAGGACACGTGGAGCCTTCGGAGCTCTCCCCGCGGAGGGGGAGGTCCTGCTCTATTGGCCACATGGCGGGCCCGGAGCTCTTCCTTGAGGAGAGGGAGGTCCAGCCCCGCAGGACACGTGGAGCCTTCGGAGCTCTCCCCGCGGAGGGATGAAGGTCCAGCTCTGCTGGCCACGTGGCGGGCCCGGAGCTCTCCTCTGAGGAGAGGGAGGTCCGTCCCCACAGGACAGGTGGAGCCTTCGGAGCTCTCCCTGCGGAGAAGGGAGGTCCGGCTTGGATGCCCTAGGAGTTCGCCTCTGCAAAAGGGGCGAAGTCCTTAGACGATTTTCCCCTGTGCGCAGGGGTACCCCATATTGAGGGTACCGACAGTAGCCCCCGAGCCCATCTCGGGGGAGATAGCGAGCCCGAGGTAGGGCCCCCATCTCTTCTACCCTGCACACCTTCTCAGTGACTTCCTTTGACCGTTGCTGGAGCACGAACGGTCGTGGAATCGTGGGGGCTTGAGCCCTACTTGATGGCTGCTTTTACTGCGGCGGTTCCCAAGGCTGCCACTACTGCACGTCGCAGCACATGTCGCAGCGCCTTGTCAGGAACCGCCAGGTTCTCCGCCTGGGAGGCTGACTGCCCGGTCCACCACTTCTGCAGGGCGGCTTGGGCCCGCTTGTCATGGACTCCGGGGCTTGGCCCCGAGGTGGTTGCTCCGAGCGGCGCAGACGAAGCGTTTTGAATCGCTTCCGGGAAGTTTTTAAAAGGGGATCTCATCTGCATCGCAGGCTTCCCTTTGCAAACTCCCTTGCGCCCGAGCCCTCCTTGTCTCTTCGAGCTCTTGCGCCTTCGTCTTCCAAGTCTTGTGCTTCCGCCGTCGATGGCCTCCAACTTGCCTCCGCCGCGCCTCGCCCGGACGAAAGACCTCGGGCCGGTGCGTAAGCTGCTTGGCTGGCACGCGGAGGAGCAGAAGTGCTGGCTCCAGCGGGGTTCTCTCCCCTTGTGTTTGGAGAGGGGGGAGATCATCTTCTTCACCGCTTACGCCTTGGCGGGGTTCGTCCCGCCGATCTCCTCATTCTTTGTGACGTTGCTGGAGACGTACGGTCTCTAGCTTCATCACCTCTCCCCCAACTCCTTTGCGATGGCCGTCATCTTTGTGCACTTCTGTGAAATGTTCGTGGGAGTGCGCGCTTCGGTGACGCTCTTCCGCTACTTCTTCGTGCTGCGGACGACCGGGCGCGGCTCGAAGAACCAGCTGGGGGCATACTACTTCCAGCATCGCTGCAAGGACCCGAAGGTCTCTGGGTACCTTCTGCCCTTCAGCGCGGCGAGGTGGGAAGGCTGGCGGGACGACTGGGTGATCGTGAGGACCGATGAGCACGATCGCCTTTAGTTGCCGTCCGATGGTCCAACCACAGAGCGCCGCTTCTGGGAGGAGATCCCAGAGATGGAGCCAGAGTATGCGCCAGTCTTGGAGCGGGTCCGGTCCTTGGCGGATCAGGGACTGATGTCCCTCATGGTGCTGACAGACTTCCTATCACGCCGCATTGCGCCTCTGCAGCAGCGCAGTCGTCCGGCGTGGTACTACACCGGCGAGCACGACTGCACCAGGTTGGAGACGGGTCTCGGCTCTGACCCATCCGAGGAGATGTTGTATGAGATGGTGGCAAGGGTGAGCGGTGACCTCATCGACGGCAGCATCCTCGCCGTTCCAGCCTCCTGTGTCCCACTCTTACTGGAGCCAAAGTGGAGGGCCGAGTTGCTGCGGAAGATGCCGAACCTAGACGACACCGGGATGACCGTGCGTCAGGTTGGAGACGCCTTCCAGGGAATCTCGATCCCCGGGGTTGAGCGCTCCGGTGGGGAGCGCGAGGCGTCGCCTGTTGCAAATCCCACGCCGAAGGTCGACGGTGCCCGGACCGTCAACAAGGGGAAGGGGAAGGTGACGGCCTCGGGGTTGCCGGAGAAGAAGCGTGCCCGGTCCCCTCCGAGGGCGTCGTTTGCGCTGAGCTAGGGGACCGGGGTACCCTTGCGCCCGCCTTCTGGAGGCTTCGGTTCGTCGGACGGTGACCCCAAGAGACCTCGGGTCTTCCACACCGACAGGACTCCTCTCGGACAGCGGTGGTCCGAGGAGCCCCGGGCGTCCCACCCTCCTTCCTCATGCGGAGGAGCTCCAAGGGGGAACGCTGGTGCTGCGATGCCCGGGGGTGAGCCGAGGGCTCAGGCGCCCCGGCCAACGAGCGTCCCGGCTGCAGGCTCAGCAAGCGGTGGCGCCGGAGGGAGCAGCGCTAGGACTCATCCGGGGACGCAGGTGCCCGAGGCTTCAGGGAATGGATCGGCGAGCGGCACCGGAGGCGCTGTCGGCGGGAGCCCTTCTGCTCCGCCTCCTAGGGGGGCTCCGGGAGCACCCCCTGTTCCGCCGGTCCGGGTGCCTGCGGCGCAGGCCCCGGCGGCGACGGCAGGTTCCAGCGGATCTGTCCCGGCTCGGAAGCCAGGGCTCCATACCCGTTGGATTGTTCGCGTCCCTCGGTAAGTGTTGTTCTTACCGGATTTCAGAACTTGCGTTCTTTTTTTCTTTTCTTAGCCTAAGAGCTTCCCATGCTGGCAGGGACTCATCGGCTGTCGGGGACAAGTCTGTTCCCCGGCCATCTCCTGCTAGTGGAAGATCTGCGCCGCAGCGTCCGGAAGCTGCGGCGGCTTCGCCGGCCCCCGAGTCGGTGCAGGGGCCTCCTCCTGTGCCGGCAGAGACGGTTCCTGTGGCGGCCGGCGCCTGTTCGTCCTCCTTCGCCAGCTCGGGAGCCGCCGGCTGCCGAGGACACGGGTGTTGAAGCAGGAGGAGCGGGTGCAGGTCCTACGGCGGGCAGCGAGCAGAGGCACGTCGGGAGCACCCCTTCTTTGGCGCCGGCTTCTCCAGATCGGTGCCTTATCCCGGCCGCCGAGATGCCAGCGTCTCCTCCACCGTATGACGATGTCATGGAGGAGGTCGTTGGCACGCCTTTGGCTTCTGCCGCTCCTCTGCCGCTGTCAGAGGTGATGGAGCTCGCCCAGTCGAGCGTCTTGCAGATCCAGGCCGCCCTGGAGTGAGAGCGGGAGGTGCTGGCGGGGGAGAGGAACCGCCTCCTCAGCTGGGGGCAGCTCCTAAAGCAGCGGACTCAGGAGGTTAAGGCGGAGCTCGACGCGAGGCGGTCTAGGCTCGATGCCATGGAGGCACTCCTTGACCTTCAGAAGAAGGCCATCAACCGCCTAGACTCCAAGACCCGGCGGCTCTTCCAGGAGACCCGCGAAGCTCATGCCAGGGCACAGGCACGCTCTGATGCTTTGGAGGAGCTACGGCTGCAGCTGGCGCGTTGTGAGTGCGCCGTTGCGGATCGGGAGCACGTCGTGGCAACCGAGGAGAAGAAGATCGCCGAGAAGCTGGAGGCCGGTGAGGGCGACTTGAAGGCCCGGGCCGGAGAGCTGGAGCTTCGGGAGGCAGCTCTGGCCGAGAGGGAGGAGCAGGATGCCCGGGACCGCCAGGCGGTGCGAGACCGGCAGCTCGCTGCCGACTTCCATGCGTCGAAGCTGGAGAGGCTCACCGGGGACTTCGCGGCGAAGGAGAAGAGGTTTGCCAAGGAAGGTCCCGGCGCTCTGCTGGCGGCTCGCCGGGAGGTGGAGGGGATCCGCGCTTCGCGGACCGTCGAGGACCGAGTGGTCTGGGACCTTGTTGGTCAGGCGGAGTCCACCCTGGTGCCTCTCGGCTTCATCCCTGTGAGGACGGGGGCTCCGGCTCGAGAGGTGGTCGAGGCGATCCCCTCCCCTTGGCGAGGGAGGTCGCCACGCACGTGCTGGCATGCTTCCGGAGCTGGGATTCCTCCATCTCTCTGGAGCCGGTGGTTCGGGGCCCCGTCACCGAGCAGGAGGAAGTCGCCAGGGCCGGAGTCGGAGACATCACGGCCCTTGTTGCCTCTAGGTTCCAGCGGGAGTCCGGGGACTCCTAGGCGTCCGCCCTTGTAGCCAAAGGGCTTGTATCTTTTGTTTTTGTTGTGTCTGTAGTCCAACTCATGGAGCTTTCAATGAATGAATGGACTCTCGTTGCTTTTTTGTGCCTGTGTCTTCTTCGTCTTGGCTTGGCCTGCCCAAGCCCTTAGCTCCGCAAGGGCGTCGGGAGGTCTTCCACCGATCTTGAAGCTTTGCACAGACACCTTCCTTAGGTCCTTGCTGACTTAAGGACCCAAGGGGTCTCCGGAGCTTGCCCCGTGAGGACGGGGGGAGGTCCGGCTCTGCTGGCCACGTGGCGGGCCTGGATCTCTCCTCTAAGGAGATTGAGGTCCGGCCCCGCTGTACACGTGGAGCCTTTGGCGCTCGCCCCCGCGGAGGGGGCGAGGTCCGGCTCTGCTGGCCATGTGGCGGGCCCAGGGCTATCCTATGAGTAGAGGGGAGCTCAGGCCCCGCCGGACACGTGGGGCCTTCGGAGCCCGCCCCTGCGGAGGGGACGGGGTCCGGCTCCTCCGGTCTTGAGTTGGAGTAGTCGGGAGCTCCGGTCCTTCCTTGCGCGGTCCCCGTAGTGGCCCCCTAGTAGGTGTGGCCAATTGTTTGGGCACACCTACCATTGGCCACACCTACCATATTCCTGCAGGGGAGCTAAGGCCAGGAGGTCCTGCACACAAGTAGGTGAACCGTAATTCTCCTCGGGGGCTCTCCCTTCCCTGTCTCTTAGTCTTATTTGGCTTATGGTCCTGTTCCGGTATACGGGGCTTGGGCAATTCAGTGCGCCCGGCGCCGGGGGTCCGGCTCCCTCCGAGGTCAGGGTACGACCGTCCGGCCCCTAGTACTGGACCGTAACGCTGGGGAGGCAGAGTGCACAGGCTTTTGGTACGGAACCAGGCAAAGCAGGCTGTACTCCTGTGGCGGACCGGGATCCGCTCATCCAGGATCGCAGTGGGTGGTGTCGCACGATGCGACACCTGACAGCACACATCATAAGGGTACATTGTATTACATAGAAAACCAACTGAAACTGTACAAAGTAGTACACAGTTCAGTTACAAACTAATGTATACATTACACAGCGGAAGTTTAAATATGTAAAACTCACGCCCGCCTATCTAGCAAAAGTCGGTTGCCCAGCCCTAGGGCAACCCACACTAGCTGCACTCCTCAGCTTAGTGCGGCGTGTACGGCTCCCACTCAGCCGTGGTCCCCGACGGAGGGCAACCCTCGCCGGTGGACTCGTAACCCGAGTCCATGGGTGGCTCATCACCTGAAAAACACTTAAGCAGCAACCATGAGCGCGATGGCTCAACAAGACTTAACCGACTCACCTAGGCTTGAAACTCTACATGTGGTGTACAACGAACATGGGACGGTAATATTGCAGCAAACGGACACGCCTATAAGTTCATCCTTAGTTCATCTTTTAGCCACAAGTTAACTGTCCATGAATCTGAATTTTAGTAAGCAATATTTTGTGGCACACACGTAGCAATACAATTATATCATACAGCAGAATTGAATCATAGCATTCCGTAAATTATCTACGTTACGATGCAGTGAACAAGCGGTACTCGTCACCGCGAGGGACGGCAAATCGACTCGATATACACCTGCAGGGATACCCAAAGAGCACGTCACGTACGCCCACCCGTGGAGCTGCACAGCACGCTCACTCCATGTCGTACGGGACAACCTTTCACTCAACAGCCCAAACGTCGAACCGGTCGCACCGAAACGGACAGGAGGTTCCCTACACGGAGCATCTCTCTATGCCCTTTAGCAGATTTCCACCTTGCTGCCCTCAGCCTACACCTATAAATCAGTGTGCTATGCCTCGACGCTCGGAGGTTTAGGTTACATCGGTTTATCGGGGCCCATATATCCGATATGCCTTCGGTACGTTCAATACTTGTTCAGCAGGGCCGCACACGGATCGGTCCTCAATCGACACGGACAGGGCTGCACACACAAGATTTCCTCTTGCTGTGCCCTAACCCCTGCCTAGTCTCATTTTCATGTCTAAAGTGGTCTCACATCACTCGAACCAATCCCGTGTGTCCCAAAGCCTAACTCGCGAGTAGATTCCAACTACTCGACTTGTACCGAAGTTCTAGGAATCATTAAGCCTAGCCTGTCTACTCGAGGTATTAGACACTACCCTCACTCTTATAGGAAAATCTGGTTATGCATTTGGGTTTCATCCATCCTACACCTAATGCACATCCATACCTCATACTAAACAGGTGAACAAAGCAAAACTTTATAAAAGGGGTTAATGCAAACCGGGGCTTGCCTTGTTGCTGCTGGTCAGTGGTTAAAGCTTCGTCCGGAAGAAGGAAGTCAAGCACTTCCGGAGTCTCCTCGCCTTCAGCGACTACACGTAAGCCACATACTTTATGTCAATTTAAATGCAATGTTTGAAACTGAATAAGTAATTACCATAACTCTAGCTAGCCCTCCCCTTTGGTTCTGAAATTTTTATGGTGGCTTGGTAGGGTCCTAACCAGAGTCTTGACCAAGTTTCATTTGAAACAAAGTTCATTTGAGCCTTGTACAAATAAAAACCTATTTGGTCAATATTAGAGCCTCTAAGGAGTTTCAGGGGTTTTCATGGCTTCATTCCTTATTTTATGGAAACTAGAATTTGAGATGGTTCTAAGGGAGTTGGTTTCATGTCATTTGAAGAATTCTAGAGAAAGTTAGGCCCTAAACAAAAATTGAGAAAATCTGAAAAATGTTTCTGTACATTTTTCTATGTTCTCAGGGCAGTTCACTTAATCACACCATTAGGGGGATTAAATGAACTTGGATGGGTCTGAAAATTTTACTAGGGCTCAAGGATTTTCCACTGAACCCCCAGCCAAATTTCAGAATTTTTCATAAAGTACTTCTCCAGATAAAATTCCTAACAGTTTAAATTTTAGGGATTCAATTCTGGAAAACTATTAAGTTTCATGAGCTGAAATTTGCGTTGCTAGAAATTACTCAAAATTCTGAGTTCAGCAAAATTTGGTTCACTGAATTTGGAGCTTCCTAGCCAAAGTTATATGCAATTGAAGTTCGAACCAAATCTGAAAATTCAAATAAAGTTTAAACTGTCGGGTGGGGTCCCCGGGCTACGTGTCAGCACCTCAGTTACCCCGCATGGTGGTCCGCAGAGTCTTCCGTGCAGTCGCACGGGATCCCGGTGCCACAGCAGATCCAGCACTGTTTAACCCGAGGCTGACACGTGGGACCCGCGGGGCTTCGTCTACCTTGCGCTCCCGCGGCTCCCCGCTGCCCCCTTCGCCGGAGAGCTCGTCGCCGGGCGTTCTGCCATCCGACCTTCGATGAAACTCGCCGCCTGTGCCTATTTCTACTTGGGGAACACGGTGGTGCACTCCCCGGAGCTCGGCGACGGCCAGAATAGTGCTCCCGACGTTGACAGCGGCCTGGAGCTCATCGGCGACGTCGAACTCGGTGTCCTCTGCACCTTTTCCGACGCGGTTTGCTCGGGGAGCTCCGCTGACACTTGCTGATCACAGATATGAGCACTGATCCCCGTGAAAACGGCCGCAACTACGACGTCACCGGCGAGGTGCCCTGTTTTCAGCCACCGGGCCAAAATTCTGACAAAACTAAGGTCCTAGTGCACGGAACTGGTTGCTACTTGATCGAGGAGGGGCGCTAGGTCTTCTAGAGTGTGTGTGAGCTATAGCTTAACCGGTGGTTGCTTCTGTGCAACAAATTTTGTTGTCGACCGGGCTCTAACCCTAACACGCTCCGAGGAAGAAAACCAGAAATTCTCGCTCCACACCGCCGGGACTGGCGCACGGTTTCCTCCCACAGCCTTAGAACAAGTAAGCACACCTTTTCTTTTCTGTTGACGGCACGTGAAACCGTCGGATCTGCCGGTCACCGGTGATCAGAGGAGGCGTCGTCGAGTTCTTGTGCGGAAACGGGAGGGTAGCTCAGGGCGTGGTCGTTCTCGCTCGGGAAACAGAAAGAAGGGTGGAGCAGCTTGTGTGCTGGCCTTTGAGCCGAAATCTTTCACCGTGAGGTGGAAGTCCCGAGCGCTGCTGGCGGTCGGGCGCCGGTGCGGACGTGCTGGCGCGCGAGGCTTCGGCCGGTGAAAAGATCAACCGAGGGAAACTTCAGTGTGAAGGCTTCTGACATGTGGGTCCCTCCCCTCTAATACTCTCCTAATTTTTCATCTCTGTTTTTGCTGAAAATATCCCCAGCTACTCACAATTGAATGTGAGACTTAATCACCAAGTCACAGTTTGAATTTGGTTTCCCGAATTTGAAATTTGTTTGGCTAAATTTGCTTTATGTTTGAACTGAAATTCAAATTCAGTTTTGAATTATTGCAAATTTAGCTCCCGACAAGATGAACTCCAATGGGGATGAAAATTGGTGGACTAACTCATAAAAATGTGCTGAGTTTGAATATGAAGTCAACTTTTGAATCCAAGTGATGAAGGTTGCTGCAATTTGAATTTACATTCAAATTTGCCTCTTTTTCAAATGCCTCCAAAAGTGCCTCAAAAAGTGTTGGATTTTCATGAAATTTGGCCTGAATCTTCCCAAGACTATTTAAGTTCTAGGGGTGAGCTCAACCTCTCATGTTCATGTGTAGAAACCCTACTTTGTGAAAGTTAGGGCTTTCCCCTCTAATCACCCTTTTGATGGAGGTTACTTGCTCTTCACAAGTCTTTACAAGATATCCACAACAAAAGCTGTGGTGTTGTGAGGTGATGAAATTTTTTTTGCAAGTCCCTTTCCTTGGGCTTTTACATCCCTCGCCCCTTAAAAGAATCTCGTCCCGAGATTACAAAAGAAGAGACAGCGATGTAATAGGAACTCACCCGTGCTGAGACGCCATGAACTCCGGGTAATTTGAGCGAAGGAATCCCTCGCCCTCCCACGTCGCTTCTTCGGCGGTGTGGTTACTCCAGAGTATCTTGTAGAACCACAACGTTCGGCTACGTGTGGTCTGAGCTTTCTCATCAATAATTGCCACTGGATATTCACCATATGTCAAATCCGGTTGCAACTCGCCGATATCTTCAGTAGGAACAACAGCTGTATGCTTCAGACATTTTCGCAGTTGTGAAACATGGAAAATGTCGTGAACACCAGCAAGAGATGCCGGTAGCTTCAGTCTATACGCCGCTGGTCCACACTTCTCGGTGATAGCATAGGTTCCAATGAATCGGGGAGCGAGTTTCCCCTTCACACCGAACCGGTGCACACCCTTCATCGGAGATACACGGAGGTACACGTGCTCTCCGACGTCAAAGTGCAGCGGCCTACGCCTCTTATCAGCGTAGCTTTTCTGCCGGGATTGAGCGGCCTTCAAGTTGGCTTGAATCATCCGAACGCGCTCTTCGGCGTCGTTCACCACATCAACCCCGAATGTGACCCTTTCACCAGACTCACACCAGTTTAATGGGGTGCGGCACTTGCGACCGTAGAGAGCTTCATAGGGTGCCATCTTGATACTTGCCTGATAGCCGTTATTGTACAAGAATTCCGCCAACGGTAGATGATCATCCCAGTTCCTACCGTGGTGGATGGCACATGCCCTCAACATGTCTTCCAGTACTTGGTTCACCCTCTCTGTTTGCCCGTCTGTCTGAGGGTGATAGGCGGAGCTTCTAATCAGCTTAGTACCCAAATCAATATGCAACTGCTCCCAAAAGTGAGATACAAATAATGTACCTCGATCTGAGACGATGGTCTTAGGTACCCCATATAAGCATAGAATCCTCGCTATGTACAGCTCCGCATATTTGCCAACATTGTAACGTGTATGCACCGGGATGAAGTGAGCCGTCTTGGTTAACCGATCAACGATTACCCAAATGGAATCATGCTTGTTGGAAGTCAGGGGTAATCCCATAATAAAATCCATGCTCACATATTCCCATTTCCATGCCGGGATTTTCAGGGGTTGCAGCAGCCCTGATTTCCTCATATGATCAGCTTTCACTCGTCTACACGTATCATACTCGGATACATACTTAGCCACTTCCCGCTTCATCCGTGTCCACCAAACATTCTTTTTCAAATCTTGATACATTTTGTTGCTGCCTGGATGAATGGAGTATTTAGACAAGTGAGCTTCATCAAGGATCTTTTTCCTCAGCTCCATATCCCGGGGTACGACTATGCGGTCATTGAACCATAGCGTCCCCTCATCATCTTTCCGGAGACATTTGATTTCACCATTGTCTATCCGTCTCCGGAGATGTGCCATGCCCTTATCAACTTTCTGAGCTGCAATGATGTCCTCCCTAATAGTAGGGATGAGGGCAAGGTTGTAGAGCGATCCATAAGGAACCAAGTATAAACTCGGCTCTTCCTCCTCCACCGGTGTAATGGTGAGGTTATGGACATGTGATTTCTGGCTCAGCGCGTCGGCAACCACATTCGCCTTGCCGGGGTGGTAATGAATCTCCATCTCATAATCTTTGATTAGTTCTAACCACCTCCTTTGCCTCATGTTCAGCTCCTTCTGGGTGAAAATATACTTCAGGCTCTTGTGGTCGGTGTAGAGGTGCACCAAATTCCCCAGGAGATAGTGCCTCCACATTTTCAGCGCCAACACCACAGCAGCAAGCTCAAGATCATGAGTTGGGTAATGCTGCTCATGGTTCCGAAGTTGGCGTGAGCCATATACGACCACACGTCCTTCCTGCATCAACATGCAGCCGAGCCCAATACCAGACGCATCACAATACACGTCGAAGGGCTTGGTTGTATCCGGTTGAGCTAAGACCGGGGCTGTTGTGAGATGCTTCACTAATGCTTGGAACATTCCCTCACACGCCTGTAAGGGCCTAAGTCTTTGGCACATATTCAAAGTGTTCATCACCACACACAACCTTCATTTGAAGAAACTTGATGAACACATTTGAAGAGCAAGTAACCACCATCAACATGCTCATTAGGAAACAAACTCACAAAATGCAAAAGTGGCATTTCCCACATGCATCATATAGGGGCTGGGCATATGAAAAAGTCCTACACCTTGCTAGGGGAAGGCTCATGCCAAAATTCACCCAAATCCAAAACCTTTTGAGGTTTTTTTGGGTATAGCTAGAAAGAGGGTGGTTTGAACTCAAATTCAAATTCAAACTGTTTTCATCCCATGAATTCAAAAGTGGGAGGCATATTCTTACTCAGCACATTTTTTTGAGCTCACACACCAATTCTCACTCCATTTGGAGTTGATCTTGTCATGAGCTAAGTTTAGCAAATTCAAACTTTATTTGAATTTCAAATTAAATATGTGCTGAAATCTAGTCAAACCAAACCCAATTTGAATTCTAACCAATTCAAATGGCTTAGGGGTAGATGACTCAAATCACCATGGGTATAAGAGGGATTACTGTTTACAACAGTAAGAGGGAGTTAAGTTCAGAGGTTAAAAGGGAGATGGGACCCACATGTCAGCCACTGGAGAGAAATCAACCAACTGAAGACTGATCTCGGTTTCTTGCGCCCGACCGAGCTGCCGCCACAGCAAGGAAACGGCGAGGACAGCAGCTGCTTGCCGCCCTCGGCCGCTGAACCGCCTCTCGGGCCTTTATCTACGCGCCCCGAGCGGTCTCCGGTGCTCCTCACCGCTGTCCTGACGCGTTCTCGTCCAGCAAACCGAAAGCTCTCGCCGTTCGGTTGAATCCTCGGTCTATCGCCGCCCGGCCAACCCTGAGGCTTCCACGGCGATCTGAGACCAGCACCAGGTGCGCCAATTTGTGGGGAACCCCTTCCAGGATCCACACTCCAGAATACACATTGGGTGGTGCCGTGCGATGCGGCACCCAAGAGCAAACACGAAAAGAACCATAAAGTACAAAGTCTTTTATTTCTCAAGATAGTGTCATTTACAAAATATTGTACCACGAGGGTATACGCAGTGAAATATACATACACACTTACTCTCGGTCCTACTATGCAAAAGAGAAGACGTCCAGCCCGCGAACGCTTCTTACTAGCTTCCACAAAGATGAGTGCAGCGGCAGGGTTTCCGGTGAGTCTCTGATGGCTCACCGAACAACCATCTTCATAGCAAATTTTTATAATCTGCAAAACACTAATAATGCAACCGTGAGCATGATGGCTCAGCAAGACTTAACCGACACTCCTAAACATGAAACTCTACATGCATGGATTACTAACATAGGAAAAGCATAATGCAATAACGACACGCCTACACGTTAATCCTTACTTTTAGTTTAATAGCAGCAGATTATTATACCTTAGGCAGCCCTCACATCGGAAGTCCACAATCAAACAAGAAACGCTTTCCTACGATGTGGTGATGCCCAAAGAAGAAAATAAACTTAATGAGCTCTACAACTACAGCATACATGGTTGGCAATACAATGAATTTAAGAACTTCACATCAGCAATGATTCATCACACTTTATCTAGAAGTTATTACTACGTCACAATGCAGTGAACAAGTGGTACTCATATAACCACGAGGGACGGTGATTGCAATAAGGACACACCCGGAATACAAGACACATACACCCGCCTCGAAAGACTCATACAAGAGCTCTTTCTTACGTTGTATGCAGCAACCTTTCACTCGTCACTCCAATGCCGAACCAGTTCCGCTGACCCATCAGAAGGGCCACTACACAGAACACGTTGAAGTTGCTCTGCTAGCGGGTTTACACCTCTGACACCAACCCCTAAAGGATGGCCGTATAAGTCTCGACACGAGAGTACCCGAGTTACATCGGTTTCTCGGGTCCCATATATCCGATATGCATCCGATACTGTTCAAACTTGCTCAGCAGGGCGGCATACACATCGGTCCATAACCGACACAAACAGAGCTACAGCCACACAGGCCCAACGTCCTGCTGCTCCTACTCTCTGGTTGGTCTCATTTTCCATTCCAGAACATTCATTCTCTAGAATCATACCTCGCTGAACCAACATCCTAAACTCGCGAGAAGCTTCCAACTACCTGACTTGTACCGGATCCTATACAACTTAAGCCTAGCAGAATCTACACGAAGGTAACCTGTTCTACCCTGTACTCCAAGGGTTTGTGGGTCATGCATTTGGAGTATTAATCACCTTGACCTAATGCACAATTCGTACTAGACCAATAGAAGTGATACAAAGTAAAATGTAACTAAAAAGCTGTTAAATGCGAACCGGGGCTTGCCTTATGTTGCTGCAGGTTTAGTTCTACTTTATAGTCAGTAGCTTGGCGATGAGTTAAGCCTCAACTTGCTGCTACGAGTAAAGTTGCTCGTCGACCTCCTTCGTCGTATTTCCTACCGACATGAATATGCACAGTTTTATGTTGCAAGTAAAGACATTATAAAACAAAGATGTTTTATGACTTAAGAAAGGGTTCTAACTAACTAAGACTCGAGAATTTGGTTTGTCTATGTGCTGGAACAGAGACATGAACATTGTGAGCTTTGGAGAATTTTGAAACTAAAGTTCAAAGAACTAGATAAAGGATATAATGATGAAACTAGAAAGGATTACCAGAAACTTGAGAAGATGATCTCAACTTACTCTGAAATTTTTACAGTGGTCCATAGATCATACAGAGGTATGGCTTGCAAAATTTCAAACAAAGTTGATGTAAGATGTGGCCTAAAGAATTTCCTTAGCTATTTGGCTTCTCTAAATTCCTATGGCAATTCTAGTGTCTTGTCATGCTCCAAATTTGGTTTTTCAGAAACTTTAGAGTCTCATGAGTCCATAGGACTTGGTTTCACCATTTTTGGAGCTTCCTACACCGAGATATGGAATTCAGAAATTGGGGCTAAAAGCTGAAAATCATTCTGTTATTTTTCCTAATTTTCAGAGACATACAAGATTGAATCAACATTTGGCCAAGCAAATGAAGTCCAATGCCTCTGAAAATTTTACTGGAGTTCAAGGATTTTTGGAGGAGTGTCCTTCCCCAATTTGGGAATTTCCAATAAACAGAACTCCTGTAAAAATTCATACAAGATTTTCCTTAAATGAATTAATGAGCCAAATCGAGGGATTTTCATAAACATTGGGCTGCATCCCTGGACAGTACTCTTTGATAGGAATCCAACAAAATTTGTTTCACAATGTTTGGACACTCCTACACAAAGTTATGGCTCTCCAAAGTTTGAACTGAAATGGGAAAATCTGGAAAATGTTTAATGCCGACAGTGGGTCCCACTCGTCATCCCTAACCTCCAGCCTCGCGCCAAACAGAGCAGTGGTGGCTCCCTCCGGCGAGCTCTCCAGAAAGGCACTTCCCAGCCACCTCCGGACCCCCTGCTGGCCGCCCCCCATTTTCCCCCACGCTGAACACATTGGTGAGGTCACCGGCGGCTGAAACTCGCCGGAAAACGGGGCGCACCGGCAACAGCAAACCCTAGGGCTAGTCGTGCACGGTGATTTCTCTACCAAATGGTCGGTTCTTGGGCTCTATAGCACCGTGGGGGATCCCTCCTCACCGGCATGAGCTCAAATCGGCTCAAGAATGGCTGCAAATAGGGGCTCATCAGCGACCTAGGGCGAAAATCGGTGCCGGCCCAAAATTCTCGAATAACAGCGCCAAATCTTGATGATTTTTGATCCTAGAGGGGTGTGGGAGTGTATAGATCATGTTTGTAGCTTGGCACACGTGATGGTGGACTGATCACGACGAATTTGGAAGATTGGTGAGGCTCGGTTCTAGGCATACCAAAGCAAAGAATTGCAAAATTCATCCACAGCAATGTATGAAACGAGAAGAGGGTTGCACCGTCGGTTTGCACACCTGAGGGCGCTACCTTTTCGTGTAGACCGTCGGCCACGAAGCAGTCTCTAGCAGGCAGTCACCAGGGAACAGCGAGGTCGTCTGTGGTGGCTGGTTTCTTTGGTTGTGCGAGGCAGGGCTGTGTAGAGCGCAAGATACTTCACGTGGGCAGAACGAGGGTGCTTCACGACGTCTCCCCCGGCGTTCTCAGCCACAGAGCAGGAGGTGGCATTCAGTGGTTTCGGCTGTCGGGAGGTGGCGCGAGCTGAGGACCCGAGAGAGTCGGTTTGCACTCTGTGAAACTGATCGGTGGGGTCCACAGCTACAACTCTCCCTCTCTCCTCCAAATTCGTTTAAAATAGCAAATGAGCTCCAAGTTTGATAAAATTTGGAGGATAGGCCAAAAGAAATATGTGGAACACAATGGTGCACTCAAATGTGAATTTCGGTGAAATCGGAATTTGAAACTGAGATTTAAATTCAAATTCGAATTTTCTCCCATTTAAATTCCAACAAATAGGAAATCCTTTTCAAGTGCTCTGAAAATTTGCCGTGCTATTATTGGATGTGTGGAGAACCAAATGATAGCTTTAGATCTCCGTGTTCGGGAATTTTTGCAAGTTCAAGTTTAGACTTGGAGCTCACACCGTTAAATTCAAAAGTTTAAATTCCCTCTCGTTTTCTCGGTGTGACTTGTAGCTCCACTTGCTTGAGTTTTGGGATTTCACATCCCTCCCCTCTTAAAAAGAATCTTGTCCCGAGATTCATAAATAAGAGACAAAGCAGTAGAGAAGGAATTACCTTATACGAGCGGACAACAAGTCCGGGTAGTTCGAATGGAGGTATTCTTCACTCTCCCATGTGGCCTCCTCCGCGGTATGATTTCTCCATAATACCTTATAGAATTGGAGCGTCTGATTCCTTGTCGACCGAGACTTTTCATTGATAATTCGGATTGGATGCTCAGTATAGGAGAGATCCGGTTGCAATGTCTCCAGATCTTCATTGCGGACAGCAGTGGTATTCTTGAGACATTTTCGAAGCTGAGAGACTCGAAATATATCATGCACACCAGCGAGATTTGTCGGTAGCTCAAGCTGGTAGGCTACGGGTCCACATTTCTCCTTGATAGCAAATGGATCAATAAACCGGGGAGCGAGCTTCCCTTTACACCGAATCGGTGAACTCCCTTCATTGGAGATACGCGGAAATATACGTACTCTCTGACGTTGAAGTTCAACGGCCGATGTCGCTGGTCTGCATAACTCTTCTGTCGAGATTGAGCAGCCTTTAAATTTGCTTGTATGACCCAAACTCGTTCTTCGGCGTCATTGACAAGGTCAATCCCGAATGTCACTCTTTCACTGGATTCACACCAATTCAGCGGTGTGCGACATCTCCGGCCATAGAGAGCCTCATACGGTGCCATCTTGATACTCGTTTGATAGCTGTTGTTGTACGAGAATTCCGCCAACATTAGATAAGCATCCCAATTCTTACCGTGGTCGATGGCACACGCTCTCAACATATCTTCTAAGACTTGATTCACCCTCTCAGTTTGCCCATCGGTTTGAGGGTGATATGCGGAGCTTCTAAGAAATTTGGTTCCCAAAGATGCGTGCAGCTGTTCCCAGAAACGAGAAATGAACAGTGCACCATGATCTGAAACTATTGTTCTTGGAACTCCATGCTGACATAAGATTCGTTCAATGTATAACTCCGCATATTTCTTGGCGTTGAATCTCACATTCACCGGTATGAAGTGTGCTGACTTGGTTAATTGGTCAAGATAACCCAAACTGAATCATGCTTTCGAGATGTGAGTGGTAACCCGACAATAAAATCCATACTCACATCTCCCACTTCCATGCCAGAATATGAAGGGGCTGCAGCAAACCAGGTTTCTTCATGTGATCTGCTTTCACCCTTCGACACGTATCACACTCGGATACGTATTTAACTATTTCCCGCTTCATCTGTGTCCACCAAAACTTGTTTCTCAAAGCTTGGTACATCATGTTTCTTCCTGGATGAATAGAAAATTTTGATAGATGAGCCTCGTCCAATATTTTCTTACGAAGCTTCATGTCCCTCGGTACGACTATACGGTTCTTGAACCATAGCGTACCATTCTCATCTTTCCGGAAGCACTTAGCTTCTCCTTTGTCTACTCTCTTCCGGATATGGGCCATGCCCTTATCTTTCTTTGAGCCTCTACAATTTCATCACGAATTGTAGGAATGAGGGCAACATTAAACAATGACCCATAGGGTACCAAGCGCAGGCTCGGTTCTTCTTCTTCCATTGCAGCCATGGTTAGATTATGCACATGTGATTTCCGACTAAGTGCGTCGGCAACCACATTCGCTTTTCCAGGATGGTAATGAATCTCCAGTTCATAATCCTTGATTAACTGTAACCATACTCGCTGCCTCATATTTAGCTCCTTTTGTGTGAAGATGTACTTTAAACTCTTGTGGTCGGTGTAGAGGTGGACTAAGTTTCCAAGCAAATAGTGCCTCCACATCTTTAGAGCAAGAACCACAGCAGCTAGCTCGAGATCATGTGTTGGATAATTCTGCTCATGATTCCTAAACTGCCTGGATCCATACGCGACCACTCGCCCTTCTTGCATAAGCACACAGCCAAGGCCGATGCCGGATGCATCACAATAAACATCAAAAGCCTTAGTTGTATCGGGTTGCGCCAACACGGGAGCTGTTGTGAGGTGCTTTACCAATGCTTTGAAGGCCTCCTCACATGCTTCACCCCACACATAATTGTTTCCTTTCTTTAGAAGTTCCATCATCGGTTTATAAACTTTGGAGAAATTCAGAATGAATCTCCGGTAGTAACCCGCTAAACCGAGAAAACTACGGACTTCATGGACTGACTTTGGTTAACTCCAATTCAGCACTTGGACAATCTTGCTCGGATCAACTGTGATGCCTTCCGCAGAAATAATGTGCCCAAGAAATGGCACTTGGTTGATCCAGACCTCACACTTTCTGAATTTTGCATACAATTTGTGATCCCGTAGGCGTTGGAGCACAATATGCAGATGTTCAGCGTGTTCTTCCTCTGACTTAGAATTACTAAGATATCGTCGATGAAGATCACGATGAACTCGTCCAGCTCTGGCATGAAGACTGAATTCATCAAGTACATAAAATGAGCCGGAGCATTAGTGAGTCTGAATGACATGACGAGATACTCATATAACCTGTATCTCGTCGAGAATGCCGTCTTGGGTATGTCTTCCGCCCGGATTTTTATCTGGTGATATCCAGACCGAAGATCCATCTTCGAGAAAACCTTAGCACCCACTAATTGATCAAAAAACATATCGATACGTGGTAGTGGATACTTGTTCTTGATAGTTACGTGTGACGCCCTCAATTCTGTGGAAAACCCACGGAACCGAGAACTAATGCATATGTGTGCCCAAGATGTTCATCACACATACACATGTATTCCACAAACTGAATTCAGAATATATATAACCACGAATAACAGAGTTTGTTACAATATCTCATGAGTCTTGGACTCATGCTTACAGCGGAAGTCTTTATTTCTATGCAGCGGAAGTCTTTATTCTAATGCGGAAGCGATTTAACTAATGCGGAAGCAAATTTAAGCAGAAGTGGCTCCATCTCTACTCCCTCCACAGGCAAGGCTGAGAATAGATCACACGCCTTAATGCTCCACTTGGTCTTCATAGTAGGCTTCTCCTGCTGCTGATGATGAAATAATAATGCAAGGTTGAGTACAATGATGTCCTCAGCAAGTGCGGGAAAAAACACGATATGCAGCTCATAACAAGGTAGGTATAAAAAGGCTCATTTGCAGAAAAGCAGATTTATAAAACCATGATAAAACAGCAACTTAACTTTAAATGAATGTAATCCCAGCATGTATTAAATTACCAACATACCTCCATCACTCTCCGTGTTCCATCTAAACATTAACCAACTTCATTCTTACTCACGAATACCTCCTCGTATTCGCTACCATCTTACGAATACCTTCCCGTATTCGCTACCATCTCATCTTATAAACAACTTTGCCTCATACCGAGACCCATCTCATTGTCACGACTCAACAGTCATGCAACCGTCTTGACACCCGGACTCAACAGTCCCAAAACCAAATCATAAACATAATCAATAACCATAACCAAGAACCATCCCAATAACCATCCCAACTAATCATGGCAGTTGGCCAGGTGCTCGTGACCGTAAGCTCGGCTATCATGATAGTTTTAGACTCTGCAGAGTTTGCACCTCTTTACCCACAAGTTTGTGATTTCGTCACCCGTCGGCGACTGCAGAACCTCCATTATACCAGTACACAGCCATCGGTGTATGGTCAAGAGATCACAAAATAGCCTTTACAAAGGGGTTACTAGAGGTATGGACTCACTAAGGTTTCACCGACAGGCTAGAATCTCCAATTCTTCCACCAACGGGCCCCCTCTTGTGCCATGCAGTTCCCAGGACAGTCCTCACTCGACTCCCATTCCCCGCGCCTTCCACAGTCCATAACACTCTAGCAACTTACCTAATTACTCAGCTAAGCCGCATCCATACTTGGCCTTGTGGTGGCACTGTTATCCTGCCATGTGCATGCATGAACCGGTCCTTAGATCTACGGCAAGTAAACCACCATCTCATGCTACCTCATTCATAAACCCAGTCTTGCCTAGATCTCCCTCCGATCCATGTTCATTAACCTCATCAGTTTCTTATATCATTACGAGTGCAGTTAGCTAGACACATCTATCTCGCTTCCCAATCCCATAGACTCAACGAAGCAAAAAGTAAAAACCATACCCGACTCATAAATATCCCTGGCAACAAGGGTGGTTTAACCAATACTAGTAAACTCCTATAAAAGGGTTTCCCATCATGTTTGACTCAGCACGCACACCTTTTCGCAAAACAAAACAGTTTTACCCAAAACATAGGATCAATATGGTCAAGGAGCACTTGCCTTGTTCTTGCGGTTCCGGTTGTTCTTGGATCTCGAAACCTTATTGCTGCAGTTCGTCGTAGACAGCTCCCTGAGATTGTCCTGCTATGTAGGATCACGTGCATATAAGATTCACAGCAATCAATATCATGCAAAAACCTTAAACTAGATGCGATGATGCACATGCATGCTATCCTATGATTGGTTTTATTGGTTTGCACGTGTTCTTGCATGGCTTGCATGGACAGAGGTGTTCGGATCAAAGGTGGATGTAGCTGTAAGGGCCTCAGTTTTTGACACATATTTGAAGTGTTCATCACCACATCATACACCTCATTTGAGGAAAGTTGATGAACACAAATGAAGAGCAAGTAACCACCATCAACATGCTCATTAGAAAAACAAACTCACATATTGCAAAAGTGGTATTTCCCACATGTGATATAGAAGGTCTGGACATATGAAAACTCCTACACATTGCTAAGGATGTCCATGCCAAGTTTCACCCAATTTCAAAACCTTTTTGAGTTCATTTTGGGTATAGCTAGAAAGAGGGCAGTTTGAAACCATATTCAAATTCAAACTGTTTTTATTCCATGAATTCAAAAGTGGGAGGCATATTCTTATTCAGCACATTTTTGTGAGCTCACACACCAATTTTCACTCCATTTGGAGTTCATCTTGACATGAGCTAAGTGGGGCAAATTCAAACTTTATTTGAATTCAAAACTGAACTTGTGCTGAAATTCATTCAAACCAAACTAATTTGAATTCTACTCAATTCAAATGGCTTATGGGTGAATAATTTGAATCACCATGGGTATTTTGGGGCTCACTGTTTACAACAGTGATTAGGAGTGAATTTCAGAGGTTAAAACCCCGGGTGGGTCCCACATGTCAGCCACTGAAGCAAAAGAGACCGACTGAGAGCTCAGCTCGGTTAACAGCGCGCGCTGCAGCTGCCGCCACGGCGAAGAAATGGCGAAGCCACCAGCTGCTTACCGATCTCAGCCGCGGAACCGACTCCCTGGGTCTTTATCTACCTGCCCGAGCAGTCATCGGCGCCTTCCATCGCTGCCTCGTCGCACTTCCACTCAAAATGCCGAAACACCTCGCCGCCCGAGTGAACCTTCGGTTCCTCATCGCCCGGCCGATCTAGTGACCCTCTCGGCGATCTGAGACCAGCACCGGGTGCGCAAAGCCATCTTCAACACCCTCGCATCGGTTCCAGACCCTGCGCGGTCTTCCCCGAGCTCCACGGCGGCGACCTTGTCTCTGCCGGTTCAGCTCGAGCCGCCGCTGCGGGAACCGTCCTTCCGGCTACCACAGCCCACCGTTCACGGAGCTGTGAACAGCAAAGAGGTTCGCCTCCAACCCCTCTTTCATTTCCGCAAGCTCCGGCAGCGTGACAAGCACTGCTCCGGCCGGAATTTCATATTTTCGCGACGGTGTGCAAAAGTGAGGTCGGTACTGATCCGAGAAATTCATAAACCACACTGCATCATTCATCCTCTTGTGGAGAGGATCACTTCTAGTAGCCCGTGCGGATCCATAGGAGCAAGAACCACAAAGAACCGTGGATGGAAACCGCTGTTCTTCGAGTTTTAGTAGAAATCCCGATTTCCGGCCTAGGTCGCACGGTGACAGCCCAACACAGCCCTTCCCGAGCTCCGTGGAGCTCATGTCGACCTTTCCTATGGTCCACTGATGCTCGACGACCCTTAGCTTGATCGGGGGAGGTGCTAGGGAGGGTGGACAACGCGATCGAAGTTCTTCCGAGGTTGCGGCTCGTCGCCGACCAGGTAGCGGCCGTTGTCATGACGAGCTGACCCCAGAATCCTGTTCCCCGAGTGGAAGTAGGCAGGGGCGGCCAGAATCGTGAAGTTTGGAGCTTTACAGAAGCCGGCGGCGAGCTCTCCGGCGAGGTTCCCCGGCGGCAGAGCGCGGGCGTCGGGAGGTTGAAGAAGGGGGTGGACCCCAGCTGTCAGCGACCGATATTTTAAATCGGGATCGGGCTGCAGCTGGGATCTGGTGTGCTGGCGCACAAATACCCTGTGGGCCTCGGTGTGCCGGACGTCTCTGCGTTCAACACGTGTCCCCGCGAGTTTAAACTTTTCCCCGATTTTCAGAATTCTTCCAAACTTCAAATCCTCATAACTTTGGCTAGAAAGCACCAAATCGAGTGAACCAAATTTTGTTGGATTCAGCTATCTGAGCACTTTCCAGAAAATCAAGTTTCACTTCATGAAAACCATTATTTATCCAGAATTAATTCCTCAAATTTAAACTGTTTGGAATTTTAACTAGAGAATCCTTTGGAGGAAAATCCTGAAATTTTTCTGGGGTGTTCACCAAAATATCTCTGAACTACCATAAAAATTTCAGATCCATTTGAGCTCATTTGATCCACCTAATGGTGTGATTAGTGAAACTGTTCCAGAGAAAATAGAAAATGTTCAGAAACATTTTCAGAATTTTCCCTGAAAGTGTTTAGCTCATAACTTTAGTTAGGAACCTTCAAATTAAGTGAGACCAACTCCATTAGAACCCTCTGAAAACCTAGTTTTCAGAAAGTCATAGTTTGTTTCATGAAAATCCTTAGAACACCCTAAAAGCCTTCAAGTAAGGTCAAGTGCATAATTAATTGTGGAGGGCTCAAATGAGCTTTACTGCAACTAAACCTTGACCAAATCTCTGTCTAGGTTGTAACCAAGCCCCAGTAAAAGTTTCACAGTCATTGGGTCTGTCTAGTGAGAGTTATAGACTTCACAACTTCAAACTTAATATACAAATGCATTTAAATTAATACATGTATTGCTTCTATCATGTAGTCGCTAAGGTCGAGGAGGAACCCGAAGTCCTAGACTTCGTTACTCTGGAGGAACAGTTAGCCTACGACCAAGAGCAGCAAGGCAAGCTCCGGTTTGCATTAACCTTTTACAAGTTTTATTGTTTTGAGCACATACTTGATTACTTTATTCTTTGCATTAGAGTCTTGTTTGGAAACCCAACTGCATAGCCAAGAAAACCATGGGTTGGGTTTAGGATGGCGAACCCCGTTAGCTACTGCAATGCTAAGATAGAGTAGGGATCGGTACAAGTCGAGTAGTTGGAACTACTCGCGAGCATAGGCTAGAGGCACTCGACTCGGGTAGTGATAGCACATGAAACACATAGCAAGAAAATGAGACCAAGCGGAGAGTAAGGGCAGCAGAACTTTGGGGCCTGCGTGTTGTAGCTCCGCTTGTGTCGATTGAGGACCGAGCCATGTGCGGGCCTGTTGAACAAGCTAGAACAGTACCGAAGACCTACTGGCTATATGGGAACTGGGAAACTGATGTAACTCGGGTAGCTGGGTATTGAGGCATTGCCCGTCGTTCAGAGGGTAGGTTGAGAGCTTGAGGTGTAAATCGGCTGGCGGCATGGAGATGCGCGTGCAGAGACCTCTTGCTCGGGACGATGGGACCGGTTCAATATTTGGCTGACGGGCGAAAGGTGGTTGCGTACGGCGTCCGTGATGGTTGTTGTAGGCAACATCGAGTACGGGCGTACGTGACGGGTTGTTCGGGTAACCCTGCAGGTGTAAATCGATTATAATCGCCGTCCCTCGCGGTCAGTGAGTACCACTTGTTCACTGTACCGTGACATAGAAAGAACAGGCTAGTTGCATGTTAAAATGTTGCTGATTGAAAGATGGACTTGGTTGCTAATGATTTGCTATAGTCTAGAGCTAACTAAAGTTCTTTTCAACTTTGGGCAAAGTACATGAGAGAAATGCGTTCCTTGTTTGATTGCGGCTCTCTCATATGCCTTAGCGTAAGGTTCTCCACAACCTGCTGCTAAAACTTGAAAGTAAGGTTCTACTAATTAGGCGAGTCCTTTGCAAATGATTTTACCTCATGTACCCATCACCCCTCATGTAGAAGTTCCATGTTTAGGTGAGACGGGTCAGACTTGCTGAGCCTTTGTGCTCACTGCTTGTGTTTGAAGCTTTTGCAGGGTTCTATGAGGAAGGGACTCCTGAAGAGGAGACGGAACCCCAGGAGGGGAACCCCGTCGAGTGGGAGTCATGCACGCCGCAGGGTTAGTGTGCGTGTGTGCTAGCAAGGACACGTTCAAGGGCTGAACGTGGACTTGATGCATAGTCTACGCCCGTGAGTGTAGACTGGACTTATTTTGATGTAAACATGTTCATAAACCAGTTTATGTAATAAATTTTTTGCTTTCGCTTCATACCTTTGATGTGTGTTATCCGGTGCTGTGCAACGCAGCACCCCTCAGCGTGATCCTGGCTCGACAAGACCGGTGGGGTCGTGTCAGTAGCGATGATCTTGTCTTTAAGATCAACCTGATAATCAAGTGATCTGTCCACGAGAAGGCTTCTGTTCGAAAGGAATCAAAGAACAGATGCAAAAAGAACACAACGATGTCATAAGGTGGTATTGGAGACCTACCTTACGTTCTTCTTGGTCTCGAGGTCCTCCTCAGATCTTTGGTCTTCCTCCGGCGATCTTCCTTGCCGCGCTCCGGCGATGGTTTACTCAGCGGTTTGAGACTAGGGCTCTAAGTCGTCGGTTCAGGAGTTGGAAAGGAAGTTTGTGGTTTCGGCCAGAGGTTCTGGGTTCTATTTATAATCGGGAAGAGAAGAGTCCTAATCTGATTGTATCCCGAATATGAGTCCTGTTTGAATCTTACAACTTATCTTTAGTTGATTTGGTGTGGTATCATTGTGGAATTCAGGTCGGTTTCTGCTCCAGTATTTATACGCGTACAGAATCCAAAAACCGCTCCAGAACTCGTTACCTCCTTGGTGATGAGCTTCGGAGGCTCCACGTGTCCATTGGGCCTGGTCTCTCCTATTTCCGCAGAGACGGGCTCCGGTTGTGCCGCGTGTCAAGTGAGCAAGACTTCCCTCTCCTTCAGAGGTGAGCTCCGTGTGCGCCACGTATCCTGGCGGTCGGGACCTCCTCTCTTACTCGGAGGTGGCTCCGTGCATGCCACGTGTTAGTGTCGGTCTTTCCTTCTTCCCTCGGAGACATGCTCCAAGGTTGACACGTGTTCAACAGTGTTGGACCTCCGGAGATAAGCTCCGGTGGCGACACGTGTTCGATAGAACCGGACCTCTCGGAGGTGAGCTCCGAGATCGACACGTATCCCGTGCGACTGGTCCTCTGATTTCCATGATGACTAGTTCCGAAGGTGACATGTGTCCTGCGGAAATGCCTTTGCTTCTTCCGCAGAGGCTAGCTCCGAGGGCAACACGTGTCCCACAGGGTCGGACATATCCCCTTTTGCGGAGATGAGCCCCGAACCTGCCACGTAGCCATTTTAGCGGCGGACCTCTCCCCACTTCGCAGGGACGAGCTCCGAACACGCCACGTGGCAAGCGGTTGCAGTAAGTTGTCTTCGGCGCTTTCTGTGAACTGGATTCAGCTCTTAATGGCTATCTATTTGATAATTCCTCTGTTCCCACTTCCTTTAAAACGTTTTCTCTACATGAAATATGAATACATGAAGAAACCAGAGATGAGGGTGTCACAAATCTACCCCCCTTAAATTGAATATCGCCCTCGAGATTCGTTAGTAGAGAATAGATGGGGAAATTCTGCCTTGATATCCTCTTCACGCTCCCATGTGGCTTCAGTTTCGGTGTGATGGCTCCATTGTACCTTGCACCATCGAATCACATTGTTCCGGGTGACCCTTTCCCTTACGTCCAAGATTCGGACAGGGTGTTCCGCATAAGTCAGATCCTCTTGAAGTTCAAGTTCTCCCATTGATACTTGCTCCTCTGGTGTTCTCAAGCATTTCTTGAGCTGGAATACATGAAACACGTCATGTACGTCGGAGAGGTGGGTTGGGAGCTCTAGTTGATAGGCTACTTCTCCTCGCTTGTCCAAAATCTTAAATGGTCCGATGTAGCGAGGTGCTAGCTTGACTTTGATGTTGAAACGTCGTTGGCCTCAGATAGGCAATACTTTAAGGTATACAAAGTCTCCTACTTCGAAGGTCAACTTCCTTCGCCTATTGTCCGCATAGCCTTTCTGTCGTGACTGAGCAGCCTTTAAGTTCTCCCATACTGTTTGGACTTGCTTTTCAGCTTCTTGTAGTACTTCAGGTCCAAACACCTGGTTTTCTCCGGTCTCGTTCCAAAACAGTGGCGTTCTACACCGTCTACCATATAATGCTTCGAAAGGCGACATCTTCAAGCTAGCTTGATAGCTGTTGTTATAGGAGAATTCGGCATACAGTAAACTCCTATCGCAACTACGCCCACGTTTCAAGGCGCAAGCTCTCAACATGTCCTCCAGAATTTGCTTTGTCCTTTTGGTTTGCCCATCAGTTTGTGGGTGATAGGCGGAGCTAAAATCCAGTCGTGTATCCATGGCTTTCTGCAGCTTCCTCCAGAATCTAGAGGTAAACTGAGAACCTCAATCTGAGACTATCCTCCTCGGGACTTCATGACGGCACACAATCTGCTCCATGTACAACTCGGCTAATTTTGCAACGTTGTAATTGGCCCTTACAGGGAGAAAATGGGCAGTTTTCGTCAATCGGTCCACGATGATCTAGATGGAGTCGTAACCCGACTGAGTACGTGGCAATCCGACAACGAAATTCATACTGATGTCTTCCCACTTCCACTCTGGTACCTTCAAAGGTTGCAACAATCCAACGGGTTTTTGATGTTCGGCCTTCACCCGTTGGCACGTGTCGCATAGGGCAACGTATTCGGCTATATCCGTCTTCATACCATCCCACCAATAACAAGTTTTCAAGTCCTTGTACATTTTGGTACTTCCGGGATGTATGGAATAGGGTGAATCGTGTGCCTCCTTCAATATCATGTTGCGGAGGTGTTTTATGTCAGGCACACAAATCCTTTTTCCTAGCCAAAGCGTACCCTTCTCATCCTCCTTGAAATCTTTCTCTATTCCTTGTTGGATCCTTCCTTTGATCTCCTTGATCCCCTCATCCATTGCTTGGCCCTCTCTTATCTCTTGCTCCAATGAAGAGTGGATCTCCATTATTTCCATGTTGTTCAAGAATCCGAGGTGTAACCGTTCGAACTCCTTGCGTAGTTCGGGTGGTAGCTCCCGAACCGTGAGTTGGTGACATGCTCCCTTTCGGCTCAATGCATCAGCTACTACATTGGCCTTCCCGGGGTGGTAGTTGATTCCAACATCGTAATCCTTGATGAGTTCCAACCATCGACGTTGCCTCAAATTCAATTCCGTTTGTGTAAATATGTACTTGAGGCTTTTTTGATCCGTATAGATCTCACATCGATGGCCAAGGATATAATGTCTCCAAATCTTCATTGCATGCACTACTGCTGCTAGCTCCAAGTCATGTGTAGGATAATTAAGCTCGTGCTTCTTTAATTGTCGTGAGGCATAGGCTACCACTTGTCCTTCTTGCATGAGCACACATCCAAGCCCCTGTCTGGATGCATCACAATATATGTCAAAGCTCTTGCTTACGTCTGGCAATACAGAACCGGTGCTGTGGTTAGCCTTTTCTTGAGTTCCTCAAAACTTCCTTGGCAGGCTGGTGTCCATTGGAAGACTTTTCCCTTCATTAGCAACTCCGTCATAGGCTTTGCTATTTTAGAGAAGTCTTTAATGAAGCGTCGATAGTATCCAGCCATCCCAAGAAAACTCCGAATATCCCTCACGCTCTGCGGTTGGTCCCACTTCAGAACATCTCTTACTTTTCTGGGATCAACCGATACCCCTTCCTTGGAGATAATGTGGCCTAGGAAAGATATTTCCTTTAGCCAAAATTGACACTTGTTAAGCTTGGCATACAATTGATGCTCATGCAATTTCTGCAAGGTCAATTTCAAATGTTCTTCATGATCCTCCTCATATTTTGAATACACCATAATGTCGGCGATGAAAACCACGATGAACTTGTCCATGTACTCCATGAAAACCTTGTTCATAAGGGAAATGAAGTATGCGGGTGCATTTATCAACCCAAAAGACATGAAGGTATATTAATACGAACCATACCGTGTTCGAAAGGCTATCTTGGGTATATCGGAGGGCTTAATCTTCAGCTGGAAGTATCCCGACCAAAGATCAATCTTGGAGAACACTCGGGCTCCTTTCATTTGGTCGAATAGGTCTTCTATACGGGGCATAGGGTATTTGTTCTTGATTGTTACCTCGTTGAGAGACCTATAGTCCACGCACATCCTTTGGGTTCCATCCTTCCTGTCCACGAAGAGCACAGGAGCTCCCCATGGTGACGAGCTTGGACGTATAAAACCCTTCTCCAACTGCTCTTGAATTTGCTTCTTGAGTTCTACTAGTTCATTGACGGGCATCCTATAGGGTCTCTTGGCTATGGGTGCAGTTCCGGGTACCAAATCAATGGCAAACTCAATGTCCCGATCAGGGGGCATACCTGGAAGCTCTTCCGGGAACACGTCCAAAAATTCCTGAACCACCGGAATGCTGTCCAATGTTGCTCCTTCAACGTGGTTCAAATTTGCCTTTTCAGCGGTTTGTTGGGCTGACTCAAACTCGACATGGATGCCGTGCTCATTTGTCAACTGCACGCTTCTTTCAGCACATTGGATTACCCCGTTGTGCTTACTTAACCAATCCATCCCGAGTATGATGTCGATCCCTTGAGAATCCAAGACAATAAGGTTGGAAAGGAAGTATACCCCCCTTATTTTAAGGCTTACTTTCGGACATACTATATTAGTCCTCATTTCTCCTCCGGGAGAATTTACTAACATAGCACATTCTAAGTGGGATACGGGTAGATGATGTTTGGCAACATATTTGGATGATATGAAGGAATGTGATGCTCCAGAATCAAATAAGATGGTGGCTGGGTTGGAGTTGGCAAGGAACATACCAATTACGACGTCCTCAGCCTATTGTGCTTCCTCAGCAGAGACATGGTTCACGTTGTCGCATGCATAGTTCTGCTGTCCACGGTTTCCTTGATTGTCCCCTCCGTTCGGTCGCGGGTTCTGCTTGGGTACGTTGCCTTGCTGTACAGGGCCTCTCCTCGGGCACTGGTTCGCAAAGTATCCTATTTCCCCGCATGCAAAGCATGCCCTGTTGCCTACGGCAGCAGGTACGTTGGGGCAGGGGTTTTGAACAGGAGCGCCATTGTTAGGTCGGGGCGCAGGAGGCATGGGCACACGAGGTGCTGGTGCAACGGGTCGTTGCTGTGGTGGCTGACCAGGGCAGTATGCAGGAGTGGTCGATCTATACTGCGGTGCAGGGGGTATATACCGAGGTCGTACGTTGCTCCCTTGAGGCTGGTATGGCATCTTTCTCTTGCACTCTCGCTCGATCTCTCGGATCTTGTTTGCAACCACTATGGCCTTATCAACCAGCTTCTGGAAGCTTACGTAGTCATTGTTGCGGAGCTGAACCTGGATCTCATTGTTCAATCCTCTCATGAACAGGTACTGCTTCCTCTGATCTGAGTTGACATCTTCAGGGGCATACCGGGACAGTTGTATGAACTTGTTGAGATACTCATTCACACTTCTCTGTCCTTGGAGGAGACCTTCTAACTCCTACCTCTTGAGCATCATTACACCAGCAGGGATGTAATGAGAGCGGAAACTTTCCTTGAACTCAGTCCAAGTGATCGTCTCCGGATCGGCATGAGCGTTGCTCAGGGCATCCCACCAGTCAGCAGCGGCTCCCGTAAGTTGGTGCGACGCGAAGAGGACCTTCTCTCGGTCATTGCACTGTACTATGGCAAGCTTCTTCTTCATGGATTTCAACCAGTCGTCAGCCTCCATGGGGTCACTGGCTTGAGCAAAGGTGGGTGGTCGAGTCCTCATGAACTCTCCCAACCTGTTATGAGCCGGCGGTGGTGGTGGTGGTGGTGCCGGAATAGGGTTGTTGTTGGCCTGCAACTGACCCAAAGTTTGGATCATGGTTTGCATAAGCTGGTTTTGCATGGCCATCAACCTTTCTAGATTGTTCTCGCCAGTTCCGGGGTTAACAGGAACTTCCTCGTGATCATCCTCTTGGATGTCACGGACGTTCCTTTGTCCGGCGTTTCCTCTCACCATCTGTGAGAGAGATCAGAATAGAATAGAATGTTAGAAGGTTAGGTATGTCCCTTCAACTATATGCATCAAGGTGAGTTGGACTATATATATATTAGCCCATATGAGGGTGTGAACAAGTGCCGAAACATCTCACACCTCTTTCTAATTACGGCCCTGTTTGGCACAGCTTTTGAACCAGCTTTTTTATAAAAATAAGCTGCGGGTGTACCAAACAGTCAGCTTCTCCAGCAACTTATTAGTTCAGCTGCTTCTCAGAATAAACCAAAAGCAGGATATAAGTTTAAGCTGCTGTTCACCAGCTTTTCGGACAAGCTGCTTTTTTAACAAGTTTAAGCCGTGCCAAACAGGGCCTACGTGTGGATATGGACAACGTTTTGAGACGTCCCACAACTCACACTAAGCGTATAATCTCAATCAATCATCACAAGAGCTCACACAACTCCTATTCAAGGATGGTTCCCTATGTCAAGGTGGTTTTAAAGCCAATCTAAGCATCCTAGGATGCTTCCTTGGGTCAGTGTGGCTTAGCTACCAATTTGTGTCCAATACCAATATGTGACTCCTATTTAAGGGTGTAACCTACTGTTAACCCGTGGCTCTAATGTCAATCTAAGGCTTCTATCTAGGCGTGTAACCTATTGTCAACCCATGGCTCTGATACCAATCTGTGACGCCCTCAATTCTGTGGAAAACCCACGGAACCGAGAACTAATGCATATGTGTGCCCAGGATGTTCATCACACATACACATATATTCCACAAACTGAATTCAGAATATATATAACCACGAATAACAGTGTTTGTTACAATATCTCATTAGTCTTGGACTCATGCTTACAGCGGAAGTCTTTATTTCTATGTAGAGGAAGTCTTTATTCTAATACGGAAGCGATTTAACTAATGCGGAAGCAAATCTAAGCAGAAGTGGCTCCATCTCTACTCCCTCCACAGGCAACGCTGAGAATAGATCACACGCCTTAATGCTCCACTTGGTCTTCATAGTAGGCTTCTCCTGCTGCTGATGATGAAATAATAACGCAAGGTTGAGTACAATGATGTACTCAGCAAGTGCGGGAAAAAACACGATATGCAACTCATAACAAGGTAGTTATAAAAAGGCTCATTTGCAGAAAAGCAGATTTATAAAACCATGATAAAATAGCAACTTAACTTTAAATGAATGTAATCCCAGCATGTATTAAATTACCAACATACCTCCATCACTCTCCGTGTTCCATCAAAACATTAACCAACTTCATTCTTACTCACGAATACCTCCTCGTATTCGCTACCATCTCACGAATACCTTCCCGTATTCGCTACCATCTCATCTTATAAACAACTTTGCCTCATACCGAGACCCATCTCATTGTCACGACTCAACAGTCATGCAACCGTCTTGACACCCGGACTCAACAGTCCCAAAACCAAACCATAAACATAATCAATAACCATAACCAAGAACCATCCCAATAACCACCCCAACTAATCATGGCAGATGGCCAGGTGCTCGTGACCGTAAGCTCGGCTATCATGATAGTTTTAGACTCTGCAGAGTTTGCACCTCTTTACCCACAAGTTTGTGATTTCGTCACCCGTCGGCGACTATAGAACCTCCATTATACCAGTACATAGCCGTCGGTGTATGGTCAAGAGATCACAAAATAGCCTTTACAAAGGGGTTACTAGATGTATGTACTCACTAAGGTTTCACCCGCAGGCTAGAATCTCCAATTCTCCCACCCACGGGCCCCCTCTTGTGCCATGCAGTTCCCAGGGCAGTCCTCACTCGACTCTCATTCCCCGCGCCTTCCACAGTCCATAACACTCTAGAAACTTACCTAATTACTCAGCTAAGCCGCACCCATACTTGGCCTTGTGGTGGCACTGTTATCCTGGCATGTGCATGCATGAACCGGTCCTTAGATCTACGGCAAGTAAACCACCATCTCATGCTACCTCATTCACAAACCCAGTCTTGCCTAGATCTCCCTCCGATCCATGTTCATTAACCTCATCAGTTTCTTATATCATTACGAGTGCAGTTAGCTAGACACATCTATCTCGCTTCCCAATCCCATATACTCAGCGAAGCAAAAAGCAAAAACTATACCCGACTCATAAACATCCCTGGCGACAAGGGTGGTTTAACCAATACTAGTAAACTTCTACAAAAGGGTTTCCCATCATGTTTGACTCAGCACGCACACCTTTTCGCAAAACAAAACAGTTTTACCCAAAACATAGGATCAATATGGTCAAGGAGCACTTGCCTTGTTCTTGCGGTTCCGGTTGTTCTTGGATCTCAAAACCTTGTTGCTGCAGTTCGTCATAGACAGCTCCCTGAGCTTGTCCTGCTATGTAGGATCACGTGCATACAAGATCCACAACAATCAATATCATGCACAAACCTTAAACTAGATGCGATGATGCACATGCATTCTATCCTATGATTGGTTTTATTGGTTTGCACGTGTTCTTGCATGGCTTGCATGGACAGAGGTGTTTGGATCAAAGGTGGACGTAGCGATGATCTTGTCTTTTAGATCAACCTGATCATCAAGTGATCTGTCCACGAGAAGGCTTCTGTTCGAAAGGAATCAAAGAACAGATGCAAAAAGAACACAACGATGTCATAAGGTGGTATTGGAGACCTACCTTACGTTCTTCTTGGTCTCGAGGTCCTCCTCAGATCGTTGGTCTTCCTCCGGCAATCTTCCTTGCCGCGCACCGGTGATGGTTTACTCGGCGGTTTGAGACTAGGGCTCTAAGTCGTCGGCTCAGGAGTTGGAAAGGAAGTTTGTGGTTTCAGCCAGAGGTTCTGGTTTCTATTTATAATTGGGAAGAGAAGAGTCTTAATCTGATTGTATCCCGAATATGAGTCCTGTTTGAATCTTACAACTTATCTTTAGTTGATTTGGTGCGGTATCATCGTGGAATTCAGGTCAGTTTCTGCTCCGGTATTTCTACGCGTATAGAATCCAAAAACCGCTCCAGAACTAGTTACCACCTTGGTGATGAGCTCCGGAGGCTCCACGTGTGCATCGGGCCTGGTCTCTCCTTTTTCCACAGAGACGGGCTCCGGTTGTGCCGCGTGTCAAATGAGTAAGACTTCCCTCTCCTTCGGAGGTGAGCTCCGCGTGCACTACGTATCCTGGCGGTCGGGACCTCCTCTCTTACTCGGAGGTGGCTCTGCGCACGCCACGTGTTAGTGCCGGTCTTTCCTTCTTCCCTCAGAGACATGCTCCAAGGTTGACGCGTGTTCAACAGTGTTGGACCTCCGGAGATAAGCTCCGGTGGTGACACGTGTTCGATAGAACCGGACCTCTCGGAGGTGAGCTCCTAGATCGACACGTATCCCGTGCGACTGGTCCTCTGATTTCCATGATGACTAGTTCCGAAGGTGACATGTGTCCTGCGGAAATGCCTTTGCTTCTTCCGTAGAGGCTAGCTCCGAGGGCAACACGTGTCCCACAGGGTCGGACCTCTCCCCTTTTGCGGAGATGAGCCCCGAACCTGCCACGTAGCCATTTTAGCGGCGGACCTCTCCCCACTTCACAGGGACGAGCTCCGAACACACCACGTGGCCAGCGGCCGCGGTAAGATGTCTTCGGCGCTTTCTGTGAACTGGATTCGGCTCTAACTGGCTATCTATTTGATAATTCCTCTGTTCCCACTTCCTTTAAAATGTTTTCTCTACATGAAATATGAATACATGCAGAAACCAGAGATGAGGGTGTCACATTACGACATTGAGCGGATGATAGTCCACACATAACCTCAGAGTCTCGTCCTTTTTCTTGACGAACAGCGCGGAGCATCCCCATGGTGATGAACTGGGTCGAATTAAGCCTTTGCTTAACAAATCATTCAGCTGCTCCTTCAGCTCCGCGAGTTCCTTCGGTGCCATTTTATACAGCCTCCGAGAGATGGGTGTGGTTTCCGGTGCTAGTTCAATTTTGAACTCCACTTCACGTTCAGGCGACATGCCCGGTAAATCCTCGGGAAACACGTCCGGATAATCCCGGACCACTGGAATGTCCACCAGTTTCTTAGCTTCAACAGTGTGTACAGCAGCGACTTCCGGTGCAACATTTCTCGGAATCAACGTATGTTGCCCGTGCTTCTTTGAATTCAGCTGCACCGTTCGTGAACTAATATCAAAGATAGCTTGGTGATGTGTCAACCAAGACATTCCCAAGATGATGTCAATCCGCAAGCCTTCCAGGATGATAAGAGTAGTAGGATATATCCACCCATCCAAACATATAGGCGCTCGAGCAACAATTCTGCCCGCTGTCCTACTACCTCCTGGTGAATTAATATGATATGATGCGGCCAAGGTGGTTGAGGGTATTTGGTGCTTAACCACATAATCTTTTCTGATAAAGTCGTGTGTAGCACCCAAGTCGAACAACACGAACATGGGCTGAGCACGTAGACTGAACATACCCGCAAACACGGGTTCTCCTACGGGAACATCTTCAACTGCCATATAGTTTATATTTCCCACTTCCAGTGCTGTTCTCCTTGACCGACCATGGAATTTCTTTGCAGCTTGAGATGACATATGATTGCTGCTCTGGTCACTTGACCCTCCTGAGGAATATGCTCTACATCGCTACAAGTGTTATCCGATGCGAGCTCAGGATCTTCACCATATGGAAGTGGTTGATATTTTTGTGCACTTTGCTGAGGTGGGGGTGCACAAATACTCATTTGCTGCTGTTGCAGCAGTGGCTGAACCTCCATGGGTGAATATGAACAGTATTGAATCTGAGGTGGTCCGTCAAAGGACTGAATTTCCACCCCGTATGGTAAGCAATATATCACCGGTTGCTCTTGATGATAATCATCCATACTTGCCAGTGATAATTTTCTCTTCCTCTTACTCTCCTTGTGCTCGAGTTCAGCTATTTCTTGAATCATAGCGGCATTGACTAACTCGCTATAATTCCCTTTATTGCATTGTGCCACTTTTGTCCGAAGCTTCACATCGAGGCCTCGGAAGAAGTAATGACACTTCATCGTCTCGTTATGCACATAAGCGGATGCATATTATACGGAACGGTTAAATTCCGTAAAGTACTTCATAACACTCATGTCTCCTTGCTTGAGTTCATAGAACTCTTCAATTCTGGTTTTGACGATGCCCTCACAAATATGACGTGCACGGAAAGCATCACGAAACTCCGTCCACGTCACACGATGACCTTCAGCGATCTTAGCAAGATATTCAGACCACCAAGCCCCAGCGGATCCATGAAGTTGCTGTGCGGCAAATAAAGCCTTCTCATATTCATCACATTGGAGCATTCCCAATTTAGATTCAATCACCCGGAGCCAATGATCTGCCTCCAAGGCTTCTTTAGCTCCGAGAATACCGGTGGTTGTCTTGCTAGAAAATCCAGATACGTATTTAGTGTGGGGTTTTGCTGTGAGGTCTCTTGTCGGATGCCTTGCTGCACCAACAACTCAAGAGACTCAGCCATTCTTCCCAACACCTCCGCCAGTCCGGTTGATGATGGCGGTGATCGTCGCTGCGACGAATCATTTCCATCCCGACTGGAACCACCAACCTCATACCCGGAATGAGTATGATCCATACTGCAATAGTGAGCAATTTACGGTTAATATCCAAGATGTACTCCACTTGAACTCAAAATTATTAACCGCAAAAACATCACATCAACAGTGCAGCATACGTGAAGGAAACAAGGTTTTTGACAATTCCGAAATATAACCAATGATTGTTGAAGTTGGTCAAACTCTTAAACCAACAAAAGGAATGATGAAAGATAACTAATGAATATGTCATGGAACTTAGAGAAGTAAAAAAAACCTTCATGTCCACAACAAGTCCTAAATTACATGGGCAATGAGCAATGCTCTGTTCAGTATGACCCTTGGACCTTAATCCCAGAATTTTATTATGAAAATGGCAGTTTCATGTCTCAAGTTGACTATAAAAGTTATAAATAACTTCAATATCTTTCCAAGAGTATTTATTTGCCTTCATATCTGTTCTGGATCAGAAGTTATGATATTTCAAAGTTGACAGAAATATGGAACAATTTTGACAGCACCTCCTCTGAAAGTGCCTGTTTTGTCCGCAAGATTTCCTAAAGTTCTACCTCAAATCTGGGGAAACTTTGAACTACAAAGTCGTAGCACATATCAAAAAATTTCCAACGATGTCTTACATGACCCTTACAAATTTTTCTACAAGAAGTTATGGTCGAAATACAGAAAATTCAAGAGAGCATTTCTGGTCTGCCCTGTTTTTGGACAGTTAGCACTCCTCAGAGATTTTCATCCATTTGGAGGGGAATTCTGTTCTGGAGTTCTACATAAAAGTTGTAGAAGACTTCAAAAACTTTCCAGAAATGTATCTCTCACCTCCATTGGTTCAACCAAACAAAAGTTATGCCCTGTTCAAATTCAGCCAAAATTCTGCTGAAACAGGGGAGATGGTTTCTAAATATTTGAGATGGAAACTATACTGCCAATTGACTCTTAGTTCAATTTAGGAGTTCAGTAACCCCTAATGGAATCCTAGACTCCAAAATTACTCTTTTATTTGAAAACATTCTTTTTCATGCAGTTAAGAACATTTCACGCTACTACGTTTCCTCACCAAATCAAAATCCTAACCGGCGTTACACCGGCATATACGTCTCAAGGGGTGGCACTAAAACGATCACTCACACACGTGTTCTAAACGGAATGTTCTACTCGTGGTTAAGTACCTGCAGAAAAACAATCAATAGTGATGCACACAAAGGTTTTCCATTTCAGGCAGGTCCATATTATAGTAAAAACATACGCCCCGTATCATTGCCATACGGGCCGTCCTTGAGTCAAGTCACGTCTCAAGGTACATGGTCGTGTTTTAACACCACACGACGGGGAACCCGAGTAGAGCGCGGTTGGGAATTTTATCAACCCAACGGATACCACCTACTGCCTCATGACCGTTGAGGCACGCCGATGGCGAGCGCTGCGTATGGCCCTTTGAACATTGAACGTTCAAGAGTTGCATACTATCGTGTTGCTTACCACACGATGGGGTATTCTCACTTTTGCCTAAAGCACACTGGAGATCAGCGTTTTCATATGCTCTCAGAACCATAGGGAGGTTCAGAGACTCATATTAACTACCATGCCAAGCCACGGTATACCATTCCATACTATTACTCGTATGGCGAGTTACCACAATTGATCCGCCTGTGGTGGCGTACCTTACCTCTTACCTCCACGTAGGTGCGTCGTTACAGAATTGAAATACTGAATGTAACACACTGTTAGGTTGCCACCTTAAGTAACTATGCTAACAATAGTCCTTATGTGGGCATACTACACGTTCTTCACTCGTATACTTTGAAGTTTTCGAAAATAAGCTCTTTTCATGCGTGCTATTCCAATGCGGCTCTGATACCATGCGTGTGGGAAACTCCTTCCGGGATCCACACTCCAGGATACACATTGGGTGGTGCCGTGCGATGCGGCACCCAACAGCAAACACGAAAAGAACCATAAAGTACAAAGTCTTTTATTTCTCAAGATAGTGGCATTTACAAAATATTGTACCACGAGGGCACACGCAGCGAAATATACATACACACTTACTCTCGGTCCTAACTATGCAAAAGAGAAGACGTCCGGCCCGCGGACTCTTCTTACTAGCTTCCACAAAGATGAGTGCAGCGGCAGGGTTTCCGGTGAGTCTCTGATGGCTCACCGAACAACCATCTTCATAGCAAATTTTTATAACCTGCAAAACACTAATAATGCAACCGTGAGCACGATGGCTCAGCAAGACTTAACCGACACTCCTAAACATGAAACTCTACATGCAGGGATTACTAACATAGGAAAAGCATAATGCAATAACGACACACCTACACGTTAATCCTTACTTTTAGTTTAATAGCAGCAGATTATTATACCTTAGGCAGCCCTCACATTGGAAGTCCACAATCAAACAAGAAACGCTTTCCTCCGATGTGGTGATGCCCAAAGAAGAAAATAAACTTAATGAGCTCTACAACTACAGCATACATGGTTGGCAATACAATGAATTTAAGAACTTCACATCAGCAATGATTCATCACACTTTATCTGGAAGTTGTTACTACGTCACAACGCAGTGAACAAGTGGTACTCATATAACCGCGAGGGACGGTGATTGCAATCAGGACACACCCGGAATACACGACACATACACCCGCCTCGAAAGACTCATACAAGAGCTCTTTCTTACGTTGTATGCGGCAACCTTTCACTCGTCACTCCAATGCCGAACCAGTTCCGCCGACCCATCAGAAGGGCCACTACACGGAACACGTCGAAGTTGCTCCGCTAGAGGGTTTACACCTCTGACACCAACCCCCAAAGGACGGCCGTATAAGTTTCGACATGAGAGTACCCGAGTTACATCGGTTTCTCGGGTCCCATATATCCGATATGCATCCGATACTGTTCAAACTTGCTCAGCAGGGCGGCATACACATCGGTCCTTAACCGACACAAACAGAGCTACAGCCACACAGACCCAACATTCTGCTGCTCCTACTCTCTGCTCGGTCTCATTTTCCATTCCAGAACTTTCATTCTCTAGAATCATACCCCGCTGAACCAACATCCTAAACTCGCGAGTAGCTTCCAACTACCCGACTTGTACCGGATCCTATATAACTTAAGCCTAGCAGAATCTACACGAAGGTAACCTGTTCTACCCTGTACTCCAAGGGTTTGTGGGTCATGCATTTGAAGTATCAATCACCTTGACCTAATGCACAATTCATACTAGACCAATAGAAGTGATACAAAGTAAAATGTAACAAAAAAGCTGTTAAATGCAAACCGGGGCTTGCCTTATGTTGCTGCAGGTTTAGTTCTACTTTATAGTCAGTAGCTTGGCGATGAGTTAAGCCTCAACTTGCTGCTACGAGTCAAGTTGCTCGTCGACCTCCTTCGTCGTATTTCCTACCGACATGAATATGCACAGTTTTATGTTGCAAGTAAAGACATTATAAAACAAAGATGTTTTATGACTTAAGAAAGGGTTCTAACTAACTAAGACTCGAGAATTTGGTTTGTCTATGTGCTGGAACAGAGACATGAACATTGTGAGCTTTGGAGAATTTTGGAACTCAAGTTCAAAGAACTAGATAAAGGATATAACGATGAAACTAGAAAGGATTAGCAGAAACTTGATAAGATGATCTCAACTTGCTCTGAAATTTTTACAGTGGTCCATAGATCATACAGAGGTATGGCTTGCAAAATTTCAAACAAAGTTGATGTAAGATGTGGCCTAAAGAATTTCCTTAGCTATTTGGCTTCTCTAAATTCCTATGGCAATTCTAGTGTCTTGTCATGCCCCAAATTTGTTTTTTCAGAAACTTTAGAGTCTTATGAGTCCATTGGACTTGGTTTCACCATTTTTGGAGCTTCCTACACTGAGATATGGAATTTAGAAGTTGGGGCTAAAAGCTGAAAATCATTCTGTTATTTTTCCTAATTTCAGAGACATACAAGATTGAATCAACATTTGGCCAAGCAAATTAAGTCCAATGCCTCTGAAAATGTTACTGGAGTTCAAGGTTTTCTGGAGGAGTGTCCTGCCCAAATTTGGGAATTTTCCAATAAACAGAACTCCTGTAACAATTCATACAAGATTTTCCTTAAATGAATTAATGAGCACAATCCAGGGACTTTCATAAACATTGGGCTGCATACCTGGATAGTACTCTCTGAGAGGAATCCAACAAAAATTTTTTACAATTTTTGGACACTCCTACACAAAGTTATGGCTCTCCAAAGTTTGAACTGAAATGGGAAAATCTGGAAAATGTTTAAATGCCGACAGTGGGTCCCACTCATCATCCCTAACCTCCAGCCTCGCGCCAAACAGAGCAGTGACGGCTCCCTCCGGCGAGCTCGCCGGGAAGGAACTTCCCAGCCACCTCCGGACCCCCTGCTGGCCGCCCCCCCATTTCCCCCCATGCTGAACACGTTGGTGAGGTCGACGGCGGCTGAAACTCGCCGGAAAACGGGGCGCACCGGCAACAGCAAACCCTAGGGCTCCGGCGAGGTCGTGCACGGTGATTTCTCCACCGAATGGTCGGTTCTTGGGCTCTATAGCACCGTGGGGGATCCCTCCTCACCGGCATGAGCTCAAATCGGCTCAAGAATGGCTACAAATAGGGGCTCATCGGCGACCTAGGGCGAAAATCGGTGCTGGCCCGAAATTCTTGAAGAACAGCGCCAAATCTTGATAATTTTTGATGATTTTTTATCCTAGAGGGGTATGGGAGTGTCTAGATCATGTTTGTAGCTTGGCACACGTGATGGTGGACTGATCACAACTAATTTGGAAGATTGGTGAGGCTCGGTTCTAGGCATACCGAAGCAAAGAATTGCAAAATTCATCCACAGCGATGCATGAAACGAGAAGAGGGTTGCACCGTAGGTTTGCACACCTGAGGGGACTCCTTTTTTGTGTAGACCGTCGGCCACGAAGCATTCTCTAGCAGGCAGTCACCGGGGAACAGCGAGGTTGGCTGTGGTGGCTGGTTTCTTCGGTTGTGCGAGGCAGGGCTGTGTAGAGCGCAAGATACTTCACGTGGGCAGAACGAGGGTGCTTCACGACGTCTCCCCCGGTGTTCTCAGCCACAGAGCAGGAGGTAGCATTCGGTGGTTTCGGCTTTCGGGAGGTGGCGCGAGCTGAGGACCCGAGAGAGTCGGTTTGCACTCTGTGAGACTGATCGGTGGGGTACACAGCCACAACTCTCCCTCTCTCCTCCAAATTCGTTTAAAATAGCAAATGAGCTCCAAGTTTGATAAAATTTGGAGGATAGGCCAAAAGAAATATGAGGAACACAATGGTGCACTCAAATGTGAATTTTGGTGAAATCGGAATTTGAAACTGAAATTTAAATTCAAGTTCAAATTTTCTCCCGTTTAGATTCCAAAAAATAGGAAATCCTTTTCAAGTGCTCTGAAAATTTGCCGTGCTATTATTGGATGTGTGGAGAACCAAATGATAGCTTTAGATCTCCGTGTTCGGGAATTTTTGCAAGTTCAAGTTTAGACTTGGAGCTCACACCATTAAATTCAAAAGTTTAAATTCCCTCTCGTTTTCTCGGTGTGACTTGTAGCTCCACTTGCCTGAGTTTTGGGATTTCACACAAGTCCTCCTTGACGCCCTCTTGCCGGTCCCAGGCCTTGAGCAATCCTCCCCGAGTTTCACCGCGACGACCTTTCCTTTTCCGGTTCAGCTCGAGCCTCCGTCACGGGAACGATCCGTCCGACCACCACAGCCCGCCGTTCATCGAGCCGTGCACAGCAAAAGGTTCGCCTTCAGTCCCTCTTTCATTACCACAAGCTCCGGCGGTGTGACATAAACTGCTCACGCCGGGATTTCAGCTCCGGCGGTGTGACATAAACTGCTCACACCGGGATTTCATGATTTCGCGACTGCATGCAAAAGAGATGCCCGGACCGATTCTCAAAATTCGTGGTCCACACCGCACCACTCATTCTCTCATGGAGGGGAGCACTTCTAGGTGCCCGTACGAGTCCATAGGAGCAGGAACAACAAAGAACCATTGAGGGAAACCGCTGTTCTTTGAGTTTTAGGAGAATTCCTGATTTCCGGCCTAGGTCACACGGTGACAGCCTAGTACAGTCATCTCCGAGCTCCGTAGAGCTCATGTCGATCCTTCCTAGGGTCCACTGGTGCTCGACGACCTTTTGTCCGATCGGATGAAGTGCTAGGAAGGCCGGACGACACGGCCGAAGTTCTTCCGGAGCTACCGCTCGTTGCCGACCATGTGCCGGCCATTTTCATGACAAGCTGAGCCCAGAATCATGTTCCCCGAGTAGATTTAGGCAGGGGCGGCAAGAATCATGAAGTTTGGAGCACCACAGAGGCCGACGGCGAGCTCTCCGGCGAGGTGTCGCGGCGGCAGAGCGCGGGAGGCGGGAGGAAGACGAAGGAGGTGGGTCCCGGCTGTCAGCGGAAGATATTTTAAAACCGGGATCTGCTGTGGCACGGATCGGGTGCGGCTGCACGCAAAAGAATCTGTAACCGCGTGTGTCATCCGATGAGGAGCCGACACGTAGCCCCGGGTCCCATGCACAGTGATTTGAACTTTCCCCGATTTTCAGATTTCATTCAAACTTCCTCATAACTTTGGCTAGGGACATCCAAATCGAGTGAACCAAATTTTGTTGGATTCAGCTCTCTGAGTACTTTCCATCAAATCAATTTTCACTTCATGAAAATCCTTATTTCTCCAGAATTAATTCTTCACAGTTTAAACTGTTTAGAATTTTAACTGGACAACCCTTTGGAGGACAATTCTGAACTTTTGCTGGGATGTTCACCAAAATATCCCTGAGCTACCATAAAAATTTCAGATCCATTTAAGCTCATTTGATCCACCTAATGGTGTGATTAATAAAATTGTTCCAGAGAAAATAGAAAATGTCAAGAAACATTTTTAGAATTTCTCTGAAATTGTTTAGCTCATATCTTTAGCTAGTAACCTTCAAATTAAGTGAGACCAACTCCATTAGAACCCTCTGAAAATCTAGTTTTCAGAAAGTCATGGATTGCTCCATGAAAATTCCTAGAAAACCTTAGGAGCTCCAAGTAAGGTCAAGTACATAATTATCTGTGGAGGGCTTAATTGAGCTTTGCTGCAACTAAAACTTGGCCAAGTCTATGTTTAGGTTGTAACCAAACAACAGAAAAATTTCAGAGTCATTGGGTCTGTCTAGTAAGACTTATAAACTTCACAAGTTAAATTCAATTCAAATGCATTTAAATTAATACATGTACATGTTATCTCATGTGGTCGCTAAGGTCGAGGAGGAACCCGAAGTCTTAGACTTCGTTACTCCGGAAGAGAAGCTAGCCTACGACCAAGAGCAGCAAGGCAGGCTCCGGTTTGCATTAACCTCTTTACAAACTTTTATTGTTTTGAGAACTTACTTTGTGTACCATTAATTCTTGCATTAGAGTCTTGTTTGAAAACCCCAAATGCATAGCCAAGAAATCCATGGGTTGGGATTAGGATTGAAAACCTCGTTAGCCACTGCAATGCTAAAGATAGAGTAGGATTCGGTACAAGTCGAGTAGTTGGAACTACTCGCGAGAATAGGCTAGAGGCATATCGCTCGGGTAGAGATAGCAAATGAAACACATGGCAAGAAAAATGAGACCGAGCGGAGAGTAAGGGAAGCAGGACTTTGGGGCCTGGGTGCTATAGCTCCACTTGTGTCGATTGAGGACCGAGCCATGTGCGGGCCTGGTGAACAAGCTAGAACAGTACCGAAGATCTACCGGCTATATGGGAACCGGGAAACCGATGTAACTCGGGTAGCTGGGTATTGAGGCATTGCCTGTCGTTCAGAGGGTAGGTTGAGAGCTCGAGGTTTAAATCGGCTGGCGGCACTGAGATGCGCATGCAGAGACCTCTTGCTCGGGACGATAGGACCGGTTCAATATTTGGCTAACGGGTGAAAGGTGGTTGCGTACGATGTCCGTGATGGTTTCTGTAGGCAACATCGAGTACGGGCGTATGCGACGGGTTATTCGGGTAACCCTGCAGGTGTAAATCAATTATAATTGCCGTCCGTCGTGGTCAGTGAGTACCACTTGTTCACTGTACCGTGACATAGAAAGAACAGGCTAGTTACATGTTAAAATGCTGCTGATTGAAAGATGGACTTTGATTGTTAATGATTTATTGTAGTTTAGAGCTAACTAAAGTTCTTTTCCACTTTGGGCAAAGTACATGAGAGAAATGCGTTTCTTGTTTGATTGCGGCTCTCTCATTTACCTTAGCGTAAAGTCTCCACAACCTGTTGCTAAAACTTGAAAGTAAGGTTCCACTAATTAGGCGAGTCCTTCGCAACTTGTTTTACCTCATGTAACCTATCATCCATCATGTAGAAGTTCCATGTATAGGAGAGACGGGTCAGTCTTGCTGAGCCTTCGTGCTCACTGCTTGTGTTTGAAGCTTTTGCAGGGTTCAGTGAGGAAGGGACTCCCGAGGAGGAGACGGAACCCCAGGAGGGGAACCCCGTCAAGTGGGAGTCGTGCACGCCGCCGTGTTAGTGTGTGTGCGTGCTAGCGGGGACACGTTCACGGGCTGAACGTGAACTCGATGCGTAGTCTACGCCCGTGAGTGTAGACTGAACATATTTTGTTGTAAAAATGGTCATACACTGGTTTATGTAATAAAACTTTGCTTCCGCTTTGTACCTTTGATGTGTGTTATCTGGTGCTGTGCAACGCAGCACCCCTCAGCGTGATCCTGGCTCGACAAGACTGGGGGGTCGTGTCAGCGTTGGTACCAGAGCTCGCTTGAGGTTTAACGCACTACAAAGGTCATCTTTTTCAAAAATCCAGTGAGGAACGAATTAGTAGCCCATATAAGGATGTTATTAGTATATAGAAAGTGGCATACTAACCTATTTGCTTATGTCGGAAAATCGTGCATCTCGGGACGATTTGTGTCTTGGGGGGTGCATGTAACCGCTGTCCACCAGTGCGCACAAGCTGAAGGGTGGAGCCCCACGGATGGCAGGTAACCTGACCCGCTTTAATATCCTCTACGACTCTTCATGTCGTTTGGGGTATTCGAGCAACGTCTGTCCATGGCGTGCGTCGTGCAATTTGGGAGACCCCGTCATGTGGTCAGTAACGTGAACATGTAGCTCAAGGCATGTTTGGGTTGAGAACATCCGGGCGAGTGATGACGGCCGGGTGTACGAACTGTATGGATACCGGGCTCGGTGTGCAGCCAAGTCTGACGATTGTGTGAGTTATCTGAAGGTAGTCTAACCATGAAACGGTAGACGTGTAGCATCCGTGTGCGAGAGACGCTTGGTGCCACTGAACTAACGAAGCCGGCTAAGTCCGGTATAGGTTTTTCTTTGTGAGGACGTAGTACCGATATGCTCTGGTGACGCATCGATGTCACACTCCACTAAATGAACAACTTCATTGTGAAACTTGAAAGTTTAATCCGGATAACTAAAACTTTGATGTAACTCCTTCCCTTAATCAGGATATTCAAAGTTAACAAGTTTTCAACTTATAGGCTGCTAAGGACAGAGTACCCTGTTTTCAGCTGAATTAAGGTTGAAGTTAATCAGATGTTAGAGATTGAGTTGTTTTGAGGTTGGGGTCATATGATACATTTCTGGAAAGCTTTGGAAGAGAATTACAACTTTTCTGTTGAGGTCCAGAGGTGTTTCATCCCTTAACCAATCGAAACATGCAGTAGAGTGGAAACTGTCCAGAAAACAGGGCAGAGCAAAAACTCTCTGTAACTCTCTGTAAATTGAGCATAACTTCCTGCATAAAAATCCAAAAATAGAAAATGAGGTAGTTCTAAAAAGTTCATGAGATTATTTACAACTTTGAAACAGAAAGTTTTGTCAGATTGGGAGCAGCATTAACTGGAATTCTTGGATCAAATCACTACCTAAAGCAGGGAGGTGCTGTCCAATTTTCTCCAGAAATTCTGTTAACTTGGACATCTCATAACTCTTGAACCAGAACAGATATTAGGCCAAGCAAATACTTTCTGGAAAGCTATTGAAGTTAGCTTTAACATTGATGCATGTCCTATGTTATAACTCAATGGTTTACTGATTCAAATAAATATTTTACATTTCTCAAATATGTTTTTACAGATGACAGCGGATAAACAGTTGGAGAACGATTGGGTGGTGTCCCACTGTTCTCACCGCAGCGGCTATCCGGAAACGTTGAGGCAAATGCTTCAATATTTTGGGTACAGCAAGATGCTGCAGTACTTCGCCAAGGGAGAAGGCGAAGAGGGGAACAAGACGTGGACGATCCATGTCAAAGTTCCTGCAGTACCTACGCCACCCGGTTGGGCGCTGTTCACCGTTACGCGCTCGTTCCGGTTGGACCTACACCATGTCGCGTTTCTGCCAACTACACGTGAGAGCTATGGAGGGCACTCCGTACGCGCTCGTTCCGGTGGAGGGACGGGCTAATCACGTGTGGGAAGGGAGGTATATGGATGCAACCGATCCGGGCTGTCCAAGGTACAATACCGCGGAGGCAAACCTTAGTCTCCAATTGAGGGCAGGAAAAGCCGTGATGGACAGCCAAGCTGTTCATACGGATTGTCTTGCTGCGAAGCTCAAGGAGAGCACAAGCCGTGGAGACCATTTTGATAGTGCTCACAGCGCACTCCGCAATGTGCTCCTTCCGACGATTAAGCGACTGAACGAACAACATAATCAGTTGCATCGTCTGAAGAAGGCGAAGAGGAAAAGCCGTGTCGACATCACGGCTTTGCAGGAACAGGTGCAGGCTCTGACCCAGCAAAATGAGGCCCTTACTCAAGAGCAGGACAATGCTATTGAGGAAGGGCAAGGCTGGAAAGAGGACTACAACCAGGCCATGGATGAGGTGCACGCATTGCAGGACCTCGTACCTCCGGTGATGGGCATACCGGTGGTAGGTGTCGTAACCGTGGTCTTGGGTCTTCCGGCAATGGGAGAACCCGAGATGGGAGAGGAGGTTGTAGACCCAGAACCACCAGCAGAGGTACCGGAGGAAGACGACCCGCAGGAGGTCGAGTTCTACTCCGAATAGGGGGTTACCGTTGCCAAGTAGGGCAACCAGAGTGGTGTAACCAAAACTTTTGTAACCAGTGACATGTCGTGTAGGCAGTAGCGTATGTATAAGTAGTGACGACATGAGCACGACTTCTCGGAGACCCGATGATAATGTATCTTGTATAAAGTTTATGCTTTATCAATATATGTGAATGTTGTGCAAATTATTCATGCGTCACTTCAAATACCTACTGTTTCATATGGAAGTTTTAAGTACGACATTTGCTGATCACTGCTGTTTTGAATTTCAGAATGATTCGTACTCGTGCCAACACGGACGTTGGGGGTTCTAGTCAAGGGGGAGAAACCTCCCAACACCCTCCCGAGGACTCCTCGGGACAGCAACAGCAACAGCAGCAACAGCAACAGAAAACACCGCCACCGCCAACAGTTACATTGGCCGATATCGTTGCGGCAATGGCAGGTTCTCATCAGCAGCACACGGAGTTGCTGCAAACTCTCATCGCAAACACGTCTCGACCAGAGAGGCGTCATGATCGTGAGGAGCGTCAACAGAGCTCCTACTCCGACTTTCTAGCGACTCATCCCCTGGTATTCTCAAGGGCGGATGAACCCCTCGATGCGGACAACTGGCTCCGCACAATGGAGATGAAGTTCGGGCTGCTCCAAGTGAGTGAGCAGCGCAAGACTCAGTTCATGGTCCAACAGCTCCAAGGATCGGCGAGCGCGTGGTGGGTGAACTACTGTGCTTCACAGCCCACCGACCGAGTTATGACCTGGACGGAATTCAGTACGGCCTTCAGGGCCTATCACATACCGCCGGGTCTCATGAAGAGGAAGACACAGGAGTTTTTACGCCTGCAACAAGGGAGCTGGAAGGCACTGGAATACTCCAGGGCGTTCAATGATCTTGCGCTCTACGCGTCATATCACGCCGATACCGACGAGAAGCGGCGGGATCACTTCTACCAGGGGCTTAATCCGCTCCTGAAGGACAAACTGGCGATGTTCAATCGCGGCAGCCTCAACGATATAATTGATGCTGCAATTGTTCAGGAGGACTCCGGCAAGGAGTTAGCGGCGGCGGAAAGAAAGCGAAGCGTGCCGCAAAGTAGCGGAGAAGGAGGCGGTCCTTCTTAGAAATTTCGAATGGTAAATCGCCCACCATCGGGTCCACGCTGGCAGCCACCACAGAGGTCGATGCCATTCCGCAGTCGGCCCTATTTCCCACCGGCGTTCAGGCCGGCACTGCCAGTCCCACCTCCACAGCAACAACAGCAGCGGGCGATGCCGCGTGCGTATGCACCTCAGCAGCGCATGCCGGGCTTTCGTCCCCCAAGCACCGGACAAGCAGCGGCCACATGCTACAAATGTGGTCAGCCAGGACACTTCGCCAGCAGTTGTCCGGAGAGGCAAGGCGACGGAGTTGCACCACAACTTCCGGGGAGGAATCAGCCCCGGAACCCTACTAATGCGCGGCGGGCAAACCCTAGGCCCGGCACCATCCACCAGCTTGCCATAGAGGACGTGCCGGAGGGTGAGCCAATCCTTGCGGGTATGTTCCAACTCCACCAGCATCCTGCCATAGTATTGTATAATTCAGGCGCCACGCACAAATTTATTAGCCAAGCTTCATTGCTAAACACAGCTTGCAAACACTACCCACCGATAGTCCATATGTGATTTGTTCACCGTGTGGGAAGATTTCAGCAAGCGTAATGGTTTCCAAAGCACCATTATGCTTAGCGGGTAGAGTGTACCCTACGTCTCTCATAATCTTAGAGGGACATAAGGTCGATGTCATCCTAGGGATGTCGTGGTTAACCCGCCACGGTGCTGTTGTAGACACCGTCCTTCAAATCGTGCACTTGAACTCAGAAGTGCACGGACCTCACTCCTTATTTCTAGACAGTCCAGAAATAAAACTTCCAAGTGTCTATCAATCCACAACTATCAGATTGGAAGATATTCCAGTGGTCCGAGAGTTCCCTGACGTGTTCCCGGATGATTTACCGGGGATGCCGCCCGATAGAGAGGTGGAGTTCAAGATTGAACTTGCACCGGGAACCATGCCAATATCCCGAAGGCCGTACAAGATGGCACCTAAGGAGTTGGCTGAACTGAAGACCCAGCTAACGGACCTGCTGGAAAAGGGTTTTATTAGGCCAAGCTCCTCTCCATGGGGCTGTTCGACATTATTTGTGAAGAAGAAGGATGAGACATTGCGGATTTGCATGGACTATCGTCCACTAAACGCCGTAACCATCAAGAACAAGTACCCGTTGCCATGGATCGACATGTTGTTTGATCAGTTGGTCGAAGCAAAGATCTTTTCCAAGATGGACTTAAGATCCGGGTACCACCAGATTAAGATACGGGCTGAGGACATTCCGACGACGGCTTTCTCGATGAGGTACGGACTTTATGAGTACCTAGTCATGTCCTTCGGCTTCACCAATGCTCCAGCTCACTTCATGTATTTAATGAACTCGGTATTCATGCCGGAGCTGGACAAGTTTGTCGTGGTCTTCATCGACGACATATTGGTATATTCCAAGTCGGAGGAAGAGCACAAGAAACATCTGCGTATAGTCTTGCAACGGCTGCGGGATCACAAGCTATACGCGAAATTCAGCAAATGCGAGTTCTAGATATCGCAAGTGCCTTTTCTCGGGCATATCATCTCAGTGGAGGGCATCGCTGTAGACCCGAGGAAGATCACACAAGTGCTGAATTGGAAATCCCCGAGGACTGTTCACGAGGTACGAAGTTTCCTCGGACTCGCGGGATATTATCGGAGGTTCATTCTGAACTTCTCGAAGATTGCCAAGCCTATGACAGAGCTGCTAAAGAAAGCTACCAAATATGTTTGGAGTCCAGCATGTGAAGCAGCGTTCAAGACATTAGTGAAGCACCTAACATCAGCACCGGTTTTGGCGCAGCCAGACACAACAAAACCATTCGATGTGTACTGCGATGCATCCGGCATTGGGCTCGGATGTGTGCTGATGCAAGACCGAAGAGTGGTCGTGTATGGGTCACGGCAGCTTAGAAACCATGAGCAGAATTATCCAACTCACGACTTGGAGCTTGCTGCCGTGGTACTCACACTTAAAATGTGGAGGCACTACCTACTCGGTAACCTCGTACATTTATATACCGACCACAAGAACCTGAAGTACATATTCACTCAGAAGGAGCTGAACATGAGGCAGCGAAGATGGTTAGAATTGATAAAGGATTACGAATAAGAGATCCATTATCACCCCAGAAAGGCAAACGTAGTGGCGGATGCGCTGAGCCGCAAGTCACACGTCAACAATCTGACCATCACACTGTTGGAAGAGGGCGAACCACCACTGCATGTGATTCCACATGGAGCTCTCTACAACTTAGCTTTGATCCCCACCATCCTTGAAGAGATAGCGGCAGCCCAGAAAAATGACAAGGGCATGTCACATTTGCGGAGACGTATAGACAGTGGGGAGCTGAAATGTTTCCGGAAAGACGGAGACGGCATCCTATGGTTCAACGACCGGATCGTCGTACCCTGTAACCCGGAATTATAGAAGAAAATCTTTGATGAGGCTCACTTGTCAAAGTTTTCTATTCACCCCGGCAGCAACAAAATGTATCAAGAACTCAGAAGCAAGTTTTGGTGGACACGGATGAAGCGAGAGATTGCAAAGTACGTGTCCAAGTGTGATACATGTCGAAGGGTGAAGGCAGATCATATGCGGAAATCGGGACTGCTACAACCACTGGGCGTTCCCTCCTAGAAGTGGGAGGATGTGAGTATGGACTTCATCATCGGTTTACCCACCACCTTTCAGAAGCATGATTCTGTGTGGGTGATCGTCGACCGGCTCACCAAAGTTGCCCATTTCATCCTGGTCAATGCAAACTACAACGCCAAAAAGTATGCTGAACTGTACATCTCACGGATCCTATGCTTGTTCGGCGTACCCCGTACCATCATATCGGATCGGGGCACTTTATTTGTGTCCCATTTTTGGGAGCAGCTACACGCTGCATTGGGGACGAAGCTGATCCGTAGTTCAGCATACCACCCGCAGACGGATGGGCAAACCGAGCAGGTAAATCAGATTCTAGAAGATATGCTACGAGCTTGCGCTATCAACCACGGCAAGAATTGGGATGATCACTTGCCGTTGGCTGAGTTCTCGTACAACAGTGGGTACCAAGCCAGCATCAAGATGGCGCCTTACGAGGCGCTATACGAGAGAAAATGCCGCACACCACTGAATTGGTGTGAGTCTGGCGAAAGGGTTACCTTCGGGATTGATCTTGTCAATAACGCGGAGGAAAAGATTCGGCTGATTCAAGCGAACCTAAAATCCGCCCAATCCCGACAGAAGCAATATGGGGACCGGAGAAGACGCCCATTACAATTCGAAGCTGGGATCACGTATGCCTACGTGTGTCTCCAATGAAGGGCATGAACAGATTCGGGGTGAGAGGAAAGTTGGCACCCTGATTCATCGGTCCATTTCAGATTACAGAAAGATGTGGATCGGTAGTATACCGGCTGAAATTACAAGAAGCACTTTCCGGTGTGCACGACGTCTTTCACATTTCCCAGCTGAGGAAGTGTCTTAAGCTATCAACTACCATTCAGCTGGAAAATATAGAAAAACTGAAACCGGATCTCACGTATCGGGAGGAACCGGTTCAGATTATTGATGAAAAGGCCCGAACCACACGTAACCATACGTTGTGGTTCTACAAAGTTCTATGGAGTAATCACTCCGTGGATGAAGCGACATGGGAGAGCGAAGGATTTCTTTGCGCGAACTACCCCGGCTTTTTCACGTCGCATATACGGTAATTTTCCACCGTCCTCTCTCTCATTTTCACCTTATAATCTCGGGACGGGATTCTTTTAAGGTGGAAGGAATGTAAGGGCCTAAGTTTTTGGCACATATTTAAAGTGTTCATCATCACACACAACCTTCATTTGAAGAAACTTGATGAACACATTTGAAGAGCAAGTAACCACCATCAACATGCTCATTAGGAAACAAACTCACAAAATGCAAAAGTGGCATTTCCCACTCGCATCGTATAGGGGCTGGGCATATGAAAAAGTCAGAGACCTTGCTAGGAAGGCTCATGCCAAAATTCACCCAAATCCAAAACCTTTTGAGGTCTTTTTGGGTATCGCTAGAAAGAGGGTGGTTTGAACTCAAATTCAAATTCAAACTGTTTTCATCCCATGAATTCAAAAGTGGGAGGCATATTCTTACTCAGAACATTGTTGTGAGCTCACACACCAATTTTCACTCCATTTGGAGTTGATCTTGTCATGAGCTAAGTTTAGCAAATTCAAACTTTATTTGAATTTCAAACTAAATATGTGCTGAAATCTAGTCAAAATAAACCCAATTTGAATTCTACCCAATTCAAATGGCTCAGCGGCAGATAATTCAAATCACCATGGGTATAAGAGGGATTACTGTTTACAACAGTAAGAGGGAGTTGAGTTCAGAGGTTAAAAGGGAGATGGGACCCACATGTCAGCCACTGGAGAGAATTCAATCGACTGAAGACTGATCTCGGTTTCTTGCGCCCAACCGAGCTGCCGCCACGGCAAGGAAACGGCGAGGACAGCAGCTGCTTGCCGCCCTCGGCCGCTGAACCGCCTCTCGGGGCCTTTATCTACGCGCCCGAGCGGTCTCCGGTGCTCCTCACCGCTGTCCCGACGCGTTCTCGTCCAGCAAACCGAAAGCTCTCGCTGTTCGGTTGAACCCTCGGTCCCTCGCCGCCAGGCCAACCCTGAGGCTTCCACGGCGATCTGAGACCAGCACCAGGTGCACCAAGTCCTCCTTGACGCCCTCGCGCCGGTCTCAGGCCCTGAGCAATCCTCCCTGAGCTCCACCGCGACGATCTTTCCTTTTCCGGTTCAGCTCAAGCCGCCGTCACGGGAACGATCCGTCCGACCACCACAGCCTGCCGTTCACCAAGCCGTGAACAGCAAAAAGGTTCGCCTTCAGTCCCTCTTTCATTACCACAAGCTCCGGCGGCGTGACATAAACTGCTCGCGCCGGGATTTCATGATTTCGTGACTGCATGCAAAAGAGATGCCCGGACCGATTCACAAAATTCGTGGTCCACACCGCACCACTCATCCTCTCACGGAGGGGAGCACTTCTAGGTGCCCGTACAAGTCCATAGGAGCAGGAACAACGAAGAACCGTTGAGGGAAACCGCTGTTCTTCGAGTTTTAGGAGAATTCCCGATTTCCGGCCTAGGTCGCACGGTGACAGCCTAGTACAGTCATCTCCAAGCTCTGTGGAGCTCATGTCGATCCTTCCTAGGGTCCACCGGTGCTCGAAGACCTTTTGATCGATCGGATGAGGTGCTAGGAAGGCTGGCCGACACGACCGAAGTTGTTCCGAAGCTACCGCTCGTCGCCGACCATGTGCCGGCCATTTTCATGACAAGATGAGCCCAGAATCATGTTGCCCAAGTGGATTTAGGCAGGGGCGGCCAGAATCATGAAGTTTGGAGCACCACAGAGGCCGACGGCGAGCTCTCCGGCGAGGTGTCGTGGCGGCAGAGCGCGGGAGGCGGGAGGAAGACGAAGGAGGTGGGTCCCGGCTGTCAGCGGCAGATATTTTAAAACCGGGATATGCTGTGGCACGGATCAGGTGCGGCTGCACGCGAAAGAATCTGTAACCACGTGTGTCATCCGATGAGGAGCCGACACGTAGCCCCGGGTCCCACGCACAGTGATTTGAACTTTTCCCGATTTTCAGATTTCATTCAAACTTCAAATCCTCATAACTTTGGCTAGGGACATCCAAATCGAGTGAACCAAATTTTGTTGGATTCAGATCTCTGATTACTTTCCAGAAAATCAAGTTTCACTTCATGAAAATCCTTATTCTCCAGAATTAATTCTTCAAAATTTAAAATGTTTAGAATTTTAACTGGAGAACCCTTTGGAGGAAAATTCTGAAATTTTGCTGGGATGTTCACCAAAATATCCCTGAGCTACCATAAAAATTTCAGATCCATTTGAGCTCATTTGATCCACCTAATGGTGTCATTAATAAAACTGTTAAAAAGAAAATAGAAAATATCCAGAAACATTTTCAGAATTTCTCTGAAATTGTTTAGCTCATATCTTTAGCTAGGAACCTTAAAATTAAGTGAGACCAACTCCATTAGAACCCTCTGAAAATCTAGTTTTCAGAAAGTCATGGCTTGCTCCATGAAAATTCCTAGAAAACCCTAAGAGCTCCAAGTAAGGTCAAGTACATAATTATTTGTGGAGGGCTCAATTGAGCTTTGCTGCAACTAAAACTTGGCCAAGTCTCTGTTTTGGTTGTAACCAAACCACAATAAAAATTTAAGTCATTGGGTCTGTCTGGTAAGACTTATAAACTTCACATGTTAAATTCAATCCAAATGCATTTAAATTAATACATGTACATGTTATCTCATGTAGTCGCTAAGGTCGAGGAGGAACCCAAAGTCTTAGACTTCGTTACTCCGGAAGAGCAGCTAGCCTACGACCAAGAGCAGCAAGTCAAGCTCCGGTTTGCATTAACCTCTTTACAAACTTTTATTGTTTTGAGAACTTACTTTGAGTACCATTAATTCTTGCATTAGAGGCTTGTTTGAAAACCCCAAATGCATAGCCAAGAAATCCATGGGTTGGGATTAGAATTGAAAACCTCGTTAGACATGCTAAAGATAGAGTAGGATTCGGTACAAGTTGAGTAGTTGGAACTACTCACGAGAATAGGCTAGAGGCACATCGCTCGGGTAGAGATAGCAAATGAAACACATGGCAAGAAAAATGAGACCGAGCGGAGAGTAAGGGCAGCAGGACTTTGGGGCCTGAGTGCTATAGCTCCGCTTGTGTCGATTGAGGACCGAGCCGTGTGCGGGCCTGTTGAACAAGCTAGAACAGTAACAAAGACCTACCGGCTATATGGGAATCGGGAAACCAATGTAACTCGGGTAGCTGGGTATTGAGGCATTGCCTGTCGTTCAGAGGGTAGATTGAGAGCCCGAGGTGTAAATCGGCTGGCGGCACTAAGATGTGCGTGCAGAGACCTCTTGCTCGAGACGATAGGACCGGTTCAATATTTGGCTAACGGGTGAAAGGTGGTTGCGTACGACGTCTGTGATGGTTGCTGTAGGCAACATCGAGTACGGGCGTACGTGACGGGTTATTCGGGTAACCCTGCAGGTGTAAATCGATTATAATCGCCATCCCTCGCGGTCAGTGAGTACCACTTGTTCACTGTACCGTGACATAGAAAGAACAGGCTAGTTACATGTTAAAATACTGCTGATTGAAAGATGGACTTTGATTGTTAATGATTTATTGTAGTTTAGAGCTAACTAAAGTTCTTTTCCACTTTGGACAAAGTACATGAGAGAAATCCGTTTCTTGTTTGATTGCGGCTCTCTCATTTACCTTAGCGTAAAGTCTCCACAACCTGTTGCTAAAACTTGAAAGTAAGGTTCCACTAATTAGGCGAGTCCTTTGCAACTTGTTTTACCTCATGTAACCTATCATCCATCATGTAGAAGTTTCATGTATAGGAGAGACGGGTCAGTCTTGCTGAGCCTTCGTGCTCACTGCTTGTGTTTGAAGCTTTTGCAGGGTTCTATGAGGAAGGGACTCCCGAGGAGGAGACGGAACCCCAGGAGGGGAACCCCATCAAGTGGGAGTCGTGCACGCCGCCATGTTAGTGTGTGTGCGTGCTAGTGGAGAAATGTTCATGGGCTGAACGTGAACTCGATGCGTAGTCTACGCCCGTGAGTGTAGACTGGACATATTTTGTTGTAAAAATGGTCATACACTGGTTTATGTAATAAAACTTTGCTTCCGCTTTGTACCTTTGATGTGTGTTATCCGGTGCTGTGCAACGCAGCACCCCTCAGCATGATCCTGGCTCGACAAGACCGTGGGGTCGTGTCAGCGCCGTGTTCCAAACATATTTTGTTCCCTTCTTCAGCAACTCAGTCATCGGCATAGCAAGCTTGGAGAAGCTTGGAATGAATCTCCGATAGTATCCCGCTAAACCGAGGAAGCTTCTGACTTCATGGACTGAAGTGGGAGTTTTCCATTTCAGCACTTGCTCGATTTTGCTTGGGTCAACCACAATGCCTTCCGCTGAGATGATATGTCCCAAAAATGGCACTTGGCTGATCCAAAACTAACATTTGCTGAACTTTGCGTAGATCTTATGGTCTCGCGATCGTTGAAGAACGATTCTCAAGTGTTCAGCGTGTTCTGCTTCTGACTTGGAGTAAACCAAGGTATCATCAATGAACACCACAACAAACTTATCCAGCTCCGGCATGAACACCGAGTTCATGAGATACATGAAATGTGCTGGAGCATTAGTAAGACCAAAAGACATAACGAGATATTCATATAAGCCATATCTCGTCGAGAAGGCCGTCTTCGGGATATCCTCCGCCCAGATCTTTATCTGACGATATCCAGAGCGAAGGTCCATCTTGGAGAACACACTTGCACCCACAAGTTGATAAAACAAAATGTCAATGTGGGGCAGTGGGTACTTATTCTTGATGGTGACGGTGTTGAGCAGCCGGTAGTCCACACACAGCCTCAAGGTTCCATCCTTCTTCTTCACGAACAGCGCCGAGCATCCCCAAGGCGAGGAACTTGGCTTAATGAAACCTTTGCTCAACAGATCATTGAGCTGCTCTGTCAGTTCAGCCAGCTCATTTGGAGCCATTTTGTATGGTCTCCGTGATATGGGAGTAGTCCCAGGTGCAAGCTCAATCTTGAACTTGACATCCCACTCAGGTGGCATGACGGGAAGATCATCCGGAAACACATCGGGGTATTTCCGGACTACGGGGATGTCCTCTAACTAAAGAGCTTCAGCATTATTAATTTCTGAAACTTCCCAGACTGTATTGTCTAACACCATGGAATGCGGACGGTGGAATGGAGAATTCAAATGAACCGTCCGTGTCCGAGTGTCCAGGACAGCGCCATGGTAGTGTAACCATGACATTCCCAAGATTGCACCAATCTTTTGCCCCGTGAGGATTATCAAGGTGGTGGTATATAGCTTCCCACCTAAGCACCGAGGTGCTTTTGGGATCATCATATTTGCTGAAATCTTCCCTCCCGGTGAGCAGATCATATATGTGCAGTCGGTTGGGAAGACTTGCATTTGATGCTTAGCCACATAGGATGCACTTATAAAACAGTGGGTTGCACCAGAATCGAATAAAATGGTGATTGCTTGGTCGTTGAGAGTGAACGTACCCGCCAGCACATTGTCTTCCTCTGGGGGGTCCTCATTGTCGAGGTTACGAACGCCCCCAGTCCGCTGACCAACCTTCTTGACCGAAGGTCGGCCTCGAGCACCGCCCTGGAACTGGGCTTGCCCGCTGCTCTGCTGCCCCTGGGGACAGTCCTTCGCGAAATGGCCCACCTGGCCACATGTGAAACAAGTGTAGCGGGGCGGTCCTTCGCTGATCGGCGGACGGAAACCCGGGGCGCGTTGTGGCAGTGGAAACGCCCGGGGTGTCATCTGCTGCTGCTGTTGCGGTCGCGGTGGTGGCATCGGCGGTCGGAATGGGGGTGATTGGAAAGAACGACCCCCGAACTGCTGAGGTCGCGCTGGTGGATGCCACTGCTGTGCGGATGGTGTCCAATACACCATGCGGTACTTCTGGGGAGCGCCACCCCCACTGCTGGGTGGAGCACTGCACTTCCGCTGCTCAGCCGCCAATTCTCGCTGAGCGTCTTCTTGCATGATCGTGACATTGACGAGGTCGTTAAATGTGCCGCGATTCCATTGAACGAGATGCGTCTTCATCTCGGGGTGTAACCCCCGATAGAAGTGCTCCCGCTTCTTCTCCTCAGTGGATATGTAATCCGACGCATATTGCACCAGATGGTTGAAGGCACGGGAGTAGTCATTGGCACTCCTCCTGCCCTGCTTCAGTTCCAAGAACTCTTGGAACTTCCTCTTCATTATCCCGGGAGGGATATGGTAGGCGCGGAACGCCTCCCGGAACTCTTCCCACTCCAAGGCATGGCCAGCCGGACGTGAGGCGACATAATTCGCCCACCATGCACCAGCGGCACCGTGAAGCTGCTGCGCCGCGAACAGAGTCTTCTGCCGCTCCATACATTGGAGCAGCCCGAACTTGGACTCGATTGTCCGCAGCCAGTTGTTGGCCTCCAGGGGTTCTGCTGCTTCCGTGAACACCGGAGGGTGCGTACTCATGAAGTCCGAGTACGTCACACATCACGGGGCTCACGAGGCCCCCTCTCTTGACGCCCCCCCCCCCCCCGTGTGGGACGTATTCTGCACGATCGTGCGGAGCAGGTCGGTCTGCTCCTCACGACCACCCACCAGTGCCGCAATCACATCCGCTAGCGTAAGCGGAGGGGGCAGTGGTGGTTGTTGCTGCGGGGTGCTGTCGTAGGCAGGTGGCTGGGAGTCATCGCCTCCCTGCTGGCTAGAGCCACCAATCTCATGCGTGGTCCGAGTGCGAACCATCTGCAACCATACGATAATAAACATCAGTCCTGCAACATATTTCATGCAGTCCAATAAAATGGCATAAACATAATGACAGAAAAAACATGCGATACATCTCGTAGGTAGATAATGTAATAACTTGACACAAGCTACACCATTACCAGACCAGATACAAGCTAGTTAAATCCAACTTGATGGACTACCTCTTTGGAAGTTCATCTCAACTAGGCTTGGTCACTACGAGACGTTAATATCGCTTTGTCATCACGTATACTACTCTTTTATCTTCAATACGACACAAACATGGTCCCTACCAAAAGAAACTTGAGTAATACATGTACTCAAATATTTCACTAGTTGAAAATAACCCCTCATGAGTGTGTTCTACCCCATTGGAAGTACTTAAACCCCCTAGGGTACAACAATCTCTCAAATGAGTTCAACTGTCATTCCACTGTCAGAAATGACCAGTCTCTACATATCCCCGATTTTGATCTGGTTCTGGGCATTTTCATGACTCAAGCTGAATACCAAAGTTAAAGTTAACTTCAGTATCTTTCCAATGAGTATTTATTCGCATATCAGCTCTGCTTTAAAAGTTATGGTAATTCAATGTCAACAGAATTTCTGGAAGAATTTCAACAGCACCTCCTTTGGAAGTTGCTGTTTTTAACTCTGGTTTCCACTGAGTTCTGTGCTGAAATTTCAGAAACTTTGAATTAAAAAGATGCAACACCTTTCCTAACCTTTCGAAAGATGTGTCATATGATAATTTTAGATTTTTCTACAGGAAGTTATGCTTGAAAAACAGAACAGTCCAGAGAGTGTTTTGAGTCTGTCCTGGTTCTGGACAGTTTACATCCCTCTGGAATTTAGGACATCTTAAGGTGTGATTCAACTCTAGAAGTCTACAGCAAAGTTGTAGAGTGCTACAACACCTTTCCAGAACGATCTCCCACACCTCCATTGGCCAAATAATCTGTGAGTTATGCTCTGTTAAGGTTCAGCAAACTTGCTGCCTAAAACCGAGCACTCTGTTTTTCAATCCTTTAGAGCTACACAGATCCACTATCAAATTTTTCTACCCAACCAGGGTCCTAAATGTGGAAACTTAGTAATTTTAATTCCTTGTTATCCTCATTTTTCATGCACATGCCTATAGTATGCCGGTACTACATTCCTCACAAAAGAAAATCCTAACCGGATTATACTGGCATATACATCTCAAGTGTGGCACTAAACGGGCTCTCGCACACGTATACTACACGAGATACATACCTGGTTAGCACCTGCAGAATACCACACAATAATGATGCACTCAAAGGTTATTTCCATTTCAGGCAGGATCATATTTAAAAGTAAATACAAACGACCGTATCATTGCCATACGGCCGTCCTTGAGTTAAGTCACATCTCAAGGTACGTGATCGTGTTTCAACACCACACCACGGGGAACCCGAGTATATCATGAACGGGTCATCACGGTTGGGAATGTTATGAACCCAACAGATACCACCTACTGCCCTGCAGGGCACGCCGATGGCAAGCGTTGTGTATGTCCTCCTGGGCTATTTCCAGACGAACACACTCTCGCGTTACTGACCACGCGATGGGGTCTTCACTTACTTGCCTAATGCACGCTAGGGATCAGCGTTTCATATGAACTCAGGAACATGAAGAGTCCAAGAGTTTCATATTGACGACTCACACCAAGCTGTGAGACCAATCCCTGAACCACGTTCCTCGTCAGGGGAGCTAACTGAAATTGAACCGCTTTCGATGGCGTTCCTTACCACTCTTACCAAAGCGTAGGTGCGTCATTATGTAATTAAAATTCAGAATTATAACACATATGTTAGTCTTGCCACTTTAGGTAACTGTGCTAATATAGTCCTTACTTGGGCAAATTACCGAATCCTCACCGTAAATCTAAGTTTTCCCGTAATACAGTCCTTAATTAATGTGCTATCCCCAATGCCGCTCTGATACCAGCCTGTGGCGGAACGGGATCCGCTCATCCAGGATCGCAGTGGGTGGTGCCTCATGATGCGATGCCCGACAGCACACATCATAAGGGTACATTGTATTACATAGAAAACCAACTGAAACTGTACAAAGTAGTACACTGTGCAGTTACAAACTAATGTATACATTACACAGCGGAAGTTTAAATTTGTACAACTCACGCCCGCCTATATAGCAAAAGTCGGTTGCCCAGCCCTAGGGCAACCCACACTAGCTGCACTCCTCAGCTTAGCGCGGCGTGTACGGCTCCCACTCAGCCGTGGTCCCCGACGGAGGGCAACCCTCGCCGGTGGACTCGTAACCCGAGTCCGTGGGTGGCTCCTCACCTGAAAAACACTTAGGCAGCAACCATGAGCGCGATGGCTCAACAAGACTTAAACGACTCACCTAGGCATGAAACTCTGCATGTGGTGTACAACAAACATGGGACGGTAATATTGCAGCAAACAGACACGCCTATAAGTTCATCCTTAGTTCATCTTTTAGCCACAAGTTAACAGTCCATGAATCTGAAATTTAGTAAGCAATATTTGGTGACACACACGTAGCAATACAATTATATCATACAGCAGAATTGAATCATAGCATTCCGTAAATTATCTATGTTATGACGCAGTGAACAAGCGGTACTCGTCACCGTGAGGGACGGCGAATCGACTCGATATACACCTGCAGGGATACCCAAAGAGCACGTCACGTACGCCTACCCATGGAGCTGCACAGCACGCTCACTCGATGTCGTACGGGACAACCTTTCACCCAACAGCCCAAACGTCGAACCGGTCGCACCGAAACGGACAGGAAGTTCCCTACACGGAACATCTCTCTATGCCCGTTAGCAGATTTCCACCTTGCTGCACTCAACCTATACCTATAAATCGGTGTGCTATGCCTCGACGCCCGGAGGTTTAGGTTACATCGGTTTATCGGGGCCCATATATCCGATATGCTTTCGGTACGTTCGATACTTGTTCAGCAGGGCCGCACACAGATCGGTCCTCAATCGACATGGACAGGGCAGCGCACACAAGACTTCCTCTTGCTGCGCCCTAACCCCTGCCTAGTCTCATTTTCATGTCTAAAGTGGTCTCACATCACTCGAACCAATCCTGTGTGTCCCAAAGCCTAACTCGCGAGTAGATTCCAACTACTCGACTTGTACCAAAGTTCTAGGAATCATTAAGCCTACCCTGTCTACTCGAGGTCTTATACACTACCCTCACTCTTATAGGAAAATTTGGTTATGCATTTTGGTTTCATCCATCCTACACCTAATGCACATCCATACCTCATACTAAACAGGTGAACAAAGCAAAACTTTGTAAAAGGGGTTAATGCAAACCGGGGCTTGCCTTGTTGCTGCTGATCAGTGGTTAAAGCTTCGTCCAGAAGAAGGAAGTCAAGCACTTCCGAAGTCTCCTCGCCTTCAGCGACTACACGTAAGCCACATACTATATGTCAATTTAAATGCAATGTTTGAAACTGAATAAGTAATTACCATAACTCTAGCTAGCCCTCCCCTTTGGTTCTGAAATTTTTATGGTGGCTTGGTAGGGTCCTAACCAGAGTCTTGACCAAGTTTCATTTGAAACAAAGTTCATTTGAGCCTTGTAAAAATACAAACCTATTTGGTCAATATTAGAGCCTCTAAGGAGTTTCAGTGGTTTTCATGGCTCCAATCCTTATTTTCTGGAAACTAGAATTTGAGATGGTTCTAAGGGAGTTGGTTTCATGTCATTTGAAGAATTCTAGAGGAAGTTATGCCCTAAACAAAATTTGAGAAAATCTGAAAAATGTTTCTGTACATTTTTCTATTTTCTCAGGGCAGTTCACCTAATCACACCATTAGGGGGATTAAATGAACTTGGATGGGTCTGAAAATTTTACTGGGGCTCAAGGATTTTCCACTTAACCTCCCAGCCAAATTTCAGAATTTTTCATAAAGTACTTCTCCAGATAAAATTCCTAACAATTTAAAATTTAGGGATTTAATTCTGGAAAACTATTAAGTTTCATGAGCTGAAATTTTTGTTGCTGGAAATTACTCAAAATTATGAGTTCAGAAAAATTTGGTTCACTGAATTTGGAGCTTCCTAGCCAAAGTTATATGCAATTGAAGTTTGAACCAAATCTGAAAATTCAAATAAAGTTTAAACTGTCGGGTGGGGTCCCCGGGCTACGTGTCTGCACCTCAGTTAACCCGCACGGTGGTCCGCAGAGTCTTCCGTGCAGTCGCACGGGATCCCGGTGCCACAGCAGATCCAGCGCTGTTTAACCGGAGGCTGACACGTGGGACCCGTGGGGCTTCGTCTACCTTGCGCTCCCGCGGCTCCCAGCCGCCCCCTTTGCCGGAGAGCTCGCCGCCGGGCGTTCTGCCGCCCGACCTTCGACGAAACTCGCCGCCTGTGCCTATTTCTACTTGGGGAACACGGTGGTGCACTCCCCGGAGCTCGGCGATAGCCGGAATAGTGCTCCCGACGGTGACAGCGGCCGGGAGCTCATCGGCGACGTCGAACTCGGTGTCCTCTGCAACTTTTTCGACGCAGTTTGCTCGGGGAGCTCCACTGACACTTGCTGATCACGGATATGAGCACTGATCCCCATGAAACGGCCACAACTACGACCTCACCGGCGAGGTGCCCTGTTTTCAGCCGCCGGGCCAAAATTCTGACAAAACTAAGGTCCTAGTGCATGGAACTGGTTGCTACTTGATCGAGGAGGTGCGCTAGGTGTTCTAGAGCGTGTGTGAGCTATAGCTTAAACGGTGGTTGCTTCTGTGCAACAAATTTTGTTGTCGACTGGGCTCTAACCCTAACATGCTCGGAGGAAGAAAACCAGAAATTCTCGCTCCACACCGCCAGAACTGGCGCACGGTTTCCTCCCACAGACTTAGCACAAGTAAGCGCACCTTTTGTTCTCTGTTGACGGCACGTGAAACCGTCGGGATCGGCCGGTCACCAGTGATCAGAGGAGGCGGCGTCGAGTTCTTGTGCGGAAATGGGATGGTAGCTCGGGGCGTGGTCGTTCTCGCTCGGGAAACAGAAAGAAGGGTGGAGCAGCTTGTGTGCTGGCCTTTGAGGCGAAATCTTTCACCGTGAGGTGGAAGTCCCGAGCACTGCTGGCAGTCGGGCGCCGGTGCGGACATGCTGACGCGCGAGGCTTCGGCCGGTGAAAAGATCAACCGAGGGAAACTTCAGTGTGAAGGCTTCTGACATGTGGGTCCCTCCCCTCTAATACTCTCCTAATTTTTCATCATCTCTGTTTTTGCTGAAAATATCCCCAACTACTCACAATTGAATGTGAGACTTAATCACCAAGTCACAGTTTGAATTTGGTTTCCCAAATTTGAAATTTGTTTGGCTAAATTTGCTTTACATTTGAACTGAAATTCAAATTCAGTTTTGAATTATTGCAAATTTAGCTCCGACAAGATGAACTCCAATGGGGATGAAAATTGGTGGACTAACTCAGAAAAATGTGCTGAGTTTGAATATGAAGTCAACTTTTGAATCCAAGTGATGAAAGTTGCTGCAATTTGAATTTACATTCAAATTGGCCTCTTTTTCAAATGCCTCCAAAAGTGCCTCAAAAAGTGTTGGATTTTCATGAAATTTGGCCTGAATCTTCCCAAGACTATTTAAGTTCTAGGGGTGAGCTCAACCTCTCATGTTCATGTGTAGAAATCCTACTTTGTGAAAGTTAGGGGTTTGCCCTCTAATCACCCTTTTGATGGAGGTTACTTGCTCTTCACAAGTCTTTACAAGATATCCACAAAAAAAGTTGTGCTGTTGTGAGGTGATGAAATTTTTTTTGCAAGTCCCTTTCCTTGGGCTTTTACAACTCCCCTGGACCTCCGAAGGGCAGGATGCGCACGCTTTGGGTCGGAACCAGGCAAACCAGGCTACGCACCCTGGACCCCCCATGCACAGTGCAGGTTTTTCCTGGAGGTGGCCAACTGGCGTCGCAGGACCTGACTGGGGGAGGCCCAAGAGGCCCCCTGGCCATCGGCAGGTACCTCAAGCGCGACCGTCTTCGGTAGGATAGCAAATGCCGACTAGGGATGAGAGTAGGAAGAGAGAGCTAAGTGTACGATGAGCATACACTGGGTTGATGTGGAAGTGATCATAAAAATTAATGCGTAATTTAAATGAACACATAAGTAAGAGCGTGGTAGAACAATATTCCTTCTGTATAAATGCCCGTTGGAGGAAGGCAGGCTAAACATGGAGGCAATGACCCGCCCCATTAAGAACGGAAGCAATATCCTACGCGCTTAGGGTCGGAACCAGGCCAAGTTGAAACGTAGTCCTGGACCATCCCCTGGGACTTAGTTGCTCCGAGCGCTGTTCCTGGACTCTATGGGATCTATTGCAGAAAGAAAAGACCTGTGCTACCAATGCTCTAGGGATAGAACTTAAGGAGGTGTTCTATGTTCCAAGGGTTCGGGAGCGGATCCCCATCCTCAGTGGAAAGGCGTACGCACCCGGGGCGGCACACATTCGTGACTCGGAAGGGACCTTCCCAGCAGGGGGAGAGTTTGTTGGTCCCTTCACGAGAAAGTATGCGCTGCAGCACTAGGTCGCCTTCCTTGAGCTCCCGGACACGCACGGTCCTTTGGTGGTAGTGCTGGAGCGCCTGCCGGTACCGTGCGTTGCGGAGCGTTGCTTATAATCGAGCCTCGTCGACGAGGTCGATGTCTTCACGCCGGAGCTGGTCCTGCGTGGCTTCTCCCTGGGGGACCCGGGATGTCTTCCTCCATTGGCTCAGGCCGACAAGAGGTTGACAGGACCAGGGCAGCCCCCGGGAGGTGGGGCCGAGGCACAGTGGCGTGCGCTCGGGTGGAGTTGGCCCGGTTCTGCACCACCAGAGGATGGTGCTCGGGCTGCTGCGAGTGCTTGGAGCTTCTCCAAGGCTGATACTGCAGCAGTGCGGTCTCCACGGATCTTTAGGACGCCTGTTGGTGTAGGCATTTTCAAGACGAGGTAGCCATAGTGGGCTACCGCCATGAACCGGTACAGGGCTGGCCTGCCGATGATGGCGTTGAAGGGGAGGTCAACCTCCATCACGTCGAACAGAACGCCATCCACCAGGACGTGGTACATCTTCACATTGGCGATGGTGGGTGCCACCAGGAGCGGTAGCTGCCCGGCCCCAGCCATGTTCTTGGGGCAGTCGGTGGCGTCGAAGGTGATGGGGGTCCCTACCCACTTGAGGTGCGGTGTTGCACACGGGGTAGGGGCCACCGACGCCACAGCTCGACGCAGAGTCTTGACTGCATTACAGGACGAGGGGTCCGAGGACCCTCTGTAGATGACATGAGCGCCTTCCGGCGCTCGTCGTCGCTGGAGGTGGAGCCCTCATGGTGGTGGACCGTCTTCAGAGCACGCTGGGGCTCCTAGAACTCCATCTGCTGGTCAACGTTGTCCCGGGTGTCGACCTTCTGCTTGCCCTCCCTCTGACGGAAGGGAGGGGCATCCCCGCGCGGTTGCTTCCCCTTGCGGAAGCGTTCCGTGAGCTTCTGGATCTCCCGGCACTCAGCAGCAGTATGGCTGCTGGTGTTGTGCACGGGGAACGGCTTGCTGTGGTCACCGCCAGGGGCTGGTGACTTTCACGGCCTCTTGTTGGGGTGCGGCCTCCAAGCTCCGGTGGGTGCTGCAGCTGCAGCAACGGGAGCTTCGGTCGGCAGCATGATCTTGCCGCCGGCCTTCTTGACCTTCTTGCCGCTCCCATGGGGAGCAGCGCTTGGTCTAGGCTGTCCTCCGGCTTCGGAGGCTGGCTGTGAGTGCCAGTTGCGCCCTTCTGCTGCTCTGGCGGACTTGTCCGCCAGGCTGAAGAGCTCCAAGACGTCACGCACTTCTCTGGTGGCGAGCTTCTCGAGCATCTTCTTGTCCCTACATCCTGTCGGAACACCACCACCACAGAAGCATTTTGGATATGGGGGATGGTGTTCCGTACCTGGGAGAACCGCTGGATGAAGGAGCGCAGCGACTCTCCAGGTTGTTGCTGGATGGCGTGGAGGTCGAGTTCCATGCCAGGCCGGGTGTAGGAGCTGCCGAAGTTTGCAGTAAACTATCGGCAGAGCTCTCCCCAGGAGGTTATGGAACCCTGGGGGAGATATATGAGCCAAGACTGTGCTGGGCCGGTCAAGGTGACAGGGAAGTAGTTGGCCATGACGGCCTCATCCCCTCCTGCAGCAAGGATGGCGGTGGAGTAGATCTGTAGGAACTCCGCTGGGTTGACGTTGCCGTCGTACTTCTCTGGCAGGTGTGGCCGGAACTTGCGCGGCCACATTGCGAAGCGAAGGTGTGGCGCCAGGGCTGCACACCCTGCTCCTTTTGCTGCAGGTGTCGGTGCCACGAGCACTTGGTCCGCCGTTGGCACAGTGTACCCCGGTATGGGCAAAGGTGCGCCATAAACTGGGGGCGCCATTTGCAGGGCATATGGCTGAGGCATATGCTGCGTGGTGTATGCCTGGGGCAGAGATCGCGTGGCGAACGTCTGCAGACCAGGCTGGGTCGAGGCAGTCGACATGCTGTCGCCAACCTCGTGGTTGTGACGCCTTTCTCGGCGTCGCTCGATGGTCACGCAGGCATCTTCGCCCAGGTGACGTCGTTCCAGCTCCGACCTCAGGTGCGCAGATGGGAGCCTGGTGGAGCGGGAGTCTGCCGTCTGCCCGTCAACCGTTGGCGTGTGCGACAGCGACACATCCGGTTGACTGGGGCGTCGTCCCCGGCGAAGCTGAGGGTTGGCGGCGGCGACAACGAGACGGTCGACATCGCGAATCCACTGCTGGGTTGCCGCCTGAGGCGCGTCCCCAGCAGGTGGATTGCGCAGAAGCGCTCGTGCTGCAGCTAATGTACTCCCATGAGTGACACTCGGCGCTGCAGCAGATCTCGGGCTTGCTGGAGTCTGTGTTGCCGGAGTCGGCTGCTGACTTCCAGCTTGTCCCGACACACTCCTCCCTGAGTGCGTCGAGACATAGGCCTCGCTAGTCATCGTTCGCCGGGAACGAGGGCGAGGAGAGCTTGCCGCAGAGGGAAGCTTTGTCATCTTCGTGAGCAAAGACTCGACGCGAGAGGGAAAAAGCCCCCGACCTGGCGCGCCAAATGTCAAAGTGTAGCTGTCGACACTTCCCCCGGGCCTGCACTAGGCAGCTCGCGGAGGTTCTTTTTCAGAGGGGCTAGTCCCCCTGCATGAGTCTCGCTGTACTGGACGAAGGAAACAGATGAACACAAGGGTTTTTTACGTGGTTCGGGCCACAGGAGCGTAATACCCTACATCCACGGTGAGCGGAGGTGCTCGTTGTATTGCTTGGTGTTTAGAACCGGAGTCCTGAGCTTGAGGATGAGCTAAGTGCTAGAGTGTTGTGAGAGTGCAAAGAGCCGAATAGAGTTCGAACCGAACCCTTTGCAACGTTGCCTACCCGAGCCTTTTATAGTCCAAGGATCGGGCGGCTTACAAAGGGGGGGGGGGCCGGGACCGACAGGTGGTCCCGGGACGATTTCCTGCCATCTACCATATCTTGCAGTAATGCCGGTAGTTGTCTCTGGTGAGGGCCACTAAGTGTCTGGCCTGCAGCCCTGCCCACGCTGTAAGCTAGACGTAGTGGTTGATGATGGCAGGGGCGGAAGGGGATGTCTTGTCGCTGTATCTATTGGTGTACAGCTTCTGACATTGCGTGCCTGTCTTCACTGTGATGTGACTAGGCACAAAACCTCCTGGCAGGGGCGTGCTCCGTGTCTTGGGAAGGCGCGGGTCCTCAATACCGCGTCTTGGGAAGGCGCGGGTCTTGAATACCTTGTACGAACAAGGCATGGTGCGGCCTTACTCCTGCTGCCTACCGCGTCGGGTAGACAGCGCTGCCTTGCTGCCACGTGGCGGGCCCGGAGCCCTCCTCTGAGGAGAGGGAGGTCCGTCCCCGCTGGACACGTGGAGCCTTCGGGGCTCTCCCTGCGGAGGGGGAGGTCCGGCTTCTGCTGGCCACGTGGCGGGCCCGGAGCTCTCCTCTGAGGAGAGGGAGGTCCGGCGCCACAGGACACGTGGAGCCATCAGAGCTCTCCCTGTGGAGGGGGAGGTCCGGCTCTGCTGGCCACGTGGCGGGCCCGGAGCTCTTCATTGAGGATAGGGAGGTCCGGCCCCGCAGGACACGTGGAGCCTTCGGAGCTCTCCCCACGGAGGGGGGGAGGTCCGACTCTATTGGCCACGTGGCAGGCCCGGAGCTCTGCTCTGAGGAGAGGGAGGTCCGGCCCTGCAGGACACGTGGAGCCTTCGGAGCTCTCCCTACGGAGAAGGGAGGTCCTGCTTGGATGCCCTAGGAGTTCGCCCCTGCAGAAGGGGCGAAGTCCTTAGACGATTTTCCCTGTGCGCGGGGGTACCCCATATTGAGGGTACCGACATCTGTCTCCCGAGTATATTTCACACAGTCTTCTTCCGACTCCTCAATATTTTCTAATGCTGGCTCATGTGAAGCACGAGATGCATTAGATTTCGTAATATTTTTCTTCATTTTTGCCAAATATTTTGACACTTCTTTAGAAGGTTCCTATGAGCTAACTTTCACAGACACTAACCGAGGAGTAGTCGTAGAAAGTTGGACATTGTCCTGTTGTTGAACCTGTTGTTCAACTGATTGCTCTTTACTACCAACAGCTTGCTCTTGTACTGCTTCAATCTGTTGTTCGACTGGTTGCTCTTGGTTATCTTTACTAGCAAGGTTACTATCATCCTTGCTGGGACATAGCAGGAGTGGATCTTCCTGGACTTTCGGCGAAGAAGACAGGGATACAGTCTTTCAAGATGCGACGGGGCTAGACCTTGGCTCATCGTCCAACAACACTATATCGCGTCGGTGTCAAAGGATTACCTGATTGACGACCCGCTCCAGAGTCATGATCCCCTCAGGTGTGATGTGGTCTATTTCATAATCTTCAAAATCATTATCAATGATCTGAAGAACTTGCACCACGGCATAATACAACAGAAGTGAATTGCCGTTGAAGACAAGATTCGGCTTTGTCATAGCAGTGGCAACCTGTTTTGTTTTGTTCCCTGCTCTACCAATCGGGACAATAAGACGACAAGATGTGTCCTTAACAATATCATCGACAGGGATCTTATGGATTGACCCTGAGTCTGGCACAGAACCTACGCTGCTAGGGTACGAAGTTGGAGATATCAAATGCTCCTTTGCCACGGGAACCGTCGCTCTATTATGTGGCATTAATTGTCCCGATTTTATAAGTTTATCTATTGTTTCTTTCACAGATTCCTTAACCTTTTGATCAATCGTATCTTCAATTGGCTTCCTTAACTTATCATGTCTTCTATATAACTCTTTATCATTCGGGAAACCATCTCTCCAAGACATATGAGAAGAGATTGCTCGAACCCGTCCACCGTGTTCAAGGTTGCCTAGGATAGCGGTAAGTTGGTCATTCTCCCTCTTCGGCTTGAAGAGACCCTTCTGTTGCTTTTTAATTACTTCTTTCATTTTTGCTCTACTTGGTTCACAGAGTCGGGCTTTCCAAGTTTGTCCTCGTTGGTTAAACCTGACCGAGCTAAGACCCACCACTTAGTTCTCTCATCGCAGCCTTGTAGCGGGTCAGAATTGCCCTTACTGACAGTTTCCTCTAATATTTTGTTCCATTCTCAACTTTGGGGGCATATCCGGCAGACCGCAAGCGATGATGTTATTTGTTATTTTTGGAAAGCTCTGACCTAGATTCACTCAGGGCTTTAGACTTAGGTGTGGTCTTTTGATGAACAAATTCTTGCCACTGAACTTGTGTGATTTTTCCCATCTTATTCGGGCTAGGGACCTTATTGTCCTTAGCATAAGCATTCATTTCACTCTTCTAGCCACGAAACTTCTTGCCACAAGAGACCAATGTTGCTTCTCATTTGATTTTTGCAGTTCTATAGAAAATTATACTGGAGTTGAGCCAAAAAAACTGTGGAGTCCTAGAGATGATTCACCGCAGCGTCCTCTTCGTCCTGTGAGTCATCCTCCATGTGTGGTTATCCTGTCGTTGCCTTAGCTGGGAAGAGCTCCACTGAGAGACGATGCTGGGAGAAACTAAATCTCTGCTGGGAGCCGTTGAATCGCTTGTGGTGGTGTGTCCGGGGAGACATTGCTGATTGGTTGTAAGGCGAAAGTTTGTCTGTGAGGGAGAGAGAATGAAAAGTGAAAATATATAGTAGTATATCTGAGCCGGTTATAGAAAACAACCGGCTCTGCTAGCCTCACATTTGTACCAAGTGTGCTTAAGAATTGGTTCTGATACATAGTATCTATACTTGGTATAGTTACCAACCAGTTCTGATACTTACTATCAATATCTTGATATACTTTTTAGATAATGGGAACCCCCGACCTTCACCTCCACATGAGGAGGTTACAGCCATTTTATTATAAACTGTAACAATTTAAACGTCTTACAAACTAGAAGTAAAGAAATGAATAAAATACCAAATTGGATACACCATCAATACTTTATCCTATTCCTAAACCTCCATCCAAAATGAGTAAAAATACGCATAGTCGTAGTCTTCACTTCATGGCAAGCTTTTGTCGTCATGGTGATCCGCTCCTCACTAGTTTGTAACTGTGCCCAGGTTCTTCCCCAATATGCTCCTTTTGAAAAGTACCTGCATATAAGTTTTGGAATCACAATTGTAAAAAAATGTCATTCCTACTTAACCATATAACCCAGCATAACACTGATGCACCCACAATAATCATGTTTTTGGCATCAAACTTGAAATTAACTAACCACCCGTGAAACATATGTGTGACACTTTGTGGTGCCTCAATCCCAAAAGTGATTTGAGTAACTCTCCATAAAAACCTGGCAAAGTGACAATAAAAAAAGAGATGTATACTTTCAGCATGAGAACAAAAGACACACTTTTTCTTTCCTTTCCAATTACGTCTTACCAGATTATCCTTAGTCAACACAACACCTTTGATGAGATACCACATGGATATTTTAATTTTTAACGGCATTTTTTCTTTCCATAACCATTTGTTATTATTAAACCCCCAGTAGATATCAAGTATTTATACATGGATTTAACTGAAAAAATTCCATCTTGTTGTAAATCCCAATGGAACACAACTTCCAAATCATTTAGTCTGATGTTTGCAATACTGGCTACCTAGTTAGTCCATTGTACCAAATTATTATCTACCAATCCACGTCAGAAATAAATATTCAATGGTACAGTATTGAAAACTTGTTGGACTGTAGTGTTTTTTCGCCTGACTATATTGTATAATGAAGGATATTTATCCTTTAACCTGAAATTTCCCCATCACTTGTATTCCTAGAATCTAATGGACCTTCCATAATTTAGTTTGAAAGTTTCTATGCTCATGAACTTATCTTTTACTTTCAAAAGACTAGACCAAAAGTGTGAATCATCGGCCTTTCATTTGACATTATCAATTGTTTTATTCCTCAAATACTTATTTTTAAGTAAGTTTTGCCATAACCCATCTTCATTAATAAGGTTGAACAGACACTCATTAAACATTGATTTTGGATATCCAAATTCAGAATCCCAAGACCTCCCTGATCCTTTGGCTGACAATCTATATCCCATTTTGTTAATCTATATTTCTTCTTAGGGTTGTTCGACTGCCAAAAAAATCTAGATCTGTAATAATCCAACTTTTCGAGGACACCTTTTGGAATTTCAAAAAAGGACATCATAAACATAGCAAGACTAGTCAAGACAGAATTTATCAACACAAATCTTCACCCTACAGACAAATGCTTACCCTTCGAACTACTTAATTTATTTTGAAATTTTTGTTTGATGACCCTCCCATCAGTATTATTCATTTTTCTATAGTGCACTGGTATTCTAATATACTTATATGGATGTTTGCCTATTTTACACCCAAACAATCTAAAATACTTATTTCCAAAGTTGTTTGCCTCTGTTGAAGTGTAGCAACGGTACTTCCCCGGTCTGCTACTGGAGCAGCCCGTGGAGGTTCTTTGATTGGAGGGGCTTGATGTCCCTACAGCGATCGAGCTAGAGCAAGAGGGTGAACTCGAGGATTTATGTGGTTCGGGCCATCGGAGCGTAAAATCCTATGTCCATGGGTGTGTGTGTGTGTGTGTATTTCTTGCGTATGAGGGGATCACTGATCGAGCCAGAACCCTTTGAAGGGTGTACAGCCCGGTCCTTTTACAGTCCACGTCCGAGGTGGTTACAATGTGGCCCAGGGGCCGACAGGTGGCCCTGAGGCTGTCTGAACCCTATACATGATCTAGGGTTTTTACAGCTATGTCTAGATTGGTTGGCGGAGGAGTTAAGTCCCGCCGCCTGGCGTGCTGAGCGCCTCTGTCTGGGAAACAGGTGATGATGAAGACACCGTATTATCGCTGCGTCCTCTCGCTCTGCTGGGTGGCACTGTGCTGTTGGGGCGGCACTGTGCCGCTGTCATGCCTCGCCATCCTGTCTTGTCACCGTAATGGTGAACGGGCAAAGGACGGAGGAGTGCGCCGTGTAACGACCCTAACTGTTGTAAAGTTGTATTTCACTTTATGAAGCAAATTTAAGGAGAAGAAAGGGTTATTATGTGTCACATGAAATAATGAACCCACAATGGACATCACATTGAGACATGATCCCGGATGATCTGGTCCTGGTATAATGAGGCTAAGAAACATGAACTCGTACTTCATACAAAGAGAAGGCGTGGTAGGTTGTACGGAATAACAAAGACGGGCCGACAGGAGTATGGTATGGCATTTGTACTGAACGGTGAAAATCTATCCGTCGCTAACCCGATGCGAACATTTCTTGCATCACTAGCAAAAGCAGGATCGAAAGAGTCCAAAGACTTCCATGCATCACCGTCCGATGGATGGGTCAACACATCTTTGTTCTCATGCACACCTTCTTTATGCCATCTCATGTGTCTGGCAGATCTTTCTGAAAGAATCAGCCGCTTCAACCGAGGTGTCACAGGCAAGTAACGCAATTGCTTATGTGCAACTTTTGTCATTACTTTATCAACATCGTCATTGACAACTTCGACAAACCTCGATTTCCCACACTTTAAACAATTCTTCTCTTTGTCGTGCTCTTTCCAGAATAGCATGCGGTTATCTGGACACACGTCAATTTTATCATATTATTCAATGGCAATCCACTTCCGTTGTATTATGCCGTAGTGCAAGTTCTTCAAATCATGGATAATGATTTTGAAGATTATGAAATAGACCACATCACACCTGAGGGGATCACGACTCTGGGGCAGGCCATCAACCAGTTAATCCTTTGACACCGACGCGATATCGTGTTGTTGGACGATGAGCCAAGGTCTAGCCCTGTCGAATCTCGAAAGAATGCAGCCCCGTCTTCTTCGCTGAAAGTCCAGGAAGATCCACTCCCGCTATGTCCCAGCAAGGATGACAGTAACCTTGCTTGTAAAGATAACCAAGAGCAACCAGTTGAACAACAGCTTGAAGCAGTACAAGAGCAAGCTGGTGGTAGTAAAGAGCAATCAGCTGAACAACAGGTTCAACAACAGGCCAATGTCCAACTTCCGACGACTACTCCTCGGTCAGTGCCTGTGAAGGTTAGCTCGTACAAAAATAAGGAACCTTCTAAAGAAGTGTTGGAATATTTGGAAAAATTGAAGAAAAATATTACAAAATCTAATTCATCTCGTGCTTCACATGAGCCAGCATTAAAAACATTGAGCAGTGGGAAGAAGACGGTGTGAAATATACTCGGGAGACGACTTTAGTTAAACCAGGAGTTCCAGTATACAGATTCAAGACGTTCCTCCTGAATATGAGAATGGGAAGCCATTCATGACATCGGCACATCTTAGCAAACAACATTTCTCGCTCAGAAGAATGCACAAGTGGTACACCACTGCCAGCACAAAATATGACATTTGTTACATAACATTTCGTGTGCCAAAAGAAGCATTTTGGAGCATTGGAGAAGATAAACGAGCACTTCTCTTTGAAGATTTGCGAAGCCTTTTCTATCGAGGCATGCTCGAAATCAACCTGCTACTCGTCTGGTGCTTGTAAGTGCCTCTAATATTTCGTATTTGCTTTTCTTACTACATGCATACACATGTCATGAGATTATAACAATTCTGGACTTATTCAATATGATGCAATATGTGGATAATGAAAAGCTGAACTCCAAGACAGGTATCCTTGACCCTACAGTGATTGCAAAGTCGAATTTCGACTTTCAGGTGCAACGGGACTCAGAACAGTACAAGCACATGACAAAAAAACAATTTGAAAAATCAATCGCAAGCCAAAAGAGGGATAAAAAGACAAAGGTTGCAGCCTACATAGGATATGCCATGTAACTTTGTCAGAGATGGCAAGGACCTTGTAAAGGCTCCGTACCACTTCGAGTAAGTTCGACACATGACATGGAAATAGCAATTATTGCTAATTTTTAACTTAACACGTGTGTTTGTACGTGTGCAGTAAACACTACCTAATGATCTTCATCAAGCCAACACAGTGTTTGGCAATGGTCTTGGACTCAGCCGATTACTCACAAGATACTTACAAAGATTTCCTTGACATTTTGAGAAGGTATGGTTATTTTATACTTTTAATATACACACATATATATAGGTTGGCAACTGTTATATGACATTCCTTGTATGACAGTGTTGGCGGTTTTACGCGAAAAAACTTAGCGGTCAGAGACCTTCTAATAAGGATGCATTGCATATATCAACATATTATCCTTGTTCCAAGCAACCTTCTGGGAGCGTCTTATGCGGGTATTATGTATGCGAGCATCTTCAGACCGTCTGCGAATATAGAGTGAATCGTGAGAATGTAAGTTATCCTTAATGTCAATATTGTATTTTCTTTACTTTTGAGTTTCATTTTCATTGTAACTAGCATATTTTAATACTGTTATGTTATCGTTATCACCAACACATTCTAAACCTTGGTATGTGTTTCATTGCAACACACGAAGAATGTGGACGAAGAATGGCCAGTTTCTAGAGATATGCCTGGTGGAGCAGCCGAGAAGATTGCGAGTGAATTGTGTACCTTCATGCATCGCGAAACTTTCCACCAAAAAGGGCAGTTCTTCGATGATGCAAGTGTAATAGCTGATGTGCCAGAACTTTGCCAGTATACTGGTTGTTTTTTAGGGAAAAACTTGTAAACTATGAATTGAGATGACTTTTTGGTGATATTGTGTCGATGATGCTTGTCAGAATATATTGTTTCTACTGTTTGTGAATGTGCATACGAAATTGACCTAGAAATCAGACCTAACAAACCACCTGTGATAATATAATTTCATAGACGGCTTATCGTAGGTAACAAACCACCTGTTATAATAGAGTTACACAAGCGGCTAGTCGTAGGTAAAGAACCACCTGCGATAATAGAGTTACACAGGCGGCTAATCTTACGTTACAAACCACCTATGATAAAGATTCTTCACAGATGGCTAGTCGTAGGTAAAGAACCGTCAGTGATAATAGAGTTACATAGGCGGATACTCTTTACGTTACAAACCGCCTGTGATAATAGAGTTACACAGGCGGCTAGTCGTAGGTAAAGAACCGCCTGCTATAATAGAGTTACACTGGCGGATACTCTTTACGTTACAAACTGCCTGTGGTAAAGATTCGTCACATACGACATTCGTAGGTATAGGACCGCCTGCAATAATGGAGTTATCAAAGGCGGATACTCTTACGTTACAAACTGCCTGTGATAAAGAGTCTTCACAGGCAGATTCATGAAGGTTAAGACCGCCTGGGATAACCTTTTTCACAGGCTGATTATCACAGGCTCTTCGTTCCAAGTGGTTTTGAAAACCGCGTCTGATCATACGTTTAGAGCCGCCTACGATGAAGCTTGTTGTAGTAGTGTGTTAGCAGAATTCTCATATAACAACGGTTATCAATCCAGCATCAAGATGGCACCGTATGAAACTCTTTATGGCCGGAAATGCCACACACCGCTGAATTGGTGTGTCTGGCGAGAGAGTGATCTACGGAATTGATCTTGTGAATGAAGCCGAGGAACGAGTGTGAGTGATTCAAGCCAACTTAAAGGCTGCTCAATCTCGGCAGTAAAGCTATGCAGATAAAATATGTCGACCTCTCCACTTCGACATCGGAGACCACGTTTATCTTCGTGTCTCTCCGATGAAAGGGATTCATCGCTTTAGAGTGAAGGGAAAACTTGCGCTGCGATTTATCGGGCCGTTTACTGTCATCAAATTATGCGGACCCGCGTCCTATCGTCTGGGGTTACCGACGTCACATTCTGGGATTCACAATGTTTTCCACGTCTCTCAGCTGCAAAAATCTCTTAAGTACCCAGCTGAAGTTCGCATGGAGGACATCGAAGATCTTCAACCGGATCTCAATTATTTTGAGTATCCGACCCAGATTATGGATGAGAAGGCTCGCGCCACAAGGAATCGGACGTTGCGATTTTATAAAGTCTTGTGGAGCAACCACACCGCAAATGAAGCAACATGGGAAAGCGAGGATTTTATCCGTTTAAATTTTCTCGACTTATTAACGTCATATGTCAAGTAGCCTTTCTCCCTTCCTCATTCTTTTTGAAATTTCAGGACGAGATTCTTTTAATAGGGGAGGAATGTAATAGCTCTAACTGTTATAACGTTGTATTTCACTTTATGAAGCAATGTTAAGGAGAAGAAAGGGTTATTATTTGTCACATGAAACAATGAACCCACAATGGACATGTGAGGGAGTTAAAAAATTTTCTTTAACTCATGATTTACACAGTTAACATGAGGAGTGAACTTCACCCCCTGATTCAAATGCATGTGAACATCCACTACAAAGAGAGTTCTTTTAAAAGAATTCATGTTCAAATTATACAAATGCATACAAGTGATTCAACCAATGAATTTCACACGTATCAAAGAGCTTCTATTCCAAATTTGAATAACTTTGGAGCTCATATACTCTTTATTCAAAGAAATAATTGAGAGCACATTTAAATTCAAATTTGAAATTGAATCTGAACCAAACATGGTTAATTTCAAAATCTGGTTTCAGATTTGAGTTCCCATATTCTTTTTGGCCTAACCTCCAAATTCAGTGAATTTGGACCAAGGAGTGTGTGGGAATCTCAAAGCACAGAGGGCAGGAGATTTGAGATGCTGTGGACCCCACATGTCAGCAACCCGCAACACAACCGCCTATGTTTTTCTCCTCCTTTGCTCGATGAATTTCCGGCACCAGCTCCCGGTGCCAACCCCCTCCTGATGAATTCCCGGCACCAGCTCCTGCTCGCTGATGTTTTTGCTCTCTCTTATCTCCCACACGTGAAGCACAACCGATGTTCTCCTCTCTCGCTGGCTCGCCGTTCGCTCTGTTTTCTCTCCCGTGAAGAACAGCTCGACGTCGCGCTCTCTGTTTCTTGCTCGCACACAGCCGGCCAATCATCGGTTGCTTGAGCTCCAAACAGAAAAAGGAAGCGCCAAGACGTGCTCTAGCTTCTTCCCTCGCCACATCGAAGCTTCCTAGCTCCTGCTACGCGCAAATTTGTAATTGGCGCCAAGGTTGCGCGGTGAAACTGCGGAACCCTGATCAGCTCACCGTGAACAGAAAGCCACAGACAGTTTTGTCTTCTTTTCCCTATACGAAAAAAGTGTGTGTACTTGCCTAGAACGTGTAGCTGCAAACCGCTTAGCAAATGATCCATCCTCTAGCTAGAATTTCATAGTTTCCCGAACCATAGTTCTTCTCAACCGATCTCGGTCTACCGTCGAATTCCTTTTGCACGTGCAACCACCGGCCGAGCTAGCTTATAAGAACCTTCCTCACACCCTAGCGCCCATCCTCGAAGCCGGACCGATGAAAACCGACGAGAATCAGCCGAGTTCTAGCCGTTTTTCACGCCGCCGGTGGAAACGGGCCTCGGTTCACCGTGGAGCATCCAGTTCTAGCTTCTCCATGATCCCCTGGTGCTTTAGGGCCCAAAACCCGATGGTTTAGAGCGGGATTGAAGTTTCCCGATGTCGCCGGAACCCTAGATGACACTACCGCCGTCGTGCACCGGTTTCCGATCATTGCTGGCAGTCGCCGACCCTCTAGATGAGTTCCCCCGAGCGAGTTACGGTTAGGCAGCAAGTTTTGGCTCGGTAGACGGCCGGGAAATCCCTTCCGGCAACTCTCGCCAGCGTGCGTCGCCGCCCAAGCTCTCTAGCGCGAGGTAGAAGACGGTTGAGGGGTGGGGCCTGCTGTCAGGGTTTTAAACATTTCCAATGTTTTCAGATTTCCATCAAACTTCAAATGGCCACAACTTTGTGTAGAATTGTCCAAAAATTCTCAAATAAATTTTATTGTATTCCTTTCAGTGAGTACTATCAAGTGATGCATCATAATATTTATGAAAATCCCTAGATTTGGCTCATTAATTCCTTTAATAAAAATTTTAGGGAATTAATTTCAGGAGTTCTGTTATTTGGAAAATTCCTAATTTTGGACAGAACCTTCCCCCAAATATACTTGAACTCCAGTAAAAATTTCAGAAGCATTGGACCCAATTTGCTAGGCCAAATGATGTGTCAATCCTTTATGTCTATGGAAAATAGGAAAAAGAACATAAACTTTTTGCAGAGATTTCCCCAATCTTGTAAATTCCATATATCCATGTAGGAAACTCCAAAAATGGTAAAACCAATTCCTATGGACTCAGGACATTGTGTACTTCACAAAAAGTCCACTTTTCAGCATAGGAAAGCTAAGAACTAGGATGAAAAGGCAGAATAGTGAAAACCACATAAGGAATTGTTGTGACCCCATTTAGATATTCCTTGAGCTCAAATTTTGCACACTGACTCCGTACCCTCCCTTGAAGATACTAGTAAATTTTCGGCTTTATTGGACCACTGGAACTTGAGCTAGCCTTCTTTATGTCTAGGTGTACATATGAAGTCCTAATCACATGTGATTAATATTACTTCCATTCCACCTAGAGTTTTTTTCTCTATTGTTGTAGATCCAACAACAGAAACCTTGCTGTTGTTTTCCCCTCTTAGACGTAGTTAACTTGTACAACAGAATTAAAGCACTTTCTAAATTGCTTTTGAAACTATGTGCATAATCATCTCAATAGCTCACGTGACATCGATGCTCGACGAGGAGTTCAACTCAGAGGCAAGGATCCCCGTCTCGTGATGGATTTGGCAGATTCTCCGTAGGAAGATTGACTCCCTAGATTCAGTAACAAAACCATTGAGCAAGGCAAGCCCCGGTTTGCATATAATTGCCTTTTTAAATTTTGCTTTAACTTCACCTAATGTTTGTTAGACTTGATATTGTGCATTATGTCTAGGATGCTTGATACCCACTTGCATGACTATGAAATCCCTGAGTAGAAGGATTAGTATAGGATTTACCTCGTCATAGATGGCTAGGCTAATGTTGTAGATAGTCCGGTAGAAGACGGGTAGTTGGAATCTACTCGAGAGAATGGTCGAGTAGCAGAGTCTACTCGCACGAAAGTAGTTGATAAGAGCACCCTCATGAAAAGTGAGATGTGGACGGGGAGTTTCTGTAGGATGAAACGCTCAAGGTTGTCTCGACCCGATGGGTGTGACAATGATTGGTACCACATTGGGCCTGGGCCGTTTATGGTATGGTCGATGTGGAGGTTGGGAAGTAGCCCCGTCTGTGTCAGTTAAGGACCACGCTGTATGCGACCCTGCTGGACAAGTTGGAGCTGTACCGGATATATAATGGGGTATGGGACCCATGAAACCGGAATAACTCGATGGACCGTGGTATAGAATGTGGGGAACCCCTTCTGGGATCCACACTCCAGGAATCACATTTGGTGGTGCCGTGCGATGCGGCACCTAACAGCATACACGAAAAGAAACCATAAATATACAAAGTATTTTATTTCTCAACATAGTGTCATTTACAACTTAATGTACCACGAAGGTACACGCAGCAGAATATACATAAACACATACTCTCGATCCTAGCTATGCAAAAAAGAAGACGTCAAACCCGTGGATGCTTCTTACTGGCTTCAATAAGAGTGAATGCAGCGGCAAGGTTTCCGGTGAGTCTCCGATATCTCACCGAACAACCATCTTCATAATAATATTAATATAACCTGCAAAACACTAATAATGCAACCCGTGAGCTCGAAAGCTCAGCAAGTCTTAACCGTCTATCCTAAATAAAAAACTCTTCATGCATGAATTTATAAAATAGGACAGCAGCTACTGCATTAGTACTCGCCTAAAAGTAGATACTTATTAGCTGTTTTTCAGCAGCAATTTCATACGCCTTGAGCCGCCCAACATCGGAAATCCACAATCAAACAAGAAACGCTTCATTCCGATGTTGTTTTGCCCAAAGTGGAATATAAATTTAGTGAGCTCTACAACTAAAGCATACATGGTTGCAATACAATGAACTTAAGAACTTCACAACAGCAATGATTCATCTCACTTCATCTGGAAGTAATTACTACGTCACAACTCAGTGAACAAGTGGTACTCATATAACCGCAAGGGACGGTGATTCGAATCAGGACACACCCGGAACACATGACACATACACCCGCCTCGAAAGACTCACACAAGAGCTCTTTCTTACGTTGTATGTAGCAACCTTTCACCCATCACTCCAATGCCGAACCAGTTCTACCGACCCATCAGAAGGGCCACTATCCGGAACACGCCGAAATTGCTCCGCTAGTGGGTTTACACCTCTGACAGCAACCCCCAAAGGATGGTTGTATAAGTTTCGACACGAGAGTACCCGAGTTACATCGGTTTCCTAGACCCCATAATTCCAGTATGCATCCGGTACTGTTCAAACTTGCTCAGCAGGGCGGCATACGAATCGGTCCTTAACCGACACAAACAGAGCTACGGCAACACAGGCCCAACGTCCTCCTGCTCCTACTCTCTGCTCGGTCTCATTTTCCATTCCAGGAATTTCATTCTCTAGAATCATACCCATATGAAACAATTTCCTAACCTTGCGAGTAGCTTCCAACTTCCCGACTTGTACTGATTCCTATACAACTTAAGCCTAGCAGAGACTACACGAAGGTAACCTGTTTTACCTTTCAACACCAAGGGTTCTTGGTCATGCATATGGAGTATCAATCACCCTTAACCTAATGCAGAATACATACTAGACCAATGAAAGTGATACAAAGTAAAATATAACTAAAAGTTGTTAAATGCAAACCAGGGCTTGCCTTATGTTGCTGCAGGTTGGATTCTAAATTAAAAGTAAGTAGCTTGTCAATGAGTAACACCTCAACATGCTGCTCCGAGTCGAGTTCCTCGTCGAACTCCTTCGTCGTGTTTCCTACCGATATGAATATGCACAGTTTTATAATGCAAGCAAAAGAATTATAAAACAAAAGGTTTTCCGACTTAAGAATGGTTCAGATCAACTAAGACTCGAGAGTGGGGTTCTGCTGTGTGTTGAAACTGAGATAAATTGGATTTGAGCAGTGGAAGTTTTTGAGTAAGTTTAAAATAGTTGTTTAGTGGACATCAGTACGAAACTGGAAAGAAATAGCAGAAAACTGAAGAAGATTACCTCAATTTGCTCTGAACTTTTTACAGTAGTCCATAGATCATACAGAGGTATGGCTTGCAAAATTGTAGATAAATCTGAAGTAACATGTGGCCTAAACAATTTTCTTAGCTATTTGGGTTCTCTGAATTCCTATGGCAATTATATGGTCTTGGCATACTCCACTTTTGCCTTTTCAGAATCTTGGGAGTATTATGAGTATATAGGACTTGGTTTCATCATTTTTGGAGTTCCCAACATGGAGATATGGATTTTTCAAGTTTAGGGAAAAAGGCTGAAAAATGCCTCTGTTCTTTTTCCCGTTTCTCAGATACATGGAGGATGGAAACAACATTTGACAAAGAAAATGAGGTCCAATGCCTCAGAAATTTTTAATGGAGTTCAAGTATATTTAGAGGAAGGTTCTGCCCAAAATACGGAATTTTCCAAAAACAGAACTCCTGTAATTAATTCCCTAAGATTTTCCTTAATTGAATTAATGAGCCAAATCCAGGGATTCTCATAAATATTGGGACGCACCCTTGGATAGTACTCACTTAGAGGAATCCAATGAAATTTATTTGACAATTTTTGAACTTCTATACACCAAGTTATACACCACACTTCAACAACCGCCTCTGTTTTCTCCTGGACGGCGCACGCTCGACAGCAGCTGCTTGACCTCGCTCGGTGGCTCGCCAGCTCCTGCTCTCCCGAGGCTCGCCTCGCTCTTATCCTCCACACGGTAGCACAACCGAAGTCTTCTGCTCACTCGTAGCTCAGCTCTCGGTGTTTCTCTCCCGCGTGAGTAGCAGCCGACGCCGCTCGCCGTGTTCCGATTGCCACAGCTCACCTGAGCACCGGCTACTCGAGCTTTCCAGACAAAAAAGCAGAGCCTGCTTGTGCTCTACCGTGCTACCCCCACAACACCGACGTTTCCAGCGCGTGGTGCTCACAAAGCAATGATCAGCGCCATGAACCGAAGCTCACCGGCGGAAGCTCTATTCGGTTCACCGTGGGCAGCACGCCACGGCCGTCCTTGTGTCAAACTCGCTGCACAAGAAAGGTGCGCCATCTTCCCTAGCTCATGTAGCTGCAAGCCGTATAGCGATTGATCAACCGGGTGAGGAGAATTTCCAGATTTCTGGAAACATAGTGTATTCAGGTAGAGCTCGGTCTACCCCGAAATTCAAGTTCCTCGGGTAACTACTGCCCGAGCAAGCTTGCAAGCACCCTCCTCACCTCCTAGCGCTCCTCCTCGACCAAGAATCGAGCAAAATGATCCAGAAACGACTGAGTTCTTGCTGTTTTTCAGGCCGACATGGAAAAGCACCTCGGGTCACCGTGGAGCCCTAGGTTGCCGACCATTTCACCTGTGTTAGAGTCCATGTCTAGCTTCTACAAGTTTCCCTGATTCTCTAGAGCCCGAGATACGATCATTTTGTGAAGAAATGATGGAACCCGACGGCGCCGGAGTCTTAACTCTCTCTGTGACCGGTGTGTGCTAGTTTCCGGTGAACCTCGGCCGCCGGCGACCCCCTAGCTGAGTTCAGCGCCGCAAATTAAGGGGGGTGGCGAGTTTGAGGTCGGGAGGGGACCGGAAAGAGGGTTCCGGCGACCCTCACCGGAAGGGCGCCGCCGCTCGGATCTCTGGTGCGAGGTTGAAGAAGATGGCTGATGGGTGGGACCCACAGTCAGCATTTAAACATTTTCAGGATTTCCAGTTTTCGGTTTAAACTTTGGAGAGTCACAATTTTGTGTATAAGTGTCCAAAAATTGTCAAATGAATTTTGTTGGATTCCTCTCAGAGAGTACTATCCAGGGGTGCAGCCCAATAGTTATGAAAATCCCTGGATTTCGCTCATTAATTCATATAAGGAAAATCTTGTAGGAATTTTTCCAGGAGTTCTGTGTATTGGAAAATTCCCAAATTTGTGCAGGATATTCTTCCAAAAACACTTGAACTCCAGTAACAATTTCAGAAGCATTGGACATTATTTGCTCGGCTAAATGTGGTGTTAATTCCTTATGTCTCTGAAAATTGGAAAAATAGAACAGAGTTCATTGTCAGATTTTCCCCAATTCTTGTAAAGATCATATCTTTGCAAGAAACCTCCAAATTTAGTGATTCAAATTGGGTTAGATTCGGATTGAAAGACTCTATCCAAATATGCAACCCAATTTATATGAAACTCAATAATCAATTCTGGAAAATTCTTTGAAGCTTATCAGTAAAAGAATTTTAGAGGGAGTTTGATTTATCCAAAAATCCTCAAATTTTTCCAGAATAATCCTTAGGATGTTATTGAACTCCTGTAAACATTTCAGCTCATTTGGAGTTGAATTGTGGGGGAGAATTCAGATTTCAAAGTACTGTGTTCAAATGAATACAGAAACTTTTCAGAAAATGTCCCAGAGTTGGAAAAATCATTTCTGGGAAATTCTTAGCTCCAAATATAATAGGAAAATTCATGCCGACTCTATTAACAATAATTGAAATTTTAGTTCACTAAGTTGGGCATGAACTTGTGAGATATTTCAGAATTAATTTCTTTTTGCTTAATTGCTTAGGGAATTGTTCTGAATAAAACACACAATGAAAAGTGTTCATTTTATGTCCAGAACACTTTCATGTGACCGGGAATTCACATGCAAACTTTCAGCTCAAATTGATCCTTGGATCTTCCTGTCCTTGTTCTCCAATCTTATGGATATGAGTAAAACATAGGGATTAGTGGAGACATTATGGGAGACCCAATTTCCTTCCACTTTAGCTGCAATTTGGCAAGCTAAATCTCTGTGTAGTGTCTGACTTCCTGTAAAAATTTCGAAGTCATTGGCGACCAGGATCTGTAGTTCTACCCAAATCATTCTAGCAACTTATATGTTCATTAGGAACTTAGCTAGGGATGTAATGAAACATCTAAGGTAGATTTAGTTCCTTTGAGTTCTTTGCACAACAGAGGCAACAAAATCATCCTAGAATCTCCACACAGCCTCTGTTCTTAAGAAGTTTTAATCTCTAAAGTCATTAAATTGCATTATAAAAGATTATGCATATATATGTCGATAGGGTTCACGACGGAGGAGTTCGACGGAGTGATCCATTGACGTGTGGATCAGTAGAGGAAATTCAGAAAGATCAAGGGATTGAAGATAACTATTCTATTATATAATACTACCCTGCAAAACAGGCAAGCTCCGGTTTGCATTAACCCTTTTTACAAATTTTTACTGTTCTGAGAACTTACTTTGAGCACCCACGTAATTCTTGCATTAGAGTCTTGTTTGAAACCCAAATGCATAGCCAAGAAAACCCTGGGTTGGGATTAGGTTTGAAAACCTCGTTAGCTACTGCAATGCTAAGATAGTGTAAGATTCGGTACAAGTCGAGTAGTTGGAACTACTCCAGAGAATAGGCTAGAGGCACATTGCTCGGGTAAAGATAGCAAATAAAACACATGGCAAGAAAAATGAGATCGAGCGGAGAGTAAGGGCAGCAGGACTTTCGGGCCTGGGTGCCATAGCTCCGCGTGTGCAGGCCTGTTGAACAAGCAAGAATAGTACCGAAGACCTACCAGCTATATGGGAACCGGGAAACCGATGTAACTCGGGTAGCTGGGTATTGAGGCATAGCTGGTCGTTCAGAGTGTAGGTTAAGAGCTCAAGGTGTAAATCGGCTGGCGGCACTGTGGATGTGCGCGCAGAGACCTCTTGCTCGGGACGATTGGACCGGTTCAACATTTGGCTGACGGGTGAAAGGTGGTTGCGTACGACGTCTGTGATGGTTGCTGTAGGCAACATCGAGTACGGGTGTGCGTGGCGGGTTATTCGGGTAACCCTGCAGGTGTAAATCAATTATAATCACCGTCCCTCACGGTCAGTGACCACTTGTTCACTGTACTGTGACGTAGAAAGAACAGGCTAAATACATGTTAAAAGTTTGCTGAGTTGAAAGATATACTTTGCTTGTTAATGTCTTGTTGTAGTTTAGAGCTAATTAAAGTTCTCTTCAACTTTGGGCAAAGTACATGAGAGAAATGCGTTTCTTGTTTGATTGCGGCTCTCTAATGTGCCTTAGCGTAAGGTTCTCCACAACCTTCTGCTAAAACTTAAAAGTAAGGTCCCAATAATTAGGTGAGTCCTTTGCAACTTATTTTCCCTCATGTACCCTAAAACCATTTATGTAGAAGTTTCATGTATAGGAGAGACGGGTCAGACATGCTGAGTCATCGTGCTCACTGCTTGTGTTTGAAGCTTTTGCAGGGGTTTATGAGGAAGGGACTCCCGAGGAGGAGACGGAACCCCAAGTGGGAAACCCTGTCGAATGGGAGTCGTGCGCGCCGCCGTGTTAGTGTGTGTGCGTGCTAGCGGGGACACGTTCACGGGCTGAACGTGAACTCAACGCGTAGTCTACGCCCGTGAGTGTAGACTGAACTTATTGTTGCAAAAATGTTCATAAACTGGTTTATGTAATAAAACTTTGCTTCCGCTTTGTATCTTTGATATGCATTATCCGGTGCTGTGCAACGCAGCACCCCTCAGCGTGATTCTGGCTCGACGAGGCCGTGGGGCCGCATCAGCGTGGTATCAGAGTTCGCTTGAGGATTAACGCACTACAAAGGTCATCTTTTTCAAAAGTTCGATGAGGAATGAGTTAGTAGCCCATATAAGGATGTTATTAGTGTATAGAAAGTGGCATACTAACCTATTTGTTTATGTCGGGAAATCATGCATCTCAGGACGTTTTATGTCTTGGGGGGTGCACGTAAGCGCTGTCCACCAGTGCGCACAAGCTGAAGGGTGGAGCCCCACGGGTGGCAGGTAACCCGACCCGCTTTAATATCCTCTACGACTCTTCATGTCGTTCGAGGTATTAGAGCAACGCCTTTCCCTGGCATGTTTCGGGCAAGTTTGGGAGACCCCGTCACATGGTCAGTAACGTGAACACGTAGCTCAAGGCGTGTTTGGCTTGAGAACACCTGAGCGAGTGATGACGAACGGGTGTATGAACTGTATGGATACCGGGCTCGGTGTGCAGCCGAGTCTGATGATTGTGTGAGTAATCTGCAGGTAGTGTAACCACGAATCCGTAGACGAGTAGCATCCGTGTGCGAGAGACGTTTAGTGCCACTGAACTAACAAAGCAGGCTAAGTCCGGTATAGGTTTTTCTTTGTGAGGAACGTAGTACCGACATGAACTGGTGACGCATCAACGTCACACCCCACTAAATGAGCAACTTCATTGTAAAACTTGAAAGTTTTCATCTAGAGCACTAAAACTTTGAGATAACTCCTTCTCTTAATCAGGATGTTCAAAGTTAACAAGTTTTCAACTTATAGGATACTAAGAATAGAGTCCTCTGTTTTCAGCTGAAATAAGGCTGAAGTTAATCAGAGGTTAGAGGTTGAGTTCTTTCGAGGTTGGGGTCATCTGATACATTTCTGGAAAGCTTTGGAAGATCTTTACAACGTTTCTGTTGATATATAGAGGTGTTTCATCCCTTAACCAATCGAAAAATGCAGTAGAGTTGAAACTGTCCAGAAAACAGGGCAGGGCAAACACTCTCTGTAACTCTCTGTAAATTGAGCATAACTGCCTGCATAAAAATCCAAAAATAGAAAATGAGGTAGTTCTTAAAAGGTCACGAGATGGGTTACAACTTTGTAACAGAAAGTTTTGTCAAATTTGGTGTAGAACTAACTGGAATTCTTGGATCAAATCAGTACCTCAAGCAGGGAGGTGCTGTCCAATTTTCTCCAGGAATTCTGTCAACTTTGTAAAATCATAACTTTTTATACCGAAGTGATATATAGGCATGTGAATACTAGTTGGAAACATATTGAAGTTAACTTTAACTTTGGTATTCAACTTGAGTTATGAAAATGCTTCTAACTGGATCAAAATCTAGATTTAGTGCATCAAGGTCTGTTCTGTACAGAGAAGGAAAATGAGTGATATCGTGCAGGCTAGCACAAGTTATGTGCTCCAACAGTACCGATTGGTGTTCCGAACGCCATTCGGTGAAATGGAGGCCCCTGTACGATTAAATCCTCAGAGGTTGATTGCTGGGCAAGTACCACAACTTGCACCACCTCTAGAGCAGCAGCATCAGACGGTGGTTTGTGCTCCATCGTTGCAGCTATATGTATCTAGCTTCCAACCACAAGTTAGAGAAGAGCCGGAGAGACATCCGTGCTCTATTTGTGGTCGGACGGGCCATTATGCTAGGTATGGTATGGGGGGAATTCAAGGCTGCGGGTCATCATACTTTTAATGTTCAGACCCGTACCTATATCTGCAGAAAAGAGGGCAGACAAGGGGCAACATTCACTACATAGTGAGTGATGATGTTCCGGAAAGAGAAGCCACGCTAAGAGAGATTTTTTCTCTGAATTAGCTAACGGTATTAATTCTCTTCGACTCCGGTGCCACACCTAGCTTTGTTAGTCAATCTTTTGTGGCTCCACATCAGCTCCAAATTACTTTTACAAAGATGTAATACCTCATATCTTCGCTGGGGCAGCATTACAACAAGTGATGTTGTCTTCCGAGCACCTCTTTGTTTGCGGTTAGACTATAACCCATGACACTCCTTATTCTTGGGGTATAAAGATCGACATTATTTTGGGGATGTCGTGGTTGAGTTACCACAATGCGGTTCTCAACAGCTGCGTTCGAACAGTTAAGCTCAACACCCCACAGCACGGTCTTCATACATTATTTCTGGGCGCCAGTCGGCAACAGATTGCAACATTGAACCACTTGGAAATTGTTAAGATAGAGGACAGTCCGGTGGTACGTAAATTTCAGGAGGTGTTTCCCAATTGTTTACTGGGCATACCGCCCGAACGGAACATAGAGTTCAAGATGGAACTTGCGCCGGGAACACCACCGAGTTTGCGAAGGCCGTACAAAATGGCACCCAATGAATGGGCAGAGTGGAAGACACCGCTAAATAACCTTATGAGCAAAGGTTTTATACGACTGAGTCGTCACCTTGGGGTTATTCAGCATTGTTTGCAAAGGAGAAGCACGGAACACTACAACTTGTGTGGTGTTAATCTGCTTAACACTGTGACAATCAAGAATAAGTACCCGTTACGACGGATCGACATGTTGTTTGATCAGTTGGTCAAAGCAGAGATCTTTTCCAAGATGGACTTAAGATCAGGGTACCATCAGATTGAGATACGGGCTGAGGATATTCCGAAGATGCTTTTCGACAAGGTACATGCTTTATGAGTACCTTGTCATGTTCCTTGGTCTCACCAACGCTCCAGCTAAGTTCATGTACTTGATGAACTCGGTATTCATGCCGGAGCTGGAAAAGTTTGTCGTGGTCTTCATCGACGACCTACTGGTTTATTCCAAGTCAGAGGAAGAACACGAGAAGCACCTGTGTATAGTCTTGCAATGGCTGCGGGATCACAAGCTATACGCAAAATTCAGCAAGTGCGAGTTCTAGATATCACAAGTATTTTTTTTCTCGGGCATATCATCTCAGCGAAGGGCATCGCTGTAGACCCAAGTAAGATCGCACAAGTGCTGCATTGGAAGTCCCCAAGAACTGTTCACGAGGTACGGAGTTTCCTCGGACTCGCGGGATATTATCGGAGGTTCATTTCGAACTTCTCGAAGATTGCCAAGCCTATGTCAGAGCTGCTGAAGAAGGCTACAAATATGTTTGGAGTCCAACAAGCGAAGCAGCATTCAAGGAATTAGTGAAGCACCTGACATCAGTGCCGGTTTTGACGCAGCCAGACACAACAAAACTGTTCGATATGTACTGTGATGCATCCGGCATTGGGCTCGGATGTGTGCTGATGCAAGACCGAAGGGTGGTCGTGTATGGATCATGGCAGCTCATAAATCATGAGCAGAATTATCCAACTCATGACTTAGAACTCGCTGCCATGGTACTCGCACTCAAAATGTGGAGGCAGTACCTACTCGGTAACCTCGTGCATTTATATACCGACCACAAAAGTCTCAAGTACATATTCACTCAGAAGGACCTGAACAAGAGGCAGCGAAGATGGTTAGAGTCGCAAGTCACACGTTCATAATCTAACCATCACCACGTTGGAAGAGAGCGAGCCACCATTACGTGTAGTTCCCCATAGAGCTCTCTACAATTTAGCTTTTATCCCCACCATCCGTGAAGAAAGGATGGCAGCCCAGAAACATGACAAGGGCATGTCACTTTTGTGGAGACGTATAGACAGTGGGGAGCAAAAATGTTTCCGGAAAGACGGAGACGATGTCCTGTGGTTTAAGGACAGAATCGTTGTACACCGTAACCCGGAATTTAGGAAGAAAATTTTTGGACGGGGTTCACTTGTCAAAGTTTCTGTTCACCCCGATTCATCGGTCCATTCCTGGTTTTGGAAAGATGTGGCTCCGTTGCATACCGGCTGGAATTACCAGCGACATTCACCGGTGTGTACGCTATCTTGCACATTTCTCAGCTGAGGAAGTGCCTCAAGTGTTCAACCACCATTCAGCTGCGGAATATCGAGGAACTGAAACCAGATCTCACACATCAGGAGGGACTGGTTCAGATCATTGACATAAAGGAACGAACAACACGCGACCATACGTTGTGGTTCTATAAAGTTTTATGGAATTGTTACTCCAAGGATAAAGCAGCATGGGGGAGCGAAAGATTTCTTCATGCCAATTATCCCGACTTTTGACGTCGCACATCCTATAACTCTTTCCACCGTCCTCTCTCTCATTTTTACTTTGTAATCTCGGGACGAGATTCCTTTTAAGAGGGGAGGAATGTAAAGGTCCCAAAATTTTGAATAAAAAGGGACTGAAGTTTGAACACCATTTGGTTTCAAGTTATGAAAATTTGGACTTGTTTAAATTTTTCCACATGTGATGACACACATGAGTGTCCCACCACTCTAGCCTAGGATCAATTGAGTGTTGGGGGACAAAGTTATTTTAAAACCCATTTGTAAACTCATGTGCAAGGGGAAATGGAATTCAGATTTTTCAACTCAAATTTCAAATGAGGGCAACAATAGGAATACAAACTGTTGTGATCAAAACCTCATTTGTAGCAGCCAAACCAAAGATCAGGTTTCATATTTGAATTCTTTAGTTCCAAATTAGGGGGTAGGCAAAGTCTCATGAATGTTTGAAGATAATTGCTACCCATTTTTCCAAATAGACATAAATGTACAAGGAATTCAAATACATATTTGAATTTGGATGAATTTTCCCAATTCTCCAAAGGCATTTCAGTTTTCAACTCCACACAATTGAAGTTCATCATTTGCAAACTTTGGAGATATTTTGGAAAGTTTGATTTCAACTTACAAACAAAGTTAAGGCAAAGGAATTGCTTGATCATGTGTCACATAAAATAATGAACCCCAAAATGGTCATGTGAGGGAGGTAAAAATGTTCTTTAGCCCATGCTTAACACATGTTGACATGAGGAAAGAGATTCACTCCACCAATCTCACCCATGTGCACATCCTTAGTGAGTAGAAGATGAGGGAGATTTAAACACAAATTTGAATCATTTAAAAGGATTCATGATCAGATTGTGTAAATGCATTCGAGTGAATTCACCAAATGCATTCCTCAAGTATTCAAGAGTTTAAGTTCCAAGTTTGGAGAATTTTGGAGCTCAGCTACCATTTATTCGAAGAAATATTTGTGAGCACATTCAAATTAAAATTTGAATTTGGAAACTGAACCAAATGTGCTCAATTTTGAAATCATATTTCATATTCAAATTCCTCACATTATGTTTGGCCTATCCTCCAGATTTGGGGAGATTTGGACAACGTTTACATGGGAATCTCAAAGCACAGTAGGGAAATCAAATGAGAGTGGCCAGACCCACATGTCATACACCACAATTCAACAACCGCCTCTGTTTTCTCCCAGACGCGTGCGCGCTCGGCAGCAGCTGCTCGACCTTGCTCGGCGGCTCGCCAGCTCCTGCTCTCCCGAGGCTCACCTCGCTCTTATCCTCCACACGGTAGCACAACCGAAGTCTTCTGCTCACTCGTAGCTCAGCTCCCGGTGTTTCTCTCCCGTGTGAGTAGCAGCTGGCGCCGCTCGCCGTGTTCCGATCGCCACAGCTCACCTGAGCACCGCCTACTCGAGCTGTCCACACAAAAAAGCAGCGCCTGCTTGTGCTCTACCGTGCTACCACCACAACACCGACGTTTCCAGGTCGTGGTGCTCACAAAGCAATGATCAGCGCCGTGAACCGAAGCTCACCAGCGGAAGCTCTATTCGGTTCACCGTGGGGTATTCGGGTAGAGCTTGGTCTACCCCGAAATTCAAGTTGCTCGGCTAACTACTGCCCGAGCAAGCTTGCAAGCACCCTCCTCACCTCCTAGCGCTCCTCCTCGACCAAGAATCGAGAAAAATGATCCAGAAACGACTGAGTTCTTGCTGTTTTTCGGGCCGACATGGAAAAGCACCTCGGGTCACCGTGGAGCCCTAGGTTGCCAGCCATTTCACCGGTGTTAGAGTTCATGTCTAGCATCTACAAGTTTCCCTGATGCTCTAGAGCCCGAGAGACGATCATTTGGTGAAGAAATGACGGAACCCAACCTCGCCGGAGTCTTAACTCTCTCTGTGACCGGTGCGCGCTAGTTTCCGGTGAACCTCGGCCGCCGGTGACCCCCTAGCTGAGTTCAGCGCCGCAAATTAAGGGGGGAGCGAGTTCGAGGTCGGGAGGTGACCGGAAAGTGGGTTCCAGCGACCCTCACTGGAGGGCGCCCCGCTCGGGTCTCTGGCGTAAGGTTAAAGAAGATGGCTGACAGGTGGGACCCACAGTCAGCGTTTAAACATTTTCAGGATTTCCAGTTTTCAGTTTAAACTTTGGAGAGCCACAACTTGGTGTAGAAGTGTCCAAAAATTGTCAAATAAATTTTGTTGGATTCCTCTCAGAGAGTACTATCCAGGGGTGCAGCTCATATTTATGAAAATCTCTGGATTTGGCTCATTAATTCATATAAGGAAAATTTTGTAGGAATTTTTCCAGGAGTTCTGTGTATTGGAAAAATTCCCAAATTTGGGCAGGTGATTCTTACAAAAACACTTGAACTCCAGTAAAAATTTCAGAGAAATTGGACCTAATTTACTTGGCCAAATGTGGTGTTAATTCCTTATGTCTCTGAAAATTGGAAAAATAGAACAGAGTTCATTTTCAGATTTTCTCCAATTCTTGTAAAGATCATATCTTTGTGTATGAACCTCCAAATTTAGTGATTAAAATCGTGTTAGATTCAGATTGAAAGACTCTATCCAAATATGCAACCCAATTTGTATGAAAGTCAATAATCAATTCTGTAAAATTCTTTGAAGCTTATCAGTAAAAGAATTTTAGAGGGAGTTTGGTTTATCCAAAAATCCTCAACTTTTGCCAGAATAATCCATAGGATGTTATTGAACTCCTGTAACAATTTCAGCTCATTTGGAGTTGAATTGTGAGGGAGAATTCAGATTTCAAATACTGTGTTCAAATGAATACAGAAACTTTTCAGAAAATGTCCCAGAGTTGAAAAAATCATTTCTGGGAAATTCTTAGCTCCAAATATAATAGGAAAATTCATGCCGACTCTATTAACAATAATTGAAATTTTAGTTCACTAAGTTGGGCATGAACATGAGAGTTAATTCAGAATTAATTTCTTTTTGCTTAATTGCTTATGGAATTGTTCTGAATAAAACACTCAATGAAAAGTGTTCATTTTTGGTCCAGAACACTTTCATGTGACCGGGAATTGACATGCAAAATTTCAGCTCTAATTGAAGCCTTGGATCTCCCTGTCCTTGTTCTCCAATCTTATGGATATGAGTAAAACATAGGGATTAGTGGAGAAATTATGGGAGACCCAATTTCCTTCCACTTTAGCTGCAATTTGGCAAGCTAAGTCTCTGTGTAGTGTATGACTTCCTGTAAAAATTTCGAAGTCATTGGAGATCAGGATCTGTAGTTCTACCCAAATCATTCTAGCAACTTATATGTTCATTAGGAACTTAGCTAGGGATGTAATGAAACATCTAAGGTAGATTTCTTTCCTTTGAGTTCTTTGCACAACAGAGGCAACAAAATCATCCTAGAATCTGCACACAGCCTCTGTTCTTAAGAATTTTTAATCTCTAAAGTCGTTAAATTGCATTATAAAAGATTATGTATATACATGTCGATAGGGTTCACGACGGAGGAGTTCGACGGAGTCATCCCCTGACATGTGGATCAGTTGAGGAAATTAAGAAATATCAAGGGATTGAATATCACTAACTTCTATTATATACTACTACCCTGCAAAACAGGCAAGCTCCGGTTTGCATTAACCCTTTTTACAAATTTTTACTATTTTGAGAACTTACTTTGAGCACCCACGTAATTCTTGCATTAGAGTCTTGTTTGAAACCCAAATGCATAGCCAAGAAAACCCTGGGTTGGGATTAGGTTTGAAAACCTCGTTAGCTACTGCAATGCTAAGATAGTGTAGGATTCAGTACAAGTCAAGTAGTTGGAACTTGCGAGAATTGGCTAGAGGCACATTGCTCGGGTAAAGATAGCAAATGAAACACATGGCAAGAAAAATGAGACCGAGCGGAGAGTAAGGGCAGTAGGACTTTGGGGCCTGGGTGCCATAGCTCCGCTTGTGTCGATTGAGGACCGAGCCGTGTGCGGACCGGTTGAACAAGCTAGAACAGTACCGAAGGCCTACCGGCTATATGGGAACCGGGAAACCGATTAACTCGGGTAGCTGGGTGTTGAGGCATAGCTTGTCGTTCAGAGGGTAGGTTCAGAGCTCAAGGTGTAAATCGGCTGGCGGTACTGTGGATGCGCGCGCAGAGACCTCTTGCTCGGGACGATGGGACCGGTTCAACATTTGGCTAACGGGTGAAAGGTGTTTGCGTACGACGTCCGTGATGGTTGCTGTAGGCAACATTGAGTACGGGCGTACATGACGGGTTATTCGGGTAACCCTGCAGGTGTAAATCAATTATAATCGCTGTCCCTCACGTTCAGTGAGTACCACTTGTTCACTGTACCGTGACGTAGAAAGAACAGGCTAGATACATGTTAAAAAATTGCTGATGTGAAAGACATACTTTGCTTGTTAATGTCTTGTTGTAGTTTAGAGCTAATTAATGTTCTTTTCAACTTTGGGCAAAGTACATGAGAAAAATATGTTTCTTGTTTGATTGCGGCTCTCTCATGTGCCTTAGCGTAAGGTTCTCCACAACCTGCTGCTAAAACTTGAAAGTAAGGTTCCAATAATTAGGCGAGTCCTTTACAACTTATTTTCCCTCATGTACCCTAAAACCATTCATGTAGAAGTTTCATGTATAGGAGAGACAGGTCATACTTGCTGAGCCATCATGCTCACTGCTTGTGTTTGAAGCTTTTGCAGGGGTTTATGAGAAAGGGACTCCCTAGGAGGAGACGGAACCCCAAGAGGGAAACCCCATCGAATGGGAGTCGTGCACGCTGCCGTGTTAGTGTGTGTGCATGCTAGCGGGGACACGTTCACGGGATGAACGTGAACTCGATGCGTAGTCTACGCCCGTGAGTGTAGACTGAACTTATTTTGTTGTAAAAATGTTCATAAACTAGTTTATGTAATAAAACTTTGCTTCCGCTTTATATCTTTGATGTGCGTTATCCAGTGTTGTGCAACGCAGCACCACTCAGCGTGATCCTGGCTCGACGAGGCCGTAGTGTCGCGTCATTTAGGACCATGGGGAACTAATCTGTGGGGTTGGCAGTGGCCACCGGCCACAGGGAATACGTAGGTGACAGGCGGCGGCGGCACAACTTTTGCGGCGTCAAACTCCCTCCACAATGGCCCAAATGCTTCGGTTCTTCTTCCTAAAGCACCGTGGTGGAACTCTAATCACCGATATGCATTCAAATCAGCTCCAAACGGGCTGCAAGTATGAGTCCATCGGTAACCTAGGGTAAAATCCAACGGTGGTCCAAAATTTTCAAAGAACAGAGCCTAAACTCAACAGTTTTCAATGATTTTTGATCCTAGATGGGCGTGGGAAGGTCTAGAACGTGTGTGTAGCTCGGCATAAGCTTCAATGGACTGATCACCACAAATTTTGTGATTTCGGTTGCCTCAGTTCTATGAACAAACATGCGGTAAACGGCAAAATTCTTCCCCGGTCGTGCCCAAGAGGAGGAGAGGGTAGCGCGTGTTCGGTCGAGGAGAAACATAGCATGGCGTGTAGACTACACTTGTGTCACTGACCAGTGGGGTCCACGGCTCCTCTCCCTCTTATCCTCCCAATTCCATTTGAGTTAGCAAATAAGCTCCAAATTTGATCAAAATTGGAGAATAGGCCAAAAGAAATATGAGGAACACAATGGTGCACTCAAATTTGGATTTTGGTGTTGTTGGCGTTTGAAACTGAAATTCAAATTTGAATTGCCTCCAGTTTTAATTTCCAACAAATAGTAAATCTTCTCCATTTGGATTGAACATTGGCAGGGCTAGTATTGGATGTATGGTGAACCAAATTGTGAATTGATATCCCCATGTTTGGAAATTTTTGGAAGTTTGATTTAGCAATTTGAGATCTAACCTTTAAATTCAAAAGTTTAAATTCCCTCATTTTCCTAGGTATGATTGGCCAGCTTCACTTGTTAGAATTTTGGGATTTCACATAGAAACTCATCCTTTGTCTGAGAATGGCGTTGAGAAGGTGGGAGGTGTAAATCCTTTAGCGGTCAACTCCGACGTGTCCGCATAGAGGACCATCCTGCTCGGGATGAAGCGTGTTTCTATGTCGGGGTGTCGTGTGAAAGGTTTCTGCATACAACGTAAGAAAGAGCTCTCGAGTGAGTCTTTCGAGGCGGGTGTATGTGTCGTGTATTCCGGGTTGTCATTAATTCGAATCACCATTGCTCGCGGTTAAGGATTGAGCATACTTGCCCACTGCGCTGTGACGTAGTAAGTAAGAGGAATTAATTCTCTTAAGATGTTGTTCTTGACTTAATAATTGTATTGAAACCTTGACTGTAGTAGAGATAGTGCGGACTAAATTTTATTCCACCTGAGGCTAGCAACATCGGGATAAGCGTTTCTTGTTTGATTGTGGACTTCCGGTGTTGTGATGCATGAGGACATTAAAATGGTGGCTATAATAACCTGCATATAAGGATCAAATATTAGCCAAGCTTCATTATGCAAATTCCTATTCCTATCTTCTTTCGACTCTGCATGTAGAGTTAAATGTTTAGGACTGTCGGTTAAGTATTGCTGAGCCTTAGTGCTCACGGTTGCTTTCGTAGTTGTTTTTGCAGGTAGCATGATACATGCTATGAAGACGGTTGTTCGGTGAGACATCGGACCTCACGGTTTGTATAACTCACCGAAAACCTAGCCGCTTCCTTTTACTCTTGTGAAGCTAGTAGGAAGCGTCCATGGGCTGGATAACTTCTCTTCGGCGTAGTTAGGACCGAGAGTATGTATCTCATTTTATTTCCGCTGTGTATGTACAGTTTTGTATATTATGTTGTAAAAGATCTTATCTTGAGAATTAAAGTAGTTCATATGTTCATATTATGTTTTCGCGTATGCTGTTGGGTGTCACATCGCACGGCACCACCCAATGCGATTCCTGGAGTGTGTACCCGGAAGGGGTCCCCCACACGCCCTGTGCCATGCGTCTGGGAAGGTGCGAGCCTTGAATGCAAGACCTGACAGTGCACTTCCTTCTTGACTTGCAAGACCCTCGGCCCACGACGGATCGTGGAACACGTGGTGGCTCTGGAGCCCTCCTGAGCGGGGAGGAGGCTCAGAGCCTGGATACACATGGCAGCTCCAGACCTCACCTCAGCGGGGAGGGTTGGTCCGGGGCCAAGGGCATGTGTCGGCTCCGGAGCCCTCCTCAGGGGGAGGAGGTTCAGAGCCCCGATACACGTGGCAGCTCCGGACCTCACCTCAGCGGGGAGGCTTGGTTCGGGGCCAAGGGCACATGTCGGCTCCGGAGCCCTCCTCAGTGGGGAGGAGGTTCAGATCCCGGATACACATGGCAGCTCCGGACCTCACCTAAGCGGGGAGGCTTGGTCCGGGGCCAAGGGCACGTATAGGCTCCGTAGCCATCCTCAGCGGGGAGGAGGCTCAGAGCCCAGATACACGTGGAAGCTCCGGACCTCACCTCAGCGGGGAGGCTTGGTCTAGGGCCAAGGGCACGTGTCGGCTCTGAAGCCCTCCTCAACATGGAGGAGGTTTAGAGCCTGAATACACATGGTAGCTCCGGACCTCACCTCAGCGGGGAGGCTTGGTCCGGGTTCAAGGGCACATGTCAGCTCTGGAGCCCTCCTCAACGGGGTGGAGGCTCAGAGCCCGGATACATGTGGCAGCTCCGTGTAAAAGTCCCAAAAATGCGTATGAGTAAACCCTGGTTTGAATTCATATGTGTGGCAAAGGAATGAAAAAAATGGGACTTGTTAAAACTTTTCCACATATGATAACCCACATGAGAGCTCTCTTCACACAAGTTCAAATAATTGTTTGAAAACGTGGAACCCAAGAGGGGTCTAAAACCAAGATGGGAAGTTCCCATATGTGTGAGAAAGCTAAAGTCAGATTTGGAACAAATTTGTTCAACTCAAAATTCAAATGAGAGCAACACAACGAATTTCAAAACTGTTGTGCTAAAAATCTCTCTGGCAGCAGCCAAAATAAAAATCAGATTTCATATTTGAATTCCTTAGGTCCATATTAGTGGGTATGCAAAGTTTTATGATTTTTTGAATTGTTTTGCAACTCATTTTCCAAAATGAACTTTAAATTGCAAAGAATTCAAACACCAATTTGAATTTGGATGAAACTTGTCAAATTATCCAAATGCACCTCAGATTTGAACTCCCACAATTTGATCTCACCATTTCCAAATTTTTGGAGATATTTTAGAGGATAAGAGGGAGTTGTGATGGGACCCACATGTCATTGAGCTGAAAATGAAGACTTGCACACAAAGCAATCAACCGAGGCTCTCTGTTTTCAACTCAACCGAGGGACTCTCACCCGTGTGCCACCGAGGGGCAGCGGCGCCACCTCCTGCTCCCCTCTCCCGGTTGCTGGCACCCTGTGAGTGACTCCATCGTGCTCAATGTGATCCTCCTCTCCAGACCGAGCTGTTTGCTCTTTGCCTTCTCCCCCTCGCGCGAACAATTGAGCAGAGCCTCCTCTCCCCTCCGCTGCCTCGGCTGTGATCGGAAACCGGTGAAACCTCACGCTCACCTCCACTCCGAGTTGCAGCACAGCAGGGCGAGCTCATACTCCACTCCCTTGGCACAAAACAGCCCGAGATATGTGTTCCTTTCCCCATGAACCACATCAACCGCGGCGACCTAACTCAAAGCGGCGATCGGGTGCTCGTGGGCAGCTCGCCACAGCAGTTGTCACGGCCTAGCTGATGAGGACATCACAACAGTGGATACTCACATTGATATACAAGGACCAATCACAAGAGGACGAGCACGGTTACTAAATCAGCAGGTGAACTCGTTCCTAACTTCCTACCTATGTGATTTTGAGAATGGATTGCTATTGAATGATTTAATTGTTATTAGGAACCATGGACATGATCAACAAGTAAAGGTAGGAGGATTTGGGGACGTGGAGAATCATATGGGACGTCCACAAGTTGATGGAAACAGTCACCAACTCGGACTTGAGTTCAACTCGGAGTCCAGGAGCAGTACATCTTAAAACGGACGCCCAGGATGCATACGGACTCCGTTTTTGATGTTTTACATATGCATGGAAAGATGAGAAGATAAAATTTCCAATGGTTCTGGTCCTACATTAAAATTCGCCGGTAGTCGTTGGAAGTTGTCAAAACAAGTTGAATTCGGAGTTCTGTCCGGTGTTGCACCACCGTATTGGGCTTTTGGGACTTGTATCTCGTATGAGTCCATTAGGGACGCGTCTAAAGGTCTTATGGTCGAACCCTAGCCTTTAAATACTACATCCGCCAGCCATATTTGGTGGGTTTTGCTTAGATAAACAGCCGCCGTTCTATGGTTTGTGTGAAACCCCAATTTCGTGATTTTCAGATCACATCTTCTATGTTCTTGCTCGTGTTCTCGGTTGCACCTGCAGGGATTAGTCTTCTTGGCGAGGTCAAGCGTGTGCTGCACGGCTGATAACCAACGGAGCAGTGGTGTAGTGATTGCAGGGGCGTTTGAACTGCTCGAGTGCCACGGGTCATCAACGTCGAGTTCTCCACCTCAATCGACCAACCTTTTGGAAGATCGGGCCTAAACTACTCATCATTTGGTATCAGATTTCAGTTTTCCCATGGGGTACTTTGATTTCCCACTAGATTAGTTTTTCTTTTTCATACCTAGAGTCCACAGAAAAAGCCACAAAAAAACATATCATGTTACCGATTCCTAGACTATAGTGCCTGCAAGTTTTCGTTTTCCAGTTTGCATTGTTGAGTTTGCATTCGTGTGGTCGAGTCTTGTTGCTGGTTTAGCTTTGTGTTTTTGGGTCGTAGTTATCGTTTTTCTTCCTTGTTTTTCTTGCTGCTCACCTATTCCACAATCCCTAAACAACAAACCGAGCCACCAAGATCATCGGTTTGCCCTAGCTAGTCGCCTTGGGTGAACTCCCGCATCGCCAGCCCTAAAACAGGTGACAAACCATTGTGCCAGTCCTCCTTGATTCATCACACAACATCCCATCAGCCGTCGTTGCTAAATTCCGATTGTTTTTCACATCCTATTGCGAGATCTTTTTCAAAACCGAGTTTGAATCAACATAAAAAACAGTAACTCGGGTAGCCTATCTTAAAACGGCCATAACTTTTACATACGAACTCGAAATCGGGCGATTTTTTTTTTCAAATTGATCTACTCAAAATTTCGCAACTGATTCTCCTCTGCTTTGCCGTGTTCGGCGAAATTTGTTTGGCCAAATTCCCCTCGGAAGGTAGACTATCCGGCCTGCGAAGTTTCAGCACAAATTTTAAAGAATCTTCCTGATTTTCTATAGGCCACATATTACATCCAATTGAGCTATAAAGTTGTGTGCTTCCTATTTTTGTGCTCTCAAGTAAACAAAAAATATCAGAAAAATATTAAAAAAAGAAAGAAAAAATAGTGAAGAGAGCACAGATATTAAAGCATTGATGGACAGCACACACTTGAAACAGTTGGCCTATACACTTGTGCTGTACTTATTGCTTATATCTTCCTAATCTTCTATTTGCCTCTCTACCGCCTTGTGTTGTGCTAGGCCTAGAACACTTGTTATCCAGCAACAGTTCCTACATTGAATACTTATTCAACTTTGTTTTGCTGTTAACGATTTTCTTTGCTTATTAGCCACTATATTGTGCCATCCAAGCTCCACTTTTCCTTTTGAGCAGAACAGGTACCTTTGCAATCACTCCACGCTTCATTGGTTCTCACCGTCCACCGTTTACCACCTGTTGTGTCGGTAAGAACACTTGTAAGAACGTGCTAAGATGCTTGAGAGAGAGAGAGAGATTGTTTCCTTCCTTCCACTTTTCACATTGCCACTATCCTTCATAGTTGATAGGGATAACATCTTTTTGTTGTCTTTTGTTTACTACTAACAATGGCAGAAGATAAAAGGGATGATGAATGTGTTCAACATGCTGAGTTGCGTGACATGATGAGGGAAATGACAGATATGTTCACCAAAACCCAAGCATCGACAGAGGCGTCATTGACGACCTTGAATCCCCAACTTGCTGATCTTGTTGTTCGGATGGATACTCTTGAGGCATGGCTGCCTCTCGCTGAAGATCGTGAAGACGATGCTTATAATATGGAAGATCATAACAATCAACCACGACTTCCACGTTATCTACGAGGTAAGGGAGGTAATAATCGTTATAATTACAATGATCGTCATAACAATTTTAATCGCTGTGGCGGACCGGAATCCGCTCATCCAGGATCGCAGAGGGTGGTGCCGCACGATGCGACACCTGACAGCACACGTCATAAGAACACAATATATTACATGGGAAAACAACTGAAACTGTACAAACAGGTACAAACTTCAGTTACAACTATTGTTTATATTACACAGCGGAAGTCTACACTATACAACTCACGCCCGCCTATCTAGCAAAAGTCAGTTGCCCAGCCCTAGGGCAACCCACACTAGCTGCACGTCTCAGCTCAGCGCGGCGTGTACGGCTCCCACTCAGCCGTAGTCCCCGACGGAGGGTAACCCTCGCCGGTGGACTCGTACTCCGAGTCCGTGGGTGGCTCCTCACCTGAAAAACACTTAAGCAGCAACGGTGAGCACGAAGGCTCAGCAAGACATAACCGACTCACCTAAGCATGAAACTCTACATGAGGTGTACCATGACATAGGATAGCAATGTTGCAACAAATGGACACGCCTACAAGTTCATCCTTAGTTCAGCTTTTAGCAACAAGTTAACGGTTCATAAAGCTGAAATTTAGTGAGCAATATTTGGTGGCACACATGTAGCAATACAATTATCTCATGACAGCAATATTGAATCACAACATTCCATAAATTATCTACGTTACGACGCAGTGAACAAGCGGTACTCGTCACCGCGAGGGACGGCGAATCGACTCGATATACACCTGCAGGGAAACCCAAAGAGCACGCCACGTACGTCCACCCGTGGAGCTGCACAGCACGCTCACTCGATGTCGTACGGGACAACCTTTCACCCAACAGCACAAACGTCGAACCGGTCGCACCGAAACGAGCAGGAGGTTCCCCACATGGAGCATCTCTCTATGCCCGTTGGCAGATTTCCACCTTGCTGCCCTCAACCTACACCTATAAATCGGTGCGTTATGCCTCGACGCCCGGAGGTTTAGGCTACATCGGTTTATCGGGGCCCATATATCCGATATGCCTTTGGTACGTTCAATACTTGTTCAGCAGGGCCGCACACGGATCGGTCCTCAATCGACACGGACAGGGCTGCGCACACAAGACTTCCTCTTGCTGTGCCCTAGCCCCTGCCCAGTCTCATTTTCATTACTAATGTGATCTCACATCACTCAACTGAACCCGTGCGTCCCAAGCCTATCTCGCGAGTAGATTCCAACTACTCGACTTGTACCGAAGCCCTATGAATTATTAAGCATAGCCTGTCTAGTCGAGGTCTTAGACACTACCCTCACTCTTAGGGAAAAATTCTGGTTATGCAAGTGGGGTTCCATCCATCCTATACCTAATGCACAAATATACTTCATATGACGCATGTAAACAAAGTAAAACTTATGAAAGGGTTAATGCAAACCGGGGCTTGCCTTGTTGCTGCTGGTCAGGGGTTAGTTCTTCGTCCGGAAGAAGGAAGTCCAGCACTTCCGGAGTCTCTTCTTCAATGGCTACACGTCGAATATAATACTACATGTAAATTTTAATGCAATGTGTAAACTTGAATACTTATTTACTACTAACTCTAGCTAGCCCTCCCCTTTGGTTCTGAAATTTTTATTGTGGCTTGGCAGGGTCCTAACCAGAGTCTTGACCAAGTTTCATTTGAAACAGAGTTCATTTGCACCTTGTACAAATAAAAGCCCATTTGGTCAATATTTGAGCCTCTTAATAATTCCAGTGGTTTTCATGGCTCCAACCATTACTTTCTGGAAACTAGACTTCAGGATGGTTCTAATGGAGTTGGTTTCATGTCATTTGAAGAATTCTACAGAAAGTTATGTCCTAATTAAGATTGGAGAAAATCTGAAAAATGTTTCTGTACATTTTTCTATTGTCCCTGGGCAGTTCCCTTAATCACCCAATTAGGGTAACTAATGAACTTGGATGAGTCTGAAAATTTTACTGGGATTCAGGGATTTTCCAATGAACCTTTCAGCCAAATTTCAGAATTTTTCATAAAGTAGTTCTCCAGATAAAATTCCCAACAGTTTAAACTTTAGGGATTAAATTCTGGAAAACTATTCACTTTCATGAGCTGAATTTGGTATTGCTGGAAAGTGCTCAGAGAGCTGAATCCAACCAAATTTGGTTCACCCGACTTGGAGCTCTCTAACCAAAGTTATGAGGATTTGAAGTTGGGAAGAATTCTGAAAATCGGGGGAAAAGTTTAAACTCTCGGGGCTCGCGGGGACACGTGTCGAGCGCGGAGGTGTCCGGCACACCGGGGATACCACACGTGTCGAGCGCGGAGGTGTCCGGCACACCGGGGCTCACAGGGTATTTGCGCGCCAGCACAGCCGATCCCTGGCCACACCCGATCCCGATTTAAATTCTCCAGCCGCTGATACGTGGGTCAGCCGGCTTCGTCTTCCTCCCGTCGTTCTCTCGCGCCCGCGCCGCCGACCTCGCCGGAGCAGACTCGGGGCTCGCCGGCGAGCCGCTGCCGGACCTCCTATGGTCTGAAACTCGCCGACAGGGGGTTGCCGACGTCGAGGAACACGTCGGGGGTGACAGGTCGGGCTAGAGGTGACCGGAAGTAGCTCGGCGACGTGCCGCGGCCTCGGTTGAGATTCGACACCGTCGACCGTGGTTTCTAAACCCGCCAACACCTCAAACAAACGGCCCTATAGCATCAGTGCACCTCTAGGAAGCTCGACAAGGTGTCAAAAGGGTTCAGGGATGGCGGCATGTCGGTCGGCACCGTGTGACCGATCGTGCCCGCCATGACCGCCCTCGATCGAGCTCGAAATTCGTCACTCCTAGACAGTTTCACGCTACGGATGCAGAAAAAAACTTGATCGCCGGCTAGTCCAGCGTCTATGTGCAAGATTTGATGACCACCGAAGGATCATAGAGCGAGAATTTAAAGAAACCGTACCGGAAGCTCGGTTTACGGTCGCCGGAGCAAAAACTGGAAATTCTCTGCGGATTCTTCACGGTTGGCTTCCAAACTTGGAGGAGAGCAGCACGGTGGTCGCGCGCTCCTGTTGCCTCTCTCGCTGGACCGTGAAAACGCCTGTGGAACGCTGCCCACGGGCGCCTGACTCTCGGCTGAGGCTAGGTCCCCGTGGAGGCTATCGTCTTTGGGCAAAGGAGGTCGGAGCTTGAGGTTTCTGGCGTTGGGGAGGTGGAGTGCGAGCTCAGGTGGCTGTCTAGCAGCTCAGGGACGAAGGAGAAGATGGTTTCGCTGGTTTTCCCGATTGAGCAGAGAGCTGTGGCGAGAAACAATGCCGCTGCTCGGGTTTGCCCGCGAGAAGATAAAGCCGTCCGACTCCTGTTCGGCTGAGGCGGTGCCGGTTGCGCGGGGGCGCGAGCCAGCCGCCCTGGGCGCCAGCGCGCGGAGAGGGAAGCAGCTGGTGGCGCCGGTAGCTGCTCGGTGGCACAGCCGACAGCTGCTCGGTGGAATTTCCCACCGAGACTCTGACTTTGGGTGCAAGTTTCTCCTTCTTCCTTCTATGACATGTGGGTCCCACCCAGGGTTTTAACCTCTGAAATTTACTCCTAATCACTGTTGTAAACAGTGAGCCCCATAATACCCCTGGTGATTCAAATTATTCACCCCTGAGCCATTTGAATTGAATAGAATTCAAATTGGGTTCGGTTTGAGTGAATTTCAGCACAAGTTCAGTTTTTGAATTCAAATAAAGTTTGAATTCGTCCCACTTAGCTCATGTCAAGATCAACTACGAATGGAGTGAAAATTGGTGTGGTGTGGTGATGAACACTTCAAATGTGTGCCAAAACTGAGGCCCTTACATTCCTCCCCCCTTAAAAGAATCTCGTCCCGAGATTACAAAAGAAGAGATAGCGATGTAGTAGGGACTTACTCGTGTTGAGAAGCCGTGAACTCCGGGTAATTTGAACGAAGGAATTCCTCGCTCTCCCACGTCGCTTCTTCCACGGTGTGGTTACTCCAGAGGATCTTGTAGAACCACAACATTCTGCTACGCGTGGTTCGGGCTTTCTCATCAAGAATTTCCACCAGATACTCCTCATAGGTTAAATCTGGTTTCAGCTCGCCGATGTCTTCGGTAGGAACAGCAGCCGTATGCTTTAAACATTTTCGCAGTTGCGAAACATGAAAAACATCATGGACACCAGCGAGAGATGCCGGTAGTTCCAATCGATACGCCGCTGGTCCACACTTCTCGGTGATAGCGTAGGGTCCAATAAAACGGGGAGTGAGCTTCCCCTTCACACCGAACCGGTGCACGCCCTTCATTGGAGACACGCGGAGGTACATGTGTTCCCCAACGTCAAAGTGCAATGGTCTACGCCTCTTATCAGCGTAGCTCTTTTGTCGGGATTGAGCGACCTTCAAATTGGCTTGAATTGTCCGAACGCGCTCCTCGGCGTCGTTCACCACATCAACCCCGAATGTGACCCTTTCACCGGACTCGCACCAATTTAATGGGGTGCGGCATTTACGACCGTAGAGAGCTTCGTAAGGTGCCATTTTGATACTCGCCTGATAGCCGTTGTTGTACGAGAATTCCGCCAATGGTAGGTGATCATCCCAGTTCCTACCATGGTGGATGGCACATGCTCTCAACATGTCTTCCAGGATTTGATTCACCCTCTCTGTCTGGCCATGTGTCTGAGGGTGATAGGCGGAGCTCCTGATCAACTTAGTACCCAATGCAGCGTGTAGCTGCTCCCAAAAGCGAGATACAAATAATGCACCTCGATCTGAGACAATGGTCTTGGGTACCCCGTATAGGCATAGAATCTTTGCTATGTACAGCTCCGCATATTTGCCGGCATTGTAACGTGTATTCACCGGGATAAAGTGAGCCGTCTTGGTTAACCGATCAACGATTACCCATATGGAATCATGCTTGTTGGACGTTAGGGGTAATCCCACAATGAAATCCATGCTCACATCTTCCCATTTCCACGCCGGGATCTTCAGGGGTTGCAACAGCCCTGATTTCTTCATGTGATCAGATTTCACTCGTCTACACGTATCGCACTCGGATACGTACTTAGCTACCTCCCGCTTCATCCGTGTCCACCAAAATTTCTTTTTCAAATCTTGGTACATTTTGTTGCTGCCCGGATGAATGGAGTACTTGGACAAGTGAGCTTCATCGAGGATCTTCCTCCTCAACCCCATATCCCGGGGTACGACTATGCGGTCATTGAACCACAGCGTCCCCTCATCATCCTTCCGGAAACATTTGATTTCCCCATTGTCCATACGTCTCCGGAGATGTGCCATGCCTTTATCATTTTTCTAAGCTGCAATGATGTCCTCCCTAATAGTAGGGACGAGGGCAAGGTTGTACAGCGATCCATAAGGAACCAAGTATAAACTTGGCTCTTCCTCCTCCACCGGTGTAATGGTGGGGTGATGGACATGTGATTTCCGACTCAGCGCGTCGGCAACCACATTCGCCTTGTCGGGGTGGTAATGGATCTCAATCTCATAATCTTTGATCAGTTCTAACCACCTCCTCTGCCTCATGTTCAGCTCCTTCTGGGTGAAAATATATTTCAAGCTCTTGTGGTCGGTGTAGAGATGCACCAAGTTCCCCAGGAGATAGTGCCTCCACATTTTCAGCGCCAACACCACGGCAGCAAGTTCAAGATCGTGAGTCGGGTAGTGCTGCTCATGGTTCCGAAGTTGGCGTGAGCCATAAGCGACCACACGTCCTTCCTGCATCAACATGCAGCCAAGCCCAATACCGGACGCGTCACAATACACGTCGAAGGGCTTTGTTGTATCCGGCTGAGCTAACACCGGGGCTGTTGTGAGATGCTTTACCAATGTTTGGAACGCTCCTTCACACGCCATGTTCCAAACATATTTCGTCCCTTTCTTCAGCAATTCCGTCATCGGTTTAGCAAGCTTGGAGAAGCTTGGGATGAATCTCCTATAGTATCCCGCTAGCCCGAGGAAGCTTCTGACTTCATGGACTGAAGTGGGAGCTTTCCATTTCAGCACTTGCTCTATTTTGCTTGGGTCAACCGCAATGCCTTCAGCTGAGATGATATGTCCCAATAATGGCACTTGGCTGATCCAAAACTCGCATTTACTGATCTTGGCGTCGAGTTTATGGTCTCGCAATCATTGAAGAACGATCCGCAAGTGTTTGGCATGTTCGGCTTCTGTCTTGGAGTAAACAAAGATATCATCGATGAACACTGCCACGAACTTGTCCAGCTCCGGCATGAACACCGAGTTCATGAGATACATGAAGTGGGCTGGAGCATTTGTGAGACCAAAGGACATGACGAGATATTCATATAATCCGTATCTCGTCAAGAAGGCCGTCTTCGGGATATCCTCCGCCCGGATCTTTATCTGGTGATATCCAGAGCGAAGGTCCATCTTGGAGAACACACTTGCACCCACAAGTTGATCAAACAATATGTCGATGCAGGGCAGTGGGTACTTATTCTTGATGGTGACGGCGTTGAGCGGCCGGTAATCCACACACAGTCTCAGGGTTTCATCCTTCTTCTTCACGAACAACGCCGAGCATCCCCAAGGCGAGGAACTCGGCCTAATGAAACCCTTGCTCAACAGATCATTGAGCTGTTCTTTCAGTTCCGCCAGCTCATTTGGAGCCATCTTGTATGGTCTCCGTGATATGGGCGTAGTCCCGGGTGCAAGTTCAATCTTGAACTCGACATCCCGCTCAGGTGGCATGCCCGGAAGATCATCCGGGAACACGTCGGGATACTCCCGGACTACGGGAATGTCTTCTAACTTGAGAGCCTCGGCACTATTGATTGCTGAAACCTCTCTGACTGGATTATCTAATAGGAGGGACTGCGGACGGTGTAATGGGGAGTTGAGGTGAACCGTCCGTGTCAAAGTTTCCAGGACAGCACCATGGTAACTTAGCCATGACATCCCCAAGATTGCATCAATCTTCTGCCCCCCTAAGATAATCATAGTGGTGGGATATATCTTCCCACCTAAGCACAGTGGTGCTTTTGGAACCATCATAGTTGCTGAAATCTTTCCTCCCGGTGAGCAGATCATATAAGAACACTCGGTTGGAAAGGCTTCCAGCTGATGCTTGGCCACATATGACGCACTAATGAAGTTGTGGGTTGCACCAGAATCAAAAAGTATGATGATGGCTCGATGGTTGAGAGTAAACGTACCCGCCAGCACGTTGTCTCCCTCTGGGGCGTCCTCATTGTCGAGGTTGCAGACGCCTCCAGTCCGCTGACCAACCTTCTTCACCGGAGGTCGGCCTCGAGCACCGCCCTGGAGCTGGGCTTGCCCGCTGCTCTGCTGCCCCTGGGGACAGTCCTTCGCAAAGTGGCCCGTCTGGCCACACGTGAAGCAGGTGAAACGGGGCGGTCCCCCGCTGATCGGTGGACGGAAACCGGGGGCGCGTTGTGGCGGTGGAAACGCCCGGGGTACCGTCTGCTGCTGCTGTTGCTGTTGCTGTCTTGGTGGTGGCATCGGCGGATGGAACGGGGGTGCTTGGAACGAACGTCCCCCGAACTGTTGAGGTCGCGCCGGTGGACGCCACTGCTGCCCGGATGGTGTCCGATATACCATACGGTACTTCTGGGGCACGCCACCACCGCTGCTAGGTGGAGCGCTGCGCTTCCTCTGCTCAGCTGCTAACTCCCGCTGAGCGTCCTCTTGTATGATGGCGGCATTGACTAGGTCATTGAATGTGCCGCGGTTCCACTGTACGAGGTGGGTCTTCATTTCGGGGTGTAACCCCCGATAGAAGTGCTCCCTCTTCTTCTCCTCCGTGGAGATGTAGTCTGACGCATACTGCGCCAGATGGTTGAAGGCACGGGAGTAGTCGTGGGCACTCCTCCCGCCCTGCTTCAGTTCCAAAAATTCTTGGAACTTCCTCTTCATTATTCCGAGAGGGATGTGATAGGCGCGGAACGCCTCCCGGAACTCTTGCCATTTCACGGCATGGCCAGCCGGACGTGAGGCGACATAATTCGCCCACCACGCACCAGCGGCACCGTGGAGCTGCTGTGCTGCAAACAGGGTCTTCTGCCGCTCCGTACATTGGAGCAGCCCGAACTTGGACTCGACGGTCCGCAGCCAGTTGTCAGCCTCCAGTGGTTCTTCAGCTTCGGTGAACACTGGAGGGTGCGTACTCATGAAATCCGAGTACGGCACTTCACGGGGCTCACGAGGCCCTCGCTCTTGACGTCCTCCCGCCTGGGACGTATTCTGCACGATCGTGCGGAGCAGGTCGGTCTGCTCCTCACGACCTCCCACCAGTGCCGCTATCACATCCGCTAGAGTAAGCGGAGGCGGCGGTGGTGGCTGCTGCTGCGGGGTGCTGTCGTAGGCCGGTGGCTGGGAGTCATCACCTCCCTGTTGGCTAGAGCCACCAACCTCGTGCGTGGTCCTAGTACGAACCATCTGCAACCACACGACATTAAACATCAGTCCCGCAACATTTTGCATGCAGTCTAAATGAATTAGGTGTAAAACATAATGACAATGAAAACATGCGATACATCTCGTAAGTAGATAGTGTAATAACTTTGCACAAGCTACACCATTACCAGACCAAACACAAGCTAGTTTAATCCAACTTGATGAACCTCCACTTTGGAAGCTCAACATAACTAGGTTTGGTCACTACGAGACATTACTATCGCGTTGTCATCACGCATACCACCCTTAGGGTACAACACCCTCTCCAATGAGCTCAACTGTCATTCTTCTGTCAGAATGACCAGTTTCTACCTATTCCAAGTTTTGATCTGGTTCTGGGCATTTTCATGACTCAAGTTGAATACCAAAGTTCAAGTTAACTTCAGTATCTTTCCAACGAGTACTCATTTTCCCCCAAATCAGCTTTGGTTAAAAAGTTATGCTAATTCAAAGTTAGCAGAATTTCTGGAAGAATTTTAACAGCACCACCCTTGGAAGTGGCTGTTTTCAACCCTGATTTCCACTAAATTCTGTGCTGAAACTGCAGAAACTTTGAATTGCAAAGATGTCACACATCTTCTACTCTTTCTAAGGATGTATTATATGACAATTTTAGATTTTTCTACTGGGAGTTATATTTGAAAAACAGATCAGTTCAGAGGATGTTTTACTCTGCCTGGTTCTGGACAGTTTACATTCCTCTGGGATTTAAGCCATCTTAAGTTGAGTTTCAGCTCTGGAAGTCTACAACAAAGTTGTAGAGTACTTCAATACCTTTCCAGAGCTATGTAGCACCCCCTCTGGGCTAAAAGACCGGTGAGTTATGCCCTGTTGAAGATCAGCAAACATGCTGCCCAAAACAGAGCACTCTGTTTTTCAGTCTTTTTGGAACTACAATCATCACTATCCCATTCTTATACCCAACCAGGGTCCTAAATGTTGAACCTATAGATTTTAATTCTTTGTTATCATTATACTCATGCATATGCCTACAATATCTCGGTACTACGTTCCTCACAAAAGAAAATCCTAACCGGATCATACCGGCATATACGTCTCGAGTGTGGCACTAAACGGTCTCTCGCACACGTTTTCTACACGGATACATACGTGGTTAGTACCTGCAGAAGACCACACAATAATGGTGCACTCAATGGTTATTCATTTCAGGCAGTTCCATATTTGAAAATAAATACAAACGCCCGTATCATTGCCATACGGCTGTCCTTGAGCTAAGTCACGTCTCAAGGCACGTGATCGTGTTTCAACACCACACGACGGGGAACCCGAGTATGTCGTGAACGGGTCATCACGGTTGGGAATGTTATCAACCCAACAGATACCACCTACTGCCCTGCAGGGCACGCCGATGGCAAGCACTGCGTATGTCCTCCTGGGCTATTTCCAGACGAACACACTCTCGCGTTACTGACCACGCGATGGGGTCTCCACTTACTTGCCTAATGCACGCTAGGGATCAGCGTTTCATATGAACTCAGGGACATGAAGAGTCCAAGAGGTTCATATTGACATCTCACACCAAGCTGTGAGACTCTATACCTGAGCCACGTTCCTCGTCAGGGGGAGCTAACCGAAATTGAACCGCTTTCGGTGGCGTTCCTTACCATACTTACCAGAGCGTAGTTGCGTCGTTACATAATTGACATTCAGAATTATAACACATAAGTTAGTCTTTGCCACTTTAAGTAACTATGCTAATATAGTCCTTACTTGGGCAACTACCGAATCCTCACCGTATACCTAAGTTTTCCCATAATGCAGTCCTTAAGTACTGTGCTATCCCCACTGCGGCTCTGATACCATGCTGTGGCGGACCGGAATCCGCTCATCCAGGATCGTAGAGGGTGGTGCCGCACGATGCGACACCTGACAGCACACGTCATAAGAACACAATATATTACATGGGAAAACAACTGAAACTGTACAAACAGGTACAAACTTCAGTTACAATCATTGTTTATATTACACAGCGGAAGTCTACACTATACAACTCACGCCCGCCTATCTAGCAAAAGTCAGTTGCCCAGCCCTAGGGCAACCCACACTAGCTGCACGTCTCAGCTCAGCGCGGCGTGTACGGCTCCCACTCAGCCGTGGTCCCCGACGGAGGGTAACCCTCGCCGGTGGACTCGTACTCCGAGTCCGTGGGTGGCTCCTCACCTGAAAAACACTTAAGCAGCAACCGTGAGCACGAAGGCTCAGCAAGACTTAACCGACTCACCTAAGCATGAAACTCTACATGAGGTGTACCATGACATAGGATAGCAATGTTGCAACAAATGGACACGCCTACAAGTTCGTCCTTAGTTCAGCTTTTAGCAACAAGTTAACGGTTCATAAAGCTGAAATTTAGTGAGCAATATTTGGTGGCACACATGTAGCAATACAATTATCTCATGACAGCAATATTGAATCACAACATTCCATAAATTATCTACGTTACGACGCAGTGAACAAGCGGTACTCGTCACCGCGAGGGACGGCGAATCGACTCGATATACACCTGCAGGGAAACCCAAAGAGCACGCCACGTACGCCCACCCGTGGAGCTGCACAGCACGCTCACTCGATGTCGTACGGGACAATCTTTCACCCAACAGCCCAAACGTCGAACCGGTCGCACCGAAACGAGCAGGAGGTTCCCCACACGGAGCATCTCTCTATGCCCGTTGGCAGATTTCCACCTTGCTGCCCTCAACCTACACCTATAAATCGGTGCGTTATGCCTCGACGCCCGGAGGATTAGGCTACATCGGTTTATCAGGGCCCATATATCCGATATGCCTTCGGTACGTTCAATACTTGTTCAGCAGGGCCGCACACGGATCGGTCCTCAATCAACACGGACAGGGCTGCGCACACAAGACTTCCTCTTGCTGCGCCCTAGCCCCTGCCCAGTCTCATTTTCATTACTAATGTGATCTCACATCACTCAACTGAACCCATGCGTCCCAAGCCTATCTCGCGAGTAGATTCCAACTACTCGACTTGTACCGAAGCCCTATGAATTATTAAGCATAGCCTGTCTAGTCGAGGTCTTAGACACTACCCTCACTCTTAGGGAAAATTCTGGTTATGCAAGTGGGGTTCCATCCATCCTATACCTAATGCACAAACATACTTCATATGACGCATGTAAACAAAGTAAAACTTATGAAAGGGTTAATGCAAACCGGGGCTTGCCTTGTTGCTGCTGGTCAGGGGTTAGTTCTTCGTCCGGAAGAAGGAAGTCCAGCACTTCCGGAGTCTCTTCTTCAATGGCTACACGTCGAATATAATACTACATGTAAATTTTAATGCAATGTGTAAACTTGAATACTTATTTACTACTAACTCTAGCTAGCCCTCCCCTTTGGTTCTGAAATTTTTATTGTGGCTTGGCAGGGTCCTAACCAGAGTCTTGACCAAGTTTCATTTGAAACAGAGTTCATTTGCACCTATTACAAATAAAAGCCCATTTGGTCAATATTTGAGCCTCTGAATAATTCCAGTGGTTTTCATGGCTCCAACCATTACTTTCTGGAAACTAGACTTCAAGATGGTTCTAATGGAGTTGGTTTCATGTCATTTGAAGAATTCTACAGAAAGTTATGTCCTAATTAAGATTGGAGAAAATCTGAAAAATGTTTCTGTACATTTTTCTATTGTCCCTGGGCAGTTCCCTTAATCACCCAATTAGGGTAACTAATGAACTTGGATGAGTCTGAAAATTTTACTGGGATTCAGGGATTTTCCAATGAACCTTTCAGCCAAATTTCAGAATTTTTCATAAAGTAGTTCTCCAGATAAAATTCCCAACAGTTTAAACTTTAGGGATTTAATTCTGGAAAACTATTCACTTTCATGAGCTGAATTTGGTATTGCTTGAAAGTGCTCAGAGAGCTGAATCCAACCAAATTTGGTTCACCCGACTTGGAGCTCTCTAACCAAAGTTATGAGGATTTGAAGTTGGGAAGAATTCTGAAAATCGGGGGAAAAGTTTAAACTCTCGGGGCTCGCGGGGACACGTGTCGAGCGCGGAGGTGTCCGGCACACCGGGGATACCACACGTGTCGAGCGCGGAGGTGTCCGTCACACCGGGGCTCACAGGGTATTTGCGAGCCAGCACAGCCGATCCCTGGCCACACCCGATCCCGATTTAAATTCTCCAGCCGCTGATACGTGGGTCAGCCGGCTTCGTCTTCCTCCCGCCGTTCTCTCGCGCCCGCGCCGCCGACCTCGCCGGAGCAGACTCGGGGCTCGCCGGCTCGCCGCTGCCGGACCTCCTATGGTCTGAAACTCGCCGACAGGGGGTTGCCGACGTCGAGGAACACGTCGGGGGTGACAGGTCGGGCTAGGGGTGACCGGAAGTAGCTCGGCGACGTGCCGCGGCCTCGGTTGAGGTTCGACACCGTCGACCGTGGTTTCTAAACCCGCCAACACCTCGAACAAACGGCCCTATAGCATCAGTGCACCTCTAGGAAGATCGACAAGGTGTCAAAAGGGTTCAGGGATGGCGGCATGTCGGTCGGCACCATGTGACCGATCGTGCCCGCCATGACCGCCCACGATCGAGCTCGAAATTCGCCACTCCTAGACAGTTTCACGCTACGGATGCAGAAAAGAACTTGATCGCCGGCTAGTCCAGCGTCTATGTGCAAGATTTGATGACCTCCGAAGGATCATAGAGCGAGAATTTAAAGAAACCGTACCAGAAGCTCGGTTTATGGTCGCCGGAGCAAAAACTGGAAATTCTCTGCGGATTCTTCACGGTTGGCTTCCAAACTTGGAGGAGAGCAGCACGGTGGTCGCGCACTCCTGTTGCCTCTCTCGCTGGACCGTGAAAACGCCTGTGGAACGCTGCCCACGGGCGCCTGACTCTCGGCTGAGGCTAGGTCCCCGTGGTGGCGATCGTCTTTGGGCAAAGGAGGTCGGAGCTCGAGGTTTCTGGCGTTGGGGAGGTGGAGTGCGAGCTCAGGTGGCTGTCTAGCAGCTCAGGGACGAAGGATGAGATGGTTTTTCTGGTTTTCCCGATTGAGCAGAGAGCTGTGGCGAGAAACAATGCCGCTGCTCGGGTTTGCCCGCGAGAAGATAAAGCCGTCCGACTCCTGTTCGGCTGAGTCGGTGCCGGTTGCGCGGGGGCGCAAGCCAGCCGCCCTGGGCGCCAGCACGCGGAGAGGGAAGCAGCTGGTGGCGCCGGTAGCTGCTCGGTGGCACAGCCGACAGCTGCTCAGTGGAATTTCCCACCGAGACTCTGACTTTGGGTGCAAGTTTCTCCTTCTTCCTTCTATGACATGTGGGTCCCACCCGGGGTTTTAACCTCTGAAATTTACTCCTAATCACTGTTTTAAACAGTGAGCCCCATAATACCCCTGGTGATTCAAATTATTCACCCCTGAGCCATTTGAATTGAATAGAATTCAAATTGGGTTCGGTTTGAGTGAATTTCAGCACAAGTTCAGTTTTTGAATTCAAATAAAGTTTGAATTCGTCCCACTTAGCTCATGTCAAGATCAACTCCGAATGGAGTGAAAATTGGTGTGGTGTGGTGATGAACACTTCAAATGTGTGCCAAAGCTGAGGCCCTTACAATCGCCCTCTTGATGATCCTTTTGCTAAAGTCAAATTTACTATACCCTCTTTTTCTGGTGCTTATGATGCTGAGGCATATCTTGATTGGGAGATGACAGTAGAGTAGAAATTTAATGCCCACCTTGTTCCTAAACAACATTGAGTTCGTCAAGCCACTAGTGAGTTTAAGGATTTTGCTATCATATGGTGGAATGAACTTGTTAAAACTAGAACTGATCCTCCAACATGGGATAGATTAAAGGAAGCTATGCATATTCGTTTTGTTCCTCCTTCTTTTCAGCGGGACCTTCGCAAAAAATTGCAGCGCTTAGACCAAGGTAACATGTCCGTAGAGGAGTATTATCAAGAGTTACAAAAGTGTATGTTGCGCTGTGGAGTAGTAGAGGACATGGATGATAAAATAGCTCATTTTTATGGGGAGTTGAGGCATGAAATTCAGGACATTGTTGATTATAAGGAATATGATACTGTTAACAGATTATTTCAGCTGGCTATGTTGGCAGAAAAAAGAATTGCAGGGCCGCCAACCGCAGCAGCACCAACGCATGAGGAGCACATTTACACCGCGTTCGACATCTACACCATCCAAAACAGCACCATCTTCGAGTTTTCCTACTGCCACTACACCATCCAATGGTGGCCAACGAACTTCATCTACTGCTCCATTTCCTCGCGCGCCGGAGGGCAGCAAGACGACACCATTCAAGCCTACGTCTTCCATGCCTTCCACAAGTCGAACTTCCAACATTAAGTGTCACCGCTGCCAGGGAGTTGGTCATGTGATGAAAGATTGCCCTAGCAAACGAGCTTACATAGCACGAGATGATGGCGGGTATGATAGTACTTTGGATGTTGAAGATAAATATTCTCTTGCTACTAACGTTGCAGGCCAAAAGATGACCACTATAGCACAGATGAAGAGGTACTTGGTACTGCAGCAATGGAAAATTATAGAAGCATAATTGTGCAGCGTGCTTTGAGCTCCAAAGTTGAGGCAGATGACAAGCTACAACGACACAATCTTTTTCACATGTTTCTCATCGTCAAGGACTGCCGCGTCCACACTATAATTGATGGAGGCAGCTGCAACAACTTGGTGAACATGGATGTGGTCAAGAAAGTTGGGTTGACAACAAGAGCACACCTTCATCCATACCACATTCAGTGGTTCAACAACAGCGGTAAGGTTAGGGTAACACAAACAGCGAGGGTACATTTTTCGATTGGTTCTTACCATGATTTTGCTGGTTTTGATGTCGTACCTATGGATGCTTGTTATCTTTTGAAGGGACGTCCTTGGGAATTTGATACGGATGCTATTTCATCATGGTAGAACTAATAAATATACTCTGATGCATAAAGGAAAGAAAATCACTTTGCTTCCTATGACTCCTGCTGAAATTGTACATTTTGGGAAAAGTAAAACACGTGATCATAAGGTAACAAAATCACTAGACTCTGAAAAGCAGCAAGTAATTAAGTTAAAATCACCTTCGTTGCTCACAACTAAATCTGACCTTGCTGATTTATTTAATACCAAGGAGATGTACTACGCTTTAGTATGCAAAGAAGCCATGTTTTCAATTCATGAAGTGTTCATTGCATTGCCCCCTGCTGTTGCTAACCTTTTGCAGGACTTTGCGGATGTGTTTCCCCCGAGATACCCCCTGGATTACCACCTATGAGGGGCATTGAACCTAAGATCGACTTGATTCCAGGGGCAAGTTTGCCAAATCGTGCGGCGTACAGGGCGAATGCGGAAGAGACAAGGGAAATTCAGCGACAAGATCAAGATCTTTTGAACCGTGGGTATATTCGTGAAAGCCTTAGTCCTAGTTCTATTCCTGTTCTTTTGGTTCCTAAGAAAGATGGTAGCTGGCACATGTGTGTTGATTGTAGAGCGATTAATAACATCACCATTCGAATTGAGTGGTGCTATTATTTTCACAAAAATTGACTTGCGTATTGGTTACCACCAAATTAGAATGGCACTAGGAGATCAACGGAAAACTGCATTTAGAACCATGTTTGGACTTTATGAGTGGTTAGTAATGCCTTTTGGTTTAACTAATGCACCTAGCACTTTTATGCGATTAATGAACGAGGTTTTACGTGCTTTTATTGGAAAATTTGTGGTGGTTTACTTCGATGATATCCTCATTTACAGCAAGTCATAATCATTTACGTGCTGTTTTCAGTGTCTTGAGAGATGCACGTTTGTTTGGTAACCTCGAAAAGTGCATCTTTTGCACCAATCGAGTTTTTTTCTTGGATATGTCGTTTCATCGCAGGGAATTAAGATGGATGAGGCAAAAATTGTGGCGATCACTAGCTGGCCAACTCCATCGACCGTCACGCAGGTGCGTAGTTTTCTTGGTCTTGCAGGTTTTTATCGACGCTTTGTGCGGGATTTCAGCACCATTGCAGCACCTCTCCATGAACTGACGAAGAAGGGAGTGCAGTTTCGATGGGGCGAACAGCAGCAACAAGCTTTTGATATTCTCAAATCAAAGCTTACACAAGCACCATTGCTACAACTTCCTGATTTTGACAAGACATTTGAGCTAGAATGTGATGCAAGCGGCATTGGTATTGGAGGTGTTCTCATACAAGGAGGTAAACCCGTTGCAATTTTTAGTGAAAAATTGCATGGTCCTTCTCTGAATTATTCTACTTATGATAAGGAATTGTATGCCTTAGTGCAAGTTCTACAAACTTGGTAACATTACCTTTGGTCTAAGGAGTTCGTCATACATTCCAATCATGAATCTTTGAAGTATCTTAAGTGCCAAAACAATCTGAATAAACGACATGCTAAATGGATTGAGTTCATAGAATCATTTCCATACATCATTAAGCATAAGAAAGGGAAGGAGAATGTTATTGCAGATGCATTATCTAGACGTTACACCATGCTGTCCCAACTTGATCATAAAATATTTGGTTTAGAAACAATAAAAGGATTACATCCTACTAATTTGGACTTCAAAGATGCCTTTGAAAATTGTAGAGAAGGAAGAACATGGAATAAATATGTACTACGGGAGGGCCTCCTCTATCGTGCTAACAAGCTATGTGTTCCTGCTAGTTCCGTTCGCCTATTACTTTTGCAGGAAGCACATGGAGGAGGTTTGATGGGACATTTTAGAGTGAAGAAAACGGAGGACGTGCTGGCCACGCACTTCTTTAGGCCAAAGATGAGACGTGATGTCGAGCTCTACGTGTCACGATGCACTACTTGCAATAAAGATAAGTCTCGACTTAACCCACATGGTCTTTATATGCCTCTTCCTGTTCCTAGTTTACCTTGGCAGGATATTTCCATGGATTTTGTTTTGGGATTGCCTAGGACTAAGAGGGGGAGGGATAGTATTTTTGTGGTTGTTGATCATTTCTCCAAAATGGCACATTTTATACCTTGTCATAAGAATGATAATGCCTCACACATTGCTGATTTGTTTATGACAGAAATTATTCGTTTACATGGTGTACCAAATACCATTGTTTCTGATCGTGATGCAAAATTTTTAAGTCATTTTTGGAGAACTTTGTGGTATAAATTGGGAACAAAGCTGCTATTTTCAACCACATGTCACCCACAAACTGATGGACAAACTGAGGTAGTAAATCGTACTCTACCCACTATGTTGTGGGCCGTTTTAAAAACAAATTTAAAGGGTTGGGAGGATTGTTTACCACATATAGAATTTGCTTACAACAGGTCAGTTCACTCTACTACAAAGGTAAGCCCATTCCAGGTAGTGTATGGTTTCAATCCCCGTGCTCCTATTGATTTATTACCTTTGCCTCCTTCTGAAACTACAAATTTGGATGCTACACAACGATCTGAATTCATTCTTAAGATGCATGAAACTACAAAGAAAAATATTGAAAGGATGAATGAGAAGTATAGAATTTCTGGTAGTAAAGGTAGAAAAGAAGTAAAACTTGAACCAGTGGACTTGGTATGGCTACATTTGAGAAAAGAATGATTCCCTAACTTGAGAAAATCTAAACTTATGCCACAAGCTGCTGGTCCTTTTAAGATTGTTGAAAAGATCAATGACAATGCATATAAGCTTGAGTTGCATCCCGATTTTGGGGTTAGTCACGCATTTAACATTTCAGATTTACGACCATACTTGGGGGAAGAAGATGATCTTAAATTGAGGACGACTCTGATTCAAGAGGGGGAGGATGATGAGGAGATCACAACAGTGGATACTCACATTGATATACAAGGACCAATCACAAGAGGACGAGCATGGTTACTAAATCAGCAGGTGAACTCGTTTCTAAATTCCTACCCATGTGATTTTTAGAATGGATTGCTATTGAATGATTTGATTGTTATTAGGAACCATGAACATGATCAACAAGTAAAGGGAGGTGGATTTGGATACGTGGATAATCATATGGGACGTCCACAAGTTGATGGAAACAGTCACCAACTCGGACTCGAGTTCAACTCGGAGTCCAGGAGCAGTACATCTTAAAACGGATGCCCAGGATGCATACGGACTCCGTTTTTGACGTTCTACATGGGCATGAAAAGATGAGAAGATAAACTTTCCAATGGTTCTGGTCCCACATTAAAATTCGCTGGGAGTCGTTGGGAGTTGTCGAAACAAGTTGAATTCGCAGTTCTGTCCGGTGTTGCACCACCGTATTGGGCTTTTTGGCCTTGTATCCCGTATGAGTCTATTAGGGACGTGTCTAAAGGTCTTATGGTCGAACCCTAGCCTTTAAATACTGCAGCCGCCAGCCATATTTGGTGGGTTTTGCTTAGATAAACAGACGCCGTTCTACGGTTTGTGTGAAACCCCAACTTCGTGATTTTCAGATCACATCTTCTACGTTCTTGCTCGTGTTCTCGGTTGCACCTGCAGGGATTAGCCTTCTTGGCGAGGTCAAGCATGTGTTGCACGGTTGATAACCAACAGAGCAGTGGTTTAGTGATTGCAGGGGTGTTCGAACTGCTCGAGTGCCGTGGATCATCAACGTCGAGTTCTCCACCTCAATCGACCTACCTTTCGGAAGATCGGGCCTAAACTACTCATCACTAGCGAGGGCGGCAACGGGAGCGCACGGCCACCGTGCTGCTCTCAGCCTAAGCTCAAGCCATGCCGTGAGCTATTGATGGCGAATTCAGGATTTCGCTCCGGCGGCTTCAACCCGAGTGTCCGGTACGAGTTCTACAAATTTCCTCTCTCTAATCCTCCATAGGTCGTCAAACTTGGCACATAGGAGTCGGACTAGCCGGTGATCAATTCTACTTTAGCAACCCTAGCATGAAATCCCCTATGAGCAGAGGATTCCGAGGTCTACCGAGCGTGTTCTTGAAGGAACCAATCGGGCACACGGTGCCGACCCAGTTGCAGCCACTTTTGAGCACTTTTAAGGCCATGTCGGTCTTCCTCAAGATCCAAGGATGCTGTAGTGTAAGTTAGTCGGAGCTTTAGCGGGATAGAAACCCCGGGCGACGGCGCCGAACTCCAACCAAGGCCGCCGCACGTCACCGAGGTATCTCCATTCACCGGCAGCCCTAGAACGCCCCACCATCGTGGTCCTCGACATCAAAAACCCCCTCGTGGCGAGTTTCGGGTCGGATGGCGGCCGGCAACGCCGGTCCGGCGAGCCACCGATTACTCCGGCAAGGGGGAGCGCGCGGGCGCCAGAAAGCAGCGGGAGGAAGAAGACAGCCGTGGCCCCACGCGTCAGCAGCTAAAAGAATTTAAATCAGGGATCTGTTGTGGCCCAGATCCGCTGTGCTGGCGTGCTAAAACTCTGTAAACCCGGTGTGGCCCATTTCCTATTGGCTGGAATTCAAATAGCGGGCCCAGTTGGATTTTCAGTAGCAAAACAATTCCAGAGATTGTTCCAACTTTGGAAAATCATAGCTCTTTGTAGAAACCTCCAAATTGAGTGATTCCAATTGGGTTGAATTCTTTTTGCAGAGATCTATCCAAATATGAACTCATATTTGTACGAAAGTCAACATATAATTCTGGAAAATTCTTTGAATATTTTATGAAAAAGAATTATTGAGGGGGTTTGGTTTATCCAAAAATCCTCAACTTTTTCCAGAATAGTATTTAGCTTATTTTTGACCTTCTAGCAAAATTTCAGCTAATTTGAAGATTATTTGAGTAAGAATTTGCTAAATACAAACTGCTGTGTTCATAAGAGTCCAGAAACATTTTCAGAAAATGTTTCCCACCAAAAAAATATATTCTAGGCAAGTCATAGCTAAAAAAAATCATAGGAAAATTTAGGAAAGCTCTCTGAGACATATTTGAAATTGTAGTTCACTTAATTGGGCATGAAAATGCGCATTACTTCAGAATTAATTCTTTTGAGTAGAAATACTTAAGGAATTATTCTGGGAGGACTACTCAAGTAAAAGGTACAAGGTTTGGACCAAATAACTTTCAGGTGACCAGGAACTCACATGTAAATTATCAGCTCAATTTGAGTAGTATAACTCCATGTTCTTGTTCTCCATACTTATGTATGTGGGAAAATTACATAAGACATTGTAAAAATTATGGAGGACACCATTTGACTCTACATTAGCTGCAATTTTGCAAGCTAAATCCCTAGGTAGTATAGAACCTGCTGTAGAAGTTTTGAAGCCATTGAAGTTCTTGTTCTTCAGTTGCAATCAAATCCTTTCAGCTCATTTTTTATGATCATTAGGGAAAATTAGATAGTGTATAGCTAAGACACTAAGGCCAAGTGAGTTTATTCCTGTTTTTATGCACAACAGAGGCAAACCAAGCCATTCTTGGCTTTTCCACACAACCACTGTTCCTAAGAAATCAAGTCTTAACTTCTTTCCATTGTATTCTATAAAACTTGTGCATATACAATTCAATAGGAATCACGAGGAAGGGGATTCGAAGGAGCGATTCATTGAAGTGTATCAGACTCGGAGAATCAAGGGTTGATCAGAAGTGATCACTAACTGCTTATATACGATTACCCTGCAAAATAGGCAAGCCCCGGTTTGCATTTAAGTACCTTTTATAAAGTTTTTCATTTGTATCACTTATGTCTAGGTTGAAATGTATGCATTAGAGTTAGGGTGATTGAAACCCCACTTGCATAACCTTTTAAATCCTATGGAGGGTTGGGTAGTTTACAGACTCGACGAGTAGAGAATGCTGTGCTAATATGCTTAGGATTTCGGTAGAAGTCGAGTAGTTGGAATCTACTCGCGAGGTAAGGTTTTATCACACGGTTTGCTCGGAATAGAAAATGGCTTAAGAGTGGAGAAAATGAGACCCGGCAGGGGGGATAGGAAGCAGTGAGCGGAGGTCTCACGTGCATAGCCCTGTTGGTGTCGATTTAGGACCAAGTCGTGTGCAGGCCTTCTGAACAAGTATCGAACAGTACCGGATGGCATACTGACATAAGAAGGAAACTGATGTAATTGGTTAACCTGGGTGTCGAGGCTTACCCAACCGTAAATAGGAGTGGGTTGAGGGTAGGAAGGTGTAAATCTGCCAGTGGGCACAGTCACGCTCCACGTGGGGACCTCCTACCCGTTACGGATGGACCAGTTCAGCATTTTGGTTGCCTTTGAAAGGTTGTTGCATACAACAGAGTAGGAAGGGGTGTGGAATCACTCTTCTGAAAGTGGGTGTATGCAACGTGTTGTCCGGGTGTCTCCTGATTGCAATCACCATCCCTCGCGGTTATTTGAGTACCGCTTGTTCACTGTTCTGTGATGTAGTAAGAAGTGAAATAAGCCAGATGAATGATGATATGCTGTGATGAAATATTAATGTTTTGGAAACCATGTATGCTGTAGATGTAGAGCTAATTAAGTTCATTTTCCGCTTTGGGCATCACCACATCGGAGGAAAGCGTTTCGTGTTTGATTGTGGACTTCCGATGTGGGGGCTGCCTAAGGCACATGAATCTGTTGCTATAAAACTTAAAATAAGGATCAACTTATAGGCGTGTCTTTGTTGCAAAGTCATTTTTCCTATCTTACACATCCTTGCATGTAGAGTTCCATGCCTAGCGTTGTCGGTTAAGACTTGCTGAGCGTTATGCTCACGGATGCTATCCGAGTTGTTTTGCAGAATTGACTTCATGCTTATGAAGGGATGCCGATGAGACTCGGGAACCTCCGAGTGGTTACTCAAGGAGCATCCTCGCCGCTGCGGTTTGTCTTCGTGTTGCTAGTAAGAAACGTCCGCGGGCTGGACTGTTTCTTTGTTTCTAAGTTAGGAATGAGTCGTAAGAGTTATAAGTCTTCTGCTGTAGCTTATTTTGAAATAAGTATTTTGTAAAATACTCTTGTACGCTTCCGCAAATGATTTATGTAATCACTAAAGGAAACCCGATCATTGACGACGGCCAAATATATTGACGACTGGGCTGTCGTCTTTTAATTAATTGATGACGGCTAGATACAACCATCGTCAATAATGTTGTAATTGATGACGGTTGACCTAGTACTGTTGTCAATAAATTTAAAGACGACGGCGGCCGTCGTCTATAACGGCCGTCATCAAATTTGGCCGAGATCCGGCCCACTAGAGGCGTTATTGAGGAGGGGAGACACAACCGTCGTCAATAAGCCCGATGTACTCCCGACCCCGCGAGTTGGGAGGCAGCCTTCTCTCCCGCCCGCGCCGCCTCCCGACTCCTCTTCGCTGTAAAGGCCTCAGTTTTTGACACATGTTTAAAGTGTTCATCACCACACAACACACCTCATTTGAAGAAAGTCGATGAACACATTTGAAGAGCAAGTAACCATTATCAACATACTCATTAGAGAATAACCTCACAAAATGCAAAAGTGGTATTTCCCACATGCATCATCTAGGGGCTGGGCATATGAAAAACTCCTACACCTTGCTAGGAATGTCCATGCCAAGTTTCACCCAAATTCAAAACCTTTTTGAGGTATTTTCGGGTATGGCTAGAAAGAGGGTAGTTTGAACTCAAATTCAAATTCAAACTGTTTTTATCCCATGAATTCAAAAGTGGGAGGCATATTCTTACTCAGCACATTTTTGTGAGCTCACACACCAATTTTCACTCCATTTGGAGTTGATCTTGACATGAGCTAAGTGTAGCAAATTCAAACTTTATTTGAATTTCAAACTGAACATGTGCTGAAATTTAGTCAAACCAAACCCAATTTGAATTCTAACCAATTCAAATGGATCAGGGGTGAATAAATCAAATCACCATGGGTATTTTAGGGCTTACTGTTTACAACAGTGATATGGAGTTAAGTTCAGGGGTTAAAAATGAGAGTGGGACCTACTTGTCAGCCACTGAAGAGAACTCAGCCGACTGAACACTGCACTCGGGTTCTTGCGCTGAACCGAGCTGCCGCCACGGTGAAGAAACAGCGAGGCCACCAGCTGCTTGCCGTTCCCAGCCGCTGAACCGACTACCGGGGCCTTTATCTACGCGCCCGAGCGGTCGCAGGTGATTCTCACCACTGCCCCGACGCATTCCCGCCCAGAAAACTGAAACTCCTCGCCGCCCAGTTGAGTTCTCGGTCCCTCATCGCTCGGCCGATCCAGTGATCCTCCCGGCGATCTGAGACCAGCACCAGGTGCGCCAAGCCATCCTCGACGCCCTCGCGCCGGTTCCAGTCCCGGAGCAGTTCTCTCCGAGCTCCACTGCAACGATCTTTCTTCTGCCGGTTCAGCTCGAGCCGCCACCGCGGGAACGATCCGTCCGGCCACCACAGCCTACCGTTCGCCGAGCTGTGAACAGCAAAGAGGTTCACCTTCAGTCCCTCTTCCATTTCCGCAAGCTCCGGCGGCATGACATAGACTGCTCACGCCGGAATTTTGTGTTTTCGCGACGGTGTGCAAAAGTGGAGTCTGAACCGATCCACGAAATTCGTAACCCACGCTGCACCACTCATCCTCTCGTGGAGGGGATCACTTCTAGGTACCCGTAGGAGTCCATAGGAGCAGGAACCACGAAGAACCGTTGAGGGAAACCGCTGTTCTTCGAGTTTTAGGAGAAATCCCGATTTCCGGCCTAGGTCGCACGATGACAGCCCAACACAGCTCTTTCCGAGCTCCGTGGAGCTCATGTAGACCTTTCCTATGGTCCACTGATGCTTCCCGACCGTTTGCTCGATCGAGTGGGGTGCTAGGGAGGTCGGCCGACACGGCCGAAGTTCTCCCGAAACTGCGGCTCGTCGCCGACCATGTGCCGGCCATTTTCATGACGAACTGAGCCCGGAATCATGTTCCCCGAGTGGCAGTAGGCAGGGGTGGCCAGAATCATGAAGTTTGGAGCACCACAGAGGCTGCCGGCGAGCTCTCCGGCGAGGTGTCGCGGCAACAGAGCGTGGGGAGGGCGAGAGGTACACGAAGGGGTGGGTCCCGGCCGTCAGCAGCTCGGATTTTAAATCGGGATCAGTCTGCGGTTCGGATCTGGTGTGCTGGCGTGCATAAACTCCGTGGACCCCGGTGTGCCGTCGCTCCAGTGCCCAACACGTGTCCCCGTGGACCCACCGGCAGATTTGAACTTTTTCCGATTTTCAGATTTCATTCAAACTTCAAATCCTCATAACTTTGGCTAGGAAACTCCAAATCGAGTGAACCAAATTTTGTTGGATTCAGCTCTTTGAGTACTTTACAGAAAATCAAGTTTCATTTCATGAAAATCCTTATTTCTCCAGATATAATTCTTCAAAATTTATATGGTTTGGAATTTTAACTGGATAATCCTTTGGAGGAAAATTCTGAAAATTTTCTGGGATGTTCACCAAAATATCCCTGAAGTACCATAAAAATTTCAGATCCATTTGAGCTCATTTAATCCGCCTAATGGTGTGATTAATAAAACTGTTCCAGAGAAAATGGAAAATGTTCAGAAACATTTTCAGAATTTCTCTGAAAGTGTTTAGCTCATATCTCTAGCTAGGAACCTTCAAATTAAGTGTGACCAACTCCATTAGAACCCTCTGAAAATCTAGTTTTCAGAAAGTCATGATTTGCTCCATGAAAACCCCTAGAACACCATAAGAGCTCCAACTAAGGTCAAGTACATAATTAATTGTGGGGACCTCAAATGAGCTTTGCTGCAACTAAAACTTGGCCAAGTCTCTGTTTAGGTTGTATCCAAGCCACAATAAAAGTTTCACAGTCATTGGTCTGTCGAGTAAGACTTCTAAACTTCACAAGTTTCAATTCAATTCAAATGCATTTAAATTAATACATATACTTGTATATCATGTAGTCGCTAAGGTCGAGGAGGAACCCGAAGTCTTAGACTTCGTGACTCCGGAAGAGCAGCTAGCCTACGACCAAGAGCAGCAAGGCAAGCTCTGGTTTGCATTAACCTTTTTACAAATTTTTATTGTTTTGAGCACTTACTTGAGTATCATTATTTCTTGCACTGGAGTCTTGGTTGAAAACCCAATTGCATAGCCAAGAAAACCATGGGTTGGGATTAGGATTGAAAACCCCGATTAGCTACTGCAATGCTAGGATAGTGTAGGATTCGGTACAAGTCGAGTAGTTGGAACTACTCGCGAGCATAGGCTAGAGGCACTCGATTCGGGTAGAGATAGCACATGATACAAATGGCAAGAAAAATGAGACCGAGCGGAGAGTAAGGGCAGCAGGACTTTGGGGCCTGGGTGCTATAGCTCTGCTTGTGTCGATTGAGGACCGAGCCGTGTGCGGGCCTGTTGAACAAGCTAGAACAGTACCGAATACCTACCGGCTATATGGGAACCGGGAAACTAATGTAACTCGGGTAGCTGGGTATTGAGGCATTGCCCGTCGTTCATAGGGTAGGTTCAGAGCTTGAGGTGTAAATTGGCTGGCGGCACTAAGATGCGCATGCAGAGACCTCTTGCTCGGGACAATGGGACCGGTTCAATATTTGGCTGACCGGTGAAAGGTGGTAGCATATGGCGTCCGTGACGGTTGCTGTAGGCAACATCGAGTACGGGCGTACGTGACGGGTTATTCGGGTAACCCTGCAGGTGTAAATCGATTATAATCGCCGTCCCTCACGGTCAGTGAGTACCACTTGTTCACTGTACCGTGATGTAGAAAGAATAGCTAGTTACATGTTAAAATGTTGCTGATTGAAAGATGGACTTTGATTGTTAATGATTTGCTGTAGTTTAGATCTAACTAAAGTTCTTTTCAACTTTGGGCAAAGTACATGAGAGAAATGTGTTTCGTGTTTGATTGCGGCTCTCTCATGTACCTTAGCGTAAGGTTCTTCACAACCTGCTGCTAAAACTTGAAAGTAAGGTTCCAATAGTTAGGCGAGTCCTTTGCAACTTGTTTTACCTCATGTACTTATCACCCCTCATGTAGAAGTTTCATGTTTAGGAGAGACGGGTCAGTCTTGCTGAGCCTTCGTGCACACTGCTTGTGTTTGAAGCTATTGCAGGGTTCTATGAGGAAGGGACTCCCGAGGAGGAGACGGAACCCCAGGAGGGGAACCCCGTCAAGTGGGAGTCGTGCACGCCGCTGTGTTAGTGTGCGTGTGTGCTAGCAAGGACACGTTCATGGGCTGAACGTGAACTTGATGTGTAGTCTACGCCCGTGACTGTAGACTGAACATAGTTTGTTGTAAAATGTTCATAAACCCATTTATGTAACAAACTTTGCTTCCGCTTTGTACCTTTGATGTGTGTTATCCGGTGCGGTGCAACGCAGCACCCCTCAGCGTGATCCTGGCTCGACAAGACCGTGGGGTCGTGTCAGCGTTGGTATCAGAGCTCGCTTGAGGTTTAACGCACTACAAAGGTCATCTTTTTCAAAAATCCTGTGAGGAACGAGTTAGTGGCCCATATAAGGATGTTATTAGTGTATAGAAAGTGGCATACTAACCTATTTGCTTATGTTGGAAAATCGTGCATCTCGGGACGCTTCATGTCTTGGGGGGTGCACGTAAGTGCTGTCCACCAGTGCGCACAAGCTGAAGGATGGAGCCCCATGGGTGGCAGGTAACCTGACCCACTTTAATATCCTCTACGACTCTTCATGTTGTTTGGGGTATTCGAGCAACGTATGTCCCTGGCGTGCGTGGTGCAATTTGGGAGACCCCGTCACGTGGTCGGTAACGTGAACACGTAACTCAAGGCGTGTTTGGCTTGAGAACATCCGGGCGAGTGATGACGGCCGGGTGTACGAACTGTATGGATACCGGACTCGGTGTGCAGCCGAGTCTGACGATTGCTTGAGTTATTTGCAGGTAGTTTAACCACGAAACGGTAGACGTGTAGCATCCGTGTTCGAGTGACGCTTAGTGCCACTGAACTAATGAAGCCGGCTAAGTCCGGTATAGGTTTTCTTTGTGAGGACGTAGTACCGACATGATCTGGTGACGCATCGACGTCACACTCTATTAAATGAGCAACTTCATTATAAAACTTGAAAGTTTTGATCCAAGGCATTAAAACTTGATGTAACTCCTTCCCTTAATCAGGATATTCAAAGTTAATAAGTTTTCAACTTATAGGAGACTAAGGACAGAGTCCCCTGTTTTCAGCTGATTGAAGGCTGAAGTTAATCAGAGGTTAGAGGTTGAGTTCTTTCGAGGTTGGGGTCATATGATACATTTCTGGAAATCTTTGGAAGATCTTTACAACTTTTCTGTAGAGGTCTAGAGGTGTTTCATCCCTTAACCAATCGAAAAATGCAGTAGAGTTGAAACTGTCCAGAAAACAGGGCAGAGCAAACGCTCTCTGTAAACTCTCTGTAAATTGAGCATAACTTCCTGCCTAAAAATCTAAAAATAGAAAATGAGGTAGTTATGGAAAGATTATGAGATGGGTTACAACTTTGTAACATAAAGTTTCGTCATATTGGGGGTAGAATTAACTGGAATTCTTGGATCAAATCAGTACCTAAGACAGGGAGGTGCTGTCCAATTTTGTCCAGAAATTCTGTTAACTTTGACATCTCATAACTTTTGAACCAGGACAGATCTTAGGCCAATAAAATACTTTATGGAAAGCTATTGAAGTTAGATTTAACTTTGTGTTGAGCTCCAGAATTGGTTTTGCTATTGGCATTGCCTAAATCAGGTTGAAATGGAAACTGTTCAGGGCTGTCATATTGGACAGCAGACCAGTAGTCAAATTTGTTTAAATTTGAACTATATTTCCAAGTTTTATGGGTTCAATGACATGTTTTGTGTTATAACTCAATGGTTTACTATTCAAATAAATATTTGACATTTCTCAAATATATTTTTACAGATGACAGCGGATAAACAGTTCGAGAACGGGTGGGTGGAATCCCATTGTTCTCACCGCAGCGACTACCCGGAAGCATTGAGGCAGATGCTTCAATATTTCGGGTACAACCAGATGCCGCAGTACTTTGCCAAGGAAGAAGGCGAGGAGGGGAACAAGACGTGGACAATCCATGTCAAGGTTCCTACAGGGCCTACGCCACACGATTGGGCGCCGTTCACCGTTACGGTGAGAGGTAGACAGCCAGAAGGAATGTGGCAATTGGCAGGCCGTGACACCATGTCGCGTTTCTGCCAACTACACGTGAGAGCTATGGAGGGCACTCCATACGCGCTTGTTCCGGTGGAGGGACAGGCTCATCATGTGTGGGAAGGGAGGTACAGGGAGGCAGCCGATCCGGGTTGCCCGAGGTACAGCCCCGCGGAGGCAAACCTCAGCCTCCAGATGAGGGCGGGAAATGCCGTGATGAACAGCCAAGCTGTTCATACAGAGCATCTCGCCGCAAAGCTCAAAGAGAGCATAAGCCGTGGAGACCATTTCGAGAGTGCTCACAGTGCACTCCGCAATGTGCTCCTTCCGACGATCAAGCGACTGAACGAACATCATAATCAGTTGCATCATCTGAAGAAGGCGAAGAAGAAGAGTCGTGTCGACATCGAGGCGTTGCAAGAACTGGTGCAGACTCTAACCCAGCAGAACGAGGACCTTACTCAAGAGTGAGATGATGTTATTGAGGAAGGGCAAGGCTGGGAAGAAGACTACAACCAGGCCATGGACGAGGTTCACGCGTTGCAGGACCTCGTACCTCCGGTATTGGGCATACCGGTGGTCTTGGGTCTTCCAGCAATGGGAGAACCCGAGATTGGACAGGAGGTTGTAGATCCGGAGCCACCAGCAGAGGTACCGGAGGAGGACGACCCGCTGGAGGTCGAGTTCTACTCCGAGTAGGGGGTTACGGTTGCCAAGTAGGGCAGCTAGAGTAGTGTAACCCAAACTTTTGTAATCGGTGACATGTCGTGTAGGCAGTAGCGTATGTATAAATAGTGACGACATGAGAACGACTTCTCGGAGACCCGAGAATAATGTATCTTGTATAAAGTTTATGCTTTATCAATATATGTGAATGTTGTGCAAATTATTCATACGTCACTTCAATACCTACTGTTGCATATGGAATTTTAAGTATGACATGTGCTAATTGCTGCTGTTTTGAATTTCAGAATGACTCGTACTCGTGCCAACCCGGACGTTGGGGGCTCTAGTCAATGGGGAGAAACCTCCCAACAGCCTCCCGAGGACTCCTCGGGAGAGCAGCAGCAACAGCAACAGCAAACACCGCCACCGCCACCGCCAACGGTTACATTGGCCGACATCGTTGCGGCAATGGCGGGTTCTCATCAGCAGCACACGGAGTTGCTGCAAACTCTGATTGCCAATACGTCTCGACCAGAGAGGCGTCAAGATCGTGAGGAGCGCCAACAGAGCTCCTACTCCGACTTTCTGGCAACTCATCCCCTGGTATTTTCAAGGGCGGATGAACCCATCGATGCGGACAACTGGCTCCGCGTGATGGAGATGAAGTTTGGGCTGCTCCAAGTAAGTGAGCAGCGCAAGACTCAGTTCGCGGTCCAACAGCTCCAGGGATCCGCGAGCGCGTGGTGGGCGAACTACAGTGCTTCACAGCCCACCGACCGAGTTATGACCTGGGCGGAGTTCCGGACGGCCTTCAGGGCCTATCACATACCGCCTGGTCTGATGAAGAGGAAGTTCCTACACCTGCAGCAAGGGAGCCGGAACGTGCTGGAATACTCCAGGGCATTCAACGATCTCGCGCTCTACGCATCGTATCACGCCGATACTGACGAGAAGCGGCGGGACCACTTCTACCAGGGGCTTAACCCGCTCCTGAAGGACAAACTGGCGATGTTCAATCGCGGCAGCCTCAATGACATAATTGATGCTGCGATTGTTCAGGAGGACTCCGGTAAGGAGTTAGCGGCGGCGGAAAGAAAGCGAAGCGCGCTGCAAAGCAGCGGAGAAGGAGGCGGTCCTTCTCAGAAATTTCGGATGGTGAATCGCCCAGCATCAGGTTCACGCTGGCAGACACCACAGAGGTCGATGCCATTCTGCAGTCGGCCCTATTCTTCACCGGCATTCAGGTCGGCACTGCCAGGACCACCTCCGCAACAACAACAGCAACAGCGGGCGATGCCGCATGCGTATGCACCTCAGCAGCGCATGCCGGGATTTCGTCCCCCAAAGCACCGGACAAGCAGTGGCCACATGCTACAAATGTGGTCGGCCAGGATACTTCGCCAGCAGTTGCCCGGAGAGGCAAGGCGGCGGAGTTGCACCACAACTTCCGGGGAGGAATCAACCCTGGAACCCCACTAATGCGTGGCGGGCAAACCCTAGGACCGACACTGTCCACCAACTTGCCATAGAGGACGTGCCGGAGGGAGAGCCAATCCTTGCGGGTATGTTCCAACTCCACCAGCATCCCACCGTAGTATTATTTGATTCAGGTGCCACGCATAAATTTATTAGCCAAGCTTTCATTGCTAAACACAGCTTGCAAATACTACCCACCGATAGTCCATATTTAATTTGTTCACCGTGTGGGAAGATTTCAGCAAGCGTAATGATTTCCAAAGCACCATTATGCTTAGCGGGTAGAATGTACCCTACGTCTCTCATAATCTTAGAGGGACAGAAGATCGATGTCATCCTAGGGATGTCGTGGTTAACCCGCCACGGCGCTGTTTTAGACACCACCCTTCGAATCGTGCACTTGAACTCAGAAGTGCACGGATCTCACTCTTTATTTCTGGACAGTCCAGAAATAAAACTTCCAAGTGTCTATTGCGACACCCTCATCTCGGGTGTCAGCATATGTTCATGCTTTATGAAGAGGAAACATTTTAAGAAAAGAAGGAACAGAGAAAAATGTCAAAAGGATAGCCAATAAGAGTCGAATCCAGCTCTCAGGAAGCACCGAAGACAACTTACCACGGCCGCTGGCCACGTGGCGTGATCGGAGCTCATCCCTGCGAAGTGGGGAGAGACCGCCGCCAAGCTGGCTACGTGGCAGGCAGGGGCTCGTCTCCGCAAAGGGGAGAGGTCCGATCCTGTGGACACGTGTTGCCCACGGAGCTAGCCTCTGCGGAAGAAGCAAAGGCATTTCTGCAGGACACGTGTCATCCTCGGAGCTAGTCGTCGCGGAAATCAGAGGACCAGTCGCGTGGAATACGTGTCGATCTCGGAGCCCATCTCCGAGAGGTCCTGTTCTATTGGACACGCGTCGTAACCGGAGCTTATCTTCGGGAGGTCTGTCGCTGCTGGACACGTGTCGACCTCGGGGCATGTCCCTGAAGAAAGAAGAGAGGAAAGACCGGCACCAACACGTGGCGTGCGCAGAGCTCACCTCCAAAAGAAGGGGAGGTCTCGATCGATTGACATGCGGCACAACCGGAGCTCGTCTCTGTGGAGAAGGAGATACCAGGCCCCGGAAGGACAAGTGGAGCCTCTGGAGCTCATCGCCGCAAAGGTAACGAGTTCTGGAGCGGCTGTTACGCGTAAGAATACCGGTACGTAAAGGAAACAAACCTGAATTCCACAACGTTACCGCACCAAATCAACTAAAGATAAGATGATAGGATCCAATGACGATCTGAATAAGACTCTTATTCAGGATACAATCAGATTAGGACTCTTCTCTTCCCGATTATAAATAGAACCCAAAGCCTCTGGCCGAAACCACAGACTTCTTTTCCAACTCCTGAGCCGACGACTTAGAGCCCTAGCCCCAACTCGCCGAGTAAACCATCGCCGAAGCGCAACAAGGAAGATCACCGGAGGAAAGCCTAGCGGTCTGAGGAGGACCTCGAAAACCGAGAGGAACGTAAGCAGGACAAGCTCAGGGAGCTGTCTACGACGAACTACAGCAATCAGGTTTTGAGATTCAAGAACAACCGGAACCACAAGACCAAGGCAAGTGCTCCTTGACCATGTTGATCCTATGTTTTGGGAAAAACTATTTTGTTTTGCAAAAAGGTGTGTGTGCTGAGTCAAACATGATGGGAAACCCTTTTATAGGAGTTTACTAGTTTTGGTTAAACCACCCTTGTCGCCTGGGAAGTTTATGGGTCGGGTATGGTTTTTGCTTTATGCTTCGCTGAGTCTATGGGATTGGGAAGCGAGATAGATGTGTCTAGCTAACTGCACTCGTATTGATAATGAGAAACTGATGTTAATAATGGATATGGATCGGAGGGAGATCTAGGCCAGACTGGGTTTGTGAATGAGGTAGCATGAGATGGTGGTTTACTTGCCGTAGATCTAAGGACCGGTTCATGCATGCACATGCCAGGATAACAGTGCCACCACAAGGCCAAGTATGGGTGCGGCTTAGCTGAGTAATTAGGTAAGTTGCCAGAGTGTTATGGACTGTGGAAGGCGCGGGGAATGGGAGTCGAGTGAGGACTGCCCTGGGAACTGCATCGCACAAGAGGGGGCCCGTGGGTGGGAGAATTGGAAATTCTAGCCTGCCGGTGAAACCTTAGTGAGTCCATACATCTAGTAACCCCTTTGTAAAGGCTATTTTGTGATCTCTTGACTATACACCGACGGATGTGTACTGGTATAATGGAGGTTCTACAGTCACCGACGGGTGACGAAATCACAAACTTATGGATAAAGAGGTGCAAACTCTGCAGAGTTATTAAAACTATCATGATAGCCGAGCTTACGGTCACGAGCGTCTGGCTAAACTGCCATGATTAGTTGGGATGGTTATTGGGAAGGTTTTGGTTATGGTTATTGGTTTGGTTATGGTTTGGTTGTTGGGACTATTGAGTCCGGGTAATGAGATGGTTGCATGACTGTTGAGTCATGGCAAAGAGTTTGGTCTCGGTGTGAGACGAAGTTGTTTTGAAATAGTAGCGAATACGGGGGGGTATTCGTGAGATGGTAGCGAATACGAGGAGGTATTCGTGAATAACAATGAGGTTGGATAATGTTCGGGTGGAACATGGAAAGCGATGGAAGTATGTTGGTAAATTAATACATGCTGGGATTACATTCATCTAAAGTTAAGTTGCTGTTTTATCATGGTTTTATAAATCCGCTTTTCTGCAAATAAGCCTTTTTTATACCTATCTTGTTTATGAGCTGCATATCATGTGTTATTCCCGATCTTGCTGAGTACATCATTGTACTCAAACTTGCATTATTACTTCATCATCAGTAGCAGAAGAAGCCTACTATGAAGACAAAGTGGAGCATTACGGCGTGTGATCTGTTCTCAACCTTGCCTGTGGAGGGAGTAGAGATGGAGCCACTTCTGCTTAGATTTGCTCCCGCATTAGTTGATTGCTTCCGCATTAGAATAAAAGACTTCCGCTGCATAGACATAAGACTTCCGCTGTAAGCATGAGTCTAAGACTCATGAGACATTGTAATAAACTCTGTTATTCGTGGTTATATATATTCTGAGTTCAGTTTGTGGAATATATGTATATGTCTGATGAACATCCTGGGCACACATATGCATTAGTTCTTGGTTCTGTGGTTTTCCACAGAATTGAGGGCGTCACAGATTGGTATCAGAGCCACGGGTTGACAGTAGGTTACACGCCTAGATAGAAACCTTAGATTGATATTAGAGCCACGGGTTGACAGCAAGTTACACCCTAAATAGGAGTCACAGGAAGCTATGACACGCTGACCAAAGGAAGCATTCTAAGGTGAATAGCTTAGATTGGCCTTTAAACCCACCTTGACATACGAAACCATCCTTGAATAGGAGTTGTGTGGGCCCTTGTGATGATTATTTGTGATTGTGTGCTTAGTGTGAAGTTGTGGGACGTCTCAAAACGTTGTCCCTATCCACACGTAAAAAGAAAGAGATGGTGAGAGGAAACGCCGGCCAAAGGAACGTCCAGGAGGATGACCATGGTGAAGTTCCTGCTAACCCGGGAGCTGGCGAAAACCATCTGGAAAGGTTGATGGCCACGCAAAACCAGCCTATGCAAACTATGATCCAAACTTTGGGTCAGTTGCAGGACAACCAAAACCCCGTTCCGGCACCGCCGCCACCACCACCGCCGGCTCATAACAGGTTGGGAGAGTTCATGAGGACTCGACCACCCACCTTTGCTCAAGCTAATGATCCCATTGAGGCCGATGATTGGTTAAAATCCATGGAGAAAAGTCTTGCCATTTTTCAGTGCAATGACCGAGAGAAGGTTCTCTTCGCGTCGCACCAACTTACGGGAGCCGCTGCTGACTGGTGGGATGCCCTGAGCAACGCTCATGCCAACCCGGAGACAATCACTTGGACTGAGTTCAAGGAAAGTTTCCGCTCTCACTACATCCCTGCTGGTGTAATGATGCTCAAAAGGCAGGAGTTCGAAGGTCTCCGCCAAGGGCAGAAAAGTGTGAATGAGTATCTCAACAAGTTCATACAACTGTCCCGGTATGCCCCCCGAAGATGTCAACTCAGATCAGAGGAAGCAGTACCTGTTCATGAGAGGGTTGAACAATGATGCAGGTTCAGCTCCTCAACAATGACTACGTAAGCTTCCAGAAGCTGGTTGACAAGGCCATAGTAGTTGAAAACAAGATCCGAGAGATCGAGCGAGAGTGCAATAGGAAGATGCCATACCAGCTCCAAGGGAGCAACGTACGACCTAGGTACATGCCCCCTGCACCGCAGTATGGATCGACCACTCCTGCATACCGCCCTGGTTAGCCACCACAGCAACAATTCGTTGCACCGGCACCTCGTGTGCCCATGCCTCCTGCACCCCGACCTAACAATGGCGCCCCTGGTAAAAACCTCCGCCCTAACGCACTTGCTGCCGTAGGCAACAGGGCATGCTTTGCATGCGGGGAAGTAGGCCACTTCGCGAACCAGTGCCCGAGGAGAGGCCCTGGACAGCAAGGTAACGTGCCCAAGCAGAACCCGCGACCGAACGGAGGAGACAGTCAAGGGAACCGTGTTCAGCACAACTATGCTCACGGCCACGTGAACCATGTCACTGCCGAGGAAGCACAACAGGCTGAGGACGTCGTAATTGGTATGTTCCTTGCCAACTCCAACCCAGCCACCATCTTATTTGATTCTAGAGCATTGCATTCCTTCATATCGTCCAAATACGTTGCCAAACATCATCTATCCGTATCCCATGTATAGTGTGCTATGTTAGTTAATTCTCCCGGAGGAGAAATGAGGACTAATATAGTATGTCCTAAAGTAAGCCTTAAAATAAGGGGGGTAGACTTCCTTTCCAACCTTATTGTTTTGGACTCCCAAGGGATTGACATCATACTCGGAATGGATTGGCTAAGCAAGCACAACGGAGTAATCCAATGTGCTGAAAGGAGTGTGCAGTTGACAAACGAGCACGGTATTCGTGTCGAGTTTGAGTCAGCCCAGCAAACAACCGAACGGGCAAATTTGAACCACATCGAAGGAACAACATTGGACAGCATTCCAGTGGTTCAGGAATTTTCGGACGTGTTCCCGAAAGAGCTTCCAGGTATGCCACCTGACCGGGACATCGAGTTTGCCATAGATTTGGTACCCGGAACTGCACCCATAGACAAGAGACCCTATAGGATGCCCGTCAACGAGCTAGTTGAACTCAAGAAGCAAATTAAAGAACAGTTGGAAAAGGGTTTTATCCGTCCAAGCTCGTCACCATGGGGAGCTCCGGTGCTCTTCGTAGACAAGAAGGATGGAACCCAAAGGATGTGCGTGGACTATAGGTCCCTTAATAAGGTAACAATCAAGAACAAATACCCTCTGCCCCGTATAGAGGACCTGTTCGACCAAATGAAAGGAGCCCGAGTGTTCTCCAAGATTGATCTTCGGTCGGGATACTTCCAGCTGAAGATTAAGCCCTCCGATATACCTAAGACAGCCTTTCGGACACGGTATGGTTCGTATGAATATACCATTATGTCGTTTGGGTTGACAAATGCACCCGCATTCTTCATGTACCTTATGAAAAAGGTCTTCATGGAGTACTTGGACAAGTTCGTCGTGGTTTTCATCGATGACATTATGGTGTATTCAAAAAGTGAGGAGGAGCATGAAGAACATCTGAGATTGACCTAGCAGAAGTTGCGTGAGCATCAATTGTATGCCAAGCTCAACAAGTGTCAATTTTGGCTAAAGGAAATATCTTTCCTAGGCCACATTATCTCCAAGGAAGGGGTATCGGTTGATCCTGGAAAGGTGAGAGATGTTTTGAAGTGGGACCAACTGAAGAGCATGAGGGATATTCGGAGTTTCCTTGGGATGGCAGGATACTATCGACGCTTCATTAAAGACTTCTCTAAGATAGCAAAACCTATGACGGAGTTGCTAATGAAGGGAAAGGTCTTTCAATGGACACCAGCCTGCCAAGAAAGTTTTGAGGAACTCAAGAAAAGAATAACCACAGCACCAGTTCTGGTATTGCCAGATGTAAGCAAGAGCTTTGACATATATTGTGACGCATCCAGACAGGGGCTCATATGTGTGCTCATGCAGGAAGGACAAGTGGTAGCCTATGCCTCATGGCAATTAAAGAAGCACGAGCTTAATTATCCTACACATGACTTGGAGTTAGCAGCAGTAGTGCATGCATTGAAGATTTGGAGACATTATATCCTTCGTCATCGATGTGAGATCTATACGGATCATAAAAGCCTCAAGTACATATTTACACAAACGTACTTGAATTTGAGGCAACGTCGATGGTTAGAGCTTATCAAGGATTATGATGTTGGAATCAACTACCACCCCGGGAAGGCAAATGTAGTAGCTGATGCATTGAGCCAAAAAGGAGCATGTCACCAACTCACGGTTCGGGAGCTACCATCCGAACTATGTAAGGATTTCGAACGGTTACACCTCGGATTCTTGAATAACATGGAAATAATAGAGATCCGCTCCTCATTGGAGCAAGAAATAAGAGAGGGCCAAGCAACGGACGAGGAGATCAAGGAGATCAAGAAAAGAATCCGACAAGGAATAGAGAAGGATTTCAATGAGGATGAAAAGGGTACGCTTTGGCTAGGAAAAATGATTTGTGTGCCGAACATAAGACACCTCCGCGACATGATATTGAAGGAGGCACATGATTCCCCCTATTCCATACATCCCGGAAACACCAAAATGTACAAGGACTTGAAAACTTGTTATTGGTGGGATGGTATGAAGAGGGATATAGCCGAATACGTTGCCCTATGCGACACATGCCAACGGGTGAAGGCTGAACATCAAAAACCCGCTGGATTGTTGCAACCTTTGAAAATACCCGAATGGAAGTGGGAGGACATCAGTATGGATTTCATCGTCGGATTGCCACGTACTCAGTCGGGATACGACTCCATCTGGGTCATTGTGGACCGATTGACGAAAACCGCCTATTTTTTCCCTGTAAAGACCAGTTACAATGTTGCACAATTGGCAGAGTTGTACATGGAGCAGATCGTGTGTCGTCACGGAGTTCCGAGGAGGATAGCCTCAGATCGAGGTTCTCAGTTTACCTCTAGATTCTGGAGGAAGCTGCAGAAAGCCATGGGTACATGACTGGATTTTAGCTCCGCCTATCACCCACAAACAGATGGACAAACCGAAAGGACAAACCAAATTTTGGAGGACATGTTGAGAGCTTGCGCCTTGAAACGTGGGCGTAGTTGGAATAGGAGCTTACCGTATGCCGAATTCTCCTATAACAACAGCTATCAAGCTAGTTTGAAGATGTCGCCTTTCAAAGCATTATATGGTAGACGGTGTAAAACGCCACTGTTCTGGAACGAGATCGGAGAGAACCAGGTGTTTGGACCCGAAGTACTACAAGAAGCTGAGAAGCAAGTCCAGACGGTACGGGAGAACTTAAAGGCTGCTCAGTCACGATAGAAAGGCTATGCGGGCAATAGGCGTAGGAAGTTGACCTTTGAAGTAGGAGACTTCGTATATCTTAAGGTGTCGCCTATCCGAGGCCAACGACGTTTCAACGTCAAAGGCAAGCTAGCACCTCGCTACATCGAACCATTTCAGATTCTGGATAAGCGAGGAGAAGTAGCCTATCGATTAGAGCTCCCAAACCACCTCTCCGACGTACATGACGTGTTTCATGTATCCCAGCTCAAGAAGTGTTTGAGAGTACCAGAGGAACAAGTATCAATGGGAGAGCTTGAACTTCAAAAGGACCTAACTTATGCGGAACACCCTGTTCGAATCTTGGACGTAAAGGAAAGGGTCACTCGGAACAAGGTGATTCGATGGTGCAAGGTACAATGGAGCCATCACACCGAAGCTGAAGCCACATGGGAGCGTGAAGAGGATATCAAGGCAAAATTTCCCCATCTATTTTCTACTAACGAATCTCGAGGGCGAGATTCAATTTAAGGGGGGTAGATTTGTGACACCCTCATCTCGGGTGTCAGCATACGTTCATGCTTTATGAAGAGGAAACATTTTAAGAAAAGAAGGAACAGAGAAAAATGTCAAAAGGATAGCCAATAAGAGTCGAATCCAGCTCTCAGGAAGCACCGAAGACAACTTACCGCGGCCGCTGGCCACGTGGCGTGATCGGAGCTCATCCCTGCGAAGTGGGGAGAGACCGCCGCCAAGCTGGCTACGTGGCAGGCTCGGGGCTCGTCTCCGCAAAGGGGAGAGGTCTGATCCTGTGGACACGTGTTGCCCACGGAGCTAGCCTCTGCGGAAAAAGCAAAGGCATTTCCGCAGGACACGTGTCATCCTCAAAGCTAGTCCTCGCGGAAATCAGAGGACCAGTCGCGCGGGATACGTGTCGATCTCGGAGCCCATCTCCGAGAGGTCCTGTTCTATTGGACACGCGTCGTCACCGGAGCTTATCTCTGGGAGGTCTGTCACTGCTGGACACGTGTCGACCTCGGGGCATGTCCCTGAAGAAAGAAGAGAGGAAAGACCGGCACCAACACGTGGTGTGCGCGGAGCTCACCTCCAAAAGAAGGGGAGGTCTCGATCGATTGACACGCGGCACAACCGGAGCTCGTATCTGCGGAGAAGGAGATACCAGGCCTCAGAAGGACACGTGGAGCCTCCGGAGCTCATCGCCGCAAAGGTAACGAGTTCTGGAGCGGCTGTTACGTGTAAGAATACCGGTACATAAAGGAAACCGACCTGAATTCCACAACGTTACCGCACCAAACAACTAAAGATAAGATGATAGGATCCAACGACGATCTGAATAAGACTCTTATTTGGGATACAATCAGATTAGGACTCTTCTCTTCCCGAGTATAAATATAACCTAGAGCCTCTGGCCGAAACCACAGACTTCTTTTCCAACTCCTGAGCCGACGACTTAGAGCCCTAGCCCCAACTCGCCGAGTAAACCATCGCCGAAGCGCAACAAGGAAGATCGCCGGAGGAAAGCCCAGCGGTCTGAGGAGGACCTCGAAAACTGAGAGGAACGTAAGCAGGACAAGCTCAGGGAGCTGTCTACGATGAACTACAGCAACCAGTTTTTGAGATTCAAGAACAACCAGAACCGCAAGAACAAGGCAAGTGCTCCTTGACCATGTTGATCCTATGTTTTGGGAAAAACTATTTTGTTTTGCGAAAAGGTGTGTGTGCTGAGTCAAACATGATGGGAAACCCTTTTATAGGAGTTTACTAGTTTTGGTTAAACCACCCTTGTCGCCTGGGAAGTTTATGGGTCGGGTATGGTTTTTGCTTTATGCTTCGCTGAGTCTATGGGATTGGGAAGGGAGATAGATGTGTCTAGCTAACTGCACTCGTATTGATAATGAGAAACTGATGTTAATAATGGATATGGATCGGAGGGAGATCTAGGCAAGACTGGGTTTTTGAATGAGGTAGCATGAGATGGTGGTTTACTTGCCGTAGATCTAAGGACCGGTTCATGCATGCACATGCCAGGATAACAGTGCCACCGCAAGGCCAAGTATGGGTGCGGCTTAGCTGAGTAATTAGGTAAGTTGCTAGAGTGTTATGGACTGTGGAAGGCGCGGGGAATGGGAGTCGAGTGAGGACTGCCCTGGGAACTGCATGGCACAAGAGGGGGCCCGTGGGTGGGAGAATTGGAGATTCTAGCCTGCCGGTGAAACCTTAGTGAGTCCATACATCTAGTAACCCCTTTGTAAAGGCTATTTTGTGATCTCTTGACCATACACCGACGGATGTGTACTGGTATAATGGAGGTTCTGCAGTCGCCGACGGGTGACGAAATCACAAACTTGTGGGTAAAGAGGTGCAAACTCTGCAGAGTTATTAAAACTATCATGATAGCCGAGCTTACTGTCACGAGCGCTTGGCTAAACTACCATGATTAGTTGGGATGGTTATTGGGAAGGTTTTGGTTATGGTTATTGGTTTGGTTATGGTTTGGTTGTTGGGACTGTTGAGTCCGGATAATGAGATGGTTGCATGACTGTTGAGTCATGACAAAGAGTTTGGTCTCGGTGTGAGACGAAGTTGTTTTGAAATGGTAGCGAATACGGGAGGGTATTCGTGAGATGGTAGCGAATACGAGGAGGTATTCTGGAGTAAGAATGAGGTTGGATAATGTTCGGGTGGAACATGGAAAGCGATGGAGGTATGTTGGTAAATTAATACATGTTGGGATTACATTCATCTAAAGTTAAGTTGCTGTTTTATCATGGTTTTATAAATCCGCTTTTCTGCAAATAAGCCTTTTTTTATACCTATCTTGTTTATGAGCTGCATATCATGTGTTATTCCCGCACTTGCTGAGTACATCATTGTACTCAAACTTGCATTATTACTTCATCATCAGTAGCAGAAGAAGCCTACTATGAAGACCAAGTGGAGCATTACAGCGTGTGATCTGTTCTCAACCTTGCCTGTGGAGGGAGTAGAGATGGAACCACTTCTGCTTAGATTTGCTCCCGCATTAGTTGATTGCTTCCGCATTGGAATAAAAGACTTCCGCTGCATAGACATAAGACTTCCGCTGTAAGCATGAGTCCAAGACTCATGAGACATTGTAATAAACTCTGTTATTCGTGGTTATATATATTCTGAGTTTAGTTTGTGGAATATATGTATATGTGTGATGAACATCCTGGGCACACATATGCATTAGTTCTTGGTTCCGTGGTTTTCCACAGAATTGATGGCGTCACATCTATCAATCCACAGCTATCAGATTGGAAGATATTCCTGTGGTCCGAGAGTTCCCTGATGTGTTCCCGGATGATTTACTGGGGATGCCGCCCGATAGAGAGGTGGAGTTCAAGATTGAACTTGCACCGGGAACAATGCTAATATCCCAAAGGCCATACAAGATGGCGCCCAAGGAGTTGGCTGAACTGAAGACCCAGCTAACGGACCTGCTGGAGAAGGGTTTTATTAGGCCGAGCTCCTCACCATGGAGCTGTTCGGCATTATTTGTGAAGAAGAAGGATGAGATGTTGCGGCTTTGCGTGGACTATCATCCATTAAACGCTGTAACTATCAAGAACAAGTACCCGTTGCCACGGATCGACATGTTGTTTGATCAGTTGGTCAAAGCAAAGATCTTTTCTAAGATGGATTTAAGATCCGGGTACCACCATATTAAGATCCGGGCTGAGGACATTCCGAAGACAGCTTTCTCGACGAGGTATGGACTTTATGAGTACCTGGTCATGTCCTTCGGCCTCACCAACGCTCCAGCTCACTTCATGTACTTGATGAACTCGGTATTCATGCCGGAGCTGGACAAGTTTGTCGTGGTCTTCATCGACGACATATTGGTATATTCCAAGTCGGAGGAAGATCACAAGAAGCATCTGCGTATAGTCTTGCAACGGCTGCCGGATCACAAGCTATAAGCAAAATTCAGCAAATCCGAATTCTGGATATCACAAGTGCCTTTTCTCGGGCATATCATCTCAGCGGAGGGTATCGCTGTAGACCCGAGCAAGATCACACAAGTGCTGAATTGGAACTCCCCGAGAACTGTTCACGATGTACGGAGTTTCCTCGGACTCGCGGGATATTATCGGAGGTTCATCCCGAACTTCTCAAAGATTGCCAAGCCTATGACAGAGCTGCTGAAGAAGGCTACCAAATATGTTTGGAGTCCAGCATGTGAAGCAGCGTTGAAGGCATTAGTAAAGCACCTAACATCAGCACCGGTTTTGGCGCAGCCAAACACAACAAAACCGTTCGATGTGTACTGCGATGCATCCGTCATTGGGCTCGGATGTGTGCTGATGCAAGACCGAAGAGTGGTCGTGTATGGGTCACGGCAGCTTAGAAACCATGAGCAGAATTATCCAACTCATGATTTGGATCTCGCTGCCGTGGTACTTGCACTGAAAATGTGGAGACAGTACCTACTCGGTAACCTTCTACATTTATATACCGGCCACAAAAGCCTCGAGTACATATTCACTCAGAAGGAGCTGAACATGAGGCAGCGAAGATGGTTAGAGTTGATAAAGGATTACGAAATAGAGATCCATTATCACCCCGGCAAGGCAAACGTAGTGGCGGATGCGCTGAGTCGCAAGTCACATGTCAACAATCTGACCATCACACCGTTGGAAGAGAGCGAACCACCACTGCATGTGATTCCACACGGAGCTCTCTACAACCTAGCTTTGATCCCCACCATCCGTGAAGAGATAGTGGCAGCTCAGAAACATGACAAGGGCATGTCGCATTTGCGGAGACGTGTAGACAGTGGGGAGCTGAAATGTTTCCGGAAGGACGGAGACGGTGTCCTATGGTTCAAGGACCTGATCGTCGTACCCCGTAACCCGGAGTTACGGAAGAAAATTTTTGATGAGGCTCACTTATGAAAATTTTTTTGTTCACCCCGGCAGCAAAAAAATGTATCAAGAACTCAGAAGCAAGTTTTGGTGGACACGGATGAAGCGGGAGATCGCCAAGTACGTGTCCGAGTGTGATACATGTCAAAGGGTGAAGGCAGATCATATGCGGAAACCAGGACTGCTACAACCACTGGGCGTTCCTGCCTGGAAATGGGAAGATGTGAGAATGGACTTCATCGTCGGGTTACCCACCACTTTTCAGAAGCTTGATTCTGTGTGGGTGATTGTCGACCGGCTCACCAAAGTTGCCCATTTCATCCCGGTCAACACCAACTACAACGCCAAGAAGTATGCTGAACTGTACATCTCTTGGATCCTATGCTTGTACGGCGTACCCCGTACCATCATATCGAACCGGGGCACTTTATTTGTGTCCCGTTTTTTGGAGCAGCTACACGCTGCATTGGGGACGAAGCTGATCCGTAGTTCAGCATACCACCCGCAGACGGATGGGCAGACCGAGCGGGTAAACCAAATCTTAGAAGATATGCTACGAGCTTGTGCTATCAACCACGTCAAGAATTGGGATGATCACTTGCCGTTAGCCGAGTCCTCGTACAACAATGGGTACCAAGCTAGCATCAAGATGGCGCCTTACGAGGCGCTATACGGGAGGAAATGCCACACACCACAGAATTGGTGTGAATCTGGCGAAAGGGTTACCTTCGGGATTGATCTTGTCAACAACGCGGAGGAAAAGGTTCGACTGATTCAAGCGAACCAAAAAGCCGCCCAATCCCGACAAAAGCAATATGCGGACCGGAGAAGGCGCCCACTACAATTCGAAGTCGGGGATCACGTATACCTATGTGTGTCTCCAATGATGGGCGTGAACAGATTCGGGGTGAGAGGAAATTTGGCACCCCGATTCAACAGTCCATTCCAGATTACCGAAAGATATGGATCAGTAGCATACCGGCTGAAATTACCAGAAGCACTTTCCGGTGTGCATGACGTCTTTCATATTTCCCAGCTGAGGAAGGGTCTCAAGCTATCAACTACCGTTCAGCTGGAGGACATTGAAGAACTGAAACCGGATCTCACCTATCGGCAGGAACCGGTTCAGATCATTGACGAGAAAGCCCGAGCCACACGCAACCATATGTTATGGTTCTACAAAGTTCTATGGAGTAATCATTCCGTGGACGAAGCGACATGGGAGAGCGAAGGATTTCTTCACGCTAACTACCCTGACTTTTTCACGTCGCATATCCGGTAATTTTTCACCGTCCTCTCTCTCATTTTCACCTTAGAATCTCAGGACGAGATTCTTTTATGGGGGGAGGAATGTAAAGGCCTCAGTTTTTGACACATGTTTAAAGTGTTCATCACCACACAACACACCTCATTTGAAGAAAGTCGATGAAAACATTTGAAGACCAAGTAACCATTATCAACATACTCATTAGAGAATAAACTCACAAAATGTAAAAGTGGTATTTCCCACATGCATCATCTAGGGGCTGGGCATATGAAAAACTCCTACACCTTGCTAGGAATGTCCATGCCAAGTTTCACCCAAATTCAAAACGTTTTTGAGGTATTTTTGGGTACGGCTAGAAAGAGGGTAGTTTGAACTCAAATTCAAATTCAAACTGTTTTTATCCCATGAATTCAAAAGTGGGAGGCATATTCTTACTCAGCACATTTTTGTGAGCTCACACACCAATTTTCACTCCACTTGGAGTTGATCTTGACATGAGCTAAGTGTAGCAAATTCAAACTTTATTTGAATTTCAAACTGAACATGTGCTGAAATTTAGTCAAACCAAACCCAATTTGAATTCTAACCAATTCAAATGGCTCAGGGGTGAATAAATCAAATCACCATGGGTATTTTAGGGCTTACTGTTTACAACAGTGATATGGAGTTAAGTTCAGGGGTTAAAAATGAGAGTGGGACCCACTTGTCAGCCACTGAAGAGAACTCAGCCGACTGAACACTGCACTCGGGTTCTTGCGCTAAACCGAGCTGCCGCCACGGCGAAGAAACGGCGAGGCTACCAGCTGCTTGCCGCTCCCAGCTGCTGAACCGACTCCCGGGCCTTTATCTACGCGCCCGAGCGGTCGCAGGTGATTCTCACTGCTGCCCCGACGCATTCCCGCCCAGAAAATTGAAACTCCTCGCCGCCCAGTTTAGCTCCCGGTCCCTCATCGCCCGGCTGATCCAGTGATCCTCCCGGCGATCTGAGACCAGCACCAGGTGCGGTAAGCCATCCTCGACGCCCTCGCGCCGGTTCCAGTCCCGGAGCAGTTCTCTCCGAGATCCACTGCAACGATCTTTCTTCTGTCGGTTCAGCTCGAGCCGCTACCGCGGGAACAATCCGTCCGGCCACCACAGCATACTGTTCACCGAGCTGTGAACAGCAAAGAGGTTCGCCTTCAGTCCCTCTTCCATTTCCGCAAGCTCCGGCGGCATGACATATACTGCTCACGCCGGAATTTCGTGTTTTTGCGACGGTGTGCAAAAGTGGAGTCTGAACCGATCCGTGAAATTTGTAACCCACGCTGCACCACTCATCCTCTCGTGGAGGGGGTCACTTCTAGGTACCCGTACGAGTCCTTAGGAGCAGGAACCACGAAGGACCGTTGAGGGAAACCGCTGTTCTTTGTGTTTTAGGAGAAATCCCGATTTCCGGCCTAGGTCGCACGATGACAGCCCAACACAGCCCTTTCCGAGCTCTGTGGAGCACATTTCGACCTTTCCTAAGGTCCACTGATGCTTCCCGACCGTTTGCTCGATCGAGTGGGGAGCTAGGGAGGTCGGCCGACACGGCCGAAGTTCTCCCGAAACTGTCGCTCGTCGCCGACCATGTGCCGGCCATTTTCATGACGAACTGAGCCTGGAATCATGTTCCCCGAGTGGAAGTAGGCAGGGGCGGCCAGAATCATGAAGTTTGGAGTACCACAGAGGCTGCCGGCGAGCTCTCCGGCGAGGTGTCGCGGCGACAGAGTGCGGGGAGGGCGAGAGGTAGACGAAGGGGTGGGTCCCGGCCGTCAGCGGCTCGGATTTTAAATCGGGATCGATCTGCGGCTCGTATCTGGTGTGCTGGCGCACAAAAACTCCGTGGACCCCAGTGTGCCGTCGCTCCAGCGCCCAACACGTGTCCCCGTGGACCCACCGGCAGATTTGAACTTTTCCCGATTTCAGATTTCATTCAAACTTCAAATCCTCATAACTTTGGCTAGGTAACTCCAAATCGAGTGAACCAAATTTTATTGGATTCAGCTCTTTGAGTACTTTCCAGCACATCAAGTTTCACTTCATGAAAATCCTTATTTATCCAGAATTAATTCTTCAAATTTAAACTGTTTGGAATTTTAACTGGAGAATCCTTGGGAGAAAAATTCTGAAATTTTGCTGGGATGTTCACAAAAATATCCCTAAACTACCATAAAAATTTCAGATCCATTTGAGCTCATTTAATCCACCTAATGGTGTGATTATTAAATTTGTTCCAGAGAAAACGGAAAATGTTCAGAAACATTTTCAGAATTTCTCTGAAAGTGTTTAGCTCATATCTCTAGCTAGGAACCTTCAAATTTAGTGTGACCAACTCCATTAGAACCCTCTGAAAATCTAGTTTTCAGAAAGTCATGAGTTGCTCCATGAAAACCCCTAGAACACCATAAGAGCTCCAACTAAGGTCAAGTACATAATTAATTGTGGGGAGCTCAAATGAGCTTTGCTGCAACTAAAACTTGGCCAAGTCTCTGTTTAGGTTGTAACCAAGCCACAATAAAAGTTTCACAGTCATTGGGTCCGTCTAGTAAGACTTATAAACTTCACAAATTTCAATTCAATTCAAATGCATTTAATTTAATACATATACTTGTATATCATGTAGTCACTAAGGTCGAGGAGGAACCCGAAGTCTTAGACTTCGTCACTCCGGAAGAGCAGCTAGCCTACAACCAAGAGCAGCAAGGCAAGCTCCGGTTTGCATTAACCTTTTTACAAATTTTTATTGTTTTGAGCACTTACTTGAGTATCATTATTTCTTGCACTGGAGTCTTGTTTGAAAACCCAATTGCATAGCCAAGAAAACCATGGGTTGGGATTAGGATTCAAAACCCCGATTAGCAACTGCAATGCTAGGATAGTGTAGGATTTGGTACAAGTCGAGTAGTTGGAACTACTCGCGAGCATAGGCTAGAGGCACTCGACTCGGAGGGTAGGTTGAGAGCTTGAGGTAAATCGGCTGGTGGCACTGAGATGCGCGTGCAGAGACCTGCTCGGGACGATGGGACCGGTTCAATATTTGGCTGATGGGTGAAAGGTGGTTGCGTACGGCATCCATGATGGTTTCTGTAGGAAACATCGAGTATGGGCTTACATGACGGGTTATTCCGGTAACCCTGCAGGTGTAAATCGATTATAATCGCCGTCCCTCGCGTTCAGTGCGTACCACTTGTTCACTGTACCATGACGTCGAAAGAATAGGCTAGTTACATGTGAAAATGTTGCTGATTGAAAGATGGACTTTGATTGTTAATGATTTGCTGTAGTCTAGAGCTAACTAAAGTTCTTTTCAACTTTGGGCAAAGTACATGAGAGAAATGTGTTTCTTGTTTGATTTCGGTTCTCTCATGTACTTTAGCGTAAGGTTCTTCACAACCTGCTGCTAAAACTTGAAAGTAAGGTTCCAATAATTAGGTGAGTCCTTTGCAACTTGTTTTACCTCATGTACCTATCACCCCTCATGTAGAAGTTTCATGTCTAGGAGAGACGGGTCAGTCTTGCTGAGCCTTCGTGCTTACTGCTTGTGTTTGAAGCTATTGCAGGGTTCTATGAAGAAGGGACTCCCGAGGAGGAGATGGAACCACAGGAGGGGAACCCCGTCGAGTGGGAGTCATGCACGCCACCGTGTTAGTGTGCGTGTGTGCTACCAAGGACACGTTCACGGGCTGAACGTGAACTTGATGCGTAGTCTACGCCCGTGAGTGTAGACTGAACATATTTTGCTGTAAAATGTTCATAAACCCGTTTATGTAATAAACTTTGCTTCCGCTTTGTATCTTTGATGTGTGTTATCCGGTGCGGTAAAACGCAGCACCCCTCAGTGTGATCCTGGCTCGACAAGACCGTGGGGTCGTGTCATTCGCCGTTGCCGGTCTCCGCCGCCCCGTGCGCCACCTCCCGACTCACCGTTGCCCTCGCCGGTCTCCGCCGCCCAGTCTCCGGTCGCCGCCTCCCGAGGTATGCCCTCCTCCCCGCCGCCCCTCTCCCTGCCACCGCTCTGCACCTCCGCGCAGCCGGCCGCCCCCGCCGCCCCTCTCCCTGCCGCCCCTCTCCACCACCGCGCAGCAGGCAGCACCCGCCGCTCCCTCCGCCCCCGCGACGCCCGGCCCCCCTCTAGCCCCGCTGCCCCCACCGCCCCTCTCTGCCGCCGCGCCGCCATGCTGCCCCCGCCACCCCGCGCCGCCACGGCCCCCCTCCCGCCCCGCTGCCCCACTGCCCCGGCCCACCTCTCGCCGGGCTGCCCCCGCTGCACCTCTCTGCCGCCCCGCCACCCCTCTCCCCGCCGCTCCTCTCTGCCCCCGCTGCCCCTCTCTGCCACCACGCCGCTCCTCTCTGCCCCCGCAACGCACTGACCCCCTTCCGCACCGCTGCCCCGCCGCCCCGCCCCCCTCCCGCCCCGCTGCCCTCGCCGCCCCTCTTTGCCGCCGGCCTCCCCTCCACCCCGCGGCGCCATGGCCCCCCTCCCACCCTGTTGGCCCACCCCCCCCCACCCCGGCCCACCTCTCGCCCGTCTGCCCCTCTCTGCCGCCACGCCGCCGGCCGCCCCGCCGCCCCTCTCCCCTCCGCTCCTCTCCGCCCCCGCGATGCCCCGACCCCCTCTCGCACCGCTGCCCCGGCGCCCCTCTTTGCCGGTTTCTCAATGAAGTTATTTCTGGTTTCTTAAAAAAACAGAAACTAGAAAGTTGTGGTTTATTTTTCTTATTACGTTCCTAAGAAAATCTTATTACAATAAAAATGTATTTTTTAAGAAAATGCCAGTGATAAGGACATGTTTTAGGAGGGATGATATTGCACAGATGGCAGTTTTTGCTTGCAGATTCGCAAAATACTGGTCTACCATTGCCGTCCAAACAGCAGTTAAACAAAAGGCGGTAAAAGGTGGCCGCCTGGGCGTGCCTTAGCTCTCCGCGCAGCCCTCCCGCCTCGCCTCGAGGGGTAGGCGGTCGCGAGGCGGAGGGGGCGGCGGCCGACCACACGGGGGGGTGGGGGGAGAGGGGGGCGGAGATGGCGCCGCTCATGGGGTGAGGGGGGGAGAGGTGGCGCACGTAGGGATATCGGCGGGGGAGCGGGGAGCCGATCGGTGACCACCAAAGCCCTAGCGGGCGGTGGGGGACGGGTTGAAATGATTTGAGGGCAGACTGAAATGAAACCACCCGCCTAGTGGGCTGGGCGCCTGGGCCATGTGACAATTGGAGACAAGAAAGGGAGAGAAAATAGAAGTGGCATGTAGAAAATTAACCAGCCAGCAGAAATACCTGTTTCTTGTTTAGTTGAAGGGACAAGGATGAGAGGGACAAGGACGAGGTGGGATAGGACGAGTCATCCAGAATATCTTGGATTATGTTGCTTTTATTATATTGTTCAGCTTAACTGCTTATGTTTTTGAGTGATTACTTAATATATGTAAGTAAATGGATTTCGGGCCTGCCGGCCCGGCACGGTCTGACCCAAAACGGCACGACACGTATTAAATGTGTTCGTGCCGTATAGACAGTTGTAGTTGTAATGTATGTGTCGATACGGCACGGAAGCGAACGACGATGGCGTGGACATCAACCCCCGCACTTGGGTGGATGGTGGAAGCGACCTCTACTCCAAGTCAAGGTTCTAAAAGGCGCTAGGCGTTAGGCGGGCGGTGACCCTCCGCCTAGAGCCTAAGCGTTCCTAGGCGTTTCTAGGCGGCGCCTAGGCGGTAGTGATTTATAGAAAATTTTAAAATACAGGACACATATTTCTAATATGCTAAAGTAATTTTCTATGAGCCACTTCTGCTTTCCCTGTTTCCAAATGGTCCAAATGGCCCAGCCCAGCCCAGTGCGGCCCACACTTCCCCCACTGCTAGGTTTTGACCGGTGGTACCCTCCCTCCCACACACCGCCATCTCACCCCCACCCCACTTCTTGTGTCTCCCTCCGCATTCGACTGCGCCACCCCCAGCGCCCGCCTGTGCCCGACCACCCCACACAGGACCGACCATGCCCCCGGCCTGAAGGATCCAGCTGCGCTTGACCATCCCGATCCCGCCACCCCCCCTCCCCGCCCCGCGCCCCGACCGACGGCGCCCTCGCCTGCGCCCTGACCGACAGCGCTCCCGCTCAGATGGATCCTGCTGCGACCGACGGTGCCCCGCTCGGATGATCTTCTTTGTACTCGCAACATACGTATGACGGCTATAACCGTATAGTTTTCCCCTTTTACTTGAAGAACTGCACCGGATAGGGGGGTGTAGTGTTGAATAGACGGCGTTATGCTTTCGAAATAGTAGTTTATTCGTTGTTATTATTTAATATATAGACATAAAGGGGTTTCAGGCTGACCCGGTCTGGCCCGACCCGACACGACATGACACGACCCTATTGGTCCTGTCGAGCCAGGATCACGCTGAGGGGTGCTGCGTTGCACAGCACCGTATAACACACGTCAAAGGTACAAAGCGGAAGCGAAATTTTATTACATAAACAAGTTATGAACATGTTTACATCAAAATAAGTTCAGTCTACACTCGCGGGCGTAGACTAAGCATCAAGTGCACGTTCAGCCCTTGAACGCGCCCTTGCTAGCATGCACGCACACTAACTCTGCGGCGTGCACGACTCCCACTCGACGGGGTTCCCATCCTGGGGTTCCGTCTCCTCTTCGGGAGTCCCTTCCTCATAGAACCCTGCAAAAGCTTCAAACACAAGCAGTGAGCACGAAGGCTCAGCAAGTCTGACCCGTCTCACCTAAACATGGAACTTCTACATGAGGGGTGATGGGTTACATGAGGTAAAAAAACATTTGCAAGGACTCGCCTAATTAGTGGAACCTTACTTTCAAGTTTTAGCAGCAGTTTATGGAGAACCTTACGCTAAGGCACATGAGAGAGCCGCAATCAAACAAGAAACACATTTCTCTCATGTACTTTGCCCAAAGTTGAAAAGAACTTTAGTTAGCTCTAAGCTACAGTATATCATTAACAATCAATGTCCATCTTTCAATCAGCAACATTTTAACATGTGACTAGCCTGTTCTTTCTACGTCACGGTACAGTGAACAAGTGGTACTCACTGACCGCGAGGGACGACGATTATAATCAATTTACACCTGCACGGTTACCCAAACAACCCGTCACGTACGCCCGTACTCGATGTTGCCTACAACAACCATCACGGACGCCGTACGCAATTACCTTTCACCCGTCAGCCAAATATTGAACCGGTCCCATCGTCCCGAGCAAGAGGTCTCTGCACGCGCATCTCTGTGCCGCCAGCCGATTTACACCTCGAGCTCTCAACCTACCCTCTGAACGACGGGCAATGCCTCAATACCCAGCTACCCGAGTTACATCAGTTTCCCGGTTCCCATATAGCCGGTAGGTCTTCGGTACTGTTCTAGCTTGTTCAACAGGCTCGCACACGGCTCGGTCCTCAATCGACACAAGCGGAGCTACAGCACACAGGACCCAAAGTCCTGCTGCCCTTACCCTCCGCTTGGTCTCATTTTCTTGCCATGTGTTTCATGTGCTATCACTACCCGAGTCGAGTGCCTCTAGCCTATGCTCGCAAGTAGTTCCAACTACTCGACTTGTACCGAATCCTACTCTATCCTAGCAATGCAGTGGCTAACGGGGTTTGCAATCCTAAACCCAACCCATGGTTCTCTTGGCTATGCAGTGGGGCTTCCAAACAAGACTCTAATGCACAGAATAAAGGAAACAAGTATGTGCTCAAAACAATAAAAGTTTGTAAAAAGGTTAATGCAAACCGGAGCTTGCCTTGCTGCTCTTGGTCGTAGGCTAGCTGCTCCTCCGGAGTAACGAAGTCTAGGACTTCGGGTTCCTCCTCGACCTTAGCGACTACATGATAGAAACAATACATGTATTAATTTAATGCATTTGTATTAGGTTTGAAGTTGTGAAGTCTATAACTTTTGCTAGACAGACCTAATGACTGTGAAACTTTTATTGTGGCTTGGTTACAACCTAAACAAGGAATTGGTAAAGTTTTATTTGCAGCAAAGCTCATTTGAGCCCTCCACAATTAATTATGTCCTTGACCTTAATTGGAACTCTTAGGGTGTTCTAGGAATTTTCATGAAGCCAACTATGACTTTATGAAAACTAGATTTTCAGAGGGTTCTAATGGAGTTGGTCTCACTTAATTTGAAGGTTCCTAGCTAAAGTTATGAGCTAAACAATTTCAGAGAAAATTCTGAAAATGTTTCTGAACATTTTCTATTTTCTATGGAACAGTTTCACTAATCACACTAATCACACCATTTTGGTGAACATCCCAGCAAAATTTCAGGATTTTCCTCCAAAGGATTCTTCAGTTAAAATTCCTAACAGTTTAAATTTTGGGGAATTAATTCTGGAGAATTAAGGGTTCTCATGAAGTGAAACTTGATTCATTGGAAAGTACTCGGAGAGCTGAATCCAGCAAAATTTGGTTCACTCAATTTGGAGCTTTCTAGCCAAAGTTATGAGGATTTGAAGTTTGAAGGAAATCTGAAAATCGGGGAAAAGTTTAAACTCGCGCGTGGACCCAGGGGACACGCGTCGCACGCCGAGGCGACAGCACACCGCGGCCCACAATGATTTTGCACGCCAGCACACCCAATCCCGGCCGCAGCCGGATCCCGATTCAAAATATCTCCCGCTGACAGCTGGGGTCCACCCCCTTCTTCAACCTTGCGACGCCCGCGCTCCGCCACCGAGGGACCTCGCCGGAGAGCTCGCTGTCGGCTTCTGTACAGCTCCAAACTTCTCGATTCTGGCCGCCCCTGCCTACTTTTACTGGGGGAACAGGATTCTAGGGTCAGCTGCTCATGACAATGGCCGGAGCATGGTCGGCGACGAGCCGCCACCTCGGAACGACTTCGGCCATGTCGGCTGACTTCCCTAGCACCTGAATTACTTGGGAAACCGGTCGGGGAGCATCAGTGGACCTCAGAGAAGGTCGACATGAGCTCGAGGCAGCTCGGGGAAGGCCCGAAATAGGTCCTCACCGTGCGCCCGATACCACCCGTTCATTCCGCCATTGGTAGACCTGAAATTACGCCGGGTACAGAGGTTCTCCGGCCCAGAGTTGTGAAGGCAACTTGTGCGTTACCGTGTCTAGCTCGTGTGAGAGCGGTTTGAGGCCCTCTAATCCTTTCTAGAGCACGAATTAAACAGAATCGTACCCGAAGGTCATTCTGCACACAGAAAGGGGAAAAGTGGAAATTCACTGCCGGTAAGCAACCACTCGAGCTGTGGCTCGGGGATGAGCAGCACCGGTCAACAGCGCGTCCAAGGGTGCCTTGGCTCGGGCGTGACAACGCCCTGGTTGGGCTGTCCACGAGAGCCCGGGGTGCGGCGGTTCCAAGTCCCGAATTTGATCTTTCGGCACAGCCGATATCAATCGGTTTCAACTGAATTCTAGCAACGGGGAGGACGGAGGAAGGTCTCTAGTACCTTGCTGGGGCTCTGGAGTGGATGGAGGGAGCTGCGATCGGCGTTCTCCGATCGATCCCGAGCTGCGGAAAATTTCGGCCGGCGCTGAGTTCTTGCGGGGAAGAACGGCGATGCCACGGCCGAGGGGGAGGCAGGCGCCTTAAGAAGGCTCTGCACCGCCTCACGCCCGTGCGTGGGCAAGCAGCTGCTGGCGCGGCGGCTGCCCTCGGTGGCGATCACCGCTGCGGCTCGGCGACCCGAGTGAAAAAGTCTCAGTCGGTTTGATCTGAGAAGTGGCTGACATGTGGGTCCCACTTCCAGTTTTAACCTCTGAAATTTACTCCTAATCATTGTTGTAAACAGTGAACCCCATACTACCCTTGGAAATTCAATTTATTCACTCATGAGCCATTTGAATTGATCAAAGTTCAAATGAGGTTTGGTTTGAATGACTTTCAGCACAAGTTCAGTTTGAAATTCAAATAAAGTTTGAATTTCTCCCACTTAGCTCATGTCAAGATCAACTCCAAATGGAGTGAAAATTGGTGTGTGAGCTCACAAAAATGTGCTGAGTAAGAATATGCCTCCCACTTTTAAATTCATGGAATAAAAACAGTTTGAATTTGAATATGGTTTCAAACTGCCCTCTTCCTAACTATACCCAAAATGACCTCAAAAAGGTTTTGAATTTCGGTGAAACTTGGCATGGACATCCTTAGTAAAGTGTAGGAGTTTTCATATGTCCAGCCCACCTATATCACATGTGGGAAATACCACTTTTGCAATGTGTGAGTTTGTTCTCTAATGAGCATGTTGATAATTGTTACTTGCTCTTCATTTGTGTTCATCATCCTTCCTCAAACGAGGTGTGTGGTGTGGTGATGAACACTGCAAATGTGTGTCAAAAACTGAGGCCCTTACATTCCTCCCCCCTTAAAAGAATCTCGTCCCGAGATTATAAGGTGAAAATGAGAGAGAGGATGGTGGAAAATTACCGGATATGCGACGTGAAGAAATTGGGGTAGTTAGTGCGAAGGAATTCTTCGCTCTCCCATGTCGCTTCGTCCATGGAGTGATTACTCCATAGAACCTTGTAGAATCACAACGTACGGTTGCGTGTGGTTCAGGCCTTTTCATCAATAATTTGTACCGGTTCCTCCCGATAGGTGAGATCCGGTTGCAGTTCTTCAATGTCTTCCAGCTGAACGGTAGTTGATAGCTTGAGACACTTCCTCAGCTGGGAATGTGAAAGATGTTGTGCACACCGGAAAGTGCTTCTGGTAATTTCAGCCGGTATGCCACTGATCCACATCTTTCGGTAATCTGGAATGGACCGATGTATCGGGGTGCCAACTTTCCTCTCACCCCAAATCTGTTTACGCCCTTCATTAGAGACACCCGTAGATATACGTGATCTCCAACTTCGAATTGTAATGGGCGCCTTCTCCGGTCCGCATATTGTTTCTGACGGGATTGAGCGGCTTTTAGGTTCGCTTGAATCAGTCAAACAATTTCTTCCGCGTTGTTGACGAGGTCAATCCCGAAGGTAACCCTTTTGCCAGACTCACACCAGTTCAATGGTGTGCGGCATTTCCGCCCGTATAGCGCCTCGTAGGGCGCCATCTTGATGCTGGCTTGGTACCTATTGATGTACGAGAACTCGGCTAACGGCAAGTGATCATCCCAATTCTTGCCGTGGTTGATAGCGCAAGCTCGTAGCATGTCTTCTAAAATATGATTTACCCGCTCGGTTTGTCCATCCGTCTGCGGGTGGTAGGCTGAACTACGGATCAGTTGCGTCCCCAAGGCAGCGTGTAGCTGCTCCCAAAAACGGGACACAAATAAAGTGCCCCGATCCGACATGATAGTACGGGGTACGCCGTACAAGCATAGGATCTGTGAGATGTACAGTTCAGCGTACTTCTTGGCGTTGTAGTTGGTGTTAACCGGGATGAAATGGGCCACTTTGGTGAGCCGATCGACGATCACCCACACAGAATCATGTTTCTGCAAGGTGGTGGGTAAACCAACGATGAAGTCCATGCTCACATCCTCCCATTTCCAGGCAGGAATGCCCAGTGGTTGTAGCAGTCCCGGTTTCCGCATGTGGTCTGCCTTCACCCTTCGACATGTATCACACTCGGACACGTATTTTGCAGTCTCACGCTTCATCCTTGTCCACCAAAACTTGCTTCTGAGTTCTTGATACATTTTGTTGCTGCCGGGGTGAATAGAAAACTTTGATAAGTGAGCCTCATCAAAGATTCTCTTCCGTAATTCCGGGTTACGGGGTACGACGATCCGGTCCTTGAACCATAGGACGCCGTCTCCGTCTTTCCGGAAACATTTCAGCTCCCCACTATCTACACGTCTCCGCAAATGTGACATACCCTTGTCATTCTTCTGGGCTGCTGCTATCTCTTCACGGATGGTGGGGATCAAAGCTAGGTTGTAGAGAGCTCCGTGTGGAATCACATGTAGTGGTGGTTCGCTCTCTTCCAACGGTGTGATGGTCAGATTGTTGACGTGTGACTTGCGGCTCAGCGCATCTGCCACTACGTTTGCCTTGCCCGGATGATAATGGATCTCTATCTCATAATCCTTTATCAGTTCTAACCATCTTCGTTTCCTCATGTTCAGCTCCTTCTGAGTGAATATGTACTTGAGGCTTTTGTGGTCGGTATATAAATGTACGAGGTTACCGAGTAGGTAGTGCCTCCACATTTTTAGTGCAAGTACCACGGCAGCGAGTTCCAAGTCGTGAGTTGGATAATTTTGCTCATGGTTTCTAAGCTGCCGTGATCCATACGCGACCACTCTTCGGTCTTGCATCAGCACACATCCGAGCCCAATGCCGGATGCATCACAGTACACATCGAACGGTTTTGTTGTGTCTGGCTGCGCCAAAACCGGTGCTGATGTCAGGTGCTTGACTAAAGCCTTGAATGCTGCTTCACATGCTGGACTCCAAACATATTTGGTAGCCTTCTTCAGCAGCTCTGTCATTGGCTTGGCAATCTTCGAGAAGTTCGGAATGAACCTCCGATAATATCCCGCGAGTCCGAGGAAACTCCGTACCTCGTGAACAGTTCTCGGGGATTTCCAATTCAGCACTTAAGTGATCTTGCTCGGGTCCACAGCGATACCCTCCGCTGAGATGATATGCCCGAGGAAAGGCACTTGCAATATCCAAAACTCGCATTTTCTGAATTTTGCGTATAACTTGTGATCCCGCAGCCGTTGCAAGACTATACGCAGATGTTTCTTGTGATCTTCCTCCGACTTGGAATATACCAGGATGTCGTCGATGAAGACCACGACAAACTTGTCCAGCTCCGGCATGAATACCGAGTTCATCAAGTACATGAAGTGAGCTGGAGCATTGGTGAGGCCGAAGGACATGACCAGGTACTCATAAAGTCCGTACCTTGTCGAGAAAGCTGTCTTTGGAATGTCCTCCGCCCTTATCTTAATCTGATGGTACCCGGATCTTAAGTCCATCTTGGAAAAGATCTTTGCTTCGACCAACTGATCAAACAACATGTCGATCCGTGGCAATGGGTACTTGTTCTTGATGGTTACGGCATTCAATGGACGATAGTCCACGCAAAGCCGCAACGTCTCATCCTTCTTCTTGACAAATAATGCCGAACAGCCCCATGGCGAGGAGCTCGGCCTAATAAAACCCTTCTCCAGAAGGTCCGTGAGCTGAGTCTTCAGTTCAGCCAACTCCTTGGGCGCCATCTTGTACGGCCTTCCGGATATTGGCATGGTTCCCGGTGCAAGTTCAATCTTGAACTCCACCTTTCTATCGGGTGGCATTCCCGGTAAATCATCCGGGAATACATCAGGGAACTCTCGGACCACTAGGATGTCTTCCAATCTGATAGTTGTGGACTGATAGACACTTGGTAGTTTTATTTCTGGACTGTCCAGAAATAATGAGTGAGAACCGTGCACCTCTGAGTTTAAGTGCACGACTCGAAGGACGGTGTCTAAAACAGCGCCGTGGAGGGTTAACCACGACATCCCTAGGATGACATCGACCTTCTGTCCCTCTAAGATAATGAGAGACGTGGGGTACACTCTACCCGCTAAGCATAATGGTGCTTTGGAGACCATTACGCTTGCTGAAATCTTCCCACCCGGTGAACAAATTAAATATGGACTATCGGTGGGTAGTATTGGCAAACTGTGTTTAGCAATGAAAGCTTGGCTGATAAAATTATGCGTGGTGCCTGAATCAAACAGTACTATAGCGGGATGCTGGTGGAGTTGGAACATACCCGCAAGGATTGGCTCGCCCTCCGGCACGTCCTCAATGGCAAGTTGGTGGACAGTGCCGGGCCTAGGGTTTGCCCGCCGCGCATTAGTAGGGTTCCGGGGTTGATTCCTCCCCGGAAACTGTGGTGCCACTCCGCCGCCTTGCCTCTCCGGGCAACTGCTCGCAAAGTGTCCTGGACGACCACACTTGTAAAATGTGGCCGCTGCTGGTGGAGTGCTCGGGGGATGAAAGCCCGGCATGCGTTGCTGAGGTGCATACGCACGCGGCATCGCCCGCTGCTGCTGTTGTTGCAGAGATGGTACTGGCAGTGCCGGCCTGAATGCCGGTGAAGAGTACGGCCGACCGCGGAACAGCATCGACTGCTGTGGTGGCTGCCAGCGTGGACCTGATGGTGGGCGATTCACCATCCGAAACTTCTGAGAAGGACCGCTTCCTTCTCCGCTGCTTTGCGGCGCGCTTCGCTTTCGCTCTGCCGCCGCCAACTCCTTGCCGGAGTCCTCCTGAACAATCGCAGCATCAATGATGTCGTTGAGGCTTCCGCGATTGAACATCGCCAACTTGTCCTTCAGGAGCGGGTTAAGCCCCTGGTAAAAGTGGTCCCGCCGCTTCTCGTCGGTATCTGCGTGATACGACGCATAAAGCGCGAGATCGTTGAACGCCCTGGAGTATTCCAGCGCGTTCCGGCTCCCTTGTTGCAGGTGTAAGAAATCCTGCGTCTTCCTCTTCATCAGACCTGGCGGTATATGATAGGCCCTGAAGGCCGTCTGGAACTCCGCCCAGGTCATCACTCGGTCGGTGGGCTGTGGAGCACAAAAGTTGGCCCACCATGCGCTCGCGGATCCTTGGAGCTGCTGGACCGCGAACTGAGTCTTGCGCTGCTCGCTTATTTGGAGCAGCCCGAACTTCATCTCTATGGCGCGGAGCCAGTTGTCCGCGTCAAGTGGTTCATCCGCCCTTGAGAATACCGGGGGATGAGTTGCCAGGAATTCCGAGTAGGAGCTCTGTTGGCGCTCCTCACGATCTTGACGTCTCTCTGGGCGAGACGTATTAGCGATAAGTGTTTGCAGCAACTCCGTGTGCTGCTGATGTGAACCCGCCATTGCCGCGACGATGTCGGCCAATGTAACCGTTGGCAGTGGCGGTGGCGGTGTTTGCTGTTGCTGTTGCTGCTGTTGTCCCGAGGAGTCCTCGGGAGGTGGTTGGGAGGTCTCTCCCCCTTGACTGGTACCCCCAACGTCAGGGTTGGCACGAGTACGCGTCATTCTGAAATTCAAAACAGCAGCGATTAGCACATGTCTTACTTAAAATTCCATAAGCAACAGTAGGTATTGAAGTGACACATGATTAATTTGCACAACATTCACATATATTGATAAATCATAAACTTTATACAAGATACATTATTCTCGGATCTCCGAGAAGTCGTGCTCATGTCGTCACTACCTATACATACGCTACTGTCTATGCGACATGTCACCGATTACAAAAGTTGGGTTACGCTACCCTGGCTGCTCTACATGGCAACTGTAACCCTCTACTCGGAGTAGAACTCGACCTCCTGCGGGTCGTCCTCCTCCGGTACCTCTGCTGGTGGTTCTGGATCTACCACCTCTCCTCCCATTCCGGGTTCTCCCATTGCTGGAAGACCCAAGACCACCGGTACGCCTAACACCGGGGGCACGAGGTCCTGCAAAGCATGCACCTCGTCCATAGCTTGGTTGTAGTCCTCTTCCCAGCCTTGTCCTTCCTCAATAGCGTCGTCCCGCTCTTGAGCAAGGTCCTCATTCTGCTGGGTTAGGGTCTGCACCAGTTCTTGTAACGCCGCGATGTCGACACGGCTTTTTCTCTTCGCCTTCTTCAGACGATGCAACTGATTGTGCTGTTCATTCAGTCGCTTAATCGTTGGAAGGAGCACATTGCGGAGTGCGCTGTGAGCACTCTCGAAATGATCTCCATGGTTTATACTCTCCTTGAGCTTTGTGGCGAGATGCTCCGTATAAACAGCTTGGCTGTCCATCACGGCGTTTCCCGCCCTCATTTGGAGGCTGAGATTTACCTCCGCGGGGTTGTACCTTGGGCAACTCGGGTCCGTTGCCTCCAGGTATCTCTCTTCCCACACCTGCTGAGCTCGTCCCTCCACCGGAATGAGTGTGTATGGAGTGCCCTCCGTAGCCTGCACGTGTAGTTGGCAGAAACGTGACATAGTGTCACGGGCCGCCACTTGCCACATCGCTTCCGGTTGTCTTCCTCTCACCGTGACGGTGAATGGCACCCAACCAGGTGGTGTAGGTCCTGCAGGAACCTCGACATGGATCGTCCACTTCTTGTTCCCCTCTTCGCCTTCTTCCTTGGCAAAGTATTGCGGCATCTGGTTGTACCCGAAATATTGGAGCATTTGCCACAATGCTTCCGGGTAGCCGTTACGGTGAGAACAGTGGGACATCACCCACCCGTTCTCCAGTTGCTTATCTGCTGTCATCTGTAAAAATATATTTGAGAAATGTCAAATATTTATTTAAACAGTAAACCGCTGAGTTATAACATAAAACATGTCATTGAACCCATAAAATTTGGAAACATAGTTCAAATTTTTAACAAATTTGACTGCTGATCTGCTGTTCCCATGACAGCCCTGACCAGTTTCCATTTCAACCTGATTTAGGCCATGTTAAAGCAAAACTAATTCTGGAACTCAACATCAAAGTTAAAGCTAACTTCAAAAGCTTTCCATAAAGTATTTGCTTGGCCTAAGATCTGTCCTGGTTCAAAAGTTATGAGATATCAAAGTTAACAGAATTTCTGGAAACAATTGGAGAGCACCTCCCTGCTTTAGGTACTGATTTGATCCACGAATCCCAGTTAATTCTGTTCCTAATCTAACAAAACTTTCTGTTACAAAGTTGTAACCCATCTCATTAGATTTCCAGAACTACTTCATTTTCTATTTTTGGATTTTTAAGCAGGAAGTTATGCTTAATTTACAGAGAGTCTACAGAGAGTCTTTACTCTGTCCTGTTTTATGGACAGTTTCAACTCTACTGCATTTTTCGATTGGTTAAGGGATGAAACACCTCTGGACCTCAACAGAAAAGTTGTAACGCTCTTCCAAATATTTCCAGAAATGTATCATATGACCCCAACCTCGAAAGAACTCAACCTCTAACCTCTGATTAACTTCAGCCTTGATTCAGCTGAAAACAGAGTGCTCTGTCCTTAACAACCTATAAGTTGAAAACTTGTTAACTTTGAATATCCTGTTCAAAGGAAGGAGTTACATCAAGTTTTACTACTTTGGATCAAAACCTTCAAGTTTTTAAATGAAGTTGTTTATTTAATGGGGTGTGACGTTGATGCGTCACCAGATTATGTCGGTACTACGTCCTCACAAAGGAAAAACCTATACCGGACTTAGCCGGCTTCGTTATTTCAGTGGCACTAAACGTCACTCGCACACGGATGCTACACGTCTACCGTTTCGTGGTCAGGCTACCTGCAGAAACTCAAACAATCATCAGACTCGGCTGCACACCGAGCCCGGAATCCATACAGTTAGTACACCCGGCCGTCATCACTCGCCCGGATGTTCTCAAGCTAAACACGCCTTGAGTTACGTGTTCACGTTTCAGACCACGTGACGGGGTCTCCCAAGTTGCACCATGCACGCCAGGGACAGACGTTGCTCGAATACCCCAAACGACATGAAGAGTCGTAGAGGATATAAAAGCGAGTCGGGTTACCTGCCACCCGTGGGGCTCCACCCTTCAGCTTGTGCGCACTGGTGGACAGCGCTTACGTGCACCCCCAAGACATGAACGTCCCGAGATACACGATTTTCCGACATAACAAATAGGTTAATATGCCACTTTCTATATGCTAATAACATCCTTATACGGGCTACTAACTCGTTCCTCACTGGATTTTTGAAAAAGAAGACCTTTGTACTGTGTTAAACCTCATGCGAGCTCTGATACCAACGCTGACACGACCCCATTGGTCCTGTCGAGCCAGGATCACGCTGAGGGGTGCTGCGTTGCACAGCACCGTATAACACACGTCAAAGATACAAAGCGGAAGCGAAATTTTATTACATAAACAAGTTATGAACATGTTTACATCAAAATAAGTTCAGTCTACACTCGCGGGCGTAGACTAAGTATCAAGTGCACGTTCAGCCCTTGAACGCGCCCTTGCTAGCACGCACGCACACTAACTCTGCGGCGTGCACGACTCCCACTCGACGGGGTTCCCCTCCTGGGGTTCCGTCTCCTCTTCGGGAGTCCCTTCCTCATAGAACCCTGCAATAGCTTCAAACACAAGCAGTGAGCACGAAGGCTCAGCAAGTCTGACCCGTCTCACCTAAACATGGAACTTCTACATGAGGGGTGATGGGTTACATGAGGTAAAAAAACATTTGCAAGGACTCGCCTAATTAGTGGAACCTTACTTTCAAGTTTTAGCAGCAGTTTGTGGAGAACCTTACGCTAAGGCACATGAGAGAGCCGCAATCAAACAAGAAACGCATTTATCTCATGTACTTTGCCCAAAGTTGAAAAGAACTTTAGTTAGCTCTAAGCTACAGCATATCATTAACAATCAATGTCCATCTTTCAATCAGCAACATTTTAACATGTGACTAGCCTGTTCTTTCTACGTCATGGTACAGTGAACAAGTGGTACTCACTGACCGCGAGGGACGGCGATTATAATCGATTTACACCTGCAGGGTTACCCGAACAACCCGTCACGTATGCCCGTACTCGATGTTGCCTACAACAACCATCACGGACGCCGTACGCAACTACCTTTCACCCGTCAGCCAAATATTGAACCGGTCCCATCGTCCTGAGCAAGAGGTCTCTGCACGCGCATCTCTGTGCCGCCAGCCGATTTACACCTCGAGCTCTCAACCTACCCTCTGAACGACGGGCAATGCCTCAATACCCAGCTACCCGAGTTACATCAGTTTCCCGGTTCCCATATAGCCGGTAGGTCTTCGGTACTGTTCTAGCTTGTTCAACAGGCCCGCACACGGGTCGGTCCTCAATCGACACAAGCGGAGCTATAGCACACAGGCCGCAAAGTCCTGCTGCCCTTACCCTCCGCTTGGTCTCATTTTCTTGCCATGTGTTTCATGTGCTATCACTACCCGAGTCGAGTGCCTCTAGCCTATGCTCGCGAGTAGTTCCAACTACTCGACTTGTACCGAATCCTACTCTATCCTAGCAATGCAGTGGCTAACGGGGTTTGCAATCCTAAACCCAACCCATGGTTCTCTTGGCTATGCAGTGGGGCTTCCAAACAAGACTCTAATGCACAGAATAAAGGAAACAAGTATGTGCTCAAAACAATAAAAGTTTGTAAAAAGGTTAATGCAAACCGGAGCTTGCCTTGCTGCTCTTGGTCGTAGGCTAGATGCTCCTCTGGAGTAACGAAGTCTAGGACTTCGGGTTCCTCCTCGACCTTAGCGACTACATGATAGAAACAATACATGTATTAATTTAATGCATTTGTATTAGGTTTGAAGTTGTGAAGTATATAACTTTTGCTAGACAGACTTAATGACTGTGAAACTTTTATTGTGGCTTGGATACAACCTAAACAAGGAATTGGTCAAGTTTTATTTGCAGCAAAGCTCATTTGAGCCCTCCACAATTAATTATGTCCTTGACCTTAATTGGAACTCTTAGGGTGTTCTAGGAATTTTCATGAAGCCTACTATGACTTTCTGAAAACTAGATTTATAGAGGGTTCTAATGGAGTTGGTCTCACTTAATTTGAAGGTTCCTAGCTAAAGTTATGAGCTAAACAATTTCAGAGAAAATTCTGAAAATGTTTCTGAACATTTTCTATTTTCTCTGGAACAGTTTCACTAATCACACCATTAGGTGGATCAGATGAGCTCAAATGGATCTGAAATTTTTATGGTAGTTCAGGGATATTTTGGTGAACATCCCAGCAAAATCTAAGGATTTTCCTCCAAAGGATTCTCCAGTTAAAATTCCTAACACTTTAAAATTTGAGGAATTAATTCTGGAGAATTAAGAGTTCTCATGAAGTGAAACTTGCTTGTTGGAAAGTACTCGGAGAGCTGAATCCAGCAAAATTTGGTTCACTCAATTTGGAGCTTTCTAGCCAAAGTTATGAGGATTTGAAGTTTGAAGGAAATCTGAAAATCGGGGAAAAGTTTAAACTCGCGCGTGGACCCAGGGGACACGCGTCGTACGCCGAGGCGACAGCACACCGTGACCCACAATGATTTTGCGCGCCAGCACACCTGATCCCGGCCGCAGCCGGATCCCGATTCAAAATATCTTCCGCTGACAGCTGGGGTCCACCCCCTTCTTCAACCTTGCGACGCCCGCGCTCCGCTGCCGAGGGACCTCGCTGGAGAGCTCGCCGCGGGCTTCTGTACAGCTCCAAACTTCTCGATTCTGGCCGCCCCTGCCTACTTTTACTCGGGGAACAGGATTCTAGGGTCAGCTGCTCATGACAATGGCCGGAGCATGGTCGGCGACGAGCCGCCACCTCGGAACGACTTCGGCCATGTCGGCTGACTTCCCTAGCACCTCAATTACTTGGGAAACCGGTTGGGGAGCATCAGTGGACCTCAGAGAAGGTCGACATGAGCTCGAGGCAGCTCGGGGAAGGCCCGAAATAGGTCCTCACCGTGCGCCCGATACCGCCCGTTCATTCCGCCATTGGTAGACCTCAAATTACGCCGGGTACAGAGGTTCTCCGGCCCAGAGTTGTGAAGGCAACTTGTGCGTTACCGTGTCTAGCTCGTGTGAGAGCGGTTTGAGGCCCTCTAATCCTTTCTAGAGCACGAATTAAACAGAATCGTACCCGAAGGTCATTCTGCACACAGAAAGGGGAAAAGTAGAAATTCGCCGCCGGTGAGCAACCACTCGAGCTGTGGCTCGGGGATGAGCAGCACCGGTCACCAGCGCGTCCAAGGGTGCCTTGGCTCGGGCGTGACAACGCCCTGGTTGGGCTGTCCACGAGAGCCCGGGGTGCGGCGGTTCCAAGTCCCGAGTTTGATCTTTCGGCACAGCCGATATCAATCGGTTTCAACTGAATTCTAGCAACGGGGAGGACGGAGGAAGGTCTCTAGTACCTTGCTGGGGCTCTGGAGTGGACGGAGGGAGCTGCGATCGGCGTTCTCCGATCGATCCCGAGCTGCGGAAAAATTCGTCCGGCGCTGAGTTCTTGCGGGGAAGAACGGCGATGCCTCGGCCGAGGGGGAGGCAGGCGCCTTAAGAAGGCTCTGCACCGCCTCACGCCCGCGCGTGGGCAAGCAGCTGCTGGCGCGGCGGCTGCCCTCGGTGGCGATCACCGCTGCGGCTCGGCGACCCGAGTGAAAAAAGTCTCAGTCGGTTTGATCTGAGCAGTGGCTGACATGTGGGTCCCACTTCCAGTTTTAACATCTGAAATTTACTCCTAATCACTGTTGTAAACAGTGAACCCCATACTACCCTTGGCAATTCAATTTATTCACCCATGAGCCATTTGAATTGATCAAAGTTCAAATGAGGTTTGGTTTGAATGACTTTCAGCAAAAGTTCAGTTTGAAATTCAAATAAAGTTTGAATTTCTCCCACTTAGCTCATGTCAAGATCAACTCCAAATGGAGTGAAAATTGGTGTGTGAGCTCACAAAAATGTGCTTAGTAAGAATATGCCTCCAACTTTTAAATTCATGGAATAAAAACAGTTTGAATTTGAATATGGTTTCAAACTGCTCTCTTCCTAACTATACCCAAAATGACCTCAAAAAGGTTTTGAATTTGGGTGAAACTTGGCATGGACATCCTTAGTAAAGTGTAGGAGTTTTCATATGTCCAGCCCATCTATATCACATGTGGGAAATACCACTTTTGCAATGTGTGAGTTTGTTCTCTAATGAGCATGTTGATAATTGTTACTTGCTCTTCATTTGTGTTCATCATCCTTCCTCAAATGAGGTGTGTGGTGTGGTGATGAACACTGCAAATGTGTGTCAAAAACTGAGGCCCTTACACGACACGCAATGTATGCACCGGATGTGGAATTATCATCTAAGACCAACTGTCTTTCTTCTCTTTCTCTCGTTCTTTCCTCTCTCGTAAATGATTTGTCTGCTTTGAAGGTATACTCTCAAAAATGGCTGAAGACTGCACTTGGATGTATACTGGTTGGAAAAGGATGGGAGACACTCAGAGGAGTGGTTCACCAATACGAATGGTTTCATAGAACGAGCTTTCTTGTTGTCAAACAACAGGAAGGTGAGGTGCCCATGTATGAAATGTCAGAATGCGAAGTGTTTTGACAAAGTGACGCTGACGTATCACTTGTGTGGAAATGGTTTCATGCAACGTTATGAGTTGTGGACATTTTACGGCGAGACACCATCTCAAGTTATAGAAGATCGAGATAAGGATGACAACACTGGGGTCGATAGGATGGACGAGATGCTTGAAGCCATAAATCCTGAATTGACGGAGTATCCTCCAACAACGGAGGTTAAAACATTTTTCAAGCTTGTCAAAGCTTCTGAACAGCCGGTGCATGAACACACCAAAGTATCGATCCTCTGTTTCATGACTAGATTTATGGCAATTAAGTCTATGTTTTCCTTCTCTAATTACTGCTACAATGAACTCATCAAATTGATCAGCGATGTCCTTCCACAGTCTCATAAATTGCCTAAAGATATGTATCAGTCTAAGAAAATGATTTCCGGGCTTGGTATGGACTATGAGAAGATTGATATGTGCCCAGACAACTGCATGCTTTTCTAGAAAGAGCATGCCAACGGGAACAAGTGTTTAAAATGTGATGAAGAAAGATTTGTTGAAGTTGTTAATGATGACGGTACAAAAGTAATGACTGAAGTCGCACAGAAACAGCTTCGCTACTTGCCTATGACACCTAGGTTAAAGCGCTTATTTATCTCGAAAAAAAAACTGCCACACACATGAGGTGGCACAAAGAAGGTCTACGTGAGAACGACGGAATGATGGTGCACCCGTCTGACGGTGTGGCATGGAAAGCGCTTGACCACTTCGATCCAGATTTTGCCAATAACGCGAGAAATATTCGCATCGGGTTGGCGACAGATGGCTTCTCACCGTTCAGTACAAATGCAACACCGTACTCCTGCTGGCCCGTGTTCGCTATTCCGTACAACTTACCACCATCTCTTTGTATGAAGTACGAGTTCATCTTCCTTTGCCTTATTGTACCTGGACCGGATCATCCCGGTTCATGTTTGAACGTGATGTTGAAGCCGTTGGTTGAAGAGTTGAAAATGTTATGGACAGGAATTCAACCTTCGAGCTGCATACTTGTGGTCTGTCCATGATTTTCCAGCTTACGGCATGATTTCTGGCTGGAGCACTCATGGTCGTTTGACATGTCTGATACGTGCTTCGGACACAGAATGTTTTTGTTTAAATCATGGTGGCAAGATTTGCAACTTTGATTGCCACCGACGTTGGTTACCGCTAATCACGTATTTAGGCAACAGAAGAATGCCGTCAGGAAGAACACCGTTGTCAAAAAGGACCACCGCAACGTCTCAACGGGTCGCAGATTGCTGAACAGTTGAACAACTTAGTGGCAAATGAAGGTCGTGCTGGATATTTTGTTGGTTACGAAAAAGAGCACAATTGGACTCATATATGTGCACTATGGGAGTTACCGCATGTGAAGTCCTTAATCCTAATGCATAATATTGATGTCATGCACCAGGAACGTAACATGGGCGAATGCATCATAAGCACATGCTTCGATCTGACGGGCAGAACAAAAGACAATATAAAAGCTCGTAAGGATTTGGCAGAGGTTTGTAAACGTCCAACTCTTGAGCTAACTGAAGCTGGTGGCAAACCGCGTGCTTCTTTCTGTCTTCAACCAAAAGAAAGGAAAGGAGTTTTCGAATGGTTGAAAACGTTGAAATTCCCAGACGGTTATGCTGCTAGCCTGAGACGAGCCGTGAATGTTAAGACTGGAAATCTCACAGGGTTGGAAAGTCATGATTATCACATAATTATGGAAAGACTTCTACCGGTTATGTTTTGGGGCTACCTTGACGATGCGGTGTGGAAGGTGTTAGCCGAACTTAGCTATTTTATAGACAACTTTGTGCTAAAGAAATCACAACCGAGATGATGGAGAAGTTGGAAAGGGAGGTACCAGTGGTTTTATGTTAGATGGAAAAAGTTTTCCCTCCAGTGTTCTTCAATCCAATGCAACATCTCCTAATCCATCTTCCATACGAAGCCAAAGTGGGCAGCCATGTGCAATATAGGTGGATGTATCACGTCGAAAGAGCACTCAGGAGTCTTAAACCAATGGTTTGCAATCGGGCAAAGGTTGAAGGATGCATCGCCGAAGCATACGCCATTCAGGAGATTGGATACTTTTCAAACATCTATTTTGCAGAATAACACAATGTTAATGTTTCCATATTGCGGTACAATATGGATGAAGCACCCCCTTGTAGCAGCCTCTCCATTTTTCAAATGAGAGGCACCACTGTTGGTAGTGGCACGAGCTACGATCTTGAAACAGATAAAAGACAGCTGCTTTGATGTACATGTACGCTAATATAGAGGGGATGCATGAACATTTTCAATAAGTGTTTGTGTTATATGTGGGGACCACCCCGTGGTTCACCCACTCCAAGATCGCATAGGGTGGTGCCGTGCGATGCGGCACCCAACAGCACACACAAAAAGAACAAAGAACAACATATAAATTTTTATTAGATATAAAACAGCGGAAGTCTTTTTACAAAACCTAATTAACAGCGGAAGTTATATACATAGTTGCTCTCAAACCCTAACTAACCAAAAGTGCAGCCATCCAGCCCGGGGACGCTACACACTAGCAGCATGGAACCGGAGATCACGGCGGCGTGCATGGCTCCAGCTCGGCCGTGTACCCCAACGGGGCCATCGCCTCGTCCTCAGAACCTTCCTCATAACTCTCACCTGCACACAGCTCAAATATTGCAACCGTGAGCACGAAGGCTCAGCAAGTCTTAACCGTCAACCCTAGGCATGGAACTCTACGTGCAAGGGTATGTAAGATAGGAAAGGATTTTGCAATAAAGACACGCCCATAAGTTGGTCCTTATTTTCAGTTTTATAGCAGCAGATTCATGTGCCTTAGGCAGCCCTCACATAGGAAGTCCACAATCAAACAAGAAACGCTTTCCTCCGATGTGGTGATGCCCAAAGTGGAATGTAAACTTAATTAGCTCTATATCTACAGCAATCAAGGTATTCAAGACATTAAGATCAATACAGCATTTTCAGTTGGCTTATTTCACTTCTTACTACGTCACAGCGCAGTGAACAAGCGGGTACTCAAATAACCGCGAGGGACGGTGATTGCAATCAAGACACACCCGGATAACACGTCACATACACCCACTTTCAGAAGCGTGATTCCACACCCCTTCCTACTCTGTTGTATGCAACAACCTTTCAAAGGCAACCCAAATGCCGAACCGGTCCATCCGTAACGGGTAGGAGGTCCCCGCGTGGAGCGTGACTGTGCCCACCGGCAGATTTACACCTTGCTACCCTCAACCCACTCCTATTTACGGTTGGGTAAGCCTCGACACCCAGGTTAACCAATTACATCGGTTTCCTGGTTCCCATATGCCAGTATGCATCCGGTACTGTTCGATACTTGTCCAGCAGGGCCGCACACGGACGGTCCTCAACCGACACCAACAGGGCTACGGACGTGAGACCTCTGCTCACTGCTTCCTATCCGCCCTGCTGGGTCTCATTTTCATAACTCAAGCCATTATCTACCTCTTTTCTTCCCATGTGATAAGTACTATCTCGCGAGTAGCTTCCAACCACTCGACTTCTACCGAGATCCTATACATTAGCATGGCATTCTCTACTCGTCGAGTTTGTAAACTACCCAACCCTTTATAGGATTTAAAGAGGCTATGCAAGTGGGGTTTCAATCACCCTAACTCTAATGCAAACATTCACCCTAGACATAAATGATACAAATAAAAAGCTTTATAAAAGGTACTTAAGTGCAAACCAGGGCTTGCCTGGTTGCGAGTTAAACGGAAAGTCAGCTTCTGGTGGGAGGACGTCCAAGGGCTCCGGTGCGTCCTCAACTTCGGTCACTATTATGAAATGTAATAAAATACATGTATAAGTATTAAGGATTTATAAGAATTGGACTTCTACTCATAGCTACTGCTATTTAAAATCCTTAATTGGCTTTGGGATTTTTACAGTGGATACTAGACTCTCTAAGGATGATTTGAGTCAAATTTGGAGACATGTCATTGCATAATGTAGTCTTTAAAATTCCTACAAGTACAATGCTTATCTGAATTTTGAGCCCAAATCAGGAGCTTGACATAGCTAATGGTGGAAGATCTGATTAGGGTAAGTCTCCATGGTTCTAACAAAATTTGTTTCACCATTTTTGGAGCTACCATCAGAGAGATATGAATTTTTGAACTTAAACAGGAGTTCTGAAAAAGCTTCTGTTTAAATCTGAATTTTCAAATAAAGGCTGAACTTGAGAAGGTAATTTGACCTAGCAATCGACCTCCAATGAAGCCCAAATTTTTACTGGAGATCAGTATCTATGAAGAGGATTTGCTACCCAAATTTGGGAATATTTCATAAAGAAATGCTCCTGTAATAAATCCCTAAAGGATTTACTAAACACAATTCTACAGAAATTCCTGGGCATTTTCATAGTCAAAATTTGGTTTCTCTGTGAAGTACTCCTCATGAGGAACCCAACAAAATTGGTCTCACTCTTTTTGGAGTTTTCTACACAAAGTTATGGCCTTGTAAAGATCAGCTAATTCCTGGAATTATTTCTCTAATAGAAACTTCAAATAATTGGGCTGGGCCCACTGGTTTAATTCGGACCAGTCAGATTTTAGCAACACCGGGGGCTACGGGGTTATTCCCGTGCAGCCGCACCAGATCCGGCGCCACAAACCGATCCTCACGCGAACCCGGAGGCTGACCGGTGGGACCGGCCCTCCTTCGTCTTCCTCACGCTGCCCGCGCCTTCCGCGGCGGCGCACGCCGGCGAGGCTCGCCGGGACAGGGTTCCTGTGGTCCGAACTTCGTCAAACTCGCCGCCTGTGAGTTCTACACCGTGCTGAACACGATGGTGGGGTCGGGAGCCGATGACAACGGCCGGAAAGGTGCTTGCACCGGCGACCATGTCGCAGCTTACTTCCGCGACCTTGCTCTCCCTTAACAGTGGGTCATTCGGGCTAGAGTTTGCTCCAAAAGAACCAGTGTCCCATGGACATCCTCGACCCATAGCTCACTCTCCCTGAAACCCACCGGAGAGGGGACCTCACCGGCGACCCGAGCCCGCAAAACTCCGGCGGCGACAAAAACTCGGTACCTGGCATCTCTACTTGATCGTTTGAGCTGCTAGGACTTCGGGAAGATGCGCAAGCATGTGCTGGAGCTACTCTAAGCTCATCTAGCGCGGAGCTACCCCGAGCACAATGAATTTTTGGTTAGACCGCGCACTACCCGTCGGTGTACCGTTTGGGGAAACGGTGAAATTCTTGCCATCGGTCCTAGCAAACGCTAAACGGCCTCCGGCTACACGACCAGGACATGTCCACGCACCTTTCTTGTATAGGAAGTCAGGGGAGAGGGCGGCCGGTTGCTGCTGTCGGCGGAGAGCCGAAACGGCAAGGTCCGGGCACCTTGAAGCTTTGGCGCCAATCCGCGTTTCTCGAGCAGTTCGGACCGGCAAACCTCGAAGGGGCTTTGTCAAGGGCCAGAGCACGTCCAGGCGACTCTCTTTGCTGTGGAGCGCTCGAGCAATCGAGCTCGGAGGCTGTGGTGTGATCGGAAGGAACGGCGGCGGTGTTCTGGACGAAAGGAAACGGCGGGGGCGCGAGTTATAGCAGGGGAAGAAGGAAAACAGCTCCGGTGCACCCTTTGCCGTGATCCAACCGAGCCACCGAGGCAGCAGGAGGTGGCGCGGGCTCTCCCTCGGGCGCGGGTTCAACCGGGATCTGGCGCGCTCCCGCTGTTCGACCGCCGTCGGCTGAGGCGGCAACTCCAGTGGGTGGCTGACAATTGGGCCCCACCTCTCCTCTTTGTTTAATCAACTTTTTCTGATATTTTCCCACCAGCAACTCAACATTAAAGACTTGACTTCAACCCCAAGTCATAGTTTGAATTTGCTGAATTCAAATAGTTTGAATTCGGGTGTGAAATTTGGATGTGGTTTGATAATTTGAATTTGAAAAGGAGTTTGAATTCCCCACTTTGTATTGCCTCAAAAATATAGCAAACCAGCTCCAAAATTTCCAATTTTTGGCATGGCTGCTCATTCAAGGGTGGAGAACACATTTGTGAAACCAAATTTTCAAATTGAGGGAATTGGAATTTGAAACTGAATTTGAAATTCAGATTAGAGGGCTTCTCCTTTTAATCCCAAACAAATATTAAAACTCCTCCAAATGAGCTGAAATTTGGAAGGTTGAATATTTGGACTATGAAGATCCAAGTTGTGCATTTAGATCTCCATGTTTGGAAGTTTTGGGAAGTCTAAACCCTCACTTTGAACTCACACTTATTATAATTCAAAGTTTTAATTCCCCTCAATTTTCATAAGTGTACATGAGCTGAATTTTCTTGCTACCACTTTTGGGGATTTTACATCTCTCCCCCCTTAAAAAGAATCTCGTCCCGAGATTCCAAAGAAAAAGCAAAGTGGGGAAAAACTTTACCAGGTATAGGATGATAGCAAGTCCGGATAATACGTTCGTAGATAATCCTCGTTTTCCCATGTCGCCTCATCAGCGGTATGGTTACTCCACAAGACCTTGTAGAACCATAAGGTCCGGTTTCTTGTGGCACGAGTCTTTTTATCGATAATCCGGATTGGATACTCCGTGTACGTGAGGTACGGTTGAAGAACTTCTATGTCTTCTGTGCGGACTTCAGCCGAGGGCTTGAGGCACTTTCTCAGCTGAGAGATGTGGAAGACGTTTCGAATGCCTGCGAGCGACGTTGGTAACTCTAGGCGATAGGCCACGGGTCCGCATCTTTCAATGACGGTGAACGGACCAATGAACCGCGGCGCAAGTTTACCCTTCACTCCGAAACGGTGGACTCCCTTCATCGGAGACACACGGACATAGACATGGTCCCCGATGTCGAAGTGGAGAGGGCGGCGTCTCTTATCCGCATAGCTTTTCTGACGAGATTGAGCGGCCTTAAGATTGGCTTGTATTACTCGCACTCGTTCTTCCGCTTCATTCACAAGTTCAATTCCGTAGATAACTCGCTCGCCGGACTCGCACCAGTTGAGAGGTGTACGACATTTCCGGCCGTAGAGAGCTTCATACGGCGCCATCTTGATCCTAGCTTGATAGCCATTGTTGTAAGAAAACTCCGCCAACGGCAAATGATCGTTCCAATTCTTGCCGTGGTGGATGGCACAAGCGCGTAGCATGTCTTCAAGCACTTGATTCACCCGTTCAGTTTGACCATCTGTCTGTGGGTGATACGCGGAGCTTTGGATCAGTTTGGTCCCCAATGATGCGTGCAGCTGTTCCCAAAACCGAGAGACAAACAGCGCACCGCGATCTGAAATGATGGAGCGGGGAACACCGTGCAAACATAAGATCTTTGCAATGTACAGCTCCGCATATTGCTTGGCCACGTACTTTGTATGTATGGGGATAAAATGAGCCGACTTGGTTAGTCGATCGACTATCACCCAAATCGAGTCATGTTTGTGAGACGTGAGAGGTAAACCAACAATGAAGTCCATGCTGATATCCTCCCACTTCCACGCCGGAATGTTCAATGGTTGCAGCTGTCCGGCTTTACGCATATGGTCGGCTTTCACCCGCCGACACGTATCACATTCGGATACGTATTTGGCGATCTCTCTCTTCATCCGTGTCCACCAAAACCTGGTTTTCAGGTCCTGGTACATCTTGTTGCTGCCCGGATGAATAGAATACTTGGACAAATGAGCCTCGTCCAAGATTTTCTTCCGAAGCTTCATGTCCCGGGGTACCACTATACGGTCTTTAAACCATAGAGTGTCATGTTCATCTCTTCGGAAGCACTTCATTTCGCCATTCTCCATCCTTCTTCGAATGTGCGACATTCCCACGTCTTTCTTCTGCGCTTCCATAATCTCCTCTCGTATTGTAGGGACAAGAGCAAGATTATACAGTGCCCCATATGTAACCAAGTATAGACCCGGCTCCTCCTCTTCAAGTGGGGTGATGGACAGACTATTGACATGGGATTTGCGGCTTAAAGCATCGGCAACCACGTTTGCCTTCCCGGGATGGTAGTGAATCTCGATCTCATAGTCTTTGATCAGTTCTAGCCATCTCCGTTGCCGCATATTCAACTCCTTTTGAGTGAATATATATTTCAGACTTTTGTGGTCGGTGTAGAGGTGCACTAAGTTCCCAAGGAAATAGTGCCTCCACATCTTTAAGGCCAATACCACAGCAGCGAGCTCAAGATCATGAGTCGAATAGTGCTGCTCGTGGTTACGAAGTTGACGTGAGCCATAGGCGACCACTCTTCCTCCTTGCATCAATACACAGCCAAGCCCGATGCCAGACGCATCACAATATACGTCAAAGGGCTTGGTTGTATCCGGTTGAGCTAACACCGGGGCTGTTGTGTGGCGGACCGGAATCCGCTCATCCAGGATCGCAGAGGGTGGTGCCGCGCGATGCGACACCCGACAGCACACGTCATAAGAACACAATATATTACATGGGAAAAACAGCTGAAACTATACAAATAAGTACAAACTTCAGTTACAATTATTGTTCTATTACACAGCGGAAGACTACACTAAACAACTCACGCCCGCCTATCTAGCAAAAGTCGGTTGCCCCGCCCTAGGGCAACCCACACTAGCTGCACGTCTCAGCTCAGCGCGGCGTGTACGGCTCCCACTCAGCCGTGGTCCCCGACGGAGGGTAACCCTCGCCGGTGGACTCGTACTCCGAGTCCGTGGGTGGCTCCTCACCTGAAAAACACTTAAGCAGCAACCGTGAGCACAAAGGCTCAGCAAGGCTTAACCGACTCACCTAAGCATGAAACTCTACATGAGGTGTACAATTGACATAGGATAGTAACATTTCAGCAAAACGACACGCCTACAAGTTCATCCTTAGTTCATCTTTTAGCAACAAGTTAACAGTTCATGAAATCTGAAATTTAGTAAGCAGTATTTGGTGGCACACATGTAGCAATACAATTATATCAATCAGCATCATTGCATCAACATATTTCATCCATTAGTCTACGTTATGACGCAGTGAACAAGCAGTACTCGTCACCGCGAGGGACGGCGAATCGACTCGATATACACCTGCAGGGAAAACCCAAAGAGCACGTCACGTACGCCCACCCGTGGAGCTGCACAGCACGCTCACTCGATGTCGTACGGGACAACCTTTCACCCAACAGCCCAAACGTCGAACCGGTCGCACCGAAACGAGCAGGAGGTTCCCCAGACGGAGCATCTCTCTATGCCCGTTGGCAGATTTCCACCTTGCTGCCCTCAACCTACACCCATAAATCGGTGTGCTATGCCTCGACGCCCGGAGGTTTAGGCTACATCAGTTTATCGGGGCCCATATATCCGATATGCCTTCGGTACGTTCAATACTTGTTCAGCAGGGCCGCACACGGATCGGTCCTCAATCGACACGGGCAGGGCTGCGCATACAAGACTCTCTCTTGCTGCGCCCTAGCCCCTGCCTAGTCTCATTTTCATTACTAAAGTGATCTCACATCACTCAACCGAACCCGTGTGTCCCAAGCCTATCTCGCGAGTAGATTCCAACTACTCGACTTGTACCGAAGTCCTATGACTCATTAAGCATAGCCTGTCTACTCGAGGTTCTTGACACTACCCTCACTCTTTTAGGAGCCTTTGGTTATGCAAGTGGGGTTTCATTCATCCTATACCTAATGCACATACATACTTCATATGACACATGTAAACAAAGTAAAACTTTTAAAAAGGGTTAATGCAAACCGGGGCTTGCCTTGTTGCTGCTGGTCAGAAGTTAGTTCTTCGTCCGGAAGGAGGAAGTCCAGCACTTCCGGAGTCTCTTCTTCAACGGCTACACGTTAATGAAATACTATACGTTAATTTAGATGCAAATGTGAGTTTTAGAGTAAAACTTCTACTATTGGTTTTAATAACCAGCCTCTAACACCTGGAACTTTGTTTAAGAATTTAAGGATGAACTGGTGTTGGTGGTTTGGCTTGGACTTAGTCACATGGTTAAGTGCTAAGTGGTTTTCCCCCTTTTCCATCTTAATCCCTTAAGTGGGTAAACAGGACAGGGGTGATCTAGAGCTCCAATGGAGCTGAGAATTTTTGTGTGAGTTCCTTGTCACAAGAAAACTCTCTGGACCAAACATTAGCATTTTTCATGGAGTGGTTTGCTCAGAATAATTCTCTTGGCAAATCAGCAAGGAAGAATTTATTCTGAGGTAATACCCCTGTTCATGCTCAACTTAACGAATTACAATTTCAATTATAGCTCATAGAGTTTGCATGAATTTTCCTAACATTTTTGGGGTTATGATTTGCCCAGAACTGAATTTCCAAGTTTTGGAAATCCTCTGAAAATGTTTCTGTATTCAAATGAACACAGCACCTTCCAATTTGAATTGCTCTGACCAAATCAACTCCAAATGGTCTGAAACTTTTACAGGGGTTTACTAATGTCCTAAAGAACATTCTGGCAAAATTTGGGGATTTTTGGATGAACCAAACTCCCTCTAAAATTCTTTTGCTGAAAACCTTTAAAGAATTTTCCAGAATTAATTAATGGGTTTCATACAAATTGGGTTGTATGTCTGGACAGAGCTAGGCAAGATGAATCCAACCCAATTTGAATCACTAAATTTGGAGCTTCCTAGCCACGGTTATGGATTTCTAAAGTTTGAGCTAATCCCTGAATTATTTTCCTACAGAAAATCCCCTCCCGCGCTAAACCAGAGGCTGACAGCGGGGCCCGCCCGTTTAAATTGAACTAACCACGCGCTCGCGCGCGATTAACACAGGGGCTGACAGGTGGGGCCGCGCCCTTCGTCTACCTCCCGATGTCGTCGCCCCGAGCCGCCGGAGCTCCGGCGAGGTCAGCGTTCCCGGCGATCTAGCTCACCGGAGCCGACGAGACTCGCCGCCCCCACGTAATCTCGGGTGCTGAACCCGCTGGACACCATGTCGCCGCCGGCTAACCGCCATAGCTCGCCGGCGACGAGCCCTATGCCTCTGTGCTACCTCGGCAATGTGTTCCCGCCCTTCTGACCGTTTTCTTCGTGCGCTAATCGCGTCGCCACACTCAGGGAAACCTCGGGAAACTCGGCATGAGCTCTGTTGGCCCCTAAACAGCCGGCAACCCAGACCTCACCGGCGACCCCCTCCTCCGCCATACTGTCCTTGGGTGAACTTAGGGTTCCGGCGGTGATTTCCTTCCGGTTTTCGAACGAGAAGGGTCGCCAGAACCTCTAGATGCTCTCTCACAGCTCCGTTCGGCCTCCCACCCACTATGCTTCCCAAATTTCTGCTAAACCTAATCGGTTCCCGAAAGGAGCTACTCGTCCTAAACTGAGAAATTCTCCGCGCACAAAGGTCGAACCTTGGAACGGTTTGCGCGGTGGTCTTGAGGACGATCTAGCGCTCCACTTTCCTATGGAGGTCGAAGCCGGAAGATGATCACAGCTGGGGTGGCACACGATCGGAGCTCGGGCAACTAGGCTGCTGGTTACAGGACTTCGCGAAAATCAGTAACTCGCCGGCGGTCTCGGGCCCTTTTATAGGCTCCTGAGGCCAGGGGAGAGCGCGACACCTGCTGTGCCACCTCCTCTGCCGAAGCAGGAGCTGGCCGGCCGAGGTGGTCGGTCGCCGCCGCTGGCTGCAGCTGGCGAGCGCGCTCGGTCGAGGAGTCGGCTGAAGAGACTTCGGTGCTAAGTCTACTGACCAGTGGGCCTCCCCTCTAACTCTTTTGTTTTTTCCAATTTTCTGAATTCTGTTGTGCCAAAATATCCTCAGCTACTCACAATTTAATGTGAGACTTAGTCACCAAGCCTTTGTTTGAATTTGAATTCTCAAATTCAAACTTTGTTTGGTTAAATTTGCTTCATATTCAAACTGAAATTCAAATTCAGTTTTTAATTCTTGCAAATTTAGCTCTTGACAAGATGAGCTCCAATGGAGATGAAAGTTGGTGGGTTCACTCAGAAAAATGTGCTGAGTATAGATATGGAGCTAACTTTTGAATTTGGGTGATGAAAGTTGCTGCAATTTGAATTTACATTCAAATTGGCCTCTTTTTGAAATAACCCAAAAGTGCCTCAAACATTGTTGAATTTGCATGAGCTTTGAACTGAACCTTCCCAAGACTTTTCAAATCCTAGGGTGAGCTCAACTTCTCATGTCCATGTGCAGAAACCCTACTTTGTGAAAGTGAAGGCTTTCCCTTCTACTCACTCCTTTGATGGAGGTCACTTGCTCTTCACAATATTTCACAATCTACCCACAACAAAACTGTTGTGTTGTGAGGTGCATAAAAATTTTACAAGTCCCTTTTCTTGGGCTTTTACATGTTGTATGCTTCACTAATGCTTGGAAAGCTTCTTCACAAGCTGAGCTCCAAACATATTTGATCCCCTTTTTCAACAGTTCAGTCATCGGCTTAGCAAGCTTGGAGAAATTTGGTATAAATCTCCGATAATATCCTGCTAACCCGAGGAAACTTCTGACTTCGTGGACAGATGCGGGGGACTTCCATTTCAGCACTTGTTCGATCTTGCTTGGATCAACTGCAATGCCTTCTGCAGAAATGATATGACCAAGGAATGGCACTTGGCTAATCCAAAACTCGCACTTGCTGAACTTAGCATAAAGCTTATGGTCTCTTAATCGTTGAAGTACGATATGCAAGTGTTTGGCGTGTTCTTCTTCAGTCTTAGAGTAAACTAAGATGTCGTCTATGAACACCACCACAAACTTGTCCAACTCCGGCATGAACACTGAGTTCATGAGATACATGAAGTGTGCCGGGGCGTTGGTGAGACCAAAGGACATGACGAGGTATTCATACAACCCATATCTCGTCGAGAAGGCCGTCTTTGGGATATCCTCCGCTCGGATTTTGATTTGATGATATCCGGAGCGAAGATCCATCTTGTAAAATACACTCGCACCCACAAGTTGATCGAAGAGAATATCGATGCGGGGCAGTGGATATTTATTCTTGATGGTGACGGCGTTGAAAAGTCGGTAGTCCACACACAACCTCAAGGTTTCATCCTTCTTCTTCACAAACAGCGATGAGCATCCCCATGGCGAGGAACTCGGTCGAATGAAACCCTTCTTCATCAAATCGTTGAGCTGCTCCTTTAGTTCAGCCAGCTCATTCGGAGCCATCTTATATGGTCTCCGTGAGATGGGTGTCGTCCCAGGTACGAGTTCAATCTTGAACTCGACATCTCTTTCGGGTGGCATGCCCGGAAGATCATCCGGAAAGACATCCGGGTATTCACGGACCACTCGAATATCCTCAATTTTCGTGGCTTCCGTGTTATATGTGGCTGGGGTTTCTTGAACCAAACGGTCAAGAAGAAGAACATGTGGTTCATGAAGTGGAGAGTTTAAACGAACCACATGTGGAATGATGTCAAGAACAGCACCATGGCGATGTAGCCATGACACTCCTAAAATGACATCAAGTTTTTGACTTTCTAACATGATTAGAGAAGTCAGATATAGATTTCCACCCAATTGTAATGGTGCTCTATAGACCATTCTATCAGCTGTTATTTTCCCACCCGGAGAACATATCAAATATGAATTATTTGTGGGAATGATAGGCAGTTGATATTTAATAACATAAGCCTGACTTATGAAATTATGGGTGGCACCGGAGTCAAAAAGTATGACTACGGGATGCTCTAGGTAAGAGAACGTACCCGCGAGGACGGGTTCGCCTTCCGGCACATCTTCGAGGGCTAAGTGGTGGACGTTGCCGGGTTTTGGTGCTGGTTTCTTGGGCTGATTGCGGGGCTGATTAGCACCCTGATACGGTGCTGCACCCCTGCCCTGTCGCGGCTCGGGGCAGTCCCTCGAAATGTGCCCGACACGGCCACACGTGTAACACGTGTAAGGTGTCGGGGTCCCGCCGACTTAAGGATGGAATCCCGGTGCACGCTGTTGAAACTGAGGAGCACGCGCGGCCATCCTTTGCTGCTGCTGTTGCTGCGGTGGATACGTCGGTCGGACGCCCGGCGCATTATATTGTCGACCGCGAAACTGAGGCGGTCGCGCCGGTGGTTGCCATCTCTGACCGGATGGTGATCGATACACCACGCGGTATTTCTGTGGCGTCCCACCACTGCTGCTCGTCAGCGCGCTGCGTTTTCTCTTGTCAGAACCGCGCTCGCGCTGAGCATTCTCCTGTAGGATCGCGGCATTAACTAAGTCGTTGAATGTGCCGCGATTGCTCTAGGCGAGATGGACCTTCATCTTGGAGTTCAGGCCCCGGAAGAACGCATTGCGCTTGTTGTCTTCCGTGCCCACAAATCCTGGCGCATACTGCGCCAGCCGGTTGAATAACCTGGAGTACTCATGAGCACTCCTCTCGCCTTGTCTTAGCGCCAGGAACTCCTGGAGCTTCATTTCCATCACACCGGGAGGTATGTGATAGGCGCGGAATGCCTCCCGGAACTCCGTCCATGTTACGGCATGGCCAGCCGGTAAGGAGGCGATGTAATTCGCCCACCAGGTACCGGCTTCTCCTTGAAGCTGTTGCACTGCATACAGCGCCTTCTGGTGTTCGGTGCATCGTAGTAGCCCGAACTTTGCCTCTAGAGTGCGGATAAAGCTGTCCGCCTCCAAAGGTTCTTCGGCCTCCGTGAAGACCGGTGGGTGGGTCGCCATGAATTCTGAATACGAGCTTTGTTGGAGCTGGTGTTGCCCATTGTCTTGGCGTCCTCCCTGATGGGACGCATTCTGCTGCACCAACATCTGCAGTAACTCGGTTTGCTCGTCGCGCGAGCCGAGCACTGCGGCGAGAACCTCCGCAAGATTCCTTGGAAGTTCTGGCGGTGGAGGAGGTGGTTGCTGCTGCGTCGTGGTCTGCTCCGGGGATGGAGACTCATCACCACGAACTTGACTCGGACCTCCCTCCTCTTGCGTTGAACGTGTCCGCACCATTCTGCATTCACATCATTTAAACGATCAGCACATGTTGGTTAATTTCATCCAGTCTATACAATAGTGATACGAGAATGGCGTAGACAATGCGCATAACAAGCACACATATGGATAAAGTATAAACTTTATGCAACATATACATCCCTGGACCATGTCCCATGATCGAGTTCCAAAGTATTGAACTTTAGGGGTTTAAAAGTTCATTTCGACCATCGGGGTCACCACGGGATGTTAAGTGTGTTAGCATGCGTAATTCCTCGCTATTGTACTGGACCCAAATATGTACTCGTTCGAAATGATACTTGGAATGCAAAAACTTTTCGACTCCACTCGCTGCTTTTCAACAGCCACTGGACGTCGAACGGTGAAACTAAGTGTTTTGGTCGAAACACAGAAAATTCCAGAGAGCATTTGGTCTGCCCTGTTTTTAGACAGTACCTACTCATCTGAGATTTTCATCCCTTTAGAGGGAGATTTTGTTCTGGAGCTCTACAGAAACGCTGTAGAGGACTTCAAACCTTTCCAGAATGGTATCCCCCACCTCCATTGGTTCAACCAATCTTAAGTTATGCCCTGTTCAAGTTCAGAAAAATTTCTGCCAAAAACAGGGGAGATTGTTCCTAAGCTTTGAGATTGACCCTATACTCCCAATTGACTCTCAGTTCAATATAGGAGTTTACTAACCCCTAAATGAATTCCTATACTTCATTGTGATTCTTTTCTTTGAAAATAAACTTTTATGCAGTCAGTACTACATTTCCTGACCAAAGAAAAATCCTAAACCGGTATTCCGGCATATACGTGTCAAATGGTGGAACTAAAGTCGTCACTCACAAACGGTTTCTACACGTCATGCACTAACGTGGTTAATGTACCTGCAGAAGAACACACAATAATGGTGCACACAAGGTTTTTGACATTTCAGGCAGTTCCATATCGTAGTAAAAACATACGGTCCGTATCATTGCCATACGGATCGTCGTTGAGTCAAGCCACGTCTCAAGGTACATGGTCGTGTTTTCACACCACACGACGAGGAACCCGAGTAGAGCGCGAACGGGTCGTCACGGTTGGGAATTTTATCAACCCAACGGATACCACCTACTGCCTCATGACCGTTGAGGCACGCCGATGGCGAGCGCTGCGTATGGCCCTTTGAACATTGAACGTTCAAGAGTTGCATACTATCGTGTTGCTTACCACACGATGGGGTATTCTCACTTTTGCCTAAAGCACGCTGGAGATCAGCGTTTTCATATGCTCTCAGAACCATTAAGAGGTTCAGAGACTCATATTCACTACCGTGCCAAGCCACGGTATACCATACCATACTATTACTCGTATGGGGAGTTACCGCAATTGATCCGCCTGCGGTGGCGTACCTTACCTCTTACCTGACGTCGGAGCGTCGTTACGGAATGTATAACACATAAGTTAGCTTTTCCACCTTAGTAACTACTACTATCATAGACCTTATGTGGGCTTAAAGACTAATCCTCACTCGACTACTTCTAGGTTTTCAAAATAAGCTCTTTTTGAGCGTGCTATTCCCAATGCGGCTCTGATACCACGCCTGTGGGGACCACCCCGTGGTTCACCCACTCCAAGATAGCATAGGGTGGTGCCGTGCGATGTGGCACCCAACAGCACACACGAAAAGAATAAAGAACATCATATAAATTTTTATTTGATATAAAACAGCGGAAGTCTTTTTACAAAACCTAATTAACAGCGGAAGTTATATACATAGTTGCTCTCAAACCCTAACTAAGCAAAAGTGCAGCCATCCAGCCCGGGGACGCTACACACTAGCAGCATGGAACCGGAGATCACGGCGGCGTGCATGGCTCCAGCTCGGCCGTGTACCCCGACGGGGGCATCGCCTCGTCCTCAGAACCTTCCTCATAACTCTCACCTGCACACAGCTCAAATATTGCAACCGTGAGCACGAAGGCTCAGCAAGTCTTAACCGTCAACCCTAGGCATGGAACTCTACGTGCAAGGGTATGTAAGATAGGAAAGGATTTTGCAATAAAGACACGCCCATAAGTTGGTCCTTATTTTCAGTTTTATAGCAGCAGATTCATGTGCCTTAGGCAGCCCTCACATCGGAAGTCCACAATCAAACAAGAAACGCTTTCCTCCGATGTGGTGATGCCCAAAGTGGAATGTAAACTTAATTAGCTCTATATCTATAGCAATCAAGGTATTCAAGACATTAAGATCAATACAGCATTTTCAGTTGGCTTATTTCACTTCTTACTACGTCACAGCGCAGTGAACAAGCGGGTACTCAAATAACCGCGAGGGACGGTGATTGCAATCAAGACACACCTGGATAACACGTCACATACACCCACTTTCAGAAGCGTGATTCCACACCCCTTCGTACTCTGTTGTATGCAACAACCTTTCAAAGGCAACCCAAATGCCAAACCGGTCCATCCATAACGGGTAGGAGGTCCCCGCGTGGAGCGTGACTGTGCCCACCGGCAGATTTACACCTTGCTACCCTCAACCCACTCCTATGTACGGTTGGGTAAGCCTCGACACCCAGGTTAACCAATTACATCGGTTTCCTGGTTCCCATATGCCAGTATGCATCCGGTACTGTTCGATACTTGTCCAGCAGGGCCGCACACGGACGGTCCTCAACCGACACCAACAGGGCTACGCACGTGAGACCTCTGCTCACTGCTTCCTATCCCCCCTGCTGGGTCTCATTTTCATAACTCAAGCCATTATCTACCTCTTTTCTTCCCGTGTGATAAGTACTATCTCGCGAGTAGCTTCCAACCACTCGACTTCTACCGAGATCCTATACATTAGCATGGCATTCTCTACTCGTCGAGTTTGTAAACTACCCAACCCTTTATAGGATTTAAAGAGGCTATGCAAGTGGGGTTTCAATCACCCTAACTCTAATGCAAACATTCACCCTAGACATAAATGATACAAATAAAAAGCTTTATAAAAGGTACTTATGTGCAAACCGGGGCTTGCCTGGTTGCGAGTTAAACGGAAAGTCAGCTTCTGGTGGGAGGACGTCCAAGGGCTCCGGTGCGTCCTCAACTTCGGTCACTATTATGAAATGTAATAAAATACATGTATAAGTATTAAGGATTTATAAGAATTGGACTTCTACTCATAGCTACTGCTATTTAAAATCCTTAATTGGCTTTGGGATTTTTACAGTGGATACTAGACTCTCTAAGGATGATTTGAGTCAAATTTGGAGACATGTCATTGCATAATGTAGTCTTTAAAATTCCTACAAGTACAATGCTTATCTGAATTTTGAGCCCAAATCAGGAGCTTGACATAGCTAATGGTGGAAGATCTGATTAGGGTAAGTCTCCATGGTTCTAACAAAATTTGTTTCACCATTTTTGGAGCTACCATCAGAGAGATATGAATTTTTGAACTTAAACAGGAGTTCTGAAAAAGCTTCTGTTTAAATTTGAATTTTCAAATAAAGGCTGAACTTGAGAAGGTAATTTGACCTAGCAATCGACCTCCAATGAAGCCCAAATTTTTACTGGAGATCAGTATCTATGAAGAGGATTTGCTACCCAAATTTGGGAATATATCATAAAGAATTGCTCCTGTAATAAATCCCTAAAGGATTTACTAAAAACAATTCTACAGAAATTCCTGGGCATTTTCATAGTCAAAATTTGGTTTCTCTGTGAAGTACTCCTCATGAGGAACCCAACAAAATTGGTCTCACTCTTTTTGGAGTTTTCTACACAAAGTTATGGCCTTGTAAAGATCAGCTAATTCCTGGAGTTATTTCTCTAATAGAAACTTCAAATAATTGGGCTGGGCCCACTGGTTTAATTCGGACCAGTCAGATTTTAGCAACACCGGGGGCTACGGGGTTATTCCCACGCAGCCGCACTAGATCCGGCGCCACAAACCGATCCTCGCGCGAACCCGGAGGCTGACCGGTGGGACCGGCCCTGCTTCGTCTTCCTCGCGCTGCCCGCGCCTTCCGCGGCGGCGCACGCCGGCGAGGCTCGCCGGGACAGGGTTCCTGTGGTCCGAACTTCGTCAAACTCGCCGCCTGTGAGTTCTACACCGTGCTGAACACGATGGTGGGGTCGGGAGCCGATGATAAAGGCCGGAAAGGTGCTTGCACCGGCGACCATGTCGCAGCTTACTTCGGCGACCTTGCTCTCCCTTAACAGTGGGTCATTCGGGCTAGGGTTTGCTCCAAAAGCACCAGTGTCCCATGGACATCCTCGACCCATAGCTCGCTCTCCCTGAAACCCACCGGAGAGGGGACCTCACCGGCGACCCGAGCCCGCAAAACTCCGGCGGCGACAAAAACTCGGTACCTGGCATCTCTACTTGATCATTTGAGCTGCTAGGACTTCGGGAAGATGCGCAAGCATGTGCTGGAGCTACTCTAAGATCATCTAGCGTGGAGCTACCCCGAGCACAACGAATTTTTGGTTAGACCGCGCACTACCCGTCGGTGTACCGTTTGGGGAAACGGTGAAATTCTTGCCATCGGTCCTAGCAAACGCTAAACGGCCTCCGGCTACACGACCAGGACATGTGCACACACCTTTCTTGTATAGGAAGTCGGGGGAGAGGGCGGCCGGTTGCTGCTGTCGACGGAGAGCCGAAACGGCGAGGTCCAGGCACCTTGAAGCTTTGGCGCCAATCCGCGTTTCTCGAGCAGTTCGGACCGGCAAACCTCGAAGGGGCTTTGTCAAGGGCCAGAGCACATCCAGGCGACGCTCTTTGCTGTGGAGCGCTCGAGCAGTCGAGCTCGGAGGCTGTGGTGTGATCGGAAGGAACGGCGGCGGTGTTCTGGACGAAAGGAAACGGCGGGGGCGCGAGTTATAGCAGGGGAAGAAGGAAAACAGCTCCGGCGCACCCTTTGCCGTGATCCAACCGAGCCACCGAGGCAGCAGGAGGTGGCGCGGGCTCTCCCTCGGGCGCGGGTTCAATCGGGAGCTGGCGCGCTCCCGCTGTTCGACCGCTGTCGGCTGAGGCGGCAACTCCAGTGGGTGGCTGACAATTGGGCCCCACCTCCCCTCTTTGTTTAATCAACTTTTTCTGATATTTTCCCACCAGCAACTCAACATTAAAGACTTGACTTCAACCCCAAGTCATAGTTTGAATTTGCTGAATTCAAATAGTTTGAATTCGGGTGTGAAATTTGGATGTGGTTTGATAATTTGAATTTGAAAAGGAGTTTGAATTCCCCACTTTGTATTGCCTCAAAAATATAGCAAACCAGCTCCAAAATTTCCAATTTTTGGCATGGCTGCTCATTCAAGGGTGGAGAACACATTTGTGAAACCAAATTTTCTAATTGAGGGAATTGGAATTTGAAACTGAATTTGAAATTCAGATTAGAGGGCTTCTCCTTTTAATCCCAAACAAATATTAAAACTCCTCCAAATGAGCTGAAATTTGGAAGGTTGAATATTTGGACTATGAAGATCCAAGTTGTGCATTTAGATCTCCATGTTTGGAAGTTTTGGGAAGTCTAAACCCTCACTTTGAACTCACACTTATTATAATTCAAAGTTTTAATTCCCCTCATTTTTCATAAGTGTACATGAGCTGAATTTTCATGCTACCACTTTTGGGGATTTTACATTATAATTAGCGTGGTGTGTTATACATCTATGCTAATCATTCTGTTTTATCTTATTTAGTGAGTTCGATCAACAAAATTGGAAATCTAAGCAGCAACCTACAACCAGACAAATACAATCGATGCGATATTATGGAGTAAATGGAGGGCCTAACTTCCTATCCTGGTTTCATGCACATGTAACATGTTCATGTCTTGTTTCTTTTAGTAATTATGTGTATAGCATAAAATAGTCTTCTAAATTCATATGTTGAACAGTGCAAAAATCAAGCTGGCGTCCATGAAGAATTGCGACAACTGTCCTACGGCTCTATTAAAATTAAAAGCTACGGTCGATACGATGTCAATGGGTTTCGATTTTGTTCAACTGAATTTGAATCTCAACGTCCCTTCAGAGCAACATGTAACACCGGAGTTGTGAATAGGGCAGCTGACGCACAAGGACGTGAAAGTAATTATTATGGGATCATTAAAAATATCCTTGAATTCAGTTTTGCGGGGAATAATGTCCTTAATGTATTCTTATTTGACTGTGTTTGGTTTGATCCTAACAATGGAACTCGAGAAAACCAATTTGGCATGGTAGAAGTGAAACATAAGAACCGTCTACGAGGCTATGACACCTTCGTCTATGCACACCAAGTCGAGCAAGTTTATTATCTACATTATCCATGCGAAAAGTTTAAAGTTTGGTGGGTTGTACACAAGGTGAATCCACAGAGGCACAATACGCAGAGGTAAAGATTTTAGTTTACTTTGCTTCATTATCTGATTGTGATCAATGTTTTCATTTAATAATATATGTGTGCAGGTCGGCGTAGCGTGGCTTGACAGCCGTCCGGACGCGTACCGTGCCCTGTGTGCTCTTTGGGCGAGCGAGGGCTTCAAGTCAGTTTCTATAACCTGTCGAGAGAGTAGAGGGACAGGCGGGAAACATTGTTTGGGTGGGGACGGCTACATACGCCTCGCTAAACGGATGGTAAGTGCTATAAGAATTCTATTAAGTAATTTTATAATCTTCATTGTGCTAACATGTATTGATAGGAGCACGAGAGCGGTCAGCAGCCAGCACCTATCGAGGTGTGGAAGAGGGGTCACTTGGGATGTGACCCGTCGCAGGCTGACCAGCTGTCTTCTCAGACGGCGACAGAGACTTTGGTGAGTTAAATTTTTAACTTAATTGAATTCTCTTTAATAGTACTAATAACGTTATTTTTCTGGTTTTCGCAGGCAAAGTACGGGGAGGAGGCGCGGAGGCTTCGAGGCGAAGAGTTCGATTGGCAGAGCACGCCAATCGTCCCTGAAGCCGTGTATGCAAGCGGTTTTGGTAAACATCACGGACGGTGAGCTTTGTAATTTTTAATTTACTGTTACGAACTTCGAGATACAAAATTTAATAATCTTACTTCATTTGTGCAGGTTAGCCATCTTCACTGGAGTGGTCGACTCGAGACAGGTGCGAGCTTCCTTGAGAGCCTCTTCATCGCTTCAGGGCGGGTCCAGCAGCAGCCGCGCTAGTCGAGATCTGGAGCTCCAGAGTCTGTGAGAAGAGCTCCAGAGGATGGAAGAAGCGCTCAGGGCTAGGGACGAGGCGCAGGCAGCTGAGATCAGGGCTAGGGACGAGGCGCAAAGGGCTAGGGACGAGTACCAAAACTCGTTCATGTTACAGATGCAAGCTGCCATGCAGGTAATCTATTCCAGATGTTGTACTTAACATTTTTTACATATAAATGACATGTATAATGATTTGCTTTGTGTTTGCAGGCTATGAGTGCAGGACAGGCGGTTGTGTTTCCGAAATGGGCGCCGCCAGCGATACAGCTGCCGCCGGTAGCCCAGGTACAAACTTAGTAAATCACACTTGCACTAGTTAAACTTGTTGAAATTTAGTAAAATATGCATTTTCTTGTAACATGTCTAACCACACTTGCACTTCACAGGCGTCGGGAATGGAGGCTCAAACTCCGTCGCTTAAGATGCTTGGACGACTGCAGGAGGACGACTTTCCAAAGTCCGGTGGCAGCGGACGGGGTAGCGTCTCTTAGTCAGGTCAGCCGAGCCTCAGACTTGTGAGCTGAGTTCCCTCCTCTCTCAAAATGTGCGGTGTGAGATTTGTATGAAGAATTGTGTAATAATATATTGTGTGATGTATTATGCATGTTTGTGTCATGTTTTTCTGTCTCTGTGATCTGGTCATCGAGCCAGGGCTGACCTCGAAGCCAGGGCAGCATTTTCCGTTTTTTTAAAAAAAACTGCAAAAGTTATCGACGACGGTTACATGGAGGCCGTCGATGATACTGGCGAGTTATCGTCGACGGTGACAAAGGAACCGTCGACGATAAGTGTCCAGTATCGACGACAGTACCCTTCTACCGTCGATGATACTGTAACTTATCATTGACGGTGTCCCTGGCACCGTCGACGATAAGCTTCCCTCGCTGCCACATGGAGGAAGTCACTTATCGACGATAGCTGGTTTTGGCCATCGTCAAATAGTTTATGGACGATGGTTACCGTCGTCAATAACGTTATAGATGACAAAAAAACGTAGACGGCAGTGTACCATCATCTATAAGTGTATACTGTCGTCAATAAGCTATTGACGACGGTTCGTCGTCAATAAGCTATTGACGACGGTTTGGGCCTTATAGACGACGGTTTGTGGCCGTCGTCTCTTATCGCGATTCTTGTAGTGAATGTGATGTGTTTCCTCGACTCGTGTGCTATTGGGTGCTGCATATCACAGCACCACCCGACGAGGTCCTGGCGGGGCGTCCGTCATTCGGCGAGCGGTCCCCCACAGCGTGGTATCAGAGCTGCGTTGGGAATAGCACATGGATTGAGCAACATATTACGTTAAAAACTTAGGATACGGTGAGATAACGGTACTATGCCCACATAAGGTCTATGATAGTAGTAGATATTATGGTGGAACAGCTAACATACTTGTTATACATTCTGTAACGACGCTCCGACGTCAGGTAAGAGGTAAGGGACGCCACCACAGGCGGATCAATTGCGGTAACTCACCATACGAGTAATAGTATGGAAGGATATACCGTGGCTTGGCACGGTAGTGAATATGAGTCTCTGAACCTCTCCATGGTTCTGAGAGCATATGAAAACGCTGATCTCCAGCGTGCTTTAGGCAAAAGTGAGAATACCCCATCGTGTGGTAAGCAACACGATAGTATGCAACTCTTGAACGTTCAATGTTCAAAGGGCCATACGCAGCGCTCGCCATCGGCGTGCCTCAATGGTCATGAGGCAGTAGGTGGTATCCGTTGGGTTGATAAAATTCCCAACCGTGACGACCCGTTCGCGCTCTACTCAGGTTCCCCGTCGTGTGGTGTGAAAACACGACCATGTACCTTGAGACGTGGCTTGACTCAAGGACGATCCGTATAGCAATGATACGGACCGTATGTTTTTACTATGATATGGAACTGCCTGAATTTTCAAAAACCTTTGTGTGCACCATTATTGTGTGTTCTTCTGCAGGTACACTAACCACGTTAGTGCATGATGTTTAGCAACCGTTTGTGAGTGACGTTTTTAGTTCCACCATTTGATACGTATATGCTGGAATACCGGCTTAGGATTTTTCTTTGCTGAGTAAACGTAGTACTGTCATATGTCTTACGGTGCATCGCCACCGTACTAAACTAGATAGTCCTCTTTCCTATGAAGAAAGCATTCATGACTAACTTTCAAACTAAAAATGGATGTTGGAAAGCACATATTAGTTACTGAACTCTTAATTTGAACTAAGCTTCAATGAAGAGACTTGCTAGGCTTGTTTTAATCTCAAAAACAGAGTGCTCTGTTCTGTCAGAAAGTTTTGCTGGATTTGACAGAGCATAACTCTGTGAAGCTTGACCCAATGGAGGTGTATGATACAGTTCTGGAAAGGTTTTTAAGTGCTCTACAACTTTTCTGTAGAACTCCAGAGCAAAATCAGACACCAAATTGGTTGAATGTCCAGTTGAATGCAAACTGTCCAGAAAACAGAACAGCTGCAACCTTCTCTGGATGTTTCTGTAAATTAGCCATAACATTCTGTAGAAAAATACCTAAGGGTCATATCATAAACCATTGGAAAGGTTATGAAATTTTCAACAATTTTGTAGTTCAGAGTTTGTTCAGAATTGTACTCCATTTTTATGTACAACTGTGATAAAAACAGCCACATACAAAGGAGATGCTGGCAAATTTTATCCAGAAATTCTGTCAAATTTGAGCAATCATAACTTTTGGTCCAGAAATGGTCTAGGGGCATATGAGTACTCGTTGAAAATATACTGAAGTTAACTTTAACTTTTGTATTCAACTTGAGTTATGAAAATGCTGTTAACCGGATGAAAATCTGGGTTAAGTACAGAAAGGTATGTTCTGTACAGAATAGGGGATTGATTGTGTTGGCTTTAAGAAGATGTGTAAACATGAAATTTTGTTATGCGTTCATAAAGTTTAGCATGTTCAAGTTTACATACTTTCACACACTGCTGAGATCAGATACCACAACTTGCACCACCTCCACAACACTAGCATCAGACGGTGGTTTGTGTACCATCGCTGCAGCTATATGTACCTAGCTCCCAACCACAGGTCAGCGAGGCACTGAAGAGACATCCGTGCTTCACTTGTGGTCAGATGGGCCAGTATACTAGGTATTGTCTGGAGGGAATTCAAGGATGCGGGTCACAATGTTTTCAATATTCAGACCCGTACCTATATCTGCAGAAAAGAGGGCAGACAAGGAGCAACATTCACTACATAGTGATTGTGGATGTTTCGGAAGAAGAAGCCGCGTTAGCAGAGATGCTTTCTCTGAATTAGCTACCGGTATTAATTCTCTTCGATGCCAGAGACACACCTAGCTTTATTAGTCAGTCTTTTGTGGCCCAACATCAGCTCCCAACTACTTTTACAAAGAGGCAATACCTCATGTCTTCACCCGGGGCAGCATTACAACAAGTGATGTTGTCTTCATAGCACCTCTTTGTTTGGGGGTTAGACTATAACCCACGACCCTCATTTTTCTCGGGGGTCTGAAGATCGACATTATTTTGGGGATGTTGTGGTTGAACTACCACAATGCGGTTCTCAACATCAGTTCTTGAACCGTTAAACTCAACTCCCCTCAGCACGGTCTTCATACATTAGTTCTGGGCGCCAGTCGGCAACAGATTGCACTATTGACCCACTCGGAAACTGTTAAGATAGAGGACATTCCGGTGGTACGTGAATATCAGGATGTGTTTCCCAATTGTTACTGAGTATGCTGCCTGAACGGGACGTAGAGTTCCATATGGAACTTGCGCTGGGAAAACCACCGAGTTCACGAAGGCCGTACAACTTGGCACTCAATGAATGGGCAGATTCGAGACACCGCTTAATAACCTTAGGAGCAAGGGTTTTATACGACAAAGTTCGTCACCTTGGGGTTGTTCTATATTGTTTGAAAAGAAGAGGAACGAAACACTACGACTTTGTGTGGTGTTCGTCCGCTCAACACTGTGATAACCAAGAATAAGTACCCATTACCACGGATCAACATTTTGTTTGATCAGTTGGTCGAAATGAAGATCTTGTTCCAAGATTGACTTAAGATCTGGGTACCATCAGATTAAGATAGGGGCTGAGGATATTTCGAAGACAGCTTTTCGACGAGGTATGGGCTTTTATAGATACCTTGTCATGTTCCTTGGCCTCCCCAATGCTCCAGCTCAGTTCATGTGCTTGATGAACTCTGTATTCATGCCGGAGCTGGACAAGTTTGTCGTGCTCTTCATCGATGACCTACTGGTTTATTCCAAGTCGGAGGAAGAACACGAGAAGCATCTGCGTATAGTCTTACAAAGGCTGCGGGATCACAAGCTATACGCGAAATTCAGCAAGTGCGAAGGGCCATTGCTGTAGATCCGAGCAAGATCGCACAAGTGCTGCATTTGAATGTCCCCAGGGTCTATTCACGAGGTACGGAAATTCCTCGGACTCGCGGGGCAAAGATGGTTGGATTTCATAAAGGATTACGAAATAGAGATCCATTATCACCTCAGCAAAGTAAACGTGGGGCAGATGCGCTGAACCGCATGTCACACATTCATAATCTGACCATCACACCATTGGAAGAGAGCGAGCCACCATTACATGTTGTTCCCCATAGAGCTCTCTACGATTTAGCTTTTATTCCCACCATCTGTGAAGAGAGGGTGGCAGCCCAGAAACAAGACAAGGGCATGTCACATTTGCGGAGACGTATAGACAGTGGGGAACTGAAATGTTTCCGGATGGACGGAGACGGTGTACTGTGGTTCAAGAACAGGATAGTTGTACCCCGTAACGCGGAGTTACAGGAGAAAATGTCGCACACCGCTGAATTGGTGTGAGTCCGATGAAAGAGTTCTGTTTGGGGTTAATCTTGTCAACGAAGCCGAAGGCCGAGTTTGGTTGATACAAGAGAATTTGAAGGCTGCACAATCCCGACAGAAGAGCTACGCTGATTAAAGGCGTAGGCCATTGCATTTTGACGTCGGAGAGCACGTTTATCTTCGTGTATTTCCGATGAAGGGAATTCACCGGTTCGGTGTAAAGGGGAAACTCGTTCCCCACTTTATAGGTCCTTTTGCTATCATGGGGAAGAGCGGACCCGTAGCCTACCGGCTGGAACTACCGGCCTCTTACGGGTGTCTATGACGTATTTCATGTGTCGCAGCTGCGGAAGTGCCTCAGATCTACCGCTGCTGTCCGCACCAAAGAAATCGACGAATTGAAACCGGACCTTACCTACACCAAGTGACAGGTTCAGATTTTGGATGAGAAGACCCGGGTAACCCGGAACCGTACGATCAGATTTTACAAGGTGTTATGGGGTAATCATACCGCGGAGGAGGCGACGTGGGAAAGTGAAGGTTACCTCTGCACCAACTATCCGGAACTTTTAGCTTTGTACAGTTTGCAATTACCTCTCCCGTCTCGTTCTTCTTTTGGAATCTTGGGACGAGATTCTTTTAATGGGGGGGAATGTAAAAGTCCCAAAAATGCGTATGAATAAACCATGGTTTGAATTCATATGTGTGGCAAAGGCATGAAAAAAATGGGACTTGATAAAACTTTTTCCACATGTGATAACCCACATGAGAGCTCTCTTCGCACAAGTTCAAATAATTGTTTGAAAACGTGGAACCCCAGAGGGGTCTAAAACCAAGATGGGAAGTTCCCATATGAGTGAGAAAGCTAAAGTCAGATTTGGAACAAATTTGTTCAACTCAAAATTCAAATGAGAGCAACACAACGAATTTCAAAACTGTTGTGCTAAAAATTTCACTGGCAGAAGCCAAAATAAAAATCAGATTTCATATTTGAATTCCTTAGGTCCATATTAGTGGGTATGCAAAGTTTTATGATTTGTTGAATTGTTTTGCAACTCATTTTCCAAAATGGACTTTAAATTGCAAAGAATTCAAACACCCATTTGAATTTGGATGAAACTTGTCAAATTATCCAAATGCACCTCAGATTTGAACTCCCACAATTTGATCTCACCATTTTCAAATTTTTGGAGATATTTTAGAGGATAAGAGGGAGTTGTGGTGAGACCCACATGTCATTGAGCTGAAAATGAAGACTTGCACACAAAGCAATCAACCGAGGCTCTCTGTTTTCAACTCAACCGAGGGACTCTCACCCGTGTGCCACCGAGGGGCAGCGACGCCACCTCCTGCTCCCCTCTCCCGGTTGCTGGCACTCTGTGAGTGGCTCCTTCGTGCTCAACGTGATCCTCCTCTCCAGACCGAGCTGTTTGCTCTTTGCCTTCTCCTCCTCGCGCGAACCATCGAGCAGAGCCTCCTCTCCCCTCCGCTGCCTCGGCTGTGATCGGAAACCGGTGAAACCTCACGCTCACCTCCACTCCGAGTTGCAGCACAGCATGGCGAGCTCATAATCCACTCCCTTGGCACAAAACAGCCTGAGATACGGGTTCCTTTCCCCGTGAACCACATCAACCGCGGTGACCTAACTTAAAGCGGCGATCGGGTTCTCATGGGCAGCTTGCCACAGCAGTTTTCACGGCCAAGCGAGGGCGGCAACGGGAGCGCACGGCCAGCGTGCTGCTCTCACCCTAAGCTCAAGCAATGCCGTGAGCTATTGATGGCAAATTTCGGAATTTTGCTCCGGCAGCTTCAACCCGAGCCTCCGGTACGAGTTCTACAAATTTCCGCTCTCTAATCTTCCATAGGTCGTCAAACTTGGCACATAGGAGCCGGACTAGCCGGCAATCAATTCTCCTTTAGCAACCCTAGCATATAAACACCTATGAGCAGAGGATTCCGAGGTCTACCGAGGAGGTTCTTGGAGGAACCAATCGGGCACACGGTGCCAACCCAGTTGCAGCCACTTTTGAGCACTTTTCAGGCCATGTCAGTCTTCCTCAAGCTCCAAGGATGCTGTAGCGTAAGTTGGTCGATGTTTTGGCGGGATAGAAACCCTGGGCGACGGCGCCGAACTCCAACCGAGGCCGCCGCACGTCGCCGAGGTATCTCCAGTCACCGGCAGCCCTAGAACGCCCCACCATTGTGTTCCTCGACATCAAGAACCACCTGCTGGCGAGTTTCGGGTCGGATGGCGGCCGGCAACGCCGGTCCGGCGAGCCACCGATTACTCTGACGAGGGGGAGCCGCGGGCGCCGGAAAGCAGCGGGAGGAAGAAGACAGCCGAGGGCCCCATGCGTCAGCAGCTAAAAGAATTTAAATCAGGGATCTGTTGTTGCCCGGATCCAGTGTGCTGGCGTGCTAAAACTCTGTAAACCCGGTGTTGCTCATTTCCTATTGGCTGGAATTCAAATAGCGGGCCCAGTTGGATTTCAGTAGCAAAACAATTCCAGAGGTTGTTCCAACTTTGGAAAATGATAGCTCTTTGTAGAAACCTACAAATTGAGTGATTCCAATTGGGTTGGATTCATTTTGCAGAGATCTATCCAAATATGAACTCATATTTGTGTGAAAGTCAATATATAATTCTGGAAAATTCTTTGAAGGTTTCCTGAAAAAGAATTATTGAGGGGGTTTGGTTTATCCAAAAATCCTCCAATTTTGCCATAATAATCTTTAGGATATTGTTGATCTTCTAGCAAATTTTCAGTTCATTTGAAGATCATTTGAGTAAGAATTTGCTAAATACAAACTGATGTGTTCATAAGAGTCCAGAAACATTTTCAAAAAATGTTTGCCACTAAAAAAATCTATTCTAGGCAAGTCATAGCTCCAAAAATCATAGGAAAATTTAGGAAAACTCTCTGAGACATATTTGAAATTGTAGTTCACTTAATTGGGCATGAAAATGCACAGTACTTCAGAATTAATTCTTTGGAGTAGAAATACTTAAGGAATTATTCTGGGAGAACTACTGAAGTAAAAGGTCTAAATTTTGGAAAAAATAACTTTCATGTGACCAGGAACTCACATGTAAATTATCAGCTCAATTTGACCAGTAGAACTCCATGTTCTTGTTCTCCATACTTATGTATGTGGGAAATTACATAAGACATTGTAAGAATTATGGAGGACACCATTTGACTCCACATTAGCTGCAATTTGGCAAGCCAAATCCCTAGGTAGTATAGAACCTGCTGTAAAAGTTTTGAAGCCATTGAAGTTCTTGTTCTTCAGTTGCAATCAAATCCTTTCAGCTCATCTTTTATGATCATTAGGGAAAATTAGATAGTGTATAGCTAAGACACTAAGGCCAAGTGAGTTTATTACTGGTTTTTATGCACAACAGAGGCAAACCAAGCCGTTCTTGGCTTTTCCACACAACCTATGTTCCTAAGAAGTCAAGTCTTAACTTCTTTTCATTGCATTCTATAAAACTTGTGCATATGCAATTCAATAGGAATCACGATGAAGGGGGTTCGAAGGAGCGATTCATTGAAGTGGATCAGACTACGGAGAATAGAGGGTTGATCAGAAGGGATCACTAACTGCTTATATACGACTACCCTGCAAAACAGGCAAGCCCCGGTTTGCATTTAAGTACCTTTTATAAAGTTTTTCATTTGTATCACTTATGTCTAGGTTGAAATGTATGCATTAGAGTTAGGGTGATTGAAACCCCACTTGCATAACCTTTTAAATCCTATGGAGGGTTGGATAGTTTACAGACTCAACGAGTAGAGAATGCCGTGCTAATATGCTTGGGATCGCGGTAGAAGTCGAGTAGTTGGAATCTACTTGCGAGGTAAGGTTTTATCACACGGTTTGGTCAGAATAGAAAATAGTTTAAGAGTGGAGAAAATGACACCCAGCAGGGGGGATAGGAAGCAGTGAGCGGAGGTCTCACGTGCGTAGCCCTGTTGGTGCCGATTGAGGACCGAGTCGTGTGTGGGCCTGCTGAACAAGTATCGAACAGTACCGGATGGCATACTGACATAAGCAGAAACCGATGTAATTGGTTAACCTGGGTGTTGAGGCTTACCCAACCGTAAATAGGAGTGAGTTGAGGGTAGCAAGGTGTAAATCTGCCGGTGGACACAGTCACGCTCCATGCGGGGACCTCATTCCCGTTATGGATGGACCGGTTTGGCATTTTGGTTGCCTTTGAAAGGTTGTTGCATACAACAGAGTAAGAAGGGGTGTGGAATCACGCTTCTGAAAGTGGGTGTATGCAACGTGTTGTCCAGGTGTCTCCTGATTGCAATCACCGTCCATCACAGTTATTTGAGTACTGCTTGTTCACTGTTCTGTGACGTAGTAAGAAGTGAAATAAGCCAGATGAATGATGATATGCTGTGATGAAATATTAATGTTTTCGAAACCATGTCTGCTGTAGATGTAGAGCTAATTAAGTTTATTTTCCGCTTTGGGCATCACCACATCGGAGGAAAGCGTTTCTTGTTTGATTGTGGACTTCCGATGTGAGGGCTGCCTAAGGCACATGAATCTGTTGCTATAAAACTGAAAATAAGGATCAACTTATAGGCGTGTCTTTGTTGCAAAGTCCTTTTTCGTATCTTACACATCCTTGCATGTAGAGTTCCATGCCTAGCATTGTCGGTTAAGACTTGCTGAGTGTTATGCTCACGGATGCTATCCGAGTTGTTTTGCAGGATTGACTTCATGCTTATGAAGGGATGCCGATGAGACTCGGGAACCTCCGAGTGATTACTCAAGGAGCATCCTCGCCGCTGCGGTTTGTCTTCGTGTTGCTAGTAAGAAACGTCCGCGGGCTGGACTGTTTCTTTGTCGCTAAGTTAGGAATGAGTCGTGAGAGTTATAAGTCTTTCTCTGTAGCTTATTTTGAAATAAGTATTTTGTAAAATACTCTTGTACGCTTCCACAAATGATTTATGTAATGTGATGTGTTTCCTTAACTCGTGTGCTATTGGGTGCCGCATATCACGGCACCATCCGACGAGGTCCTGGCGGGGCGTCCGTCATTCGGCAGGCGGTCTCCCACACTCCGGACCTCAACTCAGCGGGGAGGCTTGGTACGAGGCATAGGGCACATGTTGGCTCCGGAGGCCTCCTCAGTGGGTAGGAGGCTCACAGCCCGGATACACGTGGCAGCTCCAGACCTCACCCTAGCAGGGAGGCTTGGTCCGGGGCCAAGGGCACGTTTTGGCTCTGGAGCCCTGCTTATTGGGGAGGAAGTACAGAGCCATGATACACGTGGCAGTTCCGGACCTCACCTAAGTGGGGAGGCTTGGTCTGGGGCCAAGGGCACGTATAGGCTCCGTAGCCGTCCTCAGTGGGGAGGAGGCTCAGAGCCCGAATACACATGGCAGCTCCGGACCTCACATCAGCGGGGAGGCTTGGTCTAGGGCCAAGGGCACGTGTCGGCTCCGGAGCCCTCCTCAACAAAGAGGAGGTTTAGAGCCCGAATACATGTGGCAGCTCCGGACCTCACCTCAGCGGGGAGGCTTGGTTCGGGATCAAGGGCACGTGTCAGTTCTGGAGCCCTCCTCAACGGGGTGGAGGCCCAGAGCCCGGATACACGTGGCAGCTCCGGACCTCAACTCAGCGGGGAGGCTTGGTCCGGGGCCAAGGGCACGTGTTGGCTCCGAAGGCCACCTCAGTGGGGAGGAGGCTCAGAGCCCGGATACACGTGGCAGCTCCGGACCTCACCCTAGCAGGGAGGCTTGGTCCGGGGCCAATGGCACGTGTCGGCTTTGGTGCCCTGATTAATGGGGAGGAATTACAGAGCCATGATACACGTTGCAGCTCCGGACCTCACCTCAGTGGGGAGGCTTGGTCCGGGGCCAAGGGAACGTGTCGGCTCCAGAGCCCTCCTCAGCGGGGAGGAGGCTCAGAGCCCTGATACACGTGGCAGCTCTAGACCTCACCTCAGCGGGGAGGCTTGGTCCGGGTCCAAGGGCACGTGTCAGCTCCGGAGCCCTCCTCAGCGGAGAGGAGGTTCAGAGCCCGGATACACGTGGCAGCTCCGGACCTCAGCTTAGCGGGGAGGTTTGGTCCGGGGCGCACGTGTCGGCATACAGCACGAGTCGGGCGAGAAGGCTCGCCGTGGGAGGTGATGTTCACCATGGTCACGTCAAGAGCGATAAAAGCCCCCGTACCTGGCATGCCAAATGTTGGAGCGTGTGAGCTGCAACACTCCTCCCGACCTTCTACAGAAGCAGCCCGCGATGTTCTTTGATTGGAGGGGGCTTGGCGCCCTACATGATCGGGCTTGAGAGAGCGGATGAACAACGAGATTTACGTGGTTTGGGCCGCCAGAGCTTAATACCCTACGTCCACGGGAGTGTTTGTTCTATTGCTTGCGCGTGTGTGCGTGAGAGGGTGCTGGGTTGCAAACCCTTTGTCGAATGGTCACCACGGTCCTTTTATAGTCTAAGGCCGGGGTGGTTACAATGTGGCTTGGGGCCTGACAGGTGGCCCTGAAGCTATATGAATTCTATACATGATCTAGGGTTTTATACTCTGAGTAGAGTAGTCGGTGGGGGAGTTTAGTCCCTCCGCCTGGCGTGCTAAGCGCCCCTATCCGTGTGTCAGTGATGATGAAGACACCGTCTTGTCGCCGCGTCTTGTCGTTCTGCTTGAGCAGCCCAATGCCATTGGGCGGCACTGTACTGCTTTCACACCTTGTCATCATGTCTTGTCAGCGTAATGGTGGTCAGGCGGAGGACGAAGGTGTGCACCGTAAGCTATGCTTCTGAGGAAGGCGCATGTAACACCCTCAAATTCATTTCCATGCATTGCATACATTTTTCATGTAGCGAAACATTCTAAAAGAAGTAGAAATGGAGGAAGAACCATAGAAATGGAGAAAAGAACCATAGAAATGGAGGAAGGACCATAGAAATGGAGGAAGGAACCATAGAAATGGAGAAAGAACCATAGAAATGGAGGGAGGAACCATAGAAATGGACAAGGGCATAGAAATGGAGAATGGGGTATAGAAATGGAGAAGGGCCATGTACAAATTCAGAGTGGGACATAGAAATCGAGAGGGGAATATAGAAATGGAGTAAGTGACATAGATATGGTGAGGAATGGGAAAAATATAGCTGAAATGAGCTATTTCCAATTTCCCCAAATTTCCCCCCAAAATCTCCAAGTTCCCAAATTCTCCAAAAAAGGGGAATTTTCCCCACAGTTAGGAATCCCCCCCATTGCTGCAGCACCAAATCAAATGGGGAAACGTTTGTTATGATTTAGTTCCAATTGGAGTAGGATTCTCCCCTCCCCCTCCCCTTATAAATAGAACCCAAATTCCCCCCCTTTTGGCCGTAGCTCCCCCCTCCTCTCTCCCCCCTCCCAAGTCAGCGACTTGGAGGCCCTAGCCCCCAACTCGCTGAGTTGGCCGCCCCCTCGCTGGAGTTCGGTCGCCGGTGAGCCCCGCCGGTGAGCCCCACCGACGAGCCCCACCGACGAGCCCCGCCGTCGAGCCCCACCGTCGAGCCCCATAGTCGAGTCCCGCCGGCGAGCCCCGTCGTCGAGACCCGCCGACTAGCCCCGTCACGCCTCGCCGTTGCCGGAAAAGAAACCAACGATCAGTCCTGCCCAAATCATCCATAGAAAAATTCCCCACTGCTGCCATTGCTAGAAGGAAGGCCCTGCCACCAAGGAGGAAGTGAGGTAGGTCCCCATTACCCATCTTACGACATCGCCGCTGTTTCTATGCGTCCATTTTCTTCGCCCCCTTCGAACAGAAACTTTTACGTGTGGACAGATCATGTTTTGATCGATTTTTGATGGTGGAATTGATCTAGATCTTAAGTCAAGATCATCACCACGTCCACACTTGATCCCAGAACCCTTGTTCATCATAAAACCCCGTGAAAGTCCGTTGAAGCATGCAAGAACACATGCAAACTGGTTTATTAAAACAGCACCATAGGATTTGCATTAATCTACCCCATTCAATCTTGAGTAAAGTTTGTTCATGATGATTGATTGCTGTGAATTTTGTATGTGCGTGATCGTGAGTAGAAGAACAATATCAAGAGGCCATCTACGAGGAACTACAGCACCAAGACTTCGAGACGCTTGAGCAACAAGAGCCACGGGAGCAAGGCAAGTGCCCCTTGACCATATTGATCCCATGTTTTGAAACTGTTTTGTTTGCGAAAACTCGTATGCTTGAGTCAACTTGATGGGACACCCTTTTTATAAGAGTTTACTAGTTTTGTTAACCATCCTTGTCGCCGGGAATGTTGATGAGTCGGGTATGGTCGTTTTCCCTTTTTGCTTCGCTTAATTCACGGGATACGGGAAGCCGAAATAAAATATGTCTAGCTACTGCACTCATATGAATAATGATGATGAGAACTTGATGATGTTAACGAGCATAGAATCGGGGAGATCTAGGCAAGCTTGGTTCGTGAATGTTTCTGGATGAGATGGTGGTACTTGCCATAGATCTAAGGACCGGTTCATGTGAGAATATGCCAGGAAAACAGTGCCACCACAAGGCCAAGTATGGGTGCGGCGTAGCTGATTAATTAGGTGTGTTGCTAGCTTGTTATGGACCATGGATGGCACGGGGAATGGGAGTCGAGGAGGGCTGCCATGGGAACTGCATGGCACAAGAGGGGGTCCGTGGGTGGGAGAATGGTGATTCGAGCCTGCCGGTGAAACCTCAGTAAGTCCATACATCTAGGAGACCCTTTGTAAAGTCTATTTGGTGATCTCTTGGCCATACACCGACGGTTGTGTACTGGTATAATGGAGGTTCTGCAGTCGCCGACGGCTAATGAAATCACGAACTTGTGGGTAAAGTGGTGCCACCTCTGCAGCGTGTAAAACTATCATGATAGCCGTGCTTCCGGTCACAAGCACCTGACCAACTTCCATGATTAGAGGGAAATCTTGGGATGGTTATTCGGTATGGTTGTGGTATGGTCATTGGGATTTGTTTTGGGACTGTTTTGAGTCATGACAATGAAGTTGGTTTCGGTTATATGAATATGAGATGGTTATGAATATTTATGAGTATGAGATGAATTTGAGAAAGATTAATGGCTGGCTGAGACTTGATAAATGATGAATTATGATGAGAGAATGTTGCTGAACTACTTGATTATGATGGGATAAATTTCACCTAGAAATAGTTGCTGTTTTTATCATGTTTGTGAAATAAAATTTGCTTGCTGCAATGAGCCTTTTTATTCCCTACCTTGTTGTAAGCTACATGTCATACTTTTCCCGCACTTGCTGAGTACGACATGTACTCACCCTTGCATTATCACATAAACATCAGCAACAGGAGAAGAGTACTTTGAGGACCATGTGGAGTACTAGGCGTGCGAACTACCGTCAACATGCCTGTGGAGTTGAAGATGGAGCCTGCTGTCTTTAGTCACTTTCCGTTGTCGTATAGAGTCCTCCGCTGCAAGAATAAGATAGACATTCATGAGTGAGACATTGAGTCATTGTAATAAAGTACTTAAACCCTATTTATTCGTGGTTATATTCTGAATTCAGTTTGTGGATTACATATGTATGTGTGATGAACATCCTAGGCACACATATGCATTCACTTGGTTCTATTTTTGGAACCGGGTGTCACAGATTGGTATCAGAGCCACGTTGACCGTAGGACACAAGCCTAGGTAGAATGGAAACTCTAAAACACATAGTAACACCCCTCTAAACTGCTATTTTCATGAATTGCTTGCTGCTGCACTTTACTTGTCAATTCAGCCACCGCAAAGTGCTATTTTTGGCCCCTCTTTTTCTCTTCTTTTGGGCAGCAACACTTTTGCTTTCTTGCTTCATAGATTCTGAAGTTTTGGAGTTATTTCTTCATTCTCTATAGTTTCTCATATCTTATTTAAAGATGCTGGAGATTAGGAGCACAGGACGCATAAGGACTCGTCCACCACCACGTGGGAGTGCACTTAACCCCATTGAGGTGTCCGATGGACCATATTGGGAGGAGGTGAAGATGGAACCTCATGATGAAGATGAAGTCAATAGCTCTATGCATGAGGAAGAAGACATGGAGGATGATCCACAAGAACGGCATTGGTACGCACCTCAGGAGGAGTTTCACGAGCGCTTACACCCCGTGGAGCTTCATGAAGCTATGACAGGAAGAGATGAACTTGTAGGATCGAAGAGCACGTGAAAATCTACCAGAGGGGGGTGAATGGTAGATTAAAACTTTTCGCAGCGGAAACAACAAAAAACCCCTCAGCAAAAAATTAATCGGTTAAAGAAACCGTGTGTGCAAGTGTTTCAAACGTGTTCAACCGTGACAAATCAAGTAGAGAGGTAGAGAATCAAGACACGGTTCTAATGCAACAAGAATCACTTGAAAACATGAAGTAAACTTGAGATACGATCAAAACATTAAACGAAGATCAATCTGTTCTACCCGATATAAAACAGATCTGCAACGCTGCAAAGAAACTCGTTGATGAACCCAACGGGTACGGGGGACACCCTATCTTTCGATGAGAGATGTTGGTAATGAACGAATTTGGTGGAGGCCGACGTTGGCTGCCCGACTACCACAACCAGAATGGTGTGGCTCCTTGAGCAACAGTTACACCGTCTCCTGGTAACTACGATTTGGGTGGAGGTCGACGTTGTGCTACCCGACTACAACAACCACAAGGATGCTGCACCTTAGCGATAGTTACACCGTGTTGCTGTACTTGCCGTGCCAAGAACAGCCTTGAACCTGCAAGCAATCGAAGAACAAGCAAGAACAAGATAACAAGCAAACACTCACGGGTGTGAAAAAGTTGGGGTTCTGATTCAAGTAATCGGAAGGTCTCGTCGACACTTGCGTTACAAGGAAGTAGCAATGGCTAAACTTACAGAAAACAAAACCCGCCCTGTCAAGGAGCTCTTGGACTACTTAAATAGGGGAGGGAAGAGGGAAATTCGTCCAGCAACAAAGGTAGGACGTGATCTCCCTTATTCCCTTCCTTTTTCTGTGATAGACTACCATTTAATAGGGAAAGAAAGAGGGAAACCCATCCAGCAGCAAGACAGGATATGATTTCCTCTATTTCTTTCCTTATTATAGCACATCTATCTTTAAGTGGGGGAAGAAAGAGGGAATTTCGTCCAGCAGCAAAGTTGGACGAGATTTCTCTTATTCCTTTCCTTATTTGTCTAAATCTCTCTTTATTACATGGCCCCAGCCTCAAGATTTCCCCTCGGGTGGAGCAACCTTTATTGCATTAATCCCTCCATTACTCCTAGCTGGATCAATTCCCAAGCACCTAATAATAACAAGGTCATCACAAGGCTTTAATAGGTCCCCATTTGAAGGATAATTACTTTGAACAGCCAGGAATGAATTCACCTGATAATTAAGTTGACGCGCACGAGCGCGTGTCATTGGACCTTGATGAGCTGAGAGTTGTGAATGGGCTGGTGTTGTGGTTGTATCAACGGTAGCGATGTCCGCATCATCCTCCCCTTCTTGCAATTGAGTCGTCCTCGACTCAAATGTGTCTTCCTCGCCCATATATGGTTTCAAATCTGCAATATTAAAAGAGGAAGTAACCCCAAAATGTGCAGGCAACTCAATTTCATATGCATTATCATTAATTTTTCGAAGCACTTTGAAGGGTCCAGCAGCTCTAGGTAGTAATTTAGATTTTCTCAAATCAGGAAATCTATCCTTTCTCAAATGCACCCAAACCAAATCACCAGGTTCAAAAGTAACATGCTTCCTACCCTTGCTACCGGCTTGTTGATACTTAGCATTCATGCTCTCAATGTTTGATTTAGTTTGCTCATGCATTTTAAGAATTAATTCAGCACGGCGAGAAGCATCAAAATTCAATTTCTCTGAAGGTGGCAGAGCCAAAAGATCAATGGGAGCATGAGGAATAAAACCATATACAATCTGAAAAGGGCACAATTTAGTAGTAGAATGCAGCGAACGATTGTAAGAAAATTCAATATGAGGCAAACATTCTTCCCATAATTTGATGTTATGTTTCAGAACATCCCTTAGCATGGTAGAGAAACTACGGTTCACTACTTCGGTCTGTCCATCAGTTTGAGGGTGACAAGTGGTAGAAAAGAGTAATTTTGTCCCCAACTTAGCCCATAAGGTTTTCCAAAAATGACTAAGAAATTTGGCATCTCTATCTGAAACAATAGTGTTTGGAACCCCATGCAAACGAACAACTTCTCGAAAGAACAAATCAGCAATATGGGTAGCATCATCAGTTTTGTGGCATGGTATGAAATGTGCCATTTTAGAAAATCTGTCGACAACAACAAAAATACTATCCCTCCCCTTCTTTGTTCTAGGCAATCCTAAAACAAAATCCATAGAAATATCCTCCCATGGAGCACTAGGAACAGGAAGAGGCATGTATAAACCATGTGGATTAAGACGGGACTTAGCTTTTTGACAGGTGGTGCAACGAGCAACAAACCACTCCACATCTCTCCTCATCTTTGGCCAAAAGAAATGGCTTGCTAAGATGTATTCCACCTTCTTGACACCAAAGTGTCTCATCAATCCTCCACCATGTGCTTCCTGCAATAGGAAGATACGCACAGAACCAGCTGGAATGCACAATTTGTTAGTTCGAAACACAAAACCATTAGTGAGAACAAACTTGTTCCATGTTTTTCCTTATTTACATTGCAGCAGCACATCTTTGAAATCAGCATCAAAAGCATATTGTTCTTTAATTGTTTCCAAGCCAAAAATCTTAAAATCAAGTTGGGACAACATATTGTAACGGCGAGATAAGGCATCCGCAATGACATTATCTTTTCCTTTCTTGTGTTTGATGATAAGGAAAGGACTCAATGAATTCTACCCACTTGGCATGCCTACGGTTCAGATTAGTTTGGTTCTTAATGTGCTTCAAAGATTCATGATCAGAATGTATAACAAATTCTTTAGGCCATAAATAATGTTGCCATGTTTCCAAAGTTCGTACTAGTGCATATAATTCTTTATCATAAGTGGAATAGTTCAGACTAGGCCCATTCAGTTTCTCGCTAAAATAAGCAATAGGTTTCCCCTCTTGCAACAAGACACCTCCCAATCCAATACCACTAGCATCACATTCCAATTGAAAAGTCTTACTGAAATCTGGTAATTGGAGAAGGGGTGTATGAGTTAACCTATTCTTGAAAGTTGCAAATGCAGCCTCTTGCGCCTTGCCCCATGTGAATGGGGCACCCTTCTTTGTAAGCTCATGCAGTGGGCCTGCTATGGTGCTGAAGTCTTTCACAAAACGACGATAGAATCCAGCAAGTCCGAGAAAGCTTCGTACTTGTGTGACCGTGGTAGGAGTCGGTCAGCTGTGTATTGCCTCCACCTTGGCTTGATCAACTTGAATTCCCTGTGGTGTCACAACATAGCCAAGAAAAGAAACTCGATCCGTGCAAAAGGTGCACTTGTCAATGTTACCAAATAAGCGTGCATCACGTAAAGCATTGAAAACAGCACCGAGATGATCAAGATGAACTTCGAGAGATGCGCTATAGATCAAGATGTCATGGAAATATACTACCACAAATCTTCCAATGAAAGCACGTAAAACCTCATTCATTAATCTCATGAAAGTGCTAGGTGCATTCGTGAGACCAAAAGGCATGACTAACCACTCATACAAACCAAGCTTTGTTTTAAACGCTGTTTTCCATTCATTACCTATCTTCATGCGAATTTGATGGTATCCACTACGCAAATCAATTTTAGAGAAAATCATCGAGCCACTAAGTTCATCAAGCATATCATCTAACCTAGGAATAGGATGACGATATCTAATGGTAATGTTATTAATTGCTCGACAATCTACACACATGCGCCATGATCCATCTTTCTTTGGGACCAAAAGGACAGGAACGGAGCAAGGACTAAGGGACTCACGCACATAACCTTTGTCGAGTAATTCCTGTACTTGCCGCTGAATCTCCTTAGTCTCCTCCGGATTGGTCCTGTATGGTGCTCGGTTGGGCAAAGAAGCCCAGGGATGAGGTCAATCTGATGCTCAATCCCTCTCAATGGTGGCAGCCCGGCTGGTACCTCTTGTGGAAACACATCAGCGTATTCCTGCAAAAGCTTAGTGATAGAAGGAGGCAAAGCACATGGTGTGTCGTGAAGTGAGAACAAAGCTTCTTTGCAAACAAACACATAGCAGATTGCAGTATCACTTTTTAATTCAAACAAATCAGATTTGGAAGCAAAAAAACAAGTGCTCTTTAATTTTATTTCATTCTTCTTCATATGAGCAGATTTGGAATTGTCAGTCTTAGGCTGTACCAATTTCTTCACGACATCTGAATTTTCATTTTCAGCAGATTTCTTATTTTTCTCTTTGCAAGCTCTAGCAATGTCATCCTTCAAAATAGCATCAGGGGACATCGGGTGCAAAACAAGTTTCTTCTCATGATGCATGAAAGAGTATTGATTTGATTTACCATGATGTAATGTATCTTTATCAAATTGCCAAGGTCGACCAAATAGCATAGAACAAGCTTGCATAGGTACCACATCACAATCAATGTAATCATGGTAGGAACCAATTGCAAATTCGACACGAACCAGACGTGTTACCTTAATCTTACCATAGTCGTCGAACCATTGGATGTAGTAGGGATGTGGATGTGGAAGTGTTGTCATCCCAAGCTTTTCTACCATGGTAGCACTTGCTAAATTGTTGCAGCTTCCTCCATCAATAATAATGCGACACGATCGTTCCAAAACTACACACTTAGTTTGGAATAGATTGTGTCGCTGGTTCTGTTCAGCTTTGATCATTTGGGCACTCAAGACACGCCTCACAACAAGACTCTCTTAGTGGGCAGCATGATCAGCCCCAATGTGCTCTTCATCATTATTCTTCTTTCTGCTTCTTGTGCAGCAAGCATGGCATATGTTTCATTATCTAAATCACTAGCGGATGAGTACTCACCATTTTCCCGTACAACCAGCACACGCTTGCTTGGCCAGTCCCTTCGTAGGTGCCCAAAACCCTTGCACTGGAGGCATTGAATGTCTTTTGTTCTCCCGGTAGAAGCAATGGAAGAAGAAGTGTTGGCTGCAACTTGGGTGGATCCTTTTGTTGTCTCGATTGCACGCGAAGGTGCTGATTTTGATGTAGTCCTGGGCAACCCATTGGAAACATCGTCTGGAGAATCATGCTTAGTACCAGCAGCACTTGAGCGGAACTGCCATGAGGTAGTTCGACCTGCAGAAATGTTAGTTCTTGTACGTCATCCCTGCACTTCTCTTTCAGCCTTACAAGCAAGATGGAATAATCGAGTGACGTTAGTGTATTCCTTATAAGCCAATATGTCCTGAATTTCTCTTGTTAAACCACCCACAAACCTGGCCATTGCAGCCTCTTCATTTTCAACTAGGCCACAACGCATCATGCCTATTTGAAGTTCTTGATAGTATTCCTCAACAGATTTGTTGCCTTGCCTAAGTTGTTGTAATTTATGCAACAGGTCACGAGCATGATAGGAAGGAACAAAACGACGACGCATGATTCGTTTCAAAGCATTCCAAGTTTGTGGTACGGTAGCTCTGATACCACTTGATGAACCCAACGGGTACGGGGGACGCCCTATCTTTCGATGAGAGATGTTGGTAATGAACGAATTTGGTGGAGGCTGACGTTGGCTGCCCGACTACCACAACCAGAATGGTGTGGCGCCTTGAGCGACAGTTACACCGTCTCCTGGTAACTACGATTTGGGTGGAGGTCGACGTTGTGCTACCCGACTACAACAACCACAAGGATGCTGCGCCTTAGCGATAGTTACACCGGCTCCTGTTGTTGCTGTACTTGCCGTGCCAAGAACAGCCTTGAACCTGCAAGCAATCGAAGAACAAGCAAGAACAAGATAACAAGCAAACACTCACGGGTGTGAAAAAGTTGGGGTTCTGATTCAAGTAATCGGAAGGTCTCGTCGACACTTGCGTTACAAGGAAGTAGCAATGGCTAAACTTACAGAAAACAAAACCCGCCCTGTCAAGGAGCTCTTGGACTACTTAAATAGGGGAGGGAAGAGGGAAATTCGTCCAGCAACAAAGGTAGGACGTGATCTCCCTTATTCCCTTCCTTTTTCTGTGATAGACTACCATTTAATAGGGAAAGAAAGAGGGAAACCCATCCAGCAGCAAGGCAGGATATGATTTCCTCTATTTCTTTCCTTATTATAGCACATCTATCTTTAAATGGGGGAAGAAAGAGGGAATTTCGTCCAGCAGCAAAGTTAGACGAGATTTCCCTTATTCCTTTCCTTATTTGTCTAAATCTCTCTTTATTACATGGCCCCAGCCTCAAGATTTCCCCTCGGGTGGAGCAGCCTTTATTGCATTAATCCCTCCATCACTCCTAGCTGGATCAATTCCCAAGCACCTAATAATAACAAGGTCATCACAAGGCTTTAATAGGTCCCCATTTGAAGGATAATTACTTTGAACAGCCAGGAATGAATTCACCTGATAATTAAGTTGACGTGCACGAGCGCGTGTCATTGGACCTTGATTAGCTGAGAGTGGTGAATGGGCTGGTGTTGTGGTTGTATCAACGGTAGCGATGTCCGCATCACTCGTGTATCTCGCAAACTACAGATCCGAAGCTCGTGAAAATTTCACATATGATAGATAATTGAGTTGTGAAGACAACCCAAAAAGAATCACGTCAATCGGATCTGTAAAACTCGAATTATGAACGAAACACCGAAGCAACGTCGGTCTGTCCAGAAACTCGGTGAGAAAGACTTGATGAAAAACAAATCGGATGAACAAGGCACAAAAGCTCCTCGAAACTATGAACTTTATTCAATAGAAACACAAGAGGAACAGCCCAAAGTTCTCTACCCACGAGAGCTCTGGCCTCCCTTGCTTTTATAGCCAGCCCTCAGGCTAACCAATCCAATCTAGGACTCCTACTCCTAATTGGACTCGTATCCTAACTTACCATAACTGCTCAGGACTCTCCTATTCGCAGATAGAAGCAATCGTGAGACTTCCAAATACCTTAGGAACGTCCTAAACATTCCTAAAACAACTCAACTTCGTGCCTAGCACGTATCATAACCAACTCAAATCTTCCATATTTGAGCCATATCCGACTCAGCCTCGGCCTGAGTACGCAATCCAGCCGGTTGGACCTTTCCGACCAATTCTTTACGTCCACTTCTCTTCGTCACGCCTTGGAACAATGTTGCCACGTCCATGCACTCCTTGCACATGTGCAAACACCTTCCAACGACATACACGCAACCTTCATATGCACTGCCCTTGATCCAAACATGCTGCGCGACATCCCGATCAACTCAACCACAGCTCCTCCCAAACTTGGTTGTTGGAACCTCATCTCCTCCCTGAGACTAGTCCAAGGATCCCGTCACCAGCCATGTCTTGAACTCAAGTAACCCCTGCACATGAATAAACAACCAATTCTTCCGAGCACAAGTCCTCGACTTGACTCACGTTAGTACGAAAACCACAACACCTTACATGAGCACGTCACATAAGCATGTTGCAAACCATATCAAATGATAACAGCCATAACCACCAAAACACACCAAAAACATAGCAAATTAATACTAAGCAAACCTTCTCATAAAGCAAGTTTGAAACATTCCGAGTTAAAAGCAAAAACAAGACGCTGCAGTTCTACGAGTTGAACTTCACGGGAGCTCCCTAAAAACAAGCTCCGGACCTCACAGAAGCTCTCCGGACCTTGCAGGAGCTCTCCGGACCTTGCGTCGGAACTTGCCAACACTTGGCGGACCTAACTGTCACACCCAGTTTTTCCGAAGAACAACCGAGTGAATATCACATGTATGCCAGGATCATTTTCTCATACATGTGATGACAAATAGTGAAGCATCATTTATTACAAGCCAGGTGTCGAATATAAATAAGTCTTACATAGCATATGTCTCGATGGACAATAAGAAGTTCATCACAAGCAAATAAACTAGCAGCGGAATATTATTCTTTAGGGCTCCATCACAGGCGTTGCCCAGGGGTCTTCATGAACCTAAAAACCTTCCTCGGGTCCAAAATCTTGGTCATTATACACCACCTCATTATCTTGACCTGAGCAGCAATATAAACCAACAAATATGCAAGGTTGAGTACCAATGGTACTCAGCAAGTGTGGGAAAATTATATCATGCATGGCTAGAACAAGGAGAGGTTGAACTCATGGTTAAAGCACTACGCAATTAATACTTATCACCTTAGCTTATTAAGCACCTACATTACTACACAGGTGAAATGGTCCCAATCTCCCATCCCATCATCATAATCCAATAACCATAACATCATTTCCAATGTTAAGCTCCCCGCTTAACTTCCAAAACCATCAATCCTCTAATCATGAATAAGTCCAGGCCGCTCTTGACCGTGAGCACGGCTGTCAAGACAGTTTTGACTCTGCAGAGTTTGTACCACTGTACCCACATGTAGTGATTTCATCCCCCGTTGCCGGGTGGACTAAAAGAACCTCCATTATGCCAGTGGCTACGATCCACATTCACACTTCCCAGGTGTGCAGCCAGGAGATCACTACGAAGCCTTTACAAAGGGATTCCCGACGAGCGTGGGCCCACTGAGGTTTCACTCCTAACAGCATACAAGAGGCTCCAACCCCGCTGCAGTGGCCCCCTCTTGAGCCTTGCGGTTCATATGGTAGTCCAGCTGACACCTACTCCCCGCACCATCCAACACACCCATACTACGCTGGGGATACACCTAATTAATTGGCCAAGCTGCCCCATCTCAGCATGTGGTTGGCACTGTAAAGCCGGGTTACATGCTCCATGAACCGGTCCTTAGGATCCAGGCAAGTACTAAACACAAACCCAAGTCTCGTGCACCCAGCACACAACCAAAACATCCAACTTGCCTTGATCCCTACCTCTACATAACTCACAATGTCTCATTCAAGAGTATGGTAATATAAACTGATGATCTCATGTCCCAAATATCCCATTCTAAGCATGGCTAAGCATATGCATGGAAATAAATGACATGGTAAAATAAATCCCAACCCAAGCTACAAGGAAATAGGTAATGCAATTCTAGGGAAACTTTCCTAGCATGGGTTTCATATTTCATTTGATAATGCAAATAATTCTATCTACACATCCTAGCATAGGATCAAAGTGATCAAGGACACTTGCCTCCTTCTTGCTGCTCTTGAAATGGGTAGTCCTGATCTTGGAAAGGAATAACATGCTCTTGAACAGGTTCTACTTCATACCATCACACATAGCAAAAGAAAAACAACAATCATAAGACATAGTTCACACTTCTTACTTCATACAAACCACACATTCATATTTATGAAATTCATTCACCATTATATGTGTTGTGGTTACTTTGTGTGTTGATCTGTGGCTTGCACACACTTTTATTTATATGTGCATGATTCCTACTTTGGTGTTCATATTTATACTTACATACTATATATATATATATATATGGGTGTGTGTTTCAGTTTTAAATAAATTCCTTATATTAAACTACTAAGTATGTAAGAAAAGTATTTTTCTTCTCCATTTGTGCCTTCATAATTTCTATCAACCCTAAACTGAACTCTTTGAATTTTAAAAACTCCATTTATCATTTACTAGTTGCTATATTTTCAGATTTATATTCCTATGCATAATTGTGTATTTTATTATGAAATTAGTAATCCACATCATCTAAACAGTATAGGTTTTGGTCCTAAATAATTGAATAACATATTTTGACCTTGGCCTCTGATGTAAACTATTTCATAATTATTTTCCCTATTTTTCTATAGCTATTCTTTACTTAAAAATGTGTCCCTATACTAAATAATGTGATTAATAAATGAAACAGATTCATTTCAGCCCAAAATATATTTTTATCTCACTCCAAAGTTTTCTAAGTACTGAGAAAGCTTTTAATTAATTTTGACAATTATGTTTGTCCCACTTTTAATTTTTTTAAACACTAGTTACATATTCAATTTTCTAAATTAAATACTAAACAGGGCTAAAATAATGAACTCACCCCATTACAGGGTCTATAATATTATTTTCATAATTTCCAGGGGTCTAGCTACACTTATCAGAGGTGTTTTTCCTAATTTTTATTAGATCCAGGGGCTAAAACTGATTTTTAAATGAATTTACATGATTTTCTGGAGTTCCAGGGGCTAGATCAGAAGTTTCCGGGGCTAGCTCTTATTTCCCGAGAACCCCAGGGGGTAGCACGTAAGAATTCCAGTCTTTATAACGCGGGGCTGACGTGGACCGTTCGATTTTAAACCGACGGCTGAGATTATAACATCGAACCGGTACGCGGGGTTTTAAAGTCTACCGTGCGATTTAAAATAAACGGTGCATAAGCGGCCACGTCGCTCTGATCGAGCGCGGCGGCGCTGCCGGCGGCGCACGGCGGCGGGAAGCAGCGATCTCGCCGGAAAGTTTCGGATCCGCGAGAATTCTGCCTAGAACTGTGATCTTATGGCATAGATCGGTAGAGGGGAGGTCAGGGATCTCACCTCGGGGGTTTTCTCGAGCTCGGGGGTCCTGGAAAGTGCTCAGCGGCGAGGTCCGAGGCAAAACCACGGCGAAGCTTGTCGGCGCTGTGTTTACACCGTAATTCTCCGAGTTTTCTGCACCTGCAAAGCTCCCCGGAGGCGGTGGATCAAGACCAGCGAGTTAGATCAGAGTTTCCGAGCTTAGATCGGCCAGAATTCACCGGCGAAGTCTCGGTGCTCACCGGAGTAAAAATCGGCGATCGCGTGGGAAAAACCGATCGGGGCTGGGGTTTTTATAGCCGGGGAAGGGCGGTGGGTCAGTTGTGATCGAGTTTGATTCTTCTGGGACCGGAATTCGGGCTGAGGGACGCGGTATTCCGATCGGTTAAGATCGCGCGCGCGGGAGAGTCCGGGGTCGCGGGGTTAGGGATGACAGGTGGGTCCCACCTGTCTGTGAGGGATAGCGCGGGCGCGCGGCTGCGGGCTGGCGCGGGGGAAATTGGGCCGGCTGGAGGGTTTCGGCCCACTGGCCGGTTTTTCCCGTTTTCTCTTTTTCTTTTTCCATTTCTTTTCTGTTTTGAGTCTAATTTGAATTCCAGTTTGAATTTGAATTTTTGCAAAACATGCAACACGTCCAAAAATTTTTAAATTCCCCTCTGAACATGGTTTAGGGTTTTGAATCAAAATTTGGGGTGTTACAGCTCTACCCCCTTAGAAGAAATCTCGTCCTCGAGATTGGTGTTTCTAAGAAAACAATTCCGGAAATTGTGCCTTGAGCTCATCTTCCCGTTCCCAGGTGGCTTCCTCTTCTGAGTGATGCTTCCACTGCACCTTGCACATCCGGATTCTCTTGTTTCTGGTGAGGCGTTCCATCGTCTCCAAAATCTTGTATGGTTGCTCGGCATAAGACAAATCCTCAGCTACATCCACTTCATTCATGGGTAACACCTCTTCAGGCGTCCTCAGACATTTCTTGAGTTGTGACACATGGAATACATCGTGTACATCCGATAGATGAACCGGTAACTCTAGTTGGTACGCCACTTCGCCTTTTCTTTCCAAAACTTGAAAGGGTCCGATGTATCGAGGTGACAACTTCCCTTTCACCTTGAACCGACGAAGCCCTCTGATAGGGGACACCTTGAGATAAACATAGTCTCCCACGTTAAAAAGAGCTCTCTTCTTCGTACATCGGCATAGCTCTTTTGGCGTGTTTGTGCTATCCTCAAATTGTTGCGAATCTCCCTCACCTTTGCCTCGGCTTCTTGTAGCACTTCTGGACCAAACACTTTACTTTCTCCTGTTTGGTTCCAAAATAGGGGAGTTCTGCACTTCCTTCCATACAAAGCTTCAAACGGTGACATTTTCATACTAGCTTGATAGCTGTTGTTATAGGAAAACTCCGCATACGGTAAGTTCTTGTCCCAACTCCTATTGTTTTTGAGTGCACATGCCCTTAACATATCTTCAAGGATCTGATTGGTTCTCTCCGTCTGCCCGTCAGTTTGGGGATGATAGGCAGAGCTGAAATTCAGATGGGTTCCCATGGTTTCATGCAACTTTTGCCAAAACCTCGAGGTGAACTGTGTCCCTCGGTCCGACACTATCTTCTTTGGCACTCCATGGTAACACACAATCCTTGACATGTACAATTCTGCCAATTTGGATCCGCTGTAGCTTTCTTTCACAGGAATGAAATGAGCTACCTTGGTTAGCCGATCAATAATGACCCATATTGAATCATACCCGGATTGGGTCCTAGGCAATCCCACGACAAAATCCATGCTGATTTCTTCCCACTTCCATTCAGGCACTTTGAGTGGTTGCAGCAATCCCGCGGGTCGTTGATGTTCTGCTTTCACCAACTGACATGTGTCACATAGGGCAACATGTTCCGCGACATCTCGCTTCATGCCATACCACCAATACCTGCTCTTGAGGTCCTGGTACATCTTCGTACTCCCAGGATGAATGGAATAGTCAGAATCGTGAGCCTCCTTCAAAATTAATTCACGGATCTCCTTTACTTCTGGCACCTAGATCCTTTTTCCGTGCCACACCGTTCCCTGTTCATCCTCTCTAAAACCAGGAGCTTTATTTTCCTTAATGAGCTGTCTGATCTCTTGTATCTTCTCATCATTCTTTTGGCCCTCGCGTATGTCTTGCTCGAGTGTGGAGTCCACTTCCACGGCGATGGCTTCACCACTATTTACTAGATATAGATTGAGCCTTATAACCTCGTCCTTCAATTCTGCGGGCATGTCCTTCAAGCTCAACTTATTGATCTGCACTTTCCGACTCAAAGCATCGGCCACGACGTTTGCTTTCCCGGGATGATAGTTGATGCGCACATCAAAGTCATTGATTAGCTCTAACCATCTCCTTTGTCGGAGGTTGAGATCTGGCTGTGTGAATATGTACCTCAAACTCTTATGATCCGTATATATCTCTGTCCTGTTCCCCATCAAATAGTGCCGCCAAATTTTCAATGCGTGTACCACTGCAGCTAGTTCTAGGTCATGTGTAGGATAGTTCTTCTCGTGCTTCCGAAGCTGCCGAGATGCATATGCCACGACATGTCCTTCTTGCATGAGAACACATCCCAACCCATTCCCAGAGGCATCCCAGTACACTGTGAAATTCTTCTGCATATCTGGCATAACCAACACTGGGGCTGTTGTCAATCTCTTCTTTAGCTCCTGAAAGCTCGTATCGCAATGTGGCGTCCAGGTGAATGTGATTCCCTTTTCCAACAGTTTAGTGAGAGGTCTCGAGATCTTGGAGAATCCCTCAATAAACCGTCGATAGTATCCAGCCAATCCCAAAAAGCTTCGAACTTCCCCGACATTTTCAGGGGTCTTCCACTTCTGGATATCCTCGATTTTGGCGGGATCGACGGAGATTCCTCCCTCCGAGATTATATGTTCTAAAAAAGGAACTCTCTTCAGCCAAAACTCACACTTGCTCAACTTGGCATATAGTTGGTGTTCTCTCAGCCTCTGTAACACCAACCTTAGATGTTTCTCATGTTCTTCTTCATCTTTGGAGAAGACGAGAATATCATCTATGAAAACCACCACAAATTTGTCCAGATATTCCATGAATACCTTGTTCATGAGGTACATGAAATATGCCAGGGCATTGGTTAGCCCGAAAGGCATGACAGTGTATTCATACAGTCCGTACCGAGATACGAAAGCTGTCTTGGGAATATCAGATTGCCTTTATCTTGAGTTGGTGGTATCCCGACCTGAGATCTATTTTCGAGAACATACAAGCTCCCCTCAACTGATCAAACAAGTCTTCGGGTACTTGTTCTTAATGGTTACCTCATTCAAGGCACGGTAATCCACGCATAACCTTTGGGTTCCGTCTTTCTTAGGCACAAATATCACCGGAGCTCCCCATGGTGAGGAACTAGGGCGAATATACCCCTTCTCCGTCAATTCTCTCAAATGATCCTTGAGCTCTTCTAGCTGCTTGGAGTCCATTCGATAAGGTCTCTTGTATATCGGGGCTGTCCCCGGTACTAGCTCAATTGCGAATTCCACGTCACGGTCGGGAGGCATACCTGGCAACTCCTCCGGAAAAACATCTGGATATTCACTGATGGTCCTGATTTCCTCAACTTTCACCTCCACTTGATTTAATTTAATGTCCCTCCTAGGCTCGTGTATTGTTATGAACTTTACTCTGGTACCACTGGGGTGAGTTAGTTCCACCGTTCTGGTCGAACAATGGATGATTCCTTTATGTTTGGTCAACCAATCCATACCCAAAATAATATCTATCCCTTGTGAATCTATCATTATGAGGTTAGCAGTAAATACTACCCCATTAATGTCTAGGCTCACTTTGGGACACACTTGTCTTGTCCTTATTTCTCCACCTGGAGAGTTTACGGCTAGCATATGGTTCATTTGTGTGGTTGCTAGGTCATGCTTCTTAACAAACCCTTGAGCAATGAACGAGTGGGTAGCACCAGAATCAAACAGCAGAGTTGCAAGGTGTAAATTGGCAGGAAACTTACCAACTACCACGTTGGGTGCCTCTTGTGCTTCCTCCATAGTGACATGGTTCACCCGTCCTCTCAATACATTCTACTGTTGTGGCGGCGCAGGCTTCTTCTTTGGGCATTTATGGGCGTAGTGCCCCACTTCACCACAGCTGAAACATTGCACCCCAATCTTAGATGCTTGGCCCTTGTTGTCTTGGGGTTGGTTTGGGGGTCCTTGCACTGCTGGTCGAGGTGGATATGCGGGGCGAGGCTGCTGCACAAACTGACGTGGCGGCTGTGCTGGTGCTGCGGGAGGCCTGTAGTTTGGGTTGTACCCTCTTGGTGCTGAATAGGGTACCGCAGCACGGCTCGTCTGCCCCGTAGGTTGCTGCATCATACGTGGGCGGGTGTTGCTTCCTGAGGCCTGATGTGACCACCCCGCCTTCCTCTTATTCTCATTTTCCAGGGCCTTTAGCTTCCTTTCCACCACAAACGCTCTGTCCACCATCTTTTGAAAGCTTTCATACTCATTGGAGGACATTGCACACTGCATCTCTGCGGTAAGTCCTTCCACGAAACAATCTTGTTTCTGCTCATCAGTCTCTATGTCTCGTGGAGCATAACGGGATAGTTGAGTAAATTTAGTGAGGTATTCCCTCACCGTCATGTTTCCCTGCTGCAGTCCCAGAAACTCTTTCCTCTTGTTTTTGAGTTCACCTCTTGGGATGTAATGGTTGCGGAAGCTACGCTTGAACTCTTCCCAAGTGATGTTCTCAGTGTCATGATGGGCGGCCACGTAGGCGGTCCACCAATCAGCAGCAGGTCCATGCAATTGATGAGAGGCAAACAGCACCCTCTCATCCCCTTGGCATTGTATTATCCTCATCTTACTTTCAATGGTCTTCAGCCAATCATCTGCCTCTAGAGGTTCAGCAGCACTTGCAAACTTTGGAGGTTGAGTTCCTAGAAACTCACTCAACCTTGGTTGGCGTGGTGCAGCTTGTGGAGGTGGAACGTGATGCAAGTTGGCCACCACTTGAGTCAAGTTCTGGATGAGCTGATTTTGATTCTCCAGCATTTGGTGGAGAGGGTCAACTTCTTCACGGCGACCACCCCTGTCCTGGCCTCCAGAAAGATGAGGGTTGCACGCCTCATCGTTGTTGTTGGCGGGGTTGGCAGCACGTCCTTTTCCTCTTCCGGCCATCTGGCAGAATCAACCAATGTTAATTTGAAAGCATTTAGTATCATCTTACTACTTTCACTTGTTTGTACTTTGAAGTGTTGAGGCTTTGTTGTACTTTTCTGAGGGTTCATTTCTCACACAAAAACAAATGCAATATTATTTCATGTGGGTTCACACACCAAAGCAAAACAATCTAAAGACGAGGCTGTGGACAATTGCTCATGGCTTCCACAACTCACGTCACACACCAAGCATTATCACACCATTAACTACGTAACGACTCGACTACTCGACCTCTTGCTAGCTAAGGGAAAGACTCTACACTACTCGTTCTCTTGAGCTGGCTCCTCGGGATCTTCCTCCTCATTTGGGCTACCTTCTGACTCTGCTTTGGGTGGGGAGGCTGCTGGTGGAGAAGTGCGACGACGCCTTATCGCTCGGCGATCCGGGGAGTCAGGAGTCCATGTATCATTCACGGTGACACACAGTTCATTCCCATCTCCTCTTTCTCTCGCCTTTAAGCAAGCTCGCAGCAACGCCTCCGTTTCCTTCAGGGTGTCTCGGACATCCTGAAGCTCTTGTTGACACTCCTGCAGTCGAGTGCTGAGCATAGCAGCATCCTCCAAGCACAAGTCCATGTGCTCATGGGAAGTCCCTTGCTGCACCGGTGGGTACTTGTACTCCGTGGTACCACTCTCACGTTGGAGGACATACATGTACTCAGTTTTGTCCAAGTGGCGACGATAGATGTGACTCTGGCAGGTGATGGCCTCCCAGGTGACATCTTTCTCCGCGTCAACTTGTGTTGCTCGACAAGCTGGAGAGTGGTGAATCTTAAGCAGCTGATTCTCGTGTATAATCCTCATCTCCGAACTCCATTCTTCCCTCTTCTCACGGATGGTCCTGGTGGAGTTATAGTGGATGATTAGCTTGCCCGTATTGCCGGCGGCTTCGAGCATACGTCGAAGACGGCGCAACAAATCTCCTACTGCCAATCCGTAGGAAAGGTACGTCACTGGACGACTCTCCTCTCTTTCGGCAAGGGCAACTACGGGAACTCTCCCTCCTGTGGACTTACGAGCGGTGCGAATCATGCGAACCATCTAAAACAAAAGAATTTAAAATTAGGTTAGATAAATTCTCAAACAAAAATCCTATTTTGAATGAAAGTTGGGGTAAGATGAAGAAAATGACTCCTTTAATAACACTTTTCCACCCACACCTTGGAAAATAGTTTTTAAGAAAATAGGGCCCTTAAATACGTCCATTTCTACCTAGGTCCACGTTCCTACGGGCAACCTTGGCTCTGATACCACCTCTGTCACACCCAGTTTTTCCGATGAACAACCGAGTGAATATCACATGTATGCCAGGATCATTTTCTCATACATGTGATGACAAATAGTGAAGCATCATTTATTACAAGCCAGGTGTCGAATATAAATAAGTCTTACATAGCATATGTCTCGATGGACAATAAGAAGTTCATCACAAGCAAATAAACTAGCAGCGGAATATTATTCTTTAGGGCTCCATCACAGGCGTTGCCCGGGGGTCTTCATGAACCTAAAAACCTTCCTCGGGTCCAAAGTCTTGGTCATTATACACCACCTCATTATCTTGACCTGAGCAGCAATATAAACCAACAAATATGCAAGGTTGAGTACCAATAGTACTCAGCAAGTGTGGGAAAATTATATCATGCATGGCTAGAACAAGGAGAGGTTGAACTCATGGTTAAAGCACTACGCAATTAATACTTATCACCTTAGCTTATTAAGCACCTACATTACTACACAGGTGAAATGGTCCCAATCTCCCATCCCATCATCATAATCCAATAACCATAACATCATTTCCAATGTTAAGCTCCCCGCTTAACTTCCAAAACCATCAATCCTCTAATCATGAATAAGTCCAGGCCGCTCTTGACCGTGAGCACAGTTGTCAAGACAGTTTTGACTCTGCAGAGTTTGTACCACTGTACCCACATGTAGTGATTTCATCCCCCGTTGCCGGGTGGACTAGAAGAACCTCCATTATGCCAGTGGCTACGATCCACATTCACACTTCCCAGGTGTGCAGCCAGGAGATCACTACGAAGCCTTTACAAAGGGATTCCCGACGAGCGTGGGCCCACTGAGGTTTCACCCCTAACAGCATACAATAGGCTCCAACCCCGCTGCAGTGGCCCCCTCTTGAGCCTTGCGGTTCATATGGTAGTCCAGCTGACACCTACTCCCCGCACCATCCAACACACCCATACTACGCCGGGGATACACCTAATTAATTGGCCAAGCTGCCCCATCTCAGCATGTGGTTGGCACTGTAAAGCCGGGTTACATGCTCCATGAACCGGTCCATAGGATCCAGGCAAGTACTAAACACAAACCCAAGTCTCGTGCACCCAGCACATAACCAAAACATCCAACTTGCCTTGATCCCTACCTCTACATAACTCACAATGTCTCATTCAAGAGTATGGTAATATAAACTGATGATCTCATGTCCCAAATATCCCATTCTAAGCATGGCTAAGCATATGCATGGAAATAAATGACATGGTAAAATAAATCCCAACCCAAGCTACAAGGAAATAGGTAATGCAATTCTAGGGAAACTTTCCTAGCATGGGTTTCATATTTCATTTGATAATGCAAATAATTCTATCTACACATCCTAGCATAGGATCAAAGTGATCAAGGACACTTGCCTCCTTCTTGCTGCTCTTGAAATGGGTAGTCCTGATCTTGGAAAGGAATAACTTGCTCTTGAACAGGTTCTACTTCAGACCATCACACATAGCAAAAGAAAAACAACAATCATAAGACATAGTTCACACTTCTTACTTCATACAAACCACACATTCATATTTATGAAATTCATTCACCATTATATGTGTTGTGGTTACTTTGTGTGTTGATCTGTGGCTTGCACACACTTTTATTTATATGTGTATGATTCCTACTTTGGTGTTCATATTTATACTTACATACTATATATATATATATATGGGTGTGTGTTTCAGTTTTAAATAAATTCCTTATATTAAACTACTAAGTATGTAAGAAAAGTATTTTTCTTCTCCATTTGTGCCTTCATAATTTCTATCAACCCTAAACTGAACTCTTTGAATTTTAAAAACTCCATTTATCATTTACTAGTTGCTATATTTTCAGATTTATATTCCTATGCATAATTGTGTATTTTATTATGAAATTAGTAATACACATCATCTAAACAGTATAAGTTTTGGTCCTAAATAATTGAATAACATATTTTGACCTTGGCCTCTGATGTAAACTATTTCATAATTATTTTCCCTATTTTTCTATAGCTATTCTTTATTAAAAATGTGTCCCTATACTAAATAATGTGATTAATAAATGAAACAGATTCATTTCAGCCCAAAATATATTTTTATCTCACTCCAAAGTTTTCTAAGTACTGAGAAAGCTTTTAATTAATTTTGACAATTATGTTTGTCCCACTTTTAATTTTTTTTAAACACTAGTTACATATTCAATTTTCTAAATTAAATACTAAACAGGGCTAAAATAATGAACTCACCCCATTACAGGGTCTATAATATTATTTTCATAATTTCCAGGGGTCTAGCTACACTTATCAGAGGTGTTTTTCCTATTTTTTATTAGATCCAGGGGCTAAAACTGATTTTTAAATGAATTTACATGATTTTCTGGAGTTCCAGGGGCTAGATCAGAAGTTTCCGGGGCTAGCTCTTATTTCCCGAGAACCCCAGGGGGTAGCACATAAGAATTCCAGTCTTTATAACGCGGGGCTGACGTGGACCGTTCGATTTTAAACCGACGGCTGAGATTATAACATCGAACCGGTACGCGGGGTTTTAAAGTCTACCGTGCGATTTAAAATAAACGGCGCACAATCGGCCACGTCGCTCTGATCGAGCGAGGGCGGCGCTGCCGGCGGCGCACGGCGGCGGGAAGCGGCGATCTCGCCGGAAAGTTTCGGATCCGCGAGAATTCTGCCTGGAACTGTGATCTTATGGCATAGATCGGTAGAGGGGAGGCCAGGGATCTCACCTCGGGGGTTTTCTCGAGCTCGGGGGTCCTGGAAAGTGCTCGGCGGCGAGGTCCGAGGCAAAACCACGGCGAAGCTCGTCGGCGCTGTGTTTACACCGTAATTCTCCGAGTTTTCTGCACCTGCAAAGCTCCCCGGAGGCGGTGGATCAAGACCAGCGAGTTAGATCAGAGTTTCCGAGCTTAGATCGGCCAGAATTCACCGGCGAAGTCTCGGTGCTCACCGGAGTAAAAATCGGCGCTCGCGTGGGAAAAACCGATCGGGGCTGGGGTTTTTATAGCCGGGGAAGGGCGGTGGGTCAGTTGTGATCGAGTTTGATTCTTCTGGGACCGGAATTCGGGCTGAGGGACGCGGTATTCCGATCGGTTAAGATCGCGCGCGCGCGGGAGAGTCCGGGGTCGCGGGGTTAGGGATGACAGGTGGGTCCCACCTGTCTGTGAGGGATAGCGCGGGCGCGCGGCTGCGGGCTGGCGCGGGGGAAATTGGGCCGGCTGGAGGGTTTCGGCCCACTGGCCGGTTTTTCCTGTTTTCTCTTTTTCTTTTTCCATTTCTTTTCTGTTTTGAGTCTAATTTGAATTCCAGTTGGAATTTGAATTTTTGCAAAACATGCAACACGTCCAAAAATTTTTAAATTCCCCTCTGAACATGGTTTAGGGTTTTGAATCAAAATTTGGGGTGTTACACTAACAAAGAACTTGTCGGACCTTGCCGCAGAAGAATGTTTTGGCAATATTCAAAACTTTGAATGTTAATGCTAACTTTTATCCTAATTGCCAACGTATTCAGCAAATCTCCCCCTTGATGAATGCATTGGCAACACCAATTAAAATCCGAACATTGACTTATGAAAAGTTTTGAAAACTCATTTCTCCCCCTTTATTAATTTCTCCCCATTTTTTAAAATCAGAGAAGGAAGAAAGTGTATAACATATGCAAAGTGTAAAAAAATTCTCTCCTTATACATATTTCTCCCCCTTTGACAATGTATTCAGCAAGGTTCAAAGGAGAAATTTTTAAATGTTATGAGCATATTATAACATATACATACAAAACAAAGCTCATCCAAGTCATACTATCAGGTTACTTACACTATCACATCAATGAGATACATAAAATAGTGTAAGCCATGCTAGAGATCAAATGTATTTTTCAGTTTAAGCAAGTCATGATCTCCCTTACTCAACTATTTCAAAACCTGAAAACATGACACTTGTTGCTGCATCTTTATTATTCATAATCATTTAAGGCACAAAGTTGATCATATGATATTTGCAAGAGATTATATGCCGCATCAGCCTTATTCTAACCAACCAAGCCAAGCCTATGTCATTTGACAATCAGAAGCTTAAGGACATGGTTTTAGTCATACACAATTCCTTCTAAGTTCATATCTTAGTGCAATGATAAGCAATCCCAAAAGAAGAAGTGCCATGCATGCATATTCTCTTGATCTTTTCTCAATTTTTTATTTGAAAACTCAACATCTGAGCTGATCACTTGATCAATTTTTTATGATTAAAAGCACTTGTGAGCACGCAACAAGTTCAAAACAGCAAGAAAGTTTGATCATGACCAGATTTAGTGTAAGTAATTATTCCAATTACTAGTCATGGCAAAAACTACAAAATGTATAACATGAGTAATGTAGTAAGAACTTTCAGCCTGTAAAAGGAATCACAAAGTCATATATGTATGAAATACTATGCTCATATTATTTTAGTTTCAGCTTCACACATAGACTTTCAAAGTTTCAAAAACCCTCCCTCAATTTAAGCCATGAGGATGCATAACCCCTATTTCACAACGAATGAAACAAAAACGAGTGAAATCCAAAGGTTTTGTAAAAATATCAGCCAATGGTTGTTCGGTATCGACATGGTGAAGCACAATGTTTCCTTTTTCAACATTATCACGAAGAAAGTGATACCTAATGTCAATGTGCTTAGTTCTAGAGTGTTTCACGGGGTTTTTAGCAATACAAATTGCACTAGTGTTATCACAAAACAGTGGAACACTATCTAAATCAACCCCATAGTCCTTAAGTGTTTGAACAATACAAAGAATTTGTGAGCAAGCGATAGCCGCAGCTACATATTCAGATTCGGCCGTGGATTGTGCAACTGAACTTTGTTTTCAAGAGGACCAAGCAACAAGTGAACTACCAAGAAAATGACAAGCACCCGAAGTACTTTTCCTATCAATCCTACAACCCCCAAAATCAGCATCCAAAAAAGCTTTCAAAGAAAGGGTTGAGGAAGAAGGAAGAAAAATGCCAAATTCTTGAGTTCCATGTAGGTACCTGAGAATCCTTTTGATGGCTTGGCGATGTGAAGCACGTGGAGAAGCTTGAAAACGTGCACAAAGACATACGCTGAATTGTATGTCTGGTCTTGACGCCGTGAGATACAAAAGTGATCCAATCATACTTCTGTATTCTTTTTTATCGACCGGGTCACCATCTTCGTCAAGTTCAAGTGTTGTTGCTGTTCCCATTGGTGTCCGAAGAGGCTTGCATTTGTCCATGTTGAAGCGCTTAAGAAGGTCCTTTGTATACTTAGTTTGATGCACAAAAGTTCCTTCTTTTGTTTGCTTGATTTGCAGCCCCAAAAAGTATGTGAGTTCTCCCATCATAGTCATCTCAAATTCTGAACTCATTATAGCTGAAAACTTGGACACAAGATCATGAGAAGCACAACCAAAGATAATATCATCCACATACACTTGAACGAATAATGAGTCATTGCCATGCTTAAGTATAAAAAGAGTTTTATCAACCTTGCCAATGGTAAACCCCTTTTCAAGTAAGAATGTTTTTAACCTATCATACCATGCTCTTGGGGCTTGTTTTAGACCGTACAAGGCTTTGGACAGTTTGTAAACATGATTAGGAAAATTTGGATTTTCAAAACCCGGTGGCTGCTTAACATAAACCTCCTCCTCTATGTAGCCATTAAGAAAAGCACTTTTAACATCCATTTGATATAACTTGAAACCTTTAGATGCAGCAAATGCTAATAAAATTCTTATAGCTTCTATTCTAGCAACAGGAGCAAATGTTTCATCAAAATCTAGACCTTCAATTTGAGTGAAACCTTGAGCAACCAACCTAGCTTTATTCCTAACCACAACCCCATCCTCACTTTGCTTATTTTTAAATACCCATTTAGTTCCAATTAATGTGTGACCTTGAGGTGGAGGTACAAGTTTCCAGACATTATTTCTTTCAAAATTTTCTAACTCTTCTTGCATGGCATTAATCCAAGATTCATTAGTGAGTGCGTGTGATATATCCTTGGGTTCACAAGAAGCAACAAAAGCAGAATGAGCATGAGAGTTTGGATCGCAAAACCTGGACTGAGTGACTCGTTCATGCAAGCTTCCAATGATTTGTTGTGGAGGATGACTTTTGAGTACTCGGAGGGGAGTAGACACTTCACAAGCACCTTCTTCTTCATGTTCGGACCTTTGATTAGGAGAGCTTGTTGATTGAGGAAGGTCCGAACCAGCAGTAGTGACTGTTGGTGCTGGTTGTGGTGCAAAATCAGAGGCTTGATCGTTATTTACTTCCGAGTTTTCAGGCAGCAGCACCACTTCTTCATCTTCTTCAATAAAAATACTCTCCCCCTGCGGATATGGATCCGGACCTGCAATATCGGAGCTAGTACATGGGCTAGCTTCATCAAAAGAAACCTCGCAAGTCTCCACAATTTTGTTAGTGTCAAGTAAAAGCAACCGGTAGCCTCTAGTATGAGATGGATAACCAAGAAACATGCCATCAACAGATCTAGCTTCAAATTTATCAAGATTACCATGTTTCTTAACAAAGCATTTGCAACCAAAAACACTAAAGTGTGTAACACTAGGCCTATGTCCAAACCGGAGCTCATATGGGGTTTTTCCAAGCTTAGCACGCAAGAAAACACGATTTGAGACACGGTTGCAATTGCCTCAGCCCAAAATTTCCTAGGAGTTTGATATTCATCAAGCATAGTCCTAGCCATCTCAACTAAGGTCCTGTTCTTTCTTTCTACGACACCATTTTGTTGTGGTACATAGGGTGAAGAGTATTGATGATCTATTCCATTTTCAGCACAAAAGTGATCAAAGGATTGGTTTTTAAATTCAGTTGCGTTATCACTTCTAATTGCTTTTAATGATCCTCGGTGATCAATAGATAATCTAAGAAATAAAGTTCTAAAATGACTAAAAGATTCATTCTTAGATGCCATAAAATAAACCCAAGAATATCTGGAATAATCATCAACAATCACAAGCACATACCGTTTACCTCCGAAGGATTGAACACATGCCGGACCTACTGTGTCAAGATGTAAAAGTTGTTCCGGTTCAGCTGTCATGGTCATTGTGAGAGGAGCATGTGAACCTGCGACAAACTTAGCATGTCTACAAGAAGAGCACACAATATCATTGTCCTTTTTCAGCTTCGGCAGCCCACGTATGCGATCGAGAGCACTAACACGAGTGAGATGATCAAAGCCTATGTGACCAAGTCTACGATGCCAAAAATATAGATCATTTGTATCATTAGCAACTAGACACCGATGCTTAGAAGTTGACAAATCAAAATCAGCTTTAAAAACTCTTCCAAACCTAGACATGTTAAACAAAATCTCACCTTTTGAATCTACAACCTTGCAGCAATTTTTAGCAAAGCTAACCTCTAGATTTTCATCTAGCAATTGTGAAACAGAAAGCAAGTTGTATTTCAAATTTTTAACAAGTGCCACATCTTTCAAAGTGTAGAGATTGTTTACTCTAACCGAACCTTTAGCAATTATGGGAGTAGAAGAGTTATCGGCGAAAGTTACATTTTCTACATGTTTCACAAAAGAGAGAGAGGAGAACCATTCTTTGTTACCGGTCATGTGGCGTGAGCAACCTGAATCCACAATCCAAATGTTCTCCTTCCTCAAACTTGAAACCTACACAGCAGCACAATACATCGATGACTCAATACTGGGGTTAGTTAAAAGACTTTTAGGAATCCAGTACTGAGTCACACGACGTCCAGCAGGAATAACACGCGAAAGCTGAGAAGGTACAGCAGGTTTATGAGCCAAACATCAAAATTTTTTGTTCCCAGCTACTGACTTGGAAGATGTGTTATATGTAGCACAAAAAACAGTAGGTCCGGGAGCAAGTTTTTGACTCATTACAGCAGGTTGCAAGCTCCGAACATTCGGTCTAGCAGATTTTGCTTGGTTGTTATGTGATCTAGCAAGTATTCTTTGTTTCTTATCGTGTTTAGCTAGTCTATAACAAAAATCCATGACATGACCATCTCTACCAGAGTAGGTACAATGAAAAATAACCTTTTATCATGTCTAGATGAGCAAGCAACACGTTTATTAGAACCCGAATGGGACAGTACTCCTGCAGATTTGAAAATCACCTCTTTTTGTCTAGGAGCTGTTTGAATCAAACCGCTTCCTAATGACTTTACAACTTTAGGTGGGTGTGCCTTAGCATGAGCATGAGAATTAAAACCTAAACCAGTTTTATCATTACAAGACTTGGAAGAATTCAGCAGCAAGTTTAGGTTCTTATTTGCATTAGAAAACCGATCTAGTGTCCTATGCATGTCATCAAGTTTATTGGACAGATCAAAACAGTTTTCACATGAAGTTTTTCCTTTTAGTTTGCCATTTGATCAATATTTAACTTCATGCACACGTAAAGCATTGTTCAAAATAGAAATCTCATTCATAGCATCATTTAGTTTCTTATTCAGATCATCACATGAAGAACAATGCAAATCAATTGTAGAACAACAAGCATCTTTCAAATTTTTATCATTAAGTGCAGCAAACTCTTTGTTCTTTTCAATTTCAAGTTTATCAAGTGTAAATGCGTGTGCACTTCTTAAAGAGGATAATTGTTCATAAATTAAATCACATGAGGAACAAGAATCATCACTAGGAATCAAAGTTTTTAAACGATTAATTTCAGATTCTAGTGATTCAATTTTAACAGCATTGTTCTTAAGTTTTTTATCCTTTTTCTTTAATATAACAGTGGCACGAGAAATAGCATCACACATTTCTTCGCAAGTGGGACATACCTCTTCATCGTCTCTGTTGTTTCTGCCTCCTCGGAGCTTGAACTTGACTTGCTCGCCATGCAGCACATATTTGCCATAGCTTCTTCATCTTCATCACTACCGGTGTCCACATCACTTGAGCCGAAATATTGAAGTGCAGAGATCATACTATGCACTATGTTGCGCATTGATAAATCTTTCTTCTTCTTATTCTTTGCAAACGATTTCTTCGGCCTTGTTTGCTTTTTTTCACGTGAAGTCAGACCTGAAAGGTTAGGGCACTCCGTACGAAAATGTCCTGTCTTACCACATTCAAAACATCGTTGAGGTCCGGAGCTTCCTCTCCTTCTAGTTCTCACATTTTGCAATGCTTTTGAGAACCGAGTAGAGATGAGTGCAAGCTCCTCCTCTGGAAACTCTTCAATCTGTTCAAGGGTTAGAGAGGACAGCAAAGAGAGTGCACCACTAGATGATGATTGACTAGAACTAGACATGTCACATTGCAAAACAAATGCAATAGACTTGTTAGGGTTTTTACGTGAGATGATGTCAATTTCATGAGTTTTCAATTTAGAATAAAGCACGTCTAAAGTAAGAGAACTCATGACAGTAGATTCATGAATAGATGTAACTTTCATCTCCCAAATTGACATATCTAATGCTCCTAACAATTGTCTAGCATTTTCAGCATCTGAAAAGTTAACATTGACACTACGCAAGTTGCTGAGAATTTTATTAAAGCGAGCAAAAAGGTCATCAATTGACTCACCGGGTTGCATCTCAAAACGCATGTATTCTTTCTTGAAAATATCTTGCCTTACCTCATTGATCGTATTGGATCCTTCATGGTAGTCACAAAGAGATTTCCAAACATCATATGCAGATCGGAGGTGTGCAACACGGTCGAAGTCGCTTTGAGTCAATCCTTGGATGATCAAGTTGCGAGCCTTGTTGTTGTTGTCAACATCTCTCATGTTCGCAGCCGTAACTTGATCGTTGGGTGGTACATCGAAGTTCCGGTAGACCTTTTCCCATATGGCGATGCCTTGCGCCTGTATGTAGGCCTCCATCCGCGCCTTCCAAACCTGAAAATCGATGCCATTGAACACACAAGGTTTTGCGGAGTACTTCTCCATGATGGTTAGTCAAAACACGTGCAAATCACAAAGATTAGAGCACCTTGGATCTGATACCAATTGTAGGATCGAAGAGCACGTGAAAAGCTACCATAAGGGGGTGAACGGTAGATTAAAACTTTTTGCAGCGGAAACAACAAAAAAACCCTCAGCAAAAAATCAATCGGTTAAAGAAACCGTGTGTGCAAGTGTTTTCAAACGTGTTCAACCGTGACAAATCAAGTAGAGAGGTATAGAATCAAGTCACGGATCTAATGCAACAAGAATCACTTGAAAACACGAAGTAAAACTTAAGATACGATCAAAACATTAAACGAAAATCAATCTGTTCTACCCGATATAAAACAGATCTGCAATGCTGCAAAGAAACTCGTGTATCTCAAAAACTACAGATTCGAAGCTCGTGAAAATTTCACAGATGATATATAATTGAGTTGTGAAGACAACTCAAAAAGAATCACGTCAATCGGATCTGTAAAACTCGAGTTATGAACGAAACACCGAAGCAACATCGGTCTGTCCAGAAACTTGGCGAGAAAGACTTGACGAAAAACAAATCGGACGAACAAGACACAAAAGCTCCTCGAAACTATGAACTTTATTCAATAGAAACACAAGAGGAACAGCCCAAAGTTCTCTACCCACGAGAGCTCTGGCCTCCCTTGCTTTTATAGCCAGCCCTCAGGCTAATTAATCCAATCTAGGACTCCTACTCCTAATTGGACTCGTATCCTAACTTACCATAACTGCTCAGGACTCTCCTATTCGCAGATAGAAGCAATCGTGAGACTTCCAAACACCTTAGGAACGTCCTAAACATTCCTAAAACAACTCAACTTCGTGCCTAGCACGTATCATAACCAACTCAAATCTTCCATATTTGGGCCATATCCGACTCAGCCTCAGCCTGAGTACGCAATCCAGCCGGTTGGACCTTTCCGACCAATTCTTTACGTCCACTTCTCTTCATCACGCCTTAGAACAATGTTGCCACGTCCATGCACTCCTTGCACAAGTGCAAACACCTTCGAACGACGTACACGCAACCTTCATAGGCACTGCCCTTGATCCAAACATGCTGCGCGACCTCCCGATCAACTCAACCACAGTTCCTCCCGAACTTGGTTGTTGGAACCTCATCTCCTCCCTAAGACTAGTCCAAGGATCCCGTCACCAGCCATGTCTTGAACTCAAGCAACGCATGCACATGAATAATCAACCAATTCTTCCGAGCACAAGTCCTCGACTTGACTCACGTTAGTTCGAAAACCACAACACCTTACATGAGCACGTCACATAAGCATGTTGCAAACTATATCAAATGATAACAGCCATAACCACCAAAACACACCAAAAACTTAGCAAATTAATACTAAGCAAACCTTCCCATAAAGCAAGTTTGAAACATTGCGAGTTAAAAGCAAAAACAAGACGCTGCAGTTCTACGAGTTGAACTTCACGGGAGCTCCCTAAAAACATGCTCCGGACCTCACAGAAGCTCTCCGGACCTTGCAGGAGCTCTCCGGACCTTGCGTCGGACCTTGCCAACACTTGGTGGACCTAACAAAGAACTTGTCGGACCTTGCCACAGAAGAATGTTTTGGCAATATTCAAAACTTGGGTTAACGAATGCACCCGCATACTTTGGGTTAACGAATGCACCCGCATACTTTATGTACCTCATGAATAAGGTCTTCATGAAATACTTCGACAAGTTTGTTGTGGGTTTTCATCGATGATATCATGGTGTATTCAAAGAGCGAGGAAGAACATGAAGAACACTTGAGGCTAACATTGCAGAAACTGCGAGAGCATCAATTGTATGCTAAGTTCAGCAAGTGTCAATTTTGGCCAAAGGAGATATCGTTCCTAGGCCACATCATCTCTGAGGGAGGAGTATCGGTTGATACTGGAAAAGTGGGAGACGTTTTAAAGTGGAACCAACCGCATAATGTGAGAGATATTTGGAGTTTCCTTGGGATGGCTGGATACTACCGCCGGTTCATCAAGGATTTCTCCAAAATACCGAAGCCTATGACTTAATTGCTGATGAAGGGAAAAGCATTTCAGTGGACACCAGCGTGTCAAGAAAGCTTTGAGGAGCTCAAGAAGAGACCAACCACAGCGCCGGTTTTGGTATTGCCAGACGTGAGCAAAAGCTTCGACATATATTGTGACGCAGCAAGACAAGGGCTTGGATGTGTGCTCATGCAAGAAGGACAAGTGGTAGCCTATGTGTCGAGAAAACTAAAGAAACATGAGCTGAATTACCCAACACATGACTTGGAACTTGCAGCCGTGGTACATGCCTCGAAGATTTGGAGGCATTATATCCTTGGCCACCGATGTGAGATCTATACAGATCACAAAAGCCTCAAGTATATATTCACGCAAACGGATCTGAATTTGAGGCAACGTTGATGGTTGGAACTCATCAAGGATTATGATGTTGGAATTAACTATCACCACGGAAAGGCCAACGTTGTAGCTGATGCGTTGAGCCGAAAGGGAGCATGTCACCAACTCACGGTTCGGGAGCTGCCACCCGAGCTGCGCAAGGAATTCGAACGGTTACATCTCATGTTCTTGAACGAGATGGAGGTGATAGAACTGAACTCCTTGCTGGAATAAGAGATACGAGATGGCAAAGCAACAGATGAGGAAATCAAGGAAATCAAGGAAAGAATCTGACAAGGCATAGAAAAGGATTTCAAGGAAGACGAAAAAGGCACGCTTTGGTTAGGAAAAAGGATTTTTGTGCCTAACGTGAAGCACATCCATGACATGATATTAAAGGAGGCACATGACTCACCTTATTCCATACATCCTGGATGTACAAAAATGTACAAGGACCTGAAAACTTGCTATTGGTGCGATGGTATGAAAAGGGACATAGCTGAATATGTTGCCTTATGCGATGCGTGCCAACGGGTGAAGGCCGAACATCAAAGACCCACTGGACTGTTGCAGCCATTGAAAGTACCCGAGTGGAAGTGGGAAGACATCAGCATGGATTTCATTGTCGGATTGCCACGTACTCGGTCTGGTTATGACTCCATTTGGGTCATTGTGGACCGATTGTCGAAAACAACCCATTTCCTCCCTGTTAGAACCACGTACCGCGTTGCAGAACTAGCCGAGCTGTATATGGAGCAAATTGTGTGTCGCCATGGAGTTCCGAAGAGGGTAGTGTCAGATCAGGGTACTCAATTTACCTCTAGGTTCTGGAAGAAGCTGCATGAAGCTATAGGTACACGACTGAATTTCAGCTCCGCTTATCACCCGCAAACCGACGGGCAAACTGAGAGGACAAATTAAATTTTGGAAGACATGTTGAGATCTTGCGCCTTAAAACATGGGCGTAGTTGGGATAGGAGCTTGCCGTATGCTGAATTCTCCTACAACAACAGCTACCAAGCCAGCTTGAAGATGTCACCTTTCGAAGCATTGTATGGTAGACGGTGTAGAACGCCGCTGTTCTGGAATGAGACCGGAGAGAGTCAAGTGTTTGGACCCGAAGTGCTGCAAGACACCGAGAAGCAAGTCCAAACGATACGAGGAAACTTGAAGGCTGCTCAGTCACGAAAAAAAGGTTATGCGGATAATAGGCGAAGAAAATTGACCTTCGAAGTGGGAGACTTCATGAATCTTAAGGTATCACCTATCCGAGGCCAACGATGGTTCAACGTCAAGGGCAAGTTAGCACCTCACCACATCGGGCCATTCAAGATTTTGGACAAGCAAGGAGAAGTAGCCTATCAAATAGAGCTGCCAATGCACCTCTTCGACCTGCACGATGTATTTCACGTATCCCAACTTAAGAAGTGCTTAAGAGTACCGGAAGAACAAGTGCCGATGGATGAGCTCGAGCTTTAAGAGGATCTGACCTACGCGGAGCACTCCATCAAAATTTTGGACGTGAAGGTGAGGGTCACGAGGAACAAAGTGATCCGTTGGTGCAAGGTACAATGGAACCATCACACAGAAACCGAAACTACATGGGAGCGTGAGGAAGACCTCAAGGCAGAATTCTCTCATCTATTCTCTACTCTATCAAATCCCGAGGGCGAGATTCAGTTTAAGGGGGGTAGGTTTGTAACACCCTCAAATTCATTTCCATGCATTACATACATTTTTCATGTAGAGAAACATTATAAAAGAAGTAGAAATGGAGGAAGAACCATAGAAATGGAGAAAAGAACCAGAGAAATGGAGGAAGGACCATACAAATGGAGGAAGGAACCATTGAAATGGAGAAAGAACCATAGAAATGGAGGAAGGAACCATAGAAATGGACAAGGGCATATAGAAATGGAGAAGGGCCAGATAGAAATTGAGGGTGGGACATAGAAATGGAGAGGGGAATGTAGAAATGGAGTAAGTGACATAGAAATGGTGAGGAATGGGAAAAATATAGCTGAAATGAGCTATTTCCGATTTCCCCAAATTTTCCCCAAAAATCTCCAAATTCCCCAATTCCCGCAAAAAGGGGAATTTTCCCCACATTTGGGAATCCCCCCCCATTGCTGCCGAGCCAAATCAAATGGGGAAAAGTTTGTTAGGATTGAGTTCCAATTGGAGTAGGATTCTCCCCTCTCCCCCCTTATAAATAGAACCCAACCCCCCCCCTTTGGCCGCAGCCCCCCTCCTCTCTCTCCCCCTCCCAAGTCAGCGACTTGGAGGCCCTAGCCCCCAACTCGCCGAGTTGCCCCCCCCCCCGCCGGAGTTCGGTCACCGGTGAGCGCCGCCGGTGAGCCCCGCTGACGAGCCCCGCTGTTGAGCCCCACCGTCGAGCACCACCGTCGAGCCCCGCCGTCGAGCCCCATCGTCGAGCCCCGCCATCGAGACCCGCCGACGAGCCCCTTCACGCCTCGCCGTCACCGGAAAAGAACCGACGATCTGTCCTGCCCAAATCATCCATAGAAAAATTCCCCACTGCTGCCATTGCTAGAAGGAAGGCCCTGCCACCAAGGAGTAAGTGAGGTAGGTCCCCATTACCCATCTTACGACATCGCCGCTGTTTCTATGCGTCCGTTTTCTTCGCCCCCCCTCGAACAGAAACTTTTACGTGTGGACAGATCGTGTTTTGATCGATTTTTGACGGTGGAATTGATCTAGATTTTGAGTCAAGATCATCACAACGTCCACACTTGATCCCAGCACCCTTGTTCATCATAAAACCCCATGAAAGCCCATTGAAACATTCAAGAACACATGCAAACTGGTTTAATAAAACAGCACCATAGGATTTGCATTCATCTACCCCATTCAATTTTGAGTAAAGTTTGAGCACGATGATTGATTGCTGTGAATTTTGTATGTGCATGATCGTGAGTAGAAGAACAATCTCATGAAGCCATCTACGAGGAACTACAGCACCAAGACATCGAGACACTTGAGCAACAAGAGCCACGGGAGCAAGGCAAGTGCCCCTTGACCATATTGATCCTATGTTTTGAAACTATTTTGTTTACGAAAAATCGTATGCTTGAGTCAATTTGATGGGACACCCTTTTTATAGGAGTTTACTAGTTTTGTTAACCATCCTTGTCGCTGGGAAAGTTGATGAGTCGGGTATGGTCGTTTTTCTTTTTTGCTTCGCTTAATTCACGGGATACGGGAAGCTGAAATAAAACATGTCTAGCTACTGCACTCATATGAATAATGATGATGAGAACTTGATGATGTTAATGAGCATGGAATCGGGGAGATACAGGCATGCTTGGTTCGTGAATGTTTCTGGATGAGATGGTGGTACTTGCCGTAGATCTAAGGACCGGTTCATGCGAGAACATGCCAGGAAAACAGTGTCACCACAAGGCCAAGTATGGGTGCGGCTTAGCTGATTAATTAGGTGTGTTGCTAGCTTGTTAAGGACCGTGGATGGCGTGGGGAATGGGAGTCGAGGAGGACTGCCCTGGGAACTGCATGGCACAAGAGGGGCCCGTGGGTGGGAGAATGGTGATTCGAGCCTGCCGGTGAAACCTCAGTGAGTCCATACATCTAGTAGCCCCTTTGTAAAGGCTATTTTTTGATCTCTTGGCCATACACCGACAGTTGTGTACTGGTATAATGGAGGTTCTGCAGTCACCGACGGGTGACAAAATCACGAACTTGTGGGTAAAGTGGTGTCCCTTCTGCAGAGTGTAAAACTATCATGATAGTCGTGCTTCCGGTCACAAGCACCTGGCCAACTTCCATGATTAGAGAGAAATCTTGGGATGGTTATTCGGTATGGTTGTGGTATGGTCATTGGGATTGGTTTTGGGACTGTTTTGAGTCATGACAATGAAGTTGGTTTCGGTTATATGAATATGAGATGGTTATGAATATTTATGAGTATGAGATGAACTTGAGAAAGATTAATGGCTGGATGAGACTTGATAAATTGTGAATTATGATGAGAGAATGTTGCTGAACTACAAGATTATGATGCGATAAATTTCACCTAGAAATACTTGCTGTTTTTATCATGTTTGTGAAATAAAATTTGCTTGCTGCAATGAGCCTTTTTATTCCCTACCTTGTTGTAAGATACATGTCATACTTTTCCCACACTTGCTGAGTATGACATGTACTCACCCTTGCATTATCACATAAACATCAGCAACAGGAGAAGAGTACTTCGAGGACCATGTGGAGTACTAGGCGTGCGAACTACCATCAACATGCCTGTGGAGTTGAAGATGGAGCCTGCTGTCTTTAATCACTTTCCGCTGTCGTTTAGAGTCTTCCTCTGCAAGAATAAGATAGACATTCATGAGTGAGACATTGAGTCATTGTAATAAAGTACTTAAACCCTATTTATTCATGGTTATATTCTGAATTCAGTTTGTGGATTACATGTGTATGTGTGATGAACATCCTGGGCACACATATGCATTCACTTGGTTCTACTTTCGGAACCGGGTGTCACAGCGCGAGCCTTGAATGCGCGGCCTGACAATGCACTTCCACCTTGACTTTGTCGACCCGCGGCCCATGACAGATCATGGGGCACGTGGCGGCTTCGGAGCTCTTATCGACGGGTTCGGAGCCATGAGACATGTTGCAGCTCCGGACCTCACCTCGGCGGGGAGGCTCGAATCGGAGCCCAGGGCACGTGTCAGCTCCGGTGCTCTCCTCAGCAGGGAGGAGGCTCTGAGCCAGGAGACACGTGGCAGCTCCGGACCTCACCTGAGTGGGGAGGCTCGGACTGGTTCCCAAGGCACGTGCCATCTCTGGAGCTCTCCTCAGCGGGGAGGAGGCTTTGAGCCAGGAGACACGTGGCAGCTCCAGACCTCACCTCAGCAGGGAGGCTCGGACCGGAGCCCAGGGCACGTGTCAGCTCTGGAGCTCTCCTCAGCAAGGAGGAGGCTTTGAGCAAGAGACACGTGGCAGCTCCGGACCTCACCTCAGCGGGAGGCTCGAACCGGAGCCCAGGGCACGTGTGAGCTCCGGAGCTTTCCTCAGTAGGGAGGAGGCTCTGAGCCAGGAGACACATGGCAGCTATGAACCTTACCTTAGCGTGGAGGCTTGAACCGGAGCCCAGGGCACGTGTCAACTCCGGAGCTCTCCTCAGCAGGAAGGAGCCTCTGAACCAGCAGACACGTGGCAGCTCCGGACCTTACCTCAGCGGGGAGGCTCGGACCGGAGCCCAGGGCACATGTAAGCTCCGGAGCACTCTTCAGTAGGGAGGATTCTCTGAGCCAAGAGACACGTGGCAGCTCCGGACCTCACCTCAGCGGGGAGGCTCGGACCGGAGCCCAGGGCACGTGTCAGCTCCGGAGAACCTCCTCAGCATGGAGGAGGCCCTGAGCTTAAAGGCACGTGGCAGCTCCGGACCTCACCTTGGCGGGGAGGCTCAACCAAGAGCCCAGGACACGTGCTGGCTCTAGAACTCAAGCGCACGTGGCACCCCAGGGCTGACCTTGGGGACAAGGACACGTGGCTACACCAGGGACCACCTCAGCAGGGAGGCGGAGCCTAGGCTGTCTTTTACCCTCCACGTGGGGGTACCCGGTCCGCAGGGTAATAACAGTGGCCCCCGGACCCATATTGGGGGAGGCAACGAGCCCGCAGGTGGGTCCTCCATCTCTCCTGCATGGTGGTTTCGAACCTGCAGTTGTCCTGAGTTGTTGATGTAGACTTCAGACCCTTGGCAGCGCAAAGGTCCGGAATGACCTAGCCGACGTGGATAGCTCTTTGCCAATGTCCAAATCTTGTTCCTCCGGGTCCTTAGCAGCGTAAGGACCCAGGGCGCTCCGGCAGTATCGCTAACACTCCTTCCGGATCCTTGCGCTCGCAAGGACCCTGGGGAAGTTTGGCCCATGTCTTCAGCTTGTCGTAGCTGGTGCTCCGAGCATTCTTCTTGCTGCTGCTGTGGTCCGATGTCTTGCCCGCGTGGTTCGCCGTGATGGTGCCCTGGTAGGTGTGGCCCTAGTGTTGGGGCGCACCTACCACAGGATGAGGTAGGACATCAGCATCGGGCCCCCTGGGAGGTCCGAGACGCCAAGGACCTGTTTGGACCTACAGACATGGCAGAAAGAAGGAGTAATTGTGCTCTCTGGTCACCCTTCCCTGTTTGGTAGCTTTTCTGTGGCTTACGGTCCTCAGCTGAGCTACAGGGCTTGGTTATTTTGATGTGGGTCGTCCGGGCTATGGTTAAAGCCTTGCCCAGGGGTATGAGCCATCCGGTTCCCCGGTACTGAGCTGTAGAGCTGGAGAGGCAGGGTGTGCACGCTAGGGGTACGGAACCAGGCATAGCAGACTACACACCCTGGACCTCCCGCTGGCGTAAGCCTTTCAGGGGAGGGGCCATTTAGTGCCATAGGACCCCCAGGCAATAAGGCTGTTGAAGTGTTTTCCTGCGACACTTCCCCCAGTCTGCTCGGATGCAGCCCGTGGAGGTTTTTATTTCAGAGGGGCTAGTGGATCTCAAAGGTCGGAGCACAATGGCAAGAGGAACATGAGGATTTACGTGGTTTGGGGTGCCCGAGCATAAAACCCTACGCCCACGAGAGTGCTTGTTGTATTGCTTGCACGTGTGAGTGTGTGAGTGAGGTGGGGTTCAGAACCCTTTGCCCGGAGGCTGCCCTGGTCCTTTTATAGCCCAAGGCCGGGGCAGTTACAAGGTGGCCCAAGGCGCGACATGTGGCCCCGTGGCTATCTGTCTCCTATACATGAGCTATAGACATTTACAGCTATATGCATTGTCACTATCGTTGGAGTTAAGGCGCGTCGCCTGACACGCCAGGCGTCTCTAACCGGGTGGCCGGTGATGATGAAGTCCCCGTCTTGTCGCCACGTCTCCTTGCTCTGATAGGTGGCTCTGCGCTGTTGGGCGGCACTGTTGTGCCGTCACGCCTCGCCGCCCTGTCTTTCACCGTAATGGTGCGCAGACGGGGGACGGAGGCGTTAGCCGTGCGCCATGCTTCTGGGGAAGGCGCGAGCCTTGAATGCTCGGCCTGACAGCGTACCTTCCTCTTTACTCCTTGGCCATCTGCCCGTTGCTTGTCGGTGTGACGTCCGGGCGGCTGGCGCCTGGGACATGCGTCTCCATCGGAACTGTCTTGCGGAGTAGTGGGTGGTCCGGAGTCGTTGGACACATGGCAGCACCGGAGCCCTCCCATGCTGGAGGTCGGGCCCGGGGCTGCAGGACACGTGACACCTCCGGAGCCTTCCTTGTGGGAAGGTACACATGGAGTTGTTGCCCACGTGACAGCACCTGAGCCCTCCCATGCTGGTGGTCGGACCCGAAACCGCAGGACACGTGCCACCTCCGGAGCTCTCTCTGGCGAAGGGTGTGGCTCGGAGGTTCTGGACACATGTCAGCGCCGGAGCCCTCCCTGGTGGAAGATCAGGTCCGGCACCACTGGACATGTGGCAGCTCCTGAGCCACCCTCGGCCGGTAGTCAGGCCCAGGGCCTGAAGTCACGTGGCAACCCTGGGATTGCCCATGGGACCCAGGGCACGTGGCTTATACTGGGGCCTGCCTTAGCTGGAAAGGCGGGGCCCAGGTTGTCTTTTATCCACCACGCGGGGGTACCCAGTCTGCAGGGTACTGACAGTGGCCCCGGGCCCATCTCGGGGGAGGTATTGAGCCCGCAGGTGGGGCCCCTATCTCTCCTGCGTGGTGGTTTTGAACTTGCTATTTTGAGAATCAAAGTGGTGGCGAGATTTTTGCATAGTGAATGAGTGGCCGTACCTAGAAGACAAAGAGGTTGCTTTTCTTCGGTGTAGTGGGCGCACCTAGTCAAAGCGGCAGCACATTGTCATGTACACTCTGATTTGACCGGTCACGGCGAGGCAGCCGAGGGGTTGCCTCGGGGCAATTATCGCGACCGCCCGTGAACCGTAGGAGGACTGCGCGGCCTTCCATGGGAACCATCGGGCGTCCTCAAGTTTTACTCGCCTGACCCGCTAGTGCCTGACTGGTGGCCCTGGGCTAGAGCGGCGCGCTCGAGGATTCATCCCGGGTCATTTACTGTGGCAACCAATGAGTCGGTCGCACCGTTCTCCTCAGGAACCACCGGACGTTCCCGAGGGGTTACCCTCCGGACCCCCAGTGACTAACGGGTGGACCTGCGTCCATCCCATCATCGCGCCTGATGCGCTGCATGAGGCTGTGGATGGTTATAAAAGGAGACCTTGCGGTGTTGGACGACACCCCTCCTCACCATGTGGCCTATGTTGTCCTCCTGTGCGCTGGAAGTCTCTGATTCCAGACGCTCTCGCCCACCAGATGCTTCTCACTGGTAGCCGTCTTCGTCTACCTCTGTGAGATGTTCGTATGTGTGCGGCCTTCGGTAAGGTTCTCTGGTGCATCCCTCTCCTTGACGGCCTTGGATAGAGGCACAAGCCATCCTGATGGTGTGCCGACGGTAGGGGAGGCCGTCAGGGACAGGGTCCCTGACTCGCCGCGAACCCCTACGCCAGCGTCAAGAAAGGCTGCCTGCCGGTACCGGAGGAAGGTTAAGTCTAGAGTGATCAAGCCTTCCTCCAAGTACTGTGGTAGGTAGCAAAATGTGCCATAGATGGCGATTTTGCCTACTCAACACTGGACGTCACCGTTGCCTCGGTCCAACGTGCATCGCTCTTGCCTTGGTCCAGCATGCATCGCTGTCACCTCAGTCTAGCATGCATTGCTGTCATCCTCGGTCTAACAGCAGGTGACCGTCTCAGATACTCACTCGGGGGACAACCAAGCAGGCCACGGAGCAGAAGACTACCTGACTTGTAGCTGTTGAGTTTCTTAGTTGTTTGTATCCCCTTTTGTATGCCAGGACTCCAATATCAATGAAAGTATCTCGGTTTCAAGTCTTTCATTGTCTTGTCTTGTATTTTTGTGTTGATAAATAATAAATCCTTCTGTTGGTCTTCCATCCATTAGTCACTTGGCGCAAGGTCTGGTAGGCAGAGCCACTTTTAGCTTCTGCGAGGCCCACCTGGTCGTTGATGCCGCAAGGACCGGAGGCTCTATGAGTTGCCAAAGTGGTTGATTTTTCCTTGTTGCTCGCCGTAGATGCGTACCCGCTTCATCTTGCGTGCTGCCGGAGTCCGGCCAACTTGATCGATTTGACAAGTCGTGGTGGCCCCCGTCAGGCGAGCGACAGTGCAAGACATGCTCCGGAGCCCTCAGGAGGCGCCAGCTTTGGGGTTCTAAGAGTGGCCCCCTGGGAAAGCTGGTGCCCCAGGATCAACCCTTCATACCGGAACCCTGTGGCCTGCACAGACACTAGGAGAAAGGGGTAACCGTGCCACGTAGCTGTATTTTCCCTGCTTGATGGCCTCATTATGGCTTATGGTCCTCTGCTAAGCTACGAGACCTGGGCAATTCGGTGTAGTAGCGTCCAGACCCTGGTTACCGCCCTTCCCGGGGTGGTGTACCATCCGGACCCCCCACAATTGGGTGCTGCGCTGGCAGAGGCAGGATGCGCACGCTTAGGGCGCAGGACCAGTCTAAGCAGGCTATGCAACCTGGACCTCCCGCTGGCCAGACACTGCAAAGAGGGGAGGCGTCCGCCTGGCACCGCTGCACCCAAGCAGAAAGGTAACCAGAGGGTCTGGAGACAATACAGGTGCCTAAGGCATTTCCGCCTAGTAGATGGACAGCATAACTTTGTACAAGAGAGAGACAGTGTAACACCCTCAAATTCATTTACGTGCATTGCATACATTTTTCATATAGAGGAACATTAAAAAAGAAGTAGAAATGGAGAAAGAATCATAAAAATGATGGGGAACGGGAAAAAGATAGCTGAAATGAGCCGATTCCAATTTGTCTAAGTGCGCTGTCGACACATCCCCCGGCCACAGGACACGTGGCGCCCGCGGAGCTCACCCCTGCGGAGGGGGATGAGGTCCGGCACCGCGGGACACGTGGCGCCCGCGGAGCTCACCCCTGCGGAGGGGGTGAGGTCCGGCACCGCGGGACACATGGCGCCCGCGGAGCTCACCCCTGGGGAGGGGGTGAGGTCCGGCACCGCGGGACACGTGGCGCCCGCGGAGCTCACCCCTGCGGAGGGGGTGAGGTCCGGCACCACGGGACATGTGGCGCCCGCAGAGCTCACCCCTGCGGAGGGGGTGAGGTCCGGCACCGCAGGACACGTGTCACCCTCGGAGCTCACCTCTGCGGAGGGGGTGAGGTCCGGCACCACTAGACACGTGTCGCTCTCGGAGCTCACCTCCGCGGAGGGGGTAAGGTCCGGCACCTGCTGGACACGTGGCGCCCTCGGGGCTCGCCTCTGAGGAGAAGGGTGGCCTGACCACGCTGGACGCATGGCGTCCTCGGAGCTCGCCCCTGCGGATGGGGCGAGGCCCGGCTCTACTGGCCGCGTGGCAGGCCCGGAGCTCACCTCTGAGGAGAGGGGAGGCCCGGCCCCGCTAGACATGTGGCGCTTTCGGAGCTCACCCTGTGGAGGGGGTGAGGTCCCTAGGCGGTTTTTCTACTGTGCGTGGGGGTACCCGGTACTGAGGGTACCGACACAATTTCCCCCAAGGCTGCCGCACCTAACTGAAAAGATAAGTTTGTTGAGATCCAAAATTGGGTAGGACTCCTCTTTTTCTCGTTATAAATAGAACCCATAACCCCCCTTTTGGCCGTAACCCCTTTCCCCTTTTCTTCCTCCCAAGTCGGCGACTTGGAGGCCCTAGCCCCCAACTCGCCGAGTTAAACCCCCCCCTCCCCGCCGGAGTTCAGTCACCGGTGAGCCCCCGCTGCTGACATTGCTAGGAGGAATACCCTGCCACCAAAGGAAAGTGAGGTAGGTCTTTGTTACCCATCTTACGACGTTGTCGCTGTTTCTACGCATCCGTTTTCTTCGCTCCCTTCGAACCGAAAAGTTTTCATGTGGACAGATCACGTTTTGATCGGTTTTTGACGGTGGAATTGATCTATATATTGAGTCAAGATCATTACCACGTACACACTTGATCCCTACACCCTTGTTCATCATAAAACCCCATGAAAGCCCATTAAAACATGCAAGAACACGTACAAACTGGTTTAATAAAAGAGCGCCATAGGATTTGCATTCAACTAACAATTGCATCTTGAGTAAAGTTTATGCATGATGTTTGATTGCTGTAAATTTTGTATGTGCGTGGTCGTAAGTAGAAGGACAAGCTCAGGAAGCCATCTACGAAGAACTACAGCACCAAGACTTCGAGACACTCAGACAACAAGAACCACGGGAGCAAGGCAAGTGCCCCTTGACCATATTGATCCCATGTTTTGAAACTGTTTTGTTTGCAAAAACGTGTATGCTTGAGTCAACTTGATGGGACACCCTTTTATAGGAGTTTACTAGTTTTGTTAACCATCCTTGTCGCCGGAAAAGTTGATGAGTCGGTTATGGTCATTTTTCCTTTTTGCTTCGCTTAATCCATGGGATACGGGAAGCTAAGTTAAAACATGGTTAGCTACAGCACTCATATGAATAATGATGATGAGAACTTGTTGATGTTAATGAGCATGGAATCGGGGGAGATCTAGGCAAGCTTGGTTCATGGATGTTGCTGAATGAGATGGTGGTTTACTTGCTGTAGATCTAAGGACTGGTTCATGCCAGCACATACCAGGAAAACAGTCCCACCACAAGGCCAAATATGGGTGCGGCTTAGCTGACTAATTAAGTGTGTTGCTAGCTTGTTATGGACCGTGGATGGCGCGGGGAATGGGAGTCGAGAGGGACTGCCCTGGGAACTGCATGGCACAAGAGGGGGCCCGTGGGTGGGAGAATGGTGATTCGAGCCTGCCGGTGAAACCTTAGTGAGTCCATACATCTAGTAGCCCCTTTGTAAAGGCTATTTTGTGATTCTTGGCCATACTTCGACGGTTGTGTACTGGTATAATGCAGGTTCTGCAGTCGCTGACGGGTGACGAAATCACAAACTTGTGTGTAAAGTGGTGCCACCTCTGCAGAGTATAAAACTATCATGATAGCCGTGCTTACGGTCACAAGCACCTGGCCAACTCACATGATTAGAAGGGAAAACTTGGGATGGATATTCGGTATTGTTATGGTATGTTCATTGGGATTGGTTTTGGGACTGTTTTGAGTCATGAAAATGAATTTGGTTTGGTTATATGAATATGAGATGGTTATGAATATTTATGAGCATGAGATGAACTTGAGAAAGATTAATGGTTGGTTGAAACTTGATAAATGGTGAATCATGATGGAGGAATGTTGCTGTTTTACTTGGTTATATTGGGATAAATATCACTTAGAAAGAGTTGCTGTTTTTATCATGATTGTGAAATAAAATTTGCTTGCTGCAATGAGCCTTTTTATTCCTACCTTGTTGTAAGCTACATGTCATATTTTTCCCGCAGTTGCTGAGTACATGTACTCACCCTTGCATTATCACATAAACATCAGCAACAGGAGAAGAGTACTTCGAGGACCCTGTGGAGTACTAGGCTTGTGATCTACCGTCAACATGCCTGTGGAGTTGAAGACGGGGCCGCTGCTACTTAGTTATTTCCGCTGTCGTTTAGAAACTTCCACTGCAAGAATAAGATAGACAATCATGAGTGAGACAATTAGTCGATGTAATAAAGTACTTAAACACTATTTATTCGTGGTTATATTCTGAATTCAGTTTGTGGATTACATGTGTATGTGTGATGAACATCCTGGGCACACATATGCATTAACTTGGTTCTGTTTTCGGAACCGGCTGTCACAGATTGGTATCAGAGCCACGTTGACCGTAGGACGCAAGCCTAGGTAGAATGGACACTCTAAAACACATAGGAACACCCCTCTAAACAGCTATTTTCAAAAAGTGCTTGCTGCTGCACTTTTCTTGTCAAGTCAGCCACCGCAAAGTGCTATTTTCAGCCCCTTTTTTCTCTTCTGTTGGACAACACCACTTTTGCTTTCTTGTATCATAGCTTCTGAAGTTCTGAAGTATTTTTTCCTTCTCTAAAGTTTCTCATGTCCTATTTATAGATGACAGTGATCTGGAGCACGACACGCATAAGTACTCGTTCACCACCACGTGGGAGTGCACTTAACCCCATTGAGGTGTCTGATGGACCACCCCGTCACACGGCGGGAACAACACCAGTTCACATGATTAAGTTTAGGATTCCCATTGAATAAGCTGTAATAGGAACGTTTAAATCGTAGTAGCGTGAATAGGATTGGTGTGTTGAACTTTTGCGATGATTGCTTGTGTTTGTGTGCTAGTGTGAGTTGTGGGACGCTTCTGTGAAAGTCCACATCCACACATAGTAGAGAGATATGAGATGCTTCGGCATGTGTTCACATCCTCATATAGGCTGAAATTAATAAAAGAAGATATTTAGTTCATACCCTTGATGCATATAGTTGGGGGGATCAATCCAAACTTCTATTCTCTATTCTACTCAACTCTCTCTTACAGATGGTGAGGGAAAACGCCAGCCATCAAAGGAGGAACGTTCGTGGCGACCATGAACAACAAGAGGATGGCAACATTGAAGTTCCTGAAAATGCTAACCCCTGGGCTGATGCAAACAACCTTGAACGGTTGATGGCCATGCAGAACCAGCTCATGCAAACTATGATACAAACTTTGGGACAGTTGCAAGCCAACAACAACTACAATCCTAACACCGTTCCTGCACCCCCACCACCACCACCGCCACCACCGCCGGCTCACAACAGATTGGGAGAGTTCATGAGGACTCGACCGCCTACTTTTGCACAAGCTAATGATCCCATAGAGGCTGATGATTGGTTGAAATCCATGGAAAAGAAGCTTGCTATTGTTTAGTGCGATGATCGGGAGAAAGTTCTCTTCGCATCGCACCAACTCATGGGAGCAGCCGCTGACTGGTGGGACGCTCTCTGCAATGCTCATGACAACCAGGAGACAATCACTTGGGCTAAATTCAAGGAGAGTTTCCGCTCTCATTACGTCCCTGCTGGAGTCATGATGCTTAAAAGCAAGAGTTCGAAGGTCTCCGCCAAGGAAAGAAGAGTGTGAATGAGTACCTCAACAAGTTCACGCAGCTGTCAAGGTATGCCCCAGAAGACGTCAACTAGGATCAAAGGAAGCAATACTTGTTCATGAGAGGATTGAACAATGAGATCCAAGTACAACAGCTCAACAATGATTATGCAAACTTCCAGAAGCTCGTTGACAAAGCTATAGTGGTTGAGAGCAAGATCCGTGAGATCGAGCAAGAGGGCAAGAGGAAGATGCCATACCAGCCACAAGGGAGCAATGTACATCCCCGTTTCATGCTTCCAGCTGCACCACAGTATGGCTCGTCCGCTTCTACTTTCTGCCCTGCAAATCCACCTCGCCCTAATGAACCACCGCAGCAACGTCCTGCTATGCAAGCACCTCGAATGCCTTTGCCTCCTGCGCCCCATCCCAACATGGGCGCCTATGCACAAAACCAGCCTCACCCCAACGTTCCTGCTGTTTTGGGCAACAAAGCTTGCTTTTCATGCGGAGAGGCAGGACACTTTGCAAGTCAATGCCCAAATAAAGGCCTTGGAGAGCCAAGCAACGCGCCCAAGCAGAACCCACGGCCGAACAGAGGAGCTAATCAAGGTAACCGTGGGCAGCAGAACTACGCTCGTGGCAACGTGAATCATGTCTCCGCTGAGGAAGCACAACAAGCTGAGGATGTCGTGATTGGTATGTTCCTTGCCAACTCCAACCCAGCCACTGTTTTATTTGATTCCGGAGCATTGCATTCATTCATATCATCCATGTATGTTGCCAAGTATAATCTGCCCACATCACACATGAAACACACTATGTTGGTTAATTCTCCCGGTGGAGAGATGAGGACTAATATAGTATGTCCGAAAGTAAACCTTAAAATAAGGAGGGTAGACTTTCTTTCCAACCTTATTGTCTTAGATTCCCAAGGGATTGATATAATACTTGGAATGGATTGGTTAAGCAAGCACAATGGAGTAATCCAATGTGCTGAGAGGAGCGTGCAGTTGACAAATGAGCACGGTACTCGTATTGAGTTCGAGTCCACCCAACTGGCAACCGAGAAGGCAGCAATGAACCACGTCAAAGAAGCAACATTGGAAAGCATTCCAGTGGTTCAAAAATTTTCAGATGTGTTACCGGAAGAACAAGTACCGATGGATGAGCTCGAGCTTCAAGGGGATCTGACCTATATGGAGCACCCCGTCCAAATTTCGGATGTGAAGGAAAGGGTCACGAGGAACAAAGTGATCCGTTGGTGCAAGGTACAGTGGAGCCATCACACGGATGCCGAAACTACATGGGAGCGTGAGGAAGACCTCAAGGCAGAATTCCCTCATCTATTCTCTACTCTATCGAATATCGAGGGCGAGATTCAGTTTAAGGGGGTAGGTTTGTAACACCCTCAAATTCATTTATGTGCATTGCATACATTTTTCATATAGAGACATTAAAAAAGAAGTAGAAATGGAGAAAGAATCATAAAAATGATGGGGAATGGGAAAAAGATAGCTGAAATGAGCCAATTCCAATTTGTCTAAGTGCGCTGTTGACACATCCCCGGTCCGCGGGACACGTGGCGCCCATGGAGCTCACCCCTGCGGAGTGGGGTGAGGTCCTTCACCGCGGGACACGTGGCGCCCGCGGAGCTCACCCCTGCGGAGGGGGTGAGGTACGGCACCGCGGGACACATGGCGCCCGCGGAGCTCACCCCTGGGGAGGGGGGTGAGGTCCGGCACCGCGGGACACGTGTCACCCTCGGAGCTCACCTCCGCGGAGGGGGTGAGGTCCGGCACCGCTGGACACGTGTTGCTCTTGGAGCTCACCTCCGCGGAGGGGGTGAGGTCCGGCACCCGCTTGACATGTGGCGCCCTCGGCGCTCGCCTCTGAGGAGAAGGGAGGCCCGACCCCGCTGGACGCGTGGCGTCCTTGGAGCTCAGCCCTGCGGAGGGGGCAAGGCCCGGCTGTACTGGCCGCGTGGCAGGCCCGGAGCTCACCTCTGAGGAGAGGGGAGGCCCGGCCCCGCCATACACGTGGCACTTTCGGAGCTCACCCCTGCGGAGGGGGCGAGGTCCCTAGGCGGTTTTTCTACTGTGCACGGGGGTACTCGGTACTGAGGGTACCGACACAATTTCCCCCAAGGCTGCCACACCTAACTGAAAAGATAAGTTTGTTGAGATCCAAAATTGCGTAGGACTCTTATTTGAGCTCCAATTGGAGTAGGACTCCTCTTTTTCCCCTTATAAATAGAACCCAAAACCCCCCTTTTGGCCGTAACCCCTTTCCCTTTTTCTTCCTCCCAAGTCGGCGACTAGGAGGCCCTAGCCCCCAACTCGCCGAGTTAAACCCCCCCTCACCGGAGTTCAGTCGCCGGTGAGCCCATGATGCTGCCATTGCTAGGAGGAAGACCCTGCCACCAATGGAAAGTGAGGTAGGTCTTCGTTATCCATCTTATGACGTCGTCGCTGTTTCTATGCATCCGTTTTCTTCGCTCCCTTCGAACAGAAACTTTTTTGTGTGGACAGATCACGTTTTGATCGGTTTTTGACGGTGGAATTGATCTAGATCTTGAGTCAAGATGATTACCACGTCCACACTTGATCCCTACACCCTTGTTCATCATAAAACCCCATGAAAGCCCATTAAAACATCCAAGAACACGTAAAAACTGGTTTAATAAAACAGCGCCATAGGATTTGCATTCAACTACACCATTGCATCTTGAGTAAAGTTTGTGCATGATGTTTGATTGCTGTAAATTTTATATGTGCGCGGTGGTAAATAGAAGGACAAACTCAGGAAGCCATCTACGAAGAACTACAGCACCAAGACTTCGAGACGGTCGGACAACAAGAACCACGGGAGCAAGGCAAGTGCCCCTTGACCATATTGATCCCATGTTTTGAAACTGTTTTGTTTGCGAAAACGTGTATGCTTGAGTCAACTTGATGGAACACCCTTTTATAGGAGTTTACTAGTTTTGTTAACCATCCTTGTCGCTGGGAAAATTGATGAGTCGGGTATGGTCGTTTTTCCTTTTTGCTTCGCTTAATCCACAGGATACGGGAAGCTGAGTTAAAACATGGTTAGCTACTGCATTCATATGAATAATGATGATGAGAACTTGATGATGTTAATGAGCATGGAATCGGGGGAGATCAAGGCAAGCTTGGTTCATGGATGTTGCTGAACGAGATGGTGGTTTACTGTCCGTAGATCTAAGGACCGGTTCATGCTAGCACATGCCAGGAAAACAGTGCCACCACAAGGCCAAATATGGGTGCGGCTTAGCTGACTAATTAGGTGTGTTGCTAGCTTGTTATGGACCTTGGATGGCGCGATGAATGAGAGTCGAGAGGGACTGCCCTGGGAACTGCATGGCACAAGAGGGGGCCCGTGGGTGGGAGAATGGTGATTCGAGCCTGCCGGTGAAACCTTAGTGAGTCCATACATCTAGTAGCCCCTTTGTAAAGGCTATTTTGTGATCTCTTGGCCATATACAGACGGTTGTGTACTGGTATGATGGAGGTTTTGCAGTCGCCAACGGGTGACGAAATCACAAACTTGTGGGTAAAGTGGTGCCACCTCTGCAGAGTGTAAAACTATCATGATAGCCGTGCTTACGGTCAAAAGCACCTGACCAACTCACATGATTAGAAGGGAAAACTTGGGATGGATATTCGGTATGGTTATGGTATGGTCATTGGAATTGGTTTTAGGACTGTTTTGAGTCATGAAAATGAGTTTGGTTTGGTTATACGAATATGAGACGGTTATGAATATTTATGAGCATGAGACGAACTTGGAAAAGATTAATGGTTGGTTGAGACTTGATAAATGGTGAATCATGATGGAGGAATATTGCTGTTTTACTTGGTTATATTGGGATAAATATCACTTAGAAATAGTTGCTGTTTTTTCGTGATTGTGAAATAAAATTTGCTTGCTGCAATGAGCCTTTTTATTCCTACCTTGTTGTAAGCTACATGTCATATTTTTCCCGCACTTGCTGAGTACGACATGTACTCACCCTTGCATTATCACATAAACATCAGCAACAGGAGAAGAGTACTTCGAGGACCCTGTGGAGTACTAGGTGTGCGAACTACCGTCAACATGATTGTGGAGTTGAAGATGGATCCTCTGCTACTTAGTTATTTCCGCTGTCGTTTAGACACTTCCTCTGCAAGAATAAGATAGACAATCATGAGTGAGACAATTAGTCGATGTAATAAAGTACTTAAACACTATTTATTCGTGGTTATATTCTGAATTTAGTTTGTGGATTACATGTGTATGTGTGATGAACATCCTGGGCACACATATGCATTAACTTGGTTCTGTTTTCGGAACCGGGTGTCAAGACAGAGAAACCCAACTATGTACACGTCGTGGGATGCGTAAAAGTATACGCAAGCTTGAAAGGAAAGCTGTAAAAATGTAGATGTGCATAAGGTAAGGCAGGAGAGCGTAATATCTAGAACGACAGCTGGTGTGGTAGCCTTTTTCCAATGTCCCAAGCTTGTTCCTCTGGACCCTTAGCAGCATAAGGACTTAGGGCGCTCCGGCAATGTGGCTACCACTCCTTCCAGGTCCCTAGCGATGCAAGGACCCGAGAGGAGCTCAGCCCTTATCTTCAGCTTGTCGTAGCTGTCGCTCCGAGTCTTCTGCTCGCTGCTGGAGTGGTCCGACGTCCTGCCTGCATGGTTCATCGTGATGGCCCCCTGGTAGGTGTGGCCACTTAGTGGGGGTACACCTACCAAGTAGACTGGGTGAGATAGGGCGTCAGCGTCGGACCTCCTGGGGTCCGGGATGCCACGGACCTATTCAGACCTGCAAGCATGGTAGAAAAAAAGGAGTAGTCGTGCTCTCTGGTCACTTTTCCTCGTTTGATAGCATTACTGTGACTTACGGTCCTAAGCCGATCTACAGGGCTTGGGTAATTTGATGTGGTGTTCAGGATGTGGTTGAAACCTTGCTCAGGGGTATGAGCCATCTGGTTCCCCGGTACTGAGCCGTAGCGCTGAGGAGGCAGGATGTGTACGCTATGGGTGCAGTACCAGTCATAGCAGGCTACACACCCTGGACCCCCCGCTGGCATAAGCCTTTCAGGCGAGGGCCATTCAGCGCCATAAGGCCCCCGAGCAATGAGACAACCACCGGATCCCGGTACGTCACAGGTACCTCAAGTAGACCCGCCTACTGGAGGATACCACAGCTCGGTGGAACACAGGAAGAGTTGACTGGCCACACGGCTAGAGTGGTGTGGAAAGAAAACATGAGAAGGGTATTGGGGCGATATCCGGGGTCCGGTTACTCCTCTTGTCCGTAGCCGTGCTCTTTCTGACCCCCGACTACTCAGTCGTCGCGCTGAGGAGGCAGGATGTGTACGCTATGGGTGCGGTACCAGTCATAGCAGGCTACACACTGGACCTCCTGCTGGCGTTAACCTTTTGGCGAGGAAACCTTCCAGCAGCATGGGTTCTAAGACAAGTGTGTAGTTTGGGCTCCGGACGTGCCGTCTATAGTTGATATGCATGAGCTAGCATAAACTGTAAATAGGGTGCACTGGATAGGATACATTTTTGTTTATTTCTGGCTTCCTTCGGGCAATAGGAGGCAACAGGCCATGTAAGAAGGCAGCGACCCGCCCCAGATAACAAGGGTAGCTAGACCCTTCCAGGACTTTAGCTGTTCTAAGCACTGTTCCTAGTCTCTATGACACCCTTACAAGAAAGAGAAAAAGAAAAAAAACATCCTACCTCTGCACTATGGGTAGAACTTACTGGGGTGTCCTATGTCCCGTGATCTAGGTAGAGATGCCCACCCTCTGCAGCCAGGCGGTGTACCTGGGGCGGCATGCTTGTACTGGTCGGGAGGGACCCTCCCAGCTAGGGGGAGGCTTGTCACCTCTCCTCGAGAGAGCATTGGCCGAGGCACCAGGCATTCTTACCTTGAGCTGCCTACCCTTCGCCGTATGTCTGGGCGTCGAGTGAGCCCTTGTCGCATGACGAAGTGGGGAATGCCTAGTTAGGCGTGGAGCATCTTGCGTCGCTCGCTGTGTTCAGAGTCGGAGCTCTCTCCTTGGTCATAGATGATCTTCAACACCCGCTTGGCATCTTGGAAATCCATCTACTGGTCGGTGCTGGCCTCTGGGTCAGCCTTTTGCTTACCCTGCCGCTGGCGGAAGGGTGCACCATCCTGGCGCTGCTGCCGGAGCTCTAGAAAGCGCTCCGCCATCCTCTGGATCTCCCGGCACTCGCTGTCGCTGTGCCAGTTGGTGTCGTGGACCGGGCACCTCTGGGCGCCATCGTCGCTGTCGGACGGCTGACGCGGGCGCTTGTCGGTGCACGGCCCCCGGCCCTCTGCAGTTGCTAGTGCTGCTGCAGTTTGGGCCCCAGCCAGCGGCTTTTCCTTGCCGCCGGTCTTTTCATCATGCCGCCAAAAGCTCTCCCTGACGGACTCACCCCATTGCTGGGCGGTGTGTGCCAGTTGCAGCCCTCCGTGGCCCTGGCACACTTGTCCGCTAAGCTGAAAAGTTCGGAGACGTCCTGCACGTCGTGCATAACCAACTTCTCGAGCATCTTCTTGTTGCGGACGCCTTATTGGAAGGCGACGATGATGGAGGCGTTCGAGATGAGGGGAATGGTGTTCCTAACCTGGGAGATATGCTGGCTGAAGGAGCGCAGCGACTCTCCCGGTTGCTATTGTAGGAACTCCCGAAGTTGGCCGTAAACTGGTGGCACAACTCTTCTTAGGTGGTTATAGACCCCTGGGGTAAGTTCATGAGCCATGACCAGGCCGACCAGGTCAAGGCCACGGGGAAGTAGCTGGCCATGATGGCCTCATCCCCTCGTGCAGCTAGGATGGCGGTGGAGTGGATCTGCAGGAACTCGACGGGGTTGACTGTCTTCTCGAACTTCTCCGGCAAGTGCGGCCGGAACCTGCGTGGCCACACTGCCATACGAAGGTGTGGAGCCAGAGCCATGCAGCCTCCGACTAGGCCTGGGGAGGCTGGTCTCTGGCCCGCGCAGACGGGGTGCATGGTACCCGGGGTACCATACTCCTCCTTGAGGCTGCGGCACCACTCGCGTTGTCGCTCAATGGTGACACGTCCATCTTCTTTCTGACGGCGGCAACGGTCCAGCTCGGCTCTGAGATCTATGGTGGGGATCCTGGATGTCGCCGTCGAGTGGGATGCTGCCGTCCTGTAACCCTTGTTGGGTACGGGGCGGCAGCTGCACCGTCTCTGGCCACCATCTCCGGTGACACGGCGATTTGATAGCAGCGACGACCAGGTGGTTGAAGTTGTTGCGCCACTGCTCAGCAGTGGACGGGGAAGCTCCCGCACTCGGGGGGTTGTGAAGGAGCGTGCGGGCTGCTAACAGCGCGCTCTCCGGGTTGGCCTTGGTCGGCGCTTGCGACGCCGTTGCAACCGAAGGCTGCCAGGAGGGAACTGGCACCATCACCGTAGGGACTGGCATCGGCGCAGACGGTCCCCGCCCTTGGACCAGAGGACGCTTCCTGCTCCCTCTGCGCTGGCGGCATGAGGGGCGGGATGAACCTCCGGCAGATGTGATGTTCACCATTGCAGGCTTCACAGACAGCTTCAAGAACCAAGAGCCACCTACCTGGCGCGCCAAATGTCGAAGTGTTTTCATGCGACACTTCCCCCGGTCTGCTCGGAAGCAGCCCATGGAGGTTCTTTTTTCGAAGGGGCTAGTGGATCTCAAAGGTCGAAGCACAATGGCGAGAGGAACACGAGGATTTACGTGGTTCAAGCTGCCGGAGCGTAAAACCCTACGTCCACGGGAGTGCTTGTTGTATTGCTTGCGCGTGTGAGTGTGTGATTGAGTCAGGGTTCAGAACCCTTTTCCCAGAGGCTGCCCTGGTACTTATATACCCCAAGGCCAGGGCAGTTACAAGGTGGCCCTGGGCCCGACAGGTGGCCCCAAGGCTATCTGTCTCCTATACATGAGCTATAGGCATTTACAGCTATATGCATTGTCACTATCGGTGGAGTTAAGGTGCGCCGTGCCGGGCGCCTCTGACTGGGTGGCCGGTGATGATGAAGTCCCCGTCTTGTCGCCGCGTCTCCTCGCTTTGCTAGGCGGCTCTACGCTGTTGGGCGGCACTGTTGTGCCATCAAGCCTCGTCGCCCTACCTTTCACCATAATGGTGCACAGACGGGGGACGGAGACGTGCGCCGTGCGCCATGCTTCTTTGGAAGGTGCAAGCCTTGAATGCTTGACCTGACAGTGTACCTTCCTCTTTACTCCTTGGCCATCTGCCCGTTGCATGTCGGTGTGACGTCCGGGTGGCTGGCCCCTGAGACACATGTCTCCATCAGAGCTGTCTTGCAGAGTAGTGGGTGGTCCAGAGTCATTGGACACGTGGCAGCACCGGAGCCCTCCCATGCTGGAGGTCGGTCCCGGGGCTGCAGGACACGTGATACCTCTGGAGCCTTCCTTGGGGGATGGTACACCTGGAGTCGTTGCCCACGTGGCAGCACCAGAGCCTCCCATGCTGGAGGTCGGACCCGGAGCCACAGGACACGTGGCACCTCTGGAGCTCTCTCTGGCAGAGGGTGTGGCTCGGAGGTTCCGGACATGTTGCAGCGCCGGAGCCCTCACTAGCGGAAGATCAGGTCCGGCACCACTGGACACGTGGCAACTCCTGAGCCACCCTCGGCCGGAAGTAAGGCCCAGGGGCTAAAGTCACGTGGCAACCCTGGGACTGCCCATGGGGCCCAGGGCACGTGGCTTATGCTGGGGCCCGCCTAAGCTGGAAAGGCGGGGCCCAGGTTGTCTTTTATACACCACGTTGGGTTACCCGATCTGTAGGGTACCGACAGAGGCAACCAAAGGTCCCCAAGTTACGGTTAAAATTTTGCTCAGGGGTATGAGCCGTCCGGCTACCCGGTACTGAGCTGTAGCGCTGGAGAGGTAGGGTGTGCATGATAGGTGTACGGAACCAGGAATAGTAGGCTACACACTCTGGACCATTCACTGGCGTATGCCATTTAGGGGAGGGACCATTCGGCACCATAGGACCCCCGAGCAATGAGACAACCACAGGACCTGGGTACGCCACAAGTACCCCAAGCAGACCCGCCTGCAGAAAGATAGCACATCTCTTGTGATGGTTAAACACAAGAAAAAGTGACTGGCCACACGGCCAGAGCAGTATGGAAAGAAAGCACGAAAAGAGTGGGGGCAATGTCCGGTTACTTTTCTGTCCATAGGCATGTACTTTCCGACCCCCAAGTACTTAGTTGTAGCGCAGGGGAGGCAGTGCGGCAGGTTTAGGGTACAGAACCAGGCTAAGCAGGCTGCGCACCCTTGACCTCCCGCGGATTAACCTTTCAGCGAGGAGACCTTCCAGTGCCACGAAACCTAGGACAAGTACGTAGGACAGGCTCCGGACATGCCATTTACAGTTGATATGCATGAGTAAGCACAAACTGTAAAGAGAGAATGCACAGGGTAAGACAAAATTTTCTCATTTCAGGCTTCCTTCATAGGAGGAAACAGGCCGTATAAGAAGGCAGCGACCTGCTCCGGATGACAAGAGTAGCAGGACTCCTCCGGAGCTTAGCTATTCTAAGCGCTGTTCCTAGACACTATGACAGCCTTACAAGGAAAATAGAATCCTACCACTGCACTAAGGATAGAACTTACAGAGGTGTTCTATGTTCCATGGATTGGGTAGAGGTACCCCATCCTCCGTGGCTAGGCGGATGCACCCGGGGCGGCATACTTGTGTCACTCGGAAGGGACCCTCCCAGCTGGGGGAGAGTTTGTCCCCCCCCCCTTCTCGAGAAAGTATTTGCCGAAGCACCAGGTCACCCACCTCGAGCTATCTACTCCGAACGAACCGCTGCTGATAACGTTGGAGCGCTTGATGGTATCGCGCGTTTCGAGCAGCTGCTTGCCATCTTCTCTCATCGACAAGATCGATATCTTCACGTCGGAGATGATCCTGTGTGGGTTCATCGTACGCTTGGACACGGGATGAGCCCATGGTGATTTCTGGGGGGAGGACGGCCTCAGCCCCATACTCCAGGAAGAAGGGTGTTTCCCCTGTCGAGCGATTGAAGGACGTCCGGCTAGCCCACAGTGCACACGGAAGCTCTTTAAGCCAATTGGCACCGTGCTTCTTCAAGCTGTCGTACGTGCGCGTCTTGAGTCCCCTGAGTATCTCGGCGTTTGCTCTTTTGACTTGACCGTTACTCTCTGGGTGAGTAACAGAAGCATAGCAAATTTGATGCTGAGGTCTTCGCAGTAGTCTTGGAACACTGCACTGGTGAACTGCGTCCCGTTGTCAGTGATAATTCTGTTTGGGACCCCGAACCGGCAGATGATCGACTTGATAAACTTGACTGCTGACTGCTTGTTGATAGTTACTACAAGGGCAGCTTCCGGCCACTTGGTGAACTTGTCTACAGCGACGTAGAGGTACCGGTACCCTCCGATGGATCTGGAGAATGGTCCCAGGATGTCCAGCCCCCACAAAGCGAAGGGCCATGAGGGCGGGATCATCTACAGCGTCTGCGCTGGTGCGTGGATCTGCTTAGCGTGGAATTGGCATGCCTTGCATCTCTTGATCAGGTTGACGACATCCTGGAGAGCTGTCGGCTAGTAAAAGCTATGCTGGAAAGCTTTACCTACCGGCGTGCGAGAAGATGCATGGTTCCCACACCCGCCTCCATGGACCTCTGTGAGCAGGTCGCAGCCCTTCTCCCGGGTTATGCACCGCAATAGGACCCCATTAGCACCACGCTGGTAGAGATCACCTTCTACCAGCGTGTATCTCTTAGCCAACCGAGCGATCCGTTCAGCAGATACACATTCATCGGGAAGGAAATTGTCTTTCAAGTAGTCCCAGATCTCCATGATCCATGCGTCGGGACCTACTTTAGCACTTGGATCTTGAGCGCCAGGTTGCATGGAGTCCCCGGTGATGCTTACGATCCTTGGCAGGCGCCATGGTAGTGGGGCCGCCGGGACCGCCAGCTTCGAGGTGCTGATCTTGCCCCCTTCGCCTGGTTCAGCCGGCCAGGTGGTAGGTCGCAGCAACTTCCTTTCAAAGACCCCCTCAGGCACCGGAGCCCAAATGGAAGCCTTCATTGACAGGTCATCGGCTAGTGTGTTTTCGGCGTTGGGAACATGGCACAAATCCAATGATAAGAGTCCTTCTCTAACTTCTGTACTTGGAGGAGATAGGCTGCAAGCCGCGGGTCATTGCAGCAGCACTCTTCCTTGACTTGCTTAATGATCAGCTGAGAATCACCCTTGACCAACAACCGTTGGACGCCAAGGGATAGCGCGGTCTTTAACCCGTAGATGAGAGCTTCATACTCCACCAAGTTGTTGGTTGCCTTGATGTCAAGTTGCACCATGTACTTGAACTACTCTCCGGTTCGTGTAAGGAGCAGAACCCCCGCTCCGGCACCTTGCTTGTGCGAGGAGCCGTCGAAGAAGAGAGTCCAGTAAGGCCCAGTGAAGACTGGAGCTCTGGGCTTTGGTCCACCAATGTCTTGGCCCCCTGGCTGGCTTGGTGGTGGTGTCAACTCTGCCACGGAGTCAGCTAGCACCTGACTCTTCACCGCATGGCGTGGTAAGAAGTCCAGCTCGATCTCTGCCAGCTCTGCAGCCCATTTAGCTATGTTTCTGGTGGCGTAGGGGCTGTGGAGGACGGTTCTCAGAGGGTATGAGGTAACCACCGAGATCTTGTGAGCCTGGAAGTAGTGGCGCAGCTTCCTTGAAGCAAAGAGGACTGCATAGAGCAGCTTGTGCACCTCCAGATATCTTGTATTTGCATCGTGGAGGACGTCCTTAATGAAGTAGACCAGACGCTGGATGGTTCAGACCCTCCCGGAGGGGGTCCGATGCATCTTGTTGTAGAGGTCCGGAACTCGGGGGACCCCAGCCCCCGGGTCCGGAACTGCACTCTGGGAGCTCAGACCCAGATGCGCACTGGTCGTCAGGTCTAGCTGGCTGAGACCCGACTAGATCTTCTCGGGGAGGTCTGGGACTCGGGGCCCCCGGGCCCCCGGGTCCAGGACTGCATTACAGGAGATCGGACCCGGATATGCATTAATCATCAGGTCTGGCTGATTGAGACCTTATTATTTCCCCGTCCCTAGGGTCTCCTGTGGAGTCTGAGCCCTGGGGCTTTAGACCAACGGCAGCAGGAGCCTTATCTGGGACTTGAGGTTGATGGAGTTCTGGCCGCTCCGCAACCAGAACCATGCTCATGACCTCAGTTGTGGCAGCGACGTAGAGGAGTAGAGGCTCGCCATGTTACGGGGCCACCATGATCGGCAGCGTTGTGAGGAACTTATTCAGCTCCTGGAACGCCTCATCCGCCTACTCGGTCCATACGAATGGGCCATATTTGCGCAGAAGCTTGAAGAATGGAAGAGCCCGCTTAGCTAATCTAGAGATAAACCGACTGAGTGCAGCCAAGCATCCGGTAAGCTTCTGCACGTCCTTGATGCGGGCAGAGAGCCGCATCAGTTCTATTGCCTTAATCTTCCCTGGGTTAGCTTCAATTCCTCGGTGTGAGACCAAGAAATCGAGCAACTTCCCAGGAAGAGACCCCGAAGACAAATTTGTCTGGGTTCAACTTTGTGTGTGTCGAACGCAGTCTGTTGAAGACTAGGGCTAAGTTATCAAGCAGGGATGCTTGCGAATTAACCTTCACTACGATGTCATCGACATACACCTCTACCAGGTCCCGAATAAGGTTCCCAAATGTTTTATGCATTGCACGCACAAAGGTGGGAAGGGCATTCTTAAGACCATAAGGCATGGCCACATAGCAGTATAGACCATCTACTGTGATGAAGGCGGTATGCTCTTCATCTTCCCTAGACATAGGTATCTAGTGGAAACCTGAATATACGTCTAGAAAACACAGTAGATCACAGCCAGATGTAGAATCGACTATTTGGTCTATACGGGGGCGAGGAACCGGATCCTTGGGACATGCCTTATTGAGGGTGGTGTAGTCGATGCACATGCGTAGCTTCCCACCAGCCTTGGGGACTACAACAGGGTTAGCCAACCATCATAAATGGTGGACTTCTCAGATGAAGCCAGCCTTGAGCAGCTTCTTGATTTCTTCACGAATGAGGTCTTGCCGCTCAATGGATTGCTTCCGAGGCTTCTGTTGGACCAGCCTTGGCATCGGGGTGGATCTTCAGTTGGTGCTCAATCACCTACCTGGGGATTCCGGGTATTTTTGACTGTTTCCATGCAAACATGTCAACATTTGCTTCGAGGAAGGTGACGAGCGCGTCTTCCTATTTGTCACTCAGGCTCTCGGCGATTCGGGTAGTCTTGGCGACATCAGGACCGACTTGGATGACCTTGACTGGTACTTCTTTGCCATCTGAGGGCTACACACGGGGTGCAGATGTCATCCCTCGCTGACGCATGCCTGGAGGCGGCCAGCTAGCTTCAGCGTGACCGGAAGCGGTCTCCTGTGCTGCTCCCAGCGTTTGGAGCTTTTCCAGCGCTGAGACAACCACAGTGCGGTCACCGCGGATCTTGAGGACGTCACTCGGGGTTGGCATATTTTAGCACCAAGTAGCCGTAGTGGGCTACCGCCATGAACCGGTACAGGGCTGGCCTGCCGATTATGGCATTGAAGGGGAGGCTGACCTCCGCAACGTCGAAGATGACACTTTCCGTACGGCAGTTCTCAGGCGTCCCAAATGTCACCGGGAGGGAGATGCTACCGCGTGGGAAGATTGGATCCCAGCCTACCCCCGAGAATGGTCTCAAGGGGGTAAGATAGGACATAGGAATTTGCAGCTTCTTGAAGGCTGCGAGGCTGATAATGCTGAGAGACGCCCCGCCATCAATCAGCACATGGTAGAGCTTCACGTTGGAGATGGTTGGGGCAACGAGGAGAGGCAGCTGCACGGTGCCTGCCATGTTCTTGGCGGCAGTCGGAGGCGTCGAAACTGATCGACGTCTCCATCCACTTACGATGCGGCATCGTCCTAGGGGCCAGAGTGGCTGCCGTCACTGCTCGACGGAGGGTCTTGATGGCTCGCTGGGATGAGACGCCTGAAGAGCCCCCCTACATCACGCAAAGTGTGCCGGCTGTTTGGCCATCAGCTTGGCCGGATCCACCTGCTCTGGAGTGGGAGGTAGCCTCATCGCCTCCCGCCTAGAGAAGAATGTGAGTTGGGCGAGAAGGCCCGCCATGAGAGGTGATGTTCACCATGGTCGCATAGAGAGCATGAAAAGCCCCCTACCTGGCGCGCCAAATGTCGGAGGTGTGAGCTGCGACACTCCTCCCGACCTGCTACCGAAGCAGCCCACGAGGTTCATTGATTGGAGAGGTCTTGGCGGCCTATGCTATCGGGCTCGAGGGAGCAGATGAACACTGAGATTTACGTGATTCGGGCCGCCGGAGCGTAATACCCTACATCCACGGCAGTGTCTGTTCTATTGTTTGCGCGTGTGTGCGTGAGAGGGTGCTGGGTTGTGAACCCTTTGTCGCTTGGTCACCTCGGTCTTTTTATAGTCAAAGGCCAGGGTGGTTACAATGTGGCTTGGGGCCCGGCAGGTGGCTCTGAAGCTATATGAACCCTATACAGGATCTAGGGTTTTATACTCTGAGTAGAGTAGTCGGTGGGGGGGGGGGTTAAGTCCCACCGACTGGCACGCTAAGCGCCCCTGTCCATGTGTCAGGTGATGATGAAGACGCTGTCTTGTCGCCGTGTCTTCTCATTCCGCTTGGGCAGCACTGTACCGCTGTCACGCCTTGTCGTCCTGTCTTGTCACCGTAATGGCGGTCAGGCGGAGGACGAAGGCATGCACCGTGCGCCATGCTTCTGGGGAAGGCGCATGCGCGGCCTAACGGCACACTTCCACCTTGACTTCGTCAACCTATGGCCCACGACGGATCGTGGGGCACGTGGCGGCTTCGGAGCTCTTATCGATGGGTTTGGAGCCAGGAGACACGTGGCAGCTCCGGACCTCACCTCGGCAGGGTGGCTCAAACCGGAAGCCCAGGGCACGTGTCAGCAGCGGTGCTCTCCTCAGCAGGGAGGAGACTCTAAGCCAGGAGACACGTGGCCGCTCCGGACCTCATCACAGCGGGGAGGCTCGGACCGGAGCCTAGGGCACGTGCCAGCTCAGGAGCTCTCCTCAGCAGGGAGGAGGCTCTGAGCCAGGAGACACATGGCAGCTCTGGACCTCACCTCAGCGGGGAGGCTCGGACCGGAGCCCAGGGCACGTGTCAGCTCCGGAGCTCTCCTCAGCAGGGAGGAGGCTCTGAGTCAAGAGACACGTGGCAGCTCTGGACCTCACCTCAGCGGGAGGCTCAGACCGGAGCCCAGTGCACATGTGAGCTCCGGAGCTTTCCTCAGCAGGGAGGAGGCTCTGAGATAGGACACGTGGCAGCTCCGGATATTATCTCAGCGGGGAGGCTTGAACCAGAGCCCAGAGCACGTGTCAGCTCTGGAGCTCTCCTTAGCAGGGAGGAGGCTCTGAGCCAGGAGACACTTGGCAGCTCCAGACCTCACCTCAGCGAGAGGCTCGGAACGGAGTCCAGGGCACGTGTCAGCTCCGGAGCTCTCCTTAGCAGGGAGGAGGCTCTGAGCCAAGAGACACGTGGCAGCTCCGGACCTCACCTTAGCGGGGAGGCTCGGACCGGAGCCCAGAGCACGTGTCAGCTCCGGAGAACCTCCTTAGCAGGGAGGAAGCTCTGAGCCTAAAGGCACGTGGCAGCTCCAGACCTCACCTCGGCAAGAGGCTTGGCCTAGAGCCCAGGGCACGTGCCGGATCTGGAACTCAAGCGCACTTGGCAGCTCCAGGGCTGACCTCGGGGCCAAGGACACGCGGCTACGCCAGGGCCCGCCTCAGCAAGGAGGCGGGGCCTGGGCTGTCTGTTGCCCTCACGCGGGGGTACCCGGTCTGCAGGGTATCAACAATAGCCATCAAATCCTCCTTTATTAGTTCCCAAAAAACTTGACGGAATTCAGCTGGGAAACCGTCAGGACCTGGGGCCTTATTATGTTCCATTTGAAATACTTTTTTGACTTCTTCCTCACTGAATTGTTCTACCAAGGCCTGATTTTTTAAATCTGTAACCTGAGGGATATCTCCCTTTCTTGTTTCATATAAATGAACTGAATTTACCACTGGTGGTCCAAAAAGTTTTTTTTATAATAATTTGTGATATGTAAATTGAGTTCCTCTTCATCACTTAGCAGCTTATCTCCATCATAAAGTTGATATATCCTAGCCTTCCTATATTTTCGGTTAGCCACCAATTGAAAATATTTAGTATTAGCATCCCCTTCTAATAGGTTCTTCGTTTTAGGTCTTTGATACCATTTTAAATCTTCTCTTAATAGGTTTGCTAATCTATCATTTAATTTAAGTTTTAACTCAACTTCTTGTGGGGTGAGTAGTGTCATTTCTGCCTTCTTATCTAGGGAGTCAACTTGGTCCAAAATTATTTTTTTTTCTTGTATTTCCCACTAACATCTTTTGCCCATCCCCTCAGATGTTGGCGTACGTTCCTTAATTTGAACTGCCACTTATCCACCGGGCTAGACCCACCACCCTCACTCAACCGTAACTTATATATTAATTCCTTGGAACCATCTATGATTAGCCAGCCTAATTCGAATTTTAATATAGGAGAGTGGTTTGTCAAGTAACTATCACCAGTGCTCACTAAGAGTGGAGCGTGATCAGAAGTCTCTCTAGATAGAGCTGTCACCGTAGATAATGGATACTTATGTTGTCATTCAGTTGACATAAGGACTATATAATTTTTCATAAGTAGGATTAGGTAGTGAATTAGCCCATGTATACTTGCGTCCCAACATATGTGACTCCTTCAAATATAACCCATCTATTACTGCACTAACATGAAAGGCCACCTATAATTAAAATTTGATTTGTTTTTTCTATCGCATGTCACATAATATTAAAATCTCCTCGGTCATAATTGGAAGACTCTCCTTTCTACACATATTGACAAGTTCCACTAAAAACTGTTCTTTGTATTCTATTTGGGCAGGCCCATAAACCATAACTAGTGTCCATTTGTAGCTGTCATGTTTATTGCACAAATGGAATGTAAAATATAAAAATCACCTTCATCTATTGACCCTATATGAAATATATTAAGATCAATTCCTAATAACATACCTCGTGACCTGTCTCTAGGTTCCTTATAATGCCATAAGAAATTCCTGCCCGCACATAGGGTCTTTAGAAACGAGTAAGCAAAATTTTTTCACCCGTTTCAGATATTGCAATAAAATTCAGATCATGTTCCTTTGTTAAATCTGAAATGAATTTATGCTTTTTACGATCTTTGAACCCATCATAGTTCTAAAAAATACCTTTCATGCTTATGATGTATGTTTTTATGACCTTTTTTTTTAAATCCAACTTTTGATAAGAATATTTCTAGATTTTCTGTAGGATTTAAATCCGCAGGGTCGACTTCAGTTTGAATTAGGTTTTTAAATTTGAAATCTTGCTACATGGAATAAAGGAAAGGCTACAGAGGAAATTTAGCCACAAAGGAAAACAAATCACCACATTTAAAATTGGAGCACAAGAGAGGATTAACTCAACTATATTTAAATTCAGTTTTCGGAATTTGCTGCAAACTTTGAATTTGATTTTGGGAGCCACTGTTATTTGGGGGGAAGACTGCTGGTGGGACCCGCATGTCAGTGGAACAAAGACATCCATCGAAGTTCTCTTCTGCGCGAGCGTGCCACTGAGGGTGCATGCAACACCGAGACAGCCACCGAGATACTTGTGTCTGTGCCTTTGCCCCCGAAGGCGGTTCACTCCAATCCCTGCTGGTCAATAAGCCTCGGTGATGCACAAACGGAGTCCCGTTTCCCCTGCTCGCACGCTTCCTCGCCCTCTCAAACCGGCGAACATGCTCCCGCTCCTCTACTCTCATCATCGATCGACTTCCGTGAGTGTTGGCACCCAGCTGAGCTATCCAGGAGCTGTGCCGGCCTCTACGACATCTTCCACACCTCATCAGCTCGTTCCCGGCGTCCTCCGATCGGTGCTACAGCATTTCTTCCTTCTCAAGTCGGAACAAAGTCGCCACCGCAGTTCATCATCGCACGGGCCTTTTCATGGCGTTCCCGACCGATCAACCCCACATAAAGGTTGGAACGGACGTCTAGTTCCTCCTCCCGCACCCCCCTTGCTCTCTCCTAGCGCCGGCTAGCCGGAATTTCAAAAGTTGCGCCGGTAGACGTGAAGAACAGATAGAACTCAAAACGGGGCATTCGTTCCACGTGCTTGATCAACTCAAGTTCTGTTCAAGCCATAGAATCTAGGACTCCTCATGATCGCACAGACCAAAACCCTAAGAAAACCGGCCAGCCTTCAAGCGGTGCGACGGGAATTCGCCGCCGCCGGCCAAAACGGGGCGGGTCACCGTCGAGGTCCTATTTCCCACCGTTTGCTGCTCGGATGGGGTTTAGAATCATGTTTCCCGAACCCTAGTGATGCTTTCCGACAACTTTGCTCGCCGAATTAGGTGCTGGACTCGATGTTCACCGTCGGTGCCGCAAGGGAAGCCGCCACCGCCGGTGCCGAACTGTTTTCCGGCGATTTCACGCCCCACTAGGTTGCCCGGCGGCTGTGCTAGGCTCTGAGGAGCATGTAGAGCAAAACCGCATCGAAAATGATCCATCATAGGCAAATAACGGGGCGCACCACGGCCGGATTCTGTGCGCGCGACGCCCTGGTCGAGAGGTGGAAGAAACATCTGACCGGGGGGCCCCACGGTCAGCCGGGAGGGGAATTTCCTTGAGCCAAATAAATCCAGAAAATGTTCAATCTTTGCAACCCATAACTTTGTGTAGGAAGCTCCAAAAATAGTGAGACAAATTTTGCTGGAATCCTCATAAGTAGTTCTTTGCAGGGAAGCAAATTGCTTGCTATGAAAATGCCCAGTATTTCCAGAAATTAGATTAAACTTCAACAATCAATTCTGGCCAGCAGAAGGTGTAGAAAATTTGGAAACACATTTCCCTAGAAAACTTAAATCCATACCTATTAGAATATCAGATTCTCCAATATGAGAAAGTCTAATTTATTTGTCTATAAACCATTGTGTGTTAAATCTGCCAAGAATTATTGTGGCCAACTCCTTCATCAAAAACTTCTGAAAATTTTATCATACTCCTATCATGAGTTTAGAAAGCTCCCGTAAAAATTTCAGAACAATTTGAAGTCATCTTCTCCAGTTTTCTACTGTGTCTTTCCAACTTCCTACTTATGTCTATTATATAGCTCCTTTGAAACTTACTCCAAAACTTCCTCTGCTCAAATCATCTCCTCTGTTTCAGTACACAGCAGAGCTCACCACTCAACTCTAAGTTGGTCTGAACCATTCTTAAGTCGTAAAATCTTTTGTTTTATAATTCTCTTACTTGCATTATAAACTTGTGCATATTTATATCAGTAGGAAACACGACGGGGGATTTCGACGAGGCAATCAACTCGGAGCAGTAAGTTGAGGCATTACTCATCGACAAGCTACTGACATTTACTTAAGTTCAAACCTGCAGCAATATAAGGCAAGCCCCGGTTTGCATTTTGCATTTAACAGCTTTTAGATATATTTTACTCTGTATCACTTTTATCAGTCTAGTATGTATTGTGCATTAGGTCAAGGCTGTTTGACACTCCAATTGCATAACCTAAAAATCCTTGGAGTAGAAGGGTAGAACAGTACCCTCGTGTAGTTTCTGCTAGGCTTAAGTTGTATAGAAGGGTAGAACAGTACCCTCGTGTAGTTTCTGCTAGGCTTAAGTTGTATAGAAATTGGTACAAGTCGGGTAGTTGGAAGCTACTCGCGAGGCTAAGAATTTTGTTCAAATGGGTATGATTCTAGAGAATGAGATCACTGGAATGAAAATTGAGACCGGGCAGGTCATAGGGCCAGCAGGACATAGGGACCTGAGAGCAATAGCTCTGCCCATGTCAGTTAAGGACCGATTCTTATGCCGCCCTGTTTAGCAAGTTTGAACAGTACCAGATGCATATTGGATATATGGGGTCCAGGAAACCGATGTAACTCGGGTACTCTCGTGTCGAAACTTATATCGCCATTCTTTGGGGGTTGGTGTCAGAGGTGTAAACCTACTAGCGGAGCAACTTTGACATGTTCCGTGTAGTAGGCCTTCTGATGGGTCGGTAGAACTGGTTCGGCATTGGGGTGACAGGTGAAAGGTTGCTACATACGACGTGTGTAAAGTAGTCGGTAAGATGCTTCCAATCGGGCGTATGTGTTGTGTGTTCCGTGTGTGTCCTGATTTGAATCACCGTCCATCGCGGTTATTGAGTACTACTTGTTCACTGAGTTGTGACGTAGTAAGTATTTCCATATGAATTGAGATGAATTAATGTTGTTCTGAAATCTATAAGTTCATTGTATTGCAACCATGTATGCTATAGATGTAGAGCTCACTAAATTTATATTTCACTATGGGCAAATCAACATCGGGATGAAGCGTTTCTTGTTTGATTGTGGATTTCCAATGTTGGGATGCTAGGGGCATATGAATTTGGTGCTGAAAAACTGCTAATAAGGATGTACTTTAGGTGAGTCCCTAATGCAATAGCTGCTGTCCTACTTTATAAATACCTGCAGATAGAGTTCATATTGAGTGGAGACGGTTAAGCCATGCTGAGCTTTCGACCTCACGGTTGCAGTATTAGTATTTTGCAGGTTGTATTATTTTTGCTATGAAAATGGTTGTTCGGTGAGACATCGGAACTCACGGGTCGTATAACTCACCGGAAACCTTGCCACTGCTTACACTCTCCTTGGAGCTAGTGAGAAGCACCCGCGGGCTGGACATCTTCTCTTCCATGTAGCTAGGACCGAGAGTGCGTGTTTATGTATATTCTGATGCGTGTACATTCACTGTACATTATGTTTTAAAGTATATTATGTTGAGAAATAAAAGACTTTGTATGGTTATGGTTTCTTTTCGTGTATGCTGTAGGGTGCCGCATCGTAGGGCACCATCCAATGCGATTCCTGGAGTGTGGACCTCTCGGGGGTCACCACAGACTTGGTATCGGAGCCAAATTGGGAATAGAACGCATGAAAAGAGTCTATTTCCGAAAACCTAGAGGTATATGAGTGAGAAACAGATAGTAAGCCCGTATAAGGACTATAATAGCATAGTTACTTAAGGTGGCAAGCTGACTTGTGTTAATATTAGGTATTTCAATTATGTAACGACGCACCTTCGTGGAGGTAAGAATGGTAAGGAATGCTACCGAAAGCGGATCAATTTCGGTTAGCTCCCCCATACGAGGAAAGTAGTGTGGGATGTCCCGGTCAGAAATGGACGGGAAGTGAATATGTTTTCTAAGACTCTTCATGTCTTACAGACATATGAAATGCACTAGCCTCTAGTGCGCAAACCCAGAGGCAAGAGGAGGGGACCCCATCATGTGGTTTGTAACACAAAATATGTTCTTTAGGACTCTACATGTCCTATGAGGCATATGAAAGCGCTGGTCCACCGGTGTGCTTAATTGCAAAGGTGTGGAGACCTCTGTCGGGTGGTGAATAACCTGATCTTGTACCTTGAGACGTGGCCTGACTCAAGGATGACTCATATGGCAATGATACAGGGCATATGTTTTTACTATGATATGGACCTGCCTGAAATGATAAAACTCTTGTGTGCTTCACTAACGAGTGGTTTTATGCAGTTACCTTGACCACGTTACAGCATTGCATTTAGAAAATGTTTGTGAGTGATCGTTTTAAGTGCCACCACTTGCGACGTATATGCCGGTATAACGTCGGTTAGGATTTTTGAATTGGTGAGGAAACGTAGTACTGAGATGTGTTCTTAATTGCATAAAATGGAAGTTTTCAAAGAAAAGAGCCAATTCGGAGTTTAGGATTCAGTTAGTGTTATTAAACTCCTATATTCAGCCAATTCGGTTCCTTATAAAAGTTCTAGAAACAAACTCCCCTGTTTCCTGCAGAAATTTTGCTGGAACTAAACAGAACACAACTTTTGTTAGATTGAGCCACTAGATGTGTGTGATACATGTCTGGAAATATTTTGAAGTCTTCTACAACTTTTCTGTAGAATTCGAGAACAGAATCACCTTCCAAGGAAAATCTCAGATGAGTATGCACTGTCCAGAAACAGGGCAGACAAAATGCTCTCTGGAATTTTCTGTATTTCGACCATAATTTCTTGTATAAGAATTTGTAAGGGTCATGAGTTACACCGTTGGAAACCTTATGATATGTTTTACAATTTTGTAATTCAATGTTTTCCCTTATTTGGGACAGAATTATCTATAATCTTGTGAACAAAACAGCCACTTGCAAAGGAGGTGCTGTCAAAATTGTTCCAGATTTCTGTCAACATTGAAATACCATAACTTTTGATCCAAAACTGATATGAAGGCAAATAAATGATCTTAGAAAGATATTGAAGTTATCTGTAACTTTGATATTCACCTTGACACATGAAATTGCCATTTTCATATGCAAATTCTGGGTTTAGTGGAAACTGGTCATATCAGAGCAGAGGGTTGCTTAACCCCAATATGTTTAGGACTTGTTGTGGACATGAAGGTTTTTACACTTCTTTAAAAGTTCTATAACATATTATTTAGTTATCTTCCACCATTCCTTGCTGTTGGTTTAAGTGTTTGACAACCTTGATCAATCGTCGGTTATATTCCAGAATTGTCAAAATCCTTGTTCAATCTCATGTATGCTGTACTGTTGATGTGATGATTTTACGGTTAATAATTTTGAGAAAAAGTTGAGTATAATCTTGGATATTAACCGTAATTTGCTCGCTCTTGCAGTACGGATCACACTCATTCCAGGCGTGAGGTTGGTGGTTCCAGTCGTGATGGAAATGAGTCGTCGCAGCAACGATCACCGCCATCATCAACCGGATTTGCGGAGGTGTTGGGAAAGATGGCCAAGTCTCTTGACATGTTGGTACAGCAAGGCATCTGACAGGAGACACTACAGCGTAATCCCACACTGAACACTTATTTGGATTTTCTAGCAAGACAACCACCGGTATTCTCAGAAGCTAAAGAAGCCTTAGAGGCAGATTATTGGCTCCGGATTATTGAATCTAAATTGGAAATGCTCCAGTGTGATGAATATGAAAAAGAATTAATTTTCTGCTCAGTGCAACTCCATGGATCCGCTGGGGCTTGGTGGTCTGAGTGTCTTGCTACAATCGCTGAAGGCCATTGTGTGACATGGACTGAGTTTCGTGAAGCTTTCCGTGCACGTCATATCTGCACGGGGATTATTCAAACCAGAATTGAAGACTTCTATGAACTCAAGCAAGAAGGGATGAGTGTTATGGAGTACTTCACGGAATTTAACCATTTGGTACAATATGCGTCAGCTTATGTGGACAAATAAACGATTTAGTGTCATTATTTCTTCCGAGGCCTCAATGTGGAGCTTCGGTCGAAAGTGGCATTATTCAATCGGGGAAATTATAGCGAGTTAGTCAATGCCGCTATGATTCAAGAAAAGTCTGGACTCCAGTTTAAGGAAAGTATGAGGAAGGGAAGCTTATCACCGGAAAGTATAGATGACTATCCTCAGAAACAACCGGCGATATATTGCTTACCGTCCGGGTTGGAAATTCAGTCCTTTGACGGACCATCGCAGATCCGATCCCGTCCATATCCAACCCTGGATGTTCAGACACTGCTGCAGCAGCAGCAAATTTTAGGATCGAAGAGCACGTGAAAAGCTACCAGAGGGGGTGAATGGTAGATTAAAAATTTTTATGCGGAGGCTACAAAAACCCCTCGGCAGAAAATCAATCTGATAAAGAAACTGTTTGTGCGAATTTTTCCGATGTGTTCAAATGTGACTAAACTAGTGTACATTAAAGATAATCAAGTCACAAAGCCAGTTCAACAAGAAGCACGTGAAAACACTTAGTAGAACTTGAGTAATGATCAAAAGACTAGATGGAGGTCAATCTGTTCTACCCAAATTTAAAAAACAGATCTACAATTCTGCAAAGAAACTCTTGTAGATCAAAAACCACAAATACAATGACTGTAATATTTTCAAAGATGATATATAATCAAGTTGTGAAGACAACCCATAAAGAATCACGTCAATTGGATCGGTAAAACTTGAGTTATGATCAAAATAACGAAGCAACATCGGTCTGTCCAGAAACTCGCCGAGGAAAAACTTGTCTGAAACAAGTTGGACGAACAAGGCACCAAAGATTCTCTAAACTATGAATTTTATTGATCAAAACTTAAGAGAAGCAGCCACAAGTCGTTCTATCCATGAGCCTTGGCCTCCCTTTCTTATATAACCAGCCCTATGGCCAACCAATTCAAACTATGACCCCTACTCCTACTTGGATTCAAACTTTAACTTTCCAAAACTACTCAATACTCTTCTATACGCAGATAGAAGCAATCTTAAGACTTCGAAACGCCTTAGGAACGTCCCAAACATTCCTAAAACAACTCTACTTCTTGCCTAACACAAATTCCTATTATAACCAACTCAAAACTTTCCATAATGATTCATAACCGCCTCAGCCACAGCCTGAGCGCAAAATCCAGCCGGTTGAACCTTTTCAACCATATCTTCACTTCCATATATCTTCACCTGTGACGCCCTCAATTCTGTGGAAAACCACGGAACCGAGAACTAATGCATATGTGTGCCCAGGATGTTCATCACACATACACATATGTTCCACAAACTGAATTTCAGATTATATATTACCACGGATAACAGAGTTTATTACAATATCTCATGAGTCTTGGACTCATGCTCACAGCGGAAGTCTTATTTCTATGCAGCGGAAGTCTTTATTCTAATGCAGAAGCGATTTAACTAATGCAGAAGCAAATCTAAACAGAAGTGGCTCCATCTCTACACCCTCCACAGGCAAGGTTGAGAACAGATCACACGCCCTAATGCTCCACTTGGTCTTCATAGTAAGCTTCTCCTGCTGCTGATGATGAAATAATAATGCAAGTTTGAGTACAATGATGTACTCAGCAGGTGCGGGAAAAACATGATATGCAACTCATAACAAGGTAGGTATAAAAAGTCTTATTTACAGAAAAGAAAATTTATAAAACCATGATAAAACAGCAACTTAACTTTAGATGAATGTAATCCCATCATGTATTAAATTACCAACATACCTCCATCGCTTTCCATGTTCCACCCGAACATTAACCAACCTCATTCTTACTCACGAATACCTCCTCGTATTTGCTACCATCTCACGAATACCATCACATATTCGCTACCATCTTATCTCATAAACAACTTTGTCTCACACCGAGACCAATCTCGTTACCATGACTCAACAGTCATGCAACCATCTTATCACCCGGACTCAACAGTCCCAAAACCAAACCATAACATAATCAATAACCTTAACCAAGAACCATCCCACTAACCATCCCAACTAATCATGGCAGTTTAGCCAGGCGCTCGTGACCGTAAGCTCGGCTATCATGATAGTTTTAGACTCTGCAGAGTTTGCACCTCTTTACTCACAAGTTTGTGATTTCGTCACCCGTCGGCGACTGCAGAACCTCCATTATACCAGTACACAACTGTTGGTGTATGGTCAAGAGATCACAAAATAGCCTTTACAAAGGGGTTACTAGATGTATGGACTCACTAAGGTTTCACCGGCAGGCTAGAATCTCCAATTCTCCCACCCACGGGCCCCCTCTTGTGCCATGCAGTTCCCAGGGCAGTCCTCACTCCACGCCCATTCCCCGCGCCTTCCACAGTCCATAACACTCTAGCAACTTACCTAATTACTCAGCTAAGCCGCACCCATACTTGGCCTTGTGGTGGCACTGTTATCCTAGCATGTGCATGCATGAACCGGTCCTTAGATCTACGGCAAGTAAACTACCATCTCACGCTACCTCATTCACAAACCCAGTCTTGCCTAGATCTCCCTCCGATCCATGTTCATTAACCTCATCAGTTTCATATATCATTACGAGTGCAGTTAGCTAGACACATCTATCTCGCTTCCCAATCCCATAGACTCAGCGAAGCATAAAAGCAAAAACCATACCCGACTCATAAACTTCCCTGGCGACAAGGGTGGTTTAACCAAAGCTAGTAAACTCCTATAAAATGGTTTCCCATCATGTTTGACTCGGTACGCACACCTTTTCGCAAAACAAAACAGTTTCACCCAAAACATAGGATCAATATGGTCATGGAGCACTTGCCTCGTTCTTGCGGTTCCTGTTGTTCTTGGATCTCAAAACCTTGTTGCTGCAGTTCATCGTAGACAGCTCCCTAAGCTTGTCCTGCTTACGTTCTTCTTGGTCTCGAGGTCCTCATCAGATCATTGGGCTTCCTCCGGCGATCTTCCTTGCTGCTCTCCGGCGATGGTCTACTCGGCGGGTTGGGACTATGGCTCTAAGTCGTCGGCTCAGGAGTTAGAAAAGAAGTTTGTGGTTTCGTCCAGAGGTTCTGGTTTCTATTTATAATCAGGAAGAGAAGAGTCCTAATCGGATTGTATCCCGAATAAGAGTCCTATTCAGATCGTCGTTAGATCTAACATATTATCTTTGGTTGATTCGGTACGGTAACATTGTGGAATTCAGGTCAGTTTCCTTTACGTACCGGTATTCTTACGCGTACAGATTCCAAAATTGCTTCAGAACCCGTTACCTTCACGGCGATGAGCTCCGGAGGCTCCACGTGTCCACCGGGCCTGGTCTCTTCCGTTCCGCAGAGACGGGCTCCGGTTGTGCCGCGTGTCAAACGTGCAAGACTTCCCTCTTCCTCAGAGGTGAGCTCCGCGGGCACCACGTATCCTGGCGGTCGGGACCTCCTCTCTTACTCGGAGATGGCTCCACGCACGCCATGTGTCAGTGTCGGACCTTTCCTCTCTTCTTTCCTCAGAGACGAGCTACGTGTCTAGCAGCGATGGACCTCCCGGAGATAATCTCGGTGGTGACACGTGTTTGATAGCACCGGACCTCTCGGAGGTGAGCTCCAAGATCGCCACGTATCCCGCGTGACCAGTCCTCTGATTTCCATGATGACTAGCTCCGCGGGAAACAAGTGTCCCACAGGGTCGGACCTCTCCCCTTTTGTGGAGATGAGCCCCGAGCCGGCCATGTAGCCTACTTCAGCGGCGGACCTCTCCCCACTTTGCAGGGATGAGCTCCGAACATGCCACGTGGCCAGCGGGCCGCGGAAGTTGTCTTCGGCGCTCTCTGAGAGCTGGTTTTGGCTCTTATTGGCTATCCTTTTGATATTTTTCTCTGTTCCTACTTTTCTTAAAATGTTTTCTCTTCATAAAACATGAACATATGCTGACACCCGAGCTGAGGGTGTCACAAATCTACCCCCCTTAAATTGAATCTCGCCCTCGAGATTCGTTAGTAGTGAATAGATGGGGAAATTCTGCCTTGATATCATATTTACGTTCCCATGTGGCTTCATCATCGGTGTGATGGCCCCATTGTACCTTGTACCATCAAATCACCTTGTTCTGGGTGACCCTTTCCTTTTTGTCCAAGATTCGGACAGGGTATTCCGCATAAGTCAGGCCCTCTTGAAGTTCAAGCTCTCCCATTGATACTTGTTCCTCTTGTACTCTCAAGCATTTCTTGAGCTGGGATACATGAAACACGTCATGTACGTCGGAGAGGTGGATTGGGAGCTCTAGTTGATAGGCTACTTCTCCTCGCTTGTCCAAAATCTTAAATGGTCCGATGTAGCGAGGTGCAAGCTTTCCTTTGACGTTGAAACGTTGTTGGCCTCGGATAGGCGATACCTTAAGGTATACGAAGTCTCCTACATCAAAGGTCAACTTCCTACGCCTATTGTCCGCATAGCCTTTCTGTCGTGACTGAGCAGCCTTTAAGTTCTCCCGTACCGTTTGGACTTGCTTTTGAGATTCTTGTAGTACTTCGGGTCCAAACACCTAGTTCTCTCCGGTTTCATTCCAGAACAGTGGTGTTCTACAACGTCTGCCATATAATGCTTTGAAAGGCGACATCTTCAAGCTAGCTTGATAGCTGTTGTTATAGGAGAATTTGGCATACGGTAAACTCCTATCCCAACTACGCCCACGTTTCAAGGCGCAAGCTCTCAACATGTCCTCCAAAATTTGGTTTGTCCTTTCGGTTTGCCCATCAGTTTGTGGGTGATAGGCGGAGCTAAAATCCAGTCGTGTACCCATGGCTTTCTGCAGCTTCCTCTAAAATCTAGAGGTAAACTGAGAACCTCGATCTGAGACTATCCTCCTCGGAACTCCATGACGGCACACGATCTGCTCCATGTACAACTCGGCTAATTGTGCGACGTTGTCATTGGCCCTTACAGGGAGAAAATGGGCGGTTTTCGTCAATCCGTCCACGATGACCTAGATGGAGTCTTAACCCGACTGAGTTCGTGGCAATCCGACGATAAAATCCATACTGATGTCCTCCCACTTCCATTCGGGTACCTTCAAAGGTTGCAATAATCCAGCGGGTTTTTGATGTTCGGCCTTCACCCATTGGCATGTGTCGCATAGGGCAACGTATTCGGCTATATCCCTCTTCATACCATCCCACCAATAACAAGTTTTGAAGTCCTTGTACATTTTGGTACTTCCGGGATGTATAGAATAGGGTGAATCATGTGCCTCCTTCAATATCATGTCGCGGAGGTGTTTTATGTTAGGAACACAAATCCTTTTTCCTAGCCAAAGCGTACCCTTTTCATCTTCTTTGAAGTCTTTCTCTATTCCTTGTCGGATTCTTTCCTTGATCTCCTTGATCTCCTCATCTGTTGCTTGGCCATCTCTTATCTCTTGCTCCAATGAGGAGTGGATCTCCATTATTTCCATGTTGTTCAAGAATCCGAGGTGTAACCATCCGAACTCCTTATGTAGTTCGGGTGGTAGCTCCCGAACTGTGAGTTGGTGACATGCTTCCTTTCGGCTCAATGCATCAGCTACTACATTGGCCTTCCCGGGGTGGTAGTTGATTCCAACATCGTAATCCTTGATGAGTTCCAACCATCGACATTGCCTCAAATTCAAGTCCGTTTGTGTAAATATGTACTTGAGGCTTTTATGATCCGTATAGATCTCATATCGATGACCAAGGATATAATGTCTCCAAATCTTCAATGCATGCACTACTGCTGCTAGCTCCAAGTCATGTGTAGGATAATTAAGCTCGTGCTTCTTTAATTGTCGTGAGACATAGGCTACCACTTGTCCTTCTTGCATGAGCACACATCCAAGCCCCTGTCTGGATGCGTTACAATATATGTCAAACCTCTTGCTTACGTCTGGCAATACCAGAACCGGTGCTGTGGTTAGCCTTTTCTTGAGTTCCTCAAAACTTCCTTGGCATGATGGTGTCCATTGGAAGACTTTTCCCTTCATTAGCAACTCCGTCATAGGCTTTGCTATCTTAGAGAAGTCTTTAATGAAGCGTCGATAGTATCCAGCCATCCCAAGAAAACTCCGAATATCCCTCACGTTCTGCGGTTGGTCCCACTTCAGAACATCTCTCACTTTTTCGGTATCAACCGATACCCCTTCCTTGGAGATAATATGGCTAGGAAGGATATTTCCTTTAGCCAAAATTGACACTTGTTAAGATTGGCATACAATTGATGCTCACGCAATTTCTGCAAGGTCAATTTCAAATGTTCTTCATGCTCCTCCTCACTTTTTTGAATACACCATAATGTCGTCGATGAAAACCACGACGAACATGTCCAAGTACTCCATGAAAACCTTGTTTATAAGGTACATGAAGTATGCGGGTGCATTTGTCAACCCAAAAGACATGACGGTATATTCATACGAACCATACTGTGTCCGAAAGGCTGTCTTGGGTATATCGGAGGGCTTAATCTTCAGCTGGAAGTATCCCGACCAAAGATCAATCTTGGAGAACACTCGGGCTCCTTTCATTTGGTCGAACAGGTCCTCTACACGGGGCAGAGGGTATTTGTTCTTGATTGTTACCTCGTTGAGAGATCTATAATCCACGCACATCCTTTGGGTTCCATCCTTCTTGTCTACGAAGAGCACAGGAGCTCCCCATGGTGACAAGCTTGAACGTATAAAACCCTTCTCCAACTGTTCTTGAATTTGCTTCTTGAGTTCTACTAATTCATTGACGGGCATCCTATAGAGTCTCTTGGCTATGGGTGCAGTTCCGGGTACCAAATCAATGGCAAACTCAATGTCCCGATCAGGGGGCATACCTGGAAGCTCTTCCGGGAACATGTCCGAAAATTCCTGAACCACCGGAATGCTGTCGAATGTTGCTCCTTCAACGTGGTTCAAATTTGCCTTTTCAGTGGTTTGTCGAGCTGACTCAAACTCGACACGGGTGCCGTTCTCATTTGTCAACTGCACGCTTCTTTCAGCACATTGGATTACCCCGTTGTGCTTGCTTAACCAATCCATCCCGAGTATTATGTCAATCCCTTGGGAGTCCAAGACAATAAGGTTGGCAAGAAAGTCTACCCCCCTTATTTTAAGGTTTACTTTCAGACATACTATATTAGTCCTCATTTCTCCTCCGGGAGAATTAACTAACATAGCACATTCTAAGTGGGGTACGGGTAGATGATGTTTGTCAACATATTTGGATGATATGAAGGAATGTGATGCTCCAGAATCAAATAAGATGGTGGCTGGGTTGGAGTTGGCAAGGAACATACCAATTACGACGTCCTCAGCCTGTTGTGCTTCCTCAGCAGAGACATGGTTCACGTTGCCACGAGCATAGTTCTGCTGTCCCCGATTTACTTGATTGTCCGCTCCGTTCGGTCGCGGGTTCTGCTTGGTCACATTGCCTTGCTGTCCAGGGCCTCTCCTCGGGCACTGGTTCGCGAAGTGTCCTATCTCCCCGCATGCAAAGCATGCCCTGTTGCCTGCGGCAGCAGGTACGTTGGGGCGGGGGTTTTGAACAGGAGCGCCATTGTTAGGTCGGGGCACAGGAGGCATGGGCACACGAGGTGCTGGTGCAACGAATTGTTGCTGTGGTGGCTGACCAGAGCGGTATACAGGAGTGGTCGATCCATGCTGCGGTGCAGAGGGCATGTACCGAGGTCGTACATTGCTCCCTTGAGGCTGGTATGGCATCTTCCTCTTGCACTCTCGCTTGATCTCTCGGATCTTGTTTTCAACCACTATGGCCTTGTCAACCCGCTTCTAGAAGCTTACGTAGTCATTGTTGAGAAGCTCAACCTGGATCTCATTGTTCAACCCTCTCATGAACAGGTACTGCTTCCTCTGATCTGAGTTGACATCTTCAGGGGCATACCGGGACAGTTGTGTGAACTTGTTGAGGTACTCATTCACACTTTGTCCTTGGCGGAGACCTTCGAACTCCTGCCTCTTGAGCATCATTACACCAGCAGGGATGTAATGAGAGCGGAAACTTTCCTTGAACTCAGTCCAAGTGATTGTCTCCGGGTTGACATGGGCATTGCATAGGGCATCCCACCAGTCAGCAGCGGCTCCCGTAAGTTGGTGCGACGCGAAGAGAACCTTCTCTCGGTCATTGCACTGTACTATGGCAAGCTTCTTCTCCATGGATTTCAACCAGTAGTCGTCCTCCATGGGGTCACTAGCTTGAGGAAAGATGGGTGGTCAAGTCCTCGTGAACTCTCCCAACCTGTTGTGAGCCGGCGGTGGTGGTGGCGGAGGTGCCGGAACGGGGTTGTTGTTGGCCTGCAACTGACCCAAAGTTTGGATCATGGTTTGCATAAGCTGGTTTTGCATGGCCATCAACCTTTCCAGGTTGTTCTCGCCAGCTCCGGGGTTAACAGGAACTTCCTCGTGATAATCCTTTTGGTTGTCACGGACGTTCCTTCGGCCGGCGTTTCCTCTCACCATCTATGAGAGAGGTCAAAATAGAATAGAATGTTAGAAGGTTAGGTAGGTCCCTTCAACTATATGCATCAAGGTGAGTTGGACTATATATATATTAGCCCATATGAGGATGTGAACAACTGCCGAAACATCTCACACCTCTTTCTACTTACGTGTAGATATGGACAACGTTTTGAGACGTCCAACAACTCACACTAAGCGTATAATCTCAATCAATCATCACAAGGGCTCACACAATTCCTATTCAAGGATGGTTCCCTATGTCAAGGTGGTTTTAAAGCCAATCTAAGCGTCCTAGGGTGCTTCCTTTGGTCAGCGTGGATTAGCTACCAATCTGTGTCCAATCTGTGACTCCTATTTAAGGGTGTAACCTACTGTTAACCCGTGGCTCTAATGTCAATCTAAGGTTTCTATCTAGGCGTGTAACCTACTGTCAACCCGTGGCTCTGATACCAATCTGTGACGCCCTCAATTCTGTGGAAAACCATGGAACCGAGAACTAATGCATATGTGTGCCCAGGATGTTCATCACACATACACATATGTTCCACAAACTGAATTTCAGATTATATATTACCACGAATAACAGAGTTTATTACAATACCTAATGAGTCTTGGACTCATGCTCACAGCGGAAGTCTTATTTCTATGCAGCGGAAGTCTTTATTCTAATGCGGAAGCGATTTAACTAATGCGGAAGCAAATCTAAGCAGAAGTGGCTCCATCTCTACACCCTCCACAGGCAAGGTTGAGAACAGATCACACGCCCTAATGCTCCACTTGGTCTTCAAAGTAAGCTTCTCCTGCTGCTGATGATGAAATATTAATGCAAGTTTGAGTACAATGATGTACTCAGCAAGTGCGGGAAAAACATGATATGCAGCTCATAACAAGGTAGGTATAAAAAGGCTTATTTGCAGAAAAGCAGATTTATAAAACCATGATAAAACAGCAACTTAACTTTAGATGAATGTAATCCCAGCATGTATTAAATTACCAACATACCTCCATCGCTTTCCATGTTCCACCCGAACATTAACCAACCTCATTCTTACTCACGAATACCTCCTCATATTCGCTACCATCTCACGAATACCATCATGTATTCGCTACCATCTTATCTCATAAACAACTTTGTCTCACACCGAGACCAATCTCGTTACCATGACTCAATAGTCATGCAACCATCTTATCACCCGGCCTCAACAGTCCCAAAACCAAACCATAACATAATCAATAACCATAACCAAGAACCATCCCACTAACCATTCCAACTAAACATGGAAGTTTAGCCAGGCGCTCGTGACGGTAAGCTCGGCTATCATGATAGTTTTAGACTCTGCAGAGTTTGCACCTCTTTACCCACAAGTTTGTGATTTCGTCACCCGTCGGCGACTGCAGAACCTCCATTATACCAGTACACAACCATTGGTGTATGGTCAAGAGATCACAAAATAGCCTTTACAAAGGGGTTACTAGATGTATGGACTCACTAAGGTTTCACAGGCAGGCTAGAATCTCCAATTCTTCCACCCACGGGCCCCCTCTTGTGCCATGCAGTTCCCAGGGCAGTCCTCACTCGACTCCCATTCTCCGCGCCTGCCACAGTCCATAACACTCTAGCAACTTACCTAATTACTCAGCTAAGCCGCACCCATACTTGGCCTTATGGTGGCACTGTTATCCTGGCATGTGCATGCATGAACCGGTCCTTAGATCTACGGCAAGTAAACCACAATCTCATGCTACCTCATTCACAAACCCAGTCTTGCCTAGATCTCCCTCCGATCCATGTTCATTAACCTCATCAGTTTCTTATATCATTACGAGTGCAGTTAGCTAGACACATCTATCTCGCTTCCCAATCCCATAGACTCAGCGAAGCATAAAAGCAAAAACCATACCCGACTCATAAACTTCCATGGCGACAAGGGTGGATTAACCAAAGCTAGTAAACTCCTATAAAAGGGTTTACCATCATGTTTGACTCAATACGCATACCTTTTCGCAAAACAAAACAGTTTCACCCAAAACATAGGATTAATATGGTCAAGGAGAACTTGCCTTGTTCTTGCGGTTCCGGTTGTTCTTGGATCTCAAAACCTTGTTGCTGCAGTTCGTCGTAGACAGCTCCCTGAGCTTGTCCTACTTACGTTCTTCTTGGTCTCGAGGTCCTCCTCAGATCGTTGGGCTTCCTCCGGCGATCTTCCTTGCTGCTCTCCGGCGATGGTCTACTCGGAGGGTTGGTACTAGGGCTCTAAGTCGTCGGCTCAAGAGTTAGAAAAGAAGTTTGTGGTTTCGGCCAGAGGTTCTGGGTTCTATTTATAATCGGGAAGAGAAGAGTCCTAATCTGATTGTATCCCAAATAAGAGTCCTATTCAGATCGTCATTAGATCTAACATCTTATCTTTGGTTGATTCGCTACGGTAACGTTATGGAATTCAGGTCAGTTTCCTTTACGTACCTGTATTCTTACGAGTACAGATTCCAAAATTGCTTCAGAACCCGTTACCTTCGCGGCGATGAGCTCTGGAGGCTCCACGTGTCCACCGGGCCTGGTCTCTTCTTTTCCGCAGAGACGGGCTCCGGTTGTGCCGCGTGTCAAACGAGCAAGACTTCCCTCTTCCTCGGAGGTGAGCTCCGCGGACGCCACGTATCCTGGTGGTCGGGACCTCCTCTCTTACTCGGAGGTGGCTCCACGCACGCCACGTGTCAGTGCCGGACCTTTCCTCTCTTCTTTCCTCAGAGACGAGCTACGTGTCTAGCAGCGACGGACCTCCCAGAGATAAGCTCCGGTGGCAACATGTGTTCGATAGCACCGGACCTCTCGGAGGTGAGCTCCGAGATCGACACGTATCCCGCGCGACCAGTCCTCTGATTTCCATGATGACTAGCTCCGGGGGCAACACGTGTCCCGCAGGGTCGGACCTCTCCCCTTTTGCGGAGATGAGCCCCGAGCCTGCCACGTAGCCTACTTTAGCGGCGGACCTCTCCCCACTTCGCAGGGATGAGCTCCGAACACGCCACGTGGCCAGCGGGCCGTGGAAGTTGTCTTCGGCGCTCTCTGAGAGCTGGATTCGGCTCTTATTGGCTATCCTTTTGATATTTTTCTCTGTTCCTACTTTTCTTAAAATGTTTTCTCTTCATAAAACATGAACATATGCTGACACCCGAGATGAGGGTGTCACATCACCACGCCTTGGAACAATGTAGCCACACCATGCACCCCTTGAATACGTGCAAACACTTTCCAAAATGTTCACAACACCTTCATATGCATTGTTCTTGACCCAAACATGCTGCGTGACCTCCTGATCAGCTCAACCATAATTTCTCCTGAACTTGGTTGTTGAATCTCATCTTCTCCCTAAGACTATTTCAAGGATCTCCATCACCAGCCATGTCTTTATCTCAAGCAGCACCTGCACATGAACAAACATCCACTTTTTTCTAGCACAAGTCCGCAACTTGACTCACGTTAGTCCGTAAACCACAACACCTTACATGAGCACCTCACATAAGCATGTTGCAAACCGTAGCAATGTACTAACCACCATAATCAGCCATAACACATCAGAAACTTTGTAAGAGAATACTAAGCAAACATTCCATAAGCCAAGAAGTAAGTTTGAAACATTACAAGTTAAAACACAGAGTGGCTGAAAATTAAACACTATGAAAACAGCTGTTCTGCAGTGACAGTTACACCTGAAATGCAACGAGAAAGTTCGGACAATCTGAACTGAGTAAAGAGTAATAGTTACTCCACAAAACACAGTTGTAAAGATCAACTGTGTCGACTCACGTGCATCTCATGTGAACGAAAGTTCGGACACTCTGAAGCGGGTATTTTGGAAATATTCAAAACTTTGGATGTAAATCATCACTTCTATTCTAATTGCCAATGTATTCAGCACACATAGGTCTCACACAAATGAGTATTTGTGCACCCCACCTCAGCAAAGTGCACAAGTATATCAACCACTTCCGCTGTGTGAAGGTCATGAGCTCCCATCGTACTGTACTTGTAGCGATGTGGGGCATATCACTCAGGAGTGTCATGTGACCAAGCAAAGCAGCGGTCACATATCGTATCAAGCTGCAAAGAAATTCCATGGTCAGCCAAGGAGGGCATCACTGAAAGTGGAAAACGTGAACTATATGGCAGTTGAGGATGTCCCCATGGGAGAACCCGTTTTTGCGGGTATGTTCAGCATACATGATCAGCCCACGTTCGTATTGTTTGATTCTGGTGCCACACATGATTTTATCAGCAAATATTATGTGTTCAAACACCAAATACCATCAACCACCTTGGCCGCATCTTATCAGATTAATTCACTGGGAGATAGTAGAACAACAGGTAGGATTGTTGCCTCTATGTTTGGATGGGCGGGTATATCCTACTACTCTTATCATCCTAGAAGGCCTGTGGATTGACATCATCTTGGGAATGGCTCGGTTGACACATCACCAAGCTATCCCGCCTTGATAGATAGTTCTGCTAGAAAGTTCATTAGAAGTCGAGAAAACAAGGTTTCTGGGGAAGATTCCAATCCAAAAGCACATTGATGCCGAAAGAATCTTCGGAACCGGTGGAGAGGCTATTCTGATTGAAGGCTATACAAATAACATGACTGAGGTATGTAAATCAAACCAGTGAAATCAATCCATAACAGTTGATCGTATTTGCTCCCAACAAATAAGTCGAAGATAGAAGAGCCCAGATTCCAAATGAAGAAATGTAAACTCGCACCCACTCGTACTCTTCTTTTCTTTGAACCCATGAAAGGTCTGTTTCAAAACTTAGATTTAGATATGCAAGCACGAGATAGCGTGGCTCATGATCTTTTTTATCTAAAGATGCCACGGTCCTTTATTAATACTAAGACCAAAATAGGTTCTTTGATTGGATTCAGAACCCCTCCATTTTTCTACGCATCCAATCAATACGTAAGTCCCCTATCTAGGTTACAATGATTTCTGAAGCAAGTAAAGGCACAGCGAAAGGCAAAATACAAATTTGATTATGAGTACAGAGGCGCGAAGCATAATTGGCTAAAACCAATACTTGCTTTTGATAATGAAATAGCCGAGGACAGGCTGTCTCTGAAGTAAGTGCTTCCATTGGTTCACGAATGGTGCAGCTGAATTCAAAAAGGCATGGTCAACACACGCTGATTCTGAGAAATGTTGCACCGGAGGTTACTGCTGCATACAACGTTGAGGCTAATAAATTGGAAAACATTCCAGTGGTTCGGGAATATCTGGGTGTGTTTCCCGATGATCTACTTGGCATGCCGCCCGAACGTGAGGTGGAGTTCAAGATTGAACTAGCACCGGGAACCACACCAATCTCTCGGAGGCCGTATAAAATGGCCCCAAATGAACTCGCGGAGCTGAAAGAACAACTGAATGATTTGTTAAGCAAAGGTTTTATTGGGCCAAGTTCATCACCGTGGGGATGCTCTGCGCTGTTCGTAAAGAAAAAGGACGAGACTCTGAGGCTATGTGTGGACTATCGTCCGCTAAATGCCGTAGCTATCAAGAACAAGTATCCACTACCGCGTATCGATATGATTTTCGATCAATTAGGGGGTGCTATAGTTTTCTCAAAGATGGATCTTTGGTCCGGATATCATAAATCAAAATCCGGGTAGAAGACATACCAAAAACGGCATTTTTGACGAGATACGGGTTGTATGAGTGTCTCGTCATGTCAATCGGACTCACCAATGCTCCGGCCCATTTTATGTACTTGATGAATTCAGTATTTATGCCGGAGTTAGACAAGTTCGTCGTGGTCCTCATCAACGATATCTTAGTATATTCCAGATCGGAGGAAGAACACGCCGAGCATTTGCATATTGTGCTCCAACGACTATAGGATCACAAGCTATATGCAAATTCAGCAAGTGCGAGTTTTGGATCAGCCAAGTTCCATTCCTTGGGCACATTATTTCAGCGGAAGGCATTGCGGTTGATCTGAACAGTTGTCCAAGTGCTGAATTGGAGTTCACCAAAATCAGTCCACGAAGTCCGTAGCTTCCTCGGTATAGCGGGCTACTACTGGAGATTCATTCCGAGTTTCTCCAAAATTGCTAAACCAATGACGGAACTTCTGAAGAAAGGCAAGAATTATTTATGGAGTGAAGCATGTGAGGAGGCGTAAAAAACATTGGTGAAGCACCTCACAACAGCCCCGGTGTTGGCGCAGCCCGATACGATGAAATCTTTTGATGTTTATTGCGATGCATCCGACATCGGTCTTGGCTGCGTGCTTATGCAAGAAGGGAGAGTGGTAGCGTATGGATCCCGGCAGCTTTGGAGTCATGAACAGAATTATCCGACACAGAACCTGAAACTAGCTGCTGTGGTCCTTGCTCTTAAAATGTGGAGGCATTACTTGGAAACTTTGTCCACCTCTACACCTGTGACGCCCTCAATTCTGTGGAAAAACCACGGAACCGAGAACTGATGCATATGTGTGCCCAGTATGTTCATCACGCATATACACATTATCCACAAACTGAATTTCAGAATATATATGACCACGAATAACAGAGTTTATTACAATGTCTCATGAGTCTTGGACTCATGCTCACAGCGGAAGTCTTTATTCTAGCAGCGGAAGTCTCTTAACTAATGCGGAAGCAAATTCTAAGCAGTAGCAGATCCATCTCTACTCCATCCCCACAGGCAAGGTTGAGAACAGACTACACGCCTAATGCTCCACTTGGTCTTCATAGTAATCTTCTCCTGTTGCTGATGACGAAATAATAATGCAAGTTTGAGTACAATGATGTACTCAGCATGTGCGGGAAAATATGATATGTAGCTCATAACAAGGTAGGTATAAAAAGGCTCATTGCAGAAAGCAAAATTATTTATCAAAAACCACGATAAAACAGCAACTTATCTTTAGGTGAATGTAATCCCAACATGTATGAAAATACCAATCATACCTCCATTATGTTCATTACCTTCCATGTCCCATCCAGACATTAATCAACCTCATTCTTGCTCACGAATACCTCCTCGTATTCGCTACCATCTCATGAATACCATCTCATATTCGCTACCATTTCACCTCATAAACAACTTCGTCTCCCACCGAGACCAACCGTGTTGCCATGACTCAACAGTCATGCAACCCATCTTATCTTCCGGACTCAACAGTCCCGAAAACCAAACCAAAACCAAACCATAACCAATAACCATATCCAATCACCATCCCAACTAATCATGGAAGTTGGCCAGGCGCTCGTGACCGTAAGCTCGGCTATCATGATAGTTTTAAGACTCTGCAGAGTTTGCACCTCTTTACCCACAAGTTTGTGATTTCATCACCCGTCGGCGACTGCAGAACCTCCATTATACCAGTACACAACCGTCGGTGTATGGCCAAGAGATCACAAAATAGCCTTTACAAAGGGGCTACTAGACGTTTGGACTCACTAAGGTTTCACCGGCAGGCTAGAATCTCCAATTCTCCCACCCACGGGCCCCCTCTTATGCCATGCAGTTCCCAGGGCAGTCCTCACTCGACTCCCATTCCCCGCGCCTTCCACGGTCCATAACAATCTAGCAACTTACCTAGTTACTCAGCTAAGCCGCACCCATACTTGGCCTTGTGGTGGCACTGCTATCCTGGCATGTGCTCGCATGAACCAGTCCTTAGATCTACGGCAAGTAAACCACTACCTCATACTACCTCATTCACAAACCCAGTCTTGCAAAGATCTCCCTCCGATCCATGTTCATTAACAACATCAGTTTCTAATTATCGTTACGAGTGCAGTTAGCTAGACACATCTATCTCGCTTCCCAATCCCATGGACTCAGCGAAGCATAAAAGTAAAAACCATACCCGACTCATAAACATCCCTGGCGACAAGGGTGGTTTAACCAAATCTAGTAAACTCCTATAAAAGGGTTTCCCATTATGTTTGACTCAGCACACACACCTTTTCGTAAAACAAAACAGTTTTCCCAAAACATAGGATAAATATGGTCAAGGGGCACTTGCCTTGTTCTTGCGGTTCCGGTTGCTCTTGGATCTCGAAACCTTGTTGTTGCAGCTCGTCGTAGACAGCTCTCTGAGGTTGTCCTTCTATACAGGATCATGCACATACAAGATGCACAGCAATCAATATCATGCTTAAACTTTAACTAGATGCGATGATGCATATGCATGCTATCCTATAATCAGTTTTATTAGGTCAGTTTGTACATATTCTTGCATGGCTTGCATGGTTTTATGATGAACAGAGGTGTTCGGATCAAATGTGGACGTGGCGATGATCTTGTCTTTAGATCAACCCGATCAACAAGTGATCTGTCCACGAGAAAGCTTCTGTTCGAAAGGAATCGAAGAACAGATGCAAAGAAAACACGATGATGTCGTAAGGTGATATTGGAAGCCTACCTTACGTTCTTCTTGGTCTTGGGGTCCTTCTCTGATCAAGACAGATTGTTGGGACTCTCTTCCGGCGATCTTCCTTGACTGAACTCCGGCGATGGGTTTACTTCGGCGAGTTGGGGGCTAGGGCTCTAAGTCATCGGTTCAAGAGGTGGAAAAGAAGTTCGTGGTTTCGGCCAGAGGTTCTGGGTTCTATTTATAATATGGAGAAGAAGAGTCCTAATCTGATTGTATCTTGAATAAGAGTCCTATTCAGATTGTCGTTGAATCTTAACAACTTATCTTTAGTTGATTTGGTGCGGTAACATTGTGGAATTCAGGTTGGTTTCCTCTCTGTACCGATATTTCTACGCGTACAGAATCCAGAAACCGCTCCAGAACTCGTTACCTCCGCGGTGATGAGCTCCAGAAGCTCCACGTGTCCACCGGGCCTGATCTCCCCTTTTCCGCAGAGATGAGCTCCGGTTGTGCCGCGTGTCAAGCGAGCAAGACCTTCCTCTCCTTCGGAGGTGAGGTCCGCGTGCGCTACGTATTCTGGCGGTCGGGACCTCCTCTCTATTCGGAGGTGGCTCCGTGCACACCACGTGTCAGTGCCGGACCTTCCCTCTCTTTGGACGTGGCTCCGGGTGTGCCACGTATCCTGACAGTGCCAGACTTCCTTTCTTCTCAGGGACGAGCTCCGAGGTTAACACGTGTCCAACAGTGACGGACCTCCCGGAGATGAGCTCCGGTGGCGACGCGTGTCCAATAGGAACGGACCTCTCGGAGGTGAGCTCCGAGGTGGACACGCATCCCGTGCGACTGGTCCTCTGATTTCCGCGGTAACTTGCTCCGAGGGTGACACGTGTCCTGCGGGCCTGCCTTCGCTTCTCCGCAGAGGCTAGCTCTGGGGGCAACACGTGTTCCAAAGGGTTGGACCTCTCCCCCTTTGCGGAGATGAGCCCCGAGCCTGCCACGTAGCCAGTTTATTGGCGGACCTCTCCCCACTTCGCAGGAATGAGCTCCGAACACGCCACGTGGCCAGCGGGCCGCGGAAGTTGTCTTCGGCACCCTCTGTGAACTGGATTCAGCTCTTTTTGGCTATCTTTTTGATATTTTCTCTGTTCCCACTTCTTTTAAAATGTTTTCTCTACATGAAACATGAATACATGCAGAAACCAGAGATGAGGGTGTCACAAATCTACCCCCCGTAAATTGAATCTCGCCCTAGAGATTCGTTAGTAGAGAATAGATGAGGAAATTTTGCCTTGATGTCTTCTTCACGCTCCCATGTGGCTTCAGCTTTGGTGTGATGGCTCCATTTTACCTTGCACCATCGGATCACTTTGTTCCTGGTGACCCTTTCCTTTACGTCCAAAATTTGGATAGGGTGTTCCGCATAAGTCAGGTCTTCTTGAAGTTCAAGCTCTTCCATTGGTACTTGCTCCTCTGGTACTCTCGAGCACTTCTTGAGCTAGGATACATGAAACACGTCATGTACGTCGGAGAGATATGTTGGGAGATCTAGTTGTTAAGCTCCTTTTCCTCGCTTGTCCAAAATCTTAAATGGTCCGATGTAGCGAGGTGCTAGCTTTCCTTTGATGTTGAAACGTCGTTGGCCTCGGATAGGCGATACCTTAAGGTATACGAAGTGTCCTACTCCGAAAGTCAACTTCCTTCACCTATTGTACGCATAGCCTTTTTGTCGTGACTGAGCAGCCTTTAAGTTCTCCCGTATCGTTTGGACTTGCTTTTCAGCTTCTTGTAGCACTTCGGGTCCAACACCTGGTTCTCTCCGGTCTCGTTCCAAAACAGCGGCGTTCTACATCGTCTACCATACAATGCTTCGAAAGGCGACATCTTCAAGCTAGCTTGATAGCTGTTGTTATAGGAGAATTTGTCGTACGGTAAACTCCTATCCCAACTACGCCCATGTTACGTTTCAAGGCGCAAGCTCTCAACATGTCCTCCAAAACTTGGTTTGTCCTTTCGGTTTGCCCATCGGTTTGTGGGTGATCGGCGGAGCTAAAATCCAGTCGTGTACCCATAGCTTTCTGCAGCTTCCTCTAAAATCTAGAGGTAAACTGAGAACCTCGATCGGAGACTATCCTCCTCGGGACTCCATGGCGGCACACGATCTGCTCCATGTACAACTCGGCTAATTGTGCAACATTGTACTTGGCCCTTATAGGGAGAAAATGGGCTGTTTTCATCAATTGGTCCACGATAACCCAGATGGAGTTGTAACCCGACTAAGTACGTGGCAATCCGACGATGAAATCCATATTGATGTCTTCCCACTTCCACTTGGGTACCTTCAAGGGTTGCAACAATCCAGCGGGTCTTTGATGTTCGGCCTTCACCCGTTGGCATGTGTCGCATAGGGCAACGTATTTGGCTATGTCCCATTTCATACCATCCCACCAATAACAAGTCTTCAAGTCCTTGTACATTTTGGTACTTCCGGGATGTATGGAATAGGGTGAATCATGTGCCTCTTTTAATATCATGTCGCGGATGTGCTTCACGTTAGGCTCACAAATCCTTTTTCCTAGCCAAAGCGTACCCTTCTCATCTTCTTTGAAATCCTTCTCTATTCCTTGTCGGATCCTTTCCTTGATCTCCTTGATCTCCTCGTCCGTTGCTTGGCCATCTCTTATCTCTTGCTCCAATGAAGAGTGGATCTCCATCATTTCCATGTTGTTCAAGAATCCGAGGTGTAACCGTTCGAACTCCTTACGTAGTTCGGGTGGTAGCTCCTGAACCGTAAGTTGGTGACATGCTCCCTTCCGGCTCAATGCATCAGCTACTACATTGGCCCTCCCATGGTGGTAGTTGATAACAACATCATAATCCTTGATGAGTTCCAACCATCGACGTTGCCTCAAATTCAAGTCCGTTTGTGTAAATATGTACTTGAGGCTTTTATGATCCGTATAGATCTCACATCGATGACCAAGGATATAATGTCTCCAAATCTTCAATGCATGTACTACTGCTGCTAGCTCCAAGTCATGTGTAGGATAATTAAGCTCGTGCTTCTTTAATTGTCATGAGGCATAGGCTGCCACTTGTCCTTCTTGCATGAGCACACATCTGAGCCCTTGTCTGGATGCGTCACAATATATGTCAAAGCTCTTGCTCACGTCCGGCAATACCAAAACCGGCGCTGTGGTTAGCCTTTTCTTGAGTTCCTCAAAACTTTCTTGGCTTGCTGGTGTCCATTGAAAGGCTTTTCCCTTCGTTAGCAACTCCGTCATCGGCTTTGCTATCTTAGAGAAGTCCTTGATGAAGCGTCGGTAGTATCCAGCCATCCCAAGAAAACTCCGAATATCCCTCACGTTTTGCGGTTGGTTCCACTTCAGAACATCTCCCACTTTTCCGGGATCAACCGATACCCCTTCCTCGGAGATAATGTGGCCTAGGAACGATATTTCCTTTATCCAAAATCGACACTTGTTAAGCTTGGCATACACTTGATGCTCACGCATTTTCTGCAAGGTCAATTTCAAATGTTCTTCATGCTCCTCCTCACTTTTTGAATACACCATAATGTCGTCGATGAAAACCACGATGAACTTATCCAAGTACTCCATGAAAACCTTGTTCATAAGGTACATGAAGTATGCGGGTGCATTCGTTAACCCAAAAGACCTGACAATATATTCATACGACCCATATCGTGTTCGAAAGGCAGTCTTGGGTATATCGGAGGGCTTTATCTTCAGTTGGAAGTTTCCTGACCGAAGATCAATCTTGGAGAACACTCGGGCTCCTTTCATTTGGTTGAATAGGTCCTCTATACGGGGCAGAGGGTATTTGTTCTTGATTGTTATCTCATTGAGAGACCTATAGTCCACGCACATCCTTTGGGTCCCATCCTTCTTGTCTACGAAGAGCACGGGGGCTCCCCATGGTGACGAGCTTGGAAGTATAAAACCCTTCTCCAACTGCTCCTGAATTTGCTTCTTGAGTTCTACTAGTTCATTGACGGGCATCCTATAGGGTCTCTTTGCTATGGGTGCAGTTTCGGGTACCAAATCAATAGCAAACTCAATGTCCCGATCAGGTGGCATACCTGGAAGCTCCTCTGGAAACACGTCCGAGAATTCTTGAACCACTGGAATGCTGTCCAATGTTGCTCCTTCGACGTGGTTCAAGATTGCCTTTTTGGTTGTTTGTTGGGCTGACTCAAACGCGACACGAATATTGTGCTCATTTGTCATCTGCACGCTTCTTTCAGCACATTGGATTACCCCGTTGTGCTTGTATAACCAATCCATCCCGAGTATTATGTCAAGCCCTTGGGAATCCAAGACGATGAGGTTGGCAAGGAAGTCTACCCCCTTATTTTAAGGCTTACTTTCGGACATACTATATTAGTCCTCATCTCTCCACCGGGAGAATTAACTAACATAGCACATTTTAAGTGTCATATGGGTAGATTATGCTTGGCAACATACTTGGATGATATGAAGGAATGTGATGCTCCAGAATCAAATAAGATGGTGGCTGGGTTGGAGTTGGCAAGGAACACACCAATTACGACATCCTCAGCCTGTTGTGCTTCCTCAACAGAGCCATGGTTCACTTTACCGCGAGCATAGTTCTGCTGTCCACGGTTTCCTTGATTGTTCCCTCCGTTTGGTCGCGGGTTTTGCTTGGGCACGTTGCCTTGCTGTCCAGGACCTCTCCTCGGGCACTGGCTCGAAGTGTCCTGTTTCCCCGCATGCAAAGCATGCCCTGTTGCCTACGGCAGCAGGTACGTTGGGGCGGGGGTTCTGAACAGGAGCGCCCATGTTGGGTCGGAGCATAGGAGGCAAGGGAACACGAGGTGCTTGTGCAACGGGTCATTGCTGTGGTGGCTGACTAGGGCGGTATGCAGGAGCGGTCGATCCATACTGCGGTGCGGCCGGGGGCATGTACCGAGGTCGTACGTTGCTCCCTTGGGGCTGCTATGGCATCTTCCTCTTGCACTCTCGCTCGATCTCTCGGATCTTGCTTTCGACTACTATAGCCTTGTCAACCAGCTTCTGAAAGCTTACGTAGTCATTGTTGAGGAGCTGAACCAGAATCTCATTGTTCAACCCTCCCATGAATAGGTATTGCTTCCTCTGATCTGAGTTGACATCTTCAGGGGCATACCGGGACAGTTGTGTGAACTTGTTGATATAGTCATTCACGCTTCTCTGTCCTTGGTGGAGACCTTCAAACTCCTGTCTCTTGAGCATCATTACACCAGTAGGGATGTAATGAGAGCGGAAACTCTCCTTGAACTCAGTCCAAGTGATCGTCTCCGGGTCGACATGAGCATTGCATAGGGCATCCCACCAGTCAGCGGCAGCTCCCATGAGTTGGTGCGATGCAAAAAGAACCTTCTCTCGGTCATTGCACTACACTATGGCAAGCGTCTTCTCCATGGATTTCAACCAGTCGTCAGCCTCCATGGGGTCGTTAGCTTGAGCAAAGGTGGGTGGTCGAGTCCTCATGAACTCTCCCAACCTGTTATGAGCCGGCGGTGGTGGTGGCGGTGGTGCCGGAACGGGGTTGTTGTTGTTGGCCTGCAACTGACCCAAAGTTTGGATCATGGTTTGCATAAGTTGATTCTGCATGGCCATCAACCGTTCCAGGTTGTTCTCACCAGCTCCGGGGTTAACAGGAACTTCATCGTGGCCATCCTCTTGGTTGTCACGGACGTTCCTTCGGCCGGCGTTTCCTCTCACCCTCTGTGAGAGAGAACGAAATAGAATAGAAGGTTAGGTAGATCCCCTCAACTATGTGCATCAAGGTGGGTTGGACTATATATATTAGCCCATATGAGGATGTGAACAAGTGCCGAAGCATCTCACACCTTTTTCTACTTATGTGTGGATATGGACAACGCTTTGAGACGTCCCACAACTCACACTAAGCACATAATCACAAACAATCATCACAAGGGCTCACACAACTCCTATTCAAGGCTTTGTTCAATGGGGGTCCTGTATGGCTTAGGGTGTTACCAATCTGTGATCCAACTATAGCCTTTCCTAGGCTTTCATCCTATAGTCAGCGTGGCTTAGCTACCAATCTGTGATCTATCTAGGTTGTGTGATCTATCCGTGGCAGGTTGATACCAATCTGTGTCCGATACCAATCTGTGAACTTATCTAAGCGTGTAACCTACCGTCAACCCGTGGCTTTAATGCCAATTTGTGATTGTATCTAGGTGTGTAATCTACCCTCAACCGTGGCTCTGATACCAATATGTGATTGTATCTAGGTGTGTAATCTACTCTTAACCGTGGCTCTGATACCAATCTGTGACGCCCTCAATTCTGTGGAAAAACCACGGAACCGAGAACTGATGCATATGTGTGCCCAGGATGTTCATCACACATATACACATTATCCACAAACTGAATTTCAGAATATATATGACCACGAATAACAGAGTTTATTACAATGTCTCATGAGTCTTGGACTCATGCTCACAGCGGAAGTCTTAATCTAACAGCGGAAGTCTTTATTCTAGCAGCGGAAGTCTCTTAACTAATGCGGAAGCAAATGCTAAGCAGTAGCGGCTCCATCTCTACTCCATCCCCACAGGCAAGGTTGAGAACAGACTACACGCCTAATGCTCCACTTGGTTTTCATAGTAATCTTCTCTTGTTGCTGATGATGAAATAATAATGCAAGTTTGAGTACAATGATGTACTCAACAAGTGCGGGAAAATATGATATGTAGCTCATAACAAGGTAGGTATAAAAAGGCTCATTGCAGAAAGCAAAGTTATTTATCAAAAACCACGATAAAACAACAACTTATCTTTAGGTGAATGTAATCCCAACATGTATTAAAATACCAATCATACCTCCATTATGTTCATTACCTTCCATGTCCCATCCAGACATTAATCAACCTTATTCTTGCTCACGAATACCTCCTCGTATTCGCTACCATCTCATGAAAACCATCTCGTATTCGCTACCATTTCATCTCATAAACAACTTCGTCTCCCACCGAGACCAACCTTGTTGCCATGACTCAACAGTCATGCAACCCATGTTATCTCCCGGACTCAACAGTCCCGAAAACCAAACCAAAACCAAACCGTAACCAATAACCATATCCAATCACCATCCAAACTAATCATGGAAGTTGGCCAGGCGCTCGTGACCGTAAGCATGGCTATCATGATAGTTTTAAGACTCTGCAGAGTTTGCACCTCTTTACCCACAAGTTTGTGATTTTGTCACCCGTCGGCGACTGCAGAACCTCCATTATACCAGTACACAACCGTCGGTGTATGGCCAAGAGATCACAAAATAGCCTTTACAAAGGGGCTACTAGACGTATGGACTCACTAAGGTTTCACCGGCAGGCTAGAATCTCCAATTATCCCACCCACGGGACCCCTCTTGTGCCATGCAGTTCCCAGGGCAGTCCTCACTGACTCCCATTCCCTGCGCCTTCCACGGTCCATAACAATCTAGCAACTTACCTAATTACTCAGCTAAGCCGCACCCATACTTGGCCTTGTTGTGGCACTGTTATCCTGGCATGTGCTCGCATGAACCGGTCCTTAGATCTACGGCAAATAAACCACCACCTCATGCTACCTCATTCACCAACCTAGTCTTGCCTAGATCTCCCTCCGATCCATGTTCATTAATAACATCAGTTTCTCATTATCGTTACGAGTGCAGTTAGCTAGACACATCTATCTCGCTTCCCAATCCCATGGACACAGCGAAGCATAAAAGTAAAAACCATACCCGACTCATAAACATCCCTGGCGACAAGGGTGATTTAACCAAAGCTAGTAAACTCCTATAAAAGGGTTTCCCATTATGTTTGACTCAGCACACAAACCTTTTCGCAAAACAAAACAATTTTCCCAAAACATAGGATCAATATGGTCAAGGGGCACTTGCCTTGTTCTTGTGGTTCTGGTTGCTCTTGGATCTCGAAACCTTGTTGTTGCAGCTCGTCGTAGACAGCTCCCTGAGCTTGTCCTTCTATACAGGATCACGCACATACAAAATCCACAGCAATCAATATCATGCTTAAACTTTAACTAGATGCAATGATGCATATGCATGCTATCCTATAATCAGTTTTATTAGATCAGTTTGTACGTATTCTTGCATGGCTTGCATGGTTTTACGATGAACAGAGGTGTTCGGATCAAATGTGGACGTGGCGATGATCTTGTCTTTAGATCAACCCGATCAACAAGTGATCTGTCCACGAGAAAGCTTCTGTTCGAAAGGAATCGAAGAACAGATGCAAAGAAAACACGATGATGTCGTAAGGTGATATTGGAGGCCTACCTTACGTTCTTCTTGGTCTTGGGGTCCTTCTCTGATCAAGATAGATCGTTGGCACTCTCTTCCGGCGATCTTCCTCGACTGAACTCCGGCGATGGGTTTACTTCGGCGAGTTGGGGACTAGGGCCCTAAGTCGTCGGTTAAAGAGGTGGAAAAGAAGTTCGTGGTTTCGGCCAGAGGTTCTGGTTTCTATTTATAATCAGGAGAAGAAGAGTCCTAATCTGATTATATCTTGAATAAGAGTCCTATTCAGATTGTCGTTGAATCTTAACAACTTATCTTTAGTTGATTTGGTGCGATAACATTGTGGAATTCAGGTCGATTTCCTCTCCGTACCAATATTTCTACGCTTACAGAATCCAAAAACCGCTCCAGAACTCGTTACCTCCGCGGTGATGAGCTTCGGAAGCTCCAAGTGTCCACCGGGCCTGGTCTCCCCTTTTCCGCAGAGACGAGCTCCGGTTGTGCCGCATGTCAAGCGAGCGAGACCTCCCTCTCCTTTGGAGGTGAGGTCCGCGTGCGCCACGTATTCTGGCGGTCGGGACCTCCTCTCTATTCAGAGGTGGCTCCGCGCACGCCACGTGTCAGTGTCGGACCTTCCCTCTCTTTGGAGGTGGCTCCGGGTGTGCCACGTATCCTGACAGTGCCAGACTTCCTTTCTTCTCAGGGACGAGCTCCGAGGTTAACACGTGTCCAACAGTGACGGACCTCCCGGAGATGAGCTCCAGTGGCGACATGTGTCCAATAGGAACGGACCTCTCGGAGGTGAGCTCCGAGGTCGACACGTATCCCGCGCGACTGGTCCTCTGATTTCCACGGTAACTTGCTCCGAGAGTGACACGTGTCCTGCGGGGCTGCCTTCGCTTCTCCGTAGAGGCTAGCTCCGGGGGCATGTAACACCCCAAAATTTTGATTCAAAACCCTAAATCCTGTTAAGAGGGGGATTTAAAAATTTTTTGGACGTGTTGCATGTTTTGCAAAAATTCAAATTAAACTCAAATCAGAAAAGAAATAGAAAAAGAAAAAGAGAAAACAGAAAAAAAACCGGCCAGTGGGCCGAAACCCACCAGCCGGCCCAGACAGCGCCCGCGCCAGCCCGCAGCCGCGCGCGCTGCTGCCTCACACTGATAGGCAGGGCCCACCCGATCGTCGTCTACCTCGCGCCAGCGCCGGACTCCCTCGCGCCCGAATCAAAACCGATCGGGATTTCGGCGTATCCCCGCTGAATTCTGTTCGTAGGCGACGCAGACATGATCTAAACCACCCCGCCGCCCTCCCCCGTCTATAAAAACCCCGGCCTCATTCTGTTTTTCTCACGCGATCGGCTGATTTTCCTCCGGTGAGAACCGAGACTTCTCCGGCGAATTCTGGCCGATCTAAGCTTGGAAATTCCGATCTAACTCGCTGGTCTTGATCCACCGCCTCCGGGGAACCTTGCAGGTGCAGAAAACTCGGTGACTTGCGGTGTAAACACAGCGCCGACGAGCTTCGCCGTGGTTTCGCCTCGGACCTCGTCGCCGATCACTTTCCAGGACCTCCGAGCTCAAGAAAACCCCCGAGGTGATATCCCCGACCTCCCCCCCACCGATCTATGCCATAAAATTACAGTTCTAGGAAGAATTCTCGAAAATCTGAAAGTCTCCGCCGAGATCGCCGCTTCCCGCCGCCGTGCACCGCCGGCAGTGCCGCCCGAGCTCGATCAGAGCGACGTGGCCGCTTGTGCGCCGTTTATTTTAAATCGCACGGTAGGGTTTAAACCCCCGCGTACCGGTTCGATGTTATAATCTCGGCCGTCGGTTTAAACTCGGACGGTCCACGTCAGCCCCGCGTTTTCAGGAGTTAAAGGAAAGATTGACAACAACCCCAGTGCTGGTTATGCCAGATATGCAAAAGAGCTTCGCGGTGTACTATGATGCCTCTGGAAACGGGTTGGGATGTGTTCTTATGCAAGAAGGGCATGTCGTGGCATATGCATCCCGGCAGCTTCGGAAGCACGAGAAAAACTATCCTACACATGACTTAGAACTAGCCGCAGTGGTACACGCGTTGAAAATTTGGCGGCATTATTTGATGGGGAAGATAACCAAGATATATACGGATCATAAGAGTTTGAAGTACATTTTCACACAGCCAGATCTCAACCTCAGACAAAGGAGATGGTTAGAGCTAATCAATGACTTTGATGTGGGCATCAATTATCATCCTGGGAAAGCAAACGTCGTGGCCGATGCTTTAAGTCGGAAAGTGCAAGTCAATAAGTTGAGCTTAAAAGACATGCCTGCAGAATTGAAGGACGAGGTTATAAGGCTCAATCTATGTCTAGTAAATAGTGGTGAAGCCATCGCCATGGAAGTGGACTCCACACTAGAGCGAGACATACGCGAGGGTCAAAAGAATGATGAGAAGATACAAGAAATCAGGCAACTCATCAAGGAAAATAAAGCTCCTGGTTTCAGAGAGGATGAACAAGGTACGGTGTGGCACGGGAAAAGGATCTGTGTGCCTGAAGTAAAGGAGATCCCTGAATTGATTTTGAAGGAGGATCACGATTCCGACTATTCCATTCATCCTGGGAGTACGAAAATGTACCAGGACCTCAAGAGCAGGTATTGGTGGTATGGCATGAAGCGAGATGTTGCGGAACATGTTGCCCTATGTGACACATGTCAGTTGGTGAAAGCAGAACATCAACGACCCGCGGGATTATTGCAACCACTCAAAGTGCCTGAATGGAAATGGGAAGAAATCAACATGGATTTCATCGTGGGATTGCCTAGGACCCAATCAGGATATGATTCAATATGGGTCATCATTGATAGGCTAACCAAGGTACAGCGGATCCAAATTGGCTCGACGTGGCTGCTTGTGCGCCGTTTATTTTAAATCGCACGGTAGGGTTTAAACCCCCGCGTACCGGTTCGATGTTATAATCTCGGCCGTCGGTTAAAAATCGGACGGTCCACGTCAGCCCCGCGTTATAAATATTGGATATCTTACGTGCTACCCCCTGGGGTTCTCGGGAAATAAGAGCTAGCCCCGGAAACTTCTGATCTAGCCCCTGGAACTTCAGAAAATCATGTAAATTCATTTAAAAATCAGTTTTAGCCCCTGGACTTAATAAAAATTAGGAAAAACACCTCTGATAAGTGTAGCTAGACCCCTAGAAATTCTGAAAATAATATTATAGACCCTGTAGTGGGGTAAGTTTAACTTTTTAGCCCTGTTTAGTATTTAAATTAGGAAATTGAATATGTGGCTAGTGTTTAAAAAAATTAAAAAGTGGGACAAACATATTGTCATAATTAAATTAAAACTTTCTCACTATTTAGAAAACTTTGGAGTGAGATAAAAACATATTTTGGGCTGAATTGAATCTGTTTAATTTATTATTCACATTTAGGGACACATTTTTAAGTAATGAATAGTTTTAGAAAATAGGGAAAATAATTGTGAAATAGTTTACATCAGAGGCAAAGGTCAAAATATGTTATTAAATTATTTAGGACCAGAACCTATTCTGTTTAGATGATGTGTATTACTAATTTCATAATAAAGTACACAATTATGCATAGGAAAATAAATCTGAAAATATAGCAACTAGTAAATGATAAATGGAGTTTTTAAAATCCAAAGAATTCAGTTTAGGGTTGGTAGAAATTCTGAAGGCACATATGGAGAAGGAAAATACATTTCAAGCATACTTGGTAGCTAAAAGGTGTAGTAATTGAATATAAGGAATTTTTTAAATTGGAAACTCATATATATATAGTATGTAAGTATAAATGTAAACACAAAAGTAAGAATCATATACACATGATTAAAAGTGCATGCAAGCCACAAATTAACACACATAGAGTAACCACAACACATATAATTGTGAATGACTTTCATAAATATGAATGTGTGGTTTGTATGAAGTGGAAGTGTGAACTATGTCTTATGGATTGTTGTTTTTCTTTTTCTATGTGTGATGGTATGATGTAGAACCTGCTCAAGAGCAAGTTATTCCTTTCCAAGATCAGGACTACCCATTCCAAGAGCAGCAGGAAGGAGGCAAGTGTCTTTGACCACTTTGATCCTATACTAGGATGTGTAGTTAGAACTATTTGCATTGTCAAATGAAATATGAAACCCATGCTAGGAAGTTTCCCTAGAATTGCATTACCTGGTTTCCTTGAAGCTTGGGTTGGGATTTATTTTATCATGTCATTTATTATTATGCATATGCTTAGCCATGCTTAGAATGGGATATTTGGGATATGAGATCATTAGTTTATTTTACCATACTCTTGAATGAGATATTGTGAGTTATGTAGAGGTAGGGATCAAGGCAAGTTGGATGTTTTGGTTGTGTGCTGGGTGCACGAGACTCGGGTTTGTGTTTAGTACTTGCCTGGATCCTAAGGACCGGTTCATGGAGCATGTAACCTGGCTTTACAGTGCCAACCACATGCTGAGATGGGGCAGCTTGGCCAATTAATTAGGTGTATCCTCGGCGTAGTATGGGTGTGTTGGATGGTGCGGGGAGTAGGTGTCAGCTGGACTACCATATGAACCGCAAGGCTCAAGAGGGGGCCACTGCAGCGGGGTTGGAGCCTCTTGTATGCTGTTAGGGGTGAAACCTCAGTGGGCCCACGCTCGTCGGGAATCCCTTTGTAAAGGCTTCGTAGTGATCTCCTGGCTACACACCTGGGAAGTGTGAATGTGGTTCGCAGCCACTGGCATAATGGAGGTTCTTTTAGTCCACCCGGCAACGGGGGATGAAATCACTACATGTGGGTACAGTGGTACAAACTCTGCAGAGTCAAAACTGTCATGACAGCCGTGCTCACGGTCAAGAGCGGCTTGGACTTATTCATGATTAGAGGATTGATGGTTATGGAAGTTGTGGATGTTAAGCGGGGAGCTTAACATTTGAAATGATGTTATGGTTATTTGGTTATGATGAAGGGATGGAAGATTGGGACCATTTCACCTGTGTAGTAATGTAGGTGCTTAATAAGCTAAGGTAATAGGTATTAATGGCATAGTGCTTTAACCATGAGTTCAACCTCCCCTTGTTCTAGCCATGCATGACATAACTTTCCCACACTTGCTGAGTACCATCGGTACTCAACCTTGCATATTTGTTGGTTTATATTGCTGCTCAGGTCAAGATAATGAGGTGGTGTATAATGACCAAGACTTTGGACCCGAAGAAGATTTCTAGGTTCATGGAGACCCCCGGGCAACGCCTGTGATGGAGCCCACAAGAATAATATTCCGCTGCTATTTTATTTACTTTTTATGAACTTATTATCATCCATCGAGACATATGCTATGTAAAGACTTATTTATATTCGACACCTGGCTTGTAATAAATGATGCTTCACTATTTGTCATCACATGTATGAGAAAATGATCCTGGCATACATGTGATATTCACTCGGTTGTTCTTCGGAAAAACCGGGTGTGACAGATGTGGTATCAGAGCCAAGGTTGCCCGTAGGAACATGGACCTAGGTAGAAATGGACGTATTTGAGGGCCCTATTTTCTTAAAAACTATTTTACAAAGGTGTGGATTGAAAAGTGTTATTTTAATGACTCACTTTCTTCATCTTACCCCAATTTTCATTCAAAATAGGATTTTTGTTTGAGAGTTTATCTAACCTAATTTTAAATTCTTTTTGTTTTAGATGGTTCGCATGATTCGCACCGCTCGCAAGTCCACAGGAGGGAGAGTTCCCGTAGTTGCCCTTGCCGAGAGAGAGGAGAGCCGTCCGGTGACGTACCTTTCCTACGGATTGGCAGTAGGAGGCTTATTGCGCCGTCTTCGGCGTATGCTCGAAGCCGCCGGCAATACGGGCAAGCTAATCACCCACTATAACTCCACCAGGACCATCCGTGAGAAGAGGGAAGAATGGAGTTCAGAGATGAGGATAATACACGAAAATCAGCTGCTTAAGATTCACCACTCTCCAGCTTGTAGAGCGACACAGGTCGATGCGGAGAAAGATGTCATCTGGGAGGCCATCACCTGCCAGAGTCACATCTATCGTCGCCACTTGGACAAAACTGAGTACATGTATGTCCTCCAGCGTGAGAGTGGTACCACGGAGTACAAGTACCCGCCGGTGCAGCAAGGGACTTCCCATGAGCACATGGACTTGTGCTTGGAAGATGCTTCTATGCTCAGCACTCTCTGCAGGAGTGTCAACAAGAGCTTCAGGATGTCCGGGACACCCTGAAGGAAACGGAGGCGTTTGCTGCGAGCCTGTTTGAGGGCGAGAGAAAGAGGAGATGGGAATGAACTGTGTGTCACCGTGAATGATACATGGACTCCTGACTCCCCAGATTGCCGAGCGATCAGGCGTCGTCGCACTTCTCCACCAGTAGCCTCCCCACCCAAAGCAGAGTCAGAAGGCAGCCGAAATGATGAGGAAGATCCCGAGGAGCCAGCTCAAAAAAACGAGTAGCGTAGAGCCTTTCCCTTAAATTAGAAGGATGTCGAGTAGTCGAGTCGTTACGTAGTTAATGGTGTGTTAATGCTTGGTGTGTGACGTGAGTTGTGGAAGCCATGAGCAATTGTCCATAGCCTCGTCTTTAGATTGTTTTGCTTTGGTGTGTGAACCCACATGAAATAATAGTGCATTTATTTGGTGTGAGATATGAACCCTTGAAAAAGTATAACAAAGCCTCAACACTTCAAAGTACAAACAAATGAAAGTAGTAAGATGATACTAAATGCTTTCAAATTAACATTGGTTGATTCTGCCAGATGGCCGGAAGAGGAAAAGGACGTGCTGCCAACCCCGCCAACAACAACGACGAGGCATGCAACCCTCATCTTTCTAGAGGCCAGGACCGGGGTGGTCGCCGTGAAGGAGTTGATCCCCTCCACCAAACGCTGGAGAATCAGAATCAGCTCATCTAGAACTTGACTCAAGTGGTGGCCAACTTGCATCAAGTTCCACCTCCACAAGCTGCACCACGCCAACCAAGGATGAGTGAGTTTCTAGGAACTCAACCTCCAAAGTTTGCAAGTGCTGCTGAACCTCTGGAGGCACATGATTGGCTGAAGACCATTGAAAGCAAGATGAGGATCATCCATTGTTCGACCAGAACGGTGGAACTAACTCACCCTAGTGGCACAAAAGTAAAGTTCATAACAATACACGAGCCTAGGAGGGACATTAAATTAAATCAAGTTGAGGTGAAAGTTGAGGAAATCAGGACCATCAGGGAATATCCAGATGTTTTCCGGAGGAGTTGCCAGGTATGCCTCCCAATCGTGAAGTGGAATTTGCAATTGAGCTAGTACCTGGAACAACCCCGATTTACAAAAGACCTTATCGGATGGACTCCAAGCAGCTAGAAGAACTCAAGGATCATTTGAGAGAATTGGCGGAGAAGGGGTATATTTGTCCTAGTTCCTCACCATGGGGAGCTCCGGTGATATTTGTGCCCAAGAAGGACGGAACCCAAAGGTTATGCGTGGATTACCGTGCCTTGAATGAGGTAACCATAAAAAACAAGTACCCATTACCCCGCATTGAAGACTTGTTTGATCAGTTGAGGGGAGCTTGTGTGTTCTCGAAAATTGATCTCAGGTTGGGATACCACCAACTCAAGATAAGGCAATCTGATATTCCCAAGACAGCTTTCGTATCTCGGTACGGGCTGTATGAATACACCGTCATGCCTTTCGGGCTAACTAATGCCCCGGCATACTTCATGTACCTCATGAACAAGGTATTCATGGAATATCTGGACAAATTTGTGGTGGTTTTCATAGATGACATTCTCGTCTTCTCCAAAGATGAAGAAGAACATGAGAAACATCTAAGGTTGGTATTACAGAGGCTAAGAGAACACCAACTATATGCCAAGTTGAGCAAGTGTGAGTTTTGGCTGAAGAGAGTTCCCTTCTTAGGACATATAATCTCGGAGGGGGGAATCTCCGTGGATCCTGCCAAAATCGAGGATATACAGAAGTGGAAGACCCCTGAAAATGTCGGGGAAGTTCGAAGCTTCTTGGGATTGGCTGGATACTATCGATGGTTTATTGAGGGATTCTCTAAGATCTCGAGACCTCTCACCAAACTGTTGGAGAAGGGAATCACCTTCACATGGACGCCGCAGTGCGAGAAGAGTTTTCAGGAGTTAAAGGAAAGATTGACAACAGCCCCAGTGCTGGTTATGCCAGATATGCAAAAGAGCTTCGCGGTGTACTGTGATGCCTCTGGAAACGGGTTGGGATGTGTTCTTATGCAAGAAGGGCATGTCGTGGCATATGCATCCCGGCAGCTTCGGAAGCACGAGAAAAATTATCCTACACATTACTTAGAACTAGCCGCAGTGGTACACGCGTTGAAAATTTGGCGGCACTATTTGATGGGGAAGAGGACCGAGATATATACGGATCATAAGAGTTTGAAGTACATTTTCACACAGCCAGATCTAAACCTTAGACAAAGGAGATGGTTAGAGCTAATCAATGACTTTGATGTGGGCATCAATTATCATCCTAGGAAAGCAAACGTCGTGGCCGATGCTTTAAGTCGGAAAGTGCAAGTCAATAAGTTGAGCTTAAAAGACATGCCTGCATAATTGAAGGACGAGGTTATAAGGCTCAATCTATGTCTAGTAAATAGTGGTGAAGCCATCGCCATGGAAGTGGACTCCACACTAGAGCGAGACATACGCGAGGGTCAAAAGAATGATGAGAAGATACAAGAAATCAGGCAACTCATCAAGGAAAATAAAGCTCCTGGTTTCAGAGAGGATGAACAAGGTACGGTGTGGCACGGGAAAAGGATCTGTGTGCCTGAAGTAAAGGAGATCCGTGAATTGATTTTGAAGGAGGCTCACGATTCCGACTATTCCATTCATCCTGGGAGTACGAAAATGTACCAGGACCTCAAGAGCAGGTATTGGTGGTATGGCATGAAGCGAGATGTCGCGGAACATGTTGCCCTATGTGACACATGTCAGTTGGTGAAAGCAGAACATCAACGACCCGCAGGATTATTGCAACCACTCAAAGTGCCTGAATGGAAATGGGAAGAAATCAGCATGGATTTCATCGTGGGATTGCCTAGGACCCAATCAGGATATGATTCAATATGGGTCATCATTGATAGGCTAACCAAGGTACAGTGGATCCAAATTGGCTCGACGTGGCCGCTTGTGCGCCGTTTATTTTAAATCGCACGGTAGGGTTTAAACCCCCGCGTACCGGTTCGATGTTATAATCTCGGCCGTCGGTTAAAAATCGGACGGTCCACGTCAGCCCCGCGTTATAAAGATTGGAAATCTTACGTGCTACCCCCTGGGGTTCTCGGGAAATAAGAGCTAGCCCCGGAAACTTCTGATCTAGCCCCTGGAACTTCAGAAAATCATGTAAATTCATTTAAAAATCAGTTTTAGCCCCTGGACTTAATAAAAATTAGGAAAAACACCTCTGATAAGTGTAGCTAGACCCCTAGAAATTCTGAAAATAATATTATAGACCCTGTAGTGGGGTAAGTTTAACTTTTTAGCCCTGTTTAGTATTTAAATTAGGAAATTGAATATGTGGCTAGTGTTTAAAAAAATTAAAAAGTGGGACAAACATATTGTCATAATTAAATTAAAAACTTTCTCAGTATTTAGAAAACTTTGGAGTGAGATAAAAACATATTTTGGGCTGAATTGAATCTGTTTAATTTATTATTCACATTTAGGGACACATTTTTAAGTAATGAATAGTTTTAGAAAATAGGGAAAATAATTGTGAAATAGTTTACATCAGAGGTAAAGGTCAAAATATGTTATTAAATTATTTAGGACCAGAACCTATTCTGTTTAGATGATGTGTATTACTAATTTCATAATAAAGTACACAATTATGCATAGGAAAATAAATCTGAAAATATAGCAACTAGTAAATGATAAATGGAGTTTTTAAAATCCAAAGAATTCAGTTTAGGGTTGGTAGAAATTCTGAAGGCACATATGGAGAAGGAAAATACATTTCAAGCATACTTGGTAGCTAAAAGGTGTAGTAATTGAATATAAGGAATTTTTTTAAATTGGAAACTCATATATAGAGTATGTAAGTATAAATGTGAACACAAAAGTAAGAATCATATACACATGATTAAAAGTGCATGCAAGCCACAAATCAACACACATAGAGTAACCACAACACATAATTGTGAATGACCTTCATAAATATGAATGTGTGGTTTGTATGAAGTGGAAGTGTGAACTATGTCTTATGGATTGTTGTTTTTCTTTTGCTATGTGTGATGGTATGATGTAGAACCTGCTCAAGAGCAAGTTATTCCTTTCCAAGATCAGGACTACCCATTCCAAGAGTAGCAGGAAGGAGGCAAGTGTCCTTGACCACTTTGATCCTATACTAGGATGTGTAGTTAGAACTATTTGCATTGTCAAATGAAATATGAAACCCATGCTAGGAAGTTTCCCTAGAATTGCATTACCTGGTTTCCTTGAAGCTTGGGTTGGGATTTATTTTATCATGTCATTTATTATTATGCATATGCTTAGCCATGCTTAGAATGGGATATTTGGGATATGAGATCATCAGTTTATTTTACCATACACTTGAATGAGATATTGTGAGTTATGTAGAGGTAGGGATCAAGGCAAGTTGAATGTTTTGGTTGTGTGCTGGGTGCACGAGACTCGGGTTTGTGTTTAGTACTTGCCTGGATCCTAAGGACCGGTTCATGGAGCATGTAACCTGGATTTACAGTGCCAACCACATGCTGAGATGGGGCAGCTTGGCCAATTAATTAGGTGTATCCTCGGCGTAGTATGGGTGTGTTGGAAGGTGCAGGGAGTAGGTGTCAGCTGGACTACCATATGAACCGCAAGGCTCAAGAGGGGGCCACTGCAGCGGAGTTGGAGCCTCTTGTATGCTGTTAGGGGTGAAACCTCAGTGGGCCCACGCTCGTCGGGAATCCCTTTGTAAAGGCTTCGTAGTGATCTCCTGGCTACACACCTGGGAAGTGTGAATGTGGTTCGTAGCCACTGGCATAATAGAGGTTCTTTTAGTCCACCCGGCAACGGGGGATGAAATCACTACATGTGGGTACAGTGATACAAACTCTGCAGAGTCAAAACTGTCATGACAGCCGTGCTCACGGTCAAGAGCGGCTTGGACTTATTCATGATTAGAGGATTGATGGTTATGGAAGTTGTGGATGTTAAGCGGGGAGCTTAACATTTGAAATGATGTTATGGTTATTTGGTTATGATGAAGGGATGGGAGATTGGGACCATTTCATCTGTGTAGTAATGTAGGTGCTTAGTAAGATAAGGTAATAGGTATTAATGGCATAGTGCTTTAACCATGAGTTCAACCTCCCCTTGTTCTAGCCATGCATGACATAACTTTCCCACACTTGCTGAGTACCATCGGTACTCAACCTTGCATATTTGTTGGTTTATATTGCTGCTCAGGTCAAGATAATGAGATGGTGTATAATGACCAAGACTTTGGACCCGAAGAAGGTTTCTAGGTTCATGGAGACCCCCGGGCAACGCCTGTGACGGAGCCCACAAGAATAATATTCCGCTGCTATTTTATTTACTGGTTATGAACTTATTATCGTCCATTGAGACATATGCTATGTAAAGACTTATTTATATTCGACACCTGGCTTGTAATAAATGATGCTTCACTATTTGTCATCACATGTATGAGAAAATGATCCTGGCATACATTTGATATTCACTCGGTTGTTCTTCGGAAAAACCGGGTGTGACAGGGCAACACGTGTCCCACAGGGTCGGACCTCTCCCACTTTGCGGAGATGAGCCCGGAGCCTGCCACGTAGCCGGTTTAGCGGCGGACCTCTCCCCACTTCGCAGGAATGAGCTCCGAACACGCCAGGTGGCCAGCGGGCCGCGGAAGTTGTCTTCGGCACCGTCTGTGAACTGGATTCGGCTCTTTTTGGCTATCTTTTTGATATTTTCTCTGTTCCCACTTCTTTTAAAATGTTTTCTCTACATGAAACATGAATACATGTAGAAACCAGAGATTAGGGTGTCACAACACCGACCACAAAAGTTTGAATTACATGTTAACACAAAAGAAATTGAACATGATGCATCGAAGATGGTTAGAATTAATTAAGGATAATGAAATATAGATTCATTGCCATCCTAGAAAAGCGAATGTGGTTGTCGACGCACTTAGTCAGAAAGCACATGTTCATAACCTAACTATGGCTGCAATGGAAGAAGAAGAACCGAGCCTGCGCTTGGTTCCCTATGGGTCGTTGTTTAATCTTGCCCTCATTCCTACAATTCGAGATGAAATTGTATAGGCTCAAAAGAAAGATGAAGGCATGGCACATATCTGGGAGAGTAGTAGACAAAGGAGAGGTTAAGTGCTTCCGTAAAGATAAGAACTGTACATTATGGTTCAAGGACCGTATAGTCATATCCCATGACATGAAGCTTCAGAGAAAATATTAGACGAAGCACATTTATCCAAATTTTCCATTCATCAGGGTAGAAACAAGATATACCATGATTTGAGGAACAAATTTTGGTGTACACGAATGAAGCAGAAAATAGCTAAATACGTATCCGAGTGTGATACGTGTCGGAGAGTGAAAGCCGATCACATGAAGAAATCTGGATTGCTGCAGCCCCTTAGTATTCCAGCATGGAAGTGGGAATATGTGAGTATGGATTTCATTGTTGGTCTACCGCTCACATCTCGGAAGCATGATTCGATTTGGGTGATCGTTGACCAATTAACCAAATCAGCACACTTTATACCGGTAAATGATGGATTCAGCGCCAAGAAATATGCAGAGTTATACATTGCACGGATCTTATGCCTGCATGGAGTTCCAAGGATAATAGTTTCAGATCGAGGTGCACTGTTCGTTGCTCTTTTCTGGGAGCAGCTGCATGCATATTTGGGAACAAAATTGATTAGAAGCTCCGCATATCACCCTCAAATCGATGGACAAACCGAGAGGGTAAATCAAATCTTGGAGGATATGTTGAGAGCGTGTGCCATGCACCATGGTAAAAATTGGGATGATCATTTACTGTTGGCAGAATTTTCATACAACAATAGTTATCAGACGAGTATCAAGATGACACCATATGAGGCTCTCTATGGCTCGAGATGTCGCACACCACTGAATTGGTGCGAATCTGGTGAAAGGGTGACATTCGGGATTGACCTTGTCAACGACGCCGAAGAACGAGTTCGGGTCATACAAGCAAATTTGAAGGCTTCTCAATCTCGACAGAAGAGCTACGTGGACCAGCGGCGTCGACCGCTGCACTTCAACATGGAGAGCACGTATATCTCCGTGTGTCTCCGATGGAGGGGGTTCACCAATTTTGTGTAAAAGGAAAGCTTGCTCCCCGGTTTATCGGTCCATTTGCTATCACGGAGAAGTGTGGACCCGTAGCCTACCGGCTTGAGCTACCGACAAACCTCACTGCTGTGCATGACATATTTCATGTGTCCCAACTTCGGAAATGTCTTAAGCATACCATAGCAGTCCGCACCAAGGACCTCGAAACATTGCAACCGGATCTCTCTTATACCGATCATCCAATCTGTATTATTGATGAAAATTCTCGGTTGACAAGGAATCTGACGTTATTGTTCTGTATAGTGTTATGGAGCAATCATACCGCGAAGGGAGCGACACGGGAGAGTGAAGAATACCTCGGTTCGAAATATCCAGACATGCTATCTGCTCATATCTGGTAATTTCTTTTTTGTCGCTTTGTCTCTTCTTTTGGAATCTCGGGACGAGATTCTTTTCAAGGGGGGAGGGATGTGAAATCCTGATTTTGATAAGAATATTTCTAGATTTTATGTAGGATTTAAATCCGCAGGGTTGACTTCAGTTTGAATTAGGTTTTTAAAATTGAAATCTTTCTACATGGAATAAAGGAAAGGCTACAAAGGAAATTTAGACACAAAGGAAAACAAATCACCGCATTTAAAATTGGAGCACAAGAGAGGATTAACTCAACTATATTCAAATTCAGTTTTCGGAATTTGCTGCAAACTTTGAATTTGATTTTGGGAGCCACTGTTGTTTGTGGGGGAGACTGCTGGTGGGACCCGCATGTCAGTGGAACAGAGACATCCATTGAAGTTCTCTTCTGCGTGAGCGTGCCACCGAGGGTGCATGCAACACCGAGATAGCCACCGAGCTGCTTGTGTCTGTGCCTTTGCTCCCGAAGGTGGTTCACTCCAATCCCTGCCGATCAATAAGCCTCGGTGATGCAAAAATGAAGTTCCGTTTCCCCAGCTCGCACGCTTCCTCGCCCGCTCAAACAGAAGAGCATGCTCCGGTTCCTCTGCTCTCATCGCCGATCGACTTCCGCGAGTGTTGGCGCCCACCTGAGCCGTACAGTGTTGTAAAATACACATGGCATGCAATTAATTTGACGAACCAGAATAGAGAAATAGCAAGAACAAATATACTAGCAGTCAACATGAACAGTACTAGTATTACACAAAAATGAATTGAAACATATATGAATAGATCACTCATCAGAAATATCAAATTAGTCACGGATCGAGTAATTACTTACAAAGAATCCTGCTAGGAAGTGAAGGATCAGATGACGAACTCTACAGAGAAGTTGAGGACGAAGGAAGTGCTGCGAGCGGCAGTGCAAGCGCACTTCCCAGAAACCTGATTGCCGGCACCTGTGCAGGTCTTCAGATCACCGGTCTTTGGTTCGGAGACACCACTCTCCCTTGATCCACTGCATGACGGACGGAGGGACGGCAAGGCGAAAAACGGCGGCGCATAGAAGTTTTCGAGAGAGGTGAGTTTTGTGTGTGTCTTCTCCAGTATCTAGGACGTCTCCTATATACTCGAGCCTGCCAACCTCCTCATATTTGATCTGCCATAATTTCAGGAAACCGCCCCCTGAAATCCTTCAATGTGCAACTAATGGAGCAGTTATGGCCATTACGCACATCAAACGTGTGGCTGCATTTACGCAGCATTACGCACGTTAAACGTGTGTCTGCAGTTACACAACATTACACACATTAAACGTGTGTCTACAGCTACGCCACAATTACTCCTCAAGGTGACCTGGCAGTCTAGGTGTTGATGAGATATTCCAAATTATACAAGTGACAGAAAATAAAGGCTCGGTAGAACACAACTCGTCATGACGCGAACGTGCAAGTCGCAAGTCACAAGTCACACGATAAATATGCGTAAAATCACGAAACGCACGCTTGCATGCGTGTGTGTTTGTGTCCATAGCAGCAACCTTCATCTCCCTCATTATTCCCATGTTGAAAAACACTCCAAGTGCCACTATATATATTGGAAAACATCCATCTAGGTGGACAATATGGAACTAAACATCCTAGCCACCTCTCCACACCACACCTTGGCTTTATACAAGTGGATTTGGCTTAAATAATTCAGCCCAGAAACTAGAGTGCTGCTCCCGTAGGCCAAATTCCAACATTCCCCACCAAAAGCCAAGGTCTACAAGTAACATTTCTGCGCTTTCATATATGAGCTTTCCAGTGGAGACCATAACGGGTTGAGCTGCACCTAGCATTCCATGATTCACATACTCACAACTTTGCAATGGACACAGCCTTGAATTGCTAGTTTTCTGTAAGTAAGTTCCAAATGAAAGCATCGCTGATATTAGGCCGCCTAAAGCCATGCCTATGATTGGAGCATTACGGTATACCCTGCAGGATAGTATCTTGCCAAAATAGGCCTCAGAACACATTAAGACATTAAAGTCAATCTTCCATGCAGTACTTAGAGTATGCATCTTCTAATGGAAATGAGTAATAAATAGTACTCTCTAGTTATCTATACAACTTGTTTTTTCCAAGATCTACTTCACGGGATCCCTGATCAAATAGTTTGGGTTACTATTGTATGGTAACATCACGTGGGTTTCAAACCCATTTCCCTTGATGCTTCATCAAATATAGAACGTGCTAATCCCTTAGTAAAAGGGTCTGCAGGATTTCTTTTGGTATTAATATACTTAATAGCATTCTCTCTTGTATTTCTCAAATGTCTCATGGATTTGATTCGCCGTTTCACATGTATTGAGGAGTTTAAATTTTCTTTTGCATTGCCAACAGTTGTGATCACACTTTGATTATCACAATGCAAAAGGATGGCCGACACAGGTTTATCGACCAAAGGCAAGTCCATCAAGAGCTGTTTCAGCCACTCCGCCTCACATGTTGTTATCTCAAGTGATACAAGTTCCGTCTCCATATTAGACTTTATCAATATAGTCCGCTTGCGAGACCTCCATGAAACTGCAGCACCACTATTAGTGAATATGTATCCACTAGTGGCCTTAATCTCATCAGCATCTGAGATCCAATTTGAGTCACTATACCCTTCTAGTACAGCTGGGTACCCCGTATAGTGAAGCCCATATGTTGAAGGACCTCACAAGTGTAACACCCTCAAATTCATTTCCATGCATTGCATACATTTTCCATGTAGAGGAACATTATAAAAGAAGAAGGAATGGAGAAAGAACTATAGAAATGGAGAAAGAACTATAGAAATGGAGAAAGAACCACAAAAATGGAGAAACAACTATAGAAATGGAGAAAGAACCACAGAAATGGAGAAACAACTATAGAAATGGAGAAAGAACCATAGAAATGGATGGAAGAACCGTAGAAATGATGAAAGAACCATAGAAATAGAGGAAGGAACCATAGAAATGAAGGAAAAACCACATAAATGGAGAAGGGAATATAGAAATGGAGAATGGGGCATAGAAATGGAGAAGAGCATTGTAGAAATGGAGAATGGGACATAGAAATGGAGAGGGGAATGTAGAAATGAAGAATGGGACATAGAAATGGAGAGGGGAATGGAGAAATGGAACAAGTGACATAGAAAGGGTGAGGACTGGGAAAAAGATAGCTGAAATGATCCATTCCCAAATTTCCTCAAATTTCCCCCAAAATTTCTAAATTCCCCAATTCCCAAAAAGGGGAATTTTCCCCACATTTTGGGGATAAAATCTCCAAGGCTCCCGCACCACAAGAGATAAGTTTGTTAAGATCCAAAAGAAAATGAATAGGACTCTTATTTGAGCTCCAATTGGAGTAGAACTCTCCCTTTTTCCCCCTCATAAATATAACCCCCACTGGCTAGCCGAAATCCTCTCTATTTTGGACGTCCCCCCCTGCTGCCAAGCCCCCTTCATTGCTGCCAAGTTGCCCAGTTCCCCCTTGCCGGAATTTTGCCGCCGTCGAGCTTCGTCGAGCCCCGCCGTCGCCGGAGAAGAAGCCCGACGATCTGTCCTGCCCTAATCTTCCATAGAAAAATTCCCCACTACTTCCATTGCTAGAAGGAAGGCCCTGCCACCAAAAGGAAGTGAGGTAGGTCACCATTACCCATCTTACGACATCGCCTCTGTTTCTACGCATCCGTTTTCTTTGCCCCCTTCGAGCAGAAAATTTTATGTGTGGACAGATCGTGTTTTTTATTGGTTTTTGACGGTGGAATTGATCTAGATCTTGAGTCAAGATCATCACCACGTCCACACTTGATACCAGCACCCTTGTTCATCATAAAACCCCATGAAAGCCCGTTAAAACATGTAAGAACACATACAAACTGGTTTAATAAAACAGCACCATAGGATTTGCATTCATCTACCCCATTGCATCTTGAGTAAAGTTTGTGCATGATGATTGATTGTTGTGAATTTTGTATGTGCGTGATTGTGAGTAGAAGAACAAGCTCAAGAGGCCATCTACGAGGAACTACAGGACTAAGACTTCGAGACGCTTGAACAACAAGAACCACGGGAGCAAGGCAAGTGCCCCTTGACCATATTGATCCCATGTTTTGAAACTTTTTTGTTTGTGAAAACTCGTATGCTTGAGTCAACATGATGGGACACCCTTTTATAGTAGTTTACTAGTTTTGTTAACCATCCTTTTTGCTAGGAGAGTTGATGAGTTGGGTATGGTCGTTTTTCCTTTTTGCTTCGCTTAACTTACGGGATACGGGAAGCTGAAATAAAACATGTATAGCTACTGCACTCATATGAATAATGATGATGAGAACTTGATGATGTTAATGAGCATGGAATCGGGGATATCTAGGCAAGATTGGTTCATGGATGTTGCTGAATGAGATGGTGGTTTACTTGCCGTAGATCTAAGGACCGGTTCATGCCAGCACATGCCAGGAAAACAGTGCCACCACAAGGCCAAATATGGGTGCGGCTTAGCTGATTAATTAGGTGTGTTGCTAGCTTGTTATAGATCGTGGATGGCGCGGGGAATGGGAGTTGAGAGGGACTGCCCTGGGAACTGCATGGCACAAGAGGGGGCCCGTGGGTGGGAGAATGGTGATTCGAGCCTGCCGGTGAAACCTCAGTGAGTCCATACATCTAGTAGCCCCTTTGTAAAGGCTATTTTGTGATCTCTTGGCCATACACCGACGGTTGTGTACTGGTATAATGGAGGTTCTGCAGTCGCCGACGGCTAACGAAATCACGAACTTGTGGGTAAAGTGGTGCCACCTCTGCAGAGTGTAAAACTATCATGATAGTCGTGCTTCCGGTCACAAGCACCTGGCCATCTTCCATGATTAGAGGGAAAACTTGGGATGGATGTTCGCTATGGTTGTGGTATGGTCATTGGGATTGGTTTTGGGACTGTTTTGAGTCATGATAATGAGTTTGGTTTCGGTTATATGAATATGAGATGGTTATGAATGTTTATGAGTATGAGATGAACTTGAGAAAGATTAATGGCTGAATGAGACTTGATAAGTGGTGAATTATGATGAGAAAATGTTGCTGAATTACTTGGTCATGTTGGGATAAATTTCACTTAGAAATAGTTGCTGTTTTTATCATGTTTGTGAAATAAAATTTGCTTGCTGCAATGAGCCTTTTATTTCCTACCTTGTTATAAGCTACATGTCATACTTTTCCCGCACTTGAGTACGACATGTACTCACCCTTGCATTACCACATAAACATCAGCTACAGGAGATGAGTACTTCAAGGACCATGTGGAGTACTAGGCGTGCGAACTATCGTCAACATGCCTGTGGAGTTGAAGTTGGAGCCTGCTGTTTTAGTCACTTTCCGATGTCGTTTAGAGACTTCCGCTGCAATAATAAGATAGACATTCATGAGTGAGACATTGAGTCATTGTAATAAAGTACTTAAACACTATTTATTCGTGGTTATATTCTGAATTCAGTTTGTGGATTGCATGTGTATGTGTGATGAACATACTGGGCACACATATGCATTCATTTGGTTCTATTTTTGGAACCAGGTGTCACAGATTGGTATCAGAGCCACGTTGACAGTAGGACGCAAGACTTTGTAGAATGAACACTCTAAAACATATAGGAACACCCTTCTAAACTTCTATTTTCGAAAATTGCTTGCTGCTGCACTTTACTTGAAAATTCAGCCACCGCAACGTGCTATTTTCAGCCCTTCTTTTCTCTTCTTTTGGACAGCAACACTTTTGCTTTCTTACTCCTTAGCTTCTAAAGTTTTGGAGTTATTTCCCCCTTCTCTAAAGTTTCTCATGTCTTATTTATAGATGCCGGTGGTCAGGAGCACGGCACGCATAAGTACTCGTCCACCACCACGTGGGAGTGCACTTAACCCTATTGAGGTGTCCGATGGACCATATTGGGATGAGGTGAAGACGGAACCTCATGATGAAGAGGAAGTCAATAGCTCTATGCATGAGGAAGAGGACGCGGAAGAGGTGGAACCATTCGAAGACAATATGGAGGATGATCCACAAGAACGGCATTGGTACGCACCTCAGGAAGAGTTTCACGCGGGCTTACACCCCGTGGAGCCTCATGAAGCTATGAAGGGAGGAGATGAACCCGAGGAGGAGCCACCCATTGTTGAAACCAATAATTAAGGTGATGAATGGGCCAACCATTCATTTCAAGAATTTCGGTCCGACGGAATGGAAGGAGGATACATATCTAGGGAGCTCAAAGAATTTCTGGATTGCTGCAGCTTACATCCAGAATATCTTCTCAAGAAAGTCCCTCGTCTCGGACAGGAAGAGTGCAAGGCTGAAGTAACCATCCTATCTAACGGTAGGGTTGTCACCCAGCACTTTGCACCCACATGGAGAGCTAGAAGGGCAGAAGCTATCGATGATGCTGCATGGGAAGCACTCACCGGACTGTGCTACGTATTCCATGAGCAGCTTGAGGACACCACTTTTCAGCTAAACCCGTATCGGAAGAGTGGTACAAGGGAGATCCTTGGACCCCATGGAGGAGCTCTTTCCAACCCACAAGCTGCTGACAAGTCTCAGAGGTTGCTCGTGGAGTTAGGAAACCGCTACGCAAGCGCACAAGAAGAGATCCATTACCTCCGCAAGAAGCTGTACTTGCTGGAAAAACAGGAGAAGACTCGTGCCAATGCAGGAGCGAATGGAGCACCAGCATCATCTAACCCTACATGGACTGCTGACTCACCATGGCGTGCGCCCATGTATGGACCACCCCCATGACATGGCGAGAACAGCACCGGTTCTCACGATTAAGTTTAGGTTTCCATTGAATAAAGCTGTAATAGGAACGTTTAGATCACAGTAAGTCAAATAAGAGTAGTGTGCTGAAATTTTTGTGATGATTGCTTGGTTTGTGTGCTGATGTGAGTTGTGTGATGCTTTGGCGGATGTCCACATCCACACATAGTGGAGAGATGTGAGATGCTTCGGCACGTGTTCACATCCTCATATAGTCTGAAATTAGTAAAAGAAGTTGCTTAGTTCATAGACCTTGATGCATATAGTTGGGAAATCACTTCTTTCAATTCTGAATTCTATTCCGAGAGTAAGCATTAAAATAAGGGGGTAGACTTTCTTGCCAACCTTATTGTCTTAGATTCCCAAGGGATTGACATAATACTTGGAATGGACTGGTTAAGCAAGCACAATGGAATGATTCAATGTGCTCAGAGGATCGTGCAGTTGACGAGTGAGCACGATACTCGTATTGAGTTTGAGGCAGCCCAACCTACAACCGAGAAGGCAGTGCTGAACCAAATTGAAGAAGCGACATTGGAAAGCATTCCGGTGGTTCAAGAATATTCAGATGTGTTCCCGGAAGAACTTCCAGGTATGCCACCTGACCGGGACATTGAATTTGCCATTGATTTAATACCTGGAACTGCACCTATAGCAAAGAGGCCGTATAGGATGCCCGCTAATGAACTAGTGGAGCTCAAGAGAAAATTCAGGAGCAGCTAGAAAAGGTTTTTATATGCCCAAGCTCGTCACCATGGGGAGCCCCTGTGCTCTTCGTAGACAAGAAGGATGGGACCCAAAGGATGTGTGTGGATTATAGGTCTCTTAATGAGGTGACGATCAAGAATAAATACCTGCTGCCCTGTATAGAGGACCTGCTCGACCAAATGAAAGGGCCTGAATTTTCTCCAAGATTGATCTTTGGTAGGGATACTTCTAGCTGAAGATTAAGCCCTCCGACATACCCAAGACTGCATTTTGAACACGGTATGGTTCGCATTAAAAAACCGTTATGTCTTTTGGGTTAACGAATGCACCCGCATACTTTATGTACCTCATGAATAAGGTCTTCATGGAGTACTTGGACAATTTCATCGTGGTTTTCATCGACGATATCATGGTGTATTCGAAAAGCGAGGAAGAACACGAAGAACACTTGAGTTTAACATTGCAGAAACTGCGAGAGCATCAATTGTATGCTAAGTTCAGCAAGTGTCAATTTTGGCTAAAGGAGATATCGTTCCTAGGCCACATCATCTCTGAGGGAGGAGTGTCGGTTGATCCTGGAAAAGTGGTAGATGTTCTGAAGTGGAACCAACCGCAGAATGTGAGGGATATTCGGAGTTTCCTTGGGATGGCTGGATACTACCGCCGGTTCATCAAGGATTTATCCAAAATAGTGAAGCCTATGACGGAATTGTTGATGAAGGAGAAAGCATTTCAGTGGACACCAGCGTGTCAAGAAAGCTTTGAGGAGCTAAAGAAGAGATTAACCACAGCGCCGGTTTTGATATTGCCAGACGTGAGCAAGAGTTTCAATATATATTGTTACGTATCAAGACAAGGGCTTGGATGTGTGCTCATGCAAGAAGGACAAGTGGTAGCCTATGCGTCGAGACAACTAAAGAAACATGAGCTGAATTACCCCACGCATGATTTGGAACATGCAGCCGTGGTACATGCCTTGAAGATTTGGACGCATTATATCCTTGGCCACCGATGTGAGATTTAAACGGATCACAAAAGCCTCAAGTATATATTCACGCAAACGGATCTGAATTTGAGGCGACGCCGATGGTTGGAACTCATCAAGGATTATGATGTTGGAATCAACTATCACCCCAGAAAGGCCAATGTAGTAGCTGATGCGTTGAGCCGAAAGGGAGCATGTCACCAACTCACAGTTCCGGAACTGCCACCCAACCTATGCAAGGAGTTCGAACGGTTACATCTCAGGTTCTTGAACGAGATGGAGATGATAGAACTGAACTCCTCGCTCGAACAAGAGATACGAGATGGCCAAGCGACGGATGAGGAAATCAAGGAAAGAATCTGACAAGGCATAGAAAAGGATTTCAAGGAAGACGAGAAAGGCACGCTTTGGTTAGGGAAAAGGATTTGTGTGCCTAACATGAAGTACATCCGCGACACGATATTATAGGAGGCACATGACTCACCTTATTCCATACACCCCGGCTGTACAAAGATTTACAAGGACCGGAAAACTTGCTATTGGTGGGATGGTATGAAAAGGGACATAGCTGAATATGTTGCCTTATGCGATACGTGCCAACGAGTGTAGGCCGAACATCAAAGACCCGCTGGACTGTTGCAGCCATTGAAAGTACCCGAGTGGAAGTGGGAAGACATCAGCATGGATTTCATCATCGGATTGCCACGTACTCAATCGGGTTACGACTCTATTTGGGTTATCGTGGACCGATTGACGAAAATAGCCCATTTCCTTTCTGTTAGAACCAAGTACAGCGTTGCACAACTAGCTGAGCCGTATATGGAGCAAATCGTGTGTCGCCATGGAGTTCCGAAGAGGATAATTTCAGATCGAGGTTCTCAATTTACCTCTAGGATCTGGAAGAAGCTGCATGAAGCCATGGGTACATGACTGAATTTCAGCTCCGCTTATCACCCGCAAACCGACGGGCAAACTGAGAGGACAAACCAAATTTTGGAAGACATGTTGAGAGCTTGCACCTTGAAACATGGGCGTAGTTGGGATAGGAGCTTGCCGTATTCTTAATTCTCATACAACAACAGCTATCAAGCCAGCTTGAAGATGTCACCTTTCGAAGCATTGTATGGTAGACGGTGTAGAACACCGCTGTTCTGGAATGAGACCGGAGAGAGTCAAGTGTTTGGACCCGAAGTGCTGCAAGACGCCGAGAAGCAAGTCCAAACGATATGAGAAAACTTGAAGGTTGCTCAGTCACGACAAAAAGGTTATCCGTACGATAGATGAAAGAGATTGACCTTCGAAGTGGGAGACTTCATGTATCTTAAGGTATCACCTATCTGAGGCCAACGACGGTTCAACGTCAAAGGCAATTTAGCAGATCGCTACATAGGGCCATTCAAGATTTTGGGCAAGCGAGGAGAAGTAGCCTATCAACTAGAGCTGCCAACACACCTCTTCGACGTGCATGACGTATTTCACGTATCCCAACTCAAGAAGTGCTTAAGAGTACCGGAAGAGCAAGTACCGATGGATGAGCTCGAGGTTCAAGAGGGTCTGACCTACGTGGAACACCCCGTCAAAATCTTGGATGTGAAGGAAAGGGTCATGAGGAACAAGGTAATTCGTTGGTCTAAGATACAGTGGAACCATCACACGGAAGCCGAAACTACATGGGAGCGTGAGGCAGATCTCAAGGCAGAATTCCCTCATCTATTCTCCACTCTATCGAATCTCGAGGGCGAGATTCAGTTTAAGGGGGGTAGGTTTGTAACACCCTGAAATTCATTTCCATGCATTGCATACATTTTTCATGTACAGAAACATTATAAAAGAAGTAGGAATGGAGAAAGAACTATAGAAATGGAGAAAGAACTATAGAAATTGAGAAAGAACCATAGAAATGGAGAAAGAACTATAGAAATGGAGAAAGAACCATAGAAATGTAGAGAAGAACCATAGAAATGGAGAAAGAACCATAGAAATGGAGGAAGGAACCATAGAAATGGAGGAAAAACAACAGAAATGGAGAAGGGAATATAGAAATGGAGAATGGGGCATAGAAATGGAGAAGAGCAACGTACAAATGGAGAATGGGACATAGAAATGCAGAGGGGATTGTAGAAATGAAGAATTTGACATAGAAATGGAGAGGGGAATGGAGAAATGGAACAAGTGACATAGAAAGGGTGTGGAAGGGGAAAAAGATAGCTGAAATGAGCCATTCCCGAATTTCTCCCAAAATTTCTAAATCCCCCAATTCCCAAATAGAGGAATTTTCCCCAAATTTTGGGGATAAAATTGACATGACCCCACGGTCTTGCTGAGCCAGGATCACGCTAGGGGTGCTGCGTTGCACAGCATCGAATAACGCACATCAAAGGTACAAAGCGGAAGCAAAATTTTTATTACATGAACTGGTTTATGAACATTTTTTACATCAAAATATGTCCAGTCTATACTCGCGGGCGTAAACTACGCATCAAGTTCACGTTCAGCCCTTCATCGTGTCCTTGCTAGCACGCACGCACACTAACACGGCGGCGTGCACGACTCCCACTCGATGGGGTTCCTCTCCTGGGGTTCCGTCTCCTCCTCGGGAGTTCCTTCCTCATAGAACCCTGCAAAAGCTTCAAACGCAAGCAGTGCGCATGAAGGCTCAGCAAGAATGACCGTCTCTTCCAAACATGGAACTTCTACATGAGGGGTGATAGGTACAGGAGATAAAACAAGTTGTAAGGACTCGCCTAATTAGTGGAACCTTACTTTCAAGTTTTAGCAGCAGGTGGTAGAGAACCTGACGCTAAGGCACATGAGAGAGCCACAATCAAACAAGAAATGCATTTCTCTCATGTACTTTGCCCAAAGTTGAAAAGAACTTTAGTTAGCTCTAAACTACAACAAATCATTAGCAATCAAAGTCCATCTTTCAATCAGCAACATTTTAACATGTAACTAGCCTGTTCTTTCTACGTCACGGTACAGTGAACAAGTGGTACTCACTGACCGCGAGGGATGGCGACTGTAATTGATTTACACCTGCAAGGTTACCCGAACAACCCGTCACGTACGCCCGTACTCGATGTTGCCTACAGAAACCATCACGGACGCCGTACGCAACCACCTTTCACCCGTCAGCCAAATATTGAACCAGTCCCATCATCTCGAGCAAGAGGTCTCTGCACGCGCATCTCAGTGCCGCTAGCCGATTTACACCTCAAGCTCTCAACCTACCCTCTGAACGACGGGAAATGCCTCAATACCCAGCTACCCGTGTTACATCAGTTTCCCGGTTCCCATATAGCCGGTAAGTCTTCGGTACTGTTCTAGCTTGTTCAACAGGCCTGCACACGGCTCGGTCCTCAATCGACACAAGCGGAGCTATAGCACACAGGCCCCAAAGTCCTGCTGCCCTTACTCTCTGCTTGGTCTCATTTTTCTTGCCATGTGTATCATGTGCTATGTCTACCCGAGTCGAGTGCCTCTAGCCTATGCTCGCGAGTAGTTCCAACTACTCGACTTGTACCGAATCCTACCCTAACTTAGCTTTGCAGTAACTAACGGGGTTTGCAATCCTAAACCCAACCCATGGTTTTCTTGGCTATGCAATTGGGTTTCCAAACAAGACTCTAATGCAAGGAAATAAGTGATACTCAACGAAAGTGCTCAAAACAATAAAAATTTGTAAAGAGGTTGATGCAAACCGGATCTTGTCTTGTTGCTCTTGGTCGTAGGCTAGCTGCTCCTCCGGAGTAACGAAGTCTAGGACTTCGGGTTCCTCCTCGACCTTAGCGACTACATGATATAAGAAGTACTTGTATTAATTAAATGCATTTGAATTGAGTTTTAAACTTGTGAACCTTCTAAGTCTCACTAGACAGACCTAAAGACTGTGAAACTTTTACTGTGGCTTGGTTACAACCTAAACAGAGACTTGGTCAAGTTTTAGTTGCATCAAAGCTCATTTGAGCCCTCCACAATTAATTATGTCCTTCACCTTAATTGGAACTCTTAGGGTGCTCTAGGGATTTTCATGGAACAAGCCATGAATTTCTGAAAACTAGATTTTCAAAGGGTTCTAATGGAGTTGGTCTCACTTAATTTGAAGGTTCCTAGCTAAAGATATGAGCTAAACAATTTCAGGGAAAATTCTGAAAATGTTTCTGAACATTTTCTATTTTCCCTGGAACAGTTTAACTAATCACACCATTTGGTGGATCAAATGGGCTCAAATGGATCTGAAATTTTTATGGTAGTTCAGGGATATTTTGGTGAATATCCCAGCAAATTTCAGAATTTTCCTCCAAGGGATTCTCAAGTTAAAATTCCAAACAGTTTAAATTTTGAGGAATTAATTATGGAGAAATAAGGATTTTCATGAAGTGAAACTTGATTTGCTGGAAAGTTCTCAAAAAGCTGAATCTAACAAAATTTGGTTCACTCGATTTGGAGCTTCCTAGCCACAGTTATGAGGATTTGAAGTTTGAATGAAATCTGAAAATCGGGGAAAAGTTTAAATTCACCGGTGGGTCCACAGTACACGTGTCGGGCTCTGGAGCGACAGCACACCGAGGTCTACGGGGTTTTTGCGTGCCAGCACACCAGATCCGAGCTTCAGCAGATCCCGGTTTTAAAATATCTGCCGCAGACAGCCGGGGTCCACCCCCTTCGTCTACCTCCCGCCGCCCGTGCTCTGCCGCCGGGGTACCTCGCCGGCAGCCTCTGTGGACCTCCAAGCTTCATGATTCCGGCCGCCCCTGCCTATTTTCACTTGGGGAACATGATCCCGGGCTCATCTCGTCATGAAAATGGCCGGCACATGGTCGGCGACGAGCGGCGGCTTCGGAAAGACTTCGGCCGTTTCGGCTGACCTTCCTAGCACCTCAATCACTCGAGCAACCGGTCGGGGAGCATCAGTGGACCTTAGGGAAGGTCACCATGAGCTTGAAGCAGCTCGGGGGAGGCTCGAAGTAGGCCCTCACCGTGCGCCCGATGCCTCCCGCATGCTCCGCCATCGGCAAACTTAAAAATACGCCGGGTACAGGGGTTCTCAGACCAAAGGTTGTGAAGGCAACTTTTGTGCTACCGGGTCTAGTTTCTGTGGGAGCGGATTGAGGCCCTCTAATCCTTTCTAGAGTATGAATTTGACAGAACCGCACCCGAAGGTCGGTCTGTACCGAGATAGGGGAAAACTGGAAATTCGCCGCCGGTGAGAAAGCACTCGGGCTGTGGCTCGGGGGTGAGCAGCACCGATCACCATCACGTCCAGGGACGTCTTGGCTCGGGCGTGACAACTCCCGGTTGGGCTGTCCACGGGAGCCCAAAGTGCGGCGGTTTTGGGTTACTGAGTGGAGCTCTCGGTATAGCCGAGATCAACCGGTTTCAGCTGAGTTCTAGCGAGGGGGAAGAAGGAGGAAGGTTCCTAGTACCTTGCTGTAGCTTTGGAGGGGACGGGGAGGCTGCGATCGGGGCTCTCCGATCGGTTCTGAGCGGCGGAGGAAGAATTCCCGGTTCTTTGTTCTTGCGAGGAGAAAATGGCGAGGGGGCTTCGGCCACGGCGTGGGGCGCCTTAAGAAGGCCCTGGAACCGACCCTGCCTCACGTGTGGCCAAGCTTCTGGTGGCAAGGCGGCCTCCCTTGGTGGCGACGCTGCTGAAGCCCAAGGACCCGAGTGAGAAAGTCTCAGTCGGTTGAATCACTTCAGTGGCTGACATGTGGGTCCCACTTTCATTTCTAACCTCTGAACTTAACTCAAATTCACTGTTGTAAACAGTAGTCCCCACAAAGCCCATGGTGATTTGAATTATCTACCCTTGAGCCATTTGAATTGGTTAGAATTCAAATTGGGTTTGGTTTGAATGAATTTCAGCACGTGTTCAGTTTGAAATTCAAATAAAGTTTGAATTTGCTACACTTAGCTCATGTCAAGATCAACTCCAAATGGAGTAAAAATTGGTGTGTGAGCTCACAAAAATGTGCTGAGTAAGAATATGCTTCCCACTTTTGAATTCATGGGATAAAAACAGTTTGAATTTGAATGTGGTTTCAAACTGCCCTCTTTCTAGCTATACCCAAAATGACCTCAAAAGGTTTCGAATTTGGGTGAAACTTGGCAGAGACATTCCTGGCAATGTGTAGGAGTTTTCCCAATGCCCAGCCCCTAGATGATGCATGTGGGAAATACCACTTTTGCAATATGTGAGTTTGTTTTCTAATGAGCATGTTGATGGTGGTTACCTGCTCTTCAAATGTGTTCATCAACTTGCTTCAAATGAGGTGTGTGTGTGGTGATGAACACTTCAAACATGTGTCAAAACTGAGGCCCTTACATTCCTCCCCCCTTAAAAGAATCTCGTCCCGAGATTATAAGGTAGAAATGAGAGAGAGGACGGTGAAAAATTACCGGATATGCGACGTGAGAAAGTCGGGGCAGTTAGCGTGAAGAAATCCCTCGCTCTCCCATGTCGCTTCGTCCATAGAGTGATTACTCCATAGAACCTTGTAGAACCACAACAAGCGGTTGCGTGTGGTTCGGGCCTTTTCGTCAATGATCTGAACCGGTTCCTCCCGATAGGTGAGATCTGGTTGCAGTTCCTCAATGTCCTCCAGCTGAACGATAGTAGATAGCTTGAGACACTTCCTCAGCTGGGAAATGTGAAAGACATCGTGCACACCAGAAAGTGCTTCTGGTAATTTCAGCCGGTATGCTACTGATCCACATCTTTCGTTAATCTGAAATGGACCGATGAATCGGGGTGCCAACTTTCCTCTTACCCCGAATCTGTTTATGCCCTTCATTGGAGACACACGTAGGTATACGTGATCCCCAACTTCAAATTGTAATGGGCGTCTTCTCTGGTCCGCATACTGTTTCTGACAGGATTGGGCGGCTTTCAGGTTCACTTGAATCAGTCCAACCTTCTCCTCCGCGTTATTGACAAGGTCAATCCCGAAGGTAACCCTTTCGCCATACTCACACCAATTCAATGGTGTGCGGCATTTCATTCCGTATAGCACCTCATACGGCTCCATCTTGATGCTGGCTTGGTACCCATTGTTGTACGAGAACTCAGCTAACGGCAAGTGATCATCCCAATTCTTGCCGTGGTTGATAGCACAAGCTCTTAGCATGTCTTCTAAGATCTGATTTACCCGCTCGGTTTGCCCGTCCATCTGCGGGTGGTACGCTGAACTACGGATCAGCTTTGTCCCCAATGCAGCGTGTAGCTGCTCCCAAAAACGGGACATAAATAAAGTGCCCCGATCCGATATGATGGTATGGGGTACGCTGTACAAGCATAGGATCCGTGAGATGTACAGCTCAGCGTACTTCTTGGCGTTGTAGTTGGTGTTGACCGGGATGAAATGGGCAACTTTGGTGAGCCGGTCGACGATCACCCACACAGAATCATGTTTTTGAAAGGTGGTGGGTAAACCGACGATGAAGTCCATGCTCACATCTTCCCACTTCCAGGCAGGAACGCCCAGTGGTTGTAGCAGTCCCGGTTTCCGCATATGGTCTGCCTTCACCCTTCGACATGTATCACACTCGGACACGTATTTCGCGATCTCCCGCTTCATTTGTGTCCACCAAAACTTGCTTCTGAGTTCTTGATACATTTTGTTGCTGCCGGGGTGAATAGAAAATTTTGATAAGTGAGCCTCATTAAAAATTTTCTTCCGTAACTCCGGGTTACGGGGTAAGACGATCCGGTCCTTGAACCATAGGACGCCATCTCCGTCCTTCCGGAAACATTTCAACTCCCCACTGTCTACACGTCTCCGCAAATGCGACATGCCCTTGTCATGTTTCTGATCTGCCGCTATCTGTTCACGGATGGTGGGGATCAAAGCTAAGTTGTATAGAGCTCCATGCGGAATCACATGCAGTGGTGGTTCGCTCTCTTCTAACGGTGTGATGGTCAGATTGTTGACGTGTGACTAGCGGCTCAGCGCATCTGCCACTACGTTTGCCTTGCCCGGGTGATAATGGATCTCTATTTCGTAATCCTTTATCAACTCTAACCATCTTCGCTGCCTCATGTTCAGCTCCTTCTGAGTGAATATGTACTTGAGGCTCTTGTGGTCGGTATATAATGCACGAGGTTACCGAGTAGGTAGTGCCTCCACATTTTCAGTGCAAGTACCACGGCAGCGAGCTCCAAGTCGTGAGTTGGATAATTCTGCTCATGGTTTCTAAGCTGCCGTGACCCATACGCGACCACTCTTCGGTCTTGCATCAGCACACATCCGAGCCCAATGCCGGATTCATCGCAGTACACATCGAACGGTTTTGTTGTGTCTGGCTGCGCCAAAACCGGTGCTGATGTTAGGTGCTTGACTAAAGCCTTGAATGCCGCCTCACATGCCGGACTCCAAACGTATTTGGTAGCCTTCTTCAGCAGCTCCGTCACCGGCTTGGCAATCTCCGAGGAAACTCTGTACCTCGTGAACAGTTCTCAGGGATTTCCAATTCAGCACTTGAGTGATCTTGCTCGGGTCTACAGCGATACCCTCCGCTGAGATGATATGCCCGAGGAAAGGCACTTGCGATATCCAGAATTCGCACTTGCTGAATTTCGCGTATAGCTTGTGATCCCGCAGCCGTTGCAAGACAATACGCAGATGCTTCTTGTGATCTTCCTCTGACTTGGAATATACTAATATGTCGTCGATGAAGACCACGACAAACTTGTCCAGCTCCGGTATGAATACCGATTTCATCAAATACATGAAGTGAGCTGGAGCATTGGTGAGGCGGAAGGACATGACCAGGTATTCATAAAGTCCGTACCTCGTCGAGAAAGCCGTCTTCGGAATATCCTCAGCCCTTATCTTAATCTGATGGTACCCGGATCTTAAGTCCATCTTGGAAAAGATCTTTGCTTCGACCAACTGATCAAACAGCATGTCAATCCGTGGCAAAGGGTAGTTGTTCTTGATGGTTACGGTGTTTAGTAGACGATTGTCCACGCAAAGCCGCAACGTCTCATCCTTCTTCTTCACAAATAATGCCGAACAGCCCCATGGCGAGGAGCTCGGCCTAATAAAACCCTTTTCTAGCAGGTCCGTTAGCTGGGTCTTCAATTCAGCCAATTCCTTGGGTGCCATCTTGTACGGCCTTCGGGATATTGGCATGGTTCTCGGTGCAAGTTCAATCTTGAACTCCACCTCTCTATCAGGAGGCATCCCCGGCAAATCGTCCGGGAATACGTCAGGGAACTCTCGGACCACTGGAATATCTTCCAATCTGATGGTTGTGGACTGATAGACACTTGAAAGTTTTATTTCTGGATTGTCCAGAAATAAGGAGTGAGATCCGTGCACTTCTGAGTTCAAGTGCACGACTCGAAGGACGGTGTCTAAAACAGCGCCGTGGCGGTTTAACCACGACATCACTAGATGACATCGACCTTCTGTCCCTCTAAGATTATGAGAGATGTAGGGTACACTCTACCAGCTAAGCATAACGGTGCTTTGGAAACCATTATGCTTGCTGAAATCTTCCCACCCGGTGAACAAATCAAATATGGATTAGCGGTGGGTAGTATTTGCAATCTGTGTTTAGCAATGAAAGCATGGCTAATAAAATTATTTGTGGAGCCTGAATCAAACAATACTATGGCGGGATGCTGGTGGAGTTGGAACATACCCGCAAGGATTGGCTCACCCTCTGGCACATCCTCTATGGCAAGCTGGTGGACAGTGCCGGGCCTAGGGTTTGCCCCCCGCGCATTAGTAGGGTTCCGGGGCTGATTCCTCCCCGGAAACTGCGGTGCCAGTCCGCCTCCTTGCCTCTCCGGACAAATGCTGGCGAAGTGTCCTGGCCGACCACATTTGTAGCATGTGGCCGCTGCTTGTGCGGTGCTCGGGGGATGAAAGCCCGGCATGCGTTGCTTAGGTGCATACGCATGCGGCATCGCCCGCTGCTGCTGTTGTTGTTGCGGAGGTGGTACTGGCAGTGTCGGCCTGAATGCCGGTGAAGAATACGGCCGACGTTGTGGCTGCCAGCGTGGACTTGATGGTGGGCGATTCACCATCCGAAATTTCTGAGAAGGACCGCCTCCTTCTCCGCTGCTTTGTGGCGCGCTTCGCTTTCTTTCCGCCGCCGCTAACTCCTTGCCGGAGTCCTCCTGGACAATCGCAGCATCAATGATGTCGTTGAGGCTGCCGCGATTGAACATCGCCAATTTGTCCTTCAGGAGCGGGTTAAGCCCTGGTAGAAGTGGTCCCGCCGCTTCTCGTCAGTATCAGCATGATACGACGCGTAGAGCGCGAGATCGTTGAACGCCCTGGAGTATTCCAGCGCGTTCCGGCTCCCTTGCTGCAGGTGTAGGAAATCCTGCGTCTTCCCCTTCCTCAGACCCGGCGGTGTGTGATAGGCCCTGAAGGCCGTCCGGAACTCCGCCCAGGTCATAACTCGGTTGGTGGGCTGTGAAGCACAAAAGTTTGCCCACCACGCACTCGCGGATCCCTGAAGCTGTTGGACCGCGAACTGAGTCATGCGCTGCTCACTTATCTGGAGCAGCCCGAACTTCATCTCTATCGCGCGGAGCCAGTTGTCCGCGTCGAGAGGTTCATCTGCCCTTGAGAATACCGGGGGATGAGTCGCTAGGAAGTCGGAGTAGGAGCTCTGTTGACGCTCCTCACGGTCTTGACGTCTCTCTGGGCGAGACGTATTGGCGATGAGAGTTTGCAGCAACTCCGTGTGCTGCTGATGCGAACCCACCATTGCCGCGATGATGTCGGCCAATGTAACTGTTGGCAGTGGCGGTGGCGGTGTTTGCTGTTGCTGTTGCTGCTGCTGTCCCGAGGAGTCCTCGGGAGGCTGTTGGGAGGTCTCTCCCCCTTGGCTAGTACCCCCAACGTCCGGGTTAGCACGAGTATGAGTCATTCTGAAATTCAAAACAGCAGCGATTAGCACATGTCATACTTAAAATTCCATATGCAACAGTAGGTATTGAAGTGGCACATGAATAATTTACACAACATTCACATATATTGATAAAGCATACGCTTTATATAAGATACATTATTCTCTCATGTCGTCACTACCTATACATACGCTACTGCCTACACGACATGTCACTGGTACAAAAGTTTGGGTCATACTACTCTGGTTGCCCTACTTGGCAACTGTAACCCCCTACTCGGAGTAGAACTCGACCTCCTGTGGGTCGTCCTCCTCTGGTACCTCTGCTGGTGGTTCTGGATATACAACCTCTTCTCCCATCTCGGGCTCTCTCATTGCCGGGAGACCCAAGACCACCGGTATGCCCAATACCGGAGGTACGAGGTCCTGCAACGCGTGCACCTCGTCCATGGCTTGGTTGTAGTCTTCTTCCCAGCCTTGCCCTTCCTTAATAGCGTCGTCCCGCTCTTGAGTGAGGTCCTCATTCTGCTGGGTTAGCGTCTGCACCAGCTCTTGTAACGCCGCGATGTCGACACGGCTTTTCTTCTTCGCCTTCTTCAGACGATGCAACTGATTATGCTGTTCATTGAGTCACTTGCTCATCGGAAGGAGCACATTGCGGAGTGCGCTGTGAGCACTCTCGAAATGGTCTCCACAGCTTGTGCTCTCCTTGAGCCTTGCGGCCAGATGCTCCATATGAACAGCTTGGCTGTCCATCACGGTGTTTCCCACCCTCATCTGGAGGCTGAGGTTTGCCTCCGTGGGGTTGTACCTTGGGCAACCCGGGTCTGTTGCCTCCCGGTACCTCCCTTCCCACACATGATGAGCCCATCCCTCCACCAGAACGAGCGCGTATGGAGTGCCCTCCATAGCGTTCACGTGTAGTTGGCAGAAACGTGACATGGTGTCACGGGCTGCCACTTGCCACATCCCTTCCGGTTGTCTACCTCTCACCGTGACGGTGAACGGCCCCCAACCGGGTGGCGTAGGTCCTGCAGGGACTTCGACATGGATTGTCCCCGTCTTGTTCCCCTCCTCGCCTTCTTCCTTGGTGAAGTACTGCGGCATCTGGTTGTATCCGAAATATTGAAGCATCTGCCTTAATGCTTCCGGATAGCCACTGTGGTGAGAACAGTAAGACTCCACCCACCCGTTCTCGAACTGTTTATCCGCTGTCATCTGTAAAAATATATTTGAGAAATGTCAAATATTTATTTGAACTGTAAACCATTGAGTTATAACACAAAACATGTTATTGAACCCATAAATTTGGAAACACAGTTCAAATTTAAACAAATTTGACTGCTGATCTGCTGTCCAATATGACAGCCCTGACCAGTTTCCATTTCAACCTAATTTAGGCCACGCTAAAGGCAAAATCAATTCTGGAGATCAACATCAAAGTTAAAGCTAACTTCAATAGATTTCCAGAAAGTATTTTCTTGGCCTAAGATCTGTCCTGGTTCAGAAGTTATGAGATGTCAAAGTTAACAGAATTTCTGGAGAAAATTGGACAGCACCTCCCTGCTTTAGGCACTGATTTGATCCAAGAATTCCAGTTAATTCTGTTCCCAATCAGACAAAACTTTATGTTACAAAGTCATAACCCATCTCATAAGATTTCCAGAACTACCTCATTTTCTATTTTTGGATTTTTATGCAGGAAGTTATACTCAATTTACAGAGAGTTTACAGAGAGTCTTTGCTCTGCTCTGTTTTCTGGACAGTTTCAACTCTACTGCATTTTTCGATTGGTTAAGGGATGAAACACCTCTGGACCTACACAGAAAAGTTGTAAAACTCTTCCAAAGATTCCCAGAAATGTATCATATGACCCCAACCTCGAAAGAACTCAACCTCCAACCTCTGATTAACTTCAGCCTTGATTCAGCTGAAAACAGAGTGCTCTGTCCTTAACAACCTATAAGTTGAAAACTTGTTAACTTTGAATATCCTGATTACGGGAAGAGTTACATCAAAGTTTTAGTGTTCTGGATCAAAAACATTCAAGTTTTTCAATGAAGTTGTTCATTTAGTGGGGTATGACGTCGATGCGTCACCAGATCATGTCGGTACTACGTCCTCACAAAGAAAAACCTATACCGGACTTAGCCGGCTTCGTTAGTTCAGTGGCACTAAACATCTCTCGCACATGGATGCTACATGTCTACCATTTCATGGTTAGACTACCTGCAGATAATTCACGCAATCGTCAGACTCGGCTGCACACCGAGCCCGGTATCCATACAGTTCGTACACCCGGCCGTCATCACTCGCCCGGATGTTCTCAAGCCAAACACGTCTTGAGTTACGTATTCATGTTTCAGACCACGTCACGGGGTCTCCCAAATTGCACCACGCACGCCAGGGACAGACGTTGCTCGAATACCCCAAACAACATGAAGAGTCATGGAGGATATTAAAGCGGGTCGGGTTACCTGCCACCCGTGGGGCTCCACCCTTCAGCTTGTGCGCAATGGTGGACAGCGCTTACGTGCACCCCCCCAAAACATAAACGTCCCGAGATGCACGATGTTCCGACATAATCAAATAGGTTAGTATGCCACTTTCTATACACTAATAACATCCTTATATGGGCTACTAACTCGTTCCTCACAGGATGTTTGAAAAAAAGATGACCTTTGTAGTGCGTTAAACCTCAAGCGAGCTCTGATACCACGCTGACACGGCCCCAACGGCCTTGTCGAGCCAGGATCACGCTGAGGGGTGCTGCGTTGCACAGCACCGGATAACGCACATTAAAGATACAAAGCGGAAGCAAAGTTTTTTTTACATAAACAGGTTTCTGAAAATGTTTCTAAACATTTTCTATTTTCCCTGGAACAGTTTCGCTAATCACATCATTTGGTGGACCAAATCGGCTAAAATGGATCTGAAATTTTTATGGTAGTTCAGGGACATTTTGGTGAACATCCCAGCAAAATTTCAGAATTTTCCTCCAAGGGATTCTCCAGTTAAAATTCCAAACAATTTAAATTTTGAGGAATTAATTATGGAGAAATAAGGATTTTCATGAAGTGAAACTTGATTTGCTGGAAAGTGCTCAAAAAGTTGAATCCAACAAAATTTGGTTCACTCGATTTGGAGCTTCCTAGCCACAGTTATGAGGATTTGAAGTTTGAATAAAATCTGAAAATCGGGGAAAAGTTTAAATTCGCCGGTGGGTCCACAGTACACGTGTCGGGCGCTGGAGCGACAGCACACCGAGGTCTACGGGGTTTTTGCGTGCCAGCACACCATATCCGAGCCACAGAAGATCCCGGTTTTAAAATATCTGCCGCTGACAGCCGGGGTCCACCCCCTTCGTCTACCTCCCACCTCCCGCGCTCTTCCGCCGGGGTACCTCGCCGGAGAGCTCGCCGGCAGCCTCTGTGGAGCTCCAAGCTTCATGATTCCGGCTGCCCCTGCATATTTCACTCGGGGAACACGATCCCGGGCTCAACTCGTCATGAAAATGGCCGGCACATGGTCGGCGACGAGCGGAGGCTTCGGAAAGACTTCGGCCGTGTCGGCCGACCTTCCTAGCACCTCAATCACTTGAGCAACCGGTCGGGGAGCATCAGTGGACCTTAGGGAAGGTCGACATGAGCTTGAAGCAGCTCAGGGGAGGCCCGAAGTAGGCCCTCACCGTGCGCTCGATGCCTCCCGCATGCTCCGCCGTCGGCAAACTTCGAAATACGCCAGGTACAGGGGTTCTCAGACCAAAGGTTGTGAAGGCAACTTGTGCGCTACTGGGTCTAGTTTATGTGGGAGCGGATTGAGTCCCTCTAATCCTTTCTAGAGTATGAATTCAACAGAACCGCACCCAAAGGTCGGTCTGTACCGAGATAGGGGAAAACTGGAAATTCGCCGCCGGTGAGCAAGCACTCGGGCTGTGGCTCAGGGGTGAGCAGCACCGATCACCAGCGCATCCAGGGACGCCTTGGCTCGGGCGTGACAACCTCCTGGTTGGGCTATCCATGGGAGCCCGAAGTGCGGCGGTTTTAGGATACTGAGTGGAGCTCTCGGTATAGACGAGATCAACCAGTTTCAGCTGAGTTCTAGCGAGGGGGAAGAAGGAGGAAGGTTCCTAGTACCTTGCTGTAGCTTTGGAGGGGACGGGGAGGCTGCGATCGGGGCTCTTCGATCGGTTCTGAGCGGCGGAGGAAGAATTCCCGGTTCTGTGTTATTGCGAGGAGAAAATGGCGAGGGGCCTTCGGCCACGGCGTGGGGCGCCTTAAGAAGGCCCCGGAATCGACCCTGGCTCGTGCGTGGCCAAGCTGCTGGTGGCGCCGCGGCCTCCCTCGGTGGCGATCGCTGCTGAAGCCCAAGGACCCGAGTGAGAAAGTCTCAGTCGGTTGAATCACTTCAGTGGCTGACATGTGGGTCCCACTTTCATTTTTAACCTCTGAACTTAACTCAAATTCACTGTTGTAAACAGTAGTCCCCATAAAGCCCATGGTGATTTGAATTATCTCCCCTTGAGCCATTTGAATTGGTTAGAATTCAAATTGGGTTTGGTTTGAATGAATTTCAGCACCTGTTCAGTTTGAAATTCAAATAAAGTTTGAATTTGCTACACTTAGCTCATGTCAAGATCAACTCCAAATGGAGTAAAAATTGGTGTGCGAGCTCACAAAAATGTGCTGAGTAAGAATATGCTTCCCACTTTTGAATTCATGGGATAAAACAGTTTGAATTTGAATGTGGTTTCAAACTGCCCTCTTTCTAGCTATACCCAAAATGACTTCAAAAGGTTTTGAATTTGGGTGAAACTTGGCAGGGACATTCATAGCAATGTGTAGGAGTTTTCCCAATGCCCAGCCCCTATATGATGCATGTGGGAAATACCACTTTTGCAATATGTGAGTTTGTTTTCTAATGAGCATATTGATGGTGGTTACTTGCTCTTCAAATGTGTTCATCAACTTGTTTCAAATGAGGTGTGTGTGTGGTGATGAACACTTCAAACATGTGTCAAAACTGAGGCCCTTACAAAAATCCCCAAGGCCGCCGCACCACAAGAGATAAGTTTGTTGAGATCCAAAAAAATTGAATAGGTCTCTTATTTGAGCTCCAATTGGAGTAGGACTCTCCCTTTTTCCCCCTTATAAATATAACCCCCACCCCCTGGCTCAAATCCTCTCTATTTTGGACGTCCCCCCTGCTGCCAAACCTCCTTCCTTGCTTCCAAGTCGCCAAGTCCCCCCCCCTTGCCGGAATTTGGCTGCCGTCGAGCCCCGCCATCGCCGGAGAAGAAGCCCGACGATCTGTCCTGCCCTAATCTTCAATAGAAAAATTCCTCACTGATGCCATTGCTAGGAGGAAGGACCTGCCACCAAAAGGAAGTGAGATAGGTCACCATTACCCATCTTACGACGTCGCCGCTGTTTCTACACATCCGTTTTCTTTGCCCCCTTCGAGCAGAAACTTTTACGTGTGGAGAGATCGTGTTTTGATCGTTTTTGATGGTGGAACTGATATAGATCTTGAGTCAAGATCATCACCACGTCCACACTTGATACCAGCACCCTTGTTCATCATAAAACCCCATGAAAGCCCGTTAAAACATGCAACAACACATACAAACTGGTTTAATAAAACAGCACCATAGGATTTGCATTCATCTACCCCATTGCATCTTGAGTAAGGTTTGTGCATGATGATTGATTGCTGTGAGTTTTGTATGTGTGTGATTGTGAGTAGAAGAACAAGCTCAAGAGGCCATCTATGAGGAACTACAGCACCAAGACATCGAGACGCTTGAACAACAAGAACCACGGGAGCAAGGCAAGTGCCCCTTGGCCATATTGATCCCATATTTTGAAACTGTTTTGTTTGCGAAAACTCGTATGCTTGAGTCAACTTGATGAGACACCCTTTTATAGAAGTTTACTAGTTTTGTTAACCATCCTTGTCGCCGGGAGAGTTGATGAGATGGGTATGGTCGTTTTTCCTTTTTGCTTCGCTTAACTTATGGGATACGGGAAGCTGAAATAAAATATGTCTAGCTACTGCACTCATTTGAATAATGATGATGAGAACTTGATGATGTTAATGAGCATGGAATCGGGGAGATCTAGGCAAGATTGGTTCGTGGATGTTGATGAATGATATGGTGGTTTACTTGCCGTAGATCTAAGGACCGGTTCATGCCAGCACCATGCCAGGAAAACAGTGCTACCACAAAGCCAAATATGGGTGCGGCTTAGCTGATTAATTAGGTGTGTTGCTAGCTTGTTATGGACCGTGGATGGCGAGGGGAATGGGAGTCGAGAGGGACTGCCCTGGGAACTGCATGGCACAAGAGGGGGCCCATGGGTGGGAGAATGGTGATTCGAGCCTGCCGGTGAAACCTCAGTGAGTCCATAGATCTAGTAGCCCCTTTGTAAAGGCTATTTTGTGTTCTCTTGGCCATACACCGACGGTTGTGTACTGGTATAATAAAGGTTCTGCAGTTGCCGACGGGTGACAAAATCACGAACTTGTGGGTAAAGTGGTGGCACCTCTGCAGAGTGTAAAATTATCATGATAGTCGTGCTTCCGGTCACAAGCACCTGGCCAACTTCCATGATTAGAGGGAAAACATGGGATGGTTGTTCGGTATGGTTGTGGTATGGTCATTGGGATTGGTTTTGGGACTGTTTTGTGTCATGATAATGAGTTTGGTTTTGGTTATATGAATATGAGATGGTTATGAATGTTTATGAGTATGAGATGAACTTGAGAAAGATTAATGGCTGAATGAGACTTGATAAGTGGTGAATTATGATGAGAAAATGTTACTGAATTACTTGGTCATGTTGGGATAAATTTCACTTAGAAATAGTTGCTGTTTTATCATGTTTGTGAAATAAAATTTGCTTGCTGCAATGAGCCTTTTTAGTTCCTACCTTGTTATAAGCTACATGTCATACTTTTCGCGTACTTGCTGAGTATGACATGTACTCACCATTGCATTACCACATAAACATCAGCTACAGGAGATGAGTACTTTGAGGACCATGTGGAGTACTAGGCGTGCGAAATACCATCAACATGTCTGTGGAGTTGAAGTTGGAGCCTGCTGTTTTAGTCACTTTCCGCTGTCGTTTAGAGACTTCCATGTAAAAGCCAAAGAAAGTGACTTGCAAAAGTGTTCATTTCATCACCTCACAACACCACAGTTCATTTTGTGGATAGCTCATGAACACTTGTGAAGAGCAAGTAAACACCATCAAAAGGGTGTTTAGAAGAGAAAGCCCTAACTTCAAAAAGTAGGAGTCATACACATAAACATGAAAGGTTGAACTTAATCCTAGACCTTGAATAGTCTTGGGAAGGCTCAGGCCAAGTTTCATGCAAATCCAAGACTTTTTGAGGCATTTTTGGAGACATTTGAAAAAGGGGCCAATTTGAATGTGAATTCAAATTTCAGCCACTTTCATCACTTGGATTCAAAAGTTGGCTTCATATTCAAACTCAGCACATTTTTCTGAGTTAGTACACCAATTTTCATCCCCATTGGAGTTCATCTTGTCGGGAGCTAAATTTGCAATAATTCAAACTGAATTTGAATTTCAAATTCAAATATGAAGCAAATTCAGCCAAACCAAATTCATTTTTGTAAATTCAAATTTACTCCCTGACTTGGTGGCTAAGCTTACCATTTAAGAGGGAGTAGATGGGATATTTGCAGCAAAAATGGAAAAAAGGAATTAGAGGGGAGGGGACCCACTGGTCAGAAGACTTTCCACTGAAGTCTTCGGTTCCATTCACTCGGGCACAGGGCGCATGCGCGTCAGCTCCCGAGCACCGGTGCCAACCGCCTCGCTTCTGCCACCTCCTGCTCGGGGGCTGAGGGCGCCGGGTGCAACACTCGATTAACACGCCAGTCCACGTGAATCCTCCCTCATCCTCTCCATTCTTCCCCGTACACGACCGAAGCAAAACACCTCGCCGGCTGCTCTCCTCAGGTCCTCGGTGCGCCACCGATCTGAGCGCTCTCGCGACCGACGATCAACAGCAAATAGACGCGCCGGAGGCTGCTCAAACTCACGGTGAAAACCTTACCTCTTTTCGTGCCCTGTCGGGAGAGAATTTCCACGTCGGCGTTCAAAGAACCGAGCTAGCCAAGAATCCAAAATTCGTGGTGATCGGTCCACCACCGCGTAAACCAAGCTAAGCACATGGTCTACACGTCCCCACGGCCACCTAGGATCATAGACCATCAGAAATCATCGAGTTTTGCGAGCATCCGCCGTTTAAGCCCTAGGTCGACGGTGAGGTCCTAGCTCCGTCCGTTTCCATGGCGAACCGAGTTCATTTTCATGCTCAGCATGCCACAGCGGAGCTGTAGGAGCAAACCGTTCCAAAAATAGAGGCCGGAGTGAGGATCGCCGCTGTCACCGTCGTGAGCATGGTTCCGGCCATCGCCGAGCTTCGGTGAGTGCACCAACGTGTTCCCCAAGCAAAGTTGGGCACTGGTGGCAAAAGTCGTCGAAGGTCGTGCAGTGAAATGGCCGGCGGCGAGTGCACCGGCGAAGCGCCGCCGCGGGAGTCACGGGGTGTCGCGAGGTAGACGAAGGGGGGTCCATTTTGCAGCCGGGATCTGGTGCGGCAGCGTGGGTAAAACCCCGTGCGCTGCGGTGTGGCCGCGATCTCAGTGGGCCAGTTTAAAGAGTGGGCCCCCCTGCAGAGTTTAAACATTTCTGGGATTTTCCAGTTTAGTTCAAACTTCAAATTCATATAAATTTTTCTAGGAAGCTCCAAATTTAGTGAACTAAATTTTTCTGAATTAAGCTTTTTGAGTACTTTCCAGCAACATAAATTTAATCTCATGAAACTTAATAGTTTTCCAGAATTAATTCCCTAAATTTTAAACTGCTGGGAATTTTATCTGGAGAATTGCTTTGTGAAAAATTCTGAAATTTTGCTGGGAGGTTCATTTGAAAATCCTTGAGTCACAGTAAAAATTTCAAATCCATCCAAATTCATTTAGTCCCCCTAATGGGGTGATTAAGTGAACTACCCTGAGAAAATAGAAAAATGTACAGAAACATTTTTCAGATTTTCTCAAATCTTGTATAGGGCATAACTTCATCTAGAATTCTTCGAATGACATGAAACCAATTCTATTAGAACCATATCAAACTCTAGTTTCCAGAAAGTAATGGTTGGAGCCATGAAAATCATTGGAAATCCATAGAGGCTCTACTAATCACGAAATAGGCTTTTATTTGTGCAGAGCTCAAATGAACTTTGTTTCAAATGAAACTTGGTCAAGACTCCGGTTGGGACCCTACCAAGCCACCATAAAAATTTCAGAGCCAAAGGGAAGGGATAGCTAGAGTTATGGTCTTTACATATTCAATTTAACACATTGCATGTAAATTGACATATAACATATTGCTTACGTGTAGTCGCTGAAGGCGAGGAAACTCCGGAAGTGCTCGACTTTCTTCTTCCGGATGAAGCACTAACCTCTGACCAGCAGCAACAAGGCAATCCCCTGTTTGCATTAACCAATTTTACAAAAGTTTTGCTTTATGTATAAGTACTATGTGGTACATATGTGCATTAGGTGTAGGATGGATGAAACCAAAGTGCATAACCAGATTTTTCCTACAAGAGTGAGGGTAGTGTCTAAGTCCTTGAGTAGACAGGCTATGCTTAATGAGTCATAGAACTTTGGTACAAGTCGAGTAGTTGGAATCTACTCGCGAGTTTAGGCTTCGGGACACACGGGATTTGTTCGAGTGATGTGAGATCACTTTTGTAAGTAAATGAGACTAGGCAGGTGCTAGGGCGCAGAAAGAGGAAGTCTTGTGGGCGCAGCCCTGTCCATGTCGATTGAGGACCGATCTGTGTGCGGCCCTGCTGAGCAAGTATTGAGCGTACCGAAGGCATATCAGATATATGGGCCCCGATAAACCGATGTAACCTATACCTCCGGGTGTCGAGGCATAACGCACAGATTTATAGGTGTAGGTTTAGGGAAGCAAGGTGTAAATCCGCTGACAGGCATAGAGAGATGCTCCGTGTATGGAACCTCCTGTCCGTTTGGGTGTGACCGGTTCGACGTTTGGGCTGTTTGGTGAAAGGTTGTCCCGTACGACATCGAGTGAGCGTGCTGTGCAGCTCCACGGGTGGGCGTACATGACGTGCTATTCGGGTATCCCTGCAGGTGTATATCGAGTCGATTTTCCGTCCCTCACGGTGATGAGTACCGCTTGTTCACTGCGTCATAAAGTAGATAAAGTATGGAATGTTATGATTCAATTCTTCTGATATGTATAATTGTATTGCTACATGTGTGCCACCAAATATTGCTTACTAAACTTCATATTCATGAACTGTTAACTTGTGGCTAAAAGAGGAACTAAGGATGAACTTGTAAGTGTGTCCGTTTGCTGAAATTTACCATCCCATGTTCGTTGTGAACTGCATGTAGAATTTCATGCCTAGGTGAGTCGGTTAAGTCTTGTTGAGCCATCGTGCTCACGGTTGTTGCTATAAGTGTTTTTCAGGTGATGACTACCCCATGGACTCGGGTTACGATGCCACCGGCGAGGGCTACCCTCCGTCGGGGACCACAGCTGAGTGGGAGCCGTACACGTCGCGCTGAGCTGAGGAGTGCAGCTAGTGTGGGTTGCCCATAGGGCTGGGCAACTGACTTTTGCTAGGTAGATATTGTGAGTTGTATAAACATAGCTTCCGCTTTTGTAATCCAAATACTAGTTTGTAACTGAAGTCTTGTACTAGGTTGCACATGTTCAGTTGATTTCCTATGTAATACAATATGTTTTCTTATGATGTGTGCTGTCGGTTGTCGCATCGTGCGGCACCATCCTCTGCGATCCTGGATGAGCAGATTCCGGTCCGCCACATTCCGCTGCAAGAATAAGATAGACATTCATGAGTGATACATTGAGTCATTGTAATAAAGTACTTAAACACTATTTATTCGTGGTTATATTCTGAATTTAGTTTGTGAGTTACATGTGTATGTGTGATGAACATCCTGGGCACACATATGCATTCACTTGGTTCTATTTTTGGAACCGGGTGTCACATCAAGTATCTCATTACACGTTCTAGTGCACACCAGTGATCTCTTCCAGGATTGGAAGTAAATCTGTTCAATTTGCTTACTGCAAATGAGATGTCAGGTTTGGTTGCACCAGCAAGATACATGAGAGAACCAATAATCTGGGAATATCTCAACTGATTAATCCCTTGTCCCTTGTTCTTATGAAGTTTTAGACTAGGATCATATGGCGTTGGAGAAGCTTTAGAATCTGAGTATCCAAATCGACTCTGAATATTCTCCACATAATGAGATTGTTTCAAAATAATCTCATTCTCGCACTTAATCAGTTTGATGTTTAGAATAACATCAGCTTCTCTGAAATCCTTCATATCAAAATTTTGGGACAAGAATGATTTTACATCACTTATCACATCGATACTAGTTCCAAAAATTAATATGTCATCAACATATAAGCACAATATTACTCCTTTACCCCCACCAAACTGATAGTACACACATGTGTCAGCGTCATTTACCACAAAGCCTGCTGACATCATAGTTCTATCGAACTTCTCATGCCACTTCTTTGGTGCCTGCTTGAGGCCATACAAGGATTTTCGTAACTTACACACTTTGTTCTCTTTCCCAAGCACCACACACCCATCAGGCTGCTTCATATAGATCTCCTCATCGAGCTTGCCATTTAGGAAAGCCGTCTTCACATCCATTTGATGGATGAGGAGATCATGACACGCAGCAAGTGCAACAAGCACACGAATTGCGGTTAGCCTAGCAACAGGTGAATAAGTATCGGAAAATCCTTGCCTTCCTTTTGGGTTAATCCCTTGGATACAAGTCTAGCCTTATATTTATCTACTGTACCATCTGGTTTGAGTTTCTTTTTAAATATCCACTTACACCCAACAGGTTTACACCCAACTGGACAGTTACATATCTCCCAAGTTCCGTTTGTTAAAATGGACTCCATTTCAGTATGGACTGCCTCCTTCCAGCTCTCTGCATCTGGCGATGCATCTGCCTTTGAAAGTGTTTTGGATGTATCATCAATAAGGTAGACATTAAAATCATCACCAAAGGATTTTTCAATCCTTTGTCTCTTACTCCTTCGAGGAGCAATATTTTTACTGTCATCCTCAATGCGTTTTTCAGTGTAAGAACAAGGTATGAATAATGGAGAAGGATGAGGAGTAAAACTAGTAGATGCCTCGCTACGACCTGCAACTCTATCCTTCATTGAAAAAATATCCTCGAAAAATGTGGCATCATGAGATTCAGTCACGGTGTTAACGTGCACATCAGTAATCTTGGATTTAGTCACTAAAAATCTATAGGCTGCACTATGTTGTGCATATCCTAGAAAGACACAGTCCACGATTTTTGGTCCCAATTTTCGTTTCTTACACGCAGGCACATTAACTTTGGCCAAACAGCCCCATGCACGTAAGAAACCGAGAGCAGGCTTTCTTCCTTTTCATCCTTCATATAGGGTTATTTCACCCTTTGATGATGGAACTCGACTCAGCACAAAACATGTGGTCAAGATGGCTTCCCCCCACCATGAGTTGGATAAACTGTAGGATTGAAGAGCACGTGAAAAGCTACCAGAGGGGGGTGAATGGTAGATTAAAACTTTTCGCAGCGGAAACAACAAAAACCCCTCAGCAAAAAATCAATCGGTTAAAGAAACCATGTGTGCAAGTGTTTTCGAACGTGTTCAACCGTGACAAATCAAGTATAGAGGTAGAGAATCAAGTCACGGATCTAATGCAACAAGAATCACTTGAAAACACGAAGTAAAACTTGAGATACGATCAAAACATTAAACGAAGATCAATCTGTTCTACCCGATATAAAACAGATCTGCAATGCTGCAAAGAAACTCGTGTATCTCCAAAACTACAGATCTGAAGCTCGTGAAAATTTCACAGATGATAGATAATTGCATTGTGAAGACAACCCAAAAAGAATCACATCAATCGGATCTGTAAAACTCGAGTTATGAACGAAACACCGAATCAACGTCAGTCTGTCCAGAAACTCAGCGAGAAAGACTTGACGAAAAACAAGTCGGACGAACAAGGCACAAAAGCTCCTCGAAACTATGAACTTTATTCAATAGAAACACAAGAGGAACAGCCCAAAGTCGTGCACCACGAGCTCTGGCCTCCCTTGCTTATATAACCAGCTCTATGGCCAATCCAATTCAAACTAGGACTCCTACTCCTACTTGGATTCAAACTGTAACTTTCCAATACTGCTCAAGACTCTTCTATACGCAGATAGAAGCAATCTTAAGACTTCCAAACACCTTAGGAACATCCCAAACATTCCTAAAACAACTCAAATTCGTGACCCACACGAAATCCTATCATAACCAACTCAAAACTTTCCATATTTGAGTCAAACACGACTCAGCCGCAGCCTGAGTCCATAACCTAGTCGATTGGACCTTTCCGACCAATTCTTTACGTCCACTTCTCTTCATCACGCCTTGGAACAATGTTGCCACGTCCATGCACTCCTTGCACACGTGCAAACACCTTCCAACGACGTACACGCAACCTTCATATGCACTGCCCTTGATCCAAACATGCTGCGCGACCTCCCGATCAACTCAACCACAGCTCCTCCCGAACTTGGTTGTTGGAACCTCATCTCCTCCCTGAGACTAGTCCAAGGATCCCGTCACCAGCCATGTCTTGAACTCAAGCAACACCTGCACATGAATAAACAACCAATTCTTCCGAGCACAAGTCCTGGACTTGACTCACTTTAGTTCGAAAACCACAACACCTTACATGAGCACGTCAGATAAGCATGTTGCAAACCATATCAAATGATAACAGCCATAACCACCAAAACATACCAAAAACTTAGCAAATTAATACTAAGCAAACCTTCCCATAAAGCAAGTTTGAAATATTGCGAGTTATAAGCAAAAACAAGACGATGCAGTTCTATGAGTTGAACTTCACGGGAGCTCTCTAAAAACAAGCTCCGTACCTCACAGAAGCTCTCCGGACCTTGCATGAGCTCTCCGGACCTTGCGTCAGACCTTGCCAACACTTGGCAGACCTAACAAAGAACTTGTCGGACCTTGCCACAGAAGAATGTTTTGGCAATATTCAAAACTTTGAATGTTAATGCTAACTTTTATCCTAATTGCCAATGTATTCAGCACACATAGGTCTCACAATCTCCCCCTTGATGAATGCATTGGCAACATCAATTAAAATCCGAACATTGGCTTATGAAAAGTTTTGAAAAGCTTTGAAAACTCATTTCTCCCCCTTTATTAATTTCTCCCCATTTTTTAAAATCAGAGAAGGAAGAAAGTGTATAACATATGCAAAGTGTAAAAAAAAATCTCTCCTTATACATATTTATCCCCCTTTGACAATGTATTCAGCAAGGTTCAAAAGAGAAATTTTTTAAATGTTATGAGCATATTATAACATATACATACAAAACAAAGCTCATCCAAGTCATACTATCAGGTTACTTACACTATCACATCAATGAGATACATAAAGTAGTGTAAGCCATGCTAGAGATCAAATGTATTTTTCAGTTTAAGCAAGTCATGATCTCCCTTACTCAACTATTTCTAAACCTGAAAACATGACACTTGTTGCTGCATTTTTATTATTCATAATCATTTAAGGCACAAAGTTGATCATATGATATTTGCAAGAGATTATATGCCGCATCAGCCTTATTCTAACCAACCAAGCCAAGCCTATGTCATTTGACAATAAGAAGCTTAAGGACATGGTTTTAGTCATACACAATTCCTTCCAAGTTCATATCTTAGTGCAATTATAAGCAATCTCAAAAGAAGATGTGTGATGCATGCATATTCTCTTGATCTTTTCTCAAATTTTTATTTGAAAACTCAACATGTAAGTTGATCACTTGATTAATTTTTTATGATTAAAAGCACTTGTGAGCATGCAACAAGTTCAAAACAGCAAGAAAGTTCGATCATGACCAGATTTAGTGTAAGTAATTATTCCAATTACTATTCATGGCAAAAATTACAAAATGTATAACATGAGTAATGTAGTAAGAACTTTCAGCCTGTAAAAGGAATCACAGTCATATATGTATGAAATACTATGCTCATATTATTTTAGTTTCAGATTCACACATAGACTTTCAAAGTTTCAAAAACTCCCCCTCAATTTAAGCCATGAGGATGCATAACCCCTATTTCACTACGAATGAAACAAAAACGAGTGAAATCCAAAGGTTTTGTAAAAATATCAGCCAATTGTTGTTCGGTATAGACATGGTGAAGCACAATGTTTCCTTTTTCAATATTATCACGAAGAAAGTGATACCTAATGTCAATGTGCTTAGTTCTAGAGTGTTTCACGGGGTTTTTAGCAATACAAATTGCACTAGTGTTATCACAAAACAGTGGAACACTATCTAAATCAACCCCATAGTTCTTAAGTGTTTGAACAATCCAAAGAATTTGTGAGCAATCGCTAGCCGCAGCTACATATTCAGATTCGGCCGTGGATTGTGCAACTGAACTTTGTTTTCTAGAGGACCAAGCAACAAGTGAATTACCAAAAAAATGACAAGCACCCGAAGTACTTTTCCTATCAATCCTACAACTCCCGAAATCAGCATCCGAAAAAGCTTTCAAAGAAACGGTTGAGGAAGAAGGAAGAAAAATGCCAAATTCCTGAGTTCCATTGACACGACCCCTTTGGGTCCTGTCGAGCCAGGATCACGCTGAGGGGTGCTGCGTTGCACAGCACCGCATAACACACGTCAAAGGTACAAAGCGGAAGCGGAAGCTTTATTACATAAACAAGTTTATCAACATGTTTACATCAAAATAAGTTTAGTCCACACTCGCGGGCGTAGACTAAGCATCAAGTGCACGTTCAGCCCTCGAACGTGTCCTTGCTAGCACACACGCACACTAACTCTGCGGCGTGCACGACTCCCACTCGACGGGGTTCCCCTCCTGGGGTTCCGTCTCCTCTTCGGGAGTCCCTTCCTCATAGAACCCTGCAAAAGCTTCAAACACAAGCAGTGAGCACGAAGGCTCAGCAAGTCTGACCCGTCTCACCTAAACATGGAACTTCTACATGAGGGTAATGGGTTACATGAGGTAAAATCATTTGCAAGGACTCGCCTAATTAGTAGAACCTTACTTTCAAGTTTTAGCAGCAGGTTGTGGAGAACCTTACGCGAAGGCACATGAGAGAGCCGCAATCAAACAAGAAACGCATTTCTCTCATGTACTTTGCCCAAAGTTGAAAAGAACTTTAGTTAGCACTAAGCTACAACATATCATTAACAATCAATGTCCAGCTTTCAATCAGCAACATTTTAACATGTAACTAGCCTGTTCTTTCTACGTCACGGTACAGTGAACAAGTGGTACTCACTGATCGCGAGGGACGGCGATTATAATCGATTTACACCTGCAGGGTTACCCGAACAACCCGTCACGTACGCCCGTACTCGATGTTGCCTACAACAACCATCACGGACGCCGTACGCGACTACCTTTCACCCGTTAGCCAAATATTGAACCGGTCCCATCGTCCCGAGCAAGAGGTCCCTGCACGCGCATCTCTGTGCCGCCAGCTGATTTACACCTCGAGCTCTCAACCTACCCTCTGAACGACGGGCAATGCCTCAACACCCAGCTACCCGAGTTACATCAGTTTCCCGGTTCCCATATAGCCGGTAGGTCTTCGGTACTGTTCTAGCTTGTTCAACAGGCCCGCACACGGCTCGGTCCTCAATCGACACAAGCGGAGCTACAGCACACAGGCCCCAAAGTCCTGCTGCCTTTACTCTCCGCTCGGTCTCATTTTCTTGCCATGTGTTTCATGTGCTATCTCTACCCGAGCAATGTGCCTCTAGCCTATTCTCGCGAGTAGTTCCAACTACTCGACTTGTACCGAATCCTACTCTATCCTAGCAATGCAGTGGCTAACGAGGTTTTCAATCCTAAACCCAACCCATGGTTTTCTTGGCTATGCAGTTGGATTTCCAAACAAGACTCTAATGCACAGAACAAAGGAAACAAGTATGTGCTCAAAACAATAAAAATTTGTAAAAAGGTTAATGCAAACCGGGGCTTGCCTTGCTGCTCTTGGTCGTAGGCTAGCTGTTCCTCCGGAGTAACGAAGTCTAGGACTTCGGGTTCCTCCTCGACCTTAGCGACTACATGATAAGAACAATGTATGTATTAATTTAGAGGCCTTTGTATTAACTTTGAAGTTGTGAAGCCTATAACCCTTACTAGACAGATCTAATGACTGTGAAACTTTTACTGTGGCTTGGTTACAACCTAAACAAAGACTTGGTCAAGTTTTAGTTGCAGCAAAGCTCATTTGAGCCCTCCACAAATAAGTATGTCCTTGACCTTAATTGGAACCCTTAGGGTGTTCTAGGGATTTTCATGAGACAAACTATGACTTTCTGAAAACTAGATTTTCAGAGGGTTCTAATGGAGTTGGTCTCACTTAATTTGGAAGTCTCTAACTAAAGATATGAGCTAAACAATTTCAGAGAAAATCCTGAAAATGTTTCTGAACATTTTCTATTTTCTCTGGAACAGTTTTACTAATCACACCATTAGGTGGACTAAATGAGCTCAAATGGATCTGAAATTTTTATGGTAGCTCAATGATATTTTGGTGAACATCTCAGCAAAATTTCAGGATTTTCCGCCAAAGGATTCTCCAGTTAAAATTCCTAACAGTTTAAACATTAAGGAATTAATTCTGGAGAATTAGGGAATTTCATGAAGTGAAACTTGATTTTCTGGAAAGTACTCAGAGAGCTGAATCCAGCAAAATTTGGTTCACTCAATTTGGAGCTTTCTAGCCAAAGTTATAAGGATTTGAAGTTTGAAGGAAATCTGAAAATCGGGGAAAAGTTTAAACTCGCGCGTGGGCCCAGGGGACACGCGTCGCACGCCGAAGCGACAGCACACTGCGGCCCACAAGGCTTTTGCGCGCCAGCACACCCGATCCCAGCCGCAGCCGGATCTCGATTCAAAATATCGGCCGCTGACAGCTGGGGTCCACCCCCTTCTTCAACCTCGCGACACCCGCGCTCCGCCGCCGAGGGACCTCGCCGGAGAGCTCGCCGCTGGCTGCTGTACCGCTTCAAACTTCTTGATTCTGGCCGCCCCTGCCTACTTTTACTTGGGGAACATGATCCGAGGGTCAGCTGCTCATGACAACGGCCGGAGCATGGTTGGCGACGAGCCGCCATATCGGAACGACTTCGGCCATGTCGGCTGATGCTCCTAGTGCCTCAGCTACTTGGGAAACCGGTCGGGGAGCATCAGTGGACCTCAGAGAAGGTCGACATGAACTCGGGGCAGCTCGGGGAAGGCCCGAAATAGGTCCTCACCGTGCGCCCGATACCCCCCGTGCGTTCCGCCATTAGTAGACCTTGAATTACGCCGGGCACAGAAGTTCTCCGGCCCAGAGTTGTGAAGGCAACTTGTGCGTCACCGTGTCTAGTTCGTGTGGGAGTGGCCTGAGGCCCTCTAATCCTTTCTAGAGCACGAATTAAACAGAATCGTACCCGAGGGTCGTTCTGCACACAGAAAGGGGAAAAGTGGAAATTCGCCGCCGGTGAGCAACCACTCGAGCTGTGGCTCGGGGATGAGCAGCACCGATCACTTGCGCGTCCAAGGGTGCCTTGGCTCGGGCGTGACAACGCCCAGGTTGGGCTGTCCACGAGAGCCCGAGGTGCGGCGGTTTCCAGTTCCGAGTTTGATCTTTCGGCACAGCCGATATCACTCGGTTTCAATCGATTTCTATCAATGGGAAGGATGGAGGATGGTTGCTAGTACCTTGCTGGGACCTTGGAATGGAAAGAGGGGGCTGCGATCGGCTTGATCAAGCAGGAACTCGAGCGGCGGCGATGGCAGTGGAAAAACAAGTCGTGTGCGTCGGCAGCTCGAGGAAATGGTGACTGAAGCACGCCGGGGAGGGAATAAATAGCCCGGCCGGCTGGTCTCCGGCTTGGGGCACGCAGCAGGAGCTGGCGCCGGCTGCCCCCTTCGGTGGCGCGCGCGCACAGCTGCCGGGAACCGACTGAACTGTGGTTCAGTCGGTTTGCTTTGAGGCAGAGGCTGACATGTGGGTCCCACTTCTCTTTTAACCTCTGAAATTTATTCCTAACAGCTGTGGTAAACAGTGAACCCTATTCTACCCTTGGCAATTCAAATTATTCACCCAAGAGCCATTTGAATTGATCAAAGTTCAAATGAGGTTTGGTTTGAATGAATTTCAGCACAAGTGCAGTTTGAAATTCAAATAAAGTTTGAATTTCTCCCCCTTAGCTCATGTCAAGATCAACTCCAAATGGAGTGAAAATTGGTGTGTGAGCTCACAAAAATGTGCTGAGCAAGAATATGCCTTCCACTTTTAAATTGAGTGGGTGAAAACAGTTTGAATTTGAATATGGTTTCAAACTGCCCTCTTCCTAACTATACCCAAAATGACCTCAAAAAGGTTTTGAATTTGGGTGGAACTTGGCATGGACATCCTTAGCAAAGTGTAGGAGTTTTCATATGTCCAGCCCATCTATATCACATGTGGGAAGTACCACTTTTGCAATGTGTGAGTTTGTTCCCTAATGAGCATGTTGATAATTGTTACTTGCTCTTTATTTGTGTTCATCATTCTTCCTCAAATGAGGTGTGTGGTGTGGTGATGAACACTGCAAATGAGTGTCAAAAACTGAGGCCCTTACATCCATGTAGGTACCTGAAAATCCTTTTGATGGCTTGGCGATGTGAAGCACGTGGAGAAGCTTGAAAACGTGCACAAAGACATACGCTGAATTGTATGTCCGGTCTTGACGCCGTGAGATACAAAAGTGATCCAATCACACTTCTGTATTCTTTTTTATCGACCGGGTCACCATTTTTGTCAAGTTCAAGTGTTGTTGCTGTTCCCATTGGTGTCCGAAGAGGCTTGCATTTGTCCATGTTGAAGCGCTTAAGAAGGTCCTTTGTATACTTAGTTTGATGCACAAAAGTTCCTTATTCTGTTTGCTTGATTTGCAGCCCCAAAAAGTATGTGAGTTCTCTCATCATACTCATCTCAAATTCTGAACTCATCATAGCTGAAAACTTGGACACGAGATCATGAGAAGCACAACCAAAGATAATATCATCCACATACACTTGAACAAATAATGAGTCATTGCCATGCTTAAGTACAAAAAGAGTTTTATCAACCTTGCCCATGGTAAACCCCTTTTCAAGTAAGAATGTTTTTAACCTATCATACCATGCTCTAGGGGCTTGTTTTAGACCGTACAAGGCTTTGGACAGTTTGTAAACATGATTAGGAAAATTTGGATTTTCAAAACCCGGTGGCTGCTTAACATAAACCTCCTCCTCTATGTAGCCATTAAGAAAAGCACTTTTAACATCCATTTGATATAACTTGAAACTTTTAGATGCAGCAAATGCTAATAAAATTCTTATAGCTTCTAATCTAGCAACAGGAGCAAATGTTTCATCAAAATCTAGACCTTCAATTTGAGTGAAACCTTGAGCAACCAACCTAGCTTTATTCCTAACCACAACCCCATCCTCACTTTGCTTATTTTTAAATACCCATTTAGTTCCAATTAATGTGTGACCTTGAGGTGGAGGTACAAGTTTCCAAACATTATTTCTTTAAAATTTTCTAATTCTTCTTGCATGGCATTAATCCAAGATTCATTAGTGAGTGCGTGTGATATATCCTTGGGTTCAAAAGAAGTAATAAAAGCAGAATGAGCATGAGAGTTTGGATCGCATAACCTGGACCGAGTGACTCGTTCATGCAAGCTTCCAATGATTTGTTGTGGAGGATGACTTTTGAGTACTCGGAGGGGAGTAGACACTTCACAAGCACCTTCTTCTTCATGTTTGGACCTTTGATTAGGAGAGCTTGTTGATTGAGTAAGGTCCGAACCAGCAGTAGTGACTGTTGGTGCTGGTTGTGGTGCAAAATCAGCAGCTTGATCGTTATTTACTTCCGAGTTTTCGGGCAGCAGCACCACTTCTTCATCTTCTTCAATAAAAGTACTCTCCCCCTGCGGATATGGATCCGTACCTGCATTATCGGAGCTAGTACTTGGGCTAGCTTCATCAAAAGAAACCTCGCAAGTCTCCACAATTTTGTTAGTGTCAAGTAAAAGCACACGGTAGCCTCTAGTATGAGATGGATAACCAAGAAACATGCCATCAACAGATCTAGCTTCAAATTTTTCAAGATTACCATGTTTCTTAACAAAGCATTTGCAACCAAAAACCCTAAAGTATGTAACACTAGGCCTATGTCCAAACCGGAGCTCATATGGGGTTTTTCCAAGCTTAGCACGCAAGAAAACACGATTTGAGACATAACAAGCGGCTGCAATTGCATCAGTCCAAAATTTCCTAGGAGTTTAATATTCATCAAGCATAGTCCTAGCCATCTCAACTAAGTTCCTGTTCTTTCTTTCTACGACACCATTTTGTTGTGGTACATAGGGTGAAGAGTATTGATGATCTATTCCATTTTCAGCACAAAAGTGATCAAAGGATTGGTTTTTAAATTCACTTCCGTTATCACTTCTAATTGCTTTTAGTGATCCTGGGTGATCAATAGATAATCTAAGAAATAAAGTTCTAAAATAACTAAAAAGTTTCATTCTTAGATGCCATAAAATAAACCCAAGAATATCTGGAATAATCATCAACAATCACAAGCACATACTATTTACCTCCGAAGGATTGAACACGTGCCGGACCTACTGTGTCAAGATGTAAAAGTTGTCCCGGTTCAGCTGTCATGGTCATTGTAAGAGGAGCATGTGAACCTGCAACAAACTTAGCATGTCTACAAGAAGAGCACACAATATCATTGTCCTTTTTAAGCTTCGACAGCCCACGTATGCGATCGAGAGCACTAACACGAGTGAGATGATCAAAGCCTATGTGACCAAGTCTACGATGCCAAAAATATAGATCCTTTGTATCATTAGCAACTAGACACCGATGCTTAGAAGTTGACAAATCAAAATCAGCTTTAAAAACTCTTCCAAACCTAGACATGTTAAACAAAAGCTCACCTTTTGAATCTACAACCTTGCAGCAATTTTTAGCAAAGCTAACCTCTAGATTTTCAACTAGCAATTGTGAAACTGAAAGCAAGTTGTATTTCAAATTTTTAACAAGTGCCACATCTTTCAAAGTGTAGAGATTGTTTACTCTAACCGAACCTTTAGCAATTATGGGAGTAGAAGAGTTATCGGCGAAAGTTACATTTTCTACACGTGACACAAAAGAGAGAGAGGAGAACCATTCTTTGTTACCGGTCATGTGGCGTGAGCAACCTGAATCCACAATCCAAATGTTCTCCTTCCTCAAACGTGAAACCTACACAGCAGAACAATACGTGGATGACTTAATACTGGGGTTAGTTAAAAGACTTTTAGGAATCCAGTACTGAGTCACACGACGTCCAGCAGGAATAACACGCGAAAGATGAGAAGGTACAGCAGGTTTATGAGCCAAACATCGAAAATTTTTGTTCCCAACTACTGACTTAAAAGATGTGTTATATGTAGCACAAAAAACAGTAGGTCCGGGAGCAAGTTTTTGACTCATTACAGCAGGTTGCAAGCTCCGAACATTCGGTCTAGCAGATTTTGCTTGGTTGTTATGTGATCTAGCAAGTATTCTTTGTTTCTTATCGTGTTTAGCTAGTCTATAACAAAAATCCATGACATGACCATCTCTACCACAGTAGGTACAATGAAAAATAACCTTATTATCATGTCTAGATGAGCAAGCAACACGTTTATTAGAACCCGAATGGGACAGTACTCCTGCAGATTTGAAAATCACCTCTTTTTGTCTAGGAGCTGTTTGAATCAAACCGCTTCCTAATGACTTTACAACTTTAGGTGGGTATGCCTTAGCATGAGCATGAGAATTAAAACCTAAACCAGTTTTATCATTACAAGACTTGGAAGAATTCAGCAGCAAGTTTAGGTTCTTATTTGCATTAGATAACCGATCTAGTGTCCTATGCATGTCATCAAGTTTATTGGACAGATCAAAGCAGTTTTCACATGAAGTTTTTCCTTTTAGTTTGCAATTTGAACAATATTAACTTCATGCACACGTAAAGCATTTGTTCAAAATAGAAATCTCATTCATAGCATCATTTAGTTTCTTATTCAGATCATCACATGAAGAACAATGCAAATCAATTGTAGAACAACAAGCATCTTTCAAATTTTTATCATTAAGTGCAGCAAGCTCTTTGTTCTTTTCAATTTCAAGTTCAAGTTTATCAAGTGTAGATGCGTGTGCACTTCTTAAAGAGGATAATTGTTCATAAATTAAATCACATGAGGAACAAGAATCATCACTAGGAATCAAAGTTTTTAAACGATTAATTTCAGATTCTAGTGATTCAATTTTAACAGCATTGTTCCTAAGTTTTTTATCCTTTTTCTTTAATATAACAGTGGCACGAGAAATAGCATCACACATTTCTTCGCAAGTGGGACATACCTCTTCATCGTCGCTGTTGTGTTCTGCCTCCTCGGAGCTTGAACTTGACTTGCTCGCCATGCAGCACATATTTGCCATAGCTTCTTCATCTTCATCACTACCGGTGTCCACATCACTTGAGCCGAAATCTTGAAGTGCAGAGATCATACTATGCACTATGTTGCGCATTGATAAATCTTTCTTCTTCTTATTCTTTGCAAACGAATTCTTCGGCCTTGTTTTCTTTTCTTCACGTGAAGTCGGACCTGAAAGGTTAGGGCACTCCGTACGAAAATGTCCTGTCTTACCACATTCAAAACATCGTTGAGGTCCGGAGCTTCCTCTCCTTCTAGTTCTCACATTTTGCAATGCTTTTGAGAACCGAGTAGAGATGAGTGCAAGCTCCTCCTCTGGAAACTCTTCAATCTGTTCAAGGGTTAGAGAGGACAGCAAAGAGAGTGCACCACTAGATGATGATTGACTAGAACTAGACATGTCACGTTGCGAAACAAATGCAATAGACTTGTTGGGGTTTTTACGTGAGATGATGTCAATTTCATGAGTTTTCAATTTAGAATAAAGCACGTCTAAAGTAAGAGAACTCATGACAGTAGATTCACGAATAGATGTAACTTTCATCTCCCAAATTGACATATCTAATGCTCCTAACAATTGTCTAGCATTTTCAGCATCTGAAAAGTTAATATTGACACTACGCAAGTTACTTAGAATTTTATTAAAGCGAGCAAAAAGGTTGTCAATTGACTCACCGGGTTGCATCTCAAAACGCATGTATTCTTTCTTGAACATATCTTGCCTTACCTCCTTGATCGTATTGGATCCTTCATGGTAGTCACAAAGAGCTTTCCAAACATCATATGCAGATCGGAGGTGTGCAACACGGTCGAAGTCGCTTTGAGTCAATCCTTGGATGATCAAGTTGCGAGCCTTGTTGTTGTTGTCAACATCTCTCATGTTCACAGTCGTAACTTGATCGTTGGGTGGTACATCGAAGTTCCGGTAGACCTTTTCCCATATATCGAAGCCTTGCGCCTGTATGTAGGCCTCCATCCACGCCTTCCAAACCTGAAAATCGATGCCATTGAACACACAAGGTTTTGCGGAGTACTTCTCCATGATGGTTAGTCAAAACACGTGCAAATCACAAAGATTAGAGCACCTTGGCTCTGATACCAATTGTAGGATCGAAGAGCATGTGAAAAGCTACCAGAGGGGGGTGAATGGTAGATTAAAACTTTTCGCAGCGGAAAGAACAAAACCCCTCAGCAAAAAATCAATCGGTTAAAGAAACCGTGTGTGCCAGTGTTTTCAAACGTGTTCAACCGTGACAAATCAAGTAGAGAGGTAGAGAATCAAGTCACGGATCTAATGCAAAAAGAATCACTTGAAAACACGAAGTAAAACTTGAGATACGATCAAAACATTAAACGAAGATCAATCTGTTCTACCCGATATAAAAAAGATCTGCAATGCTGCAAAGAAACTCGTGTATCTCCAAAACTACAGATCCGAAGCTCGTGAAAATTTCACAGATGATAGATAATTGCGTTGTGAAGACAACCCAAAAAGAATCACGTCAATCGGATCTGTAAAACTCGAGTTATGAACGAAACACCAAAGCAACGTCGGTCTGTCCAGAAACTCGGCGAGAAAGACTTGACGAAAAACAAGTCGGACGAACAAGGCACAAAAGCTCCTCGAAACTATGAACTTTATTCAATAGAAACACAAGAGGAACAGCCCAAAGTCGTGCACCACGAGCTCTTGCCTCCCTTGCTTATATAACCAGCTCTATGGCCAATCCAATTCAAACTAGGACTCCTACTCCTACTTGGATTCAAACTGTAACTTTTCAATACTGCTCAAGACTCTTCTATACGCAGATAGAAGCAATCTTAAGACTTCCAAACACATATGCATTCACTTGGTTCTATTTTTGGAACCGGGTGTCACATCAAGTATCTCATTACACGTTCTAGTGCACACCAGTGATCTCTTCCAGGATTGGAAGTAAATCTGTTCAATTTGCTTACTGCAAATGAGATGTCAGGTTTGGTTGCACCAGCAAGATACATGAGAGAACCAATAATCTGGGAATATCTCAACTGATTAATCCCTTGTCCCTTGTTCTTATGAAGTTTTAGACTAGGATCATATGGCATTGGAGAAGCTTTAGAATCTGAGTATCCAAATCGACTCTGAATATTCTCCACATAATGAGATTGTTTCAAAATAATCTCATTCTCGCACTTAATCAGTTTGATGTTTAGAATAACATCAGCTTCTCTGAAATCCTTCATATCAAAATTTTGGGACAAGAATGATTTTACATCACTTATCACATCGATACTAGTTCCAAAAATTAATATGTCATCAACATATAAGCACAATATTACTCCTTTACCCCCACCAAACTGATAGTACACACATGTGTCAGCGTCATTTACCACAAAGCCTGCTGACATCATAGTTCTATCGAACTTCTCATGCCACTTCTTTGGTGCCTGCTTGAGGCCATACAAGGATTTTCGTAACTTACACACTTTGTTCTCTTTCCCAAGCACCACACACCCATCAGGCTGCTTCATATAGATCTCCTCATCGAGCTTGCCATTTAGGAAAGCCGTCTTCACATCCATTTGATGGATGAGGAGATCATGACACGCAGCAAGTGCAACAAGCACACGAATTGCGGTTAGCCTAGCAACAGGTGAATAAGTATCGGAAAATCCTTGCCTTCCTTTTGGGTTAATCCCTTGGATACAAGTCTAGCCTTATATTTATCTACTGTACCATCTGGTTTGAGTTTCTTTTTAAATATCCACTTACACCCAACAGGTTTACACCCAACTGGACAGTTACATATCTCCCAAGTTCCGTTTGTTAAAATGGACTCCATTTCAGTATGGACTGCCTCCTTCCAGCTCTCTGCATCTGGCGATGCATCTGCCTTTGAAAGTGTTTTGGATGTATCATCAATAAGGTAGACATTAAAATCATCACCAAAGGATTTTTCAATCCTTTGTCTCTTACTCCTTCAAGGAGCAATATTTTTACTGTCATCCTCAATGCGTTTTTCAGTGTAAGAACAAGGTATGAATAATGGAGAAGGATGAGGAGTAAAACTAGTAGATGCCTCGCTACGACCTGCAACTCTATCCTTCATTGAAAAAATATCCTCGAAAAATGTGGCATCATGAGATTCAGTCACGGTGTTAACGTGCACATCAGTAATCTTGGATTTAGTCACTAAAAATCTATAGGCTGCACTATGTTGTGCATATCCTAGAAAGACACAGTCCACGATTTTTGGTCCCAATTTTCGTTTCTTACACGCAGGCACATTAACTTTGGCCAAACAGCCCCATGCACGTAAGAAACCGAGAGCAGGCTTTCTTCCTTTTCATCCTTCATATAGGGTTATTTCACCCTTTGATGATGGAACTCGACTCAGCACAAAACATGTGGTCAAGATGGCTTCCCCCCACCATGAGTTGGATAAACTGTAGGATTCAAGAGCACGTGAAAAGCTACCAGAGGGGGGTGAATGGTAGATTAAAACTTTTCGCAGCGGAAACAACAAAAACCCCTCAGCAAAAAATCAATCGGTTAAAGAAACCATGTGTGCAAGTGTTTTCGAACGTGTTCAACCGTGACAAATCAAGTATAGAGGTAGAGAATCAAGTCACGGATCTAATGCAACAAGAATCACTTGAAAACACGAAGTAAAACTTGAGATACGATCAAAACATTAAACGAAGATCAATCTGTTCTACCCGATATAAAACAGATCTGCAATGCTGCAAAGAAACTCGTGTATCTCCAAAACTACAGATATGAAGCTCGTGAAAATTTCACAGATGATAGATAATTGCATTGTGAAGACAACCCAAAAAGAATCACATCAATCGGATCTGTAAAACTCGAGTTATGAACGAAACACCGAATCAACGTCAGTCTGTCCAGAAACTCGGCGAGAAAGACTTGACGAAAAACAAGTCGGACGAACAAGGCACAAAAGCTCCTCGAAACTATGAACTTTATTCAATAGAAACACAAGAGGAACAGCCCAAAGTCGTGCACCACGAGCTCTGGCCTCCCTTGCTTATATAACCAGCTCTATGGCCAATCCAATTCAAACTAGGACTCCTACTCCTACTTGGATTCAAACTGTAACTTTCCAATACTGCTCAAGACTCTTCTATACGCAGATAGAAGCAATCTTAAGACTTCCAAACACCTTAGGAACGTCCCAAACATTCCTAAAACAACTCAAATTCGTGACCCACACGAAATCCTATCATAACTAACTCAAAACTTTCCATATTTGAGTCAAACACGACTCAGCCGCAGCCTGAGTCCATAACCTAGTCGATTGGACCTTTCCGACCAATTCTTTACGTCCACTTCTCTTCATCACGCCTTGGAACAATGTTGCCACGTCCATGCACTCCTTGCACACGTGCAAACACCTTCCAACGACGTACACGCAACCTTCATATGCACTGCCCTTGATCCAAACATGCTGCGCGACCTCCCGATCAACTCAACCACAGCTCCTCCCGAACTTGGTTGTTGGAACCTCATCTCCTCCCTGAGACTAGTCCAAGGATCCCGTCACCAGCCATGTCTTGAACTCAAGCAACACCTGCACATGAATAAACAACCAATTCTTCCGAGCACAAGTCCTCGACTTGACTCACGTTAGTTCGAAAACCACAACACCTTACATGAGCACGTCACATAAGCATGTTGCAAACCATATCAAATGATAACAGCCATAACCACCAAAACACACCAAAAACTTAGCAAATTAATACTAAGCAAACCTTCCCATAAAGCAAGTTTGAAACATTGCGAGTTAAAAGCAAAAACAAGACGCTGCAGTTCTATGAGTTGAACTTCACGGGAGTTCCCTAAAAACAAGCTCCGGACCTCACAGAAGCTCTCCGGACCTTGCGTCAGACCTTGCCAACACTTGGCGGACCTAACAAAGAACTTGTCGGACCTTGCCACAGAAGAATGTTTTGGCAATATTCAAAACTTTGAATGTTAATGCTAACTTTTATCCTAATTGCCAATGTATTCAGCACACATAGGTCTCACATAAACCCGAACTGTCCAACATGGCATTAACCAAGTTCGTAAGGTTTTTTCCGCTGAGCCACCCCATTAGATTGGGGTGAGTAGGGAGCCGTTGTCGGACGGATATTCCATGTTCCACATAATATTCGCCGAAATCATTAGAAAGATACTCTCCTCCTCTATCGGACCTAACACGTTTGATTTTCCTTTCTAGTTGGTTTTCTACCTCAGCCTTATAGATTCTAGGTGTAGGTTTAGGGCAGCAAGGTGGAAATCCGCTAACAGGCATAGAGAGATGCTCCGTGTACGGAATCCGTTTGGGTGTGACCGGTTCGACGTTTGGGCTGTTTGGTGAAAGGTTGTCCCGTACGACATCGAGTGAGCGTGCTGTGCAGCTCCACGGGTGGGCATACATGATGTGCTATTCGGGTATCCCTGCAGGTGTATATCGAGTCGATTTTCCGTCCCTCACGGTGATGAGTACCGCTTGTTCACTGCATCATAAAGTAGATAAAGTATGGAATGTTATGATTCAATTCTTCTTATATGTATAATTGTATTGCTACATGTGTGCCACCAAATATTGCTTACTAAACTTCATATTCATGAACTGTTAACTTGTGGCTAAAAGAGGAACTAAGGATGAACTTGTAGGTGTGTCCGTTTGCTGAAATTTACCATCCCATGTTCGTTGTGAACTGCATGTAGAATTTCATGCCTAGGTGAGTCGGTTAAGTCTTGTTGAGCCATCGTGCTCACGGTTGTTGCTATAAGTGTTTTTCAGGTGATGACTACCCCACGGACTCGGGTTACGATGCCACCGGCGAGGGCTACCCTCCGTCGGGGACCACGGCTGAGTGGGAGCCGTACACGTCGCGCTGAGCTGAGGAGTGCAGCTAGTGTGGGTTGCCCATAGGGCTGGGCAACTGACTTTTGCTAGGTAGATATTGTGAGTTGTATAAACATAGCTTCCGCTTTTGTAATCCAAATACTAGTTTGTAACTGAAGTCTTGTACTAGTTTGCACATGTTCAGTTGATTTCCTATGTAATACAATATGTTTTCTTATGATGTGTGCTGTCGGTTGTCGCATCGTGCGGCACCATCCTCTGCGATCCTGGATGAGCAGATTCCGGTCCGCCACATTCCGCTGCAAGAATAAGATAGACATTCATGAGTGATACATTGAGTAATTGTAATAAAGTACTTAAACACTATTTATTTGTGGTTATATTCTGAATTTAGTTTGTGAATTACATGTGTATGTGTGATGAACATCCTGGGCACACATATGCATTCACTTGGTTCTATTTTTGGAACCGGGTGTCCCATCAAGTATCTCATTACACGTTCTAGTGCACACCAGTGATCTCTTCCCGGATTGGAAGTAAATCTGTTCAATTTGCTTACTGCAAATGAGATGTCAGGTTTGGTTGCACCAGCAAGATACATGAGAGAACCAATAATTTGGGAATATCTCAACTGATTATTCCCTTGTCCCTTGTTCTTATGAAGTTTTAGACTAGGATCATATGGCGTTGGAGAAGCTTTAGAATCTGAGTATCCAAATCGACTCTGAATATTCTCCACATAATGAGATTGTTTCAAAATAATCTCATTCTCGCACTTAATCAGTTTGATGTTTAGAATAACATCAGCTTCTCCGAAATCCTTCATATCAAAATTTTGGGACAAGAATGATTTTACATCATTTATCACATCGATACTAGTTCCAAAAATTAATATGTCATCAACATATAAGCACAATATTACTCCTTTACCCCCACCAAACCGATAGTACACACATGTGTCAGCGTCATTTACCACAAAGCCTGCTGACATCATAGTTCTATCGAACTTCTCATGCCACTTCTTTGGTGCCTGCTTGAGGCCATACAAGGATTTTCGTAACTTACACACTTTGTTCTCTTTCCCAAGCACCACACAACCATCAGGCTGCTTCATATAGATCTCCTCATCGAGCTTACCATTTAGGAAAGCCGTCTTCACGTCCATTTGATGGATGAGGAGATCATTACACGCAGCAAGTGCAATAAGCACATGAATTGCGGTTAGCCTAGCAACAGGTGAATAAGTATCGGAAAATCCTTGGCTTCCTTTTGGGTTAATCCCTTGGCTACAAGTCTAGCCTTATATTTATCTACTGTACCATCTGGTTTGAGTTTCTTTTTAAATATCCACTTACACCCAACAGGTTTACACCCAACTGGAAAGTTACATATCTCCCAAGTTCCGTTTGTTAAAATGGACTCCATTTCAGTATGGACTGCCTCCTTCCAGCTCTCTGCATCTGGCGATGCATCTGCCTTTGAAAGTGTTTTGGGTGTATCATCAATAAGGTAGACATTAAAATCATCACCAAAGGATTTTTCAACCCTTTGTCTCTTACTCCTTCGAGGAGCAATATTTTTACTGTCATCCTCAATGCATTTTTCAGTGTAAGAACAAGGTATGAATAATGGAGAAGGATGAGGAGTAAAAGTAGTAGATGCCTCGCTACGACCTGCAACTCTATCCTTCATTGGAAAAATATCCTCGAAAAATGTGGCATCATGAGATTCAGTCACGGTGTTAACGTGCACATCAGTAATCTTGGATTTAGTCACTAAAAATCTATAGGCTGCACTATGTTGTGCATATCCTAGAAAGACACAGTCCATTGTGTTTGGTCCCAATTTTCGTTTCTTACACGCAGGCACATTAACTTTGGCCAAACAGCCCCATGCACATAAGAAACCGAGAGCAGACTTTCTTCCTTTTCATCCTTCATATGGGGTTATTTCACCCTTTGATGATGGAACTCGACTCAACACAAAACATGTG